>FR989974.1:15000-1288229 GCA_905404175.1 Anthocharis cardamines
TTTGCTCCTATGGGTGGAGCTCTCCGATGTCCATAAAACGCCATCGCCTGAGATTTGTCCAGGGCAACCCGCAGCCCCAAGTTGCGAATGCGGGCCACCACCTGGGAAACCCCGGCGGTTGCTCTTAGTGAAGCCTCCCTGTAGTCACTCCCCGACGCTACGACCAGGGTGTCGTCCGCGTAGCATATAACCTGCACACCGCGGATCAACACCCCTCGCAATATCTTGTCGTATCCGATGTTCCACAGGAGTGGGCCTAAAACCGACCCCTGCGGAACACCGCAAGCAACGCCGTGACTCAGCCACCCGTCTCTCCCTGGATAAAGAATCTGCCGCTGTTGTAGGTACTCAGCGACGATGGCCTTCAAGTACGATGGGACGTTGTGGTACGTCAGACCATCGAGAATGGCGTCCCAGGGCAGGGTGTTGAAGGCGTTCGCAATATCAAGCGAAATTGCCAACACCACCCCGCCCTCCGCCACTGTCCTTTCCGAGATGTCCCTGAGACGGGCAAGTGCGTCGATCGTGGACCGTCCCTGGCGGAAGCCGAACTGGCATTCCGACAGGTCCGGCCCCACGGATGTTAAGTGACGATTTAGGCGCGACGCAATGACGCGCTCAAACAGCTTGCCCGCCTCATTCAAGAGTACAATCGGTCTGTACCCCGCAGGCGAGTCGACCGGTTTGTTGTCCTTACGGAGTAACACCAACTTCCCGATCTTCCATGCCGCGGGGAATTCTCCCCTCCTTAAACATTTTGTAACTAGACTGCGGTACTGGTTGTGAAATCCGAGTTGCAAAGCTAAACCTAGAACTCTCCCGTGGACCCCATCAGGTCCGGGAGCAGTCTTTTTATTCTTCATCTTGTCTATTGCCACCTCCAGTTCGGCCTCCGACACTTCCGGTATCTCGGCGTCCTCAGTGTCGTTGGCCGTTTGTCTCGTCCGGTAGTTTTGGAGAGACAATGGGACCGACCGGGGTGGGAAGAGTGTATTAACCACCAATGTCAGAATTGACGGTTCCATCCCGGCGGTGAGAGGCGGGGCCCAGGGGCGCAGCTTGGACATTACCAGCTTATACGGACGCCCCCAGGGATCGAGCTCCAAGGTGTTCAGGAGCTCGCCCCAACCTCTTTCCTTTGCCTCCCCGATCTCGCTCTTAAGTGTCCGTTTGGCCTTTTGATAGGCGGACTTCAGGCGTCTCTCCTCTTCGCCACCGTGGATTACAGAGCGTCTTCTCCTGAAACGACTTAATTGGCGTTTGGCCGCTACGCAGTCTTCTCGTAGCTGGGCGAGCTCGCTGCTCCACCAGTAGGTGCAGTTCCGTGGCGGCGCCGGACGGGACCTGGACATAGATGCGTCCGAGACGGATGTTAGTGTCTCCCCGAGCCGAACCGCCTCGTCCCCGACCGACAGGTTTTCGGTGGCAGAGCACCACGAATTTACCAACGTTGCCACCTCTAGAGCCTCTCTGTCCAGTGACTTAAGGACCCACCTGGGGCCTATCTCTGCTGGGGGGCGTACTTGGGCAGGGGGTCTCGACGAGGGGCGGACGCCGAACCGGATGTAAAGGTGGTCCGAAAGCGTCTCCACCCCTGTCAGAACCTCCCATCCCTGAACGCGCAGAGCGAGGGCGGGGGACGCAAAAGTTACGTCGATGACCGACCCGCCCTGCTCTCTCACGCACGTGAATTCTGATCCCCTATTGAGCGGGACCATGCCGACCTCGGAGAGCCACTCCATCACCAAGTCGCCGCGCGCATCAGTCACTGAGGACCCCCACGCCGTGGATTTGGCGTTGAGGTCCCCAGCGACCAGCACCTCCAGAGGACCGCACCATCTCACGAGGGCGCTTACCTCCAAAAGATAGGCCTCGAAGTCGGCGATCGGTCGGTTGGGCGAAAAATAAACGCCGACCACCGCCATGTTACCCAATTTCGTCGCGACACAACCGTTGCCCCTAAGCGATGCTCCGAGAGTGAGCGACGAACCAATCCTAGACGGAACGACCACTGCAACCAAGCCATCCCGGTCGCCGATCCAGTCCGCCCTGTCCGGAACCAAATAGGGCTCCGCCATAATGCCTACTTCAATTGACCACTGCGCCAGGCTTTGGACCAATAAGTCTTGGGCTCTGGCGCAGTGGTTTAAATTCCCCTGAAGAAACCGTAGGACCATCTTATTGGGGCCCCACGATCTCTGACACTTCCATTTGTTCCTCGTTCGGCTGAGGATTGTTATCGCTGACCTTTCTGGTCGCCGTTCTCCTATTGACTTTTACCCTGGGGGCCGAACAACTATTGCCCCCCAGTCTGTGATCAGCCTTCCTGTTGTTCGCCGCGCACAGCGCACAGTGCGGCTTGGCGGTGCAGTGAGCCGCCTTGTGGTCCGGCTGGCCACATCTGTAGCACAGCCGGCTACGGTCATTGTCCGCGGTACATCTGCTGGCCACATGTCCTTTTTGGAGGCAGCGGTAGCACTGTAGCTCCCTTGGCCCCGACAGCGTGATCCTAGCAGCCACCCAGCCTACTAAAAACCGCCCCTCCATGATTCTCTTTGCCGCTGTGACTGGTACCCGGGCCCAAACTGCGTATAAACCCGAGTAATCCTGCCGGATCTCCCCGACCCTGACTTGGTCGGCCGGGCAGCCAGCCTTTGCAACAATTGCCTCCTTCACTTCTTCTGATGTCACCGAGTCATCTAGACCCGCCACCCGGACATCCGTGGATATGACGGGCCTAGAAATTTTCACCTCCCTTTCGCCGTACACGTCCTTAAGCTTTGCAGCGAGGGAGTCCGCCTTAGGGTCGCTTCCAGCCCCGGGGATCTGTATTATGGCGGCCCCAGTGACTGCGCGGCGAAATCTAACAGACTCAATTCCTAAGTCATTAAGATTGATCTTTGCCCTTGCCTCTTTGATAGCCTCCGCATAGGTGAGGCCTTTGCCGTCCTTGCTTTGGGGCAGTGTTAGAACAACGGCTGCCGTCCTGGGCGTCTTCAACCTGGGCCTGGATCGAGCCGGCTGAGAAGCCGGTTGCGTAGCCCTTGTAGCCGCTTTCGAGCGCTTTCTCGACCTGGTGTTGTTACGCTCCTTGGCGCGCGCCTGGAATCCGCTCGACTTGGAGGGGAGCGACTCTTTAGTTGGAGGCGACTTCTGCGCATTTGGGCGTCCCTTTTTGGTCACCCTGACCCATCCGCTCTCTTCTGCGTCTGGATTTGGTGGCCGCGAAGGGAGGCTCATTTTCTTGAGGGCAGCGGGGGTCGACGGGGGCGCGGCGGCAATAGCCGTCTTGGCGTTCCCATCGCCTCTCGGTGCCTTCTTATTCTTCCTTTTCTTGTTTTTGCCCTTTACATTAACTTCCTTTTCTTTTGCAGGAGGAGCAGAACCTGCGTCGACGAGCACCTCGGGATCCTCGAGTGCCGCGGGAGCCGCCGGAGCAGCAACTACGGGAGCCGAGGACACCGGTAAGTTTCCTTTTTTATTCTCCTTTTCTTTATTTCTTCTGTCCGCCGCTAAGGGGGGACGGAGTCGCGGCTCGGGGGGGAGTCGCCGCTCCAACCCCTCTATGCGGGCGTTCAACCTATCTCCAAACTTTTTCGTCAGACTTGCCTCCAGGTCTTCGAGGCTGCTGTGTTGTACATGCGGCATGGATGCCTGCATTTCGTCCATCTTTTTCTTAAGCTCCTCCACCTGTGATTGGAGCTTTTCGTTCTGCGCTCTGAGAGCGCGAGTTTCGTCTGTCATAGACCGCCGGGTCAGAGTGCCGACGGTCTCTCTTATGGCCGTAGTGGCGTCCTTGAGGGCTCGGATGAACGTCCCTTTTAAGTTTGACGACTTCTTGGCCACACCCTCAATGATTCCGAGGCTAGTCTCAATCTTTTCCTGCATCGCTGCAGTGGTGTCCACGAGAACTTCCGCGTCAGTGTTAACGTCCATGTCGAAAGACGCTGTCGAGGAGGCCCTTGTTCCGCGGACTTCCGCCGCTGCCATTAAGAGCTCCGCCTCTGCTCGCGCCTCCATTTCCTCCCTTTGCGCTTTAAGGTACTGCCGCTTTGCTTCGGCAAGTCCCACGTATTCGCCGGTTGTTGGTGGCCGGCCTCTTCCCCTTATTTTCCGGATCGACGACGAGGCGGGGGTGTCTGTGGAACTCCCGCTCTCATCGCCTCCCCGACTTCTTTTTTGGCCCGGTTTCAGGCACCAAAACCTATTTGTGCCCTCACGGCTCCAAAAGCCCTCTTTTTCGGCTCGGCCGGTCGAGGCGGCGGACGACACGCTCACCATCGACTCCGGCTCTGAGTCCGATAAATTTGCCGAAACGGCATATGCTGAGGACGGGACGGGTGTAGGGACCCGCTCCATCACTACCCTCAGCTCTCTCTCCTTACTCCTTCCTTCCTCTTCACTCCCAACTCTACTTAAATTTGGTTTTTTATTTTTGCTATTAACTGCTTCCATCATCGAGGGGTGTGGCTCCCCACTCCTGAGTATGAGGAGCCACGTAATACTTCCTGGGGGAAATAAAAGGTCCGCCCGAGCGGAGACCCCGCGCCCGGGTAACCCAAATACCGCCTGGAGGGTGGGAGGTATCCAGGGGTTGGCCGCTAGTGGTCCGACGTACTAGCCGAACACCAACTCCCCCTGCGGGAGAGCTGGGGTGCAGCGCCGCGCAAAGGCCCCTTAGGGCGCCCCAGCGCATGCACATTTAGGGTTTTTTATTGTGGTTTTCCTTCCACTTGGGCCGGCCGATTAAGGCGAGCCCCCTGGCCCGAAGCGGTCCGCGAGACATGTCCACGACAACCACAACGGGTAACAGGTTTGCCCGACGGGGGATCTGCAATAGACCCCTAACCGACGACGACATCTCGCCGCCGCGGCCCGCCGCGCCGCGGGACTACCACACACCGCACGTCCGTGGCGTCCTCACCACCATACACCGCTTTAAAAGCCGCTGGTACAGACAATTAAGCCAAGACCTCTACTTGACCCGCTGAAAAGCGAGTTGGGCGCTTCCGCCCTCGCCTTGACCGGTCTCCGCGTCGTCTTCGGATCCCGGTCGTCCCTATTCGCTTCACCATCACGATTGAGTCTTTCAGCCCGAGCCCACAGACAACCCGAACCAACCGACAACAACCGCTCCGGCTACTGAGCCCCCCCGGCACGACAAGCCTAGGGACCCGCGGGAATGTTACATCCGCGGTGGGGGGGAACCTAACCTAACCTAACCTAACCTTTTTTTTTTTTTTTTTTTTTTTTTACCTGGAGAAACCCATTTACAGGCCCCCGCACCGGGGCAAGATGGTAAAGTGGTGCGGGGAGTGTGGGGGTCGGGTAAAGTCGTTCCCCAATACCCACTAAAACTCCAGGGCCCCTTCATCCACGCTGAGTCCGGCTAGGCATGTTTCGGCTTCGCAGCTCTGACCATGCCGTCGCCGTGCGTGTTGCCGCGTAGCGCATTGCGAGTGCGCGCGGCTCTGCTATGCGCGTGTGTATAAGGCACGCGCAATTCTCCTATTTTTATTAATTTACATTTATTTACAAAAAACAAAGTGCAGCGAAGGAGTGCGGTGACTGCCAATACAAATGATGATGAACAACTACCACACCCTTAGCGGCACCTCTTCGCCTAGTTTATTTTACATATTTACAGAACAACAACAATAACAACATATATATAAGTCAACAAATATTTACACAACGAAAACAAAGACAACAAATATATATATATACACCAATAATGAAAATACGATTTATGTACAAAAGTATTAACAAACAGCAGGACACGGGTTAGACCCGCCGCAGGAAGTCGCGACGGCGTCGCCCGGTCCGCTTTCTCCTAATAGGCGGGGCCTCGGGGTCTATTTCCCGGGCCCGCTCTACTTCCTCCTTAGACGACATCACCGCCTCGGCAAACGTTTGTACCGCCCGCCAACGGCAGCGACTGTCATCGCCTCGAACCATCCCCTCGACCAGGTTCGGAAGCGTTATGGTCAATCCGGGGTTAAAGACTGCCAGCATGGTCCCCCTCTCGGAGTTCCACGCCGGACAGTCTGAAAGAACATGTTCGGGGCTGTCGATTGCAGCCCCGCAATGTAGGCAGTTGGGGGTGGCCTCACGACGCGCCACCTTGTGCAGATACCCGCCGAAACAGCCGTGGCCGGTCAGCAGCTGCACGAGGCGGAACGTCAGTGACCCCCCTTTCCGCTCCGTCCAATCCTTAAGGACTGGGAGTATCGCCTCCACAGTCCGTCGTCCCACGCGTGTTGTGGCCAGATCGTCGTGCCACATACGAAGAGTTGCCTCGCGGCCTTCCCCACGCCATCTTCTAATCACATCCGGTGTCGGCTCGTCCCCGTCACTTCTAGCCTGAGCCCTCTTCCAGTACACGTCGGCCAAGGAGAGCGCCTCGTAGTACCAAGGGGGCGTCCCGGCTATCACGCTAACCGCATCGAACGACGCGGTGCGGTATGCCCTCGCCACCCTATTAGAGGAGATGCGCTGCGCTCTCCTCAGCGACGCCTTGTTTACTTCTGTGAGGCCTTGGTCATTGGCCCAGATTGGGCAGCCGTATGTGGCCTTCGACCGAACGACTCCCGCGAACAGCTTCCGGCATGAGCCGCTGGGCCCGCCGAGATTAGGCATAATACGACTCAATGCCATGGCCGTTGCGGTGAGCTTGGGAGCCAGGGCGGTGAAATGGCCCTTGAAATTCCACTTGGGGTCCAATAGGAGCCCCAAGTATTTCAGCTCCTTTCCTACAGTTATGGGAACACCTCCAACCATTATGGTGGACCCTTCTGGTGGTGCCCTTTTGTGCCCGTAAAAGGCGATTGCTTCCGATTTTTCTAAGGCGACACGCAACCCCAAGTTACGTATGCGGGCGACCACCTGAGCGACTCCTGCGGTCGCCTTGAGTGCTGCCTCTCGGTATGTGTCGCCAGTTGCCACCACGAGCGTGTCGTCAGCGTAACAGATGGTGTGTACGCCTCGGATCATTGCCCCCCTTAGAACCCGGTCGTATCCGATGTTCCACAGGAGAGGGCCTAGAACCGACCCCTGTGGAACACCGCATGCAACGTCGTGACTACTCCAACTATTCCTTCCTGGGAATATGATCTGCCGATTGCGCAGGTATTCAGCGACTATGACCCTCAGATATGTGGGGACGTTGTGAAACGTCAGGCCATCTAAAATTGCGTCCCAGGGCAGGGTATTGAAGGCATTTGCAATATCCAAAGATATTGCCAAAACTACCCCGCCCTTCGACGTCGTCCTGTCCGAAATGTCCCTAAGTCGGGCAAGGGCGTCAATCGTGGACCGTCCCCGTCGAAAGCCGAACTGGCAGTCCGACAGGTCCGGCCCTATGGATGTTAAATGACGCGTGATCCTTGTGGCAATGATGCGTTCAAGTAGCTTGCCCGACTCATTTAGAAGCACTATCGGCCTGTAACCCGCCGGCGAGTCGACAGGCTTATTCTCTTTCCGAAGTAAGACCAGTTTTCCTACTTTCCAGATCGAAGGAAATTCTCCACTAATTAAACACCTGCTGAACAGATTTTGGAACTGGTCGAATAATCCGTGTTTTAATGCGAGAGCAAGAGCTTTCCCGTGGACTCCATCGGGACCGGGAGCAGTCTTTTTGCTCTGCATCCTCTCCAAAGCGACCTCTAATTCGGCTTCCGACACTTCAGGGATCTCGGCGCCCTCAGCGTCGTCAGTCTCGTGTCCAATCCGGTTATTTTGAGAGGACAAAGGAACCGGCCGGGGAGGGAATAGGGTCGACACCACGGTCGAAAGAAGTGCCGGTTCCATCCCGGCGGTGAGAGGTGGGGCCCAGGGACGCAACCTGGACATCACCAATTTGTAGGGACGCCCCCAGGGGTCGGACTCCAGGGTGTTCAGGAGTTCACCCCACCCCCTTTCCTTTGCCTCTCCTATCTCTGTTTTCAGAGCTCTCTTAGCCTCATTGTATAAGGCTTTTAGACGTCTTTCTTCGTCACCTCCGTGTATAGCCGAACGTCTTCTTCTGTAACGGCTCAGTTGATGTCGAGCCGCTACGCAGTTTGCCCGCAGTTGGGCGAGCTCGCTACTCCACCAATAGGTGCAGGTCTTGGGCGGCATCGGCCGGGATCTAGACATCGATGCGTCCAAAATGGACACCAGAGTCTCCCCGAGCCGAGCCGCCTCTTCTCCGATCGATAGGTCTTGAGCGACGGAGCACCAAGTGTTGACAATTGTGGCAACCTCTAACACCTCTTTGTCAAGCGACCTCAACGCCCACCTTGGGCCAATCTCTTCCGGGGGGCGCATCTGGGCAGAAGTTGTCGACGACGAAGACGAGGGGCGGAGACCGAATCGAATATAAAGATGATCCGAAAGCGTCTCCACCCCTGTCAACACCTCCCAATCCTGAGCGCGTTGAGCGAGGGCGGGGGACGCAAAAGTCACGTCGATGACCGACCCGCCCTGCTCCCTTATGCACGTAAAGGCCGACCCCCTGTTGAGCGGGACCATGTCGACCTCTGACAGCCACTCCAATACGACGTCACCCCGCGCGTCAGTCACTGGGGACCCCCATGCCGTAGACTTGGCATTGAGGTCGCCAGCGACCAGCACCTCCAATGGGCTGCACCATCTTATCAGAGTGCTCACCTCTAGAAGGTAATTTTCAAAGTCTGCGATAGTCCTGTTGGGCGAAAAATAGACCGCGACTACCGCAACTCTTCCCAATTTTATCGCCACACAACCGTTGCCCCTCAAGGATGTTGGCAGAGTGAGCAAGGAGTTAGTCCTGGAAGGGACGACAACTGCGACTAAATTGTCCCTATCACCAATCCAATCGGTTCTTTCCGGGATCAGATATGGTTCCGACACTATTCCGACATCGATGGACCACTGCGCCAGGCTTTGGACCAATAAGTCCTGGGCTCTGGCGCAGTGGTTTAAGTTGCACTGCAGGAATCGTAGGGCCATTACAATTGTGGTCCCACGATCTCTGCAGTCTCCTCCATTTCCACGTCCGGCTGTGGAACATTGTTGCTGGCTTTCTTAGCCGCCATCCTTCTAGACACTTTAACGCTGGGGGCCGAACAACTTTTCCCTCCCAGCTTGTGATCGGCCTTCCTGCCCGCCGCCGCGCAAACAGCGCAATGCGGCTTGGCGGTGCAGGAGGCCGCTTTATGATCCGACTGACCACATCGGAAGCAGAGCCGGCTGCGATCGCTTTCCGCAGTGCACCGGCTGGCTACATGGCCCTTTTGGAGGCAGCGGTAGCACTGCAGCCCCCTAGGCCCCGACAACGTTATCTTCGCAGCCACCCAGCCGATAAGGAATTTCCCCTCCATGACTTTCTTGGCGGCTGTGACAGGCACCTGAGCCCACACTGCGTACATCCCAGACCAGTCAGCACGCATTTCTCCTACACGGACTTGATCCGCCGAACAGCCAGACTTGGCCACGATCGCCTCCTTAACTTCGGCCGAGGTGACCGAGTCGTCTAGGCCCGCCACCCGGATGTCAGTGGATCGGACGGGCGTAGAGACCTTGACCTCTCTCTCTCCGTAGATGTCCCTCAGCTTGGCGGCTAGCGCGTTCGCTTTGGGATCACCTTCGGCCCCGGGAATTTGAATAATAGTGGCCCCGGTGACCGCACGTCGAAATTTCACCGACTCGATGCCTATTTCTTTTAGGTCGATCTTTGCCCTTGCTTCCTTGATGGCCTCCGCGTAAGAGAGACCCTTGCCCTCGCCGTTCTGTGGGATCGTTAGGACGACGGCCGCAGTCCGAGGCGTCTTCAGCTTGGGCTTGGGTCGCACCGACTTGGAAGCCTTTGCGGGGGCCCTTGAGCGTGAGCTCGCTCCCTTCTCTCTCCTTTCCCTATCACGGGCCTGGAACCCGCTTGATTTGGTAGGGAGTGTTTCCTTATTTAGAGGCGCCTTCTGCGCATTCGGGCGTCCCTTCTTGGTCACCCTGACCCATCCGCTCTCTTCCGCGTCAGGGTTGGGCGGCCGCGAAGGGGGGCCTGCCTTTGTGGGGGCAGCGGGGGGCAGCGGGCGCGCAGCGGCAATAGCCGCTTTAGCGTTCCCGCCGCCTCCCGGTGCTTTCTCACCCTTTTTCTTCTTGTTTTTATTCCTAACTTTCCTTTCTTTTGCAGGACCAGAACCCGCCTCGACCAGAACCACGGGATCCTCGAGTGCCGCGGGAGCCGCCGAAGCAGCAACGACGGGAGCCGAGGACACCGGTAAGTTGGACACTTTTTTATTTGCCATCCTTTCTTTCTCCTTGATGATCTTTTTGTCCGCCGCTAAGGGGGGACGAAGTCGCTGCTCAGGTAAGAGACGCGGCTCCAGCCCCTCGAAGCGGGCGTTCATTTTGTCGCCTAGTGTCCGCAGCAGGCTCGCTTCGAGGTCTTCTCTGTTCGCGGGCTGCTGGGAGGCCTGTACTTCCTCCATTTTCTTCTTCAACTCCTCCACTTCAGCCTGAAGCTTGGCGTTTTGCGCTCTTAGAGTGCGCGTTTCGTCATTAATAGTGCGTCGCATGATTGAGCCGACGTCTTCCCGAATTGCCGTGCTGGCATCTTTTAGGGCCTTAACGAACGTCCCTTTTAAATTAGACGAGCCCTTCGCTACTCCTTCAATTATTCCGAGGCTTTTCTCTATCCTCGATTGCATGGTGTACGCGGTGTCCACAGGAACCTCCGCTTCTGCACCTATTTCCATTTCCATAGAGGACACGACTGAGGAGGCCCTGGTTCTACGAGCCTCCGAGACCGAAGCTAAAAGCTCCGCTTCCGCGCGCGCCTCCAACTCTTCACGCTGTGCCTTGAGATAGGCCTTCTTGGCTGCCGCCAATCCGACATAGTCACCCGTTGTGGGCGGACGACCTCTCCTCTCTATCTTTTTCGTTGCCTTAGAAGGGGTATCGGTGGAACTACCCTCTTCTTCGGAAGACCTAGTTCTCTTCAATCTCCGCTCCCGCCAGAAGCGGTTTATTTGCGCGTCCCTGGACTCGCAACTTCCATACCCGGACAGGTGAATCGATGCGTCAGATGGTACACTGACCATCGATCCATCGTCCGAGTCTGACAACGTTTCCACGGCCTTTGATCGGCCCGAAACGTTTGCATCTCCGAGGGTGGGGATCGGCGTCGGCGTTCGCTCGACCCGCACTCTCAACTCTCTCTTACTTACAACTAACTCCTCCCTTACGTCTTTTAGGTATTTATTTTTCGACTCCATCATACATCAAGGGTTGGGGCTTCGCACAAACGAATGAACGAAGGTGGTTAGCCCCGACACCCACACCCGAAGGAATGGAATGCCTTTTTCACAAATTAATGGGGGATATAGAAAGTCCACCCGGGCGGAGACCCCTGCACCCGGGTAACCCTAGTACACCGTGGACGGCGGGTGTTGTCCGCGGGTTGGCCGCTAGCGGTCCGACATACTGGCCGAACACCCACTCCCCCTGCGGGAGAGCGGGGGTGCAGCGCCGCGCGAGGCCCTAAGGGCGCCCCAGCGCATGCACATTCAGGGTTTTTTATTGTGGTTTTCCTTCCACTTGGGCCGGCCGGTTAAGGCGAGCCCCCTGGTCCGATGCGATCCGCGAGACATGATCCACGACAATCGCATCGGTTAACAGGTCGCCCGACGGGGAGCCGAAACTCCTAACCAGCAACAGCAACTCGCTGTCGCCGGCCCGCCGCGCAGTGAAGGCTGTACAGCCGTCACCTAAGCGTAAGAATACGCGCCCAATAAGGCAACAAACTACGTACAAAAGTACCACGGGCAAAAACCCTTCTCCACTTTCACCACCGACCCATCGAGCGACGCCGATCACTGAATAAGAGGTGTGAAACTTAAAGGCGAGTCTTACCGGCGCATCCAAAATGGATGGACCGGCAACCCTCGCCCTCCCAATTCGCGACCACCGAGTTATAAGACAGAAATAGGGACGATTGTACCATAAACCGCCCCTATAAAAGTCTTGAAACTCGGCGGTTCGGGCCCCCCCGGCACGACAAGCCTTGGGGCCGCAGGAATGGACATCTGCGGTGGGGGGAACCTAACCTTTTTTTTTTTTTTTTTTTTTTTTTTTTTTTTTTTTACGAGGGGAAATACGTTGCGTACCCCCGCGCCCGGGCGGTGCAATGGCGCGGGGAGTGTGAGACTCTCCTAGACTGGCCTACTCACTAAAACCCCTCTGCCCGTCCTAGCACTGAGCGGAGTCCGGTAACTGGTGTTGCCATTGATTCCGAACATCCGCACGTGCCTGCCGCTTGGCGCTTTTACCCTGCGCGCGGCTCTCCTTTTGTACATACAAGTATATACAAAGCGCATTATGCGCTGAAGACATCTATTTACATATATATATTTACAAAAGAATTATATACACGACTCCTACCCCGGAGAAGCACCTAGTCTTACGATCTAGGTGCTGGGACTGCTAAAATATATATATACAGATTATCTATTTACATAGTGCGCCCGGCGAATCTTCGCCGGCGCCCTCCTATTCTGCGACGCCGGATTTGGGCTGAAGCGGGATTGTCTTCCCGCAGCCGCTCGGCATCTTCCTTCTGTTTGAGGACCGCCTGCGAGAAGGCCTGGAAAGCCTCCCAGGCGGCCCTGTCTCCTATAATTTTCTCCACAATATTATGTAGAGACGTGTCATTTCCAATTATGTTAGCTATGGAACGCCTTTCGACGTCCCACGCCGGACAGTCAAAAATAGTGTGACCCACCGTGTCGAGCGGCGAGTCACAGTGGTGGCAGGCAGGGACCTCCTCCCTACCGGCTATCTTATGCAGATACTTTCCGAAGCACCCGTGCCCGGAAAGCATCTGCGTAAGCCAGTAGGTAAGCGTTCCCCACCGCCGTTGAGTCCAATCCTGAAGGATGGGACGAAGCGCCTCCAGAGTCCAAGAACCCACTCGGACAGAACCGAGTTCTTCCCTCCACTTGTCCACAGTCCTGTTGCGGCTTTCTGCCCTCCATGCGTTTACTTCTTCGAACGAAGGCTCCGATCCACGGCTACGAAGTCTCGCCCGACGCCAGTATACGTCCGATAGTGCGGCCGCATCAAGATGCCACGGGGCGAGTCCGGCGATTGCGCACACGGCATCGCAAGACACCGTGCGGTACGCCCTCGCTACCCGAATGGCTATCGTACGCTGCGCCCGTCTTATCACTGCCTTGTTCGCACTATTATTGCTTAGTTCGTTTGTCCAGACTGGACACCCGTATAGCGCCTTAGATCTTATTACCCCCGCAAAGAGGCGGCGACACCCCACATTTGGACTGCCAATATTCGGCAGAATGCGGCTGAGTGCCGCGGCCGTGGCGTCCAATCTAGGGGCAAGTGCCGCGAAGTGCGGTTTGAAAGACCATCGGGAGTCCAGTATTAATCCCAGGTATTTGAGGGACGTCGAGACTTGTATTGGGACCCCGCCCACCGTTATTGTTGCTCCAGAAGGCGGAGCTCGCCTTGGGCCGAAGAAGGAAATGGCCTCCGATTTATCCAACGCAACCCGAAGACCTATTCGCCTTATCCTATGCACAACCTGGGCAACACCTGCCGTCGCCCTGAGACTTGCCTCTCTGTGATCTTTCCCAGTAGCTACGACCAGCGTGTCATCCGCGTAGCAAATAAGCTGCACACCGCGGATTAACGCTGCCCGCAGCACCCGGTTATAGCCGATGTTCCACAGGAGCGGCCCGAGGACCGACCCCTGTGGGACACCGCAAGAAACTGTGTACTCCGACCACCTATTACGACCTGGGAACAAGATTTTCCGGCCTCTAAAGTAATCGGCGATGGTGCGCCTTAAGTATGGGGGGACATTATGATGTTCAAGACCCTCCATGATACATTCCCAGGGCAGGGTGTTGAAGGCGTTCGCGATGTCGAGCGACACTGCCAACACCACCCCGCCCTGTGAAGTCGTCTCCTCCGATATGTCTCGCAGTCGGGCGATGGCGTCCACCGTGGATCTGGACCGCCTGAACCCGAATTGCGTCTCCTCTAGATTTGGTCCCTCTGTGGACAGATGATCGTTGATTCGACCGGCAATTATCCTTTCGAACAGTTTGCCGGCCTCGTCCAAGAGTACAATTGGCCGGTAGGCCGAAGGAGAGTCCGTCGGCCTACCCGGCTTCTGCAGAAGAACCAACTTCCCTATCTTCCACCGATTTGGGAAGAGTCCGTCTTGTAGACATCTAGTTAAAAAGTCCGAGAACCTTTCGTCCAGTCCTTGTTCGAGTGCAAGAGCCAGCACCTTCCCGTGTATCCCGTCAGGACCGGGGGCCGTTCTCTTGCACCGAAGCTTCGTCGCAGCCAGGGATATCTCTGCTGGGGACACCTCCGGGACAGAACCCGTTGGCGCCACCTCAGCAGTGTGTCTAGTCCGGTAATTGTCGCTCGAGGGAGGAGAAGCGATGGGAAACAGGGTCGACACGACCGAAGACAGCAGTTCTGGCTCCATTGAGGTGGTAAGAGGAGGGGCCCAGGGACGTAGTTTGTTCATTACAAACTTGTATGGACGCCCCCAGGGGTCCAAGTCCAGAGACTGCCGGAACTCCGACCATGCCCTCTCCTTCGCCTCGGCGATTTCTTTCTTAAGGGTTCTTTTGGCGTCTCTGTAGATGTCGTAGAGACGCGCTTCTTCTTCAGCGTCGTTGGTAGTACGCCTTCGTCTATAGCGGGTGTACCGGCGTCGGGCGGCCACGCACGCAGCGCGCAGCCGTCTGAGATCTTCCGACCACCAGTAGACCCGTTTTCTGGGCGGCCTTGGCCGGATACGTGACATGGAGCAGTCGGAGACCTGCTCAAATGTCTCGGCGAACCAAGTCGCTTCATTTTCCACCACAATATTGTCAGGTTTAGGGCACCAGGCCCTGACGACCGACGCAATTTCCAATGATTCCCTATCTAAAGATTTTAGGGACCATCTGAGTCCAATCTCCGGGGGACCGGAGCCCTGGCTGTCCGGAGCAGCTGACGAGGGGAGCACTTGATACCGAATGTAGCGATGGTCGGAAAGTGTCTCCTCCTCGGTCAGTACCTCCCAGCCCTGGACACGGCCCGCAAGAGGGGCGCTCGCAAACGTTACATCCACGACAGATCCACCCCCCATGCGCACGCACGTGAACTCGGCGCCCTGGTTCATGGGCACGAGGTTATGCGACGCAGAGAAATCCAGGAGCAAATCGCCCCTGCCGTCTGAAGATGTTGAACCCCATGCCCTTGATTTGGCGTTAAAATCGCCCGCCATTATTGTGCACGATGAACTGCACCAATTGATTATGGAGGCCACCTCCTCCAAGAAGGCCTCAAATTCTAATAACGTCCTATTCGGGGAAAAGTAGGCCCCAACGATAGACATGTTGCCCACCTTGACCCCTATACAACCGTGGCCTTTCCGAGAGTGTCTGACTGGAGGTGTGTCGTTGGTGTTATTGACGAAGATTGCGACCGTTTCGTCCAAGTCCCCAATCCAGTCAGACCTGTTTGGAACCATGTAGGGCTCCGCTATAACGCCGATGTGAATAGACCACTGCGCCAGACTCTGGATGTAAAGGTCCTGAGCCCTGGCGCAGTGATTTAGGTTCGCCTGAAGAAACCGTAAGCGACTCATCATGAGGTTCCCACGATCCCTGATACGTCCATGGGTTCCCCGCTCGCTGGGGGTGCCGTGCTGTTGTTGTTATTTACGACGGCTCTTCTTGTCACTCTTTTCTTGGGGGCTGAGCATTTGGGGCCCCCCAAGCGGTGTTTGGCGCTTTTGTTCAGCGATGCGCAAAGAGCGCAATTCGGCTTCTCGGAGCAGTCCCTTGCGGTGTGATCGGGCTTACCGCACCGATAGCAAAGCGAACTGCGGTCTTCGCCAGTGCAGTGCCGAGCCACATGCCCCTTCTGCATGCACCTGTAACAGCAGAGTTCTCGGGGTCTGCCCACGGTGAACTTCGCTACTGTCCAACCGATCAGGACCCGCCCCTCTGTCAACTTTTTGGCCGCCGCGATAGGGACTTGCACCCATGCAGCCTGTAGACCCGATCTGTCTTCACGGATCCTTCCCACCTTTATTTGTTCCACGGAGCATTCGGCCTTCGCCACAATGGCACTTGTAAGGTCCTCCGCGGAAACAGAGGCGTCGAGGTTGGACACTCTTATGTCTACACTTTTGACGGGCCTCGAGACCTTGACGCTTTCGTCGTTGAATGCTTCGACAAGCTTCTCCGCCAAGATGTTCGCTTTGGGGTCATTGCCGGCGCCAGGAATCCTGATTATTGTGGCACCGGTAACAGCCCTGCGGAACTGGACAGACTCGACTCCGATTTGGGTTTTGAGATCGAGCCGAGCCCTTGCCTCCTTGAGAATGGACGCATAAGTGTGTCCCTTTTTTAACGCCTCGTCTGTGAGCGTTATCACTACAGCCGCAGACCGGGGCGCCTTTAACTTTGGTGGAGTCTGGCGGGGGGGTTTGGATGCCCTCCGCTGCTCGGTTGGCTGCTGCTGTTTGCCCGGCCGTGACTGCTGCCGTTCATTTGTTCGCCTAGAGTTTTGTTGCGCTTTGGAGGCGCGCGTCAACGTTGGGAGCGTCTCTTTGTTCTTTGGCGCTGTCTGTGCATTTTGGCGTCCCTTCTTGGTCACCCTAACCCATCCGCTTTCCTCTGCGTCAGGGTTGGGCGGCCGTGAAGGGGGGCCTGTCTTGGAAGGGGCAGCGGGGGCCGGCGGGCGTGCAGTGACCGGAGTCACTTTGGCATTCCCACCGCCTCCCGGTGCCTTTTCATTCTTCTTCTTATTCTTCTTTTTGTTTTTAACGTTCTTTTCTGTTTCAGGAGCAGAACCTGTTTCCATCACGACCGGAGCTTCGGGTGCCGCCGGAGCCGCCGAAGCAGCAACCACGGGAGCCGAAGACGAAGGTATGTATGTTTTCGTCCTTATTGCGTTCTTCCTGTCAGCCGCCAGGGGGGGTCGAAGCCGGGGCGCAGGCATGAGCCTCGGCTCCAACCCCTCAAAGCGGGCGTTCATTCTGTTGCCTACGTTGTTCATGATGCGGGCTTCATGTTCTTCGAGCAGGGTTTCGAGGCAAGCAGGCATCGGCGAGGGTTCTATGTCCCGCCTCTGGAAGTTTGCTCTCATCTCCGCCATTTCTTTTTGCACCGCCTCCAGCTGTTGTCGGAGGCGTGCATTGTCCGCTCGAAGTTCTCGCGTCTCCTCAGAGAGAAGTTTATGCGCGAGCAACTCCGTGTCTTCCTTAATTGCCGCAACGGCGTCTTTAAGCGTGCGGACGAAGGTGCCTTTGAGATTGGATGACGACTTGGCCACCTTCTCCACCAGACCCAGACTGGTCTCTATTCTTTTGACGACGTCGACAGCTGTGTTACGTCTGGAGTCGTCCTGTTCCGTTTCCCTATCGAAGGACAACGAAGAGCGCGTTCGGCGGGCCTCAGACGAAGACGCCAGAAGTTCGGCCTCCGCGCGCGCCTCCATCTCCTCCCTTTGCGCCTTGATGTAGGCTTGTTTGGCCGCCGCCAACCCGACGTATTCGCCTGTGGTAGGCGGACGACCACGTTTCTCCCTAATTCTCGACTTAGATCTTGACGGGGTGTCAGTCGAGCTGCCCTCGTCTTCTGATGTTCTCAGTCTCTTTCGTCTTCGGTCACTCCAAAAGCGACTTCCTGGCGGGTCCAACGACTCGCAACTCCCGGACCTGGACAGGTGAGCCGATGCGACAGATGGTACACTGACCATCGACTCACCGTCCGAGTCTGACAACCTCTCAACTACTCGAGAGACTCCCGCTGAACTTTCTTCTCCGAGGGTGGGGATCGGCGTCGGCGTTCGCTCGACCCGCACTCTCAACTCCTTCTTACTACTTAACCCTAACTCCCTTACGTCAAAAGATTTATTTTTTTCCTTGTACTCCATCATCATCATAGGGTTGGGGCTAGCCACTAAAGTGGAGAGCCCCGACATCCACACCCGAAGGAATGAGATGTCTTTTTAACGGGTTAATGGGGGATATACAAAGTCCACCCGGGCGGAGACCCCTGCACCCGGGTAACCCTGCTACACCGTGGACGGCGGGTGTTGTCCGCGGGTTGGCCGCTAGCGGTCCGACGTACTGGCCGAACACCCACTCCCCCTGCGGGAGAGCGGGGGTGCAGCGCCGCGCGAGGCCCATAGGGCGCCCCAGCGCATACACATTCAGGGTTTTTTATTGTGGTTTTCCTTCCACTTGGGCCGGCCGGTTAAGGCGAGCCCCCTGGTCCGATACGATCCGCGAGACATGATCCACGACAACCGTATCGGTTAACAGGTCGCCCGACGGGGAGCCGAAACTCCTAACCAGCGGCAGCAACTCGCTGCCGCCGGCCCGCCGCGCAGCGAAGGCTGTAAAGCCATCACCAAAGCGTATTATGAAATACGCGCCCAAAAAGGCAACAAACTTATGTACACAATATATACAATAGGCCATAAAGCCATCTCCTTTTTCACAAACCTATCACTTGCGACGCCGATCACAAAGCAAAAAGGCGTGAAACGTTGAGGCGAGTCTTACCGGCGCATCCAAAAGGGATGAACCGGCAACCCTCGCCCTCCCAATTCGCGACCACCGAGTCATAAAACAGAACTAGAGACGATTGTACCATAAACCGCCTCTAGAAAAGTCTTGAAACTCGGTGGTTCGGGCCCCCCCGGCACGACAAGCCTTGGGGCCGCAGGAATGGACATCTGCGGTGGGGGGGGGGGGGAACCTAACCTAACCTAACCTAACCTAACCTAACCTTTTTTTTTTTTTTTTTTTACATGGAGAATCATCTAATGATCCCTGGGTCTCCGGGGGGAGACGTCAGGCGATGCCGGACTCACAGTGCCCTGGACTCCGAAGAGTCAAAGCGGGCCCCGTGCCTACCGACTAAACTCCATGGTGCACTCTCGTCGTCACGTGTGTCAGGGCCCCGGGATAACGTTTGCAGTCACCGGTACCCCAACGACGACCAAACCCTATCTTTATGGACGTTTGTCCCCCCCATCAGTGTGGCGCCGAGGCACCAAACACTCACACTGGAGCCATCTACGGAGCGAGTCGCTTACCCCCGCGCTCCCCGCTCTTGGCTCTGGACGGGAAAGATGTTCGTTCCCGTCCAACGCGGCAGAGGCAAGAGCCCCCGCCACGCTCCCCTTGAACGAGCCGAGCCCACTAGGAAGTGGACATCGGCACGATAGCTCCTTCGACTACGACTGGATCGGCTGACCGATCAACCGCCGAAGCGGGACGACCAGACTTATTCCTCTTCTTTCGCCGAGCCGGAGACCGAGCAGTCGAGCACCCCTTGGCTCCCACACGGTGACCGGCCGGCTTTTCAGACGCAGCGCAGATCGAGCAGTGCGGCGTCGCGGAGCAGTCACGAGACTTATGCCCGTCCTGCCCGCACCGATAGCACTGGCCGCTGCGGTCTATCTCCGCAGTGCACTGCTCCCGAGTATGTCCTACCTCTAGACATCGGAAGCAGCGCATTGGCCTTTGCTCCAGCACCCTCACCCTTGCCACAGTCCATCCCAACTTTATTTTCCCCCCCTCATCGGCTATCTTTTTGGCGGCCGTTATCGGGCAGCTCACCCAGGCCGTCCCGAGTCCGCTACGACCGTGCCGTGCAACCCCAACATTTACTTCAGCGGCCGAACATCCGCCAGAACTGGCCACTGAGGTCGCAATCTCTTCCCATGTTGTGGCCTCGTCGAACCCGATAACGCGCAAGTTCGCGCATTTAACAGGCCGCGAGACCAGGACATCCTCGACGTCGAAAACCTCCTTAAGTTTGGCGGAGAGAGCGTCAGCCTTCTCGCCGCTGGATTCACCCGGGACCTCGAAAATTCTGGCCCCGGTTGCCGCCGTTCTCAGATTTAGGGATTCTATCCCAAGGGAATTGATGTCGATTTTCCCCTTTGCCTCTATCAGAATCGAGGCGTAGGTCATGCCCTTCGCCTCGCCGCCCGGTCGCAGCTTAACAACAACCGCCGCTGACTTAGGCGGGCGAAGCTGGGGTTTTTTGGGACCTAGCCTCTTTTGCTTCCCTTTCCCAGACGCACCTCGCTTGGCCACAGCACTCCATGGCTCATTGAGAGCCGCTGGGGCGGGCGGGAGTGGTCGCGGTTCAGGTACAGCAACCTTCTTAACTTGGCTCTTTTTGGCCTTCTTCTTAGGCTTAATTGCCTCGGGAACCGCTTCAGGTGTTACTGCGGGTCCCGTCTTCCGTCTCGTCCTTGTGGTTGCGCGAGTGCTTACGCCCTGCGCGCTGGTCATGTCCGTCTGGTCACTAGATAGCGGAGGTCTGGGATGTTCTGCGGGGAGGCGCATCTCTAGCGCCTCGAGACGTGCGTCAACCCGGTTTATGAAAGATGTTAGTTCCTCCGGTATCTGTGCTTGAGGTTGGGGCGCGGCGGGCGGTGGCGTGGATCTTAGTCCCATCCGCATCTGCACCATTTCGCGCCTCATCTCCTCCATTCCTGTCTTCAACGAAGTTATTTCAGCCCTCAACCGCATGTTCTCAGCTTGTAGGTGAGCTGTTTCATAGCTGGTCGAGCGGTCGAGGAGACTGTTTGCCGCATCCATTATGAGGGCACTTGCATCTTTGAGTTCGCGGACGCAGGTACCCTTTAGGTTTTTTGATTTCAAACCTACCCTCAATATCTTCGAGGCCTCGCTGCTTATCAGTTCCCCGAGCTCGTGCGCCGACAACTCGTTCAGCGGACGCGCGGGGACCGAAGGCGCGCTAGGTGAAGTATTTTGTTCGGTCGGGGGGGGCCTCCTCAGTACGGGGCTCGCACTCTCCCGACGTGTCGCATCCTCTTTGGCAGCTCTGACCTCTGCCCTTGCCCTTCCCAAGCCGGCGCGCAAGCCGGTGGTGGGCGATCGCCCTCTTCCTGCGGTAGCAGTGACTTTGGGGGACGGAGCCTCCTCAGCCGATGTGCCGCCTTCACCATCACGACATCGTTTGCGCAGATGTTTTGCGAAAAGTTCTCCGACGGGATCGTCCACGTCGGAGATATCGTCACTGTCAATGGGTTGACCTTCAGTGACTTGCCTACTTCCTTCCTCAAGGGACCAGTGTTGAATGGGCGGAATGCCCGGAAGACGCTCCAGCACCACTCTCGTTTCCCTACTCAGATCGTGGTTGATCTTCTCCCTACTTCCTCCTTCCTTTCCTTCTCCCATCTCGTCGTCACGGAGTTTGTCCCCCCCCAGAGTACGTTGGGACTTTTGCGGCGGCTCTTGCGAGCGGCCGGCGGGATTTGACCCGCCTGGGGTAGTCTTTACTGTAATGGACTCCATGCTTGCTTTGGATTTTATACAGGGGGTCGCTCCCCCTGTGGCACCCTCGGGACCGGACTCCCTCCGGCCACTCATCCCATCGCCGGGCGCTAGAACTTGGGATTAGGGGGCCGCCGTCAATTCGACGACCCTCGCCAGCCTTGAAGGCCGGCCATACCACGCGCATGAAGCGCCGCTGGGGCCAGATGGAATGGCCCCCTACTTATAGACAGGTCTTACCGGCGCATCCATCGGGATGAACCGGCAACACCCGCCCTCCAATTCGCGACCACCGGGTCATAAGACAGAACTAGTGACGACGTTGTGCCGCCCCTAGTAAAGTCCTGAAACCCGGCGATTCGGGCCCCCCCGGCACGACAAGCCTTGGGTCCGCGGGGATGGACATCCGCGGTGGGGGGGAACCTAACCTAACCTAACCTAACCTAACCTAACCTAACCTAACCTAACCTAACCTAACCTAACCTAACCTTTTTTTTTTTTTTTTTTTTTACCTGGAGAAACCCATTTACAGGCCCCCGCACCGGGGCAAGATGGTGAAGTGGTGCGGGGAGTGTGGGGGTCGGGTACAGGCGTTCCCCAATACCCACTAAAACTCCAGGGCCCCTTCATCCACGCTGAGTCCGGCTAGGCATGTATCGGCTTCTCAGCTCTTACCATGCCGTCGCCGTGCGTGTTGCTGCGTAGCGCATTGCGAGTGCGCGCAGCTCTGCTATGCGCGTGTGTAAAAGACACGCGCAATTCTCCTATTTTATTTACAATTATTTACAAATAAAACTAAGTGCGGCGAAGGAGTGCGGAAACTGCCAAAAACAAAATGTTTAACAACTACCACACCCTTAACGGCACCTCTTCGCCTAATTTATTTACATATTTACAAAATAACACAAAAGAACAGCAATAACAACATATATATAAGTCAACAAATATTTACATAACGAAAACAAAGAAAACAAATATATATATTTACAACACCTAAAATGAGAATACAATTTATTTACAAAAACAAACGTATTGACATACAGCAGGACTCGGGTTAGACCCGCCGCAAAAAGTCGCGACGGCGTCGCCCGGTCCGCTTTCTTCTTAGTGGCGGGGCCTCGGGGTCTATCTCCCGGGCCCGCTCTACCTCCTCTTTCGCAGACATCACCGCCTCGGCAAACGTCTGAAACGCTCGCCAACGGCGGCGACTGTCGTCGCCCCGAACCATCCCCTCGACCAGGCTCGGGAGCGAAAAGTCAAATCCGGGGTTAAAGGCTGCCGACATGGTTCCCCTCGCGGAGTCCCACGCCGGACAGCCTGACAGAACATGCTCGGGGCTGTCGACTGCAGCCCCGCAATGCAAACAGTTGGGAGAGGCCTCACGACGCGCCACCTTGTGCAGATAACCGCCGAAACAGCCGTGGCCGGTCAGCAGCTGCACAAGGCGGAACGTAAGTGACCCCCCCTTCCTGTCAATCCAATCCTTTAGGACTGGGAGGATTGCCTCCACGGTCCTTCTACCGACGCGGGTGGTGGCCAGGTCTTGTTGCCACCTGAGAAGTGTTGCCTCGCGGCCTTCTTCCCGCCATCTCCTTAGTTCTTCTGGTGCTGGCCCCTCCCCGGCACTTCTTGCCTGGGCTCGCCTCCAGTAAATGCTCGCCAATGAGAGCGCCTCGTGATACCAGGGCGGCGTTCCGGCTATCACGCTAACCGCGTCAAAAGAGGCGGTGCGGTATGCCCTCGCCACCCTGTTCGATGTGATGCGCTGCGCTCTCCTCAAAGTCGCTTTATTCGCCTCTGAAAGGCCCTGTTCGTTGGCCCAGATTGGGCAACCGTACGTGGCCTTCGCGCGGACGACCCCCGCAAACAGCTTCCGACACGAGCCGCTGGGCCCGCCGAGATTGGGCATGATGCGGCTCAATGCCATGGCTGTTGCGGTGAGTTTGGGAGCCAGGGCGGTGAAGTGGCCCTTGAAATTCCACTTGGGGTCCAATAGGAGCCCCAAGTATTTTAACTCCCTACCCACTGTGATGGGGACTCCTCCCACCATTATAGATGCTCCGACTGGTGGAGCCCTTCTGTGTCCGTAGAAGGCAATTGCCTCGGACTTGTCCAATGCGACCCGCAGTCCTAAGTTCCGGATGCGGGTCACCACCTGCGCGACTCCTGCGGTCGCCTTGAGCGACGCCTCCCTGTATGTGTCGCCTGTTGCCACCACGAGCGTGTCGTCAGCGTAACAAATGATGTTTACGCCTCGGATCAGCGCTCCTCTGAGTACACGATCGTACCCGATGTTCCACAGGAGCGGGCCTAGAACCGACCCCTGTGGAACACCGCATTCAACATTGTGTGTTGCCCATCTGTCTCTTCCCTGATAGAGGATTTGGCGGTTGCGAAGATATTGTGCAACGATGACCCTTAGATACGATGGGACATTATGGAATGCCAAACCCTCTATAATGGCGTCCCAGGGCAGGGTGTTGAAGGCGTTCGCAATATCAAGCGAAATTGCCAACACCACCCCGCCCTCCGACGTTGTCCTCTCCGAGATGTCCCTGAGTCGGGCAAGGGCGTCGATCGTGGACCGTCCCTGGCGGAAGCCGAACTGGCATTCCGACAGGTCCGGCCCCACGGATGTTAGATGACGAGTGATTCGAGACGCAATGATGCGCTCGAGTAGCTTGCCCGACTCATTCAACAAGACAATTGGTCTATAGCCTGCAGGCGAGTCGACTGGCTTGTTCGGTTTGCGGAGCAAAACCAGCCTTCCGGTCTTCCACGCCGCAGGAAACTCTCCAACCCTTAAACACCTAGTAAATAATTCACGGAACCGATCATGAAGTCCGTATTGCAGTGCTAGGCCTAATACTTTTCCGTGGACCCCATCGGGTCCCGGAGCCGTCTTCTTATTCTTCATCTTGTCAGATGCCACCTCCAACTCGGCCTCTGACACCTCCGGGATCTCGGCATCTCCAGTGTCATTGGCCGCTTGTGTCGTCCGGTGATTTGGAGTAGACAGGGGCACCGCCCGGGGTGGGAAGAGAGTAGTTATTACCGTCGACAGGAGTGACGGCTCCATCCCGGCGGTGAGAGGGGGGGCCCAGGGGCGCAGCTTGGACATTACCAGCTTATACGGACGCCCCCAGGGGTCGAGCTCCAAGGTGTTCAGGAGCTCGTCCCACCCTCTCTCCTTTGCTTCTCCTATCTCCCTTTGAAGGACCCTCTTGGCCTCGTTATACGCTGCTTTTAGACGGCCCTCCTCGACACTTCCACGAATGGCGGATCTTCTTCTCCTGTAGCGGCTCAGTTGGTGTCGAGCCGCTACGCAATTTGCCCGCAACTGGGCGAGCTCGCTGCTCCACCAATAGGTGCAGTTACGGGGTGGCACCGGTCGGGATCTGGACATGGAGGCGTCCGAAATGGACGTTAAGACCTCACTGATCCGGGCCACTTCCTCCCCAACCGAAAGGTGTTCGACGGTGGGGCACCAGGTATTTATAAGTGTTGCCACTTCAAAATTCTCCCTATCCAACGACTTTAATACCCATTTGGGGCCGATTTCTGCCGGGGGGCGCACCTGGGCAGGGGGCCTCGACGAGGGGCGGACGTCGAATCGGACGTAGAGATGATCCGAAAGCGTCTCTACCCCTGTCAAGACCTCCCAACCCTGGACGCGCTGAGCCAGGGCGGGGGACGCAAAAGTCACGTCGATGACGGACCCGCCCTGCTCCCTTATACACGTAAGGGCAGTCCCCCTGTTGAGCGGGGACATACCGACCTCCGACAACCATTCCAGCACGAGATCGCCGCGCGCGTCATTCACTGGGGATCCCCATGCCGTGGATTTGGCATTGAGATCCCCAGCGACCAGCACCTCTAGTGGGCTACACCACCTCACTAGGGCGCTCACTTCGAGAAGGTATGCCTCAAAGTCGGCGATCGGTCGGTTGGGGGAGAAGTACGCCCCGACCACCGCTATGTTATTCAGCTTCACCGCGACGCACCCGTTGCCCTTGAGAGAGGCTCCAATAGCGAGCGAGGAATTAGCCCTGGACGGGACGACAACCGCAACCAAGTTATCCCGGTCACCGACCCAGTCCGCCCTGTCCGGAATCATATAGGGCTCCGCGACAATGCCCACTTCAATTGACCACTGCGCCAGGCTTTGGACCAATAAGTCTTGGGCTCTGGCGCAGTGGTTTATGTTAGACTGAAGGAATCGTAGGGCCATCCTATTGTTGTCCCACGATCCCTTCAGTCTCCATCGGTTCCACGTTCGGTAGTGGTCTGCTGGCCTTTCTGGCCGCCATTCTTCTTGTAACTTTTACGCTGGGGGCCGAACAGTTGGTGCCCCCCAGCTTGTGATCAGGTTTCCTGCCCGCCGCCGCGCACACAGCGCAATGTGGTTTGGCGGTGCAGGAGGCCGCCTTGTGGTCTGGCTGGCCACACCTGAAACACGTCTGACTGCGGTCGTTTTCGGCAGTGCAGCGGCTGGCTACATGGCCCTTCTGGAGGCAGCGGTAGCACTGCAGCCCCCTGGGCCCCGACAGAGTGATCTTGGCGACCACCCAGCCGATGAGGAATTTTCCCTCGGTCACCTTCTTTGCCGCAGTGATTGGCACACGAGCCCACACCGCGTTTAGTCCGGACCAGTCTTGCCGCATTTCCCCAACGCGGACTTGATCGGCCGGACATCCCGCCTTTGCCACGATCGCCTCCTTTACTTCTTGCGACGTGACCGAATCGTCTAAGCCTGCGACGCGAATGTCTGTGGATCTCACAGGCCTAGAGACTTTTACCTCCCTATCTCCGTAAATGTCCCTTAATTTGGCGGCGAGATCGTCTGCCTTGGGGTCGCTTGCAGCCCCGGGTATTTGAATGATAGCAGCCCCGGTGGCCGCGCGACGGAACCTCACTGACTCGATGCCTATGTCACCGAGCTTTATTTTTGTTCTTGCCTCCTTTATGACCTCCGCGTACGAGAGGCCCTTGCCCTCGCTGTCTTGAGGGAGGGTAAGTACGACAGCCGAAGTTCGGGGTACCTTCAATTTGGGCTTGGGCTTGGTTTGTGCCGGCTTAGAAGCCTTTGCAGGTGCCCTGGAACGAGAAGTTGTTGTTCTTTCCTTTCTTACTCTGTCGCGCGCCTGAAAACCGCTCGACTTTGTGGGAAGCGTCTCCTTAGATGGGGGCGCTTTCTGCGCATTCGGGCGTCCCTTCTTGGTCACCCTAACCCATTCGCTCTCTTCTGCGTCAGGGTTGGGCGGCCGCGAAGGGAGACCTGTTTTAGGAGGGGCAGCGGGGGCCGGCGGGCGCGCGGCGGCAGTAGCCGTCTTGGCGTTCCCACCGTCTCCCGGTGCCTTCTTATTTGTCTTCTTTCTTTTATTTTTCTTCCCTTTTGTTGCAGGGGCAGAACCTGTCTCCATAAGAACCTCGGAATCCTCGGGTGCCGCGGGAGCCGCCGAAGCAGCAACGACGGGAGCCGAGGACGCCGGTAAGTACGATGTTATTATATTTACATTTCTTCCTTTGTTATTTTTGTCAGCCGCGAGTGGGGGTCGGAGTCGGGGCGCTGGAATGAGCCTCGGCTCCAATCCCTCAAAGCGGGCGTTCATTCTATTATTTACATTGCTCATAATGCGAGCCTCCAACGTTTCCAGGGATTCAGGCAGCTGCGAGGGTTCAGAATCCCTCCTCTGCACGCTGGCCTTTAATTCCTCCATTTCTTTCGCCATCACCTCCATTTGTTGGCGAAGGCGCATGTTGTCATTCCGAAGTGTCCGCGTCTCTTCCGTCAGCGTTTGGCGGGCGAGCCACTCGGTATCCTCCTTTATTGCCGTGACGGCTTCTTTCAGGGTACGGACAAAAGTACCCTTCAAGTTAGATGATGACTTGGCCACCTTCTCTACCAGACCCAGGCTGGCCTCAATCCGTTTTACAACGACGACCGATGTGTTCTGCTGTGTCGTCTCCTGCTCTGTCTCCATGTCAATAGACAGTGACGAGCGCGTTTGACGAACCTCCGACGCGGAAGCCAAAAGTTCGGCCTCTGCGCGCGCCTCCATTTCTTGCCTCTGTGTTTTGAGGTACAATTGCTTGGCCGCCGCCAGCCCTACATATTCTCCTGTAGTGGGCGGACGACCACGTCTTTCCACCTTTTTAGTCGTCTTTGAGGGGGTGTCCGTCGAACTCCCCTCGTCAGACGATCTTCCTCTCTTTCGCCTGCGTTCTTTCCAGAACCGGCTCGCAGTTAAGTCGACTGACTCACCACTCTCATACCCGGCCAGGTGGATCGATGCGTCAGATGGTACACTGACCATCGATCCACTGTCCGAGTCCGACAAGCGATGCACTGCCCTTGAGCAGCTTGTACCGCTTTCTCCTCCGAGGGTGGGGACCGGCGTCGGCGTTCGCTCGACCCGCACTCTCAACTCTCTCTTATTACTTAAAACTAACTCCTCCTTAACGTCTTTTAAAGAATTTTTATTTTTCGACTCCATCATAAACACGAGGTTGGGGCTTCGCACAGAAGTGGTCAGCCCCGGCACCCACACCCGAGGGAATGGAATACCTTCTTCACAAGTTAATGGGGGATATAATAAGTCCACCCGAGCGGAGGCCCCTGCACCCGGGTAACCCTGATACACCGCGGACGGCGGGTGTTGTCCGCGGGTTGGCCGCTAGCGGTCCGACAGACTGGCCGAACACCCACTCCCCCTGCGGGAGAGCGGGGGTGCAGCGCCGCGCGAGGCCCTTAAGGGCGCCCCAGCGCATGCACATTCTGGGTTTTTTATTGTGGTTTTCCTTCCACTTGGGCCGGCCGGTTAAGGCGAGCCCCCTGGTCCGATGCGATCCGCGAGACATGATCCACGACAATTGCATCGGTTAACAGGTCGCCCGACGGGGAGCCGAAACTCCTAACCAGCAGCAGCAACTCGCTGCCGCCGGCCCGCCGCGCAGTAACGGCTGTACAGCCATCACCTCAGCGCACTATAAGACAGTACGCGCCCAAAAGGGCCACAAACTAAGTACAAAAGTACATCGGGCAAAAACCCCTTCTCCTCTATCACTACCTATTATTGAGCGACGCCGATCACTGAACAAAAGGCATGACAATTATAGGCGAGTCTTACCGGCGCATCCAACATGGATGGACCGGCAACCCTCGCCCTCCCAATTCGCGACCACCGAGTTATAAAACGAGACTAGAGACGATTGTACCATAAACCGCCCCTAGAAAAGTCTTCAAACTCGGCGGTTCGGGCCCCCCCGGCACGACAAGCCTTGGGGCCGCAGGGATGGACATCTGCGGTGGGGGGGAACCTAACCTAACCTTTTTTTTTTTTTTTTTTTTTACTTGGGGAAACCCTTTTTAGCGGGCCCCCGCGCCGGGGCAAGATGGACACGTGGCGCGGGGAGTGTGGGGGTCGGGACCGGAGTGCAATGGCCCCCCTACCCACTAAAACCCCAAGGCCCCTTCCTTGCGCTTATGAGGTGAGGTATGGCTTTAAGCCTCGCGGCCATAGTCCAGCCTCCCCTCGCGCATGCCGCTTAGCGCAAAGCGCGCGGCTCTCCTATGCGCGTGTGTAAGAGCACGCGCAGTTCTCCTAACATATTTACAGAGATAATATTTACAACGTGGCGAAGGAGTGCGGTGACTGCTAAACAAAATGATTAAACAAACTCCACACCCCTTAGCGACACTTCTTCGCCTATTTATTTACAATAACAACAAATAAATAACAACATATATATAAAGAACAATTATTTACAAGAAAACAAAAGACAACAATTAATATATATGTACAACACCTAATTAGAAAATACGATGACTAAAAGTATTGACTAGCTGCAGGACTGGGTTAGACCCGCCGCAAGAAATCGCGACGGCGTCGCCCGGTCCGCTTTCTCCTAAGTGGCGGGGCCGCGGGATCTATCTCCCGGGCCCGCTCTATCTCCTCCTTTGTTGACATCACCGCCTCAGCAAACGTCTGAAGCGCTCGCCAACGGCGGCGGCTGTCATCACCCCGAACCATCCCCTCGACCAGATTCGGAAGTGATATAGTCACTCCGGGATTAAAAACTGCCAGCATGGTCCCCCTCTCGGAGTCCCACGCCGGACAGCTTGACAAGACATGCTCGGGGCTGTCGACTGCAGCCCCGCATTGTAGGCAGTTGGGAGTGGCCTCACGACGCGCCACCTTGTGCAGATAACCGCCGAAACAGCCGTGGCCGGTCAGCAGCTGCACAAGGCGGAATGTAAGTGACCCCCCCTTCCGCTCAGTCCACTCTTTTAGGACTGGGAGTATCGCCTCCACGGTCCTTCTCCCTACGCGGGTGGTGGCCAGGTCTTCTTGCCACCTGAGAAGCGTTGCCTCACGGCCTTCTTCCCGCCATCTTGCAACTTCCTGTGTTGTTGGCTCCTCCCCGGCACTTCTTGCCCGAGCCCTCTTCCAATAGACGTTCGCCAAGGAGAGCGCCTCGTGATACCAAGGGGGCGTTCCGGCTATCACGCTTACCGCGTCAAAGGACGCGGTGCGGTATGCCCTCGCCACCCTGTTCGAGGAGATGCGCTGCGCTCTTCTCAGCGACGCTTTGTTAAACTCCGAGAGGCCTTGATCATTGGCCCATATTGGGCAGCCATATGTGGCCTTCGCCCGAACAACTCCCGCGAAAAGCTTCCGGCATGAGCCGCTGGGCCCGCCGAGATTGGGCATTATGCGACTCAATGCCATGGCCGTTGCGGTGAGCTTGGGAGCCAGGGCGGTGAAATGGCCCTTAAAGTTCCACTTGGGGTCCAATAGGAGCCCCAAGTACTTAAGCTCCTTTCCTAGAGCGATCGGAACTCCTCCCACCATTATACTTGCTCCTTCAGGTGGAGCTCTACGATGACCATAGAAGGCCATGGCCTGGGACTTGTCCAGGGCGACCCGCAGCCCCAAGTTGCGAATGCGAGTCACCACCTGGGAAACCCCGGCTGTTGCTCTTAGGGACGCCTCTCTGAAGTCACTCCCCGACGCTACGACCAGGGTGTCGTCCGCGTAGCATATAATCTGCACACCACGGATCAACACCCCTCGCAACACCTTGTCGTATCCGATGTTCCACAGGAGTGGGCCTAGAACCGACCCCTGTGGAACACCGCAGGCAACGCTGTGACTCAGCCAGCCGTCTCTCCCTGGATAACTAATCTGCCGTTGTTGTAAGTAATCGGCGACGAGGATCTTCAAATACGATGGGACATTGTGGTGCGTCAGACCATCGAGTATGGCGTCCCAGGGCAGGGTGTTGAAGGCATTCGCGATATCAAGCGAAATTGCCAACACCACCCCGCCCTCCGACGTTGTCCTTTCTGAAATGTCCCTGAGACGGGCAAGTGCGTCGATCGTGGACCGTCCCTGGCGGAAGCCGAACTGGCACTCCGACAGGTCCGGCCCCACGGATGTTAAGTGGCGGTTGATTCGCGACGCAATGATGCGCTCAAGCAGCTTGCCCGCCTCGTTTAAGAGAACGATCGGTCTGTACCCCGCAGGCGAGTCGACCGGTTTGTTGTCCTTGCGGAGCAAAACCAACTTTCCGATCTTCCATGCCGCGGGGAACTCTCCCCTCCTGAAACATCTTGTGAACAGCCTACGAAGCTGGTTTTCGAGACCGAGTTGCACAGCTAGACCTAAGACCCTTCCGTGAATCCCGTCAGGGCCGGGGGCGGTCTTCTTACTTCTCATCTTCTCCACTGCCACTTCTAGTTCGGCCTCCGACACTTCTGGAATCTCGGCGTCCTCAGTGTCGTTGGCCGTGTGTCTTGTCCGGTTGTCTAGAGAAGACAGAGGAACCGGCCGGGGTGGGAAGAGTGTATTAACCACCGATGTAAGAATCGACGGCTCCATCCCGGCGGTGAGAGGCGGGGCCCAGGGGCGCAGCTTGGACATAACCAGCTTATACGGACGCCCCCAGGGATCGAGCTCCAAGGTGTTCAGGAGCTCGCCCCAACCTCTGTCCTTTGCCTCTCCGATCTCGCTCTTTAACGTCCGTTTGGCCTTCTGATAGGCAGACTTCAGGCGCCTCTCCTCCTCGCCACCATGGATTGCTGAGCGCCTCCTCCTGTAACGACTTAATTGACGTTTGGCCGCCACACAGTCTTCTCGCAGTTGGGCGAGCTCGCTGCTCCACCAGTAGGTGCAGTTCCGGGGCGGCATCGGACGGGACCTGGACATGGAAGCGTCCGAGACAGATGTTAAAGTCTCCCCGAGCCGAGCCACCTCGTCCCCGACCGACAGATCTTCAGTGGCGGAGCACCACGAATTTATCAGCGTTGCCATCTCTAGAGCCTCTCTATCTAATGACTTAAGGACCCACTTGGGGCCCATCTCAGCCGGTGGGCGCCTTTGGGCAGGGGGCCTCGACGAGGGGCGGACGCCGAACCGAATGTAAAGATGGTCCGAAAGCGTCTCCACCCCTGTCAATACCTCCCAGCCTTGTACGCGCTGAGCCAGGGCGGGGGACGCGAAAGTCACGTCGATGACCGACCCGCCCTGCTCTCTTATGCAAGTGAATTCTGACCCCCTATTGAGCGGGACCATGCCGACCTCGGAGAGCCACTCCAACACCAAGTCGCCGCGCGCATCAGTCACTGGGGACCCCCATGCCGTGGATTTGGCATTGAGATCCCCAGCAACCAGCACCTCTAGTGGACCGCACCACCTCACTAGGGCACTCAGCTCTAGGAGGTAGGCCTCGAAGTCGGCGATCGGTCGGTTGGGGGAAAAATAAGCCCCGACCACCGCTATATTGCCTAACTTTGTCGCAACACAACCGTTGCCCTTAAAGGATGCTCCAATAGTGAGCGACGAATCAACCCTGGACGGAACGACTACCGCGACCAAGCCATCTCGATCGCCGACCCAGTCCGCCCTGTCCGGAACCAAATAGGGCTCCGCCACAATGCCCACCTCGATTGACCACTGCGCCAGGCTTTGGACCAATAAGTCTTGGGCTCTGGCACAGTGGTTTAGATTGCCTTGAATAAATCGTAGGACCATCTTATGGTTGTCCCACGATCTCTGACACTTCCATTTGCTCCTCGTTCGGCTGAGGATTATTGACGCTGGCCTTTTTGGCCGCCGCTCTCCTATTTGCTTTTACCCTGGGGGCCGAACAACTATTGCCCCCCAGTCTGTGATCAGCCTTCCTGTTCGCCGCTGCGCACAAGGCACAGTGCGGTTTGGCAGTACAGGAGGCCGCCCTGTGGTCCGGCTGGCCACATCTGTAGCACAGCCGGCTGCGGTCATTGTCCGCGGTGCACTTGCTGGCCACATGTCCCTTTTGGAGGCAACGGTAACATTGCAGCTCCCTTGGACCCGACAGCGTGATCCTGGCAGCCACCCAGCCTACCAGAAACCGTCCCTCCATTATTTTCTTTGCCGCTGTGAGTGGTACCCGAGCCCAAACCGCGTATAGACCCGAGTAATCTTGCCGAATCTCCCCGACCTTAACATGATCGGCCGGGCAGCCAGCCTTCGCCACAATGGCCTCCTTCACCTCCTCAGATGTTACTGAGTCGTCTAGGCCCGCCACACGGACATCCGTGGATCTGACGGGCCTAGAGATCTTCACCTCCCCCTCTCCGTACAACTCCCTAAGTTTAGTAGCGAGGGAGTCCGCCTTCGGGTCGCTTCCAGCTCCGGGGATCTGAATTATAGCAGCCCCGGTGGCTGCTCGGCGGAACTTTACAGACTCAATCCCTAGATCGTTGAGATTGATCCTTCTTCTGGCCTCTTTGATGGCCTCCGCATATGTGAGGCCCTTTCCGTCGTTGCTTTGGGGGGGCAGTGTTAGGACAACAGCTGCCGTTCTAGGCGTTTTCAGCCTGGGCTTGGATCGAGTCGGCTGAGAAGCCGGTTGCGAAGCCCTTGTAGCCGCCTTCGAGCGCCTTCGCGTCCTGGTGTTATCACGCTCCTTGGCGCGTGCCTGAAAGCCGCTCGATTTAGTCGGCAGCGTCTCTTTAGTTGGAGGCGCCTTCTGCGCACTTGGGCGTCCCTTTTTGGTCACCCTGACCCATCCGCTCTCCTCTGCATCTGGATTGGGAGGCCGCGAAGGGAGGCTCGTCTTCTTGGGGGCAGCGGGGGCCGGCGGGGGCGCGGCGGCAATAGCCGTCTTGGCGTTCCCACCGCCTCCCGGTGCCTTCTTATTCTTCCTCTTCTTTTTGCCTGACTTAACATTGTCTTCCTTATCTTTTGCAGGAGCAGAACCTGCGTCAACGAGCACCTCGGGATCCTCGAGTGCCGCGGGAGCCGCCGGAGCAGCAACCACGGGAGCCGAGGACACCGGTAAGTAAGTTGTTTTATTCACCTTTTCTTTATTTTTCCTGTCGGCCGCCAAGGGGGGACGGAGTCGCGGCTCGGGGGGGAGTCGCCGCTCTAACCCCTCTATGCGGGCGTTCAGCCTGTCACTAAACTTTTTGGTCAGACTAGCCTCCAGTTCTACGAGACTGCTGCTTTGTGTGTGCGGCATGGATGCCTCCATCTCGTCCATCTTCTTTTTAAGCTCCTCCACCTGTGATTGGAGCTTTTCATTCTGCACTCGGAGAGCGCGAGTTTCGTCCGTGGTTGACCGCCGAATCAGAGTGTCGACGGTCTCCCTTATCGCCATACTGGCGTCCTTGAGGGCGCGGATGAACGTCCCTTTTAGATTGGACGACTTCTTAGCCACGCCCTCAATGATTCCGAGGCTAGACTCAATTTTATTCTGCATCGCTGCGGCGGTGTCCACAGGGACGTCCGCTTCAGTGTTGATGTCCATTTCGAAGGACGCTGTCGAGGAGGCCCTTGTTCTGCGGACTTCTGCCGCTGCCTCTAGGAGCTCCGCCTCTGCTCGCGCCTCCATCTCCTCCCTTTGCGCTTTTAAGTATTGCCGTTTTGCTTCGGCAAGACCCACGTACTCGCCGGTTGTTGGTGGCCGGCCTCTTCCTCTTACTTTACGGGTCGACAACGAGGCGGGGGTGTCTGTGGAACTCCCGCTCTCGTCATCTCTCCGACTTCTTTTGCGCCCTTTGGGGCTCCAAAATCTACTTGAACCTTCTCGGTTCCAAAAACCCTCATTTTCGGCTCGGCCGGTCGAGGCGGCGGACGACACGCTCACCATCGACTCTGACTCTGAGTCCGATAGATTCGCCGAAACGGCGTTTGCTAAGGACGGGACGGGTGTAGGGACCCGCTCCATCACGACCCTCAGCTCTCTCTCCTTACTCCTTCCTTCTTCCTCACTCCCAACACTACTGTTAATTTGAATTTTATTTTTGTTTTTAACACCTTCCATCATCTAGGGGTGTGGCTCCCCACTCCTGAGTATGAGGAGCCACGTAATACTTCCTGGGGGAAATAAAAGGTCCACCCGAGCGGAGACCCCGCGCCCGGGTAACCCAAATACCGCCTGGAGGGTGGGAGGTATCCAGGGGTTGGCCACTAGTGGCCCGACAGACTGGCCGAGCACCCACTCCCCCTGCGGGAGAGCGGGGGTGCAGCGCCGCGCAAGGCCCCTCAGGGCGCCCCAACGCATGCACATTCAGGGTTTTTTATTGTGGTTATTCCTTCCACTTGGGCCGGCCGGTTAAGGCGAGCCCCCTGGCCCAATGCGATCCGCGAGACATGTCCACGTCAATCACAAAGGGTAACAGGTTTGCCCGACGGGGGGTCTGCAATAGACCCCTAACCGACGACGACATCTTGCCGCCGCGGCCCGCCGCGCCGCGGGACTACCACACACCGCACGTCCGTGGCGTCCTCACCACCATACACCGCTATAAAAGCCGCTGGTACAGACAATTAAGCCAAGACCTCTACTAGACCCGCTGAAAAGCGAGTTGGGCGCTTCCGCCCTCGCCTTGACCGGTCTCCGCGTCGTCTTCGGATCCCGGTCGTCCCTATTCGCTTCACCATCACGATTGAGTCTTTAGGGTCCGAGCCCACAGACAACCCGAACCAACCGACAACAACCGCTCCGGCTACTGAGCCCCCCCGGCACGACAAGCCTAGGGACCCGCGGGAATGTTACATCCGCGGTGGGGGGGAACCTAACCTAACCTAACCTAACCTTTTTTTTTTTTTTTTTTTTTTTTTTTTTCCTGGAGAAACCCATTTACAGGCCCCCGCGCCGGGGCAAGATGGAGAAGTGACGCGGGGAGTGTGGGGGTCGGGTAAAGTCGTTCCCCAATACCCACTAAAACTCCAGGGCCCCATCATCCACGCAAAGTCCGGGTCGGCATGTATCGGCTTTTCAGCTCTAACCATGCCGACACCGGGGGCGTGATGCCGCGTGGCGTCGTGAAGACGCGCGGCTCTCCTAGGCCGCCACAAGAGTGACGGCAATTCTCCTATTATGTACACTATGTACAAGTTACGCAGCACAGCGCAGAAACTGTGTGCGGATCGCCTATGGCGCCACTACAACCGGTGCTGAAATATTTACAATGCCGCGTGGCGCAGCGCGAGCTACGCGCGGCTCTCCCCAAAGCACCGGGGTAACGCCAACACCCATACTCAGGCGCCAGCCCGGACGAAGAAAATATATACAAAATGTCGCGTAGCGCAACAAGTGCGCGCGACTCGCCTCAAATCGTCGGACTGACGCCCGGCACCGATTGAATCGGCACCTTAACACCTATTTACAATATATACACCTAACTATATATACAGATATTTACAAAAAGGCGGACCAGGGCGACCCACCGCAGCACGAACCCGCAGCAGTGTCGCCCGGTCCTCAAACACTCGCCTTAGGCGAGCTGGGCGTTTCCGCCCTCTCCCCAGACCAGCCTCCGTAAAAACAGTGGCCGGTCAGGTTGGGCCGACTCTCACTAGCCAGCCCTCAGGACCGGGCTCCGCGTCCCATTCCGCAGAGCCCCGCATCCCGTTTGTCCCTATTCGCTTCCTCTAGGACCGCGTCATGGCCCGGTCACTTCTCCGGCCAGGCCAGCCGACGCGGTCAAACGAGTACTAAGCCCCCCCGGCACGACAAGCCTAGGGACCCGCAGGAATGGACATCTGCGGTGGGGGGGAAAAAGTTTAGTCAACTTAATGACACCACTCATGTTAGTTATCCACCTTTCGTGCCGTCTGCACAGGTTTCAAACTTCCACCACAATTTATGTTATTCACCCTTCCGGGCTTCAAACATCCCTCAAGTTTCTCAAACATTGATCACAATTTATTATAACACTTTTAAAAGCGAATAACACATAGTGACCAACCCGGGAATCGAACCCAGGACGTATGCTCTTACGGATGAACGTGCGACCGCAAGGCTACATACGCTGTTAACCTTTTTTTTTTTTTTTTTTTTTTTTTTTTACGAGGGGAAATACGTTGCGTACCCCCGCGCCCGGGCGGTGCAATGGCGCGGGGAGTGTGAGACTCTCCTAGACTGGCCTACTCACTAAAACCCCTCTGCCCGTCCTAGCACTGAGCGGAGTCCGGTAACTGGTGTTGCCATTGATTCCGAACATCCGCACGTGCCTGCCGCTTGGCGCTTTTACCCTGCGCGCGGCTCTCCTTTTGTACATACAAGTATATACAAAGCGCATTATGCGCTGAAGACATCTATTTACATATATATATTTACAAAAGAATTATATACACGACTCCTACCCCGGAGAAGCACCTAGTCTTACGATCTAGGTGCTGGGACTGCTAAAATATATATATACAGATTATCTATTTACATAGTGCGCCCGGCGAATCTTCGCCGGCGCCCTCCTATTCTGCGACGCCGGATTTGGGCTGAAGCGGGATTGTCTTCCCGCAGCCGCTCGGCATCTTCCTTCTGTTTGAGGACCGCCTGCGAGAAGGCCTGGAAAGCCTCCCAGGCGGCCCTGTCTCCTATAATTTTCTCCACAATATTATGTAGAGACGTGTCATTTCCAATTATGTTAGCTATGGAACGCCTTTCGACGTCCCACGCCGGACAGTCAAAAATAGTGTGACCCACCGTGTCGAGCGGCGAGTCACAGTGGTGGCAGGCAGGGACCTCCTCCCTACCGGCTATCTTATGCAGATACTTTCCGAAGCACCCGTGCCCGGAAAGCATCTGCGTAAGCCAGTAGGTAAGCGTTCCCCACCGCCGTTGAGTCCAATCCTGAAGGATGGGACGAAGCGCCTCCAGAGTCCAAGAACCCACTCGGACAGAACCGAGTTCTTCCCTCCACTTGTCCACAGTCCTGTTGCGGCTTTCTGCCCTCCATGCGTTTACTTCTTCGAACGAAGGCTCCGATCCACGGCTACGAAGTCTCGCCCGACGCCAGTATACGTCCGATAGTGCGGCCGCATCAAGATGCCACGGGGCGAGTCCGGCGATTGCGCACACGGCATCGCAAGACACCGTGCGGTACGCCCTCGCTACCCGAATGGCTATCGTACGCTGCGCCCGTCTTATCACTGCCTTGTTCGCACTATTATTGCTTAGTTCGTTTGTCCAGACTGGACACCCGTATAGCGCCTTAGATCTTATTACCCCCGCAAAGAGGCGGCGACACCCCACATTTGGACTGCCAATATTCGGCAGAATGCGGCTGAGTGCCGCGGCCGTGGCGTCCAATCTAGGGGCAAGTGCCGCGAAGTGCGGTTTGAAAGACCATCGGGAGTCCAGTATTAATCCCAGGTATTTGAGGGACGTCGAGACTTGTATTGGGACCCCGCCCACCGTTATTGTTGCTCCAGAAGGCGGAGCTCGCCTTGGGCCGAAGAAGGAAATGGCCTCCGATTTATCCAACGCAACCCGAAGACCTATTCGCCTTATCCTATGCACAACCTGGGCAACACCTGCCGTCGCCCTGAGACTTGCCTCTCTGTGATCTTTCCCAGTAGCTACGACCAGCGTGTCATCCGCGTAGCAAATAAGCTGCACACCGCGGATTAACGCTGCCCGCAGCACCCGGTTATAGCCGATGTTCCACAGGAGCGGCCCGAGGACCGACCCCTGTGGGACACCGCAAGAAACTGTGTACTCCGACCACCTATTACGACCTGGGAACAAGATTTTCCGGCCTCTAAAGTAATCGGCGATGGTGCGCCTTAAGTATGGGGGGACATTATGATGTTCAAGACCCTCCATGATACATTCCCAGGGCAGGGTGTTGAAGGCGTTCGCGATGTCGAGCGACACTGCCAACACCACCCCGCCCTGTGAAGTCGTCTCCTCCGATATGTCTCGCAGTCGGGCGATGGCGTCCACCGTGGATCTGGACCGCCTGAACCCGAATTGCGTCTCCTCTAGATTTGGTCCCTCTGTGGACAGATGATCGTTGATTCGACCGGCAATTATCCTTTCGAACAGTTTGCCGGCCTCGTCCAAGAGTACAATTGGCCGGTAGGCCGAAGGAGAGTCCGTCGGCCTACCCGGCTTCTGCAGAAGAACCAACTTCCCTATCTTCCACCGATTTGGGAAGAGTCCGTCTTGTAGACATCTAGTTAAAAAGTCCGAGAACCTTTCGTCCAGTCCTTGTTCGAGTGCAAGAGCCAGCACCTTCCCGTGTATCCCGTCAGGACCGGGGGCCGTTCTCTTGCACCGAAGCTTCGTCGCAGCCAGGGATATCTCTGCTGGGGACACCTCCGGGACAGAACCCGTTGGCGCCACCTCAGCAGTGTGTCTAGTCCGGTAATTGTCGCTCGAGGGAGGAGAAGCGATGGGAAACAGGGTCGACACGACCGAAGACAGCAGTTCTGGCTCCATTGAGGTGGTAAGAGGAGGGGCCCAGGGACGTAGTTTGTTCATTACAAACTTGTATGGACGCCCCCAGGGGTCCAAGTCCAGAGACTGCCGGAACTCCGACCATGCCCTCTCCTTCGCCTCGGCGATTTCTTTCTTAAGGGTTCTTTTGGCGTCTCTGTAGATGTCGTAGAGACGCGCTTCTTCTTCAGCGTCGTTGGTAGTACGCCTTCGTCTATAGCGGGTGTACCGGCGTCGGGCGGCCACGCACGCAGCGCGCAGCCGTCTGAGATCTTCCGACCACCAGTAGACCCGTTTTCTGGGCGGCCTTGGCCGGATACGTGACATGGAGCAGTCGGAGACCTGCTCAAATGTCTCGGCGAACCAAGTCGCTTCATTTTCCACCACAATATTGTCAGGTTTAGGGCACCAGGCCCTGACGACCGACGCAATTTCCAATGATTCCCTATCTAAAGATTTTAGGGACCATCTGAGTCCAATCTCCGGGGGACCGGAGCCCTGGCTGTCCGGAGCAGCTGACGAGGGGAGCACTTGATACCGAATGTAGCGATGGTCGGAAAGTGTCTCCTCCTCGGTCAGTACCTCCCAGCCCTGGACACGGCCCGCAAGAGGGGCGCTCGCAAACGTTACATCCACGACAGATCCACCCCCCATGCGCACGCACGTGAACTCGGCGCCCTGGTTCATGGGCACGAGGTTATGCGACGCAGAGAAATCCAGGAGCAAATCGCCCCTGCCGTCTGAAGATGTTGAACCCCATGCCCTTGATTTGGCGTTAAAATCGCCCGCCATTATTGTGCACGATGAACTGCACCAATTGATTATGGAGGCCACCTCCTCCAAGAAGGCCTCAAATTCTAATAACGTCCTATTCGGGGAAAAGTAGGCCCCAACGATAGACATGTTGCCCACCTTGACCCCTATACAACCGTGGCCTTTCCGAGAGTGTCTGACTGGAGGTGTGTCGTTGGTGTTATTGACGAAGATTGCGACCGTTTCGTCCAAGTCCCCAATCCAGTCAGACCTGTTTGGAACCATGTAGGGCTCCGCTATAACGCCGATGTGAATAGACCACTGCGCCAGACTCTGGATGTAAAGGTCCTGAGCCCTGGCGCAGTGATTTAGGTTCGCCTGAAGAAACCGTAAGCGACTCATCATGAGGTTCCCACGATCCCTGATACGTCCATGGGTTCCCCGCTCGCTGGGGGTGCCGTGCTGTTGTTGTTATTTACGACGGCTCTTCTTGTCACTCTTTTCTTGGGGGCTGAGCATTTGGGGCCCCCCAAGCGGTGTTTGGCGCTTTTGTTCAGCGATGCGCAAAGAGCGCAATTCGGCTTCTCGGAGCAGTCCCTTGCGGTGTGATCGGGCTTACCGCACCGATAGCAAAGCGAACTGCGGTCTTCGCCAGTGCAGTGCCGAGCCACATGCCCCTTCTGCATGCACCTGTAACAGCAGAGTTCTCGGGGTCTGCCCACGGTGAACTTCGCTACTGTCCAACCGATCAGGACCCGCCCCTCTGTCAACTTTTTGGCCGCCGCGATAGGGACTTGCACCCATGCAGCCTGTAGACCCGATCTGTCTTCACGGATCCTTCCCACCTTTATTTGTTCCACGGAGCATTCGGCCTTCGCCACAATGGCACTTGTAAGGTCCTCCGCGGAAACAGAGGCGTCGAGGTTGGACACTCTTATGTCTACACTTTTGACGGGCCTCGAGACCTTGACGCTTTCGTCGTTGAATGCTTCGACAAGCTTCTCCGCCAAGATGTTCGCTTTGGGGTCATTGCCGGCGCCAGGAATCCTGATTATTGTGGCACCGGTAACAGCCCTGCGGAACTGGACAGACTCGACTCCGATTTGGGTTTTGAGATCGAGCCGAGCCCTTGCCTCCTTGAGAATGGACGCATAAGTGTGTCCCTTTTTTAACGCCTCGTCTGTGAGCGTTATCACTACAGCCGCAGACCGGGGCGCCTTTAACTTTGGTGGAGTCTGGCGGGGGGGTTTGGATGCCCTCCGCTGCTCGGTTGGCTGCTGCTGTTTGCCCGGCCGTGACTGCTGCCGTTCATTTGTTCGCCTAGAGTTTTGTTGCGCTTTGGAGGCGCGCGTCAACGTTGGGAGCGTCTCTTTGTTCTTTGGCGCTGTCTGTGCATTTTGGCGTCCCTTCTTGGTCACCCTAACCCATCCGCTTTCCTCTGCGTCAGGGTTGGGCGGCCGTGAAGGGGGGCCTGTCTTGGAAGGGGCAGCGGGGGCCGGCGGGCGTGCAGTGACCGGAGTCACTTTGGCATTCCCACCGCCTCCCGGTGCCTTTTCATTCTTCTTCTTATTCTTCTTTTTGTTTTTAACGTTCTTTTCTGTTTCAGGAGCAGAACCTGTTTCCATCACGACCGGAGCTTCGGGTGCCGCCGGAGCCGCCGAAGCAGCAACCACGGGAGCCGAAGACGAAGGTATGTATGTTTTCGTCCTTATTGCGTTCTTCCTGTCAGCCGCCAGGGGGGGTCGAAGCCGGGGCGCAGGCATGAGCCTCGGCTCCAACCCCTCAAAGCGGGCGTTCATTCTGTTGCCTACGTTGTTCATGATGCGGGCTTCATGTTCTTCGAGCAGGGTTTCGAGGCAAGCAGGCATCGGCGAGGGTTCTATGTCCCGCCTCTGGAAGTTTGCTCTCATCTCCGCCATTTCTTTTTGCACCGCCTCCAGCTGTTGTCGGAGGCGTGCATTGTCCGCTCGAAGTTCTCGCGTCTCCTCAGAGAGAAGTTTATGCGCGAGCAACTCCGTGTCTTCCTTAATTGCCGCAACGGCGTCTTTAAGCGTGCGGACGAAGGTGCCTTTGAGATTGGATGACGACTTGGCCACCTTCTCCACCAGACCCAGACTGGTCTCTATTCTTTTGACGACGTCGACAGCTGTGTTACGTCTGGAGTCGTCCTGTTCCGTTTCCCTATCGAAGGACAACGAAGAGCGCGTTCGGCGGGCCTCAGACGAAGACGCCAGAAGTTCGGCCTCCGCGCGCGCCTCCATCTCCTCCCTTTGCGCCTTGATGTAGGCTTGTTTGGCCGCCGCCAACCCGACGTATTCGCCTGTGGTAGGCGGACGACCACGTTTCTCCCTAATTCTCGACTTAGATCTTGACGGGGTGTCAGTCGAGCTGCCCTCGTCTTCTGATGTTCTCAGTCTCTTTCGTCTTCGGTCACTCCAAAAGCGACTTCCTGGCGGGTCCAACGACTCGCAACTCCCGGACCTGGACAGGTGAGCCGATGCGACAGATGGTACACTGACCATCGACTCACCGTCCGAGTCTGACAACCTCTCAACTACTCGAGAGACTCCCGCTGAACTTTCTTCTCCGAGGGTGGGGATCGGCGTCGGCGTTCGCTCGACCCGCACTCTCAACTCCTTCTTACTACTTAACCCTAACTCCCTTACGTCAAAAGATTTATTTTTTTCCTTGTACTCCATCATCATCATAGGGTTGGGGCTAGCCACTAAAGTGGAGAGCCCCGACATCCACACCCGAAGGAATGAGATGTCTTTTTAACGGGTTAATGGGGGATATACAAAGTCCACCCGGGCGGAGACCCCTGCACCCGGGTAACCCTGCTACACCGTGGACGGCGGGTGTTGTCCGCGGGTTGGCCGCTAGCGGTCCGACGTACTGGCCGAACACCCACTCCCCCTGCGGGAGAGCGGGGGTGCAGCGCCGCGCGAGGCCCATAGGGCGCCCCAGCGCATACACATTCAGGGTTTTTTATTGTGGTTTTCCTTCCACTTGGGCCGGCCGGTTAAGGCGAGCCCCCTGGTCCGATACGATCCGCGAGACATGATCCACGACAACCGTATCGGTTAACAGGTCGCCCGACGGGGAGCCGAAACTCCTAACCAGCGGCAGCAACTCGCTGCCGCCGGCCCGCCGCGCAGCGAAGGCTGTAAAGCCATCACCAAAGCGTATTATGAAATACGCGCCCAAAAAGGCAACAAACTTATGTACACAATATATACAATAGGCCATAAAGCCATCTCCTTTTTCACAAACCTATCACTTGCGACGCCGATCACAAAGCAAAAAGGCGTGAAACGTTGAGGCGAGTCTTACCGGCGCATCCAAAAGGGATGAACCGGCAACCCTCGCCCTCCCAATTCGCGACCACCGAGTCATAAAACAGAACTAGAGACGATTGTACCATAAACCGCCTCTAGAAAAGTCTTGAAACTCGGTGGTTCGGGCCCCCCCGGCACGACAAGCCTTGGGGCCGCAGGAATGGACATCTGCGGTGGGGGGGATACGCTGTTAACCTAACCTAACCTTTTTTTTTTTTTTTTTTTTTTTAACGCCAGGAAACCCATTTACAGGCGCCCGCGTCGGGGCGTGATGGTAAATGACGCGGGCAGTGTGGGGGTCGGTCCGGGAGTGCAATGGACCCCTACCCACTAAAACCTGGCGGCCCCTCAGCTGACTATAACACGGGGGGCAGGGCGACAGCGAACCTTCTCCCTTGCCCCCCATCAGCCTTGCCGTATATTTGCACGGCTCGTCTCGTGACGCATGTTAATTGCGTCAATACGTCACCTATTAATTAAGGAAATTAATGCGGTCTTCAGGGCAGAGGGGCACGCGCGTATACGCGCCGCCTCCTCCCCGGTCTTCTTTTTCTACGCGGGTCGGCTTCCGGGTCTTGTTCCCGGAGCCTTTCCGCCTCCTCCTTTTTAAGCATGACGGTCTCGCAAAAGATGTTTACTGCGATCCACGATCCGTCATCGTCACTGTCTACCATCGCACGAATGACGGCAGGCAGCGACAGGTCAAAACCAATTTTGGCCTGTAGTGAGGCTCTTTCAGAGCCCCAGGCCGGACAAATCTCGAGGGTGTGCTGCGCCGTGTCTTCGACGCAGCCACATTGGTGACAAATGGGAGACGTCTCTCTCCCGGCGACTCGGTGCAGGTAGCGGCCGAAGCAGCCATGCCCAGAGAGCACCTGCACGAGCCGGAAAGAGAGCGCCCCCCACCGTCGGTCAGTCCATTTTTGCAGGGCCGGACGAATCGCTGCGATTGTCCGGTGACCTGATGTAGCGCCAGTGTCAAGTTGGTCCATCCACTTCTGGAGGACCACCTCCTTCTCCTCAGCCCGCCATCGGTCGACAACGCTGGGAGGAGTTTCAAGCCCTCGACTCCGGTGATCGGCTCGGCGCCAGAAGATGGTAGCTAGCGCCTCCGCCTCCAGATGCCATGGAGGGGTGCCGGCAAGGACGCACGCCGCGTCGCACGACACCGTGCGGTACGCCCTTGCAACCCTGAGGGCCATCACGCGTTGCGAACGACGCAGGCTGGCACGGTTTTGGGCTGACAGGCAGTCCGCCCAAATTGGACACCCATAAAGGGCCTTTGCCCTGATCACACCCGCGAACAGGCGGCGACACCCCGCGCTCGGTCCACCAGTGTTCGGCATTATACGGCAGAGTGCCATGGCCGTGGTGACGAGCTTCGGGGCAAGTGCCGCGAAGTGTTCTTTGAAGGACCATCGGGAATCGAGGACGAGCCCGAGGTACTTAAGACTCGACCCAACCCCGATGTCCACCCCACCGACTACGATTTTGGCTCCCGCAGGAGGAGCCCTCCTGGGACCGTGGAAGCAGATCGCCCCCGATTTCTCGAGAGCGACCCGCAATCCGAGATCTCGTATCCTTGATACCACCTGCGCTACGCTCGCGGTTGCCAAGATGGAAGCCTCCCTGAAGCTGCTGGCTTTGGCGGTGACTAATGTGTCGTCGGCGTAGCAAATGACGCCGACTCCACGCAACAAAGCGCCCCGCAGAACCCTATCATACCCGATGTTCCACAGGAGCGGACCCAAGACAGACCCCTGTGGAACACCGCATGCGACCTCGCGCCTACTCCAACCGTCCCGTTCGGGGAAGATGATCGACCTACCCGACAAATAGGAGGCTATTAATCGCCGAAGGTAAACCGGCACTCCATGATACCCTAAGCCCTCCATTATGCAACGCCAGGGTATGGTGTTAAAGGCGTTGGCGATGTCTAAAGACACCGCCAGCACCACCCCGCCTTGCGACACTGTCTCTTCGCTTAGGCCCCTAAGCCTACCGATCGCGTCGATTGTGGACCGTCCCGTGCGGAACCCGAACTGAGTATCCGCCAGGTCCGGCCCGACTGTCGAAAGATGTTTGACGAGGCGGGCGGCGATGACACGCTCGAAGAGCTTGCCCGCCTCATCGAGCAGAACGATAGGCCTATAGGCCGACGGAGACTCTGGTGGCTTGCCGCTCTTTTGGAGAAGCACCAGTTTCCCGATCTTCCAGCGGTCCGGGAAGCTATGGCTCCTCAGACACATCGTTAATAGCTCCCTGAACCGGTCGTCGAGTCCGTTATTTAGGGCTGCGACCAAAACCTTCCCTATTATCCCATCTGGACCGGGGGCGGTGTTTTTCCCCTGCAACTTTAGAATAGCTGCACCCAGTTCGCCGGGCGACACCTCAGGGATTTCTTCCCCTAGTGCCGCCGCGTTGGGCAGTCCGTTGAGATCGACTGTCGTAATCGTGGCCGGAAAGAGTGCAGTGACCACAGACGACAGCAAAGCCGGCTCCATGCTGGAAGTGAGCGGCGGGGCCCAGGGGCGCAGCTTGCTCATGACGAGCTTATATGGCCGCCCCCATGGGTCCCCTTCCAGTGTCCCCAACAACTCCTCCCAAGCCCTCTCCTTGGATTCGGCGATTTCTGTGCGCAGCGCCGTCTTGGCCTGCTGATACAGCACGTAGAGACGGCGTTCTTCTGTCTCGTCCCTATGGCGACGGTGCCTCCTCCTCTGTCGCGTGTATGCTCGACGCGCGGTTACGCAGGCTGCCCGGAGAGAGGCGAGCTCCGCAGACCACCAGTAGAGCTGCTGTCGTGGTGGCATGGGGCGAGAACGGGCCATTGCTGCGTCGCTTATTTGCAACAATGTCTGCCCGAACCACTCCACTTCGTCCTCAGCCGAGATGTTATTTGGCTTCGGACACCAAGCACCAACGATGGAGGCCTCCATCAACGCATCCTTATCTAGGGTCTTCATGGACCATTTAGGACCCACTTCTGTTGGGATTCGACTTGGAGCCCGCGAGGATGGTGTTTGCGGGCCGACGTCGAAACGAATGTACAGGTGGTCGGACATCGTTTCGACGCCCGTCTGTACCTCCCAGTTACGGGTGCGAAGCTCTATGGATGGGGACGCGAAGGTCACGTCCACCACCGAGCCGCCGTGCATTCGCACACACGTATTCTCGGAGCCTCTGTTTAGGACGACGAGATTATTTGCTGCGAGCCACTCCACGAGGACGTCGCCGCGCGCATCCGACACCGAGGACCCCCACACCGTGGACTTGGCGTTGAGATCCCCGGCGACGATCACGCCCTGCGGACGACCCCATTCTACGACCGAACCTACCTCTGCTAGGAAGCACTCAAACTCGGCCAAGGTCTTATTCGGCGAAAAGTATACTCCTACAACGGTAGTGCTCCCTAGCTTTGCGGCAACGCAGCCGTCGATCCTTCTGACTTGACCGATTGGGGGCGAACCCACAGCGGGGGTCACAACGAGCGCGACCGATCCGCTGGAGTCGCCCATCCAGTTGGCCCTATCTGGGACTAGATAGGGCTCCGAAACAATCCCTACATTGATCCCCCACTGTGCCAGGCTCTGGAGTAAGAGATCCTGAGCTCTGGCACAGTGGTTGATGTTCGCTTGAAGAAACTTTATTGGTGTATCAGACATTGTGGTCCGTGTCCATAGCCTCCTCGGTGCCCACTGTTGGTGGTGGGTTGGCGCTGGTCTTAATTGGCGCCCGTCTCTTCATCTTTTTTCCCTTGGGAGCGGAGCAACTCTTGCCCCCAAGGAGGTGGTCTGCCTTTTTCCCCGCCGCCGCGCACAGTGTGCAGTGGGGTTTGGCTTTACAGTCAGCGGCGCGGTGGTCTGCGCCGCCGCAGCGGTAGCACATTCGGCTGCGATCCTCGTCTGTGGTGCAGCGGCTCGCCACGTGCCCGCTATGGAAGCACTTAAAGCAGCGTAGCTCGCGAGCCTGCAATAGGGTGACTCTCGCCGACACCCATCCGATCAAGAAGCGGCCCTCTGTCACTTTTTTGGCGGCCGTTACTGGGCATCGAACCCAAGCCGCGTACATACCAGATCGGTCTGGACGAATCTCGCCGACTTTAACCTGCTCTTGTTGGCAGCCTCCTGTCTTGACAACGGCGCTCTTGACATCCTCCGCTGTAATAGAGTCGTCAAGGCCCGACACCCGTAGCTCCGCGGTCCTAACAGGCCTCGCGACCCGGACCCCGTTCTCGCCGTAAATTTCTCTTAATTTAGAGGCGAGAGAGTCCGCCTTTTCGCCGCCGTTCGCACCGGGGACCTGGATGATAGTGGCCCCGGTGGCAGCGCGGCGGAACTTTACTGCCTCTATGCCTAGGTCCTTTAGGTCAACCCGATTTCTGGCATCCCTAAGGGCCGTGGCATAGGTTATTCCCTTCTCTTGTGCGTCCGGCGGTAGCGACAGAACGACTGCCGCCGAACGAGGTGCCCGGAGTTTGGGCTTCGCCGGTTGTGTTGAGCGCGGAGATGCCTTCGTTAGAGGTGCTTGGGGCGTCCTCTTCGCGTTCTTCCTGCCTTTGCCCACCGTCGTCCAGCCTGCATTGGTGTTGTTTGAAGCTGGTAATGGGGGCTGAAGTTGGGGTGGGGAGGGGGTAGCCGTTGTTGTAGCCGCCTCTGTAACTGTTTTCCCCTTCTTTCCCTTTTTAGTTTTCTTCCTCTTCTCTTTCCCTCCTTCCTTTGGCTCGGTACGTGTTGCTGTCTCACGAGCCTTTGCAACTGGAGCCCCCGATGGAGTTGGGGCTGCAGCGATGTCCACATTCGAAGGGCGCAAGGTGGCACCCTCGGACTCTGCCCTGCGCCGATCGGCAGCTAATGGCGGTCTCATCCTTGGAGCCGGGCCGAGACGAGGCTCCAGGCCCTCGATGCGGGCGTCGATCCTCGCCCCCACACGACTCATAATTTTGGCCTCCAGCTCGTCCAGGCTCGTCGTCTGTGATGTTGGCTCCGGGGTTCTCTTTACGTACGCCCGGAGCTCCTTCATCTCGTTTTGGAGCGCCTCCACCTGTTTTCGGAGACGCTCGTTGTCCGTACGGAGGGTTCGCGTTTCCTCGGAAAGGGTGCGTTTCGCGAGCTCCTCGATATCTTGCCGCAGGTCTTTTATGGCGTTTTTGGCCGCATGCACCCACCGGCCGCTAATACCAGACGATTTAGTTGCCACCTTTTCCACGACTCCAAGGCTGGCTGTTATTCTTCCAACTAAGTCCGCTGACTTATCCTCGCCCTGTTCCGACACCAGGACGGAGGATAACGCGGAGCGTGTAACACGGGCTTCGGCTTCAGAGTCCAATAGCTCCTCTTCCGCACGAACCCGCAACTCTTCTCTTTGCGCCTTCAAATAGGCGGATTTTGCCGCGGCCAACCCCACGTACTCGCCCGTAGTGGGGGGCCGGCCTCTCCCTCTCTGGGGCGTGCCGACTTTGGATGGAGCAGACGCCTCGCTCGCGCTGCTCTCACCGTCGTCAGGCACTCTGCCCCTTTTGCGGGATACCCAGAATCCTCCTTTGAGGCTGGAATCCCTCGATCGAACACTGACCATCGAAGCCGTCGAGTCTGATAGACGTCCGAGGTCAGCATCCTTCACCACAGAGGGCGTCGGAGTCACACAGGAGGTGCGCTCCAAGACCACTCTCACTTCTTTTGTTGCGGCCGCGTCACACGGCCCCGCCTTACTTTCGTCTGAATTTTGTTTTTTGGATTTTAAAGCTAAAGAATACATCATAAAGAAGAGAAAAAGTAATTCCCACGAGTATGGGGGATATACTCGGTCCACCCGGGCGGAGACCCCTGCACCCGGGTAACCCTAATACCGCTCGGAGGTCGGGAGGTATCCGAGGGTTGGCCGCTAGCGACTGATTCTACTCACCAGCCACCCGTACGCAGTACCTGCGCACGGGACCCCGACGTCACGTAAAGTCCCGCAGAACACCACAACGCCGAGAATTGAGGGTTTTTTATTGAGGTTTTCCTTCCTCGCAGGGCCGGCCAGTGAAGGCAAGCCCCCCTGGGCTCGGCGTGCCGCTAGACATGATCAACAGACACACGCACGAGCTAACAGGTTGCCCGACGGGGAGCCGAAACCCACCCAGCGACTGTTTCCACAGCCGCCAGACCCGCCGCGCCGACGACTTTGCAAGTCGACCATCCGCCGTGCCGAAGCACCACTAGGCACTCGAGGTAAAAGCCAAGAGGCCCAGAACAACAAAGGGCGAAGAAACGCCTAAGCGCACAAAATAGCGCTCACCACCGGCCGTTTTACAGCCCCGAAATGGGGCCGAGGGCACGCCCTGAGCCCACCGTTTTGGTCCGCGCCGGTCGGGTGTCGGAAACCCAACCAGTACCCCTCCAGAGCGAGTAGAGGGGCCCCCTATCCGCCACCTGGGGACGCGCCCGATGGGAGATCGGCAACTCCACACGGGAACCTAACCTTTTTTTTTTTTTTTTTTTTTTTTTTTTTTTTTTTTTTTTTTTTTTACTTGGGGAAACCCTTTTTAGCGGGCCCCCGCGCCGGGGCAAGATGGCAAAGTGGCGCGGGGAGTGTGGGGGTCGGGGCCGGAGTGCAATGGCCCCCCTACCCACTAAAACCCCAAGGCCCCTTCGTTGCGCTTAACAGTCGGGGAACGGCAGAAACCTTGCGGTCAGCGTCCATGCCCCTCCTTGCGCTTGCCGTGTTGCGCGAGTTGCGCACGGCTCACCATGGCGTCTCTGTGTGACGGACGCATTCTCCTTATTTACAAACATATTTACAAGAGCCACGAGTGGCGAAGAAGGGTGTGAGAACTGCTATAATTAAAGAAAAATATACGAACTCCCTCCCCCCCTTAGCCACCCAGCTTCTCCTCGTGGCGAACTCGTGTACATATTTTATACACAAATTACACAAACTATTTACAAATTTATACAAATTTATATACAACAGGAACGGGTCAGACGCGCCGCAGGAAGTCGCGACGACGTCTCCCGGTCCGTTTCCTCCTTAAAGGCTGGGCCCCGGGGTCGATTTCCCGGGCCCGCTCGTGCTCCTCTTTCGCAGGCAGAACTGCTTCAGCAAAGGCTTCAACAGCCCGCCAGGAGCGTTCGTCCCGAACCATGGCCGCAACCAGGTTCGGAAGCGTTAGGTCCAATCCGATGATAGTGCAGAGGGCACTCCTTGCGGAGTCCCACGCTGGACATGTCTGAATGGTGTGCTGCGGGGTATCTGTAAGACACCCGCAGTGGTGGCATATGGGGGTGGCTTCCCGGCGCGCGACTTTGTGCAGATAGCTGCCAAAGCAGCCGTGGCCGGTCAGCAGCTGGACGAGATGATATGTCAGCGGCCCCCATTGCCTGTCGATCCAAGGGCGAAGGACGGGCCGTATGGCTTCGAGTGTCCACAGGCCCGCCCTCGCATTATCTAAATCCGACTCCCACCGTTGAAGCGCGACTTCCCTCGCTTCAATTCTCCATATTTTGATCTCCTCCGGAGCCGGGTCAGAACCGCTCCTTCGGAAGTTGTCTCGCCGCCAGTATACCTCCGCCAGCGCGGCCGCATCGTGGTACCAGGGTGTGGTACCCGCTATTACACACACCGCGTCAAAAGACGCAGTGCGGTACGCCCTCGCCACCCGGATCGAGGTGACCCGTTGCGACCGCCTGAGCATCGCCTTGTTGTTGTTATTAAGGCCGATGTCGTTAGCCCAGATTGGGCAACCGTACAGGGCCTTCGCCCTAACGACTCCTGCAAAAAGCCTACGGCACGAGTCGCGCGGCCCCCCAATGTTGGGCATGATGCGGCTCAATGCCGTGGCTGTCGCCGTTAGTTTTGGCGCCAAAGATGTAAAATGCGCCTTGAAGCACCATTTGGGGTCGAGGACAAGACCCAAGTATTTCAGACGAGTCCCGACCCCAATGGGTATTCCGCCAACAATGATTTGCGCGCCCGTTGGTATGGGCCTGCGCGGGCCATGAAAGGCCATTGCCTCCGACTTATCAAGGGCGACCCGCAGCCCTAAATCGCGGATGCGGGCCACCACTTGAGACACGCCTGCGGTAGCTTTGAGAGAAGCTTCCCTAAAGTCCTTGCCAGATGCCACGACGAGGGTGTCGTCCGCGTAGCATAAAAGCTGCACGCCGCGGATCAACACCCCCCGCAGGACCTTATCGTACCCGATGTTCCACAGGAGTGGGCCTAGAACCGACCCCTGTGGAACACCGCATCTGACCTCATGTCTTCCCCAGTTGTCCTTTCCTGGAAATATTATATGCCGGTTCGATAAGTAGTCGGCGATAATTCTAATCAGGTACAACGGCACCCTGTGGTATAGGAGTCCGTTCATTATTGCGTCCCAGGGCAGAGTGTTAAACGCATTCGCGATGTCAAGTGACACCGCGATTGCCACTCCGCCCTTCGACGTCGTTTCTTCCGTGATTTCCCTGAGGCGGGCAATTGCGTCGATTGTGGACCGTCTCTGCCGGAAGCCAAATTGGCAGTCCGACAGGTCCGGCCCGTCCGATGATAATTGACGCGTTATGCGCGTGGAGATTACGCGCTCAAGCAATTTGCCCGCCTCGTTGAGCAGGACGATCGGCCTGTACCCGGAGGGCGAATCCGCAGGCTTCCCCTCCTTCCGGAGCAAGACCAATCGTCCGGTTTTCCAGCTGTTGGGGAATATTCCTCTGGAAAGGCAGTCGGATAGTAGACGCCGAAATCTCTCGTCCAGTCCATGTCGCAGGGACAGGGCCAAGACCTTGCCATGAAGGCCATCAGGACCCGGCGCCGTCCTTTTATTAGACATTCTGTCCACTGCGACCTCAAGTTCCGCTTCGGACACCTCAGGCACGTCAGTCCCCTGGGCGTCCTCAGCTTGTCTCCTTGTCATGTCCGGTATTTGGAGCGAAGGAGTTGGAGAAGGCGGGAACAGCGCCGCCACCACCGTAGAGAGCAGCGACGGCTCCATTCCGGCCGTTACGGGCGGGGCCCAGGGACGAAGTTTGGCCATTACAGCCTTATAAGGCCGTCCCCAGGGATCAAGCTCCAAGGTGGACAGGAACTCGTCCCACGCCCTCTCCTTCGCTTCGCCAATCTCTTTTGTTAAGGCCTTCTTGGCACGTTGGTACTCAGCACGGAGGCGGGTTTCTTCCTCGCCCCCGCGAATCACACGTCTTCTCCTTCGGAATCTTCTGAGGTGTTTTTTGGCTTCAGCGCTGGCCACGCGAAGCCGGTTCAGATCTGCGCTCCACCAATACACCCTATCGCGGGGCGGCATGGGTCGGGACCTGGCCATCGAGGCGTCTGAGATGTTGTTCAACGCCTCCCCAAGCCAGGCCGTCTCCTCTTCAATGGATCGTGCGCTGGTGGCAGAACACCAAGCGCTTATGATGGCGGCCACTTCTAAGGCGTCCCTGTCTAGGGACTTAAGTGCCCATTTGGGGCCGATTTCTGTCGGAACACGCTCTGGGACCGGAGGCACCGATGACACGGGGCGGACGCTGAATTGGATGTACCGGTGATCGGAAAGCGTCTCCACCCCTGTCATCACTCTCCAATCCCGGACTCGCTGTGCAAGGGCGGGTGTCGCAAAGGTGACATCTACGACCGACCCGCCCTGCTCTCTGACGCAGGTATGTACTCTTCCCCTGTTTAGCGGGACCAAGTCCACTTCGGCGAGCCACTCGAGGACTGCATCGCCCCTGGCGTCAGTGGCCGAGGATCCCCACGCAGTGGATTTTGCGTTGAGGTCCCCGGCCACCAGCACCCTGAGTGGACCACACCATCGAACGAGGGCTGCCAAGTCCGACAAGTATTCTTCAAACTCTGAAAGTGGCCGGTTGGGGGAGAAGTACACCCCAATCACGGCCAGGTCACTAAATTGTGCGGCTACACAGCCATTGCCGCGTCGCGTCGCTCCGATGTTGTTGAATAGCGAGCCGACATTGGACGGGGCGACGATAGCCACTAATCCGTCACTATCGCCCACCCAATCACTTCTGTCGGGAACCAGGTACGGTTCCGCGACTACACCTATATTGATAGACCATTGCGCCAGGCTCTGGGACAAGAGATCTTGAGCCCTGGCGCAATGGTTGATGTTCGATTGGAGGAAGTTTAGAGACATCCTAATCCTTATCCCCAACGACCATTTCTGTCTCCATGGGTTCCCCGCTCGGCTGGGGAGGTGCCTTTTTTGGCGGCGCTCTTCTTGCCACGCGTTTTTTGGGGGCCGAGCAAGATGGTCCTCCCAAGCGGTGGTCTGGTTTTCGGCCCTGTGCAGCGCAGACACTGCACTGAGGCTTATCCCTGCATTCTACAACTTTATGCCCCGGCTTCCCGCAACGCAGGCACAGCTGACTCCTGTCTTCGGCCGAGCAGCGGCTCGCCACATGTCCGGCTTCGAGGCACCTGTAGCATCTGAGCTCACGAGGTTTTTGGATCTCGACTCGTGCCGCCACCCAGCCAATGAGCAGCTTCCCTTTGGTCAACTTTTTCGCGGCTTCTATTGGGCATGTAACAAATGTCGCAAAAAGTCCGCTTCTGTCCGGTCGAACTTCACTCGCCCTGACCTGATCTACCGAGCACTCGCCTTTAGATGAAACGGCGTCGCGCAATTCGTCCGATGTCACTGAATCGTCCAAGTTGGATATCCGGACGGTTGTGGACTTGTATGGCCTGGCTATTTTTATGCCATCCTTCTTCAGAACTTCCTGCAATTTGCCCGCAAGGGAGTCTGCTACGCCATCCTTTCCTATTCCCGGAATGTGAAGGATCGCAGCCCCCGTTACACCTCTGCGGAATTTGACCGACTCTATGCCGAGGTCTTTGAGGTCGACCTTTGACTTGGCTTCCCTCATGACCTCGGCATAGGTCAATCCATTCTCTTCAGCGTCTTTAGTCAGCGTGATAGTCACGGCCGCTGATCGGGGCGTCTTGAGTTTCGGCACTGGTTTGCCCCTCGGCTTTGGGACCTCAGGGAACCTAAGAGACCTAGACTGGCCCCTTGTCTTCTTGGTGTTTTTAGGGTTTTGCGCCTGAAGCGCTCTAGACGTTGTCGGGAGCGTTTGAGGTGGCGCCGTGTCTTTCTTGGCACGTCCCTTCTTTCCCACCTTAACCCAGGCGCTTTCTTCCGCCTCGGGGTTCGGCGGGCGGGAGGGGAGGTTTCTTTGGGAGGGGGCAGCTGAAACAGGTGGATGTGTTGAGTTCAAAGTGGACGGAACCACTGGAGTCACCCCTCTACCTTTTTCGACTGTCTTCTTCTTCTTTTGTTTTTTATTATTAACCTTCTTCTTGGTTTCAGGTTCGGGAGCAACAACGACGTCCGTGTCCATCGCGTCCACCACCTCCGGGACCGCGCGAGCAGCATCCAGAGGCGGCGCACGGAGTGCTGAAGATGGTAAGTCTGCTGTTTTATTTGTTTCCCTACTATTTCTCCTATTATCCGCTGCGAGCGGGGGTCGAAGTCGCGGCGTGGGAAGTAGCCGCGGCTCCAGCCCATCCACTCGGGCGTTGATTCTCGCGCCGACGTTTCGGTAAATGCGCGCCTCGAACTCTTCTAAGTCTAGGCTCTGCGCTGGAGCCGAGGGCCCCTTCTGCATCTGGAGCTGACACTCCTTCATTTGCTTCTGGAGCTCCTCTACCTGTTGGCGAAGACGATTGTTGTCTTCCCGTAGTGTTCGCGTTTCCTCTGTGAGGGTCTGTTGCGCGAGCACTATGGAGTCTTCTTTTATTGCCTGAGCGGCGTCTTTTAGGGCGCGCACAAAGGTCCCCTTTAAATTTGAGGAACCTCTGGCCACCTTGTTCACTATGTCGAGGCTAGCCTCGATTCGCTTAAGCACCACGGTCGATGTATCTGGTCCGGTGCTTGTGGCAGACCCACTCGGGGCCGCCTCTGACCCAACCGTCAGCGGCAGCGCCGAACGAGTTCTGCGGGCCTCCGCGACCGACTCCATGAGCTCGGCTTCGGCGCGGGCCTTCATCTCCTCATTTTTGGCCTTTAAGTAGACCTGTTTGGCCGCCGCCAACCCGACATATTCGCCAGTAGTAGGCGGACGACCACGTCTCTCCAGTCTTTTAGTTGTCTTAGAGGGGGTGTCCGTCGAACTCCCCTCGTCTGACGATCTTATCCTTTTGAGCCTGCGTTCAGTCCAGAACCGGCCCTTCTGCGCGTCCCTCGACTCGCAGCTATCGTACCCGGCCCGGTGGATCGATGAGTCAGATGGTACACTGACCATCGATCCACTGTCCGAGTCTGACAGCGTTTCTACCGCCCTTGAGCGGCCCAAAACACTAACTTCCCCGAGGGTGGGGACCGGCGTCGGCGTACGCTCGATCCTCACTCTCACTTCCTTCATTTGCCTTAAATCTAACTCCCTTACGTCCTTTGAATTTAAATTTTTGTTGTCCTCCATATTCATCGTCAAGGTTGGGGCTTCGCACCAAGGTGGTCAGCCCCGGCACCCACACCCGAGGGAATGGAATACCTTTTTAATTCTGCAATGGGGGATATAAAAAGTCCACCCGGGCGGAGACCCCTGCACCCGGGTAACCCTAATACGCCGCAGACGGCGGGTGTTGTCCGCGGGTTGGCCGCTAGCGGTCCGACATACTGGCCGAACACCCACTCCCCCTGCGGGAGAGCGGGGGTGCAGCGCCGCGCGAGGCCCTAAGGGCGCCCCAGCGCATGCACATTCAGGGTTTTTTATTGTGGTTTTCCTTCCACTTGGGCCGGCCGGTTAAGGCGAGCCCCCTGGTCCGATACGATCCGCGAGACATGATCCACGACAACCGTATCGGTTAACAGGTCGCCCGACGGGGAGCCGAAACTCCTAACCAGCAGCAGCAACTCGCTGCCGCCGGCCCGCCGCGCAGTGAAGGCTGTAAAGCCGTCACCTCCGCGTAAAGAATACGCGCCCAATAGGGCTACAAACTACGTACAAAAGTACCACGGGCTAAAACCCTTCTCCTCTTTCAACACCTGTCATCAAGCGACGCCGATCACTCAACAAGAGGCGTGAAACTTAAAGGCGAGTCTTACCGGCGCATCCAAAATGGATGGACCGGCAACCCTCGCCCTCCCAATTCGCGACCACCGAGTTATAAGACAGAAATAGGGACGATTGTACCATAAACCGCCCCTATAAAAGTCTTGAAACTCGGCGGTTCGGGCCCCCCCGGCACGACAAGCCTTGGGGCCGCAGGAATGGACATCTGCGGTGGGGGGGACGGGAACCTAACCTAACCTAACCTAACCTAACCTTTTTTTTTTTTTTTTTTTTTACTTGGTGAAACCCTTTTACAGGCCCCCGCGCCGGGGCAAGATGGAGTAGTGACGCGGGGAGTGTGGGGGTCGGGTAAAGTCGTTCCCCAATACCCACTAAAACACCAAGGCCCCTTCTGCGCGCGTTGAGCCGGGTACCGGTATGATCCTGTTAAGGACTACTCACCCGTGGCCCGGCTCGCGCATGCCGCGTGGCGTCTCGAAGACGCGCGGCTCTCCTTGGCCGCCACAAGAGTGACGGCGGTTCTCCTAAGCTATTTACACCTATGTACAAATATGTTGCGTAGCGCAGTATGAACGACCACGCGCAACTCTCCTAAGGCGCCCAGACTGATGCCGAAATATATACAAAATGCCGCGTGGCGCAGCGCAAGCCACGCGCGGCTCTCCACGCGGCACCAGTCTGGCGCCAACTCCCATACGCAGGCGCCAGCCCCGACGAAAGACTATTTACAAAAATTATGTCGCTTAGCGCCACAAAGTGCGCGCGACTCTCCTGAAACGTCGGACTGGCGCCCTGCGCCGATTACAAAAACCAGCGCGAACTATTTACAAATATACACACTATATACACTATATACAAAGGCGGACCCAAGCGACCCGCCGCAGCACGAACCCGCAGCAGTGTCGCCGAGTCCTCGAACACTCGCCCTAGGCGAGGTGGGCGTGGGCCGCCCTCTCCTCGGACCGGCCTCCGTGAAAACAGTGGCCGGTCGGGTCGGGCCGACTTAAACAAGCCAGCCCTCGGACCGGACTCCGCATCCCATTGCGCAGAGCCCCGCATCCAATTCGTCCCTATTAGCTTCACCTAGGACCGCGTCATGGCCGAGTCACTACTCCGGCCAGGCCAACCGACGCGGTCACGCGGCTACTGAGCCCCCCCGGCACGACAAGCCTAGGGACCCGCGGGAATGGTACATCCGCGGTGGGGGGGAACCTAACCTAACCTTTTTTTTTTTTTTTTTTTTTTTTTTACCTGGAGAAACCCATTTACGGGCCCCCGCACCGGGGCAAGATGGTAAAGTGGTGCGGGGAGTGTGGGGGTCGGGTAAAGTCGTTCCCCAATACCCACTAAAACTCCAGGGCCCCTTCATTCACGCTGAGTCCGGGTCGGCATGTATCGGCTTCTCAGCTCTAACCATGCCGACACCGGGCGTGCTGCCGCGTGGCGTCTCTAGAACGCGCGGCTCTCCCTTCAGTCCAGACTGAGCCGCCCATACACCTCAGCCGAACTCCCCTTTTTTGGCGTTGCCGCCACTACGACCGGCCACAGCGTCCCATACCGCGGGCCAGGTCCTTTCTCCTACCTCCTCCTACTTCACGTCCAGACCGCGCCGCCCATACAACGCGGCCCGAACCACCTATTTCGACGTTGCCGCCGCTACGACCGGCCACAGCGTCCCATTCCGCGGGCCAGGTCACTCTCCTCAACCGTCCAGACCACGCCGCCCATACAACGCGGCCCGAACCCCCCTTACTACGGCGTTTCCGCCACTCCGACTAGTCTCCGCGTCCCATTCCGCGAAGTCTAAGTCCGCTCTCCCTTTCGACCCAGACCATGCCGCCCATACAACACAGCCCAGGCCTCTCCTAACCCGCTTAAAGCGGGTGGCGCATTTGCGCTCTGACCGGCCTCCATGTCCCATTCCACAGAGTCGGTCCTTCCTGTTAGCTTCGCCGGTGCTACCGGTGCTACCGCGGCCCGGGCCTCCACCAAACCCAGGCGGACTCACACACTCGCACCAGCTACTAAGCCCCCCCGCCACGACAAGGCCAGGGTCCCCGGAGATGACATTCCGGGGTGGGGGGGAACCTAACCTAACCTTTTTTTTTTTTTTTTTTTTTGACTTGGGGAAACCCTTTTTAGCGGGCCCCCGCGCCGGGGCAAGATGGTGAAGTGGCGCGGGGAGTGTGGGGGTCGAGGCCGGAGTGCAATGGCCCCCCTACCCACTAAAACCCCAAGGCCCCTTCGATGCGCTTAAAAGAGTTGGGACGGGCAATAACTTGGACGGTCCTCATCCACGCCCCTCCTCGCGCTTGCCGCTTAGCGCAAAGTTGCGCGCGGCCCTCCTTGGCGTCTTGAGACGCAATTCTCCCTAATTATATATACATATGTACAAAAATTGGCCACGAGTGGCGAAGAAGAAAGGTGTGAGCTGCTATCAACAAATTAGAAAACGAACTCCCCCCCCCCTTAGCCACCCGGCTTCTTCTTCGTGGCTTCCATGGACCGAAGTACACGAAATAACACAATTCTAACTATTTACACAAAAAATTATATACAGTTATTTACAGCAGAGTCGTCAGACTCGCCGCTGGAATTCGCGGCGGCGTCTTCCAGCTCGCTTTCTCCTCAGCGGCGGGGCCGAAGGATTGATCTCTCGGGCCCGCTCGTGTTCTTCCTTTTTGGACAGAACCGCTTCAGCAAAAGCATTCACGGCCCGCCAGGCACGTTCTTCGCGTGTTATTGCCGCCACCAGGTTCGGCAGCGACAGGTCAGATCCGGTTATAGCTGCGAGGGAGCTCCTTTCGGAGTCCCACGCAGGACAAGTCTCGATAGTGTGCTGCGGAGTGTCCGAGGGGCACCCGCAGTGGTGGCAGATGGGGGTGGCTTCCCGGCGCGCTACTTTGTGCAGGTAGCTGCCAAAGCAGCCGTGGCCGGTCAGCAGCTGTACAAGGTGGTAAGACAGCGACCCCCATTGCCTGTCAATCCAGTTGCGCAGAACGGGCCTCATGGCCTCCAAGGTCCTCAGACCCGCTCGCGCAGTTGCCAAATCAAGCTCCCATCTTTGGATGGCGACTTCCTTCGCCTCCATTCTCCATGTTCTGACCTCCTCGGGAGCCGGGTCGGAACCGGTCCTCCTAGAGCTGTCTCGCCGCCAGTAGACTTCTGCTAGGGCGGTCGCATCGTGGTGCCAAGGGATTGTGCCGGCGATTACGCACACCGCGTCGAAAGACGCAGTGCGGTACGCCCGCGCCACCCTGGTCGAGGTGACCCGCTGCGACCGCCTAAGCACCGTCTTGTTTGCACTATTAAGCCCTATATCATTCGCCCAGATAGGGCACCCGTATAGGGCCTTCGCCCGGACAACACCAGCAAAGAGCCGCCTGCAAGAGTCGCGCGGCCCGCCGATGTTTGGCATTATTCGGCTTAATGCCATAGCCGTCGATGTTATTTTTGGCGCCAACGATGTGAAGTGCGCCTTGAAACTCCATTTGGGGTCGAGGACGAGGCCCAAATATTTGAGCCGGGTCCCAACCCCAATGGGTACTCCTCCTACCACAATCCTTGCGTCCGATGGTGAGGACCTGCGAGGACCAAGAAAGGCGATGGCCTCGGATTTGTCAAGGGCGACTCGCAGCCCTAGATCGCGGATGCGAGCCACCACTTGTGCGACCCCTGCTGTCGCCTTGAGGGAAGCCTCCCTAAAGTTATCGCCTGACGCCACTACCAGGGTGTCATCCGCGTAGCATATAACTTGCACGCCGCGGATTAACACCCCGCGTAGTACCTTGTCATATCCGATGTTCCACAGGAGTGGACCCAGCACCGACCCCTGTGGAACACCGCATCTAACTTCGTGCCTCTTCCAACTGTCCTTTCCGGGATAGATAATGTGCCGACTGTGTAAATAGTCGGCAACGGTCTTAATTAAATACGACGGCATACGGTGATAGGTGAGGCCGTTGATTATGGCGTCCCAGGGCAGGGTGTTGAATGCGTTCGATATGTCGAGCGACACCGCAATCACCACCCCGCCCTTTGACGTTGTTTCTTCCGATATCTCTCGGAGGCGGGCAACTGCGTCGATAGTGGACCTTCTCTGCCGGAAGCCAAATTGGCAGTCCGACAGGTCCGGCCCCACAGATGTTAAAAGACGCGTTATGCGCGTAGATATTACACGCTCGAAGAGCTTGCCCGCCTCGTTGAGAAGGACGATTGGCCTATACCCGGAGGGCGACTCCGCGGGCTTCCCGTCCTTCCGGAGTAGGACCAATCGTCCGGTCTTCCAACCGTTGGGGAATCTGCTGCTTCTGAGACAATTAGACAGTAGATCCCTAAACTTTTCTTCCAGTCCATTCCTTAGAGCCAGAGCGAGGACCTTTCCATGGACGCCGTCTGGTCCCGGGGCAGTCTTCTTAGTTGCCAACCTCTCAACTGCTGCATCAAGTTCGGCTTCAGAGACCACTGGGATCTCGATCTCTTGGGCGTCTTCAGCGATTCCCTGAAGCGGGTGTACTGAAGGAGTCGGCGGAGGCGGGAACAGAGTCGCCACCACCGTTGTGAGCAACGACGGCTCCATTCCAGCCGTTACGGGCGGGGCCCAGGGACGAAGCTTGGCCATGACGGCCTTATACGGCCGTCCCCAGGGGTCGAGTTCTAAGGTGTTGAGGAACTCTTCCCACGCCCGCTCCTTCGCTTCACCTATTGCTTTTTTGAGGGTCTTTTTGGCGAGCTGATGTTCCGCTCTCAATCGGACCTCCTCTTCTCCTCCGCGGACTGCCTGCCGTCTTCTCCGGTATCTTCGGAGGCGCCTTCGCGCTGCCGCGCACGCCTTACGGAGCCTTCCTAACTCCGCGCTCCACCAGTGAACCCTATCGCGTGGTGGCATCGGGCGAGACCTGGTCATCGAGGCGTCCGAGATGTTATTGAACGCCTCTTTGAACCAGGCCATTTCCTCCTCGATTGAACGTGCGCTGGTGGTAGAGCACCACGCACTGATAATTGTGGCCACCTCCAGGGCGTCCCTGTCCAAAGACTTCAACGCCCATTTGGGGCCAATCTCGTCCGGAATACGTTCTGGGACCGGAGGCACCGACGACGAGGGGCGGACGCTATATCGGATATACCGATGATCGGAGAGCGTCTCCACCCCTGTCACCACTCTCCAGTCCCGAACGCGTTGAGCGAGGGCGGGCGTCGTAAAGGTGACATCAACGACCGACCCGCCCTGCTCTCTGACGCAAGTGTGGACCGATCCCCTATTGACCGGGACCATGTCGACTTCAGCCAGCCACTCGATAACTGCGTTACCCCGAGCGTCAGTGGCCGAGGACCCCCACGCCGTGGATTTGGCGTTGAGGTCCCCTGCCACCAACACGTTGAGTGGACCACACCATTGGACCAAAGATCTGAGGTCCGAAAGAAACTCCTCGAAGTCGGATAGTGGCCGGTTGGGGGAGAAATACACCCCAATCACGGCCAGTTCGTCGAATTTGGCGGCCACAAAGCCGTTGCCACGCCGCGTCGCTTGGATGTTGAGTGGCGTGTCGACGTTCGATGAGACGACGATAGCGACTTGACTGTCACTATCGCCGACCCAATTGCCTGTGTCGGGAACCCAATAAGGCTCTGCGACGATTCCTAAGTTGATGGACCACTGCGCCAGGCTCTGGTTGTAAAGATCCTGAGCTCTGGCACAGTGGTTGAGGTTAGCTTGGAGGATGTTATAGGCCATCCTAATCCGCTATTATTTCTTCGGTCTCCATTTGTTCCCCGCTTGGTTGGGGGGGTGCCTTGGTTGGCGGCACTCGTCTTGGTACCCGTTTTGTGGGGGCCTTGCAGGATGGACCACCCAGGCGGTGTTCGGATTTCCTGCCCTGAGCAGCGCAAACGCTACACTGGGGCTTCTCTCTACAGTCACCCGCTTTGTGGCCTGACTTTCCACAACGCAGACACAATTGGCTGCGATCCTCGGCCGAGCAGCGGCTCGCGACGTGGCCCCCTTCTAGACATCTGAAACATCTGAGGTCGAGGGGTTTTTGGATCGCGACGCGCGCCGCCACCCAGCCGATAAGAAATCTCCCCTCGGTCAGCTTCTTGGCAGCCATGGTCGGGCAGGTCACCCAGGCTGCGTGGAGTCCGCTTCTATCGGGGCGAATTGCACTGACACGGACTTGGTCTGTCGGGCATTCTCCTTTGCGAGAGATGGCGCTCTTCAGCTCTTCTGATGTAATTGAGTCGTCCAGACCAGAGATCCGGACGCTCGTGGCCCTAAACGGTCTGGCGATCTTGACGCCGTCTTTGTTAAGCGCCTCTTTAAGCTTCTCCGCGAGGGAGTCTGCGACGCCGTCCTTTCCTGCTCCGGGGATGTGCAGGATCGCTGCCCCGGTGACACCCCGTCGGAACCTCACCGATTCTATGCCGAGGCCGTTGAGGTCGACCTTTGACTTGGCCTCCCTCATGACCTCGGCATAGGTCAGTCCCTTCTCCTCTGCTTCTTTCGACAGCGTGATGGTAACCGCTGCCGATCTGGGAGTCTTGAGTTTGGGCGTCTTGCCCGAACGCGATTGTTTCCGCGACTTCTTTTTGTTTTCATGCGCCTGAAGCGCTTTCGATTTCGATGGAAGCGCTTGAGGTTGCGCCTTTTCTTTTTGTGGACGTCCCTTCTTGCCCACCTTAACCCAGGTGCTTTCTTCCGCCTCGGGATTTGGCGGGCGAGAAGGGAGGTCTTTCCGGGAGGAGGCAGCTGTAACGGATGAGCGGGTGGCGTTAGAAGTGGACGGAACCACTGAGGTCACCCCCTTGTTCTTTTCACCTGTCTTCTCCTTATTCTTCTTCTTTTTATTACTAATTTTATTCTTCTTTATTACAGGTTCGGGAGCGTTTGCTGTGCCCACCTCCACCTCCATCGGCGCTGCGAGAGTGGCATCCGAGGGCGGTGCGTGGGCCACTGGAGTCGGTAAGTCAGCACTGCCTGTTTTCTCCCTATTCTTTTCCTTCTTCTTATCCGCCGCCAAGGGGGGACGGAGTCGCGGCGCGGGCATGAGCCGCGGCTCCAGCCCCTCGAAGCGGGCGTTCATTCTGGCACCGATATTGTTGTAAATTCGGGCCTCCCACTCCTCCATATCCGGTAGTTGCGTCTGCGCCGGGGGCCCCTTTGACATCTGGAGTTGGAGCTCCTTCATTTGCCCCTGAAGCTCCCCTATTTGTTGGCGAAGACGCTCGTTCTCCTCTCGTAGCACCCGCGTCTCTTCCGACATGGTCTGTTGCGCGAGCACTAAGGAGTCCTCTTTTAGCGCTTTGACGGCGTCCTTGAGGGCGCGCACGAAGGTTCCCTTCAAATTCGAGGAACCCCTGGCCACCTTGGTCACAATATCGAGACTTGCCTCCATCCGCTTCAGCACCACGGTTGACGTGTCTCTTCCGGTGTTAAAGGCAGACCCGCTCGGGGCCGCCTCCGACTCAAGCGTCAGCGACAGCGCCGACCGGGTTCTGCGGGCCTCTGCTACCGATTCCATCAATTCGGCCTCGGCGCGGGCCTTGAGTTCGTCTTCCTTGGTTTTTAAATACATTTGTTTGGCCGCTGCAAGCCCTACATAATCGCCGGTAGTCGGCGGTCGGCCTCGACCTCGTCTTTTGCGCTCTGCGGAGGCGGGGGTGTCTGTGGAACTACCCCCGCTCTCACTCTCTCTACCCCTTTTCGACCCGGGCCTATAGTCCCAGAATCGTTGCGGACTTACACCGTCCAAAGACTCCACCGATCCGAATCGGCCCGCCGATGGTGTGGACGACACACTAACCATCGAGTCGGAATCCGAGTCGGACAACCGCGCCACCGCGCCTTCAACCGCTGAAGATGGTACCGGTGTCGGAGTTCGATCCAGCACCACCCGCAGCTCCCTATCTTTACTTCTCCTCACCTTCCCAACATCAACATTTAATTTATATTTGTTTTTATTTTCATCCATCATCATCCAAGGGGTGTGGCTCCCCACTCCTGAGTATGAGGAGCCACGTAATACGAAATGGGGGAAATAAAGTGTCCACCCGAGCGGAGACCCCGCGCCCGGGCAACCCAAAATACCGCCTGGAGGTTGGGTGGTATCCAGGGGTTGGCCGCTAGCGGCCCGAAATACTCTCCGGACAACCCACTCACCCTGCGGGAGAGCGGGGGTGCAGCGCCGCGCGAAGCCCCTCAGGGCACCCCAGCGCATGCACATTGAGGGTTTTTTAGTGTGGTTTTCCGTCCACTTGGGCCGGCCGGTGAAGGCGAGCCCCCTGGCCCGATGCGATCCGCGAGACATGTCCACGTCAATCGCAAAGGGTAACAGGTTTGCCCGACGGGGGGTCTGCAATAGACCCCTAACCGACGACGACATATCGCCGCCGCGGCCCGCCGCGCCGCGGTACTACCACAACCGCTACGGCCGTGACGTACCCGTCACCATCCTGCGCTGCAGAGCAGCCGCTGGTTAAGAAAACCTCTACATTTCGCGCTTGAGACGCGTTCGGCCCATCAGCCGTCTCCATTGTCCGGCTCCCGTGTCGTCTTCGGAAGCCGAACTCCCTGTTCGCTTCACCGGTTCATTGAAAGTATCGATGCCCTAGTCCACAGACAACCTAAGACACCAAAATCTAACAATTCGCCGGCTACTGAGCCCCCCCGGCACGACAAGCCCAGGGAACCGCAGGAATGACCATCTGCGGTGGGGGGGAACCTAACCTAACCTAACCTAACCTAACCTAACCTAACCTAACCTAACCTAACCTAACCTAACCTTTTTTTTTTTTTTTTTTTTTTTTTTTTTTTTTTTTTTTTTTTTTTTTTACTTGGGGAAACCCTTTTTAGCGGGCCCCCGCGCCGGGGCAAGATGGACACGTGGCGCGGGGAGTGTGGGGGTCGGGACCGGAGTGCAATGGCCCCCCTACCCACTAAAACCCCAAGGCCCCTCCGAAGCGCATGATGAGTGGGGACGTGGAATAGACCTCGCGGCCTTTGCCCACGCCCCTCCTCGCGCTTGCCGCTTAGCGCGAGTTGCGCGCGGCTCGCCTTGGCGTCACTTGCGACGCAAAAACTCCATATTTACAGATATGTATCTACAAAACAGCCACGAGTGGCGAAGAAGGTGTGAAGATTGCTATTAACAATTATATTGAAACTACAACTCCCCCCCCCTTAGCCACCCGGCTTCTCCTCGTGGCTAATTCATGTACATAATGTACACGACTATAACACAAAACTATTTACAGTATTTACAATAATTATAAGAATGAATCAAACGCGCCGCAGGAAATCGCGACGACGCCTGCCCGTTCTTTTTCTTCTTAACGGTGGGGCCGCGGGGTTGATTTCCCGGGCCCGTTCGTGTTCTTCTTTAATCGGCAGGACTGCTTTGGCAAACGCCTCAACAGCCCGCCATGATCGTTCGTCCCGGACCATGGCCGTGACCAGATTCGGGAGCGAGGTGTCTTGTCCTGTAATTGCCCTGAGGGCACTCCTCGCGGAGTCCCACGATGGACATGTCTCCAAAGTATGCTGCGGGGTGTCGGTAGTACTCCCGCAGTGGTGGCAGATGGGGGTGGCTTCCCGGCGCGCGACTTTATGCAGATAACTGCCGAAGCAGCCGTGGCCGGTCAGCAGCTGGACTAGGTGATATGTCAGCGACCCCCATTGCCTGTCAGTCCATTGATTGAGGACGGGTCGTATGGCTTCAAGGGTCCATAGACCCGCCCTTGCGTTTGCCAAGTCTGAGGACCACCTTTGGATGGCGACCTCCCTGGCTTCCTTTCTCCACATCTTGACCTCTTGAGGAGCCGGGTCAGAACCGCTCCTCCGGTGGTTTTCACGACGCCAGTATACTTCGGCTAGGGCGGTCGCATCGTGGTACCAAGGGATGGCACCGGCGACCACGCTCACCGCGTCGAACGATGTAGTGCGGTACGCCCGCGCCACCCGTATTGAGACGACCCGCTGCGACCGCCTAAGCACCGCCTTGTTCTGATTGTTGAGGCCGATGTCATTGGCCCAGATAGGGCAACCGTACAAGGCCTTTGCCCTAACGACCCCCGCAAAGAGCCTACGGCATGAGTCGCGCGGCCCGCCAATGTTGGGCATGATGCGGCTCAGTGCCGTGGCTGTCGCCGTTAGTTTTGGCGCCATTGACAGGAAATGCGCTTTGAAGCACCACTTGGGGTCGAGGACCAAGCCCAGATATTTGAGCTGGGCCCCAACCCCAATCGGAACTCCCCCGACCACAATATGCGCGCCCGCTGGAATGGGCCTGCGCGGGCCATGGAATGCTATGGCCTCTGACTTCTCAAGGGCGACTCGCAGTCCTAGATCACGGATGCGAGCCACCACTTGGGCTACTCCCGCTGTTGCCCTGAGAGAGGCTTCACGAAAACTCTCCCCTGATGCCACTACGAGGGTGTCGTCCGCGTAGCAAATAACCTGCACGCCACGGATCAACACCCCCCGCAGGACCTTATCATATCCGATGTTCCACAGGAGTGGGCCTAGAACCGACCCCTGTGGAACACCGCACCTGATTTCGTGTCTGCTCCAGTTTACCCTTCCAGGGTATATGATATGCCGGTTGTTCAAGTAGCTGGCAATCGTCTTCACTAGGTACGACGGCACTTGATGATGTATAAGGCCGTCGACTATTGCGCTCCAGGGCAGGGTGTTGAAAGCGTTCGCGATGTCGAGAGACACCGCGATCACCACCCCACCCCTTAACACCGTCTCTTCAGAAATCTCCCTGAGGCGGGCAATGGCGTCGATGGTGGACCTTCTCTGTCGGAAGCCATATTGGCAGTCCGACAGGTCCGGCCCAACAGATGTAAGGTGACGCGTTATTCGTGAAGATATTACACGTTCGAATAGCTTGCCCGCCTCATTGAGCAGAACAATTGGTCGGTATCCAGAGGGGGACTCTGCAGGTTTGCCCTCCTTCCGGAGTAGTACTAATTTTCCGGTCTTCCAGGTCTCTGGAAATCTACGATTCCTGAAACAGTTAGTCAGCAGGGATCTGAATCTGTCGTCAAGTCCATGCCGCAGAGATAGGGCCAGGACTTTGCCATGGAGACCGTCTGGTCCCGGCGCAGTCTTCTTGACTGACATCCTATCTGCTGCGGCTTCAAGCTCGGCCTCGGACACCTCGGGAGTGTCAGCCCCCCGGGCATCTTCAGCGAGTCCGTTTGTCATCTCCGGTGGGAGAGGCGGAGAAGATAGACATGGCGGGAACAGCGTCGCCACCACTGTAGAGAGTAGCGACGGCTCCATTCCGGCCGTTACAGGCGGGGCCCAGGGACGGAGTTTGGCCATGACAGCCTTGTACGGCCGTCCCCAGGGATCGAGTTCCAAGGTGGAGAGGAACTCTTCCCACGCCTGCTCCTTCGCCTCCCCAATCGCCTTCTTGAGCGTTCTCTTCGCGAGCTGGGCCTCCGCTCGCAGGCGGGTCTCCTCCTCGCCTCCGTAGACCGCTGTCCGTCTCCTACGGTATCTCCTTAGCCGCCTTTTTGCTGCGGCGCATGCCTTCCGAAGCCGGCTTAGCTCTGCAGACCACCAGTATACTTGGCTGCGGGGTGGTATAGGTTTGGATCTGACCATCGAGGCGTCCGAGATGTGGTTGAACGCCTCTGAGAACCAAGCCGACTCCTCCTCTATAGTTCGTGTGCCGGTGACAGAGCTCCACGAGCTGACGATTGTGGCCACCTCCAGGGCGTCTTTGTCGAGCGACTTCAACGCCCATTTGGGGCCAATCTCGTTCGGGATGTTCTCCGAGACAGGAGGCACCGGTGACGAGGGGCGGACGCTATATCGGATGTACCGATGGTCTGAGAGCGTCTCCACCCCTGTCACCACTCTCCAGTTTTGGACTCGCTGAGCCAGGGCGGGCGACGTAAAGGTGACATCAACGACCGACCCGCCCTGCTCCCGTACACAAGTGTGTGTCGTGCCTCTGTTTGCAGGGACTAAATCGAGTTCGGCGAGCCACTCGAGGACTGCATCGCCCCGTGCGTCAGTCACCGAGGACCCCCACGCCGTGGATTTGGCGTTGAGATCCCCGGCGACCACCACACTGAGTGGACCGCACCATCGGACCAAAGATGTTATCTCCGACAGGAACTCCTCTAATTCCGCTAATGGCCGGTTGGGAGAGAAGTAAACCGCCACGACGGCCAGATCTTCAAATTTGACGGCCACACAGCCGTGTCCGCGTCGCGTCGCTCTGATGTTCGGCGACGGTCCCAGATTAGAGGAGACGACGACGGCGACCAGATTGTCGGTATCGCCAACCCAGTTGCTTCTGTCGGGCACCAAATACGGCTCCGCGACAATTCCGATATGTATGGACCACTGCGCCAGACTCTGATTGTAAAGATCCTGAGCTCTGGCACAGTGGTTGAGGTTGGATTGGAGGACATTTAGGGCCATCCTAATCCGGTGTTATCTCCTCAGTCTCCATTTGTTCCCCACTTGGTTGGGGAGGTGCCTTAGTTGGTGGCACTCTCCTTGGTATCCGTTTTTTGGGGGCCTTGCAAGATGGGCCTCCCAGGCGGTGTTCTGACTTCTTGCCCTGTGCTGCACAAAGGCTGCATTGGGGCTTGTCTCTGCAGTCGGCCGCTCTATGACCCGGCTTCCCACAGCGCAGGCATAGCTGGCTGCGGTCCTCGGCTGTGCAGCGGCTCGCGACGTGGCCTCCCTCAAGGCATCTGAAGCACCTCAAGTCTCGGGGTTTCTGAACTTCGACGCGCGCCGCCACCCAGCCAATGAGCATTCTCCCTTGCGACAACTTTTTTGCGGCCTCTATCGGGCAGGTTACCAAAGCCGCAAACAATCCACTCCTATCCGGTCGGACACCGCTTACCCGGACTTGGTCCGCCGGACATTCTCCCTTTAAAGAGACGGCACTCTTCACGTCTTCGGCCGTTACAGAATCGTCCAGACCCGAGATCCGGACGCTCGTTGACTTAAAGGGTCTGGCCACTTTGATGTCCTCCTTGTTAAGCACCTCCTTCAATTTTGCGGCAAGGGAGTCTGCAATGTCATCTTTCCCTGCCCCGGGGATGTGCAAGATTGCCGCCCCGGTGACACCTCTCCTAAATTTGACCGCCTCTATGCCAAGGCCATGGAGGTCCACCTTTTGCTTGGCTTCTCTCATGACCTGGGCGTAGGTCAGCCCCTTTTTCTCTGCGTCCTTTGAAAGTGTGATGGTGACCGCAGACGATCGGGGCGTCTTAAGTTTGGGCGTTTTTCCCGAGCGAGACTGCCCCCGCGACCTCTTTTTCTTTTCCTGCGCCTGAAGCGCCCTCGACTTAGACGGAGGCGCCCCAGATTGCGCCTTTTCTTTTCCTGGACGTCCCTTCTTGCCCACCCTCACCCAAGCACTTTCTTGGGTTTCGGGATTAGGCGGACGAGAGGGGAGGTCTTTCTGGGAGGAGGCAGTTGGAACAGGTGGGCGTGTGGTGTTTGAGGTGGACGGAACCACCGAAGGCACCCCTCCACTTTTTCCAGCTATCTTCTCCTTTTTCTTCTTTTCCTGCTTCTTACTGACTTTCTTCTTTTTTCCAGGTTCGGGAGCAGCATCCGTGTCCATCGCAGTTGTCTCCGGGGCCGCGCAAGCAGCATCCGGGGACGGTGCACGGGCCGCTGGAGCAGCAGGTAAGTTGGCAATTATGTCCCTATTATTTTTCTTCTTGTCCGCCGCTAAGGGGGGACGGAGTCGCGGCGCGGGCATGAGCCGCGGCTCCAGCCCCTCGAAGCGAGCGTTCATTCTGGCGCCGATATTGTGATAGATCCGCGCCTCCCACTCCTCCATGTTTGGTAGTTGCGCCTGTGGCGGGGGACTCTTCAGGACCTGGAGTTGAAGCTCCTTCATTTGTCCCTGAATTTCTCCTAGCTGTTGGCGGAGACGCTCGTTGTCCTCGCGCAGCACCCGCGTTTCCTCTGAGAGGGTCTGCTGCGCGAGCACAAGGGAATCTTCTTTTATCGCCTTTGCGGCGTCTTTTAGGGCGCGCACAAAGGTCCCCTTCAAATTGGAGGAACCCCTGGCCACCTTATTCACTATTTCAAGGCTTGCCTCGATTCTTTTGAGTACCACCGTCGTAGTGTCAGGTCCGGTGTTAGCAGCAGACCCGCTCGGGGCCGCCTCTGACCCAACCGTCAGCGACAGCGCCGACCGGGTCCTGCGGGCTTCCGCCACCGAGTCCATTAACTCAGCCTCGGCGCGGGCCTTTAGTTCTTCGTCCTTTGCCTTCAGATACAACTGCTTGGCCGCTGCAAGGCCGACGTATTCTCCAGTTGTTGGAGGTCTTCCTCGCCCTCTTCTTTTGCGCTCTGCGGAGGCGGGGGTGTCTGTGGAACTACCCCCGCTCTCGCTCTCTCTCCCTCTCTTCGATCCGGGTTTTAAGTCCCAGAACCGGCTCGGACTTGCATCCAAGGACTCCACCGATCCGAATCGGTTCGCCGAGGCTGTGGACGACACACTAACCATCGACGAGTCCGAGTCGGACAATCGCGCCACCGCGCCTTCAACCACTGGGGATGGTACTGGAGTCGGAGTTCGCTCCAGCCTCACCCGCAGCTCCCTATCTTTGCTTCTCTCCTTCCCTTCTACACTAAAATTACTTGGGTTTTTGTTTTTATTAAAATTGTTCATCATTCATTGGGGGTGTGGCTCCCCACTCCTGAGTATGAGGAGCCACGTAATACTTCTTGGGGGAAATAAAACGTCCACCCGAGCGGAGACCCCGCGCCCGGGTAACCCAAATACCGCCTGGAGGTTGGGAGGTGTCCAGGGGTTGGCCACTAATGGCCCGACAGACTGGCCGAGCACCCACTCCCCCTGCGGGAGAGCGGGGGTGCAGCGCCGCGCAAGGCCCCTCAGGGCGCCCCAACGCATGCACATTCAGGGTTTTTTATTGTGGTTATTCCTTCCACTTGGGCCGGCCGATTAAGGCGAGCCCCCTGGCCCAATGCGATCCGCGAGACATGTCCACGACAATCACAAAGGGTAACAGGTTTGCCCGACGGGGGGTCTGCAATAGACCCCTAACCGACGACGACATCTTGCCGCCGCGGCCCGCCGCGCCGCGGTACTACCACAACCGCTACAGCCGTGATGTACACACCACCATACTACGCTGCAAAGCAGCCGCTGGTTTTGAAAAACCTCTCCAATTCGCGCTTGAGACGCGTTCGGCCCATCAGCCGTCTCCATTGTCCGGCTCCCGTGTCGTCTTCGGAAGCCGAACTCCCTGTTCGCTTCACCGGCGCGCTGAAAGTATCGATGACCTAGTCCACAGACAACCTAGACACCAAAAACTAACGCTTCGCCGGCTACTGAGCCCCCCCGGCACGACAAGCCCAGGGAACCGCAGGAATGACCATCTGCGGTGGGGGGGAACCTAACCTAACCTAACCTTTTTTTTTTTTTTTTTTTACTTGGGGAAACCCTTTTTAGCGGGCTCCCGCGCCGGGGCAAGATGGTAAAAGTGGCGCGGGGAGTGTGGGGGTCGAGGCCGGAGTGCAATGGCCCCCCTACCCACTAAAACCCCAAGGCCCCTCCATTCACGCTGAGTCGGCTAGGCACGGTGTCGGCTTCGCAGCTTTTAGCCGTGCCGTCGCCTGCGTGTTGCCGCGTGGCGCATTGCAAGTGCGCGCGGCTCTGCTATGCGCGTGTGTAAGAGACACGCGCATTTCACCTATTTATATTTACAATTTATTTACAAAAACAAAGTGCGGCGAAGGAGTGCGGAAACTGCTATAATAAAATAAAATACTACGACAACCACCACACCCCTCACGGCACTTCTTCGCCTACTTGATTGCAAAATTATATACACAACAACAATATATTTACAAACACACAAGACAAATTATATACATGCACAATCACGAAAGACCCATATATATTTACACACCTATTTGAAAAATACACAAACTATATACACATGTATTTTACAACAGCAGGACTCGGGTTAGACCCGCCGCAAGAAGTCGCGACGGCGTCGCCCGGTCCGCTTTCTCCTTAATGGCGGGGCCTCGGGGTCTATTTCCCGGGCCCGCTCTACCTCCTCTTTAGACGACATCACCGCCTCGGCGAACGTTTGAACCGCACGCCAACGGCGGCGACTATCATTGCCCCGAACCATCCCCTCGACCAGGTCCGGGAGCGACACGACAAATCCGGGATTATAGACTGCCAGCATGGTCCCCCTCTCGGAGTTCCACGCCGGACAGTCTGAAAGAACGTGTTCGGGGCTGTCGATTGCAGCCCCACAATGCAAGCAGTTGGGAGTGGCCTCACGACGCGCCACCTTGTGCAGATAGCCGCCGAAACAGCCGTGGCCGGTCAGCAGCTGCACAAGGCGGAACGTAAGTGACCCCCCCTTCCGCTCGATCCACTCTTTCAGGACTGGGAGAATCGCCCCCACGGTCCTTCTTCCTACGCGGGTGGTGGCCAGATCTTGTTGCCACCTATTAAGAGTGTCCTCGCGGCCTTCTTCCCGCCATCTCTTGACTTCGTCTGTTGTGGGCTCCTCTCCGGCACTTCTAGCCCGAGCCCTCTGCCAATATACGTTCGCCAAGGAGAGCGCCTCGTAGCACCAAGGGGGCGTCCCGGCTATCACGCTAACCGCATCAAATGATGCGGTGCGGTATGCCCTCGCCACCCTGTTTGAGGAGATGCGTTGCGCTCTTCTCAGCGACGCCTTATTTGCCTCTGAAAGGCCTCGATCATTGGCCCAAATTGGGCAGCCATATGTGGCCTTCGCCCGTACCACCCCCGCAAACAACTTCCGGCACGAGCCGCTGGGCCCGCCGAGATTGGGCATGATGCGGCTCAATGCCATGGCTGTTGCGGTGAGTTTAGGAGCCAGGGCGGTGAAATGGCCCTTGAAGTTCCACTTGGGGTCCAATAGGAGCCCCAAGTACTTAAGCTCCCTGCCCACTGTGATGGGGACTCCTCCAACCATTATTGATGCTCCTTCTGGTGGAGCTCTCCTATGCCCGTAAAAGGCGATAGCCTGGGACTTCTCCAGAGCAACCCGCAGCCCGAGATTACGGATGCGAGTCACAACCTGGGCGACACCTGCGGTTGCTTTGAGTGACGCCTCCCTGTAAGTTTCACCCTCAGCGACCACGAGCGTGTCGTCGGCGTAGCAGATGACGCTTACGCCTCGGATCAACGCCCCTCTCAATACACGGTCGTACCCGATGTTCCACAGGAGGGGGCCTAAAACCGACCCCTGTGGAACACCGCATGCAACGTTGTGACTGTGCCACATATCCTTTCCTGGATAGACGATTTGACGGTTGCGAAGGTACTCAGCAACGATGACCCTTAAGTACGACGGGACATTGTGGAACGTCAAACCCTCCAAAATGGCGTCCCAGGGCAGGGTGTTGAAGGCGTTCGCGATATCCAGCGAAATTGCCAACACCACCCCGCCCCCTGACGTTGTTCTGTCTGAAATGTCCCTGAGTCGGGCAAGAGCGTCGATCGTGGACCGTCCCTGGCGGAAACCAAACTGGCATTCCGACAGGTCCGGCCCCACAGATGAAAGGTGACGAACAATGCGAGACGCGATGATGCGCTCGAGAAGCTTGCCCGACTCGTTTAACAAGACAATGGGCCTGTATCCCGCAGGCGAATCAACAGGCTTGTTCTCCTTTCTTAACAGGACCAGTTTCCCCTTTTTCCATTCAGCAGGAAACTCTCCACTTCTTAAACACCTGGTGAACAGGCTTTGGATCCGTTCGAACAAACCATGTGTTATTGCAAGAGCGAGGACCTTCCCATGGACTCCGTCGGGGCCGGGGGCAGTCCTCCTACTCTGCATCTTCTCCACTGCTACAGCGATTTCGGCCTCTGACACTTCGGGGATCTCGGCGTCATTGGCCGCGTGTCCAGTCCAGTAATTGGGTAGAGACAAGGGACCCGACCGGGGTGGGAAGAGCGTCGACACAACGGTCGAAAGAAGTGACGGCTCCATCCCGGCGGTTAGAGGTGGGGCCCAGGGGCGCAGTTTGGCCATGACCAACTTGTAAGGACGCCCCCAGGGATCAACCTCCAGGGTGTCCAGGAGTTCACCCCAACCTCTATCCTTTGCCTCTCCTATTTCCTTTTGTAAACGCCTCTTGGCTTCATTGTATGAGGCCTTCAGACGGCCCTCCTCGTCACCTCCGTGAACAGCCGACCGCCTTCTCCTGTAGCGGCTCAGTTGACGTCGAGCCGCTACGCAGTTAGCCCGCAGTTGGGCGAGCTCACTGCTCCACCAGTAAGTGCTGGTTTTGGGCGGCATCGGTCGGGACCTGGACATCGATGCGTCTGAAATAGACACCAGAGTCTCTCCGAGCCGAGCCACCTCTTCTCCAATCGACAGACTTCCGGTGGCGGAACACCAGGTATTGACGACGGTTGCCACTTCGAGAACCTCCCTGTCCAATGTTTTTAGTGCCCACTTTGGGCCAATCTCGTCTGGAATGCGAGTCTGAGTTGAAGGTACAGACGACGACGAGGGGCGGACGCCGAACCGGATGTAAAGATGGTCCGAAAGCGTCTCCACCCCTGTCAAAACCTCCCAACCCTGAACGCGCTGAGCAAGGGCGGGGGACGCAAAAGTCACGTCGATGACTGACCCGCCCTGCTCTCTTACACACGTGAAGACCGACCCCCTGTTGAGCGGGATCATGTCGACCTCCGAAAGCCACTCTAATACCACGTCACCGCGGGCGTCAGTCACTGGGGACCCCCATGCCATGGATTTGGCATTGAGATCCCCAGCAACCAGCACGTCTAGTGGGCTGCACCATCTTACGAGCGCGCTGACCTCGAGCAAGAAGTTCTCAAAGTCGGCGATCGGCCTGTTGGGCGAGAAATAGACACCGACCACCGCTATATTGCCCAGTTTTATTGCTACACACCCGTTGCCCCTAAGAGACGCTCCGAGAGTGAGCGAGGAATCGACTCTGGACGGGACGACAACTGCGACTAGGTTATCCCGATCGCCGACCCAGTCCGCCCTGTCCGGAACCAAGTAGGGCTCCGCGACGATGCCAACTTCGATTGACCACTGCGCCAGGCTTTGGACCAATAAGTCTTGGGCCCTAGCGCAGTGGTTTATGTTAGACTGAAGGAATCGTAGGGCCATCCTATTGTTGTCCCACGATCCCTTCAGTCTCCATCAATTCCACGTCCGGTTGTGGTTGACTGCAGGCCTTTCTGGCCGCCATTCTCCTGGTCACTTTCACGCTGGGGGCCGAACAGTTTTTACCCCCCAGCTTGTGATCTGATTTTCTGCTCGCCGCCGCGCATACAGAACAGTGCGGCTTGGCGGTGCAGGAGGCCGCCTTGTGGCCAGACTGGCCACACCTGAAACACATCTGGCTGCGGTCGTTCTCAACAGTGCATCGGCTGGCCACATGACCCTTCTGGAGGCAGCGGTAACACTGCAGCCCCCTGGGCCCCGACACAGTGATCTTGGCGACCACCCAACCGACGAGGAATTTCCCTTCTGTCACCTTTTTTGCCGCAGTAATGGGCACCCGAGCCCATACCGCGTTTAGCCCAGACCAATCTTGCCGCATCTCTCCAACACGAACTTGATCGGCCGAACATCCCGCCTTTGTCACGATCGCCTCCTTGATTTCAGCTGAGGTGACTGAATCATCTAGGCCCGCCACCCGGATGTCGATGGATCGGACGGGCGTAGAGACCTTGACCTCTCTCTCTTGGTAAATGTCCCTCAGCTTGGCGGCCAGCGCGCTCGCTTTGGGGTCACTCTCAGCCCCGGGGATTTGTATAATAGTGGCCCCAGTGACCGCTCGTCTAAATTTGACGGACTCGATACCCATCTCACTCAGGTTAATCTTTGTCCTCGCCTCTCTGATGACCTCCGCATATGAGGGGGCCTTGCCCTCGCTGTTTGGAGGGATCGTTAAAACGACGGCCGCAGTCCGAGGCGTCTTCAGCTTGGGCTTGGGCTTAGCTTGCGCCGGCCTAGGCTTAGCCTTAGCGGGTGCCCTCGAACGAGAAGTTGCCGTTCTCTCCTTTCTCACTCTGTCGCGCGCCTGAAAGCCGCTTGACTTCGTGGGGAGCGTTTCCTTAGCTGGAGGCGCTTTCTGCGCATTCGGGCGTCCCTTCTTGGTCACCCTGACCCATCCGCTCTCTTCCGCGTCAGGGTTGGGTGGCCGCGAAGGGGGGCCTGATTTAGAGGGGGCAGCGGGGGCCGGCGGGCGCGCGGCAGCAGTAGCCGTCTTGGCGTTCCCACCGTCTCCCGGTGTCTTCTTGTTCTTCTTCTTTTTATTACCCTTCTTAGTAATTTCTTTTTCTTTTGCAGGAGCAGAACCTGCGTCAACGAGTACCTCGGGATCCTCGAGTGCCATGGGAGCCGCCGCAGCAGCAACCACGGGAGCCGACGACACCGGTAAGTTAGTTTTTCTTCCTTTATTCCTACTGTCCGCTGCTAGAGGGGGGCGAAGTCGCGGCGCTGGACTGAGTCGCGGCTCCAAACCCTCTATCCGGGCGTTAATTCTATCCCCTACATTTCTGTAGATTCGGGCCTCAAATTCCTCTAGGTCCAGTGATTGTGTCTGCACAGGGGGCCCCTTCGACATCTGGAGCTGGAATCCCTCCATCTGCTTCCGGAGCTCCCCGACCTCTCGACGAAGACGGTCGTTATCTTCGCGCAGTTGTCTTGTTTCCTCAGAGAGGGTCTGTTGCGCTAGAACTGCTGCATCATCTTTAATTGCCTTTGCGGCATCTTTCAGGGCGCGCACAAAGGTCCCCTTAAGATTCGAGGAACCCCTGGCTACCCTGGTTACAACTTCGACGCTAGCCTCAATGCGTTTTAGTGCATTGGCTGCCGTGTTGACTTCGACATTTGGGGCAGACCCGCTCGGGGCCGCCTCCGACCAAACCGTCGGCGACAGCGCCGACCGGGTTCTGCGGGCCTCCGCGACCGACTCCAAAAGTTCAGCTTCGGCGCGGGCCTTCAGCTCATCCTCTTTGGCCTTCAGATATGCCTGTTTGGCCGCAGCGAGACCGACGTATTCGCCCGTTGTGGGCGGACGGCCTCTTCTTTCCACCTTCTTTGTCGTCTTCATCGGGGTGTCGGTAGAACTCCCCTCATCCGACGCTCTTCCACGTTTACGCCTCCGTTCTGACCAGAAGCGGCTAGCTGGCAGGTCTATAGACTCACCGCTCTCATACCCGGCTCGGTGGATCGATGTGTCAGATGGCACGCTGACCATCGATCCACTGTCCGAGTCCGACAAACGATGCACCCTTACAGTGCTTCCTCCTCCGAGGGTGGGGACCGGCGTCGGCGTTCGCTCGACCCGCACTCTCAACTCTCTCATGTTGTTCCTTAAAACTAACTCCTCCCTTTCTTCGTTTGAATTTAAATTTTTATTTCCGCTGTACTCCATAATGCTTCATTGGTTGGGGCTTTGCACGAAAGTGGTCAGCCCCGACACCCCACGCTCGAAAGAATGGAAATGTCTTTGACAGATTTTATGGGGGATATAGAAAGTCCACCCGGGCGGAGACCCCTGCACCCGGGTAACCCTAATACGCCGCAGACGGCGGGTGTTGTCCGCGGGTTGGCCGCTAGCGGTCCGACGTACTGGCCGAACACCCACTCCCCCTGCGGGAGAGCGGGGGTGCAGCGCCGCGCGAGGCCCAAAGGGCGCCCCAGCGCATACACATTCAGGGTTTTTTATTGTGGTTTTCCTTCCACTTGGGCCGGCCGGTTAAGGCGAGCCCCCTGGTCCGATGCGATCCGCGAGACATGATCCACGACAATCGCATCGGTTAACAGGTCGCCCGACGGGGAGCCGAAACTCCTAACCAGCAACAGCAACTCGCTGTCGCCGGCCCGCCGCGCAGTGAAGGCTGTACAGCCGTCACCTAAGCGTAAGAATACGCGCCCAAAAAGGCAACAAACTACGTACAAAAGTACCACGGGCAAAAACCCTTCTCCACTTTCAACACCTATTATCAAGCGACGCCGATCACTCAAACAAGAGGCGTGAAACTTAAAGGCGAGTCTTACCGGCGCATCCAAAATGGATGGACCGGCAACCCTCGCCCTCCCAATTCGCGATCACCGAGTTATAAGATAAGACTAGAGACGATTGTGCCAAACCGCCTCTAGAAAAATCCCGAAACTCGGCGATTCGGGCCCCCCCGGCACGACAAGCCTTGGGGCCGCAGGAATGGACATCTGCGGTGGGGGGGAACCTAACCTTTTTTTTTTTTTTTTTTTTTTTTTTTTTTTTTTTTTTTTTTTTTTTTTTTTTTTTTTACGAGGGGAAATACGTTGCGTACCCCCGCGCCCGGGCGGTGCAATGGCGCGGGGAGTGTGAGACTCTCCTAAACTGGCCTACTCACTAAAACCCCTCTGCCCGTCTTAGCACTGAGCGGAGTCCGGTAACTGGTTTTGCCATTAATTCCGAACCTCCGCACGTGCCTGCCGCTTGGCGCTTAGACCCTGCGCGCGGCTCTCCTTATGTACACAATTGATTAATTATATACATAGCGCATTCTGCGCTGAAGACACCTATTTACATATATATTTACAATTAAAATTATATACAAGACTCCTACCCCGGAGAAGCGCCTAGTCTTACGATCTAGGTGCTGGGACTGCTAAAATAAATAAATATATACACAACAAGTTATTTATATAATGCGCCCGGCGAATCTTCGCCGGCGCCCTCCTAGTCTGCGACGCCGGATTGGGGCTGAGGAAGGGTTATCTTCCCGCAGCCGCTCGGCATCTTCCTTCTTTTTGAGAACCGCCTCGGAGAAGGCCTGAAAAGCCTCCCAGGCGGCCCTGTCTCCAATTATTTTGACCACGATGTTATTAAGAGTGGTGTCCTGTCCAATTATGTCGGCAATGGAACGCCTTTCGACATCCCACGCCGGGCAGACGAAGATTGTGTGACCCACCGTGTCAAGTGGTGAGTCACAATGATGGCAGGCGGGGACCTCCTCCCTACCAGCTATCTTGTGCAGATACTTGCCGAAACACCCGTGTCCGGAAAGCATCTGCGTAAGCCAATAGGTGAGAGTTCCCCACCGCCGTTGCGTCCATTCTGTAAGGTTAGGGCGTAGCGCCTCTAAGGTCCACGAACCCACTCGGACAGAACCGAGTTCCTCTTGCCACTTTTCTAAAGCCCAATTCCGGCTTTCTACTCGCCATTCGTTAACCTCCTCAAGCGAAGGCTCAGACCCACGGCTTCTGAGCCTCGCCCGACGCCAGTATACGTCCGATAAGGCGGCCGCATCCAAGTGCCACGGGGCGAGTCCGGCGATTGCGCACACGGCATCGCAAGACACCGTGCGGTATGCCCTCGCCACTCGAATGGCTATTGTACGTTGCGCCCGCCTTAATACAGCCTTGTTAGCGTTGTTGCAGCTTACTTCGTTGGTCCAGATTGGACATCCGTATATAGCTTTGGACCTTATTACTCCCGCGAAGAGACGGCGACACCCCGTGTTTGGACTGCCGATGTTTGGCAAGATGCGGCTGAGAGCCGCGGCCGTGGCGTCCAATCTCGGGGCAAGTGCCGTAAAATGCGGTTTGAAAGACCAGCGAGAGTCCAAAATTAAACCCAGGTATTTTAAAGTTGTTGATACCTGTATCGGAACTCCGCCCACCGTTATTGTTGCTCCAGAAGGTAGAGCTCGCCTTGGGCCAAAGAAGGAGATGGCCTCTGATTTGTTTAGTGCGACCTGGAGACCAATTCTCCTTATTCTATGCACGACCTGGGCAACACCCGCAGTCGCCCTGAGACTCGCCTCCCTGTAATCTTTTCCAGTTGCTACGACCAGCGTGTCATCCGCGTAGCAAATAAGCTGCACACCGCGGAGTAACGCTGCCCGCAGCACCTGGTTATAGCCGATGTTCCACAGGAGCGGCCCGAGGACCGACCCCTGTGGAACACCGCAGGAAACTCTATACTCCGACCAGCTGTTACGGCCTGGAAATGAGATCCTTCTGCCCCTAAAATAATTGGCGATAGTGCGCCTTAAGTATGGGGGGACATTGTGGTGTTCGAGTCCCGCCATAATGCATTCCCAGGGCAGGGTGTTGAAGGCATTCGCAATGTCGAGCGACACTGCCAACACCACCCCGCCCTGCGAAGTTGTCTCCTCCGATACTTCTCGCAGTCGAGCAATGGCATCCACCGTGGATCTGGCTCGCCTAAACCCGAACTGCGTCTCCTCGAGATTTGGCCCTTCTGTGGACAGGTGTTCATTGATACGACCGGCAATTACCCTTTCGAACAACTTGCCGGCCTCGTCCAAAAGTACAATTGGCCGGTAGGCCGAAGGAGAGTCCGCCGGCCTGCCCGGCTTCTGCAGAAGAACCAACTTGCCCGTCTTCCAACGATTTGGAAAGGTTCCCTCCTGTAAGCACTTGGTTAACAAGTCCGAGAACCTTTCGTCGAGTCCTTGATCGAGTGCAAGAGCCAGCACCTTCCCGTGTATCCCGTCGGGACCCGGGGCCGTTCTCTTGCACCGAAGTTTCGTCATAGCCAGGGATATCTCTGCTGGGGACACCTCCGGGACAGAACCCGTTGGCGCCTCCTCAGCAGTGTGTCTAGTCCGGTTGTTGTCGCTCGAGGGAGGAGGAGCGATGGGAAACAGGGTCGACACGACCGAAGACAGCAGCTCTGGCTCCATTGAGGTGGTAAGAGGGGGGGCCCAGGGACGTAACTTGTTCATAACGAACTTATACGGACGCCCCCAGGGGTCCAAGTCCAGAGACTGCCGGAACTCCGACCATGCCCTCTCCTTCGCCTCGGCGATCTCCTTTTTTAGGGTTCTTCTCGCGTCTCTGTAGGTGTCATAGAGACGTGCTTCCTCTTCGGCGTCGTTGGTGGTGCGCCTTCGTCTGTAGCGGGTGTACCGGCGTCGGGCGGCCACGCACGCAGCGCGTAGACGTCTGAGGTCTTCCGACCACCAGTAAACCCGTTTTCTGAGCGGTCTTGGCCGGATTCGCGCCATGGAGCAGTCGGAGACATGCTCAAGTGTCTCGGCGAACCAAGTTGCTTCATCTTCGACCACGACGTTGCCAGGTTTAGGGCACCAGGCCCTGACGACTGAAGCAATCTCGAGGGTTTCCCTATCCAGCGACTTCAGGGACCATCTAAGTCCAATCTCCGGGGGACCGGAGCTCTGGCTGTTCGGAGCATCTGACGAGGGGAGCACCTGATACCGAATATAGCGATGGTCGGAGAGTGTCTCCTCCTCGGTCAGTACCTCCCAGCCTTGAACACGGCCCACAAGAGGGGCACTCGCAAACGTTACGTCCACGACGGAACCACCCCCCATGCGGACGCACGTGAACTCGGAGCCTTGATTCATGGGCACGAGGTTATGCGACGCAGAGAAATCCAGGAGCAAATCGCCCCTGCCGTCTGATGATGTTGAGCCCCATGCCCTTGACTTCGCATTGAAATCGCCCGCCAGTATTGTGTGCGATGAGCTGCACCAATTGATTAGTGAGGCAACCTCCTCCAAGTATGCCTCAAATTCTACCAGTGTTCTGTTCGGGGAAAAGTAGGCCCCAACGATGGATATGTTACCCAACTTGACCCCTACACAACCGTGACCTCTCCGAGAGTGTCTGACTGGAGGTGTGTCGTTGATGTTATTTACGACGATTGCGACTGTATCGTCTAGGTCCCCAATCCAGTCAGACCTGCTTGGAACCATATAGGGCTCCGCTATGACACCGATGTGAGTGGACCACTGCGCCAGACTCTGGATGTAAAGGTCCTGAGCCCTGGCGCAGTGGTTTAAGTTCGCCTGAAGGAACCGTAGGCAACTCATCATGCGGTTCCCACGATCCCTGACACATCCATTGGTTCCCCGCTCGATGGGGATGCCGTGTTCTTGTTACTTTTACTAACGACGGCCCTTCTTGTCATCCTTTTCTTGGGGGCTGAGCATTTGGGGCCCCCCAAGCGATGATTTGCGCTTTTGTTAAGTGATGCGCAGAGAGCGCAGTTCGGCTTTTCAGTGCAGTCCCTTGCGGTGTGATCGGGCTTACCGCACCGATAACAAAGCGAACTGCGGTCTTCGGCAGAGCAATGTCGAGCCACATGTCCCTTCTGCATGCACCTGTAACAGCAGAGTTCTCGGGGTCTGCCTACGGTGAACTTCGCTACTGTCCAACCGATCAGGACCCGTCCCTCCGTCAATTTCTTTGCCGCCGTGATGGGGACTTGCACCCAGGCAGCTTGTAGACCCGACCTGTCTTCGCGGATCTTTCCCACCTTGATTTGTTCCGCAGGGCATTCGGCCTTCGCCATAATGGCTCCAGCAAGGTCCTCTGCGGAAACGGAAGCGTCGAGGTTTGAAACCCTTATGTCGACATTCTTTACAGGCGTTGAGACCTTTACGCTACTATCGTTGAACGTCGCGATGAGTTTCTCCTTCAAGATACTTGCTTTGGGGTCATTACCGGCACCAGGAAGCTGGATTATCGTGGCACCAGTAACGGCCCTGCGGAATCTGACGGACTCGACTCCGATTTCTGTCTTGAGATCAAGTCGAGCCCTGGCCTCCTTGAGAATGGACGCGTAGGTGTGTCCCTTCTTTATTGCCTCCTCTGTGAGTGTGATCACGACAGCCGAAGACCGGGGTGCCTTAAGTTTGGGCGGAGCCTGGCGGGGGGGTTTAACTCCCCTCGATTGCTCGGTCGGCTGTTGACGTCTACCCGCCTTTGACTGCGGCCGCTTGTTTGTGCGGCGAAGTTCTTGCTGCGCTTTGGATGCGCGCGTCTCTATTGGGAGCGCCTCTTTATTGGCGGGCGCTTTCTGTGTACTTGGGCGTCCCTTTTTGGTCACCCTGACCCATTCACTCTCCTCTGCGTCTGGGTTGGGTGGCCGAGAGGGGAGGCCCGATTCAGTTAGGGCAGCGGGGGCCGACGGGCGTGCCGCGGCAGTAGTCGCTCTAGCACTCCCATCGCCTCCCGGTGTTTTCCTACTCTTCTTCTTATTTTTCTTTTTAATTTTTGTTTCTGTTGCAGGGGCAGAACCCGCAACAGGCAAGACTTCGGGGTCGTCGAATGCCGCGGCAGCCGCCGGGGCAGCAGCAGCGGGAGCCGAAGACGCCATCAGGTAAGAGTTTCCTATCCTGTCCTCCTTCCTCTTCTCCTTTTCACCTTCCTTGTTCTTTCTGTCCGCCGCTAATGGGGGGCGGAGTCGCGGCGCGGGGTTGAGCCGCGGCTCCAGTCCCTCAAAACGAGCGTTTATTCTGGCACCGACGTTGTTGTAAATACGGGCCTCTATTTCCTCTACATTGATTGTTTGCGTCTGTGTGTGGGGCCCCTTCAGCATCTGGAGCTGGAGCTCTTTCATTTGCCCCTGGAGCTCACCCACTTGTTGACGAAGACGCTCATTGTGTTCACGTAGTGTTCGCGTTTCCTCAGAGAGGGTTTTTTGGGCGAGCATTACGGAGTCGTCTCTGATGCATTTTACCGCTTCCTTGAGGGCATGAACGAAAGTCCCCTTAAGATTGGAGGACCCTTTTGCCACTTTCGTCACTACTTCCAAACTGGCCTCTATCCGTTGGAGAACGGTGGCCGTTGTGTCCTGTCCGGTATATGCAGGATATCCGCTCGGGGCCGCCTCCGAACTAACCGTCGGCGACAGCGCCGACCGGGTCCTGCGGGCCTCCGCAACCGAGTCCATTAGCTCAGCCTCGGCGCGGGCCTTCATTTCCTGATCCTTAGCCTTCAGATAGGCTTGTTTCGCCGCCGCCAATCCAACGTAATCACCCGTTGTGGGCGGACGACCTCTCCTTTCTACTTTCCGTGTCGACTTCGACGGGGTGTCCGTGGAGCTCCCTTCGTCTCCAGACGACCTGACTCTTTTGAGCCTTCGTTCGTTCCAGAACCGGCTCATACGCGTGTCCCTAGACTCGCCGCTTCCATGCCCGGACAGGTGAATCGATGAGTCAGATGGCACGCTGACCATCGATCCATCGTCCGAGTCTGAAAGTGTTTCAACGGCCTTTGATCGGCCCAAAACGTTCGCATCTCCGAGGGTGGGGATCGGCGTCGGCGTTCGCTCGACCCGCACTCTCAATTCTCTCTTCAAACTTAATCCTAACTCCTCCCTTGCGTCTTTAAAATTTTTATTATTTTCCTCCATCATCAACCGAAGTTGGGGCCTACCACAAGAGTGGATTGCCCCGACACCCACACCCGAGGGAATGGAATGCCTTTTTCATAACATTATGGGGGATATAAAAAGTCCACCCGGGCGGAGACCCCTGCACCCGGGTAACCCTGATACACCGTGGACGGCGGGTGTTGTCCGCGGGTTGGCCGCTAGCGGTCCGACGTACTGGCCGAACACCCACTCCCCCTGCGGGAGAGCGGGGGTGCAGCGCCGCGCGAGGCCCATAGGGCGCCCCAGCGCATACACATTCAGGGTTTTTTATTGTGGTTTTCCTTCCACTTGGGCCGGCCGGTTAAGGCGAGCCCCCTGGTCCGATACGATCCGCGAGACATGATCCACGACAACCGTATCGGTTAACAGGTCGCCCGACGGGGAGCCGAAACTCCTAACCAGCAGCAGCAACTCGCTGCCGCCGGCCCGCCGCGCAGCGAAGGCTGTAAAGCCATCACCAAAGCGTATTATAAAATACGCGCCCAAAAGGGCAACAAACTTATGTACACAATATATACAATAGGCCATAAAAGCCATCTCCTTTTTCACAAACCTATCACTTGCGACGCCGATCACAAAGCAAAAAGGCGTGAAACGTTGAGGCGAGTCTTACCGGCGCATCCAAAAGGGATGAACCGGCAACCCTCGCCCTCCCAATTCGCGATCACCGAGTTATAAGATAAGACTAGAGACGATTGGGGGGAACCTAACCTAACCTTTTTTTTTTTTTTTTTTTTTTTTTTTTTTTTTTTTTTTTTTTTTTTTCTTGGTGAAACCCATTTACAGGCTCCCGCGCCGGGGCAAGATGGAGAAGTGACGCGGGGAGTGTGGGGGTCGGGGCCGGAGTGCTATGGCCCCCCTACCCACTAAAACACCAAGGCCCCTTCTGCGCGCGTATGAGCCGGGTACCGGTATAATCCTGTTAAGGACTGCTCACCCGTGGCCCGGCTCGCGCATGCCGCGTGGCGTCGCAAGACGCGCGGCTCACCTTGGCCGCCACAAGAGTGACGGCGGTTCTCCTAATATGTACATATGTACAAATTACGCATGCAGCGCGGAAGCTGCGTGCGAATCGCCAATGGCGCCACCACACCGGTGCTGAAATATTTACAAAATGCCGCGTGGCACAGCGCGAGCTACGCGCGGCTCTCCCCAGGGCACCGGGGTAGCGCCGAAGACCTTACTGAGGCGCCAGCCCCGACATTAAAATATGTACAGACTATGTACAATTTGTCGCGTAGCGCACAAGTGCGCGCGACTCGCCTCGCAACATCGGACTGGCGCCCTGCACCGATACAAAGTACCAGCGCGAAGAAACTATATACATATTTACACCTAACCTATATATACAATATTTACAAAGGCGGACCCAAGCGACCCGCCGCAGCACGAACCCGCAGCAGTGTCGCCGGGTCCTCAAACACTCGCACTAAGCGAGGTGGGCGTGGGCCGCCCTCTCCTCGGACCGGCCTCCGTAAAAAACAGTGGCCGGTCGGGTCGGGCCGACTTAATCAAGCCAGCCCTCGGACCGGACTCCGCATCCCATTACGCAGAGCCCCGCATCCAGTTCGTCCCTATTCGCTTCCTCTAGGACCGCGTCATGGCCCGGTCACTTCTCCGGCCAGGCCAACCGACGCGGTCAAACGAGTACTAAGCCCCCCCGGCACGACAAGCCTAGGGACCCGCGGGAGTGGACATCCGCGGTGGGGGGGAACCTAACCTAACCTAACCTAACCTAACCTAACCTAACCTAACCTAACCTAACCTAACCTAACCTAACCTAACCTAACCTAACCTAACCTTTTTTTTTTTTTTTTTTTTTTTTTTCCTGGAGAAACCCATTTACGGGCCCCCGCACCGGGGCAAGATGGTAAAGTGGTGCGGGGAGTGTGGGGGTCGGGTAAAGTCGTTCCCCAATACCCACTAAAACTCCAGGGCCCCGTCATATCCGCTGTGGAAGACTGAGGGACCACTTTCGCATTCTTCCTCAGTCTTCCGCGGTTGGTCGGTTGACCTCTTCAAGCCGGATTCATCAGGTGGGCGTATCTTCTTTTTCGCCCACCTTCTCGCCTGCGCCTGATTGGTTCAGCGTTTGGCGAGTCTTCTCTGAGCCGTTCGGCGGCCTCCTTGCGCGAGATGATTTCCTCGCAGAAGGCTACCATGGCCTGCCATGCTTCTTTGCTGGTGACCATGACGCTAACGATGTTTGGTAGCGACAAGTCATTACCGATTATTGACGAGAGATCGTGACGTTGTCTTGACCATCTCGCACAGACTTCTATCGTATGTTGCGCTGTGTCTTCACTGTCGCCACAGTCCTGACACTCTGCAGAATTTTCTCTTCTGGCCACCTTGTGCAGGTAGCGCCCAAAGCATCCGTGCCCTGACAACACCTGCACAAGGCGGTATGTTAGGGGAGCGCCTGCCCTAAGCTTGACCCACTGTGGTAGAACAGGGCGTATCGCCTCTATTGTTCGAAGACCATATTCTTGATCTGCCAATTCTTCCGTCCAACGCTAAAAAGTTTAGTCAACTTAATGACACCACTCATGTTAGTTATCCACCTTTCGTGCCGTCTGCACAGGTTTCAAACTTCCACCACAATTTATGTTATTCACCCTTCCGGGCTTCAAACATCCCTCAAGTTTCTCAAACATTGATCACAATTTATTATAACACTTTTAAAAGCGAATAACACATAGTGACCAACCCGGGAATCGAACCCAGGCCGTATGCTCTTACGGATGAACGTGCGACCGCAAGGCTACATACGCTGTTAAAAGTTTAGTCAACTTAATGACACCACTCATGTTAGTTATCCACCTTTCGTGCCGTCTGCACAGGTTTCAAACTTCCACCACAGTTTATGTTATTCACCCTTCCGGGCTTCAAACATCCCTCAAGTTTCTCAAACATTGATCACAATTTATTATAACACTTTTAAAAGCGAATAACACATAGTGACCAACCCGGGAATCGAACCCAGGACGTATGCTCTTACGGATGAACGTGCGACCGCAAGGCTACATACGCTGTTAAAAGTTTAGTCAACTTAATGACACCGCTCATGTTAGTTATCCACCTTTCGTGCCGTCTGCACAGGTTTCAAACTTCCACCACAGTTTTTATGTTATTCACCCTTCCGGGCTTCAAACATCCCTCAAGTTTCTCAAACATTGATCACAATTTATTATAACACTTTTAAAAGCGAATAACACATAGTGACCAACCCGGGAATCGAACCCAGGACGTATGCTCTTACGGATGAACGTGCGACCGCAAGGCTACATACGCTGTTAAAAAGTTTAGTCAACTTAATGACACCACTCATGTTAGTTATCCACCTTTCGTGCCGTCTGCACAGGTTTCAAACTTCCACCACAGTTTATGTTATTCACCCTTCCGGGCTTCAAACATCCCTCAAATTTCTCAAACATTGATCACAATTTATTATAACACTTTTAAAAGCGAATAACACATAGTGACCAACCCGGGAATCGAACCCAGGACGTATGCTCTTACGGATGAACGTGCGACCGCAAGGCTACATACGCTGTTAAAAAAAGTTTAGTCAACTTAATGACACCACTCATGTTAGTTATCCACCTTTCGTGCCGTCTGCACAGGTTTCAAACTTCCACCACAGTTTATGTTATTCACCCTTCCGGGCTTCAAACATCCCTCAAGTTTCTCAAACATTGATCACAATTTATTATAACACTTTTAAAAGCGAATAACACATAGTGACCAACCCGGGAATCGAACCCAGGACGTATGCTCTTACGGATGAACGTGCGACCGCAAGGCTACATACGCTGTTTTTAAAAGTTTAGTCAACTTAATGACACCACTCATGTTAGTTATCCACCTATTAGCCGTCTGCCCAGGTTTCAAACTTCCACCACAGTTTATGTTATTCACCCTTCCGGGCTTCAAACATCCCTCAAATTTCTCAAACATTGATCACAATTTATTATAACACTTTTAAAAGCGAATAACACATAGTGACCAACCCGGGAATCGAACCCAGGACGTATGCTCTTACGGATGAACGTGCGACCGCAAGGCTACATACGCTGTTAAAAAGTTTAGTCAACTTAATGACACCACTCATGTTAGTTATCCACCTATTAGCCGTCTGCCCAGGTTTCAAACTTCCACCACAGTTTATGTTATTCACCCTTCCGGGCTTCAAACATCCCTCAAATTTCTCAAACATTGATCACAATTTATTATAACACTTTTAAAAGCGAATAACACATAGTGACCAACCCGGGAATCGAACCCAGGACGTATGCTCTTACGGATGAACGTGCGACCGCAAGGCTACATACGCTGTTGAAAAGTTTAGTCAACTTAATGACACCACTCATGTTAGTTATCCACCTATTAGCCGTCTGCCCAGGTTTCAAACTTCCACCACAGTTTATGTTATTCACCCTTCCGGGCTTCAAACATCCCTCAAATTTCTCAAACATTGATCACAATTTATTATAACACTTTTAAAAGCGAATAACACATAGTGACCAACCCGGGAATCGAACCCAGGACGTATGCTCTTACGGATGAACGTGCGACCGCAAGGCTACATACGCTGTTAAAAAGTTTAGTCAACTTAATGACACCACTCATGTTAGTTATCCACCTATTAGCCGTCTGCCCAGGTTTCAAACTTCCACCACAGTTTATGTTATTCACCCTTCCGGGCTTCAAACATCCCTCAAATTTCTCAAACATTGATCACAATTTATTATAACACTTTTAAAAGCGAATAACACATAGTGACCAACCCGGGAATCGAACCCAGGACGTATGCTCTTACGGATGAACGTGCGACCGCAAGGCTACATACGCTGTTAAAAAGTTTAGTCAACTTAATGACACCACTCATGTTAGTTATCCACCTATTAGCCGTCTGCCCAGGTTTCAAACTTCCACCACAATTTATGTTATTCACCCTTCCGGGCTTCAAACATCCCTCAAGTTTCTCAAACATTGATCACAATTTATTATAACACTTTTAAAAGCGAATAACACATAGTGACCAACCCGGGAATCGAACCCAGGACGTATGCTCTTACGGATGAACGTGCGACCGCAAGGCTACATACGCTGTTAAAAAGTTTAGTCAACTTAATGACACCACTCATGTTAGTTATCCACCTATTAGCCGTCTGCCCAGGTTTCAAACTTCCACCACAGTTTTATGTTATTCACCCTTCCGGGCTTCAAACATCCCTCAAATTTCTCAAACATTGATCACAATTTATTATAACACTTTTAAAAGCGAATAACACATAGTGACCAACCCGGGAATCGAACCCAGGACGTATGCTCTTACGGATGAACGTGCGACCGCAAGGCTACATACGCTGTTAAAAAGTTTAGTCAACTTAATGACACCACTCATGTTAGTTATCCACCTATTAGCCGTCTGCCCAGGTTTCAAACTTCCACCACAGTTTATGTTATTCACCCTTCCGGGCTTCAAACATCCCTCAAATTTCTCAAACATTGATCACAATTTATTATAACACTTTTAAAAGCGAATAACACATAGTGACCAACCCGGGAATCGAACCCAGGACGTATGCTCTTACGGATGAACGTGCGACCGCAAGGCTACATACGCTGTTAACCTAACCTAACCTAACCTAACCTAACCTAACCTAACCTAACCTAACCTAACCTAACCTTTTTTTTTTTTTTTTTTTTTTTTTTTTTTTCCTTGGTGAAACCCATTTACAGGCTCCCGCGCCGGGGCAAGATGGAGAAGTGACGCGGGGAGTGTGGGGGTCGGGACCGGAGTGCAATGGTCCCCCTACCCACTAAAACACCAAGGCCCCTTCTGCGCGCGTTTGAGCCGGGTGCCGATATAATCCGGTGAGGACTGCTCAACCGTTACCCGGCTCGCGCATGCCGCGTGGCGTCGTGAAGACGCGCGGCTCACCTTGGCCGCCACAAGAATGGCGGCAATTCTCCTAAGTATTTACATATATACAAATATATACAAATTTGTTGCGTAGCGCAGCAAGAAAGGCTACGCGCAACTCTCCCTGGGCGCCAAAACCGATGCCGAAATATGTACAAATGCTGCTTAGCGCAGCGTAAGCTACGCGCAGCTCTCCCTGGGGCACCGGTTTGACGCCGAATGTACACAGGCGCCAGCCCCGACGAAAAACTATATACAAAAAAAAATGTCGCGTGGCGTAGCGAAGTACGCGCGACTCTCCTCAACGTCGAACTGGCGCCCCGCGCCGACACGAATACCAGCGCAATTCTCCTATTTACACACGTCTATTTACATATTTACAAAGGCGGACCGAGCGACCCACCGCAGCACGAACCCGCAGTGGTGTCGCCCAGTCCTCGAGAACTCGCCATAGGCGAGCTGGGCGTGGGCCGCCCTCTCCTCGGACCGGCCTCCGTGAAAACAGTGGCCGGTCGGGTCGGGCCGACTTAAACAAGCCAGCCCTCGGACCGGACTCCGCATCCCATTGCGCAGAGCCCCGCATCCAGTTCGTCCCTATTCGCTTCCTCTAGGACCGCGTCATGGTCCGGTCACTTCTCCGGCCAGACCAACCGACGCGGTCAAACGAGTACTAAGCCCCCCCGGCACGACAAGCCTAGGGACCCGCGGGAGTGGACATCCGCGGTGGGGGGGAACCTAACCTAACCTTTTTTTTTTTTTTTTTTTTTTTTTTTTTTTTTTTCTTGGTGAAACCCTTTTACAGGCCCCCGCGCCGGGGCAAGATGGAGTAGTGACGCGGGGAGTGTGGGGGTCGGGTAAAGTCGTTCCCCAATACCCACTAAAACACCAAGGCCCCTTCTGCGCGCGTTGAGCCGGGTACCGGTATGATCCTGTTAAGGACTACTCACCCGTGGCCCGGCTCGCGCATGCCGCGTGGCGTCTCGAAGACGCGCGGCTCTCCTTGGCCGCCACAAGAGTGACGGCGGTTCTCCTAAGCTATTTACACCTATGTACAAATATGTTGCGTAGCGCAGTATGAACGACCACGCGCAACTCTCCTAAGGCGCCCAGACTGATGCCGAAAATATATACAAAATGCCGCGTGGCGCAGCGCAAGCCACGCGCGGCTCTCCACGCGGCACCAGTCTGGCGCCAACTCCCATACGCAGGCGCCAGCCCCGACGAAAGACTATTTACAAAAATTATGTCGCTTAGCGCCACAAAGTGCGCGCGACTCTCCTGAAACGTCGGACTGGCGCCCTGCGCCGATTACGAAAACCAGCGCGAAACAACTATTTACAATTTACACCTAACCTATATACACAAAATATTTACAAAGGCGGACCGAGCGACCCACCGCAGCACGAACCCGCAGCAGTGTCGCCCAGTCCTCAAAAACTCGCCAAAGGCGAGCTGGGCGTGGGCCGCCCTCTCCTCGGACCGGCCTCCGTGAAAACAGTGGCCGGTCGGGTCGGGCCGACTTAAACAAGCCAGCCCTCGGACCGGACTCCGCATCCCATTGCGCAGAGCCCCGCATCCAATTCGTCCCTATTAGCTTCACCTAGGACCGCGTCATGGCCGAGTCACTACTCCGGCCAGGCCAACCGACGCGGTCACGCGGCTACTGAGCCCCCCCGGCACGACAAGCCTAGGGACCCGCGGGAATGGTACATCCGCGGTGGGGGGGAACCTAACCTTTTTTTTTTTTTTTTTTTTTTTACTTGGGGAAACCCTTTTTAGCGGGCCCCCGCGCCGGGGCAAGATGGACACGTGGCGCGGGGAGTGTGGGGGTCGGGACCGGAGTGCAATGGCCCCCCTACCCACTAAAACCCCAAGGCCCCTTCCTTGCGCTTATGAGGTGAGGTATGGCTTTAAGCCTCGCGGCCATAGTCCAGCCTCCCCTCGCGCATGCCGCTTAGCGCAAAGCGCGCGGCTCTCCTATGCGCGTGTGTAAGAGCACGCGCAGTTCTCCTAACATATTTACAGAGATAATATTTACAACGTGGCGAAGGAGTGCGGTGACTGCTAAACAAAATGATTAAACAAACTCCACACCCCTTAGCGACACTTCTTCGCCTATTTATTTACAATAACAACAAATAAATAACAACATATATATAAAGAACAATTATTTACAAGAAAACAAAAGACAACAATTAATATATATGTACAACACCTAATTAGAAAATACGATGACTAAAAGTATTGACTAGCTGCAGGACTGGGTTAGACCCGCCGCAAGAAATCGCGACGGCGTCGCCCGGTCCGCTTTCTCCTAAGTGGCGGGGCCGCGGGATCTATCTCCCGGGCCCGCTCTATCTCCTCCTTTGTTGACATCACCGCCTCAGCAAACGTCTGAAGCGCTCGCCAACGGCGGCGGCTGTCATCACCCCGAACCATCCCCTCGACCAGATTCGGAAGTGATATAGTCACTCCGGGATTAAAAACTGCCAGCATGGTCCCCCTCTCGGAGTCCCACGCCGGACAGCTTGACAAGACATGCTCGGGGCTGTCGACTGCAGCCCCGCATTGTAGGCAGTTGGGAGTGGCCTCACGACGCGCCACCTTGTGCAGATAACCGCCGAAACAGCCGTGGCCGGTCAGCAGCTGCACAAGGCGGAATGTAAGTGACCCCCCCTTCCGCTCAGTCCACTCTTTTAGGACTGGGAGTATCGCCTCCACGGTCCTTCTCCCTACGCGGGTGGTGGCCAGGTCTTCTTGCCACCTGAGAAGCGTTGCCTCACGGCCTTCTTCCCGCCATCTTGCAACTTCCTGTGTTGTTGGCTCCTCCCCGGCACTTCTTGCCCGAGCCCTCTTCCAATAGACGTTCGCCAAGGAGAGCGCCTCGTGATACCAAGGGGGCGTTCCGGCTATCACGCTTACCGCGTCAAAGGACGCGGTGCGGTATGCCCTCGCCACCCTGTTCGAGGAGATGCGCTGCGCTCTTCTCAGCGACGCTTTGTTAAACTCCGAGAGGCCTTGATCATTGGCCCATATTGGGCAGCCATATGTGGCCTTCGCCCGAACAACTCCCGCGAAAAGCTTCCGGCATGAGCCGCTGGGCCCGCCGAGATTGGGCATTATGCGACTCAATGCCATGGCCGTTGCGGTGAGCTTGGGAGCCAGGGCGGTGAAATGGCCCTTAAAGTTCCACTTGGGGTCCAATAGGAGCCCCAAGTACTTAAGCTCCTTTCCTAGAGCGATCGGAACTCCTCCCACCATTATACTTGCTCCTTCAGGTGGAGCTCTACGATGACCATAGAAGGCCATGGCCTGGGACTTGTCCAGGGCGACCCGCAGCCCCAAGTTGCGAATGCGAGTCACCACCTGGGAAACCCCGGCTGTTGCTCTTAGGGACGCCTCTCTGAAGTCACTCCCCGACGCTACGACCAGGGTGTCGTCCGCGTAGCATATAATCTGCACACCACGGATCAACACCCCTCGCAACACCTTGTCGTATCCGATGTTCCACAGGAGTGGGCCTAGAACCGACCCCTGTGGAACACCGCAGGCAACGCTGTGACTCAGCCAGCCGTCTCTCCCTGGATAACTAATCTGCCGTTGTTGTAAGTAATCGGCGACGAGGATCTTCAAATACGATGGGACATTGTGGTGCGTCAGACCATCGAGTATGGCGTCCCAGGGCAGGGTGTTGAAGGCATTCGCGATATCAAGCGAAATTGCCAACACCACCCCGCCCTCCGACGTTGTCCTTTCTGAAATGTCCCTGAGACGGGCAAGTGCGTCGATCGTGGACCGTCCCTGGCGGAAGCCGAACTGGCACTCCGACAGGTCCGGCCCCACGGATGTTAAGTGGCGGTTGATTCGCGACGCAATGATGCGCTCAAGCAGCTTGCCCGCCTCGTTTAAGAGAACGATCGGTCTGTACCCCGCAGGCGAGTCGACCGGTTTGTTGTCCTTGCGGAGCAAAACCAACTTTCCGATCTTCCATGCCGCGGGGAACTCTCCCCTCCTGAAACATCTTGTGAACAGCCTACGAAGCTGGTTTTCGAGACCGAGTTGCACAGCTAGACCTAAGACCCTTCCGTGAATCCCGTCAGGGCCGGGGGCGGTCTTCTTACTTCTCATCTTCTCCACTGCCACTTCTAGTTCGGCCTCCGACACTTCTGGAATCTCGGCGTCCTCAGTGTCGTTGGCCGTGTGTCTTGTCCGGTTGTCTAGAGAAGACAGAGGAACCGGCCGGGGTGGGAAGAGTGTATTAACCACCGATGTAAGAATCGACGGCTCCATCCCGGCGGTGAGAGGCGGGGCCCAGGGGCGCAGCTTGGACATAACCAGCTTATACGGACGCCCCCAGGGATCGAGCTCCAAGGTGTTCAGGAGCTCGCCCCAACCTCTGTCCTTTGCCTCTCCGATCTCGCTCTTTAACGTCCGTTTGGCCTTCTGATAGGCAGACTTCAGGCGCCTCTCCTCCTCGCCACCATGGATTGCTGAGCGCCTCCTCCTGTAACGACTTAATTGACGTTTGGCCGCCACACAGTCTTCTCGCAGTTGGGCGAGCTCGCTGCTCCACCAGTAGGTGCAGTTCCGGGGCGGCATCGGACGGGACCTGGACATGGAAGCGTCCGAGACAGATGTTAAAGTCTCCCCGAGCCGAGCCACCTCGTCCCCGACCGACAGATCTTCAGTGGCGGAGCACCACGAATTTATCAGCGTTGCCATCTCTAGAGCCTCTCTATCTAATGACTTAAGGACCCACTTGGGGCCCATCTCAGCCGGTGGGCGCCTTTGGGCAGGGGGCCTCGACGAGGGGCGGACGCCGAACCGAATGTAAAGATGGTCCGAAAGCGTCTCCACCCCTGTCAATACCTCCCAGCCTTGTACGCGCTGAGCCAGGGCGGGGGACGCGAAAGTCACGTCGATGACCGACCCGCCCTGCTCTCTTATGCAAGTGAATTCTGACCCCCTATTGAGCGGGACCATGCCGACCTCGGAGAGCCACTCCAACACCAAGTCGCCGCGCGCATCAGTCACTGGGGACCCCCATGCCGTGGATTTGGCATTGAGATCCCCAGCAACCAGCACCTCTAGTGGACCGCACCACCTCACTAGGGCACTCAGCTCTAGGAGGTAGGCCTCGAAGTCGGCGATCGGTCGGTTGGGGGAAAAATAAGCCCCGACCACCGCTATATTGCCTAACTTTGTCGCAACACAACCGTTGCCCTTAAAGGATGCTCCAATAGTGAGCGACGAATCAACCCTGGACGGAACGACTACCGCGACCAAGCCATCTCGATCGCCGACCCAGTCCGCCCTGTCCGGAACCAAATAGGGCTCCGCCACAATGCCCACCTCGATTGACCACTGCGCCAGGCTTTGGACCAATAAGTCTTGGGCTCTGGCACAGTGGTTTAGATTGCCTTGAATAAATCGTAGGACCATCTTATGGTTGTCCCACGATCTCTGACACTTCCATTTGCTCCTCGTTCGGCTGAGGATTATTGACGCTGGCCTTTTTGGCCGCCGCTCTCCTATTTGCTTTTACCCTGGGGGCCGAACAACTATTGCCCCCCAGTCTGTGATCAGCCTTCCTGTTCGCCGCTGCGCACAAGGCACAGTGCGGTTTGGCAGTACAGGAGGCCGCCCTGTGGTCCGGCTGGCCACATCTGTAGCACAGCCGGCTGCGGTCATTGTCCGCGGTGCACTTGCTGGCCACATGTCCCTTTTGGAGGCAACGGTAACATTGCAGCTCCCTTGGACCCGACAGCGTGATCCTGGCAGCCACCCAGCCTACCAGAAACCGTCCCTCCATTATTTTCTTTGCCGCTGTGAGTGGTACCCGAGCCCAAACCGCGTATAGACCCGAGTAATCTTGCCGAATCTCCCCGACCTTAACATGATCGGCCGGGCAGCCAGCCTTCGCCACAATGGCCTCCTTCACCTCCTCAGATGTTACTGAGTCGTCTAGGCCCGCCACACGGACATCCGTGGATCTGACGGGCCTAGAGATCTTCACCTCCCCCTCTCCGTACAACTCCCTAAGTTTAGTAGCGAGGGAGTCCGCCTTCGGGTCGCTTCCAGCTCCGGGGATCTGAATTATAGCAGCCCCGGTGGCTGCTCGGCGGAACTTTACAGACTCAATCCCTAGATCGTTGAGATTGATCCTTCTTCTGGCCTCTTTGATGGCCTCCGCATATGTGAGGCCCTTTCCGTCGTTGCTTTGGGGGGGCAGTGTTAGGACAACAGCTGCCGTTCTAGGCGTTTTCAGCCTGGGCTTGGATCGAGTCGGCTGAGAAGCCGGTTGCGAAGCCCTTGTAGCCGCCTTCGAGCGCCTTCGCGTCCTGGTGTTATCACGCTCCTTGGCGCGTGCCTGAAAGCCGCTCGATTTAGTCGGCAGCGTCTCTTTAGTTGGAGGCGCCTTCTGCGCACTTGGGCGTCCCTTTTTGGTCACCCTGACCCATCCGCTCTCCTCTGCATCTGGATTGGGAGGCCGCGAAGGGAGGCTCGTCTTCTTGGGGGCAGCGGGGGCCGGCGGGGGCGCGGCGGCAATAGCCGTCTTGGCGTTCCCACCGCCTCCCGGTGCCTTCTTATTCTTCCTCTTCTTTTTGCCTGACTTAACATTGTCTTCCTTATCTTTTGCAGGAGCAGAACCTGCGTCAACGAGCACCTCGGGATCCTCGAGTGCCGCGGGAGCCGCCGGAGCAGCAACCACGGGAGCCGAGGACACCGGTAAGTAAGTTGTTTTATTCACCTTTTCTTTATTTTTCCTGTCGGCCGCCAAGGGGGGACGGAGTCGCGGCTCGGGGGGGAGTCGCCGCTCTAACCCCTCTATGCGGGCGTTCAGCCTGTCACTAAACTTTTTGGTCAGACTAGCCTCCAGTTCTACGAGACTGCTGCTTTGTGTGTGCGGCATGGATGCCTCCATCTCGTCCATCTTCTTTTTAAGCTCCTCCACCTGTGGTTGGAGCTTTTCATTCTGCACTCGGAGAGCGCGAGTTTCGTCCGTGGTTGACCGCCGAATCAGAGTGTCGACGGTCTCCCTTATCGCCATACTGGCGTCCTTGAGGGCGCGGATGAACGTCCCTTTTAGATTGGACGACTTCTTAGCCACGCCCTCAATGATTCCGAGGCTAGACTCAATTTTATTCTGCATCGCTGCGGCGGTGTCCACAGGGACGTCCGCTTCAGTGTTGATGTCCATTTCGAAGGACGCTGTCGAGGAGGCCCTTGTTCTGCGGACTTCTGCCGCTGCCTCTAGGAGCTCCGCCTCTGCTCGCGCCTCCATCTCCTCCCTTTGCGCTTTTAAGTATTGCCGTTTTGCTTCGGCAAGACCCACGTACTCGCCGGTTGTTGGTGGCCGGCCTCTTCCTCTTACTTTACGGGTCGACAACGAGGCGGGGGTGTCTGTGGAACTCCCGCTCTCGTCATCTCTCCGACTTCTTTTGCGCCCTTTGGGGCTCCAAAATCTACTTGAACCTTCTCGGTTCCAAAAACCCTCATTTTCGGCTCGGCCGGTCGAGGCGGCGGACGACACGCTCACCATCGACTCTGACTCTGAGTCCGATAGATTCGCCGAAACGGCGTTTGCTAAGGACGGGACGGGTGTAGGGACCCGCTCCATCACGACCCTCAGCTCTCTCTCCTTACTCCTTCCTTCTTCCTCACTCCCAACACTACTGTTAATTTGAATTTTATTTTTGTTTTTAACACCTTCCATCATCTAGGGGTGTGGCTCCCCACTCCTGAGTATGAGGAGCCACGTAATACTTCCTGGGGGAAATAAAAGGTCCACCCGAGCGGAGACCCCGCGCCCGGGTAACCCAAATACCGCCTGGAGGGTGGGAGGTATCCAGGGGTTGGCCACTAGTGGCCCGACAGACTGGCCGAGCACCCACTCCCCCTGCGGGAGAGCGGGGGTGCAGCGCCGCGCAAGGCCCCTCAGGGCGCCCCAACGCATGCACATTCAGGGTTTTTTATTGTGGTTATTCCTTCCACTTGGGCCGGCCGGTTAAGGCGAGCCCCCTGGCCCAATGCGATCCGCGAGACATGTCCACGTCAATCACAAAGGGTAACAGGTTTGCCCGACGGGGGGTCTGCAATAGACCCCTAACCGACGACGACATCTTGCCGCCGCGGCCCGCCGCGCCGCGGGACTACCACACACCGCACGTCCGTGGCGTCCTCACCACCATACACCGCTATAAAAGCCGCTGGTACAGACAATTAAGCCAAGACCTCTACTAGACCCGCTGAAAAGCGAGTTGGGCGCTTCCGCCCTCGCCTTGACCGGTCTCCGCGTCGTCTTCGGATCCCGGTCGTCCCTATTCGCTTCACCATCACGATTGAGTCTTTAGGGTCCGAGCCCACAGACAACCCGAACCAACCGACAACAACCGCTCCGGCTACTGAGCCCCCCCGGCACGACAAGCCTAGGGACCCGCGGGAATGTTACATCCGCGGTGGGGGGGGGGGGGGACCTAACCTTTTTTTTTTTTTTTTTTTTTTACCTGGAGAAACCCATTTACAGGCTCCCGCACCGGGGCAAGATGGTAAAGTGGTGCGGGGAGTGTGGGGGTCGGGTACAGGCGTTCCCCAATACCCACTAAAACTCCAGGGCCCCTTCATTCACGCTGAGTCGGCTAGGCACGGTGTCGGCTTCGCAGCTTTAAGCCGTGCCGTCGCCTGCGTGTTGCCGCGTGGCGCATTGCAAGTGCGCGCGGCTCTGCTATGCGCGTGTGTAAAAGACACGCGCATTTCACCTATTTATATTTACAAGTTATTTACAAAACAAACTGCGGCGAAGGAGTGCGGAAACTGCTATAATAAAATACTACGACAACCACCACACCCCTCACAGCACTTCTTCGCCTACTTGATTGCAAAATTATGTACACAACAACAATATATTTACAAACAAGACAAAACAAGACACTGAATTATATATACATACAAAATCACGAAAGACCCATATATATTTACACACCTATTTGAAAAATACACAAACTATATATACACAAGTATTTTACAACAGCAGGACTCGGGTTAGACCCGCCGCAGGAAGTCGCGACGGCGTCGCCCGGTCCGCTTTCTCCTTAATGGCGGGGCCTCGGGGTCTATTTCCCGGGCCCGCTCTACCTCCTCTTTAGACGACATCACCGCCTCGGCGAACGTTTGAACCGCACGCCAACGGCGGCGACTATCATCGCCCCGGACCATCCCCTCGACCAGGTCCGGGAGCGACACGACAAATCCGGGATTATAGACTGCCAGCATGGTCCCCCTCTCGGAGTTCCACGCCGGACAGTCTGACAAAACGTGCTCGGGGCTGTCGATTGCAGCCCCACAATGCAAACAGTTGGGAGAGGCCTCACGGCGCGCCACCTTGTGCAGATAACCGCCGAAACAGCCGTGACCAGTCAGCAGCTGCACAAGGCGGAACGTGAGTGACCCCCCCTTCCTATCTATCCAGTCCTTAAAGACCGGGAGGATTGCCTCCACGGTCCTTCTCCCTACGCGGGTGGTGGCCAGGTCTTGTTGCCACCTATTTATAGTTGCCTCACGGCCTTCTTCCCGCCATCTCTTTACAACGTCGGGTGTTGGCTCATCTCCAGCGCTTCGCACCTGAGCCCTTCTCCAGTACACGTCGGCAAGAGCGAGCGCCTCGTGATACCAGGGGGGCGTACCGGCAAGCACGCTAACCGCGTCGAATGATGCGGTGCGGTACGCCCTCGTTATCCTATTGGAGGTAATCCTCTGCGCCCTTCTCAATGACGCCTTGTTGGCTTCTGAGAGCCCTTGTACGTTGGCCCATATTGGGCATCCGTACGTGGCCTTCGCACGAACAACTCCCGCGAACAGCTTCCGACACGAGCCGCTGGGCCCGCCGAGATTGGGCATGATGCGGCTCAATGCCATGGCTGTTGCGGTGAGTTTGGGAGCCAGGGCGGTGAAGTGGCCCTTGAAGTTCCACTTGGGGTCCAACAGGAGCCCCAAGTACTTAAGCTCCCTGCCCACTGTGATGGGGACTCCTCCAACCATTATTGTTGCTCCTTCTGGTGGAGCTCTCCTATGCCCGTAAAAGGCGATAGCCTGGGACTTCTCCAGAGCAACCCGCAGCCCGAGATTACGGATGCGAGTCACAACCTGGGCGACACCTGCGGTTGCTTTGAGTGACGCCTCCCTGTAAGTTTCACCCTCAGCGACCACGAGCGTATCGTCGGCGTAGCAGATGACGCTTACGCCTCGGATCAACGCCCCTCTCAACACACGGTCGTACCCGATGTTCCACAGGAGGGGGCCTAAAACCGACCCCTGTGGAACACCGCACGCGACGTCGTGACTTTGCCAGCCGTCTCTTCCTGGGTAGAGAATTTGGCGGTTGCGTAGATATTCTGCAACAATTACCCTTAGGTAAGATGGGACATTGTGAAACGCCAAACCCTCTAAAATGGCGTCCCAGGGCAGGGTGTTGAAGGCGTTCGCAATATCCAGCGAAATTGCCAACACCACCCCGCCCTCCGACGTTGTTCTATCTGAAATGTCCCTGAGTCGGGCAAGAGCGTCAATCGTGGACCGTCCCCGGCGGAAGCCGAACTGGCATTCCGACAGGTCCGGCCCCACGGATGAAAGGTGACGGACGATACGAGACGCGATGATGCGTTCGAGCAGCTTGCCCGACTCATTTAACAAGACAATGGGCCTGTATCCCGCAGGCGAATCGACAGGCTTATTCTCCTTTCTTAACAGGACCAGTTTCCCCTTCTTCCATTCAGCAGGAAACTCTCCACTTCTTACACACCTGGTGAACAGGCTTTGGATCCGTTCGAACAAACCATGTGTTATTGCAAGAGCGAGGACCTTCCCGTGGACTCCGTCGGGGCCGGGGGCAGTCCTCCTACTCTGCATCTTCTCCACTGCTACAGCGATTTCGGCCTCTGACACTTCGGGGATCTCGGCCTCCTCAGTGCCATTGGCCGCGTGTCCAGTCCGGTAGTTGGTAAGAGACAAAGGACCCGACCGGGGTGGGAAGAGAGTCGACACAACGGTCGAAAGAAGTGACGGCTCCATCCCGGCGGTTAGAGGTGGGGCCCAGGGGCGCAGTTTGGCCATGACCAACTTATAAGGACGCCCCCAGGGATCAACCTCCAAGGTGTTCAGGAGTTCATCCCAACCTCTATCCTTTGCCTCTCCTATTTCTTTTTGCAAGAGCCTCTTGGCTTCATTGTATGAGGCCTTCAGCCGACCCTCCTCATCCCCTCCGTGAACAGCCGACCGTCTTCTCCTGTAGCGGCTCAGTTGACGTCGAGCCGCCACGCAGTTAGCCCGCAGTTGGGCGAGCTCGCTGCTCCACCAATAAGTGCTGGTCTTAGGCGGCATCGGTCGGGACCTGGACATCGATGCATCCGAAATGGACACCAGAGTCTCTCCGAGCCGAGCCACCTCTTCCCTAATCGACAAGTTATCGGTGGCGGAACACCACGTATTGACGACGGTTGCCACTTCAAGAATCTCCCTATCTAATGTTTTTAGAGCCCATTTTGGGCCAATCTCGTCCGGGATGCGAGTCCGAGTTGGAGGTACAGACGACGAGGGGCGGACGCCGAACCGGATGTAAAGATGGTCCGAAAGCGTCTCCACCCCTGTCAAAACCTCCCAACCCTGGACACGACGAGCGAGGGCGGGGGAAGCAAAGGTCACGTCGATGACCGACCCGCCCTGCTCTCTCACACACGTGAAGGCCGACCCCCTGTTGAGCGGGACCATGTTAACCTCCGAGAGCCACTCGAGGACCAAGTTGCCGCGCGCATCGGTCACTGAGGATCCCCATGCCGTGGATTTGGCATTGAGATCCCCAGCGACCAGCACCTCTAGTGGACCACACCATCTCACCAGGGTGCTCACCTCGAGAAGATAGTTTTCGAAGTCTGCGATAGTTCTGTTGGGCGAAAAATAGACTGCAACTACCGCGACTCTTCCCAGCTTTACAGCGACACACCCATTGCCCTTGACGGATGCTTCAAGATAGAGCGAAGAATCAACCCTGGACGGGACGACAACCGCGACCAAGTTATCTCGGTCGCCGACCCAATCCGTCCTGTCCGGAACCAAATAGGGTTCCGCGACGATGCCGACTTCGATTGACCACTGTGCCAGGCTTTGGACCAATAAGTCTTGGGCTCTGGCGCAGTGGTTTATGTTGGACTGAAGGAATCGTAGGGCCATCCTATTGTTGTCCCACGATCCCTTCAGTCTCCATCAATTCCACGTCCGGTTGTGGTTGACTGCAGGCCTTTCTGGCCGCCATTCTCCTCGTCACTTTCACGCTGGGGGCCGAACAGTTCTTACCCCCCAGCTTGTGATCTGATTTTCTGCTCGCCGCCGCGCACACAGAACAGTGCGGCTTGGCGTTGCAGGAGGCCGCCTTGTGGCCGGACTGGCCACACCTGAAACACGTCTGGCTGCGGTCGTTCTCAACAGTGCAGCGGCTGGCCACATGACCCTTCTGGAGGCAGCGGTAACACTGCAGCCCCCTGGGCCCCGACACAGTGATCTTGGCGACCACCCAACCAACGAGGAATTTTCCTTCTGTCATCTTCTTTGCCGCAGTAATGGGCACCCGAGCCCATACCGCGTTTAGCCCAGACCAATCTTGCCGCATCTCTCCAACACGAACTTGATCGGCCGAACATCCCGCCTTTGCCACGATCGCCTCCTTAATTTCAGCTGATGTGACTGAGTCATCTAGGCCCGCCACCCGGATGTCGATGGATCGGACGGGCGTAGAGACCTTGACCTCTCTCTCTCCATAAATGTCCCTCAGCTTAGCGGCCAGCGCGCTCGCTTTGGGGTCACTCTCGGCCCCGGGGATTTGTATGATAGTGGCCCCAGTGACCGCTCGTCTAAATTTCACGGACTCGATACCCATCTCACTTAGGTTAATCTTTGTCCTCGCCTCTCTGATGACCTCCGCATATGAGGGGGCCTTGCCCTCGCTGTTTTGAGGGATCGTTAAAACGACGGCCGCAGTCCGAGGCGTCTTCAGCTTGGGCTTGGGCTTAGGTTGCGCCGGCCTAGACTTAGTCTTAGCGGGTGCCCTCGAACGAGAAGTTGCCGTTCTCTCCTTTCTCACTCTGTCGCGCGCCTGAAAGCCGCTTGACTTCGTGGGGAGCGTTTCCTTAGCTGGAGGCGCTTTCTGCGCATTCTGGCGTCCCTTCTTGGTCACCCTGACCCATCCGCTCTCTTCCGCGTCAGGGTTGGGTGGCCGCGAAGGGGGGCCTGATTTAGAGGGGGCAGCGGGGGCCGGCGGGCGCGCGGCGGCAGTAGCCGACTTGGCGTTCCCACCGTCTCCCGGTGCTTTCTTATTTGTCTTCTTCTTCTTCTTACTCTTTTCTTTTGTTGCAGGAGCGGGACCTGCTGTGAACGAGACCTCGGGGACTTCGAGTGCCATCGGAGCCGCCGAAGCAGCAACGACGGGAGCCGACGCCACCGGTGAGTAAGATTTTTCCTTATTATTTCCTATTTCTTTCCTTTTCTTGTCCGCTGCTAGAGGGGGGCGAAGTCGCGGCGCTGGACTGAGTCGCGGCTCCAAACCCTCTATCCGGGCGTTAATTCTATCCCCTACATTTCTGTAGATTCGGGCCTCAAATTCCTCTAGGTCCAGTGATTGTGTCTGCACAGGGGGCCCCTTCGACATCTGGAGCTGGAATCCCTCCATCTGCTTCCGGAGCTCCCCGACCTCTCGACGAAGACGGTCGTTATCTTCGCGCAGTTGTCTTGTTTCCTCAGAGAGGGTCTGTTGCGCTAGAACTGCTGCATCATCTTTAATTGCCTTTGCGGCATCTTTCAGGGCGCGCACAAAGGTCCCCTTAAGATTCGAGGAACCCCTGGCCACCCTGGTTACAACTTCGACGCTAGCCTCAATGCGTTTTAGTGCATTGGCTGCCGTGTTCACTTCGACATTTGTGGCAGACCCGCTCGGGGCCGCCTCCGACCCAACCGTCGGCGACAGCGCCGACCGGGTTCTGCGGGCCTCCGCGACCGACTCCAAAAGTTCAGCTTCAGCGCGGGCCTTCAACTCATCCTCTTTGGCCTTCAGATATGCCTGTTTGGCCGCAGCGAGACCGACGTATTCGCCCGTTGTGGGCGGACGGCCTCTTCTTTCCACCTTCTTTGTCGTCTTCATCGGGGTGTCGGTAGAACTCCCCTCATCCGACGCTCTTCCACGTTTACGCCTCCGTTCTGACCAGAAGCGGCTAGCGGGCAGGTCTATAGACTCACCGCTCTCATACCCGGCTCGGTGGATCGATGTGTCAGATGGCACGCTGACCATCGATCCACTGTCCGAGTCCGACAAACGATGCACCCTTACAGTGCTTCCTCCTCCGAGGGTGGGGACCGGCGTCGGCGTTCGCTCGACCCGCACTCTCAACTCTCTCATGTTGTTCCTTAAAACTAACTCCTCCCTTTCATCGTTTGAATTTAAATTTTTATTTCCGCTGTACTCCATAATGCTTCATTGGTTGGGGCTTTGCACGAAAGTGGTCAGCCCCGACACCCCACGCTCGAAAGAATGGAAATGTCTTTGACAGATTTTATGGGGGATATAGAAAGTCCACCCGGGCGGAGACCCCTGCACCCGGGTAACCCTAATACGCCGCAGACGGCGGGTGTTGTCCGCGGGTTGGCCGCTAGCGGTCCGACGTACTGGCCGAACACCCACTCCCCCTGCGGGAGAGCGGGGGTGCAGCGCCGCGCGAGGCCCAAAGGGCGCCCCAGCGCATACACATTCAGGGTTTTTTATTGTGGTTTTCCTTCCACTTGGGCCGGCCGGTTAAGGCGAGCCCCCTGGTCCGATGCGATCCGCGAGACATGATCCACGACAATCGCATCGGTTAACAGGTCGCCCGACGGGGAGCCGAAACTCCTAACCAGCAACAGCAACTCGCTGTCGCCGGCCCGCCGCGCAGTGAAGGCTGTACAGCCGTCACCTAAGCGTAAGAATACGCGCCCAAAAAGGCAACAAACTACGTACAAAAGTACACCGGGCTAAAACCCCTTCTCCTCTATCACTACCTATTATTGAGCGACGCCGATCACTGAACAAAAGGCATGACAATTATAGGCGAGTCTTACCGGCGCATCCAACATGGATGGACCGGCAACCCTCGCCCTCCCAATTCGCGATCACCGAGTTATAAGATAAGACTAGAGACGATTGTGCCAAACCGCCTCTAGAAAAATCCTGAAACTCGGCGATTCGGGCCCCCCCGGCACGACAAGCCTTGGGGCCGCAGGAATGGACATCTGCGGTGGGGGGGGGGGGAACCTTTTTTTTTTTTTTTTTTTTTTTGACTTGGGGAAACCCTTTTTAGCGGGCCCCCGCGCCGGGGCAAGATGGTGAATTGGCGCGGGGAGTGTGGGGGTCGAGGCCGGAGTGCAATGGCCCCCCTACCCACTAAAACCCCAAGGCCCCTTCGATGCGCTTTATGTAGTCAGGGAATGGCAGAAACTTGGTGGTCTGCGTCCACGCCCCTCCTCGCGCTTGCCGTTTTGCGTGAATTACGCACGGCTCTCCTTGGCGTCTTATAGAGGACGCAATCTTCATATTTATAAATATTTACAAGATGAATTATTTACAAATTTGCCACGAGTGGCGAAGAAGAAGGTGTGAGGTCTGCAAAACGAAAAAGTGTGTGATCGACTCCCCCCCCCCCCCTTAGCCACCCGGCTTCTTCCTCGTGGAAAAGAGTCATGCACGGTCTGTACACGAAACTATTAAACACAAAATATATTTACAAAAAGACATTATTTACAACAAAGTCGAGTCAGACTCGCCGCAGAAAATCGCGGCGACGTCTCCCGGCTCGTTTTCTTCTTGCAGGCGGGGCCCCGGGGTCGATTTCCCGGGCCCGCTCAAGTTCTTCTTTCTTGGACAGGACTGCTTCGGCAAAAGCCTCCACAGCCCGCCACGCACGTTCGTCTCTCGTTATTGCCGCGACCAAGCTAGGAAGCGACAAGTCCAGTCCGATAATTGTGCAGAGGGAACTCCTTTCGGAGTCCCATGCAGTACATGTTTCAATTGTATGTTGCGGGGTATCTGAAATAGCCCCGCAGTGGTGGCAAATGGGGGTGGCTTCCCGGCGCGCGACTTTGTGCAGGTAGCTGCCAAAGCACCCGTGGCCGGTCAGCAGCTGTACAAGGTGATACGACAGCGACCCCCATTGCCTGTCAATCCAAGTGCGCAGGACAGGCCGCATGGCCTCAAGGGTCCACAGGCCCGCCCTCGCAGTAGTCAAGTCCAGTTCCCATCGCTGGATTGCGACTTCCTTCGATTCGACTCTCCAAGTTTTGACCACCTCCGGAGCCGGGTCGGAACCGCTCCTTCGGCAGTTGTCTCTTCGCCAATAAACTTCAGCCAGGGCGGCCGCATCATGGTACCATGGGACTGTGCCGGCGATTACGCACACCGCGTCGAAAGACGCAGTGCGGTACGCCCGCGCTATCCGGATCGAGGTAACCCGCTGCGACCGCCTAAGCACCGCTTTGTTCGTATTATTGAGCCCTATATCATTCGCCCAGATCGGACAACCATATAGGGCCTTCGCCCGGACAACACCTGCGAAGAGCCGTCGGCACGAGTCGCGTGGCCCGCCTATGTTGGGCATGATGCGGCTCAGTGCCGTGGCCGTTGTTGTCAATTTAGGCGCCAACGCAGTGAAATGCGCCTTAAAACTCCATCTGGGATCGATTACCAGGCCCAGGTATTTGAGCCGAGACCCGATCCCAATGGGTACTCCACCAACAACTATTTGCGCACCCGTTGGAGGGGGCCTGCGCGGGCCGTGGAAGGCCATAGCCTCTGATTTGTCAAGGGCAACCCGCAGTCCCAACTCGCGGATGCGAGCCACCACTTGAGCTGTCCCTGCGGTGGCTTTGAGGGAAGCCTCCCTGAAATCTTTGCCAGACGCTACGACGAGGGTGTCGTCCGCGTAGCATAAAAGTTGCACGCCACGGATCAACACCCCCCGCAGGACCTTGTCGTACCCGATGTTCCACAGGAGTGGGCCAAGAACCGACCCCTGCGGAACACCGCATCTGACCTCGTGTCTTCTCCAATTGTCCTTTCCTGGAAAGACTATTTGCCGGCTCGACAGGTAGTCGGCAATGATCCTCATTAGGTATGACGGCACTCGATGGTAAGAGAGTCCGTTCATTATCGCGTCCCAGGGCAGGGTGTTAAACGCGTTCGCGATGTCAAGTGACACCGCGATTACCACCCCGCCCTTCGACGCCGTCTCCTCCGTGATCTCCCTGAGGCGGGCAATGGCGTCAATGGTGGACCTTCTCTGCCGAAAACCAAACTGGCAGTCCGACAGGTCCGGCCCATCCGATGTTAAGTGACGCGTTATACGTGTGGCGATGACCCGTTCCAATATTTTGCCCGCCTCATTGAGCAGGACGATTGGTCTGTACCCGGAGGGCGACTCCGCGGGCTTCCCTTCCTTCCGGAGTAAGACCAATCGCCCGATCTTCCATTTATTGGGGAAAATTCCTCTAGAGAGGCAGTCCGTTAACAATCGCCGAAATCTCTCTTCCAGTCCATTTCGCAGGGACAGGGCCAGGACCTTGCCATGAAGGCCATCAGGACCCGGCGCCGTCCTTTTATTGGACATTCTGTCCACTGCGATCTCCAATTCCGCTTCGGACACCTCAGGCACCTCATCCCCTTGGGCGTCCTCAGCCAGTCTCCTTGTCACGTCCGGTATTTGAAGCGAAGGAGTTTGAGAGGGCGGGAACAGCGCCGCTACTACTGTGGAAAGCAGCGACGGCTCCATTCCGGCCGTCACGGGCGGGGCCCAGGGACGAAGTTTGGCCATAACAGCCTTGTATGGCCGTCCCCAGGGATCGAGCTCCAAGGTGGACAGGAACTCGTCCCACGCCCGCTCCTTCGCTTCGCCAATCTCTTTGGTTAGAGCCTTCTTGGCACGTTGGTACTCAGCGCGGAGGCGGGTTTCCTCCTCGCCCCCGCGGATCACGCGTCTTCTTCTTCGGAAACGTCTGAGGTGCTTTTTGGCTTCGGCGCACGCAACGCGGAGCCGGTTCAAGTCTGCACTCCACCAGTACACCCTATCGCGGGGTGGCATGGGACGGGACCTGGCCATCGAGGCGTCTGAGATGTTGTTCAACGCCTCCTCAAGCCAGGCCGTCTCCTCATCTACGGATCGTGCTCCGGTGGCAGAACACCAAGCGTTTACGATGGCGGCCACCTCCAAGGCATCTCTATTTAGGGATTTGAGTGCCCATTTGGGGCCGATTTCAGCTGGAATACGTTCCGGGACGGGAGGCACCGACGACACGGGGCGGACGCTAAATTGGATATACCGGTGATCGGAGAGCGTCTCCACCCCTGTCATCACTCTCCAATCCCGGACTCGCTGTGCAAGGGCGGGTGTCGCGAAGGTGACATCGACGACCGACCCGCCCTGCTCTCTGACGCACGTATGCATCGTTCCCCTATTTAATGGGACCAAGTCCACTTCGGCGAGCCACTCGAGGACCGCATCGCCCCTGGCATCAGTGGCCGAGGATCCCCACGCCGTGGATTTGGCGTTGAGGTCCCCGGCCACCAGCACCCTGAGCGGATCGCACCAACGAACGAGGGCTCTCAAGTCCGACAGGTAATCCTCAAACTCTGATAGTGGCCGGTTGGGGGAGAAGTATACCCCAATCACAGCCAGGTCACTAAATTTGGCGGCCACACAGCCACTGCCACGTCGCGTCGCTCCGATGGTAAGTGGCGAGCTGACATTGGAAGAGACGACGATAGCCACCACCCCGTCGCCATCGCCAACCCAATTACCCCGGTCGGGAATCAAGTACGGCTCGGCGACTACGCCTATATTAATGGACCATTGTGCCAGGCTCTGAGACAAGAGATCTTGAGCCCTGGCGCAATGATTGATGTTTGACTGGAGAATGTTTAGAGACATCCTAATCTTTATCCCCAACGACTATCTCCATCTCCATGGATTCCCCGCTCGGCTGGGGAGGTGTCTTTTTTGACGGCACTCTTCTTGCCACGCGTTTTTTGGGGGCCGAGCAAGATGGTCCTCCCAAGCGATGGTCTGATTTGCGGCCCTGTGCAGCGCAGACACTGCATTGGGGCTTATCTCTGCAATCCGCTATTTTATGCCCAGGCTTCCCACAACGTAGGCATAACTGGCTCCTGTCTTCCGCCGAGCAGCGGCCCGCGACATGTCCACTCTCGAGGCACCTGTAACACCTCAGATCGCGAGGTTTTTGGAGCACAACGCGTGCCGCCACCCAGCCGATGAGCAATTTTCCTTGCGTGAGTTTTTTGGCGGCTGCGATCGGGCAGGTAACCAGCGCCGCTTGCAGCCCACTCCTGTCCGAACGGACGTCGCTAACGCGTATTTGTTCCGTCGGACATTCTCCCTTGGACGAGATGGCGGCCTTTATATCTTCCGATGTTACGGAGTCGTCCAGACCAGAGATCCGGACGCTCGTGGATTTAAAAGGCCTGCCGATCTTTATACCCTCCTTATTTAGAGCCTCTTTCAGCTTTTCGGCAAGGGAGTCTGCCATGCCATCTTTACCAGCTCCGGGGATTTGCAGGATCGCTGCCCCAGTAACCGCGCGACGGAATTTTATGGAGTCGAGGCCGAGGCTATTGAGGTCGACTTTTTGTTTGGCCTCCCTCATAACATCAGCGTAAGACAATCCCTTTTCTTCTGCCTCCTTACTTATAGTGATAGATACCGCTGCGGACCGCGGTATCTTGAGCTTCTGCGACTGTTTGTCTCTCGGCTTCTGCGCCTCGGGAAACCTAAAAGATCTTGATTTGGCCCGCGTCTTCTTTTTCTTTTTCTCCTGTGCCTGAAGTGCTCTCGTTGATGTCGGGAGCGCCTTAGGTATTGTCTTCTCCTTTTCAACACGTCCTTTCTTTCCCACCCTCAGCCAGGCACTTTCTTCCGAGTCGGGATTTGGTGGGCGAGAGGGGAGGTTTTTCTGGGACGGGACTGCTGGGACGGGTGCGCGTGTTTGGGCAGAAGTGGTGGGAATCATCTCCGCCGACACCACACTCCTCTCAGCCGTTCTCTCCTTTTTCTTTTTCTTACTCTTCTTACTCTTCTTTTCTTTTTCAGGTCGTGGGACTTCATCTGTATCCATCGCATCCACCACGGGTGCTGTGTATGCACCCTCCGGTGACGGTGCAAGGAGCGCAGGAGTTGGAGTCGCAGTTGGTAAGTCTACTCCTCTATTTTTACTTATTTTGTCCCTGCTAGGTCTCTTCGAGTCTGCCGCTAACGGAGGTCGGAGTCGCGGCGCAGGCATGAGCCGCGGCTCCAGCCCCTCGAAGCGAGCATTCATTCTGGCGCCGATATTGGTGTAGATTCGGGCCTCCCACTCTTCCATGTTCGGTACTTGCGCCTGCGACGGGGGACTCTTCAGGACCTGGAGTTGTAGCTCCTTCATCTGTCCCTGAATTTCCCCTAGCTGCTGGCGGAGACGCTCATTGTCCTCGCGCAGCGTCCGCGTCTCCTCCGAGAGGGTCTGTTGCGCGAGCACTAAGGAGTCGTCCTTAATTGCTTTCGCCGCGTCCTTGAGGGCACGGACGAACGTCCCCTTTAAATTTGACGAGCCTTTGGCCACCTTGTTGATTATCTCCAGGCTGGCCTCTATTCGTTTTAAGACGATGGTCGTCGTGTCACATCCGGTATTTACTGCAGACCCGCTCGGAGCCGCCTCTGACCCAACCGTCAGCGACAGCGCCGACCGGGTTCTGCGGGCCTCCGCTACCGAGTCCATGAGCTCGGCCTCGGCGCGGGCCTTCATCTCTTCTTCTTTGGCTTTAAGGTAGATCTCTTTGGCCGCAGCCAATCCTACGTACTCTCCGGTAGTTGGAGGTCTACCTCTTCCTCTCCTTTTTCGCTCAGTGGAGGCGGGGGTGTCTGTGGAACTACCCCCGCTCTCGCTCTCTCTTCCTCTCTTGAACCCCGGTTTGGAGTTCCATAATCGACCAGGACTTGCACGTCCCAACGATTCCGCCGAACCGAAACGACTCGCCGATGGTGTGGACGACACACTGACCATCGAGTCTGAGTCCGAGTCGGACAATCGCGCACAAGCGCGTTCCACCACTGAGGATGGTACTGGCGTCGGAGTTCGGTCCAGTACCACTCGCAGCTCCCTATCTTTACTTCCTTCCTTCCCAACATCAACATTGAATTTAAATTTATTTTGGTTTTTATTTTCATCCATCTCTCATCCAAGGGGTGTGGCTCCCCACTCCTGAGTATGAGGAGCCACGTAATACGAAATGGGGGAAATAAATAGTCCACCCGGGGGGGGGGAACCTTTTTTTTTTTTTTTTTTTTTTTTTTACTTGGGGAAACCCTTTTTAGCGGGCCCCCGCGCCGGGGCAAGATGGACACGTGGCGCGGGGAGTGTGGGGGTCGAGGCCGGAGTGCAATGGCCCCCCTACCCACTAAAACCCCAAGGCCCCTTCTTTGCGCTTGATGAGCCGAGGCGTGAAATAAACCTTGCGGTCTTCGCCCACGCCCCTCCTCGCGCTCGCCGCTTGGCGCTAAGTTGCGCGCGGCTCTCCTAGGCGTCATTGAATGACGCATTTCTCCATATTTACATAAATAGAATTATTTACAAAATTAGCCATGAGTGGCGAAGAAAGGTGAGTACTGCAATTAACAAAATAGAATGAACCCCCCCCCTTAGCCACCCGACTTCTTCTCATGGCCGTTTATGTACACGATACAATTATGTACACAAACTATTAACACAATTAAATATATATACAAGACATTATTTACAAGAAACGAAGATTAGACTTGCCGCTGAAAGTCGCGGCGGCGTCTTCCCGCTCTCTTCCTCCTTAATGGCGGGGCCGCGGGGTTGATTTCCCGGGCCCGCTCGTGTTCTTCCTTAACAGGCAGGACTGCTTCGGCGAAGGCCTCCACAGCCCGCCAGGAGTGTTCGTCCTGAACCATGGCCGCGACCAGGTTCGGAAGCGATAGGTCAGGTCCGGTGATGGTCCGGAGGGCGCTCCTTGCAGAGTCCCACGCTGGACATTCTTCTATAGTGTGCTGCGGGGTATCAGTGGTGCTCCCGCAGTGGTGGCAGATGGGGGTGGCTTCCCGGCGCGCGACTTTGTGCAGGTAACTGCCAAAGCAGCCGTGGCCGGTCAGCAGCTGGACGAGATGGAACGTCAGCGACCCCCATTGCCTGTCTATCCAGGAACGAAGAACAGGTCGTAAGGCCTCGAGTGTCCTCAGACCCGCTCTCGCTGTGTTCAGGTCGTTCTCCCAGTTATGAATGGCGAGATTTCTGCCCTCAGCTCTCCATGCCTTTACGACATCGGGAGCCGGTTCATTTCCGTTTGTTCGGGACTGATCCCTTCTCCAGTAAATTTCGCCCAAGGCGGCCGCGTCATGGTACCACGGGATCGTACCGGCTATTGCGCACACCGCATCAAAGGACGCAGTGCGGTACGCCCGTGCCACCCGGATTGATGTGATCCGTTGCGACCGCCTGAGCACAGCCCTGTTTTGGGCATTCAGACCTATATTGTTGGCCCATATCGGACAGCCATACAGGGCCTTGGCCCTTACAACGCCCGCGTATAATCTCCGGCACGAGTCGCGCGGCCCCCCAAGGTTGGGCGTGATACGACTCAGTGCGGTTGCCGTCGCTGTGAGTTTCGGCGCCAACGCTGAAAAGTGCGCCTTGAAATTCCATTTGGGATCGAGGACAAGGCCCAAATATTTGAGCCGAGTCCCGACCCCAATGGGTACTCCTCCTATAACAATTTGCGCGCCCGATGGTGGGGGCCTGCGCGGGCCGTGGAAGGCCATAGCTTCTGACTTGTCAAGGGCGACCCGCAGCCCCAATTCGCGAATGCGGGCCACCACTTGAGCTACACCTGCGGTGGCTTTAAGAGACGCCTCCCGAAAGTCCTTGCCCGATGCTACGACGAGGGTGTCGTCCGCGTAGCATAAAACTTGCACACCGCGGATCAACACCCCCCGTAGGACTTTGTCGTACCCGATGTTCCACAGGAGTGGGCCTAGAACCGACCCCTGTGGAACACCGCATCTGACCTGATGTCTACACCAATCATCTCTGCTAGGATAGATAATGTGCCGGTTACTAAGATAATCGGCAATCATCTTTATAAGGTACGACGGCACTCTGTGAAATTGGAGGCCGTGAATTATCGCGTCCCAGGGCAGGGTGTTGAATGCGTTCGCAATGTCAAGAGACACCGCGATCACCACCCCGCCCTTTGACACCGTTTCTTCAGAAATGCCCCTGAGGCGGGCAATAGCGTCGATGGTGGACCTTCTCTGCCGGAAGCCAAATTGGCAGTCCGACAGGTCCGGCCCATCAGATGTTAATTGACGCATTATACGCGTTGCTATGACGCGTTCGAATAGTTTGCCCGCCTCGTTGAGCAATACAATTGGCCTGTATGCAGATGGTGATTCCGCAGGCTTTCCATCCTTGCGGAGCAGGACCAATCGCCCCGTTTTCCAATTTTTGGGGAATATCCCATCCCTTAGACATTGAGTCATTAGAGTCCGAAGCCTCTCGTCTAATCCGAACCGCAGCGATAGGGCCAGAACCTTCCCGTGGAGACCGTCCGGTCCCGGTGCAGTCTTCTTAGCTGTCAACCTATCCACTGCGGCGTCAAGCTCCGCCTCGGACACCTCGGGCACCTCGATCCCCTGGGCGTCTTCAGCAGGTCTCCTGGTCCATTCCGATGTTGAAGTCGAAGGAGATAGGCACGGCGGGAACAGCGCCGCCACGACTGTGGACAGTAGCGACGGCTCCATTCCGGCCGTAACGGGCGGGGCCCAGGGACGCAGTTTGGCCATGACCGCTTTATACGGCCGTCCCCAGGGATCGAGTTCCAGGGTGGTAAGGAACTCTTCCCACGCCCGCTCCTTCGCTTCGCCGATCTCCTTTTTGAGGGTCTTTTTTGCTAGCTGGAACTCAGCACGCAATCGGACCTCTTCCTCTCCCCCAATTACCGCACGTCTTCTTCGTCTGTATCGTCTAAGGCGCCTACGTGCCGCCGAACAGATCTTGCGAAGTCGATCCAGTTCCGCAGACCACCAATAGACATGGTCGCGGCGTGGCATTGGTCGGGACTTAGCCATGGAGGCGTTTGAGATGTTATTGAACGCCTCCGCCAGCCGAACCGACTCCTCGTCTACCGTCCTTGTACCGGTGGCAGAACACCAGGACTCGACAATTGTGGCCACCTCTAGAACGTCCCTGTCAAGGGATTTGAGGGCCCATTTGGGGCCAACTTCTTCGGGAATGTGTTCCGGGGCCGGAGGCACCGACGACAAGGGGCGGACGCTCATACGGATATACCGATGGTCTGAGAGCGTTTCCACCCCTGTCATCACTCTCCAGTCCCGAACACGTTGGGCGAGGGCGGGAGTCGCGAAGGTGACGTCCACTACCGATCCGCCTTGCTCTCTGATGCAGGTGTGTGCCGTGCCTATATTTAGTGGGACCAAGTTAAGTTCCGCCAGCCACTCTAGGACGATGTCACCCCGGGCGTCAGTCACCGAGGATCCCCATGCCGTAGATTTGGCATTGAGATCCCCGGCGACCAGCACGTTCAGCGGGCTACACCATCGGATCAAAGATGTTAGATCGCTCAGAAATATTTCAAATTCCGGGAGTGGCCGGTTCGGAGAGAAATAAACCCCCACCACAGCCAGATTTTCAAACTTGGCGGCCACACAACCGTGGCCGCGTCTCGTCGCTCCGATGTTTAGTGGCGAATCATTATTGGCCGAGACAACAATGGCGACCAAGCCGTCTCCATCGCCAACCCAATCACTCCTGTTAGGGACCAGGTATGGCTCCGCTGCAATTCCTACGTTGATACCCCACTGCGCCAGACTCTGGTTGTAAAGGTCCTGAGCTCTGGCGCAGTGGTTTAAGTTGGATTGTAAAATTTGTAGGGCCATCCTAATTACCTACAATCGCTTCGGTCTCCATTGCCTCCCCGCTTGGCTGGGGGGGTGCCTTATTTCGTGGCACTCTCTTAGGCACCCGTTTTTTAGGGGCCGAGCATGACGGTCCACCCAGTCGGTGTTCCGATTTTTTACCCAGTGCAGCGCAGATACTGCACTGGGGCTTGTCTGTGCATTGAGCCGCCCTGTGGCCGGGTTTCCCGCAGCGCAGGCACAGCTGACTTCTGTCTTCGGCCGAGCAGCGGCCAGCGACGTGTCCACTCTCGAGACACCTGTAACACCTCAGGTCTCGAGGTTTTTGTATCGCGACGCGTGCCGCCACCCAACCGATAAGCATCCTTCCCTTTGTTAGCTTCATTGCGGCCTCGACTGGACATGTGACCCAGGCCGTGAACAGCCCGCTTCTATCCGGGCGGACGCCGCTCACCCGCACGTGATCCGCCGGACATTCGCCCTTGGAGGAGACCGCCTTCTTGACGTCATCTGCAGTTACCGAGTCGTCCAGACCAGAGATCCGGACGCTCGTGGACCTGTAGGGTCTGGCGATTTTAATGCCATCCCTATTCAACGCCTCCTGCAACTTCTTTGCGAGGTTATCTGCAACTTCATCCTTTCCGGTTCCGGGGATCTGCAAAATTGCAGCCCCGGTGACACCTCGACGGAACCTGACCGACTCTAGGCCAAGGCCATTAAGGTCCACCTTTTGTCTGGCTTCCCTCATGACATCGGCGTAGGTCAGTCCCTTCTCCTCCGCGTCCTTTGTCAATGTTATCGTCACTGCCGACGATCGGGGCGTCTTGAGTTTGGGCGTTTTACCCGAACGCGACTGCACCCGAGATCTCTTTTTGTTTTCCTGCGCCTGAAGCGCCTTCGACTTTGACGGAGGCGCCTTAGATTGCGCCTTTTCCTTTTCTGGACGTCCCCTTTTGCCCACTTTCACCCAAGCACTTTCTTGAGTTTCGGGATTTGGTGGGCGAGAGGGGAGGTTCTTTTGGGAGGGGGCAGTTGGAACAGGTGGGTGTGAGGTGTTTGAGGTGGACGGAACCACCGACGATACCCCTCCACTTTTTCCAGCTGTCTTCTCCTTTTTCTTCTGTTTTTGATTTTTATTGACCTTCTTCTTTTCTGTTTCAGGTACAGCATCCATGTCCATGGCATTCACCTCCGGAGTCGCGTGAGCAGCATCCGGGGACGGTGCACGGGCCGCTGGAGCAGCAGGTAAGTTTTTTGCTATGTCCTTATTATTCTTCTTCTTGTCCGCCGCTAAGGGGGGACGGAGTCGCGGCGCGGGCATGAGCCGCGGCTCCAGCCCCTCGAAGCGAGCGTTCATTCTGGCGCCGATATTATTGTAGATTCGGGCCTCCCACTCTTCCATGTTAGGTATTTGCGCCTGCGGCGGGGGACTCTTCAGGACCTGGAGTTGAAGCTCCTTCATTTGGCCCTGTATTTCCCCTAACTGCTGGCGGAGACGCTCGTTGTCCTCGCGCAGCACCCGCGTTTCCTCTGAGAGGGTCTGCTGCGCGAGCACTAGGGAATCTTCTTTTATAGCCTTTGCGGCATCTTTTAGGGCGCGCACAAAGGTCCCCTTCAAATTGGAGGAACCCCTGGCCACCTTGTTCACTATTTCGAGGCTTGCCTCGATCCTCTTCAGCACAACAGTCGTCGTGTCTGGTCCGGTGTTCATAGCAGACCCGCTCGGAGCCGCCTCTGACCCAACCGTCAGCGACAGCGCCGACCGGGTCCTGCGGGCCTCCGCCACCGAGTCCATTAACTCAGCCTCGGCGCGGGCTTTGAGCTCTTCATCTTTGGCCTTCAGATATAGCTGTTTGGCCGCTGCAAGGCCGACGTAATCTCCAGTTGTTGGAGGCCTGCCTCGCCCTCTTCTCTTTCGCTCTGTGGAGGCGGGGGTGTCTGTGGAACTACCCCCACTCTCGCTCTCTCTTCCCCTTTTCGATCCGGGTCTTAAGTCCCAGAACCGGTTCGGACTTGCGTCCAACGACTCCACTGATCCGAATCGGTTCGCCGAGGCTGTGGACGACACACTAACCATCGACGAATCCGAGTCGGACAACCGCGCCACCGCGCCTTCAACCGCTGAGGATGGTACCGGGGTCGGAGTCCGGTCCAGCACCACTCGCAGCTCCCTATCATTCACACTCTCCTTCCCAACTTCAACATTTAATTTTAATTTATTTTTATTTTGGATCATTATCATACGAGGGGTGTGGCTCCCCACTCCTGAGTATGAGGAGCCACGTAATACTTCTTGGGGGAAATAAAACGTCCACCCGAGCGGAGACCCCGCGCCCGGGTAACCCAAATACCGCCTGGAGGTTGGGAGGTGTCCAGGGGTTGGCCACTAGTGGCCCGACAGACTGGCCGAGCACCCACTCCCCCTGCGGGAGAGCGGGGGTGCAGCGCCGCGCAAGGCCCCTCAGGGCGCCCCAACGCATGCACATTCAGGGTTTTTTATTGTGGTTATTCCTTCCACTTGGGCCGGCCGATTAAGGCGAGCCCCCTGGCCCAATGCGATCCGCGAGACATGTCCACGTCAATCACAAAGGGTAACAGGTTTGCCCGACGGGGGGTCTGCAATAGACCCCTAACCGACGACGACATCTCGCCGCCGCGGCCCGCCGCGCCGCGGTACTACCACAACCGCTACAGCCGTGATGTACACACCACCATACTACGCTGCAAAGCAGCCGCTGGTTTTGAAAACCTCTCCAATTCGCGCTTGAGACGCGTTCGGCCCATCAGCCGTCTCCATTGTCCGGCTCCCGTGTCGTCTTCGGAAGCCGAACTCCCTGTTCGCTTCACCGGTTCGTTGAAAGTATCGCAGAATTAGTCCACAGACAACCTAAGACTTTGAAAACTAACAACTCGCCGGCTACTGAGCCCCCCCGGCACGACAAGCCCAGGGAACCGCAGGAATGACCATCTGCGGTGGGGGGGGGGGGGGGGGGGAACCTTTTTTTTTTTTTTTTTTTTACTTGGTGAAACCCTTTTACAGGCCCCCGCGCCGGGGCAAGATGGAGTAGTGACGCGGGGAGTGTGGGGGTCGGGTAAAGTCGTTCCCCAATACCCACTAAAACACCAAGGCCCCTTCTGCGCGCGTTGAGCCGGGTACCGGTATGATCCTGTTAAGGACTACTCACCCGTGGCCCGGCTCGCGCATGCCGCGTGGCGTCTCGAAGACGCGCGGCTCTCCTTGGCCGCCACAGAGTGACGGCGGTACTCCTAATGTACACTATGTACAAAAACGCACTACAGCGCAGAAGCTGTGTGCGAATCTCCTACGGCGCCAACACTGAAGCTGAAAATATATACAAATTGCCGCTTGGCGCAGCGCAAGCCACGCGCGGCTCTCCTCGCAGCATCAGCTCGGCGCCCACCTCCATACTCAGGCGCCAGCCCCGACGAAAAATATGTACAAACTATGTACAAAGTGTCGCGTAGCGCAACAAGTGCGCGCGACTCGCCTCGAACGTGGGACTGGCGCCCCGCGCCGATTACACAAACCAGCGCGAAAAACCTATTTACAATATTTACAACAAAATATATACACTATTTACAAAAGGCGGACCCAAGCGACCCGCCGCAGCACGAACCCGCAGCAGTGTCGCCGGGTCCTCAAACACTCGCCCTAGGCGAGGTGGGCGTGGGCCGCCCTCTCCTCGGACCGGCCTCCGTGAAAACAGTGGCCGGTCGGGTCGGGCCGACTTTAACAAGCCAGCCCTCGGACCGGACTCCGCATCCCATTGCGCAGAGCCCCGCATCCAATTCGTCCCTATTCGCTTCACCTAGGACCGCGTCATGGCCGAGTCACTACTCCGGCCAGGCCAACCGACGCGGTCACGCGGCTACTGAGCCCCCCCGGCACGACAAGCCTAGGGACCCGCGGGAATGTTACATCCGCGGTGGGGGGGGGGGGGGGGGGAACCTAACCTAACCTAACCTAACCTAACCTAACCTAACCTAACCTAACCTAACCTAACCTAACCTAACCTAACCTAACCTTTTTTTTTTTTTTTACGCCAGGAAACCTATTTACAGGCGCCCGCGTCGGGGCGTGATGGTAAATGACGCGGGGAGTGTGGGGGTCGGTCCGGGAGTGCAATGGACCCCTACCCACTAAAACCTGGCGGCCCCTCAGCTGACTATAACACGGGGAGCAGGGCGACAGCGAACCTTCTCCCTTGCCCCCCATCAGCCTTGCCGTGTTTATCGTACGGCCCATCTCAGACGCATGTTGCTCGCGTCAATACACCACCTATTAATTTGTGATTAAATTAATTTTGTCTTCAGGGTAGAGGGGCGCGCGCATATACACGCCGCCTCCTCCCCGGTCTTCTTTTTCTTCGCGGATCGGCCTCCGGGTCTTGCTCACGGAGCCTTTCCGCTTCCTCCTTTTTTAATATGACGGCCTCGCAAAAGGCGTTTACCGCAATCCACGAGCCGTCATCGTCACTGTCCACCATCGCTCGAATGACGGCAGGCAGCGACAAGTCCAATCCTATTTTGGCCTGTAAGGAGGCTCTTTCAGAGCCCCAGGCCGGACATATCTCAAGAGTGTGCTGCGCCGTGTCTTCGGCGCAGCCACACTGGTGACAAATGGGAGACGCCTCTCTCCCGGCGACTCGATGCAGATAACGGCCGAAGCAGCCGTGCCCTGACAGCACCTGCACGAGCCGGAACGAGAGCGTCCCCCACCGTCGGTCTATCCATTTTTGCAGGGCCGGACGGATTGCTGCAATCGTCCGGTGACCTGATGTATTGCCGTTGTCCAATTGGTCCATCCATTTCTGGAGGACCATCTCCTTCTCTTCAGCCCGCCATTGGTTGACGACGCTAGGAGGAGTTTCTAGTTCTCTACTCCTGTGATCGGCTCTGCGCCAGAAGATGTTCGCTAGCGCTTCCGCCTCCAGGTGCCATGGGGCGGTGCCAGCAAGGACGCACGCTGCGTCGTATGACACCGTGCGATACGCCCTTATAACCCTCAGAGCCATCACGCGCTGCGCTTGTCTCAATTTTGCCCGATTTTGGGTGGACAGACAGTCTGCCCAGATTGGGCAGCCGTACAGAGCTTTCGCTCGAATTACGCCCGCGAATAGGCGACGACACCCCGCGCTCGGACCACCAGAGTTCGGCATTATTCGGCAAAGAGCCATGGCCGTGGTGGCGAGTTTCGGGGCAAGTGCCGCAAAGTGGTATTTGAAGGACCAGCGGGGGTCGAGAACGAGCCCAAGGTATTTCAGGCTCGACCCGATCCCGATGTCCACCCCGCCAACAACAATTTTGGCTCCCTCAGGAGGAGCCCTCCTGGGACCGTGAAAGCAGATCGCCCCCGATTTTTCGAGAGCGACCCGCAGACCAAGACCTCTAATTCTTGACACAACTTGTGCTACCCCCGCAGTTGCCAGGAGGCTGGCCTCTCTAAAGCTGCCGGCTTTGGCGGTGACTAAAGTGTCGTCGGCGTAACAAATGACGCCGACTCCACGCAACAAGTTGCCCCGTAAAACCTTATCATACCCGATGTTCCACAGGAGCGGGCCCAAAACGGACCCCTGTGGAACACCGCATGCGACTTCTCTTCTGCACCAGGTATCTCGTCCAGGAAAAACGACTGAACGTCCCGTCAGGTAGGAGGCGATTATGCGACGAAGATACATCGGCACTCCGTGATATTCTAACCCTTCTATTATGCAACGCCAGGGTATGGTGTTAAAGGCATTGGCGATGTCTAAAGACACCGCCAACACCACCCCGCCTTGCGACACTGTCTCTTCACTTAAGTCTCTAAGCCTACCGAGTGCGTCGATGGTGGACCGTCCTGTGCGGAACCCGAATTGAGTATCCGCCAGGTCCGGCCCAACTGTCACGAGATGTTTGGTGAGGCGGGAAGCGATGACACGCTCGAAGAGCTTGCCCGCCTCATCGAGCAACACGATAGGCCTATAGGCCGAGGGCGACTCCGGTGGTTTGTCGTTCTTCTTCAATAGGACCAGTTTGCCGACTTTCCAACGGTTCGGGAAGCTGCAACTCCTAAAGCACATCGATAACAGCTCCCGAAACCGATCGTCCAGCCCGTTGTTTAGAGCTGCAACCAAGACTTTTCCCAGAATCCCGTCTGGACCGGGGGCGGTGTTTTTCCCCTGCAGCTTTAGGATAGCTGCACCCAGTTCGCCAGGCGACACTTCAGGAATTTCTTCCACCAGAGCCGCCGCGTTGGGCAGTCCGTCAGGGTTGACCGTCGTACTTGTGGCCGGGAAGAGTGCTGCGACCACAGATGATAGTAAGTCCGGCTCCATGCTGGAAGTGAGCGGTGGGGCCCAGGGGCGCAGCTTACTCATGACGAGTTTGTACGGCCGTCCCCATGGGTCCCCTTCGAGTGTCGCTAGCAGCTCCTCCCAAGCCCTCTCCTTTGAATCAGCGATTTCTGCGCGCAGCGCCGTCTTGGCCTGCTGGTACAACCCGTAGAGGCGGCGTTCTTCAGCTTCGTCCCTATTGTTTCGGTGCCTTCTTCTCTGCCGTGTGTATGTTCGGCGCGCGGTTACGCAAGCCGCCCGGAGAGAGGCGAGCTCCGTGGACCACCAGTAAAGTTGTTGTCTTGGTGGCATGGGGCGAGAACGGGCCATTGCAGCGTCGCTTATCTGCAACATTGCCTGCCCGAACCACTCCACTTCGTCCTCGGCCGAGATGTTGTTTGGCTTTGGACACCAAGCACCAACGATGGAAGCCTCTGTTAAAGCGTCCTTGTCCAGGGTCTTCATGGACCATTTCGGACCCACTTCTGATGGAATGCGACTGGGGGCCCGTGTAGATGATGGTAACGGGCCGACGTCGAAACGAATGTACAGGTGGTCGGACATTGTTTCGACCCCTGTCTGTACTTCCCAGTTACGGGTGCGAAGCTCTATGGATGGGGACGCAAAAGTCACGTCCACCACCGAGCCGCCGCGCATTCGCACACACGTATTTGTTGAACCTCTGTTCAAGACGACGAGGTTGTTTGCCGCGAGCCATTCGACGAGGACGTCGCCGCGCACATCCGACACCGAGGACCCCCACACCGTAGACTTGGCGTTGAGATCCCCGGCGACTATCACGCTCTGCGGACGACCCCATTCCACTACCGACCCTAACTCTGCTAGGAAGCACTCAAATTCGGCCAAGGTCTTGTTTGGCGAAAAGTACACCCCTACTACGGTGGTGCTCCCTAGCTTCGCGGCGACGCAGCCGTTGCCCCTTCTTATTGGTCCGATTGGGGGGGAACCCGCAGCGGGGGTCACAATAAGCGCGACCGATCCGCTGGAGTCGCCCATCCAGTTGTCCCTATTTGGAACTAGGTAAGGTTCCGATACGACCCCTATATTGATCCCCCACTGTGCCAGACTCTGGAGTAATAGATCCTGAGCTCTGGCACAGTGGTTGATGTTCGCCTGCAAAAACTTCATGGGTGTATCAGACATTATGGTCTGTATCCATGGCCTCCTCAGTACCCACGGTTGGTGGTGGGTTGGCGCTGGGTTTATTCGGCGCTCGTCTCTTCATTTTCTTTCCATTGGGGGCCGAACAGCTTTGGCCCCCCAGGAGATGGTCTGCCTTTTTACTCGCCGCCGCACATAGTGTGCAGTGGGGTTTGGCTCTACACCCGGCGGCGCGGTGGTCTGCGCCGCCGCAGCGGTAACACAGCCGGCTGCGATCCACCTCCGCGGTACAACAGCTCATCACGTGTCCGCTCTGGAGACACTTGAAGCAGCGTAGCTCTCGGGCCTGCAGAAGGGTAACTCTGGCCGACACCCATCCGATTAATAAACGGCCTTCGGACACTTTTTTGGCGGCCGTGACTGGGCAGCGGACCCAAGCCGCGTACATCCCTGATCGATTTGGACGAACCTCACCAACTTTTACGTTTTCTGGCAGGCAGCCTCCTAATTTGACAACGGCGTCCTTAACGTCTTCAGCTGTTATCGAGTCGTCAAGGCCCGACACCCGTAGCTCCGCAGACTTAACAGGCCTTGCGACTCGGATCCCGTTCTCGCCGTAGATCTCTCTCAGTTTAGAGGCGAGAGAGTCTGCTTTTTGGCCGCCGTTCGCTCCGGGGACCTGGATGATAGTGGCCCCGGTGGCAGCACGGCGGAACTTGACTGCCTCTATGCCTAGGTCCGCTAGTTTGACCCGGTTTCTGGCATCCCTGAGGGCCGTGGCATAGGTGAGCCCCTTCTCTGTGGCGTCCGACGGCAGCGTCAGGACGACTGCCGCAGAACGCGGCGCCCGGAGCTTTGGCTTTCTAGCCGCCGCTTTTGCCTGCCCCTTAGATTGAGTTGGGGGCGGGTCTGGGCCCTTTTGTTTTTTCCGCTTGGCCCCTCTCTTCGCAACCGTGCACCAGCCCTCACTCATAGAGGCCGGGGCAGGTGGTAGGGGGCGCGGTTCCGACGAGGAAGGCGCGTCCGCGGTGTCAGACGTCTTCGCCGGCTTTTTCCCTCTCTTCTCTTTCTTCTTCACCTCCTTCTGTGGCTGCTGTTCTGCCGGAGGATCAGATTTGGCCGTCGATGTCTTTGTCAGCGGCGCTGCTCTTCTCTCTTGGGCCTTACGAGTCTTAACCCCCGGGGCCGCTGCTTCCGCATTGCGTCTATCAGCGGCAAGCGGGGGTCGAATTTTCGGCGCCGGATTCAGCCTTGGTTCTAGCCCTTCAATCCGTGCGTTGAGACGGTCTCCGAAGCGGCTCATAAGCCTCACCTCGAACTCTTCCATGTCCACCACTGGGGCGGGCTCTCTCTCCACGCTAGTTCTCTGTTTAAAGAGTTCGCGCAGTTCCCTCATCTCTTTTTGGAGCGCCTCCAGTTGGTGTCGGAGACGCTCGTTTTCCGCCTGAAGTGTTCGGGTCTCATCGGAGATAGACCTCTGTGCCAGTACTTCGGTGTCTTCTCGTATAGCCTTGACGGCATTTTTCAAAGCGTGGACGAAGGTACCCTTCAAATTCGATGAGTTCTTCGCCACCTTTTCGACCATCCCCAGACTGACGTCGATTCGCTGGATGACCTCAGCGGTTTTGTCCTTTCCTTGCTGCGGCACTACCACGGGGGGCAGTGCGGAGCGTATTATTTGGGCTTCCGTGACTGTGGCGATTAGTTCCACTTCGGCACGTGCCTCGAGTTCCATCTTTTGGGCCTTCAGATACGCCGATTTGGCCGTAGTTTGGCCCACGTTTTCCCCTGTGGTATGTGGGCGACCCTTCCCTTTCCTTGAGGAACCGGCTGGAGACAGAGTAGGTGTGTCGCTTAACGCGCTGTCCTCATTATCTGCCTCTCTGCATCTTTTCCTCGTCCTCCAAAACCTCGTCTGTTTTCTGGGTGTTCCGAGATCAGGCTCCAGACCACCCCTCGAACTGAGAGAATCCCTTGTTCTCACGCTCACCATTGAATTGACGGATGAATCCGACAAATCAGCCACCTCCATCCTTGTCACGTCCTTGTATAAAGTGGGCGAGACGCACGGAGTGCGCTCGAGCACCACTCTAACTTGTTTCGTCATGTCCAGGTTGGTGGGTGGGTCTTGCGATCCCACTCCACTTTCGCTTTTGTCAAATCCGGTTATTAACTCCTCCCTCGCCTCGGCGCAAGCGCCGGAAAAATGGGGTTTGTCCCCCCCCAGAGTACGGTGGGACTTTTGCACCGGCCCTTGCGGGCGGGTGGCGGGATTTGACCCGCCTGGGGTAGATTTACTCGTAATAGACTCCATTTTTTGCTCTAATTTTTTGCCAGGTAGCCAGCTCTCCCTGGGGCGCCCTCGGGACCGGACTCCCTCCGGCCACTCACCCCATCGCCGGGCGCCAAGAACTTGAGGTTGGGGGGTCGCCGTCAATTCGACGACCCTCGCCGGCCTTGAAGGCCAGCCATACCACGCGCCGAAACGCCGCTGGGGCCAGATGGAATGGCCCCCTACTTACAGGCGAGTCTTACCGGGGCATCCAAGAGGATGAACCGGCAACACCCGCCCTCCCAATTCGCGACCACCGAGTCATAAGACAAGACTAGGAACGACTTTGTTGTAGCCGTCCCTAGAAAAGTCCTGAAACTCGGCGGTTCGGGCCCCCCCGGCACGACAAGCCTTGGGGCCGCGGGGATGGACATCCGCGGTGGGGGGGAACCTAACCTAACCTAACCTAACCTAACCTAACCTAACCTAACCTAACCTAACCTAACCTAACCTAACCTAACCTAACCTAACCTACCTACCTACCTACCTACCTACCTACCTACCTACCTACCTACCTACCTACCTACCTACCTACCTACCTACCTACCTACCTACCTACCTACCTACCTACCTACCTACCTACCTACCTACCTACCTACCTACCTACCTACCTACCTACCTACCTACCTACCTACCTACCTACCTACCTACCTACCTACCTACCTACCTGGAGTGGGTACCTAGTTAATTTTTAAAAAAAAAAAAATTGTAACGCAGTGTTATTTACAATCGGCTTTTCGTGGACATGTTCGTTGAGCTACCGCTTAATCTATATAGGTATATAACCTTTTTAAACACGACAGTGGCGTACTAGATGAAAAACGTTGTTTCCATGTCAATGAAAATGCAGTAAATAAATAAAAATCAAATCAGATTTTGAGTGTGCTGAGTACATTAACGGATATAAACGGTGCATTACCGATTAAAGAGTATAATTACTTGAAATACAATACTCGCTCGAATGTAATTGTTTGTGCTCCGGGCGCCAGGGCTGCGCCACTCTCTACCGCCCGTCCCGGCGACTGACCCGGCGACTGCCCCGGCGACTGCCCCGGCGACAACCCTGAAGACCGTCCTGGCGAGCCCTGGAGTCCGCAGCACGACTTCAGCCGGCCTAGCATGACAACCGCGACAAAATTTTGTCGACCGTTTTCTCGTGTTTTAATCGATTATCTCTTTATTTTTCCGGGTCTTACATGACAATTACATTTAAAACTCGACTTTTAATATCAAAAATCTTTCCTATCAAAATGTCGAGATATAATATATCGAGATATCCTACATCTTAGTTTTTCTTCTCTCGTCCGCGAATATCTCGTGGCGGTCACGCTAGGCCGGCTGGGGATCGATTGCCAGAGCATTCGTCACTAACGATAAATCAATTTTTATAATGAAATGTTAATGTGTACTATGCGATATGCGATTCAAAGAAGAATAGGAACGTCAATGACCTCTACCTATCAAATGTCACATGAAAAGTACGGTTTTCAAAAAATATATATTTGCAAATCAATAAAGATTTATTTTACTTTATTTAACTGAGTCTTACTTAAATCAAATTTTAAGAAAAATATTATTGCTTTACAATTAAATAGCTAAATTAGCTAAATATATTATTTAATTAAAGTCATGATGAGTTTTTATTTAAACCATACTTTCTTCTTTCTTATTTTCATCGTTGACAAGAACTCACGTGAAAGTGAAGAGAACGCATGGCGCAAAGACCCAGAAGCCATGATAAAATTATTTAAAAAAAAAAGGGATAACGGACGCCAGTCGCCATCTTTCGTAGTTGGTGTGCTTTGTCATGCAATTGAAAGCATGTTCTTGTAGACTGATACTGTTTATTTTGTTAATTCTGTTTTTTTCGCTCAAGATTTCTAAATAAATTTTATTTTGAAAAATCTTGTTTTGCTCACCCTACCTAACTGGTTTCAATTGACAAATATGGCGTCACAATATGGCGCAAAGTCGAACCTATTCTTCTTATTTGAATCGCATAGTACCTATCATTTCTATTCACGATAATATGATATTTTCAGTAGGTACAATACTGATAATGATAATGATATGAGGTAAGTCCGTTACAGGCTTGGGTTATATTAATAACTGACACCCATGTCATGTTTTGATGAGTTGTTAATAAATGATAATTTGAAAAATATTTGGATTTTTATTTATCCTGTATTTATTTTATTTGAAAATAATACAGTTATGAATAAAAGTTTGAAATGGCAGCCCTCAATATAGCGTATCGAACCTCGAGGAGGTATCGGCGACACATTAGCGCATTGTGCGCTCCTTCGCCTATTGTTTGAGAAGTCTTGACACTGAGTGGTTTCGCATTACCGCGCCGACTCGCACTCGACACTCGACACGCGAGCGAGTCCCTCCCCCCCGCGCGCCCCCCTCGCGCCGCGGTCCCCGGCCGGAGCTGGAGGTAACCGGATAATGGACTCCAATCGCTTGTAATTGTTTTTAAATGTTCTGCGATCGGTTCGTTCGATTGTTGCGAATGTTGAAATGCTTTTAACCGCCCACTTAATGCGTTATCGAGTTTGTTGTAAAGCATTGAACCGCGTACTCCTTCACGTGAACAGTAATCGACACTGTGTTAGTTATTCGTGTAATGTAGTTTATACTGCAATAGGGTATAGTGACTACGGCGCATCTATCTCGACTGGTTTTGTTTCTACTGAGATAGTAATCGTATGGTCAATCTGTCATTTGTATGCACTTTCAATTCTTTTCTCAGACTACCTAATTAGGGATACGAATAGTTTCCCCTGACGCGGACGGGTGACGCCCACTCGGACAGACAAACAGACGAGCTCAATATTACACAAATTCTAATCTGTGTAATTTTTAGGAAAGCTATTTAACGACCCTACGACGATTTATTTAAAAAAATGAATAATGAATTAAAATAAAAAATGTTATATTACGACCAATGAGGGGGGCTCATAATGGCCCCAAATTTACAAATAAAATGAATGCTTTTTTAAGATTTAAGAACAACATAATCATATTTGTTCAAATTACATTAGTTAAAGGTAAAACAACATCAACGGAAAATTTGTTTACTGGTGTTTACACGTCGGAATTAGAAAGGTTTTTTTCTGAAGTTTATTGTGGACGCTCTCTTTTGTGGAGGCCCCGAGGTTGTAGCCCCGGATGCCGGCCCTGACTTAGTTAATCAGTACTCAGAAGTATTAAACATAAAACTGAGCGCCTGGAAATAAATTAACGCAAACATACGACCACACACAATCACTGAACAACTCTCGGAGGCGTTTAAGTCAACAGAATCCCGTTCTATAGTTAAAGACGCAAAAGATTTAAATTAATTATTTGTAAATATTTTAATGAACGATCGATACACACTAGATTCTAGAACCTAGTGTGTTTAGCGATACTTTGATATACAGTGCAGTAGTGCAGCGAAACAGTAATACAGCGGTGCAAGCACGTCTCGTATCGTCTCTACAGCCGGCTTAGCATGACAACCGCGACAAAATTTTTGTCGACCGTTTTCTCGTGTTTTAATCGATTATCGCTCTATTTCTTTCGGGTATAACATGAAAATTACATTTCAAACTCGACTTTTGATATCAAAAATAGATATATTTGTCGATCAAGATATCTTTTCTATCAAAATTGTCGATGTCGAGATATAATATATCGAGATATCTTACATCTTAGTTTGTCTTCTCTCGTCCGCGACATATCTCGTGGCGGTCATGCTAGGCCGGCAGATCATCGTATATGGTTGGGAAACTCAGTGTTCATCTAAGTATCCTGCGGCTGAATGTAATTTAGCCTGTAGCCGGTGTAGCCGGTAGCCGGCTACGGCAACCGGTAGCGATATAATTAGCGAGTTCCGTGTCGCGAGTAATGTCGCGCGAAACACGATAATAGTGCGAGGCATCTTGCCACCACACGCAGGGTTGTCACCGATCTCTTATTTAATTTATTTTTATTTTGTTGTATTCCAAATTATCTTAAATCCATGTTTCGTAGAACGGGTACGAATCAATTTGTCCAATCTAGCGATCACATATTATAAACAATCAAATACATACTTTTAATTTAGGCACGAACGTATTAATTAGATACATAACTCAAAAATTAATATTATGAAATAACTACAACTGAGTTCAACAGACTTATTCTGCCCAGATTCTATTAGCGCCCAGAGGACCAAACCAAACAGAAGACCTTTGAGCTGTTGCCATGTGATGAATTCGAACAGAAAAACTGACTCGACTGTTTCCTGTGTTTTCAAGTGTGGTCTATAAAATGGTGATGGTTAAAATTGTGCCAGAATATCGAAAATACGCCAAAATACCGTGATCTTTCGATGACATTTTTTTTTAAATTCTCTGTCGATATTTTTTCATCTTTAAAGCCAATTAATATCGTGATCTCGATGTCTGAAATACACATAAATGAGGTTTTTTTTTTATTTTTTAATCATTTGGTTAATTACAATGGCAGCGAGAATGATTTTTTTTCCTGAAAATTGATGATTTTTTTTCTCGAAAATTATTCTTGAGAAAAGTTTTAGAACAATTTTTTTTGAAAAGAATACTCTGAATTTTTTTAACATGATTGCAATTCAAAAATTAAATGCAATTTCGACAAAGGTCATCAAAAAGTCTGAAAAAAAAATTGATAGCGTTTTTTCACTAGTATATTTTAGTTATTCACAGATTTTCATTAAAGTTTCTAGGTAGTTTTCGAGAGCGAAATTTTGAAGCTTGAAATTGGTTAAGCATTGGTAAAATCGACTCATAGAGTCGCAATATATTTATTGTATCTGGGCAGCCCTGAATCTTCGCAAATCTTCAGCGAAGTGAGTTCAAAGAGCATCGAAAATGCAATCAAGTCGGCAAATTGTACGTGACGCGTCCGGATGTCGGTCCCTCTCACTCTCTCTCATCTTATCTCATATTTACGATATTTTCATTTTTGTTTAAACGAGGTAACGGAATAATACCTCACCTAACTTGTTGGTATTTCGGAAATGTTTTAAAATTTTTGATTGATTTTCGCAAAGCTGAATCGATCCTTCTAGCCACGTAGGTATATACATAATACATACCTATGTAGGTACTCCTTGTATAAGTGAGAATTGGCTTAAGCATAAATTGGCATCCTACTTATTATATTAAATGTCTTATTAATGGAAGTAATCGAATATAGTCGTGTAATGACTCGCAGTGGGCGCGCTCCGAGCGGAGACGTTAAATGAGTCGGAATGAAACTCCTCTTGACTCAAAGAGACTCACTCCGCGCTCATTTCCGCCGATTAGCGGACGAGCGAGGGAAACGCGTAGTGACAGGCGGACGGGGAGGGGAGGTAGGAGGGGGGAGGGGGGAGGATGGCGCATACAACAGATCGCTAATGGGCCGGCTATTATTTTATTTTCCGGCTTTGAGAAAATTGCCTTAATTCGCGACAAAGAGACAGCGGGCGGAAGTTCTTTGTCATTTATTGTCATCGCCAAGCGATCGCTGCCTCTCGCATCGCATCGGATCGCATCGTGTGTCTCGAGTTCCGCTGTATCTATATAATATTATAATATATAAGCCACTTGTAACTTGATGAACGTCCATAACAAGAAACTGACTTTTCAATTTATTTTTCCTAGCAACCACACGTAGGGGAGACAGGGGCTTGTTGTAACAGAGGTAAGTAGTAACAGCTTAATAACTTAGCCGGTTTCAAATATTTTGTTCCGATTTTGAACTCAACGTGCTCTTTAAGATAGGACCTACGACATAAATGCAGCCAATATAGTGCGGAAAGGCTTAGTAACCGGTTTTCAGCAGGAGTACTGTTTTTTGGCACGAAACATAAAAAATATGAGTTCGTAAAATTTGATTACAAGATCATACTGAATCTAATTGAAAAATGTTTCTATTAATTTTTGTTACGCATTTATTAAACTATCGTATGATAGTACTTTCGCATAACCCGAGCCAATCATATTTTTTTTAATAAATATAATTGTTCATAATTTCGGTTAGGGCTAGTTGTAACAAAATTGTGGGGCAAGTTGTAACAGGCGCTAAGGCTGCACATTTTGCATTCGCTCTTACTTTTCCAGGTTTGTATGTTATTTGTTAAGTTAATCGTTATATTTTAAGATGCGGGATTATAAAAGGTAGTCAGAACGGGCGTCAAAGTCTCAAGAGGTCTATGAACAAGCTTTAAAAGAAGTATTAACAATAGCAAAAAAATCGTGAGGCTGCTGCATTGTTTGAGCTGTGTCACGTATCATTGGTCAGATACATTAAAAAGAAGAACAATTACTGTTGGTTATACCCACAAAATACACACTGAACCCGTCCCAGGCCCTTCAGGTATCCAAAATACCGGTATTTCACTTTCAAAGATCAAAATTCAAAGGGTCAGCTATTTTGACTGAAACTCCAGAGAAAGAATTTGATCAAAAAACAGAAACAAGAAGGTAAAGCAAAAACCAAAGATACGGGAAAGGGCAAAAGTAAAGCAAAGTCGAATAGACCTGAAAAGACCAAGATTCATAAAGTGAAGAAAAAAGATTTCAATGAAGACTCAGATTCTGAAGAAGAAAAGTAGTTAGTTGTGTTTGATTTTCGGAGAAGAAAGTATAACCATATAAGACAAAGAAGATTGGGTCGATTGTAAGATCTGTAAACTGTGGTCACACGTTAAATGTGTAAGAGGTGATCCTATTTCGTACATTTGTATTAATTGTGAATTTAATAAAGACTGAAATAAGTAATTGCGTTAAATTTTTTCCTACTATTTTACGAAGTAAGCTTTACTTATTGCAATGTTTATTGTGATATAGTAAGATGTATAAAATATAACTATTTACTGCTTAACAGCAGCGAATGTTAGGGAATCAAACAATTTGATTGAGATAATTTCTTTAAACTTTTGACCAAAAATAATGTTAGATGTTTTTATTTTTTGAAGCTCACGTAGCTTGCCATAGTTTAGTAAATACAAAAATATAAAGAATTGTTATAAAAAAAAATAGTTTTATGTGGATTATAAATGCAATTTATAAAATTAGTTTTCATAAAAATTAAGTTTATTAATAAGTTTAATTAACCTAAGTATATACTATACAAGGCAAAATATAACTATCGTTGTTAAAGAAAAAGATAAGTATTTACATCATTAGTTCATAAGAAATACCATTTTCTTATTATTTGTTGTTATTTTTATAATACAAGCCTTAAATAATGTAACCTGTTGTTTTAATATGACGTTACTACTTGCCCCATGCTAGTTACAACTTGCCCAAAAAACGGGGTAACTTGTAACAAGCGACTTTTTCCACAAAAAGTGCTATAAATATAAATTGATTATAGATTCAGGAAAAATTATTTTGGGAACATATTTTCAAATATATGATTACTCGTTTAAAAGCACTTTTAAATGAAAATACTCAATAGTTTAGTCACTACATCGAAAGAAGGAAAAAATGTTACAACTAGCCCCTCTCTCCCCTACTGGTCAGACGGAGAAAATGATATATTTACAAATATATCATTTTCTCCGTCGACTCCGGTATAACGACTCTTTACCTGCGTTGGTATGGAAACTATTCTCCTCCTATTTTTATTATTCTCTAAGCTGATTGCTGATCAAGCTGATCTACCACCAACTACACCGACTCAATCTCAGTGCAGTTGCGTGCATTGCGGTGCAGCGCCGTGGATTGTGTATTACGGACGCAAACCTTGCTAGAGTTAGCAGATTACAAGTGGCGTGTGCAACGACCGGCCGGAGATGCGCTAAACCGATTACTGAGGCCATTTGTAAGTACATACTTCATTAACAATGGTCAAGATTAAACGTTAATCAAACATAAGCTGCTCGATGTAATCCGTGAGTGTGGATTACGAAGTGCTGGATGGATTATTCGCGTTCCCACGCCTCGCGCTCAGCTCTCGAGCATTTTAATCTGCTTTGTAACTCTTAGAATAATTAGGCATTCCGGTAATGTAAATCTGTTTGAGCCGGCTCTGTGTTATCACATTACTTGATATCTTGTAGTGTAATCCATTAGCCGATTTCACATACTTAAGGCGATATATTATAACGAACTACTTCGATCAACAATATACTTAATACTATGTCAATGACTAACTAACAATTAGGTCAAACCCACGACGATATCAAACCTCTTTACAAAAGTCAGAGCTACTCGAGCGAAATTCTTATATGTATTATTTATGTTTCACTTTCCATTGATTACATTTCCAATAATATTGTCTTTTATAAACGCGAGTTTCACACATTTAAATGAAGTATTTTATACCGAACTAAAACGCGATTTATTGAATGAGAGATGAATCTGAGAATCTCGGATTAATCTACCTATATCTAGTGGCAGTGAACGACTTCACGACAATTTTTAAGGTAGTAGTCTGGTAACTTATGCCTTAAAAAAAAAAAAAATATTTAGTGTTTTTATTTACATATTGAAAATATAAAAAAAAATTATTTGAAAATATTTAATAGTTTATTACTATTATTATTGTCACTCGAAGTTGGAACCTCAAAAAAAATGCACGTGGTCACCTTAAGTTTTGTTGTCGTTGAATATTATTGTATGACTCCCCGTGGGACATGACAGGCACGACTCTGTAGGTGAGCACACAGAACACTGCTTTTCCCTGTTCTGTGGGTGAGCCGTCTAACAATTATTTTAATCTTGTTTCCCCGGGGGCCGAAATGTCCCAACTTTCAGGCTAATATTTCTGTATTTAATTTGAGTAGGTAATATTTAATTTATAGTTTAACATTTTTCATAAAAAAATACCTACTTACCGAGTTCTCGGTAGATGTGACATTCCGAGCCGGTGTAGATTTAAAAATAACTGGCCAAGTGAGAGCCGAGGGTTTCGTACAAACTTTTAGTTAAGTAAAGATTTTCTTAATAAATAAAAACACTACGAATTTACTTGCGCTACATGATAGTGCTTCATTGTAGGACAACAAGAAGTGCCCTAGGCTATAGATATGCGGCGTAACTGGAGCATGAAAGGTCGTATCTTTTTAGCCGATTTCAAAAAAGAGGAGGTTCTCAATTAATCTGTATGTTGCTTTTTTATGTTTGTTACGTGATAACTTCGCAAGTTATGCATGGATTGGGATGATTATTTTTTTGTTTGGTAGGTAACATTAGAGGTGGTCCCATATAAATTTTATCGAAATTGGTTGGGTATTTTTTTAGAAAATCAACAAAATCTCGGTGCCAGCCAAGAAGGACAGTTTAATTCTTTGCTTTGCTTTTGCAATAAACTTTCGAACGGTGCGGAGCGGCATCGGTTGGTTGGCACCGACTTCAAAAATAACTGTTAATCTATATAAATAAAAATGAATTGTTGTTCGTTAGTCTGATTAAAACTCGAGAACGGCTGAACGGATTTATCTTATCTTAGTCTTCAAATGTTCGTGGAGGTCTAGGGAAGGTTTAAAAGGCGAGAAAAAATCAAATAATTTCCGGGAAAACCCTAAAAACAGCCGTTTTCTATTTCCAAAGGTTTTCTAGAGTCAATTTAATTATATAATTTCGAAGCCAAAATTGTGGCAGAACAACGTCTGCGGGGTCCACTAGTAAGTAATATAATCTAATATTTATGCATTAGGTATTACATATAAGTAGGTATACATAATGTTGTCGATTGTCCTTTAAGGCTCTTGTAAATAATTAAAATATTACTTTTTAGTTTAAGATTGTACAGACTACATAGGTATATACATAATGTAGTTAGGTACCTATAGTTTTGAAGTAGGTTTTTGTTTTTTGTTTAAAAATAATTTTGATTGCGTCGAATTAGAATTTTGACTTGTTCACTGCTGCAAGGGATTGCAGAACTGAGTAGGTATAGGTAGGTACCTATTTGATATTCATTTACGCACGTTACTGAAAATTTTTTTTGACAGATTTACGGACAGACCAACAGACAGCGAAGTGATCTTATGATTTTAAAAGCTTATTTGAGTAGGTACTAAAGCTATTTTTGAGTTTGAGTTTAATACGACCGAACAGAAAAAAATATAGGTGCCTACACAAAACATAACAAGAATACAGAAAAACTTACATAGTTATGCGGTAGAATATAGGTTAGGTGATATACTCACTATGGCTATCACAGCGCGGGTGAGTAGTAATTTACTACTTAAATGTTCGGTGTAAGAACATTCTAAATTTTAAGCGTTATCTATATTGAAAATGATTTGATTTGGCTAAATCCGTGATGATGTACCAAATTCCGCTTAACTAATAAATTATAGGTATATCATTTTTGAAATAATTAAGGTTGTGTGATGTGTCTGCTCTTTACAGAATATTAAAATCCAAAAAAAAAGTAGGTGATAAAAAAAATATTGAAACAAATATACATATATGTTTAGGACAAATGTATAGTTATGCGCTAATCGAATAAGATAAGTGAAACTGCATCTTAGTGAAGTACTGATGCAGCTCGCCACCTGCGCCTGGCGCCCCGCCCCACCGCGCTCCGCCAATGGGAGCGCGGTGGGGCGGGGCGTGCGAGCGAGACGGCGCTACGCCCGGCCGGCGGGCGCGAGAGAGACGGCGCGCGGGGCTCGCGAGGCGGGACCCCGGACTCGCTCATGGACCTCAGTCAAAGTTAGTTTGTAGTTCCCCGGGCCCACACGTCCGACCGGAGTTCAACAGCGGCTTACGAGACTTGTAGCTCGCGAACTAACTTCACGAACACTAAGTTATAACTTGTCGTTCAAAATAAGTTGCGAAAAAACTGTGTTAACGAAAATTACTTAACGTTTATCAAAAACATCGTTTAAATTTAAATATAATAAAACTGTAATATTCCAACCGAAGTTAACGAAGCAATGAACACGTCGTCTATAGACTTTCAAGTGTAGTTGAGTGACCGAGAGACGAAACTGTTGAGTGCAACACTGAGTGCCGTGTAGTGTCCGGTGTCGTCCGGAGTCGTCCGGTGTCGTCCGGCGCCGTCCGGGGCCGTCCGCCATGTCGAGCGCGCGGCGCGGCGCGGCCTACACCATCGACAGCATCCTCGGACACCGGCACGCCTCTAGCGGTAGGTACCTACATACCTCGCGACATATGACTACTATCTACTTCTACGCGACTAAACATAATGTAGAAAGCTTTTTAAATGTTTTATATCGCCCTGTAAATTGAAACAGATAATATAAGTGCAAAGACGAGTTAATTCGTCACAAATCTACTTACATTTAATGAAATGATGAGCTGAGTCGTCACTGGTCAATAAAATATTAACGGCGAACTACCTTATGTACCTGTAGACCAGATGTGTACAGCTAGCGATATACTAGTTGATAACATGACGCACGCCTCACAGAGAGCAACGGCTCTGAACTGCGAAAGTGATTAATAGCTGAAGCTATATAAGTATGTATGTACAAGGACTCGGGCTTAAAAAGATTCTTAAAAAAAATAATGTATAAACGAAAGCGTTCGGTTTTTACAGTAAACTGTGTACCTACTCACCGCACAGCTCTGGCGGCCAATACCTCAGCCTAAATAAGTTTATATGTAGGTAGGTATATAGAGAGAGCGCTACTAAGTAAAATTAAACTGGTTTATTATTTAGGTAGTCTTATCTGCAATAGTTCATATTAATTGTTATGTATCTTAGTAAATAAAATAGTGAACATCTCAGTATCTCAATACACGAGTAGCTACGTATAGGTACCTACACTTTTCATTCAAAGTAAGTAGGTAATATCTAATAATAATGAACTAGGAACTTTGAGCACATATTTTATTTAGGTCGAAGCTAACTACCTAAGTACCTTACCCATACACATCGGGGATTTTAAAACGTACTGAATCGCGGGTTCGAATCTCGCCGGGGACGATTGTAAACATATATTTTTCCGCATCTGGCTACTCCGGGCTACAAAGCTCTAAATCACTGAGTAAGTCGAAACTGTCCTCCGCCGGGGATAACCCTCACCGAGAGGTACCGGTAACCGGCCGCACTGCGCAGTGGCATCCGCTACCGGATTTGATCGTTTGTAGCGGCTTCTGAGCTAATTGTTTTGTTTGTTATACCTATATACCTAGCCTTCATTAATCAGTGATAGTATTTGGTATACGTTTTCTACAAAATAACGAGCTAAAAAATTATTTATTATAAAACAATAAGTTTTTACAAAAAAAAAACCGTTTTTAGGACATCCATTTAAGTAAAATACCTGTGCCGGGATGTCCCGCTCTTCCATACATAATGTTTTAGTTTATAATTACTAAAAACTTAAAGAAAAATTTAAAAGTTAGAAGAACTGTAAAACAGACTTCTACTTGTTTACTATATATTAGTATTTGTAGATTTGTAATTAAATTCTTTTTATAATTCTTAAATTACCAACAAAGGCAGAAATTTATGTACCTACACTTATTTAATGTCTAGGTGTATAGTATACAGATTTGTAAGCATTAGATACTAGACTGGTACCCATCAATGTAATGTAATGAATAATAACAACTTAGTCGAGACGTGGGTTACAGAGGCAATTATTTATGCTTGTTACATTAATTTATGCCAAGTTCTAAATCTTGTAGGCACCCGACAACGGTAGCGATGCAACGCAAAGTAAATGTTTTTATTTTGTTTTGGTGGACGTACAATATCTGCCCAAAATTTCATCATAATCGAATGAATAGTTAGTACATAGGCCAAATAAATTTATATAGATAGATAGATTAGACAGTAAAATAATCATAGTCTTTTAAGACTATTAAAAATTTAAATTATTCTGTATCTATTAAATCACAAATGTGTTTCTTACAATTACTCCTGTGATATTTGAACTTTGATTAGCGCCACCTTCACGCCGCCCACCGCTGAGCCGCTGGGATCGGGCAACGCTAACATTGTATTATTTTCATTTACGGTCTTACTCATAAACGTAGTATAAGCTTGATATAGTTAAAATATGTTTTTATTCTTTTGTTCTGTAGTCTTTTTGTATTCAACAGAGCGGGACAAAACATATTTTAACTATATCAAGCTTATACTACGTTTATAAGTAAGGCCGTTAGTGTTTAGTTACCTCTATTTGGAGTTCACTTCAATGATATAAATCAGTGGCGGAAACACCATACAAGCCCAAAAGCCCGGCTTGCCCTATTAATACAACTACATATAAAAATAAAAATAATAATGCCCTTAACGATATTATGTAATAATAATAATTAAATAATTACGTAAGTTATATTTTACCCTAAAGCGGCTTTTCGGCTTGTATGGTGTTCTCGCTTCTGCCTCAAATAAACATATTTATATCTATCTTTTAAATCACTTTATAATCTTCATGTTATAATAATGCCCGAATGCCTGTGCCACAACAACGCATTATCTGCGGTTACAATGCTCTTCAAAATCATAACTATAGTTTAATAACTTGCAATTTTTGATTTTTCTTTCAAAGCCCACTCGACCCCCCGTGGCCTCATTATACGGGATCTGTATTAGTTTACCGACTACACTCAACACTCAATATTAACCCCTAATACTTTCACTTAAGAAATAAAATAGACTGCTCAATACACAAAAGATGATTGAAATATTTAATAGTTCACGGTTGAATGGCTGTTAATGCCCCTAATAATAGCCGTTATTAGTGATATTATGTTGACACTACGCCGTGTGTCTGTGTGTGTGTGTGTGTGTGTGTTGTACTCGTCTCATGCTCCGATACATTACAAAAGATTTATCGTTTAAATATAGTTACTCAAAATATACACGTATTATATTATTATTATGTCGTAGCTTCGTAGGTAGTTGCGTAGCGTCGTAGCAGTGCGCCTTCGTAGCACCGTGGCTTTGCCTACGAAGTTTTTTACTAAACCACTCTCAAACTTGTTACTAGTGGACCATAAATAGGTTAGAAGCTAAGTTTGTTTGGAAATTCATTTCGACTGAAGTCAAACGAATTGTTAATATGAATTTTCGTTTGTTATAGAAACGGCTTACGATACCCTTTTATAAAATAAAAAAGATGGTCGTTTGAACTGAAGTGACATTTCTCGTAAAGTTGGATATATCGCAGTTAGAGCATGACGAGAGAGGTATTCTTACCCATTTCCACACAATCGCCTACTACTTATTCAACTTGCTTCTAAGAATTGTGATTCAAAAGTAACGATTTATCGAATATCTAAATTGAAAATAATAGATGCGTAGGGAATTGTACTACATAGTTGCTTAATAACGTTACACGCGGAAGATTATCAGTTGGATTCTTATTGGAACTATTTATATCTGCTCGATTGATTATACGAATCACCCACACAGACTTGTCTTAATGAAAAATTATGACAATAAGCCTGAAAACGTTCCATCACGTGAACCGTCAGGCCAGCAACACATCGGCAAGTCATGATTGTTTAGAGATATTATATATGTTTCTCTTCTTAGAGGTTCTCAAGTCCCAACTGTCAGCAGCCACGCGGCTAGGTTTATGCATGATAGAAAAGCAATTACGCAATGTTATGATGATTATTTAATTATATTTTCTCATCAATGTAATAAGTATTTTTAAGTTGTTTTTTACCAATGTTTTGCATGGAAAATTAACTTGAAATTATGTATCTGCCAAACGCAAATAAATACATTAATTATTTATCATTCAACTTAGCCCTGTGTATTAATTAGTTATACATTTTGATATTTTTGTATTAACTTAATATATTAATAATTTAATTTATAAATGACAGCAAATAATATTATCTGTGTCTATAGGTACATAGGTTAGTAAATTCATATTTACTTAGTAATCCCTAAGTATTCAGATAGCGGTGGAATCAATGAACAGTTATTTTTAACAAAAAATAATTAATTTCATAAAATGATAAAAAAATACTAACTAACAATTTCTTAAAAATCACGAACGAAATGTTTTAAAAAACCCTCTCATGTTTTTCAACATAGTTAAACTTAGCTGTTTTTAAACCTGTTGAAAAATAACAGTTTTTCTCAATTTTGTTAAGCAGCAATACAAGAGATTAAATTACATTGACGGGCAATATCTGATGTACCTACTACGAGACGGCCGCGGCAGTTTGTTCCGATGCAAATCAACATGCATGCGATTAATACATACTCCCGTCTCCCATCGACCGCGTGACATCGATCTTTTAATCCCAACTCCAATAACGAGCACCCTTTCAACTAATAATTACACGGGCTAATTGATAAACAACTTTAACTCTATTAGCATACGACTCGAGTTAGTGTATAGCGCAGGTGGCGTGTTACCGGCATTCAGACGCAAACAAAATACGCTTTTTATAAAGCACTTAGCGTCAGTCGACATTAGTCGCGCTATTTATTTATCCTAATAGTATATTTGTAGTATTGTTGTAATTGTTGCGAGGAATTAGTGTCGGACAAAGAGATTACAAGTCGTCGGGTACAATGCGCGAGAGGGGAGCTCGTAACATTATTATTTTATAATTATTTATTAGGTAGATACTTGAGCGTGCGACGGTCTCTCAGCAGCGTCAACCATTGTCGAACGATTCTGACATATAACGACTTGTGTCAATATCATTAACGATCTTTCATCCATTTCGAAGTTGAACACCGCTATGAGTCTTTTCATTAGAAATTAAACAATACTCAAAGGCTAAGCTTAATATCAATATAGCTTAATATCTTAAGACTTATTACTCAGATGCTCAAAACAGTTTTGTTTGCATGGCTTTCTTCTCCTCCTCATCACACGCCAACACCATGATAATCTATTATTACTTATCTTATCTTACTTTCTCTGCTAAATCTGGAAAATATTTAAAATAATACTAAAATAAAATATCTTGTTTTTAAATGTGAAACGTATTTCTAACATTCCCCTCTCTCGCCCGCTCCGAGTCGGTTACTAAGATCAAATAATATGAAAGAAGCGAAACGGTTGTTAAATTGATCCGATCAAACAAATCAAAGCACAAAGACAACATTCTCCGATCGAATGCAATATTATATCGTAAGGAGATTTGCATCAATTACGAGATCACACTGTGAACTCTACGCCCCGGGAACAGGGTCGATATCGGCGCGGCGCCGCTAACGGCCGCCACGTCGAGTGCCAATTTGACAGGATTACATCCACATGTCGTGCGCGGGAGCTGGCGGGACGCGGCGTAACTGGGACACCGCTTAGAAGAAGAACAAGAAAAAGCATTATACTGAATGAACACATGCACAAATTAAAATTACTAAAAGTGAACATAAAATACGTGTAGATATTAGATATCTGGAGGCATCCCGCCAAGACGATACAACGGAATCGCAGGGCACTAGCTACCTTTTCACAAAGCGTTTCGTCGTATTTTTTGTCTTATAATTTCAGTTAAGTCTGGAAAGTTCTAGAAAGTCTTAATTTTCAGCATATGATATCTTATTTTTTCCTATTCTGTGATATCAATAGAGTACCTACTTATTAAACTTGCCAAGTATCAAATGTATAGCTATTATGATTGGAATATTTTTGAAATGTACTCAGATTTCGTCACTCACTAACTGACTGATGATCATACATTGAGGGTACATCTTGCAGTCATAGAAAGCTGACATTTAGTTGGACAGCTAAGAAACACAGGCAACATAAAAATAAATAAGATATCTGTACATTTTGCCTCCCAAGTTTGTATGGAACTTATGCCTACAACAAGTATGAAACTCACAAAAAGAAATTATATCCTACAAAAAACATTTTCATGTAAAGTAACGCCAAGACGAGGAGGTTGCTTGCATTGTAAAGACAAGACTCTCCATAAGATCTGATAACTTTTTTTACTCTTAAGTTTTCTACAAACCCTACACCATAATCAAAATGTGTGGCTTGGCCATTTCAAAAGAGTGAGTAGGCACTATGGGCTTATGAACAGAAAGTAATTCACTAATTAGGCGTTAATTTTGTGCCAATAGATCCTTCATTAATGGAATTCTTCTAAATGGCTTTCTGTCTATTTACTCTTTAAAAAATCTTTTTTTATAAGTTATCCAAATAAATTTAAAACAAATATCACCTAGAGTCACCTAGAGGGCAAGAAAGAGATGACTATTCGCTGAGTGCGCAAACTTCTTCTCATTTAAAAGTAATCGTCTGTTGTATGCAAGCAAATGCACATTGGCGCTAAAATTTCCGACCCGCCTTCTTTTTTGGTGAGCGTGTTCATACTCCGACTAGCACTTGGCTGATTTTCTAGTGGCTGTCTCTGTGACCAAAACCTTCATTGAGAGCTGGATCCGCGCCTGCATTATCAGCGAGGCCTTTTTGTATAGTATATCTACATTCTACATTGCACCAGTGTGAAGCCGGGGCGTGTTGCTAGTGTATAATGTTTGTTTAATCATCCATTGTCCCAACAGATGGCGTGGACATGAAGAGCGAGAGTGTGCACTCGGACTCAGAGCACGAGCACGACCCGGGCCGCGAGCCCGAGCGAGAGCTGGAGCTGGACCTGGAGCCGAGCGCCGAACACCTGGACCACCTGGAGCACCCCGACCACCTGGAGCTGGACGCGAGCCGACCGCGCAAGGTAACTTGCTATACCTGAGTTACGAGACTGACTTTATTTAAAATCCTATTAATAGTTTTGTACCTCGGAGCCATCACACGGTACACCACTTTTGTTCAGTCTTGCTATTAACATATCATATTTTCTAAGCTAAGTTACACGCGGCCATCCGATGTAAGAGATCGTAGTTGCTTAATTAATTTCTCATAAACTTACTTACATAAAAGACAGATGCTGTAAACTATTTTAATTAACCAAATTTTATCTATTCGGTAGGTATATATTTCAGTTATAAGTAGAAGAATTCCTCGAATGTCTATGTAGCTGATTATTTCCGTGCTGGGTAATACATCTACCTTTTGTTCCGATAGTTCGCGGGTTCGAATCCCGCCAAATGTTACTTTTATAATTTTCTATAATGTCGGGTATTAAACGGATGGGGTTTTCGAACAACCGTTAAGTGCTTATTCAGTCTAAGTATTTCTATAGTCCTGATACATCCACACTGTATAGCTGACTGACGTTCTGTCTGTTGAGGTATATATTCTATGAAGTCCATTTGGCTATGAATGTTGTCTGGCGTGCACATATACTTGAGTGTGCGTAATCTCGGGAGCCCACGCTAAAACAACGTATGTGTGCACGCCTGACACTGTGTGTGTACACCGCGTTTACGGCTCTCGTGTGTGCGGCAAGCAGGTGCGCCGCAGCCGGACCACGTTCACCACGTACCAGCTGCACGAGCTGGAGCGCGCGTTCGACAAGACGCAGTACCCGGACGTGTTCACGCGCGAGGACCTCGCCATGCGGCTCGACCTCAGCGAGGCGAGGGTGCAGGTCAGTCGCCTCACACTACTTTACGTTATGTATCAGGGACTGAATACCGGTTAGTTTACTATGGGACCGGTATGGTATAATAAAGGTTTTTGTTAATATTCTTTCGTATTTATTCATATTTACTGAAAATAAATAGTGTGGTAAGTTTAGTGTGTGTCTCTTTAAAACTAATATCGTGGTATCTCAGTCAGATACGTATTTTGGAAAATAAAAATTAACCGGTTTCAGTCCCTGTTATATATTTTTTTAAATGTTTTCCCGATATTCGAACCTAGGACTTCTGAGACAGAGAAGCTTGGATAGGATATTTATTATGTTACATGCGAATAATGTTGGAGTTTGGTAACTTTATGCACTATATTGTTTTAATGTTTAACATAAAATAAAACTGCAAGAATAAACTTAGTATTCATTCAACTTGTTAGATACTGTTGTATAAATAATTTGATATTTTACATGATGAATTTTAAAATCGAATATCTCTATCATGTTATTTGTTCTAAACGTGTCTCTTATCACACGAAGTTACATCTTCATCAGCTACAAATTTCATATTTCGGTTTAATTTAATTATGGCCAATTTCGTCACAAAGCGTTGTAATTGCGCGGTCTTGATACATCGCTGGCAATTAGAGATATTTAACTGAATTACCCTCGAGCGGCTCCCTGCGCCGGCGCGCCGGTTCGTGTCGACGCGCTTCACTAAACGTTCCGATTGTTATTTTGGAATTACATCAATTTTCTCAATCTCTACAAGTTTACCGACCGTCAGTACCTACCTACCTACTGTCAGATCGTAAAGCGTTATCCGAGCCCCGAGCCCGAACAATTTGCGAGGAAGTATTCGTACCATCAACCTGCCATTTGTATGCAGATATAATTTATTTCTCAATCTTTTAACTTTCAATTTCTTTCAACTCGCCAGTTGTTCTTGCGGGGATCTGCCTAGAGGGTTGTCTGAACGTTTAAAAAAGTTTTGGGTATTTATTTATATTATTACCTATTAATAATAATTAAATAATATATTTGTGTGTATTTATCATGGTTATGGGATCTGCCTTAAACTTGTAATATTATGGATAATTTCATTAAACATATAATTACCGTAGATGAACGAAGTCTCTTAGTTACATAGTACGTCATTAGAACTTTGAATACTGAATGAGAGGTCAGTCTAGAGGTGGTTAATTGTGGAGCGCGTGATGTCGGAGTGAGCGCGCCGTGTCGCCGCACACCGCCGGCTCTAACTAGTGCCGTGTGTGCGGCGACCAGCGGCTAATTACAATTAGCTGCATTGTGCTGCGCCGACCGCTAACTCGCGACGCTGCGCTCCCACTGCGCTCACACTGCGTTTCCACTGCGCTCACTGCTCACTTGTCACACTCTGGTACTATAATCGAAATGCGATTATAGTTATACATATACAATATTTTCTCGTAAGTTATTGGTTTGGGCAGAGTATGACGTGGGCATAACAGCCGAGCGGAGTTTAACATAACAGTTGAGGAGGTTACTAATTTGCTAACCAGAAACTATTTTTTTGAATATCAAATATAACCCGTAGGTATTTATTACGCGTTTGAGCGTTTTTTTTGTTATCAGTTGTGTAGTTTCCAAGAAACCTCTTCTTAATATTGCTACTTATATCATTCGTGCTGTACATCGCTTACGTGAATATAACGTCCAGCTTCAAACTTAAACGCTATGCGTGGCTGTGATATGTCAAACGGACAAACAAACTGAACGTAATTACTAGATTACTTACAACCTTGCTGAAATAATAATAATTGTATATCACTAAACGTTTGCTCACATTAGTCGGCGAAAAGTTTTAATGCTGTCTCTACATTCTGTACCCACTTTTTGTTGAATACAAAATATAAACACGACAAAATGTAACGAGTTTTAAATATGCCAATTAAAATAGTTCCACGACAAGTTCCCAGCGTACAGCGAACAGAGGAGTGCGGACGAGAACGGATTGCGAAACAGCTCCGAATTACATAATTCGCTGCTATGTGGAAGTATTTAATCGTTTATTTCTATTTAACTAGTTAGGCGTTTAAAATAAACTACGTCGAATAATTAAGTCATTTATGAAATTGTGCATAATTATAAGATTCTGTGCAATTGTAAGGGAGCGCGGAGTGGGCAGTTAGTCGTGTCGCGATGTAGCGGGGCGGGCGGGGCGGGCGGGGCGGAAGCAAACATTAGCGTTGCCGACGCGAGAGGATAATGAGCGGAATTAGCGGGCATTGTGGGGCTCGCCTTCCTCGCGGCCTCACTCCGTCCACTGCAGGCGGCCACTGCACGGCCGGCCACATTACTCTGTGTCCAACATCGAACTGGGCTATAATGGAGTGAGACTGAGTCGCTGACCTTAACAATTTTGATATCAGTATTGATATCAATTTTGATATGAGTATCGTCTCTGGCGATAACAGCAATTCTCCCTATATCTACCCATAGCCTTTTATAAACAGAATTCCTTTATATGGCGGCCGAACAACCACTTCAACTCTAGAGCACAATGATTCACTAAAAGAAAGCAGTTGGTTGAAAGGGAGTTTTTTATGTCAAATGATTTCCTTGTTGTATTGTTTTAATTAATCTGTTTAAAACATTTCATCTCACTTCGTGTCACTATCACTGAAAATCTTTATTATGAGCTGTGGATTTTCGCGAAATAAATGAATAATTTATTAATTAAAAAGTACATAAGTATTAGGAAGTAAGAGCTCAGTTGTTATGGATATACTAATTGTTAATATATATACATACATATAAAATTAAAGATTGTACGGAGTCTTCTCTGGACGTGAAGCGAAATCCAGTCAGACCTAGTGCAGAATATTTTAATGAATTTCTAACATTATAGCTCTATATTCAATAGGTGTAGAGCGTATTACGCGCGGTAATGCGGCGGTCGAGTGCACGAGGTGTCTCGTTACGGCCACATTCACTAACTCGTTACAATTCGTCTCGATTGTTCCTCGCTAAGCCTGCACCTCCGCACTCCGCACTCCGCACTCCGTCCTCCGCACTCCGCACTCTACACTCCGCACTCGACTGAGCGGTGTCTGATGAATTGCATTCATAGCTCAATTTTAACATATTATTCTTTGTTTAAAGCTCTTACCCAGTAAGATCGCTCCGTGGTTCCTCAATACCAACTAAATAAGCTTTCACATTTATTCTATTTATACTATATTTTTTAAAGATAAAGTACCGCTTAAATAACTTTAATTAAATTCAAAATAATTGCTCATTTTTTATTTTTCGCATTGCTATATCTGTATATATCTGCATATTATTCACAGTTGTGAATATTTTAAATAGTAGTGAATAAATACTAAATAGCCTGAATTGACCTACTCGTGTGACGGTGAAATAAAATTTAATTTGTAGTTGGAAAAGCTGATGAATACCGAGGTACTGAGGCTGCTAGTTTAGGTTACTGTGGCGTGTCTCACATTACTGTGTCTTAGGCCATATTACTGTGGGTATGAGCTGCCGACATTAATGTAATTTATCTTACAAAAAAAAACGATTTGCCATAGCATACTATAATTCCAATTATTATGTAAATAATCAAAATTATTATTAAATTTTATTTTATTATTATTAATATTTAATTTTCAAAATGTACTTTTGTACCTACTGAGAAACATTAACGATTGATTGACAATGTATCGCGCTGTAAATTTTTCGTAAGGTAAGGTAAGGTGGCAATCACACTGCTCTCAAAAAGGACACGCTACCACAAGGCCGATGTAATTAGCCTCCGACTGGCTGGCTGGGAATTGGGTGGGATCTGTGCGGAGTCTGAGTGACTACCAACAATAGTTTAATTAAGCACGGTCTGAGCGTCGAGAGCTCTACAGCTGCAGGAAAGCGCCGCTGCAATTTGGTAATTACAAGCACTGGGGGACGGGGTAGATGCGGGGGGGGGGATGGGACAGCCTCGCGGAACCCTTGTTGCCATCTTAAAAATCTAATAAGTACCTACTAATTTTAAAGCGATAAAGGCTCATTAAAAATCGTAATATTATGTACTTGGTACTTTGATGTCAATTCCGTTATGTTTTTGTTGAAATGATTACTACTATATAACACATAAATTGGTAGGTAATTAGGTTTATTACATCATAAACAAGCCACATTTTTCATGACAGTATTCAGATTGTTTAGTATCGGATTGACTGTAATATTATATCGTACATTTATATCTGGACTAGAGGTGAACTGAAAGTAATTTGCACAATATATTTAAGATGATATTGATTGATATAATTCTTCCAAATCGTGGTGTAACATTGTACTCGTATGCTAGATATATTATGTGCTCAGTGCAGTCCGACCGCGGACCGCGACAACGCAACACTCAAACATGCGGAGCCGCGCTTAACGAGGGATTCATTGCGCTCTCGGCTCGCTGATGAAACTTTACAAGAACGTAATTACAGTTTCGGTAATCTGGCTTCATTCCGAGCTTCTACTTTCCATTTATAAGGTTTTAAATATTGTGTTTTGTGGAATTCTTGCGAGCCCGCACGCGCCCTCTCTAAATCACACTCGAAGCTGCAAATTGCTTTTAATCCACTCCATAGATGGCGTTCACCGACAAACGAGCCACGAACCCCTCTGCGCGATCGCGGTCGATCGAACTTAAAACTTATCGTGTGGAGATAAGGTGACTTTCTGTTTGATGAAACGCATTGAAGAGGGAATTAGAATGCAATTGAGATGTATTAAAGAGTTTGGAGTGATTGGCGACACTCGGCCGCGGCGCTCCTGCACTAGATCGCTCAACGAGCCGGATTGTTTTAATACTTTGCCCGGGCATTTTGTTCAATTGCTTAATTGCTCACGAGAGACTGGGCAAAGTGAGAACTAATTATTTTCAAGACTTATTTAATTAATACTCATGTTTGAAGTCCTTTCAGTAAAGGCAATTTTTAAGAAAGTTCATTTTAATCTCTTTAAATTGCTCTTATCTCAAGTAATTTGTGTGCGTTTTTTTTTTAAATAAAGATCTTAAACCTCAAATCTGTGAAAACACCTCTTAATTAAAAGTGGTCGTTCAAGGGTTTATACTACTTACGTCATGCAGTGTACCGCCGGCCTAGCATGCCAACCACGACAAAATTTTGTCGACCGTTTTCTCGTGTTTTAATCGATTATCTCTTTATGTCTTCCAGGTCAAACTCAACTTCTGATGTCAAAAGTAGATATACTTGTCGATCGATATATCTTGTGTATCAGAGTTGTCGATGTCAAGATATCTTATATCTTAGTTTGTCTTCACTCGCCCGCAAGATATCTCTTGGTGGTCATGCTAGGCGGGCTGGTATCTCGTGCCTTCTGCTTTAGCACAACACTACAGCGAGCGTCCCTTACAATTCGTTTGTACAGGGCAATATTTTTAACTACTGAATCGATTTGAAAAATGATTATAATAACAGAAGCTAAACATTTACTGATAAATATTAAGTTTTATCACTTATAATATAAAGGTTTCGGTTCGAAATTGTAATATATCAAAATGATGTTCTTCAGGCGTGCGCCGACATTATTGTAGTTTACTTCAATTTGATACGACCTTTTGCTTTTAATAAGTATAACATAAAAATCTCTCGACTTTATTCCATCAAGTTTTGTTCTGGTGCATGTCGTGACTGGTGTATCGACTCATCAGTGAATAGCAATAGCATTTGAAAAGTGTAAAGCAAATTATTGTATTAAAATGAATGAAAGAGCGAATACAGACGAGTGAACACCGCGAAGAATAATCTCCATTAAGAATAAATCACTCGATTGTGTCGGCTGCCGGCTCACAGCTGGCTGCCCGTGAGTCGTGAGCCGGGAGCTGTGAGTCGTGAGTCCTGCTGCAATCGAGTGCGAAGGATAATTAACCCTCAAGTCGTTCACAATTTCCCGGCGGAACGGACTCATTTGGAAATTATCAAATTATACCATTTTTGCCTTTCGCCATTTACAATGTCTTTTTATTAGCGCAATGCGACTCGACTAGCTCAATTTGTTTCTATTCTCTGAAGGCCCCAGTGCAATCGGAGCCCTGAGCCGAGTGCAGTAGAGTCGCTAATGCCGTGTGCAACGCGACGCGCGAAAACCACGTATGCGTAATTGCTTTTCATTACGGCCCCATTGTAGTGGAGAGCGAGCGGTAAATTGGCGACAATTATGCGATAAAAAAATTAAAAGTGGACCCAGTTGAGACATTTAGCGGCGCCCTCCGGCGGCGTCCGACCTCTGCTCGGCCTCACTCGCCGAAGTCGAGTGAAGTAGAGCACTAATGTTATGTAATTTAAATTATATTTAAAAAAAATATACCTACTTTTTTACATAGGTTCACGAAACTGGGGATACACAGTAAAACCTTCAAAAAAGCCCCGTATAACAACAGCATGCGTACAAAACTTACTACAACTTACATGGCAATAATATTAGTTATGTCTAAAAAAATGAAGGTTAATTCACTCAACCGACGTCGAATAATCAGTATTCATTATCATGATTAAAAATGTCTTAATTATCAAATCCGTTTACTATTTAATATATTATATGATGTGATGAATGTGATGCTATTTGGTCGGTATGTGGTCAGTATCTGGCGGTAACAACAGTTATTCTTACAGGTGTGGTTCCAAAACCGTCGCGCGAAGTGGCGCAAGCGGGAGAAGGCGCTGGGACGAGAACACGCGCCCTTCCTGCACCACGAGCACGGTGAGCTAACCTCTGCACCTCACATCTCTATATTACAACGATTTTATAATGTCAATTATATTTATAGTTTATACAGACATGTAAGATTTTCGCACGTTATAATCGTGCCTAGTACCTACGAAGTAGTGTGTTGAAGTTCTTACATAGTATTAGAAACCTTGAACCGATAAATTGTAAAAAATATAGAAGTCTATAATAAGAGTACTCATTCTTATTTGTGAAATATTATAAAATGTATTGTCTTTTGTGAACGCATTTATGAAACATTTAAAAAACACAAGTCTGCGCGTGAGCACACGCGCTGTGAGCCGGGGTCGATCACGTCGGGATAAACACTAGAATGAATATATTGAGTTTAAATCCATTGCTATTTAATAATGCTTGTATTTAACTATCAGATCTTGGTAGATAGCTTACCATAGCAACGAACATATAATAATTTATATGTAAAAAAAAGGCAAAATAATAATATTTAAATAAAATACTCAGTATCAGAGTGTGCCCGTGACCACATTTCCTGAAAAGCATTCGAAACGTTGCGTGGGGACAATAATATAAATAATAAATCACGATTTATTCCAGAAGAAAATATTTTATTTAAATATGTGATGCTTGCGTTAATAAAAGTCAATACTTTTTATAATATTTCACAAATTAGTGTGTCTATGATTATCTAATAATTCATTGCGATACTATCTCTAAAAGGGCTGCTCACTTGATATATTCAAATCTTACGCTACTTAAAGCATTTCAACTGTAAGTACTGAGTGACATAAACGAACTTCCTGAGCGCTGGGCGGGCGGCGCGGGGCACCTCAATAATTATTTACCCATTTCCTTGACACGTTTTGTATCTATTTACGAATCAGTTAATACGTATCGTTAGCGAGTTGCCAGAGCTGTTATTATAAAACCATTAATTGGAATTATGTTCGGAGATGTATCGATAGCGCGCGCAATTACCCGCGCGTCCCGCCCGCCAAGTGGAGCCTGTCACAATATACGCATAAATCATCGAATAATCGAAATCAGGGAACAGTTTGTGTGACATAGGTACATCGAGACGGGGAATTTATACTTGATGTTGAATTTAATCGACCTTTAAAATTGCTAGTAAATAAATTGATGTTGTAGAGTAAGCTAATAGCTAAATTTTATTATTTATATTTCACATCATAATATTAGATCTGATGCATAAACATGTAACTCTATATTATAATATATATTTTGTATTATTTTTACTTATTACATAAAATGGTTGTCGTTTAGAAAAGAAACTACCTATCTTTCTTGCCGGTCTTTTAAACTAGCGCGGTAACTTTAAACAACTTGTTAAAAGGTGCTTTACAAGCTTTTAGCTATATTTGAATATAACTATATTAATATTAAGCGTTTTTAATAATCCAAATATCTGTGATAACAAGTTACAAACTTATCTTAAGCAGGAACTTATAATTAAATGTTAGGTTAGTTAGGTTTGACTTATCCATCTTTGGTCAGTGAGTCTTGATACGTGCCCTGCCCATCTCCATTTTAAGAGAGGGGAATCACTAAATCTAATATATAAAATTCTCATGTCACAATGTTCGTTCCCATACTCCTCCGAAACGGTTCGACCGAATCTTATTAATTTTTTTATGCAGAAGCAGTCTGAGAATCGGCTACTATCTATCTTTCAAATCCCTAAGTTATAAAATTTTATTTTTTTATTTTTTTTGGATTATTTTTTATTATGTGGCATTATAAAATACATACAACCCTTTATTTTCACTCTTCTTACCTCTATTATCAAACCCTGTTTTTTTTGTCAAAAAATTTAGACCCGTGCGAAACCGGGGCGGGTCGCTAGTATACTATATATTAAAAATGAATTGATATAAACTATGGGTGCTGTCTCATGCGAGGTCCCGGTCGAGGTGTCCGACAGGTGTGACGCGCCGCTGCAGTCGACAGTAGCGGATTGTGTAGCTTATCGGTCTGTACTCTGTGGGACCCGACGGCTGCGGGCAAATGGCCTCGCCGTATAAATGTATTGCATGTTATACATTTAATACCCAGTTATTTCAAAATACAGTGTATCATCATCGTACATCGTTACGACGTATGACTCTTGTATGTCTACATAACAAAAAACGTTCAAAATATATGCTCGTTTTCAATTCCAATTTTGAACTCAGTGAACAAAACATCACATATGTGGGTGTCAGTTTTCTTTTAAAAGTTTATACATTTCTTGACTAGAGATTACAAACTGTTTGAGAAGTTAGTTCAAAACCTCCAAAAATATACTAAATATACCTTTTTGAGCCCATACAGTGCCACGCCAGTCGCTGAGGTCTCGCTGCGAGTCAGCTGCAGCTGGTGAGGTCGCTCTGGTTTCCGTTCCTAGAGAATGCTGATGTCACCATCGATCGAAAGTGTTCTTTTTACTCAAAATCTCATGAACAGTTATGCTTTGTAGGGTAGTTTAAAAGGATCAGAAACCCATTGCTGGAACTACATTCCACCAACATATAAAACACTAGCAACGCGTCCCGGCTTCACAGGGGTGAAATGTAGATGTATTATACATAAATATATATATATATATATATCTTAGTTTATCTTACTCGCTGATAATGTAGCTTTGTATTGGTGAAATAAATTTTAAAATCAGCCGACTAGTTTTTGAGTTAATTCACAAACAAAAACAAATCCTTCCTCTTTATAATATGTATTAGTATAGATATAAAATTAATAAATTATTTTAAACAGAACTTAAAAAAATATTTACTTCACAGACAAAAAAATGACTTTGATATAGACAAATATAACCCTGATTAAATTATGTGTGTAAATAAATACTCTTGTAGATTTTTGTTCCAATAGTAATTATTAATGCATAAGCCTACGTATGAAACATATTAAAACAAAATGTGTGAAGTTGATGGAGAAATAATTACGTCATATTTTATAATTTACTAGCAACACGCCTCGGCTTCGAATTGATACAAAATAGATATTGTCGTGGTGTCAGTATTATTTGAATATTGTTCATACAAACATACCAAAATCACGATTAAAAATTAACGGTTGGTGGTAGAAGGTTAAAAATTTAGGGTTGTATATGTATGTATTTGTAATATGTGTACCTATTTGTAATACCGAATCATAAATATATTTTTTGTCCATAGGACATCACTTAGGAGTACAAAATTTATGTGTTAGACCTTCTGAATACACACACATAATATATTTATAAGAATCGGTAAAGCCGCGTCAGAGGAGTTTTGTTACATACACTGTGACATGAGAATTTTATTTATTATATGTATTATGTATGATGTATCCGAGTCGACGCCAAAGCATCACGCTGGATTAGACCCAAATCAGTATTTTGACGGTGGGTGCCGCTGCCGGAGCTTTTACTTAGTCTGATCCCATTTACACATATTATGTATTATAAAATACATCATCGTTTGGACAAATATATTTATGCCATCAAAAACATAAATTGTAAAAAAAGCCAAGTCTTGCAACTCAGTTCTTCTATCGAAAAAGTTTTGAGATCTATATAATACCAAGTCGGTCAATTTATTCAGTCTCTACTGAAGGATCCTTCTGTCTTAAGTAATTACATAATAAGCTAACCTAACAATATCTTATAGTGATCATATCAATGCCAATATTAAAAATCTTTGATGTTTAAAATAAATAGATTGCCTCGGCTATCGCATGAAATCACAATGTATCTTTTTTTATTTTATTAAAAACATAATGTATCTCACAAGTAATACATATTATATTAAATTAGATTGTTTAGTGCGATTGCCAAGTCAATCTATTTATTTTAAACATCAAAGATTTTTAATATTGGCATTGATATGATCACTATAAGATATTGTTAGGTTAGCTTATTATGTAATTACTTAAGACAGAAGGATCCTTCAGTAGAGACTGAATAAATTGACCGACTTGGTATTATATAGATCTCAAAACTTTTTCGATAGAAGAACTGAGTTGCAAGACTTGGCTTTTTTTACAATTTATGTTTTTGATGGCATCTCATTTCTTTTTGTAGATAGTCCTTTTCTTAGTTTATTTGGATAAGAATTAATACAAAGGTATGGATAATAACAGTCTGATTTTGATCGGCATTTTTATCAACTTTTTAATGTAAAAAAGTAGTTAAAGTGACATAACTACAATAGTTGGATATATGGTCTCGAGAAGTTTTTTGTAGATTTTGATATGTTCTATAATATTGTAGAACGTTTTTTTGTTCTATCATCAATACTTTCCGCAGCACATGCGATGAAAGACATTTTATGGCTACTTTTTAAACACCATGGGTTGTTTTTAGTAGGGATTTCTAAGGATCTCTATTTTTTTCTAGTAGTAAATACCCTATGTTACTCAGTGATAATGTAGCTTTCTAACGGTAAAAGAATTTTTAAAATCGGTCTAGTAGTTTTTAAGTTATTCATTACATACAGAAATACAAAAAAAAATTGTATATCTAGAAAACTGGACCGAAATTTCAAAATATTGTAGTTTTTCCTTGATTTATAGACTAAACACTAATTGTATTCTAAATTTCAAGTTTCTATGTCTGCTAGAAGTGCCTTAGAGTTTTGATGATCGGTCAGTCAGTGAGTGAGTGAGTGAGTGACAAATTATCAAACTTTGACTAGTTATAATTCTTAAACTACTGGTTCAAACAGGATGATATTTGAAATATACCGAGTTTATACAATGCCTGCTTAGTGACTGAAAATTCAGGATTCTAGTTTTATCCACAACGAAGTTATAGGGGGTCGAAAATGGCCCGAACTACTTCGAGAAAAGGATAGTACGGCCGTGCCGCTTTTTGCTCGACTTGGCGGGGGCACTACCGTGCCCCCAGATTTCCTGATAGTTCTTACTGAGGACCATAGGTTATATTATAACCAATTTTAATGTTGTTGTTGTTGGCGGCAGGTGTCGGCGAGTGGGGCGGCGTGGCGCCGGCGGGCGCGGGCGGCGAGTGGTGGGCGCTGGGGCTCGGGGCGCTCGCCCCGGCCCCGCTCTGGCACGAGCCGGCCTTCACCGCGCTGCTGCACAGGTGTGTGTGTGTGGGTGTGTGGGTGTGACCCACAGCAGGGGTTACGATAACTGAGTCTACGTAGAACACTGAAAATATGTTGCTGGATGCGGTGCCAAGTTCGTCGAATATCAAGTTCCGAAGTGAAATATTTTGTACAGTGAAGGATGAAAATTTTTTCTAGGTGCAGGAGTATCTAATACTCGTAATAATATATTATGTTCACGCGGAGGTCATAGGGGTTTTAGGATTAAAAAGTATGAAATAAAGTTGCAGAATGTGAAGCTCATACTTATTTTATCTATTTTACGAGACATGGTCAGCGCTTCATTTCATACAATTGTAGTTCAGTAAGGTCTAGGTAACTCCAGCATAGAGAATAATAGGGAGAAGAATTGTGCAGGAAAGGACCTATGAGATTCTGCAAATAATTTTGGACTTACTGCGTCAATTTGACAGCTTTCGTCATGACAAATACATCCAATATAATATTGTGTCCAACAGGTACGTGCTCCGCCTGCCGCCCCCCGCGCCGCGGTCGCCCGCGCCCCGCTCACCGTCCCCGCTCCGCTCGCCGCCCCGCTCCCCGCCCCGCTCGGGCCCGCCGGGCGCGCCCGCTCTGCCCGCTCTGCCCGCCCCGCCGGACGCTCTGCGGCTGCTGCACGAGCGATATAGCAGAGTCCACACGTAACACTGCTGCGCCGACACCCACCACTCGCCGCCGGTCGACAGCTGGCACAATATTATGTAAGGCGCGTGTATCCGGTATCGTACTCCCATAGCATAAACCTTTCCGTATCGACCTATCCGTAGACCAAAGTCGGGTCTGATTTTGATAGAAGAAGTTGATCTGTCATTTATTATATTTACTAGGAATACTTTCTCGCAAATAATTCTGGTCTGGCTCTGGTCGAATTTTGGATTTTTAACACTATACTGATATAATACATATATACATAACATATATGATACAGCGGTCAAACATTGGTTAATTTCTCCAAAGAATAAGTGTAAAGTAGAGATGATGCAGACGTAACTTCGTTCTACGGATAGGTACATATTGTTATGCTAATTTGTCGCATTTCAAGGTAAATGCATAAATATACAAAAATCTTCTTAAATCAGAAATCGTAATGTCCAAAAATAGTTGTCATATTATATTCCCTCATGTTGCGTGTGCCTTAAAAATTCTGAATGTTTTCATTTGGTAAGTTGGATAATGGAACGAGCACTGTGCACATAGCCATACCGCGTTAGCAATAAGCAGAGTTTACAAATGAATAAGTGTAAATATTTGATATAGGTATAGTTGTAAATATTGTACAGTGAACTAATTGTAAGTAGATTTTATTTGTAAATTGACTTAAGCGAAATTGCGAGCTATATTGTTACCATATTATTTTAAATGATGAGTTAGAGTATGAACTCCGCTGCTGTGTAGCACAAGTGTCGGCGGGACCACAGAGTAACAGAGCGTGGTGCTCTGTGGTTGGGACTCGTGCGATGTACCATGTATGTGATGTAGTCTGTGACACCGACAGCGACCAATTCTCTTCATTTACCTGATGGTGTAGAGGGATCCATCAATATACTGTATACTTTCACTTGTATATTACTTCGTTTTTAATTTGTTGTGATATTGTTTTATCAGCAAATTGGAAACGGCTTCTATTGTTCAAATGAAATAAATAGCAGAAGGTAGAGTCGGTTCATTGTAATTTTACCTCGCAATGAAGTTGTTTTCTCTAGTTTTACATTTTCTAATAGGTTTGAAATAGATACATTTAATTGTGTTAAAAAAATGGGAATTGTATCAATTGATACCTAACGCTACCGGAAAGTTATCTGTTGAGGTGTCCAATAATAATTATCGGTTGAAATCAACAGATATAAATCTCAGATCGTTCCTCTCCGACTTCCTTGCAGTTGTATTTTTTTTTGTGTTTCCTCGACTCTTCTCCCCACTTATATGTATGTATACAATTCTTAATAAGTAAATAAAATATTATAAAAAATTAAAGGGCAGACCCTTTTCAACGACCCTCTACTCCGTCAGTACAGCGACATATAATTATATTTTGTGACTCCATATGTTAGTGTTAATTAAATGTAATGTAGATGTAAGGTTTCATTAATTTATTGAAGTAGATATGTAGTGAGTTTGCAATAAACATTGTAGCACTTTAAATATATTAGATGCAAAACAAAACTAGTCTTTTTATTATTAAAAGTTTTATTTATTTCCAAATTCGTCACCGTTTAGTTAGGGCATTTTTTTCTTTTGATCAAACTATTGACTGCTTTTTTTAGATTGTGTTAACGCAACGCAAGAGAGCAATGTATTGTGAAGTAAGTTCCATTGTCTAGAGGCGGGCAGGCGGGCAGGCGGGCAGGCGGGCAGGCGGGCAGGGTGAACCCCGGCGAACGAACTTACATTTTTATGTTTTCTCGTCTCGTCAAATGAATATATGTATTTCTTCTTTTACGAAGTGATATATTGGAAGAAATTAAAATGTGTTTAAATACGTATACTATCCGAGAACTGTGCGAACTGTATATAACTAATTCGCGAGGATGACTAGTAAAAAATAAAGGTCTGATCAAATCATATTAATGTTTGGAGAATATTTCTTGAACTCGGAACATTATAAAGGCCGCTTTTGGTTTATAAAACTAAAGTTACTCTCAAAAAATTATTAAAATACTTTTATAAAGAGAATTTTTAATAATTTTTGATGGGTTTTAAGCCGAAATTTTAATTCCTTTATTGTGGAAGAAATCCATCGGCCTATTGTCTACCCGAGAGCGCACTCCACTCGAGCGAGCACAAGATTAAATTTGCGTCTCGATCTCACCCAGACGAGTGTTTGAAGAAAGATTAATTTGGAAAAATTGGGCGCTGAGCACACTTCGCTCTCCGGCTTACGCGCCCCGCCAGTGTACACACCGCCTACTGCCGACCGCGCAGCGCACCCGCATAGCTCTGAAACTGTATGTCAATAAATATTTAAAGAAGGTTAGAATATTTATAGTTATTCCTACATTAATAGTATATAACGATACGTGTACGATACGAACGAACAAAATGTGATACGAACAAAATTAACGACTGACTGGTCACTGTTCGCCTTTTTTATGTTAGATATCGACATTCGACGGACGAGCATGAGGTTCACTTGATGGCAGGTCCTCCACAATACATCAGTCAATGATGCGCTGTCGACCTACTTTTTACTTTGAGCATTCGGAAATCCACAGACTGAAACCGAAACGCGCAAGATGCACTTGATGGTTTTTCATTTTATGAACGGTGGTTCGTTTCCTGGTCGAAATTTCGATATTTCCCCCAACCGTTCAATGCCCGAAGTTGCCGTCTTAGCTGAAGACGTGGAGAAGACATGCTTACAGAAAATTATAAGCATGCCGCCTCAGTGGGATTCGAACCCACGACCCATTGCATCTGTGCGCACGGCAGTCGTTCTACCGAACGCGTCAAAAGTTTGTATTGTATAATAGTTTTTATAAAAAAAGGAATGATTGAAGAAATGATGATTTTTGTTTACTAACTATTATACTTAATTTAACATAAAAGACAGGGCTATTTTGTTCGGTTGAAGAGTTGCCTTGAAGAGTGGCCCACCTGACAAGTTCCTATGGATTGCATCCAGTTGACAGAAGAGAGTAAAATAAACTTCTAAAACAATGGCCGCCATATTACGAAATACCTATACAAATAAATAAAATAGATTTATTGATCCGGATTAAGCTCTGAAGGGTTGAAATTTAATAAGTAGGTAGATTAGTTTCAGATAGTGATGTTATTAATTAAGATGGAGATTTTTTTTAGCATTTTATTGAATACAATTTTTATCATCTATTATTGTAGGCACGGGTAGAAGCTTTTTTAATGAGAAGTTAATGCAGTCCTTACGGTGTAATGTGACAACTCCCCCCCCTCTCTCAAGAGGCGGGGGGGGGGTCTGGGCGGGCCGAGGCTGTAATTGGCCGCTGCGCCGTTAACCTCAACTGCGGTAAACAGTTTAACGTATTAGCTCGCCGCTCGCTTTATGAACTCCTGGTACTCGTCAGTCGGGACGCTAATACCTATTGTGGCCTTCGAAACTTTCGTAATACAGGTTTACAAACAGGTTTAATACAACTTTACAAAGATTTTACGAGATAACGACCGCGACTTACAAATTGAGTTTAAACGGGATAAGCTGTATTATCCGCTCGAATATAGGTTTCATATAAGACATTTATTTTTTAATTATTGGATCCAGTACAATCATCCTCCACGTTTCTGTGTATATTGATGGAAGGCGAATTTTGATAATTATTATTTCCTTACAGATTACATACATATGTATGTATTTCCAGAATTAGTGAAAATTTATTTGAAAGACAGTCATCGCTCCTACTATTTATTATCGATTGTGATTTGGACGTCGCGTCTTTGAAATATTAATTGGCGCATATACTTTGTGGAAGACTATTAAAAGTAATATATAATTCATTTAATTTTATAAATCAGGCTATTCATAAATGTTTGTCTTTGGGGACGCGTAGGCACCTACGATGTTCTGTTCCAGCAAGTGCTAGAAAGCCAACTTACACCATACTTTTACATTTGCTTTCATACGTTACATTATCACTTCGTCAGTTGAACTTTACTCCAACTAAAACTGTGCAATTTTTGCTAATTGGATTGTGTTGTGATACTAATTGCGTCTACCTATCGTTAGGGAGCTAGTGAGCATTAAGTAGAAGCCGAATATTTCTGATGCGTGTTTAAAATTAAATTTTGTACTTTTAGCTTGGCCAGAGCGTCGGGTTGAAAAAAAAATTCAAGTGGTCTGCCTTCGAAATATCAGAGGCCTGAACATCAGCCTCATCGAGTTTCTTGGTTGTCATTAGAAATTCAAACATCAATCCAAGAGGCAGACATGTTCGCATGATATTAGCACTTCTTTTTTTTTTTACATTTTTGAAACGCTGTCAATAGCGAACGCAGAGGCAACATGCTGACAGACTATTTTTCCGTGGTCCTTCTCATTGTTTTTAATCGAACCATTTCAGTCTGCCAAGTGTGCACATCATTATAGAGTTTTTTAAATCATAAAAAAACAAAAAAAATCGAAAACTACAAAAGTCTGAGCCCTGGATGTCTGCCTCTACGATTTTTTGTGTTTACAGGATGACTATGATCATCAGCCCCAGAGGCAGACATGTGCACATAATATCACCCACCTTTTTTTTTCAACATTTTCGAAACGTTGTAAATTGACAACGCAGCGCCACCATGGTGGCAGACGAGGTCCTTGATGTTTCTTAGGGTATAATTATCACTATTAATAACGTCTGCCATGTGTGCGGATCATATTGGATCATATGGAAGATATTCTAATTAAAGTTCTTAAATCCAATAAATTAGTTTATGTCTGTGGTGATTTCAACATTGATATACTCACTAAATCACCTGAGAAAATAAAGCTCTTAGCATTATTTAATTCATATAATTTAAAATATTTATTTAGTGAACCAACAAGAATAACAGCTTTCTCTAGTACATGTATAGATAATATTTTCACTAACTGTAGCATTGAACAGTCTTCCATAATACCTGGGGTAAGGTCAGACCACAAGGGACAGCTTGTTAGTTTTAAATTAAATAAAATAAATCCGCCAAATAAAAAAATTACACTTAGACCATTAAATGAAGAAAAAAATTTACAAAAATTTAAAAATAATGTTTTAAATAAACTATGCTCTTCTAGCTTAAATACCAAAAATCCAAATAGAAAATTTGATAATCTATTTAGTATACTCTGCCATGAATTTAATAAGGCATGTCCAAAAAAGAGTATAAAAATAACTCACAAGTTTAAATTTAATGAATGGTCTACTAAAGGGATAAGGATAAGCAGGGATGTCTTATATAACTTGTACCATGAAAAGCCACTGACGTCTGATCTATCATTTCACACTTATGTAAGAAACTACTCGAAGATATTCAAAAGGGTATGTATTTTTGCCAAATCGAAATCAATTAGTAATAAAATTGCTAAATCCGATAATAAAGTAAAAACTGTTTGGAATATTATTAACTGCGAAACTGGTCAGACTAAAATGAGAGATGCTGACCCGCGACTACTTATTGATAATGTTATCATCTCGGATAAGGTAGAAGTAGCCAACGCATTCGACACCTTTTTCTCAAACATCCCTGTAGAGGTTACCAAAACACTTCATTCATCCTCTGCACAAGCGGTATCATTACTAAAAGAGAATTTCAGTAGGGAAATACCGCATTTTAAATTTCAATATATAAATGCTTTCACTATTAAAAGATCATTTAAGACTCTAAATCTTAAGAACACAGAGGATTTATGGGGCTTTTCTGTTAAAGTCATTGAATCCATTATAGAGTATGTCGCCCCCATACTTAGTGAAATATTTAACCTCTGTATCGACAACGGTGTCTTCCCTGACTTGATGAAACACAGCAAAGTTATTCCCATCTTTAAATCAGGTTGTAAGAAGAACCCTTCACACTATAGACCTATCTCAATTCTTCCAGCTTTCAGTAAAATCTTCGAAAGAATCATCCTAGATCAGATGCTAAGACACTTTAATATTAACAACATATTACATGACCGTCAGTTCGGCTTTACAAAGGGTAGGTCTACTACTGACGCAAGTGCAAGATTGATTACCCAAATCTTAAGCGCCTGGGAGGACTCGCAAGATGCCGTAGGCATTTTCTGCGACCTATCCAAGGCGTTTGACTGCGTTGACCACGATACTCTCATTTGTAAGTTGAGCCACTATGGTGTTCGTGGTAAAGCTCTCGCGCTTGTCCTTTCCTATCTTTCAGACAGACAGCAAAAAGTAGAAATTAGTGGTTCGAGATCATCTGGATCAATAGTGAAAATGGGTGTGCCGCAGGGTTCCATATTGGGTCCCTTTTTGTTCCTTGTTTATATTAATGATCTCCCGCATATGATGTCTGAGATATCGGAAATTATCTTATTTGCTGATGACACTTCCCTCGTTTTTAAAATTAATAGGAAAGATTCCAGTCCAGTAAACGTCAATGATAGCTTAGTAACTCTATCGAAATGGTTTGCCGCGAATAATTTACTCCTCAATTCTGCTAAAACTAAATGTATTAAATTCTCGCTGCCTAATGTCACCCCAGTAGGGCTTAACGTAACTCTCGACGGTGACAAACTTGAAGTCATCACTGAAACCGTTTTCCTGGGCATAACCATTGACAGTAAATTACAATGGGGAGCTCACATCGCAGCATTATCAGGTAGACTAAGTTCTGCAGCTTATGCAGTCAGAAAAATAAGACAGCTTACTGACGTTGCTACAGCTAGGCTTGTATATTTTGCTTATTTTCATAGCATAATGTCCTATGGTATTCTACTGTGGGGCGCAGCGGCTGACGTAGATGCCATATTCATTCTCCAGAAAAGGGCAATTCGTGCAATTTATAATCTTGGCCCCCGCGAGTCTCTGAGAGAATTATTTAAAGAAATTAATATACTCACGTTGCCTTCCCTTTACATTCTAGAGAATATCATGTTTGTTCGTAAAAATTTGCATCAATTCACTGTCAAAAGTGATATTCATTCTATAAATACCAGGAATAAGCATAAAATAGTAGTCCCAAAATATAGATTAGCAAAATCGAATAAATCGTTTCTTGGGAATTGTGTCAGATTCTACAACAGGCTACCGAAGTGTGTAACTGATCTTACGAATAAAAAGTTCAAAAACGTCATCAAAGGAATCTTAATTAAAAAAGCGTATTATAAAATCCAAGACTATGTTGACGATAAAGATGTATGGTGCTAATTCATCTCTGCATGTGCGCCTTCCCTGGCAACTTGCGCTGTGCAAGTGTGTGTATCTCATTTTACACTAATAGTAAAAACTCAATTTTCTTTTGCATTGTATAGAATCTCTGTATACCTTGCATTATATAAACTTCTCAGCCGATTATTACTATTGTAACCGAGTCCTTGTAAGCTAAACCATTGTTGAAAAGAGTGTCCATGGAGTTTCTTGCCGGTTCTTCTCCATGAGACCCACTTTTTGGAACCGTGCAACTAGACGTTTCATAAGAGCCTGCAAAGGCCTATTTGAAATAAAAAACTTTTGATTTTGATTTTGATTTTGATATAGAAATTTTGCTCATGAGCTCCCTTACCACTACTTGCCTTACCTATTGTAATAGCCGGTCACTATAGTCCGGAGTCGACACCAGTCGACACTAGTTGTCACTCATGTCAGATCTCTTGAATAAGGGCGTCGCACACCATAATTGTTCTCGTTATTTATTCAACTGCTTTCTATCATACGTAATTGATAAAATTCAATCGATATCTCTTACACTTCTATGTGGGCTATAGGCAGAAGTGAGGCGGCCGGAGCGGGCGGCGCAGGTGGGGGGGGGGTCGCTAATGAGTTGAGGGTATTGTTTATCGTCATCAAAGCGCGCCGTGTCAAACGCAGCCGCGTGATTATCTCCACAAACGGCGGAGACGCGGACGTCTGTCTGTTGCTGAGCTGGCTTAATATGATGTTATATACGGATAACCGCAAGGAGTTATTTAAACAGTATTTGAATCAAATCAAATCAAATCATTCTTTATTTGCGAAAATCAGTACATGTGGTGTTAACTATTATATATATTGGATCCATGATTTTCCGCCAAGTGCTATGGCATGCAAATATTAATTTAACTAACTAATAATTAAAGCTAGTCATACATACTTATTTCTAAAATAAACAAAAAAATGAATCTATTATATTGAGTTTAAAATAATAAATATCACAACTAAATTATATAATACATTCATCGGAGAAAAAATCAGTTATACTATAATAACACTTATCACTAAATATATTGTTGAGTTTCTTTTTGAATAGTTTTAAAGGAAGGTATAGTTTTGAACAAAGTTTTGACCAGAAAGAATTATCAGAAGATCATGCGCCGTCGACCTAATTTTTACTTCCAGCATTCGGAGAAAATTCGACATCTCTTTTTGTAAGACAAACTATATATTAAAACTTTTCAAACCGTAATACTAAATAAAATATAACTTATAAATGTATGCCGTTTTTAATTAACGATAAGAAAATATATAATCGGAACCTATTGTTTAAGTGGTCAGTAAGAAAAGGTCTAATATCAATTGATCTGGAGTTTCGAAAGTGCTCCCGAACCATACTCGCTTAAAGTACATACGAGTATATTCCCACGCAATCTTGTTTGTAATAATAACATAAATAAAATATATTCCAATGCCTTCAACATAGTATCGCTAAATCATGGAAATCTCTAAACCTGAATAATAACACCGGTTACATCATCGCAAATCCGAGCAAAGCCTGGTTACTTTAGCATATTTTTAATTAAGTAGAAATGTGAAACAATGGACGCTCGTCTCGTTCGAAGAAGGCAGTTACTCCGCTCCTATAGAGATGCAACTGACATGAATTGTTTTGTTAAAAATTCATTAAAACAGCTCGTTATAATCTTATAACTTGTTTTATGAATATTCCTGGGATATTTTTTAATTTAACTGGTGAGTGCGCTTGTGAGTGAAAATTGAGAAAGGAGATGTGAATAACCATTTGCAAAAGCAAATCACATCAATTATATGAATATAGGATATCCGGTTACTAACTTCAGTATTACGAAAGATTTTGGACATCATCGAAGACTGTTCTCATTCAGCTCCATTCGCCTAAGAGCCGCTGCACATTAGGCCACCGCCACAAGGTGCGTACTTGATATTGCATACATTTTATATGGCATCGGCGTAAAGCGTAGCACTAAGCTCGAGTAGCTGCGACCGAGCCACAAGCAGCGTGCTGTGGGAGTGGCACTCGCACCCCTACGTGATTAGTGGCCACGTCTAGTGGCCATCGGTGGCTTAATGTGCAGCACTGAGTCTTCGAGCTGCGCGAGCGACAAAGTTGGCAAAAATCCCTTTAATATTCTCGAACTACCCTCATTCATGCTCATTAACGTATCTACCTACCACAAAATATGCTGGAAGAGAAATGAAGGAAGAAAAGATTTAAAAGCTTTTTATATACCTACGTATATTTTATGTCTCTTTTACATTTAAGAAAGCAGAGATCACGGAATTCCTTATAATTATGTGGTAAGCATGGTTGATTGTAGTTTATATTTAACAAAAGGTATTATATCAATTTCCAATGAAAAGCATGACGTACGTAAATTTAAAACGAAATAGATCAGTATTCAAGGCGGCTGGCGAGAGTAATAACGCAGGCCCCCGAGACGACACCCCGAGCCGCGCCGCAAACAGCGTAATATGTAGTGAAATAAGGTTAATCTGAGACTCATAAAGCTCGCCAGCCGCTGAATAAACTAATAAATGTAACCGCTCCCGGCGGCGCTAGGGCTGCCCCCGACTAGCTCTGTTTATGTGTCTCTGTAAACCTGTTTTAAATACGTATGGTGACTTAAACGATGAATATCAAAACATAATCAAGTCTAACAGAGACGTGTCCCGGCCACCAGACACGCCTTTGCATGTGTCTCTCTTTTTAACTGTGTCTATACCTCTAATTTGTATTTTAATAAACGTATTATATTTCAATAGATGGCAGAGACTCTCCCCTTTTTACTATCAAAATTTTTAAATATTTCTTAAGTTTAGGTTAGTTCTGTTTATAAATTACTTTTCACTCTGTACAGGTAGTACTCAATGTAAGTACTTGCTAATCAAGTTGAAGAAATTTAGTACGATTTTGCATTGAGGCAGCCCTAGGGTCGAGCGAAGCAAGCGAAAGTCGCACGCTCCGCTAGATGAAATTATCCTTGTAACAGCGGCTTATGAGCGGAATCAATACACGATCATCGCAATAAAAGCTTCAGATGTTTGCCCGCTGGTCCCATCTCCCGCCCCCACTCCCTCCCCTCACCCCCACTCGGCCCCCACCCCCCCGGCCGCCCGCCGGTGCCGGCAATTTGCCCGATATTAAGTTTATACAGCGATTTGTACCCTTCTTTACACCGGAGTTAATAAGTTGTACTCACTGGAGGTGGGAAACGCTGATATATTGTTAGTAATTGTAATAAATAATAATGTAATAATTGTTGCTCTCTGTTTCAATAAACAGAACAGAAAAATATTTATGAAACTTTTATTGAAAAGTTTTCAATTTTCAATGTAACTCAAATAGTACAAGGGCTTTGTATTCACACACTAAACCGCCTATGTATAGACTGTTACTGCCGCCGCGGTCAGCAGTAGCAATCGATTCATCGAGGTGAGTTTCAACTTGTATGGGTCTAAGTTAATGCATCAACACTCATATAACTAATTACTAGATAATGTGTATGTAAATCTTCGACCCGTGAGAGCGTTTATACGAGTGAATGAGCTGCGAGGTTTACGCGGCGAGTCGTTCAGTGAGCGTCGTCTTCCACGGACACGTTACTCGTGGATCATAGCGCGGTCCCCACTGTCCATGTCCAGTCCCCATTACGTCTCAGGGCCCTAGGTCTGAGGGACGTCTGGGCGTGTCCATTTGGGTTTGCGGAGGAGGAGTATAGGGATCACGTCTTGTGGGAGTGCTGGCTGTACGAGCGGGAGAGGGGGGAGATGCTGGACAGCTTGGAGAGGAGAGTATCAGGCCAGGTTCACTACGCGGACCTCGTTGCTTCGGAGGCGATCTACGCCGATCTAGGCGATCACCAGATTCGCGCATGCGTGGCACCGCGTGAGGAAGGTGATAGAGGTGGAGGAGAGGAGAGAGAGAGTGGAGAGGTAGTGGAGGAAATAGACACATGCTAGTTTTTCTGTAGATTCAGGCATGGGCAGAAAGCCGGACGAGGAGTCGTTCCTTGTGCAATTGCAGCCCCAACGAGAGAATGCGCATCAAGGACAGAAGCGTGTTATTTGTCGGGAGTCAAGCATTGCACCGGACGTACGCCACGAGCAATTCCGTTGCATCTCCCAAAGTTTCGGTCGCGACCCGGTCCGTATGGCCGAGAGGTCGGTAGGACCATGGGAAGGAGGTGGGTTACTGACCAGTCTCCAGTCCCCATTAACCGCATGATATTAGATTCATATTATATGTATATTTTAATTATATTGGCTGAACTATTTTACTTTAATGTTTAGTAAGAAATAAGTCACTATGATAATTTACACTTTAAACGATTGAAAATTAAGTTTTTTCGCCTGTTTGTAACTTTTCGAACAGAATTTATTTAGTTTTGCCTTTAAATGGAAACTATAAAAGTGTTCTGACTTTTTAAAAATATATCCATACATAGCTCCCTAACAAGTCAATTTGGCTAGCTCACCTATGACATGTGATCACACGTTTAAGTTGCATATTCTATAGAAATTATTTTAGGTAAAAATTAATTAATAATTAATTATGCGTCTTATTTTTTACTAATTCTGAATAAATACAATTTCCAAAAAATGAAAAGTTTTTTCTTATAACGGCAGATATGCTACAAAAATCAAACGGTAAACTCTTAAAGATTCAAGAAGTATCGGCTTGGAACTACCCCCAGAGTTTTGGCAAATAGGTTTAATATTCGATGTTAACCATTGCTTCGGATACAACAGTGAACTTTGAGAGTTAACATAATCTCGAAGCACGAACGCTATTGGTTGATTGATGAACTATTATAATGTATTTAAAATGAACAATCTTCTCGAGCTAAGATGTATTTGCTTCTATGACAATTACTGATTGATACATTGAGTAGGAACCTACCTATATTTGTTAGTCAAAATTAAAATGACCTATTTACAGTGTTTTTTACTTATGGCAGTATAAATACGGCTCTTTGGAGGACGTTAGTAAGAGATAAACTGGGTTGTGTGTTTACATTTCTAAGGTATTATTTATGTACCTTAGTATTAAAGGCACTTTATATATTTATAGATGCGACGCTGTACATCAGACGAAATTGGTCGTTTGAGAAAGGGTGAAATTTATAATTACTTGAGAATACACAAATCAACTCTTGCGCAGTTAATGTAAAGGGCTCGTTTAAAGAATACGACTTTTGCAACTTGAGTGATCAGCTAATTCGCGAGCGGTCTCTCCGCGGCCGCGGCGGCGCGGCGCTCTCACGCGGGACTCACGCGGGTCGATACTCACTCGCTCAGATATAATGTGGATATAATCGACTAACGTGAGAACTGCGCGAGCGCATTCAATATTATGTCAATAAGTGCATTGGGGTAATTAGTTTATAATAAATCGTTTAATTTTCGGTTCTATTGTCCTGGAGGTGGTGTGTTATGTCTGATTGTTAGCTCGGGGCGTTGTGCTCTGTTATTGTTAAAGTCAATACTTGTATTAAAATATCTCTTGTCCGATGGCCGTCAAATAAAATATGCATCGATGATCATGATTGATTACATTAGTAACTTACATTTATATATCGCACCTGAAGAACTGAAGGGAATAAATAATGTAAAATTCTTGTTTTTTGGTAAACGCTTAAAATTTAATAAATCCAAGATAGTTCTTAGTATTACGATTATATAATATTTAATTTGTGAGGCAGATTACTTAGGTGATTAAAAATAATAGTATCTATAGAATCGGCAACCGAATAAAACATGTATTCGCAGAATAGAATAGTCATTCTTAAGAAGTTAAAAAGACAACAAAATATAATATGTAAAACCTTTTTGAAAGAAAATGCTTTTAAAAAAAATAAAGATATTTTTTAGTACGTGATGGACAGCGGCTACCGTCACCCATGTATATCCACCTAAATAGAGGTTTTGCTGATTCGAGCCTATTTAAAAATAGGCTTTCTTCTTATACATCTGCTCGTCTTTCTACTGATTTTGAACATAAAGATTCGAACATTGTCGAACTGTGAACGCGATGTGTGTATCGACTATGGAGTCCTATCGTCGGGAGTATCGCGTCCGCACTTGAGTGACTGATAACCTATCAGCAGCTGTTCGCTCCCGTCAACTGTAATCACTTAATAATATTATAATGTACCAACGATTAACTAAGGGATTACTGTTAACCAACTTGTGTTAGCTGTGCTACAAGTGGGACCCGAGGTAACACACATCTGCGTCTGTTTTAGGTTATTTTCTGTATCGGCAATATTGATCGATGTTTTTATAAATGGCCAGGTTAAAAATACATGGAACCAACGAGCCTGATGAAAGCGTTGATGAAAGTGGAGGAAGCGACAGTAATATGCAAGGATCGGAGCATATGGAAATCCACGATCTATGCCTACCCCAATGGGAAAAAGGCGAGAAATACTTGTATGTATAGTGTACTCGTATACTTGTATGTGTAGTGTACTCGTATACTGCACATCATATATAGTGTACTCGTATACTGCACATCATATATAGTGTACTCGTATACTGCACATCATATATAGTGTACTCGTATACTGCACATCATATATAGTGTACTCGTATACTGCACATCATATATAGTGTACTCGTATACTGCACATCATATAACATACTTTTTATGCGTTATTTTTAAGTTACAAAGCTATTAGCACACAACTTTCAAAAGTAGCGTGTAGTTATTAACTTTTTACTAGAGTTCGATCACGTTGGATGTCAGTCAGCTGAGGCCCGGGGCTCCGAGCTTAGGGCTCCTTCGGGTGCGGGCCCCCGGCCCTGAGACTGATTACAACAATCAGTTACAATGAAGTGTTGGTGTCGAGTCGATTGTGATAAGCTATCAGTAATGAGCTAATAATGCAATCCAGCGCGGGGCCCGGGGCGCGGGGCGAGGGGCCCGGGGCGCGGACACCTGACGCTAATATTAATCGAATCAATCTTGCGATTACGATGTTATTACATTTAGTCTTGATAAACCCGAATCGGTTATCGTACTGGAGATACCCTTTATTTGTTAGTTTATTGAAAATATCCAACAGATGTTTGAATACTCATTCAATTGTTTGAAAGCAACATGAATTGTAGGAAATAAAATATGTTTATGGCTTAGACAGTTAAGTATAATCATTTACATTCACGCATAAACGAAACATCGGATAACGAATTCTCGCTTAGTAGGTATAAGTTGGCTGGAATAGTCAGTATAACTTGGTTTTTTAACACATATTTTTAACACGTATTATGTCTATCGGGGAACAAAGTGATTAACTTTTTTCTGATGGCTCACTTATTTATCTTATAGTTTTGACTGACTTGATAATTAATAACTGATAGGTACTTTACCTTAACTGGCGTCAGAACTGCTAAATGGGGAATGTTTATATAAGCATAAAATAATAATAATTTAATAATTATAGTAATAATTATACACTTAAAACGCATTTAATATAATAACAACGAAAAATGTTATGCAGTAACAGTATAATACATATTATCAATATTTTGAGTACACTCGGCAACTGCTATCGATTAAAAAAATATTTTCTATAATTTTTTAATCAGTTGGTATGTCGCTAACAACTTCAGTTCACTTAATTAATATTTTGTATTTAATATCAGTATTAACTAATTCTCAATAGCAAGAAACTTCTTCCGAGAAAGTACTTAAAGATGTGTGACGTCACTGGCCACGTAAACCCTCATTATAAGTTTCTGACAAAAAGTTCTTAACTCTCACTTTCTGGCACTTTGACAAACATATCGTAAGTTTTAATAAATAACAAAGTAAAAGACCTTTTTAACCACAATCCGAAGGGATAATCCGTCGCCCACCCAGCTAGTACTAAACCATTGCAAACAATTAATGTTACCCTCGCCACAATAGGTCCAAGGTCTTCAGAATGGAGGATACACGCTTGGAAGACACACTATAGTGTAAATATTTGTATCAATTAGTGAAATTCAGTAGCGACTCGACAAGTGTTCGCTCGGAGTAAACATTCATTGCATTTTGACCTCTATGTCCATTACTATAAAAATACGACTAAACAATTTTCAATTTATTTCCTTAAATAAATCACGAAATAATATGCCGTATTACAAGCGAGTAAGTACTAGATTGATGTACACATATTATTATAAAGAGTTATTAACACTCGATCACACCTTCCGGAAGTGTCTACGATATTGTAAACAAATTGCAAACAGTATATTATGAAGAAGGGTTGTAATTAAAATGAATAGTTTGGGAACGGATGCGTTGTGTTCGGTTGAGATTTTACGCCATACTTAAACTAAATAGAATTACTTAAGTTGTTGAATAGAGAATTACTCGTTATATTTTTTAATAAGTTTGTTAAAGTTTTGGAGGGTACTTGTGTGTGAAATGTTATTTTATCAAATGGTAATCTGTAGTTCAATTAAAGGACATTCCTGCCTCTCTAATGAAGACTCTGGTCGAACTAAAAATAAGTCGAGTATAAAATAATTGTTCCTATGGCTGAGACAGTAGCTACCATCAAGTAAACGTCATGCTCAGTTATCGATGTCTGACATCAAAAATTATACGGTATTACGATCACGCCAATAACCTTCGCGCAGTGTCGAGATGGTAAGCGTGGTATTTAAGACGCGGTGTCCGATGGCGAAACTCAGCGGCCGGGATTAAATAATACGACAACTTTGTGAACATTTAAATCAGACAGCTGTTTCCTTTCAGTCTGCTCGTGACCGCGTCTGTTGAAAAGCATTCGGAAGGTCGGGATAAATAATAATTTGCATTTTTATCCGGTAATAGTTATTTTGTTTATTTATTTATTTACTCGATCACCTGTAATTAAATATTATCGGCATTATATATATATAGAAATGTGTCTGTACCATCTCCCACTAGGGGACTCGATAATTCACTTTTATGTTTGACGCAATCTATGCAATTTCAATACATATTTATAGCATGTTTAAATGAAACTGCCCAACCAACATAACCAGTTTAATAGATGAAATAGTTGATAGTGCACTGAAAACTGACACTCGGTCAATAAAATTGTTGTCACAGCATATGCTGTCTGAATTCCCCTTCCGCAAATATATTTATTTTATAATGTAGCCCAATAATTTAGTAATAACTGCGTGGACTGGAGATTTGAGTCTGGACATCAGTAGAACTCCCCGTCGGAGAGCTTGATGGCGTAGAGGTGCAGCGCGCGGAACTCGCAGAACTGGTCGGAGCACCAGCCGCCGTGGCCGTCCGTGCAGCGGCACGAGTCGCACTCGTCCATGTACTTCTCCCCCGGGATGCACTTGAAGAATGGGTTCTTTATCACTGCAAGATGAGAAGTCTCGTCATCCACTTAGCACTGCAGGCAAGGCGTGCTCCTCTTGCAGCCCCCGGTGACGGTGGGTTCGCAGTACACGCAGCAGGAGGGCAGGAGGGCAGGAGGGCAGGAGGGCAGGAGGGCAGGAGGGCAGGAGGGCAGGAGGGCAGGAGGGCAGGATGGCAGGTGGGCAGAAGAGCAGGTGGGCAGAAGGGCAGTTGGCAGGGCACCGTCTCCTCACCTGTACATCGCAGGCAAGGCGTGCTCCTCTCGCAGAGCGCGGTGACGGTGGGCTCGCAGTACACGCAGGAGGGCATCGCTCGACACGCGCCGGAGTCCTGGCTCTCGCACAGCAGACAGTTGCGGTTCTCGGGCACCAGCGACTGGGAGGTCTCCTCCTCCCAGTACTGGTGGGGAGGCTTCGGTTTCACGAACTGAGATACGACGTAACTGTGTAAAGGAAATAACAACGCTTATAAGTATATTGTGTGATCTAGTCTTGCTTTCTTTTTCAATAAGTTGGTAAATTTTTTTTGTATTATATGCTGGTAGAAAATAAATTCTTTAAATTTATTCAGAACAAAACTTGAGCTACTTTAATTTTTACATTGTAACGCGATATACGAGTACTAGCAGTGGTAAATATGTAGGTTTGACAGCTGTTATTAAGTTTTCGAAGCTAGGTGTGTTCTTTTGTGGTCTAGTTGGTGGTACTCACGCTTGAGATCCAGGTCTGAAGAGGGGGGGCGAGTGTTCGTCTCCCGCCCCCACTGAGCTGAGCGTGCCCGCGAGTGGGGGCCCGTGCCGGGGCTCTGTGAATAGTCTTATATAGTCAAATACTTATCATCGTCTCTAACTATGCATATAACATAGGTAGTTGTTAGAATAGAGATATGACATGTTTATTCAATAATTTCGTCAATCTGGCTGCGTAGTGAGGACGTTCTTATTTCTGATGCTCCCGTCACCGTCATCCTGGACTGATGATGGCTGGCCTTGATGCCCCAACTTTAGGGTGATAATCATGATATAGAGAAAATTAAATATTTTTTGTCAATAAAGAGATAAGTAATCGTAGTCTATGTATGTTCTACTGTAGAAGGCACCACTAGACAGTAGCTCTGTATCCTAGATAATTGAGACGAAGACGACTTTTTTCCAAGCAATAAATCTTAGTAATTTTGAAGGAAAACAAAATCGAATGGACTATTAGGGTAAATTGTACAGGTTCTATAGTTTCCTATCAAGGCCGTTTCGCCATGGAAGTATGACTAGACCCTTTATATTTATTATAATGCATGAATCATCATGAAGCGAGTGCTAAGCAAGCATTCGCTTCAAGAGATCGTCGAAGCAGATATGTATTAGAATAGTCAAGGATGTGTCCCGCAGTAGGGTAGTACGGGAATGCCAGCTCACCTGACGCGTCGTATCCGAGGCCCTCCCCCCACAGGCTCGCCCCCCACAGGCACGCGAGCGCCGTCCACGCGAGCATGTTTGTGTGTGCGAGTATCGGTCGCCGCTTATCGAATTCGTTCACCAATTAAATTCGTATTGGCTTAACCGCGGTCCACATACAGGATGGCGTATTTTTACTGAACATATTTAAGCCCCTATTTCTACGCTACAAGACGAGCATGAGATTTATATTACCTTAACTTATCGGAAGAGGTTAATTCAAAATTCAAAAATCATTTATTCATTTAGGTAACACAATGTACACTTATGAACGTCAGTAAAAAAATATGTACATATTAAATGCTTCTAATTTTACATTTACTGCCAGTTCTCAAATCAAGGGCGTAGAACGGACGAGAAGAACTGGCAATAAACTCGCCGCCACTCTTTTTAATCGACAAGTTTTTCGTTTTACAAAATGTTTGTAAGAAGCTGCAACCATTACACCATGTTCCACATGACATCTTTAAGTAACTTACTATAATAATTAAAAATTATATAAACGTAAAATTAAAATAAAAAACAAAGATTTGTCCTCTATTCATGCGATTATATAGGAACATTTAATAATGAATTACTGTTGGAAATATATACAAATTCAAATATAAATATATTCAAGTCACCTTTTAAATCTTCAAGTTTTAAAGCTACCACCGGTTACCGGCCTGAAGAAGTCACGGACTTTTTGTTATTGTGTAATATTAGAAACACAGACTTAACATTACATAATATATTAAATCAAATTATATTAAAAGCGAACAGCCTGTATATGGCAGTGGATCGATGTGAGCAATTAAGAGTGCAACGTGAACGAGCTCTCATTAGTGTGTCGGATTAGCGGCCGGCACCGACACTGTGTGCGGGTGTGCACACTAACACACACACACGGATCATAATCTGTTGATCATCTCGCATATAGAAAACTCTTCTCAAAGTTGTATTATAACAATAATAATAATATTTGAAAACAGGTCAAGTTGAAAAGAGTTACGCATCATACATTTTTCTTGAATATATTATTGTTTTTTGAGAAAATTTCCGGAATACTGTTAATATTATCTTTTACTAACATAGTATCACATATACCTATAAGTAAAATTATTTTTAGCGGATTAAACAGGATTTATTTTAATAAAAAAAAATAAGTTGCGTTTTAATCTGGTAAGAGGTACCTATTTCACAGAAATACTATGAGTCATATAAGACTCCATATTCCATACTATTTTAAATTTAAGTTAGGTTTTGTAGTATACGGGTATATGTATATTACACTACTATAAAAATATATTATTTCTTCTTCCTATTAAAAGTATCCAGAGAAGTCTCTATCGATGCACATGACGAAATCATTTACTATTGTTGTGTAATTTTATAAATTCGTTCTATAGACCGATCATCGTAATCAGGGTCACTAAACTCAAGTCAGTGTCTTACGTTATGTATTGATTTTTAAACCGTGCTGTTTCATCTAATTTTATAAAATAATTCAGTCTTTATAAACCTTGAAAGTATTTGTAATAATTTAATTTTTTTTTTTATTGAACACTGAAAGCAAATGAAAATAGTTAGGATAGTTTGAAAAACGTGAAACACTAACGTCTGTCTGTTACCGTACATTCGTGGAAGGCGTAGAGTCGCCGACATAAGCTGTGAGATCGGATAGTGCGAAGGGAATCCGCGCAGATGAACGCAGTCTATTATACACGTAAATCAGGTAAAATGAGTTCTTGGCGATATTTGTTACATTAACAATGTCATATGAAATTGATCTCTTAATAATATACTCCTTTGAACGAGCGGCAAATTGTCGTCTTTGTGAACGACTCCATACAATCGTAAATAGTATCAATTTCACTTAGTTTTTTTGCAATAAATACTTTGTTATTGAAAAATATATTTTGTGGCTCTTAATTTTGAGTTGAAGTTAAATTGTCAGCGCGATATGTGTGTCAATTTGTCGCCGGAAATGCGTGCGGTTGAGCTTCACAATGAAATACAAATGAATGAAGTGACGGTTTCCGAGTTTAGTTTACGAATCCTTAGAAAAAGGCCTCTTGTCCCGATACAGCGGAGATATTTATTGCGATATTCCTTTAAACATTTGGAAATTTGTCAGTAAATATAAAAAAAATATTATATATGATTTACTTTTTTTTATTTACTTTTTTTTTGTCAGATTTTCCTTTAATAAGTTATTAGTACGTGCTATCGTAAATAGTACGAGTAGGGGGAAGTCCCGTAACGCCGGACGGCACCTAACGCCGAACACTTTTATTATCTCCACAAGTTAGAACGTGAACGATTCGAACACCTGTGAAATAGGTGCGGGGGGGTATAGCGACTCTGTAGTCACATAACGCAGTTTGTTAGTGACGCTGAAGGCAACATCAGGACCGTCGATTTCTGTTTTTGGCAGAAAACCACTGCGTCACATAAGATCCAGGTAAGTGTTACAGCTACATTTCGGGGTTTAAGTCTTTATGGTATTTATTAATTAAGACACCGTTCCATTATTATTCATAGTATATATTTTCATTTGTTGATTTTCAAAATGGATTACGTACAGATTACGTAATCGTGATGTTATCCTGTCCCCTAGTACCGGACAAAAAGTAGTCCCTTAACGTCGGACAGTGAAAAAAATTATTTTTCTCGTAAAGAATTGTATTTATTGTAAGTAGTAATTTTTGCACGTTATTTTATGCGGATGCTAAGAAAAAGCAGCCACTGACTGAGATATCTGAAGTTGAAAAAACGACTTGCGTAGTGTGTTTAGAGGACTACGACGAAGACTGGATACAGTGCTCCAGCTGCCATGGGTGGGCTCATGAAGCATGTGCAGCCATTCCTGAATCTTCAGACGACTAAATATGTGATCGATGCCGGATATTCTAAAAACGTCCGGTGCTAGGAGTTTGAACTGAAGTCCGTCCGGTACTAGGTGCCACTTCAAGCAATTGCATTTTTTTTTACCAAAGTTTAGTTTTTGTTTTTAAATAAGATTATGCAGAAGTTACATTTTTGCTAATTTGAGTTGATTTAACAGTTACTCAACTTAACTAATTAATAAATAAAATTACATTTCTCGAAACAGTTTTTATTTTATTTCCTGAAAACCTTAGGTGTCCGCCACTAGGGGACTTCCCCCTACTTGAAATGAGTTAGTGGGTGCGTTCCAAAATCCAAACCAATATAATTATGTTAACAACAACAACGGCGAAGTCAAAACAATGCCATCAAAAACATAAATTGTAAAAAAAGCCAAGTCTTGCAACTCAGTTCTTCTACCGTAAAAAGTTGTGAGATCCATACAATACCAAGTCGGTCAATTTATTCAGTCTCTACTGAAGGATCCTTCTGTCTTAAGTTATTACGTAATTAGCTAACCTAAAACAACATCTTATAGTGATCATATCAATATCAATATTAAAAATCTTTGACGTTTTAAATAAATAGATATTATCCTCCTATATTACTCAGTGAAGATGTAGCTTTCTAATGGTAAAATAATTTTTGAAATCGGTCCAGTAGTTTTAAAGTTATTCGTTACATACAGAAATACTTTAAAGTTTGTATATCTATAAAACTGGACCGAAATGTCAAAATATTTTAGTTTTTCCCTGATTTATACACTAAACACTAATTGTATTCTAAATTTGAAGTTTCTATGTCTGCTAGAAGTGCCTTAGAGTTTTGATGATCGGTCAGTCAGTGAGTGAGTGAGTGAGTGAGTGACAAATTAACAAATTTTGACTAGTTATAATTCTTAAACTACTGGTTTAAATTTATTGAAATTATTAAATATACCGAGTTTATACAATGCCTGCTTGGTTACTGAAAATTCAAGCTTCTAGTTTTATCCACAACGAAATTATAGGGAGTCGAAAATGGCCCGAACTACTTCGAGAAAAGGATTTTTGCTCGACTTGGCTAGTATTCTTATACTCAAATAACTTGTGTACTTATTTCTCTATTTTTGAGCGATTCATTCTACATTATAAAATAAGTTGATAGTTATATCGGAGTCTTTCAATATCCAAAGTTTTCATCATCGCTCAGCTCCTGCTACATACCTTAGTGGACAGTTGGGGCTGTGAGCACAAGCCGTGCTCACAGCCCCAACTGGCGGAAGGCGAGCGCACGGGGACCGCCCGCGGCGCTCTCTGTCCCGCCTCGCCCGATATCCACCAAAATTAATATAAATATGGCCCATTGTGCAAACCGCCGTAATACGCTTGTTTACACAGCATTTTTTATTACAAAAATAATCCTTTGTGGGGAGCAAGGGGTGAGCCGCGCTCAGCGGTGTCATTAAAAAGTTATAATAACAGATAATTATTGTAGGGTCAACCACTGCATCGACAGCGGGAAACATCATGTTAGGTTTCGAAAGAAGTTCAAACCGTATGTTCGTTTTGTTAACTAACGTTACTAAGTACTCTGATAAAAGCAAAGTGCGTGGGAAATTAAAAAATATTTATTATTATTATCATTCTGATAGGTTAGCTGCTGTAATATCTTGCTGAACGGGAATTGATGTAACTTTTCCAAGACATTGTTTACCGCCTCCATCATAAGCGACTAAAAGACCTGACATGCTCCACGCTCCAGTATTTGTTTAAAACAAATAAAACGCTAGCGATTTTTTCTGCTTCGATACATAAATTACTAGATTTTGCGATCCAAGGATACAAGTATCGAAAGCCTTTGCAATATTCCAATGCGGTTTTCAAATAATATACTGGACCTTTTTTTCACTAAAAAGACATTCAAAACGAATTAATTGACATATTATACGATTTCATCTTTACATCGGACAATGCGACAATGTGCGACATTTAAATGCGAAATGTACAAAGTAAGACGTTTGTCACAAAGATATTGAATGTTCAATTGGGTCTACTCACTGTGCGCCCGACAGCACACACATAATGAAGCAGATAATAATGTATTCTGTGTGAGTTTACCGACTGTGCAATCGACGTTGAAGCGATGGTAAAAGAAAACAACAATTTACAGGCAACGATAACGATGAAAGGAACATGATATTGAACATCCCCTTCATCTCGTTTCAGATGACATCACGACATTGACCAACCGTGGTATAACGTGATCCAAATTCTCTATAACAAACATATACCATCGAACATCTATTACTACGAACGTCCCCAGGCTTTTTGCTTGTAGACCCTTGTAGATCCTCTTGCCGTACATTTGACTTTTAAGTAAACTCCACTAATTACCATATCTATGTATTTTTCCAATTTTATCAGCACTAATGTACCTATATTAGATAGCTTGTTTCGTGCTTTTCTCTTACAAATATTTCAATTTCTAATTGTATTAAATACTACTTCTCCCCGAGGTCCACATTTGGTGTAAGTTTTAACATAATTTTAAAATTTAAATAAAATACCGAATTAAATTTATTATCTATACTAATATTATAAAGAGGAAAGATTTGTATTTTTGTATGTTATGAATAAACTCAAAAACTACTCGACCGATTTTGAAAATTATTTCACCAATAGAAAGCTACATTATCAGCGAGTAACATAGGCTGTTTTGTGTATAGTACATTTACATTGCACCCGTGTGAAGCTGGGGCGCGTTGCTAGTTTAATATAAATATGCCGGCGTTTCGGATACTTTTCAGCAAGTCTGCAAATGACAACGGTTGCTGAAAAGCAAAAAGCTGTAAATGTAAAAAAGTTACATCTATACAGGTCGATCCATCTAGCTACTACCAATACGCTCGAGATACTATATTTTATAAACAATGGTTGGTGTCAATCTGTAGCGATATTCACTAGCACAGTGAGTAAACACGCGTATCGGTGTCGCACTGATTTGTGTGAAGTATAAAAAAGCATTTAACCCAGAGACATGACACACATTGTGAGGTATTTAGCAGCTCTGCCCCGCCCCCCGCTCCCCGCCCCCGTCTCCGCAGATGCCCGCTGCGTCACACAACTGATTTCTATTTTTGGAAAAAAATCGTTTAGCAACCGAGTGATGCATAATATTATTATTATACAAAAGAATGTCTCAATATTCAATTTATAAGTTATCTGTTAAACAATATTTTGACGGGCTCGGTTGCGGTGGTGTGTTGGACAGTACCTACACCCAGTGGCGGGACCACCAAACAAGCCCAAAAGCCCAGCTTGTCCTAATAATGCAACCATAAAAAGAAAAATGCCATTAACGTAATTATATAAGCCATATATAACTCATATATTATATGATTATGTAAATACATAAGTAATGTATAAACACGTATTAGGTACGTTAAAGTCGGCAAGCCACGCTTTTGGGCTTGTATGGTAATCGGTTTGAATTTATTTAATTCTTTTTAATAACATGGTTTTGATAGTCTTGTCTTATATTAACGCGAATATCACACACTTAAAAGACAAAGTTTTTTTAAAACGTTTAACCCGGTAATATTTTATATTAAAACAATTTAGCCTATATCTATACTAATATTATAGAGAAAAAAATTGTTTGTTTGTTGTTACTCAAAAACTACTGGACTGATTTTAAAAATTCTTTCGCCAATAGAAAGTTACATTTGTTTATAGTAGTTCAACATTGCATCCGTGCGAAGCCGCGGATCGCTTGTATAACATACTTTAAATGACTTTCAGCCAAGCTGATCGGGTCGGATATATTGAGTACAATAACTACCACACTTCTCCAACACTGCGTATGTAATAGAGAAGCTGGTCGGAGCTCGTGAAGGTCGAGCAACAGTCTCCAGGGCCTGCAGGAGGAGTCCACACTACCGGCGACTGGCTCCTCGCACCACGCTTATGCGTAAACATTTAGATACGCCATCAGTCGTTAGGGTTTTATTTAATGACTGAATTTGAATCGTCCTACTCTCCAGTCTCGCACATCCAGACGATCGGCAGGACTCCATCCATTTGTTGTAGATATTCCCGAATCCGCACAGTTCGCTTCGCATCCTCATTCCTAATTAAAACTGCGAAAGAATGGAACTCCCTACCAGCTTCTGTCTTTCCGGACCACTATAACTTGGGTATCTTTAAGGCCAGGGTGAATAGGCTTCCTCTAGACAGACGTGTCCTTCCTTAGATCGCATCACCACTTATCATCAGGTGGGATCGCGGTCAAACGTCTGTCTATTTTGCATTAAAAAAAAAGTCCTAGTATTATAATATTTTTTCTATTTCAATTTTTTAAAGTGGAATGATTTTTGTTTGTTTGTTACGATCTATCTGAAAAAATACTGGACCGATTATATCTTCATCTCTAGGAAGCTAAGAATTCTTTCATCAATAGAAAGCTACATTATCAGCGATTAACATACGCTATTTTTTGTGTATAGTAAATCTAAATTGCACCCGTGCGAAGCCGGGGCGTGTTGCTAGTTGTTCAATAAAATTTTACTGTTATTAATCAATTAGATTTTTAATTTCGTTTAATTTTAATTGTATAAATCATTAACATAGTATTCATCGAAATATTTGACATCTGATAAAAAACAAAGTAGAAAACACGAAATCAATGTAGAATGGAAAATGTTCTTTCAAAGAAAATATGAAGAATTATATTAATATTACAATAATAATTATAGGTATCGTAACGGTTCGTCATGTTCCACAAATTAATTTTGCAACACACTTATTTTCGTAGACAACACACTGTGATCCTATTACAATTTACATAACTTTTTCTAAATGATATTCTAAGAGCAAGTAATAACAAAAAGAAATTTCACGTATTTTTATCAATCCACGAATAAGTTCATTATATAATTTTCAGAAAAATTTAAAGATTCACCAACGATCCAGCGTTTTAAATACAGACTCAGTTCTATATACGAGTAGCTTACAAGCGATCTAAATTTCTCGGGAAAACCAGAAGAACTGTAATAAGTCTGCTATAAATATGCGCTGCGTGTTGCCGTGGTGACTGGTGCGGGAACACGACTGAACACGGCGGCTGAAGAGTTGAAGACTGCGCGGGAGTCGGTACTGGTGTCGGCCCGGGGGCACTGATACGTTGAACTGTGGTTAACAATATGATTCATCACTGGTTACACGATCTCGGTTGAACTTGTAAAATTTTAACAAAATTGTATCAAAGTTAATCTATTTGTACATAAATGATTCGTAATATACGATATAAGAATAATTATTTTTTTTATGTTAGATATCTACAGACGAGCATGGGGTTCACTTGATGGGAGGTCATACCTCAGCCACAAAATATCAGTCAATGATGCGCTGTCGACCTACTTTTTACTTCGAGCATTCGGAAATCACACAGACTGAAACCGAAACGCACAATGTGCACTTCACGGTTTTTCCATCTATGAACGGTGGTTCGTTACCCGGTCGAATTTTTTTTGATATTCCTCCCACCCGATCAATGCCCGAAGTTACCAGACGTGGGGAAAACATGCTTACAGAAAATTATAAACATATTGTCCCGTTCGAACCCACGACCCATCGATGCGCACGGCAGGTGTTCTACCGAACGCGCCAACGAGCCCGTCAAATAGTAATTAAATTAAAAATAATAATTGCTAAAAAGTTCTATATGTTCTTATCAATTAAGTCTAGATTCATTATTACTTAATTGTTAATGTCTTCTCACTTTTGAGCTCTGCGCTGTAACAGAATATATTCTAGCTTTTAGGATTAGGATGAAATGGTTTAAGTAAAACAAAAATAATGTGCGTTAATTTAGTTCATATGAATTACGCTTGACCACAACCGCCTATGTTATATACTTACATGTTAATCACTTAATGTTATCTATGTCTAGTAATTAAAGTACTGGGTTTTTGATGCCAGGGAAATAAAACAAAGAATGTTATGGTTGGGACACTTGCCTGTTAAGAAATAAAATATAAAACTGTTTCTATTTTAGTTTATTAATATTATGGACGCTTTTATTAACGCGAATATCACTGATTTAAATACCTTATACCGGATTAATACGCGATTTATTATTTATATTGTTTAAATTATTTATCCCGACGTTTCGGATGCATTTCAGCAACCGTACTTACCGGCAGACAGAAAGATGACAGTTGTCTGATTTTTAAAATGTCACAAAGTTGCCATATTAACGCCATCTATTCCTGCGGAGTTGATATTTACTGTAATTTTCTATATTATGACAATATTGACTAATGGCGCCCTCTTGTTTTTTAGTATGTTTGATTTGGGATTTTAGATTCTCTATATAATTTATATTGTTGAAATAATATAAATAATAAATCGCGTTTTAATCCGGTATAAACTATTTATTTATATCAATAAATATGGATACTATTTTCTTGATCATCTCAAATCTTATCACTGATAAAACGAATCGTCTCCCGATAGCAGTTATTCAAGAAAAAATACGTGAACGAAAGAAGGGTGTGATCTTCCTCCAACTTAACGGGAGGATCCTCGACCAGTCGAACCACTGACTGGCCGTAAGGCCTCAGTGGTTAATGTCAAGAAGTTGTATATGTATATTGTATACCTATACTCAGTGTTCGGACAAAACTTTGATAGCACGATTCAGAATTATTCACCTTTTCCTACTGATCGTAGGCGCAGATCTCTATGTAAGATACACACACATACATACGTATAATTTGTTATGTTCAATAGTTCTGTTGATCTTCCGCTTTGTATTCAATAATACCGTGTAACCAGCGACAGTGCAGCCGAGCCGCGGTCCCACGTGCGTGGTTGCGTCACGGCGACCGAAATAACGTGACCCCTCGCGTGTTGCCGACGTCTGCGGCGCACTCGCTTTATATGGAACTGAAGCAGACATTCACGTCCATAGAAGGTCTCTTACGATTATTCACTTCGGACAATCGTGTACTTCGTTTGGATGGGCTCGTTGGCGCGTTCGGTAGAACACCTGCCGCGCCGATGGATCGTGGGTTCGAATTCCACAGGAATGACATGTTTATAATTTTCTGTAAGCATGTCTGCCCTACGTCTGGTAACTTTGGGCATTGAACGGGTGGGAGGAATATCGAAATTTCATTCCATTCTGATGGCGTAGAATGGTAGGTAGGTATGTAAAATTCAGACACCTGTCACCTTTAAATGTGCCTGTAATAAATCGTGCTGAAATAACATAAAAAAAAAAATTAAATCTCTTAACAGTTTACACCATTAAAACTCATTAAATAGTGAAGAAAAGTGGCACTACAATTTTACAATACTGCTCATTACCCAAATGAATTATATCAAAGAGAACCAAAGAGAAGAAAAAACAAAGGTATTTGAAATTAACTAAGTGGTTTTATTTGAAATCCTTAAACCTTACCCGGATTCCTCCCGTCAAATAAATAATAAAATTATATACAGGAAAACATGTTCACACGACGAACCCGTCTAACACAGTAACAGGTGCTCCACATACCGCTAATGAGCCGGCTAAATAATAATTCTAAGAATTGAAATTCTCACTCTACATTATGTATTTCTAGACTAATTTTGCAACTTTGAATCTTTAATCGATAATAAATTCGTTATTAAAGTGCTTTTGAATTATCAATGTTTAAGCTGTGGTTAGGAATATTTCTTCTACCGAAAAGAGCCGGTAAAAAGTTGTTTACAACCGCTCTACACCCTCCACACACTCTACAGTGTCATAATGGGCTTTGTTTGCGTTAAACTAAATTTTGCCAAAAAATTTAGTTGGTTAAGACTATTAAGTCGATGTTGCAAAACTGTGATTTAACGACGAAGATAATTGCACCACGAGTTACTATCAATAACACTCATAAATGAATGCTACTTAAGTTCAGAACTTAGAATTTAATATATTTATAAACACTTTACAACAATTAGTCGTAAATAACACCCATAATATTTATTTATAGGTGCTCTAAATATACGTAATGACTTTCCCTGCGTCGGGTTTACTTTGGTTCTCGGCTAAAATGGGAAGTGTGACTTAGAAGTCATTAATGATTACAAAAGTAATGCCTCACATCGTAGCAGTTTACTAGCATTAAAACGCTCTATTATTATTGTGTTTAAATCTTATTAATTTCATTCCTAATGATTTTAGGTAGATATAGTACGATATCGTCATTTAGTCCGCTAGATAGAGTACAAAACCGAATGAAGAAGCCAGTATTAAAATATATACGCCTAATTGTATGCAGATCGTAGCGTGACATCAATCACACTGTTCGCGTCACGAGCGGCGTAGGCGTTTACTACATAACGGTGTAAATGCGGACTTATTCACTACCTCTAAAACTAATTTAGCAAGAGCGAAACAGACATACACATCAATGCAAAATGTTTATACGCTAGAAAGGGACAGAATGGCTGCATCGCGACACCATTTGTGGTGAAGCTCACATCAACTCATCACTTTTAAAGACTCAACGCGAACTGTCAGTGTAATTTAAACTTTATTCTGAACATTTAAAACCGATTTTCCATCGCACGCTTTTAAAGAGTTATTTCAAGATTGACACACCGAACAAATTTCATTTCAACCGCTAAAAGTTTAAAGTGCAATTTAAATACTGCGGGCGCAACGGGGGTCGACTGTATTCACAATTCAGCCGGCTTATAACTTTTATCTCTACACAGCTCGAGGCGCGCTACGACACGCGCCGCGCTCTACAGCGAGCTCTACGCGGGAGCGACATAGAGTCCATATTAAATGCTTGTTGGAAAACTGTATATCTCTACGAGATACAATTTGTAATAACACGCCAGGTAAAGAGAATTGAGCGAAGACAGCGATCGATTTTGATCTCTGTTAGAAGAGCTTTGAGTGTATAATCGCGTATCGCGCGTTGTTTGCAAGATATTAATAGAATGTTGCAGAATGCGAGGGATGTAACGTCTTATTTGGTTAGAGCTATGAAATGGCTCGCGCTGAAGTACAAACATTGATCAGTTATTATGAGAGGAAACCTCATCTTTCATTCGATTGGAGGTGATCGACTATTTCTATAATATAGGCGGAAGTGCCGCCCGGTACTTAATGAGACGATACTTTAAATAAGATACGATTATAAATGATTACCCTTATTTAATTGATTATATTATAATATAAATATGAACTCATAATTAAATAATTATATAAATCTGCACCTTCTCTACGGCATATGATATATTATTATAATCTGTTGGATTTCTACAAATTCCCTCTTTATTATTAAAGACAGACAGACGTTTATAACAAAACAGATTTGAGGCGAATGAAGCCCGTCGTAACAAGTGTAAGGCGAAAATATATCAAAGTTTCTAATATTGTCTTTTATTAACGCGAGTATCACACATTTAAATAAAATACTGTATACCGGATTAAAACGCGATTTATTGTTTAAATTATATATCCCGACGTTTCGGATGCTTTTCAGCGGGAGTCTCCCGCGACCACGGTTTGACATTTTATTTAAATATCAAACTATAGCTTTTTTGAGGCTACTCCTTTAATTAGGTTCCTTTGGATTTGTTTGTTCAATAAAATTAAATCTAGCCTTACGTTTAAAAATGGATACGAAACGACGATAAGGTTTTTTCTTTCAGTTCACTCAAAGTATTTTACGCACTAAAATAAAGACTCGGTTTATTTCGAACACGCTAATACCAACTAGTGGTAAGTGAGAAGGCAATTCCGGATGTGGCACGATGGTTCTTCATTAAGTACATAATATGTATTTGTTTTAACAATACCCAAATTATATCTCGATGGGAGCACGGGACGCCGGCATAGAATTCCAATGTTTCGTTTGCGTTTCATATCAAGCATGGCTAAAAAATATATGTACGTCATGATTTCGCAATCATTCTTTAAAAATAAACATGGATTATATTTGCATAAGAATATGGAACTTAGAATGAACTAAACATAAGTATTGATAAATACTTATGTTTAGTGACCAATACTACAGCGCGAGCCGCGCGCCGCGCGCCGCGCTATACAAGGCGCGCTCGAATTCGCGAAGCGTGAACTCTCTATACTGTTTATTATTTTCCCGTTTTTCAGTGGCAATCTAATAAATAAGGGATATATTTGGACACTGCGTTGCGTTCTCGGTTCTCTTATTCGAACCCATGAATGAGGAAATCATCAATCAACAGGTGTCATGCTAAAATAATATATACGTAAAATGTGGATATCATCTTTTAATTCAGACGCTTCCTACGTTATGTTTATAAACGTAAGCCACTGTAGTGTGTGTGATTGGTGGTGCATGAGTATTCACTCAAGTATAAACAATGTGACTGCTGTCTATTCGAATTCAAATATTCTTGTAATTGTTCCACCAAGAAGAGCCTGCAGGAAACTCATACTCACTATATTACCCAACTGAACTCCATTAGTCGGCTTCAGCCTGTACGGCTATTACAATACTTATTCTGTAATGGCAGACTAATGTAGTGTAACATAATATGTAATGTGATTAGTATGAAGTTTAGAAATCTACACTAAAAAAATATTTCTAGATTTTTATTTATGTTAGATTTCGACAGGCGAGCATGAGGTTCACTCGATGGTAGGTTATACCTCAGCCACTCAACATCAGTCAATGATGCGCTGTCGACCTACTTTTTGTTTCGAACAATCGGAAATAGACTGAAACCGAAACGCGCAATATCCACTTCACGGTTATTTTATATCTATGAATGGTGGTTCGTTACCCGGTCGGAATTTCGATATTCCTCACACCCGTTCAATGCCCGAAGTTACCAGACGTGGGGAAAACATGTTTTTACAGAAAATAATATTAATTAATAATATACAATGTTTCGTCCCTGTGGGATTCAAACCCACGACCCATCAATGCGCATGGCAAGTTTTCTACCGGACGCGCCAACGAGCCCGTCATATTTAATCCGCAACGAGATTTTAATATTATTTTTCCCCACTTCTATTATAATATACAGATTTGTAGTGGACTCAATTACAAAATAAGCTTTAAAAGCGCGTGACGTGAACTGTCAATTTCGAAAGATTACGGAGTACCGAACCCTTCGATCAACAAACTATGTCAATGACCGAACCTAATTTATTTTAAATTAATAAATACAAACTATCGCGAGACGTCAAACAATAATTAGACGTCAATATTTGCCTATTTAGAGAAATCGTTCAGTGTGTCAGTGAGTCAACTCCGGCCGCGCTCCGCCCACGCGCGCGCGCAACTCCGACTTGTTATTTTCAATTCTTGTAATAATTCTATGAAATGAAATATGAAAATATATATATATATATATATATATATATATATGAAAAAAGTCGTATATGATACTTTCAGGTTAATGATGTTAGATCTATTTTATTTTGAATATAGGCTTATCTATACTATTATACATTTCTACATTAAATAAGTACAGGTACAATTAAATTTGACGTATTTTTCATTTTTAAACGCTTTTTTGAATCCTGAAGGAATCCCGATATGAGTCTCACTCAATTGGAAGAGCCAGAGATTCCCGTCTCATTAATTTAATCTATATCTGTTTCATTAATATAATATTAATGTTCGGAAATAGTTCAGAGGTTTGTCTGTTTTGTGATTTCCCCGATGGGAATAGGAATTATGGGTCAAATTTAACTTAAGATACGAGAAATCGTAGCACTATTATTATTGAACCCTTGAGATATTTCCATTTGTGGAATGGAATTAAATTTAACTTTTATGACAGTTGACATTCATTACGTATTTTTATTAAATGCTGACCTTTAATTAGTTAAGTACCCACGGACAATTAAAATTCGGTTCTGCAAGTGGTGTAGCACAATCTGAGTGCTCTCCTTCTACGCTAGTTGGTACTTAGTTTTAAGTTAATCTACTTTAATCTGAATAACAGCTGTACTTTTATCTATACTAATATTATAGAGGAAACATTTGTATTTTTATAGTTTTGTATGTTATGAATAAACTCAAAAACTACTTGACCGATTTTAAAAATTATTTCACCAATAGAAAGCTACATTATCAGCGTGTAACATAGGCTATGTGTATGGTACATCTACATTGCACCGGTGTGAAGCCGGGGCACGTTGCTAGTGAATTAATAAATGTGTAAATTTGAAATAGTGGGGAAAATTCTGAACTAATACGGGACAAAGTCGCTAAGTAGTAGTATATACAATAAATGTCAAATTAAATCCAACCCGATCGCACGCCCGGCCCCTCGTATTGTCTCAACAAACACCAACCGTCGGAGACACCGCCGCGCCCCGTGGGAACCCGGGTGGCTCACTGTGGAATAGAGCATTAATTGAATTCAATGTTTACGAAGGTCACTACGAGCAACATCCGTCGTCTTATTAGCAAGTAATCAATTGTATTAACTAAATTATTAAACAAAAAATGTGTGTTGGAAGATTTTATGTTTAATAATTATAGTATAGGACACAGGTAATCTTGAGACGTATGTAGAATCGGTTCTCTTAAATTGACATACGTCACCTACGCGACACAACCTGCGGCCCGAGTACGGATAGCTTTCGTAATTCGTATCGTCGATTCGTTACGTGTTTCATTGAGTTTTCATACAAATGACATGACGATACGAATACTTGATCACAAATTGTTCGTGTTTGGCTTAAAATGAAACCTAAACATTATTTACTGAGTAATTTCACCATTTTAGATTATTACTGAGTGATTAAAAAAGTAAAATATAAATTTGAAGTGGATGTGGTTATAATTCAGTAAAAATGCACATGTAGAGTTCGATGATAGTTTGCGATCAAGGACGTAACTAAAGTGAAAATTAGATCAGAAGAGTCAAATTCTAAAATTATTTATATATTTTTTTTCAATATGAATTCGAAGGTTCCTCTTTATTAAATATATTGTTTTATAAATATTAAAGGTAACTTATGAAAATTAGCCATTTCCACTTCTTCCCAGAGGCTACAGAGCATTTACTGGAAAACAATAGAATAAACCTTTACTCATAATTTACATAAAAACCCTAATTATTTAACATATTAATAATATATGGACTAACTATAAGCCCAACGTATATGAGTCACGAATGTTTGACCGTTTTATTGTTGATCTGTTACTTCGTAGTAACCTTATTTGAGAATCATATGATCGAACTATTTTTTTTTATTAAAGCCTTTCAGAGAAACCTTAGAGTCAGGGTATTGTTTTTTTTATAACAGAGCCGACAACCGAGCAGTGGGTTACAGGTGGGGTGGGGTTGATGGTAAGTAATCACCACCGCCATGGACATCCGCGATTTAAAAGTCTCAGATGCGTTGTCGGCCTTTGAAAAATTCTAGCCTCGCTTTTATTAAACTGATTGACTGAACTTTTATTTAAATATAGTACAGACTTTAAGTTGTGAATAAATATTATAAGTTTGATCTCAGAACTGAATCGCTCTAAATACATACATAATTAATTTAAATGATGAATGACTCCTTACCTCGTTCTGCCCCAAACGTTGCAATAACGAAGTTAATATAAAATGAACTAACAATGAAGCTAACTGTATTAACAGTCGACTCGACTCAACGTGCCGGAACATGTCAACGTGTCGGACATTGACGGGGAAGCTAATAGAGCGCCACGCGGCGGATTGGCCGTATTGGCCCCAAAAGAGCAACTATCGCCAATTAGTGGGCCAAACGATGCGAACACTGATACAATGGATAGATTTAGTCGCTCAGGGATCATTCTACAGGATTAGTGGGCTACACTTGGGGCCAAAAGTTTTGGAACACAACTTTAATAATTACACTGGCTATTATCGTATATAAGATATACTTTATATATTTTATCACGGAATAAGCTAGCCTTTTTTGCAATCTTGCTTGATCTGCAGTGTTGACTATGGACTTGAAGAGCTTAATAGGTACTGTGTCTCTGAAAAACAGATGGCGGTAGTGAAATCAAGCTCCATAAACAGTTATACTGTAAACGAGGAGGTAAAGCATTATAGGTAAGTTAAGTAAATAAAGGCAAGATAAATAGTTTAGATATAATTATAATAAATAATACACTACTATTGCATATTATTCAATGTCTTAAACTTAAACTGGTCTCCTAAAACTTACTTCTATTAAAAAAAGAAAAGTAATAAATAATTGACTTTATTCCTGGAAACGTTAACAAATAACGTGTACTAAAGTGAATATAAGAGAGTGTAGTGTGAGCGTAGTCAATTAGCGCAGTGATTGCGGCGGCCACGCGACGCGCACGCGCCCGCACTGCGCTCGCACATAGATTATTATGTTCCGTAGACGTGACCCGCACTTCGTACTGTTAACATTGTATTTACAATTTGTGAATGAATCCAACATGTCTGAACTTCTTGATAGAAAATCCATCGTTCCGAACGCCTGTCGTATTATATTTCGTATAACTTGTACTTACAACAAGAAGAAAATGATTAAAATTATAGTGTCTTTTATTAACGCGAGTATCACACATTTAAATAAAATACTGTACTGTACTGAAAATATTATTTTTAGATATATGGATGAAATTAATTTTAATTATTTAAATAAAATACTGTATACCGGATTAAAACGCGATTTATTGTTTAAATTATTTATCTCGACGTTCGGATGCTTTTCAGCAACCCCCTGTCTCCCCGCGACCACGGTTGCTGAAAAGCATCTGAAACGTCGGGATAAATAATTTAAACAATATAAATAATAAATCGCGTTTTAATCCGGTATACAGTATTTTATTTAAATAATTAAAATTAATTTCATCCATATATCTAAAAATAATATTACAAAAATAATTAAGTTGCTGAGAAAAACCCGAAAATCATTATTTGTAGGTAACGAATTAGCAGTTAGTACGAATTATTGGGATTAATGCTTGTGTTTTAGGAAAGCAAAATGGTGTATTCGTTTTATATTTGTGTTAAATCAGTAGTCAACTACTCTGTGCATACAATCAGATTTTTCATGTACTCATTTATAAGAAATCTTTATAAGTCAACTATAAATAAGATTATCACTATTTATTTCCGAATGCTCGAAGCAAAATAAAAATAAGTCAGCAGAATATAATTGATATCCTGAGCTTATCTAATTACTCATCTGGCTGTCGTACCTAGTTCATTCCAATTTTATTCCTATTTTCTTATTTAGGCGAGGAAGTGATATTTCAGTCTGCATTAAAAAACTGAACTAAATGTGGCTCTTATGTTAAATAAAAATAAAATCCTTAAAAACCTTCAAAAAACAGCCTATAAAACCGGCAACGCATCTGCAAGTCCTCTGGTGTTGCAGATATGTATGGGCACCGGTGATCACTTACCATCACGTAAGTCGACAGCCTGTTTATCCCTAATTAGATAAAATGTTACTGAGATAATGAAATTTAAAACATATGAATTGTCTTGAAAGGCTAGTTGAGATAATGAGTTTGACTCATGGCGAACGCGTTGTAACAACTCTTATAAAATATTAGAGTGTCGTATCTGTTAATTTCAGTTAATCTGCGGCCCGTTCGTCTCGTCACATTCAGTGTGTCCGCCCGTGGGTCCCTCCGGAGGCGATGTACGCGGATTACATTTATTTTATTTCCAATTGTACCGACTAATTTCATTTTATTAGAACCGATTTAGATGAAGCTAGTTGAAAGATATTATCAATTATTGTGTTAATTGAGACTTACTGGTAGGGTGGTGGTACGGTGTTGAGGTGGGAGGCAATTATGGATAGGGAAATCGCAATTCACTTTACGGCTTTTCCATCTACGGATGGTAGTTCGCTACCCGGACGAAATTTCATAAAAATATATGTATTATTAATCAAGTAATTACTAGGGTCAAATCTCGTAGCGAATTGCTACGAGATTTTCAAATAAAATTATTGACATAGAGCAATGTCAATGAATAAAATTGATAATCTAGGTACATTGGGTTGAGTACGGGGAACTAAATGAGTGACACGCGCTGACCAATCAGACCCCTCGGTTCGGTGGCCTTTTATTAAGTACTAACTACTTACTACTTGGGATTTAAATGTAGAACTCCTTATAAATCTAATTATATATACATATTTTTATGTCAGATATCGACAGACGAGCATGAGGTTCACTCGATGGTAGATGACACCTCAGCCACAGAAAATCAGTCAATGATGCGCTGTCGACCTACTTTTTATTTCAAGCATTCGGAAATTCTTCCACTGGAACCGAAACGCGGAATATGCACTTTACACGAATATGAATGAATATGATTTTCCATCTATGAACGGTGGTCGCTATCAGGTCGGAATTTCGATATTCCTCCCACCCATTCAATGCCCGAAGTTACCAGACGTGGGGAAGACATGCTTACAGAAAATTATAAGCATGTCGTCTCGGTGGGATTCGAACCCACGACTCATCGATGCGCACGGCAGGTGTTCTACCGAACCTGCCAACGAGCCCGTCCAAATGTGATTTAATAATTAATATAACATAAACTCTAAAATCCCAAAAGAAGTACATACCTAATCTCTGTACCTACTACAAAACTTAATAAATTCAAAACGAGAACTTTACAAATATATAGTTTAAATATTCCAATTTCGAACATATTTTGGTCATTTTTCAAAATTATGTACAATATTCAAATTCTAATTCAAAATCATTTATTCATTTAGGAAACATAATGTATACTTATGAACGTCAATAAAAAATACATATTGAATGCTTCTGATTTTACATTTACTGCCAGGGCTTAGAGCGGACAAGATAAAACTGCCAATAAATTCGCCGCCACCCTTTTTAATCGCCAAGTTTTTGTTTTACAAAATGTTTTTAAGGAGCTGCAACCATTACACCATGTTCCACATGACATCTTTAAGTAATTAACTATAATTATTAAAAATTAATAATATTTATAAATACCAAGTCTGAATCTAACTCCGACGGGACCGGCCTGTCCATAAACCGCTGTGTAAACAGTATTTTTAACCGAAAATCACGTAACAGCGATGCACCTGTCTCTAAATATAACCGGCCAATGCACTCTGCACTTGCAGCGATACCACGACTGTACCGACAATACATAATAGTTGTTGCTATACATTGCTTCATCTCTATAAAATAATAGAATATGTTTGTAAGGAAATCTGAAATGTATGTTATCTTATTTATTAGATACGGATATTGAAGGTCATTCTCTTTGTATACTGTTTTTAATGTATGTACCTCGGTTACTCAGCGATGTGTTGACTAATTTGGCTTTTTCAAATGTAACCGCTTTAAGCAACGCTATAGGATTTATCAAATTCAAACTTTATAAATTATTGAATATTTTTGTTTAGAATATTGTTGATGTTAGTAGAGTATTTATTGAACGTTTCTTTTACAAAATGGCATCATCTAGTTCCTACTGAGAAGTAAATGCTATCAAAATATAATAATTATTAATAAAATAATTAAATATTTGTGTCATATGATAGTGGGAAAAAAACTATAACAATCAGATTCAGTATTTCTGTTTATAAAGGATAAGTCTTAATAATATTGTCTTTTATTAACGCGATTATCACACATTTAAATAAAATACTGTATACCGGATTAAAACGCGATTTATTATTTATATTGTTTAAATTATTTATCCCGACGTTTCGGATGCTGAAACTGACCACGGTTGCTGAAAAGCATCCGAAACGTCGGGATAAATAATTTAAACAATATAAATAATAAATCGCGTTTTAATCCGGTATACAGTATTTTATTTAAAAAGAAAAAACCTATTTAATTAAATTATTAATATTAGTAAAATATATACATACATGCAGATTATATAAATAAAGAATGGATGGGATAGTTTGTAATGCAGATGCAGCGACTGCACAATTCAATATATGGTTTTCTAAATGCTCTAAAATAAAATAATAGGTCGACAGCGCATCAATGATTCATGTCATGTTGCAGTGTCGCTTACCTACCTCAGGGCCTTGTCTATATCTAGCACTAGCAACACGCCCCGGCTTCACACGGGTGCAATATAGATGTACTATACACAAAACATAGCCTATGTTACTCGCTGATAATGTAGCTTTCTATTGCTGAAAGAATTTTCAACATCGGTCCAGTAGTTTTTGAGTTTATTCATAACATACAAAAATACAAATCTTTCCTCTTTATAATATTAATTATTATAGTAATATAGTATAAATATAGATTAGTATAGATAAAAATTGTATAACGGTATTGCTTTCATGTATTTTCATTCCAATTTTAATATCAAAAATCTACCATTATAATACATGCGTAGCACTGACACACTTTATTTCCGGGTTCACTCGTCGTTTTGAAGACGTTATATATTATTCAATGTTGATATTATCAGGATTCCTTTTAGTCTACCGGTAAGACTTACAAGGAAAGGTTCCCAGGTGTCCGCCTCCGATTTCAATGCTGCTGAAATATGTTATTCTACGTCAAAAACTAAGAGATACTTATTTTTTTATCGCCGGAAAAACATTTTTAAGGGGAGAAATCAACCCCCAAAGTTCACCCCTTTAGAGGGTCACTTACAGGTTTCACATACGTAGTCAATACTTTTGCGAATTCCCAAGTGGGACATAATCCACATGAAAAATTATGTAAAACGTGTATGCATTTGCAATGCATTTTGAAAAATGAATATCTAATATTTTTTATAATAAATAAAAATAACAAATGTTAAATTTAACCTTTCCTTGTTAGAAATAATAGTAGATAGACACAGAGAGATAGAGACAGAGAACATAAGAGACAAAAATAAAAAAAAAATTAGTGATGATATGTGCAATAGTCACAGTGTCGATGATAAACAAAATATGTACCTAATCTTAATGTTAGAAACGTTGACACTTTAATACTACTTACGAGTATATTAGTGGTTGAAATGACAAATTACGTTCTACCATAATGTTGAATTCAACTTATTTGTTTATTTATTCGCCTTTTTGTTGTTAAAGTCGAATTGTTTTAAACTGGTAATTTGGAGATCTTGAAAGAGATATGTTATAGTATTAATTTTTGACTAAATACTAATACATATATTTTTTTTTATAGTTTTTTTATTTCAATAGTTTGATTTGATGTTTGAAAATAAAGGAAGTATTAAGTAAATCCTCCAGAAGTCTCATATTGCATTTAGTCAAATGATTGATTATTTTGTATTTTATGCTTTATCATAAATATTATGGATTTAGTAGATTTTCTGCGTAATAATGTTTGACCTCGTGTCTTAAATATAATATGTATTATTATATATATTAGAAGACAAATTGTTTACTACATAAGTGTAATATTATTTTAGGATTCATTTCATAAATATTTCTCGTGTTTTTTTTTAGTTTTTTTTTTGAAGATAATTTCTTACATAAAACAATTAATTCCCTTACCCCTAACAATAATGTATTCTAAGTGAAAATTGATAAATATTTGAAATAAAATTTGATGAAGAATCATACAATTGAATGGTACGTAGAGAGCGCGGGCGGGCGGGCGGCATCGCCTGAAATGGTTCAGGGCGGCCGCTGATGTACCGCGACGGTTAAGGGTTTACAAAGGTTTTATATGCTTTATAGACCATGATATACCTCCTCTGTACTATATTGAGGCTTTTTAAATCCTAAAATTATGTTATTGAGTTGAAATCGCTACGCAGAAGTTGCGCGAGGGCTGACGGCGGCGGGCGGCTCGCGCGCCTTGTATGGCCCGGCGCGCGGCGCCCGCGTGTGCTATATAAGCTACGCGCGCCGCTCTCCGCCGCACTCGCAGTCTCGCTGCCGTAGAGTCAACTTCCAGCGCGTCCCAACACACACAAAACAAACTTCAAGATGTGCGACGACGATGTTGCTGCGCTCGTAGTAGACAATGGCTCCGGCATGTGCAAGGCCGGTTTCGCCGGAGACGACGCGCCCCGTGCCGTCTTCCCGTCCATCGTGGGCAGACCCCGCCACCAGGGTGTGATGGTCGGTATGGGCCAGAAGGACTCGTACGTCGGTGACGAGGCCCAGAGCAAGAGAGGTATCCTCACCCTGAAGTACCCCATCGAGCACGGAATCATCACCAACTGGGATGACATGGAGAAGATCTGGCACCACACCTTCTACAACGAGCTGCGCGTCGCCCCCGAGGAGCACCCCGTGCTGCTCACCGAAGCTCCCCTCAACCCCAAGGCCAACAGGGAAAAGATGACCCAGATCATGTTTGAGACCTTCAACTCCCCGGCCATGTATGTCGCCATCCAGGCCGTGCTCTCCCTGTACGCCTCCGGTCGTACCACCGGTATCGTCCTGGACTCCGGAGACGGTGTCTCCCACACCGTCCCCATCTACGAAGGTTACGCCCTTCCCCACGCCATCCTCCGTCTGGACTTGGCCGGTCGCGACTTGACCGACTACCTCATGAAGATCCTCACCGAGAGGGGTTACTCTTTCACCACCACCGCTGAGAGGGAAATCGTGCGTGACATCAAGGAGAAGCTCTGCTATGTCGCCCTCGACTTCGAGCAGGAGATGGCCACCGCCGCCGCCTCCACCTCCCTCGAGAAGTCCTACGAGCTTCCCGACGGTCAGGTCATCACCATCGGTAACGAGAGGTTCCGTTGCCCCGAAGCCCTGTTCCAGCCTTCCTTCTTGGGAATGGAATCCTGCGGTATCCACGAAACCGTGTACAACTCCATCATGAAGTGCGACGTCGACATCCGTAAGGACCTGTACGCCAACACAGTGATGTCCGGTGGTACCACCATGTACCCCGGTATCGCCGACAGGATGCAGAAGGAGATCACCGCCCTCGCGCCCTCAACCATCAAGATCAAGATCATCGCTCCCCCTGAGAGGAAATACTCCGTATGGATCGGTGGTTCCATCCTCGCCTCCCTCTCCACCTTCCAGCAGATGTGGATCTCCAAGGAGGAGTACGACGAGTCCGGCCCCGGCATCGTCCACCGCAAGTGCTTCTAAGCGTGCAGCTGAGTGTTGCGCGTGCGCAGGCGGCCCCGCCACCGCCGCCCCCCCCGCCGCGTGACCCCGTGCGTGTGTTGTGCTGCTCTCGTGTCGAGTTCGGAACGCAAGCATTTTGTACGTTGTACGTAGTGATACCTGACAGAACTGAACATCTAATATAACGCCATCTATTGTGTAATGTAATTTATTGTAAAATTTATATAAATTTAATTTTCTTTTTTATTTTTATTATACACGGGATCGTTATGGATCTCAAGCCAAAATGTAATTAATAAATAAACGGTTAATTTATTTATTGTAATTACATTATTTCTTTTTATACAGCTGTTGACTTTGGTTTTTAATTAGAATCGCCTCGACCCGATCTCCCACCTCGTACCGTCCACTTATCTGACAGTGACGAATGGCCACAGATGCGATGGTAGTCATGTAACAAACATACGAACTGTATACTCTGAGCACACACTGCTGTCCGCTATCGCCTGATATAGGAAGCGCAGCCCCACGCGGTGTCGCAACAGGCGCACCACGCACTACCATAAATAGTCAAGAAAACTCCCGCGTCCGGGACATCTAGTCTAATTTTAAAGGAAGAAAACTACTCTTTTGCCATAGGAACATCGCTCTTACACTCTCCACATAGACGATCAATTAGTTCGCATCTACTATTTCCGTAAATACCTCGCATCGGCTCGAGCGGGCAAGTGTGTCGGGCTATTTATACGCGACTCCCGCGCAGCCCCGGCCAGCGAACGCTTCCCAGTCGTGTCTTATTTTACTAAATCCACATGTTCAAAACGAACCGCTCATATTGATGTAAACATCGCCTCGGTCAAAGCACTGGCACTGCTGCTATATTTGTTTTTGTAATTTGACTAAATCGGTTGCAATTCCGGATAAGTGACGCCTTACGCAATGATTTGAATGACGTGTAAGCCTAAAGTCATATAGTTTATGAGTATTAGTTTTATCTAACTCCGTCCAAACATTCTGCACAACGATGAATCGGATAATAATGTTCTTATTCATCACTTGGCTTGGCTCACTCGAGCTTCCAACACCGAGTGTATATTTTAGGAAATCCCTGCAGTTTAGCTCTCTACACTGCATGTATGGAGGAAATGGACTAGTTCGCTGAGCTATTTTTGTTTCATTACAGAAGTGCCTTTTGGCTTACGATTTTAGATTGGCCATTTTATAAATAATACAAATGAATTAATTTTATGTTTACAAACAATATTACCTATATTCTTTCATTCAAAGGTACCTGCTGTCAACATTAAGGAACAAACAATACATAAGCTGAAGAATCCGTTTAGTTAGTTATCATATTTATTTTTAACTGAGAATCTTCTACGATCATTGGTTAGTTTTCCTATTGGTCTCGCTTAGCACTTGCATTTTTGCACGATTATATTTAGATTGCCTCGTTCAAATGTATTTCCAGTTCAAAAGTTATTTATTTTTTAAGCACTGCCATAAATATCACATTGTATTGCAACAAACTAACTTCAGTGACAATTTGTTAGTGCGCCAGCGCAGATGGCCTGTTGCAGTCTGATGGTCGGCATCGTGTTTAGTTTTATTAATTTGTTTTGTCTTTTTTTATAAACAAGCAAGCGTCTCGCCTGATGGTTAGCGAGCTGTAGGAAACTTGACATCTTCAAGAATTGAGCCTTAGTTTTTAAACCGGCCGGCAACATCCTTACTCAGTCTGATATTTTGGATACCGATGGGTATCGGTAATCGGTCAGCATCAGTTCATTTGCCTGTCTGTTAGCCTCCTCTTAGTCTTATTTAATTATAGTAAAAAATATTGTTTAAAAATATTAAAATACAAATTTATTTAAGTTACTATAGAGACAACGTGGCGTCCTTCAGCTGTCTGAGTTTACAAAGAGGAACTGCGTGCGTCACACTAATACACTCTGTTGTCTCAACTCTGACTCTGGTAGTCTGATTTCTGATAGTTCGATCTGAGCAATAAATTAGTGTTTTAAACTGAATACAGTTTTTAACACTAATTTATTGCTCAAATAAGTACTTCCTTTGATTTTTGTATTCAAACTCTGCGTCTGAATTAAAGTGATATCAAATATGTTATTACTAAATCTCAAGAGCACAAGCAAAATATGTATTCAAATAGTTTTCCAACTAAACATACTTAAAATACCAAATCTATTAACATTCTTACGATTGTATTGTACAGAGGTTATTCAGACGTCAAAGCATAAATATTAAAATGATTGGAATGAATGGAAATGTTGATTGCGACCGTAAAACGGCAATATGTCGCAGATCGTTCGTGTTTTCATCCAGCTCATTCGTTCCCCTCCTCTAGGGCTGCCTTAAAAGGGTTCGAGTAACGCGAAGTGCTCCAGAGCCTATTGTTAGAGCGATCAGCTGACGCGGTTGGCAGCGAGCGCTGTGAGCGTCTCGGGGTAAATTGTTCCTCGGTGAAATGTTTAATATAAATTTTGACGAGATCGTAGATATCATAGATGGCGTACCTGCCTTGCATTCCGATGGGTCGCGAGTTCGATTACTGCTGGATATGACATGTCTATATCTATACTCATATTATAAAGAGGAAATATTTGTTTATTACGATTTAACTCAAAATCTGCTAGACCGGTTTCAAAAATTCTTTCATCAATAGAAAGCTACATTATCAACGAGTAAGATCGGCTATTTTTGTGTATAGCTCATCTACATTGAATCCGTAGCGAAGCCTGGGAGTGTTGCTAGTTTTCTATTTTATGTTTGCTCTAACAAGAAATTAAGTGACCATTTCACCCAGTACACTTCGTTTTAAGTATAACTAATTCCAGCAACGAACGGATATGGGGATATCATGATATATTATTTTAGAATCGTGAAGTGCTGGTGGTGCGTTTCGGTTTCAGTCTATGAGTTTACGAATACTTTATAAAAATAGATCAACAACGCATCGTTAAGTTTGTCCGGCCATCAAGAGAGAATAATAATAATAATTAAGTAGGTCATGAGTGGGACGCTTTGTAATGAGATCACTAACTGTGGGTCCAACAGTACGGAGGTCCCTGGTTCGAGACTCGCGGAAATAGGATACTTGTATGTAAGCGAAACAGATACTGTTATAGTCTGTCTGAAACAGGGGACTCGGGACTTCACAAATTTTGTGTTTGTTAAGAATACCCCAGTTCTTTTTAGTATTTCTTCGTGAATATGAGCCGCTGTGGTTGAGTGATTATACCAAGGTACGGCCTATAATAGTCACGAAAGATATTGGCCCTCCTAATAATATGTGGTATATGATGTGGGCAAAGTGAGTTCGAGTGGGAAATACAGGAGCTATGAGAGTTGAGACTATGACAGATGCGCGTCTAATTATACTTGTTATTGAACTGTTGTTTGATTTTAATAAACTCATTATTATTGTCTTTTATTAACGCGAGTATCACACATCTAAATAAAATAGTGTATACCGGAAATAATAAATCGCGTTTTAATCCGGTATACAGTATTTTATTTAGAAACTCATTATTATTATTTTTTAAATATAACACATGACCACGCAGGAGTTGACAGATGTGTATGTACGTATATTGTAGATAGATACACTACACACGTACTGACACTATCACTACAACGCCATAATATTTTTAGAAGTTACGATTCTATTTTACTTAAATAAATATTATTTTGGGTTATTGAATTAATTAATGTAATTTCGATAGCGCAGTGTAGGGGCCACGCCAGGCCACTGCGCTCCGGACACAATCCGTTTAACAACATTTCTTAATGAGAGAAATAACTATACTTGTATAGTATAGTATAGTAAAGAATCCCACTCATAGGGTAATGAACTGTATTCGGAACCACGAGTATCGCAGAAATTATATCCGCGGCACGGCTATATAAATATTATCAGACAAACATATATAATCTTGTATAATTAAAATAACTCCTCTCACACTCTAATATATTCCCATATTTAAAGACGGTACTCCCGTCCAAATCAACTTTTGAGCGTTGTCAGAATGTCCAGTTTCTGTAGAGACAATGTTTTGACACGTCTCGAAACAACATAGAAATCGAGCCCGAGTCGCGTTTTGGAATACGACCCTAAATCTTATAAAACTCAGTATTAGTTTTGAAAAGGAAACAGATCCAATTGACGAGAAAGGCGGTACTATTTAAATCAGTTCCCGCCTCGACTGAGATAAATTGAAAGTGGAGAAGTAATTACTTCGCTGAGATCTTCTGAACACCTCTCCTGTTGATCACTCTAATGAACAGCCTCCGGATCTTGAGATATTTGGAACCGCTCGTAGATTTCAAAAATTGACTCAAAAGATTATTTGAATAAGATATTTTTGTAAAGGAATTGTTGAAAGTAGAAGAAGCGAAAGTGGTATGTAAGGATCGGAGCATATGGAATTCCGTGATCTCTGCCTACCCCAATGGGAAAGTGGCGTGGTGTATATGTATGTATGTATGTATGAAACCACGTACAAAATTGTTATTTTATTTCTAAGCTAGCAATAATCACTTCATAAAGTACTACATAATTGAGCATTCTGTATAATATTGCTGTTCCTGTGTGGGACACCCTGTAACTGTTTAATGAAATAAGGAGCAATAAGACGGTGTGGAGTGGAGATAGAGTCGCGGTTGTTATTCGATTTCAATATGAACGAGCGGAAACAATGGAAATATTCTGCAAAGAGCTAATAACCTAACTAGCGACTGTCACAGCGCACCGCCTAGCGCAAGAGCTGCTGTGTCATGATGTAAATATATTTCGGGTAAATTAATTTTATTTCTGTTTTCAATTTGTCTGTGCCACAGTCACTTGAATTACAATAAATATAATTGGTGGTTCTACAAAATATAATTATTATATCATAAGGTACAAGTTAAAAGAAGACACCCGCCGGCGCTTAGAAGCATTTGAGATGTGGTGTTATCGTCGCATGCTTCGTATTAGCTGGATCCAGAAGGTCTCTAACGAGAAGGTTCTTAATCGAGTTGGGATGTCCAAAAAACTGATGCAGAACATTAAACATCGGAAGGTTGCATACCTGGGCCACGTGTTGTACCATGACCGCTACCACCTCCTTCAACTAATCATGATGGGTAAGATCCAGGGGAAAAGACTGGTATTGCGACTGCAGAGGAGTTGCTGCATCTGGCACGGGACGAGACACGCTTCGCGAGACTGACGGCCAGCCTCCAGTAATGGAGAGGCACCACAAGAAGAAGAAGGTACAAGTAAATACATACTGTACAGTAAAACCTCTTTTATAATTTTTTTTTAAAAAATCACCTTGCAAAAACCACCCGTTAATGCATTCCTATACAATTATGTTTTTTTTTACTCATTGGTAAAAAAGCAATTTTTTGTATGACATTAATATATGTATATATAACATTAATAATCTATAACTGCGACACCTTTCGGGGAAGTGTTTGGGCAATAAACAAATACTGTTAGTTTTTTGAGTGCATATTATATTTATTTTGCATTATTTTTCGTTTTGAATAACTAAAAAAGTTTTTGTCTGAATTATAAAAAAATGTAGAGAAGGTTTTCCCGTATATATTTTTGTGTAAACCGATTACTTATTCATGTGTACATGAATTTGCACGACTAATTAAAAACTTTGGATCAGACAATGCATGTAATTTAAGCCTCTATGCTACAGCCTGTATGGCAAAAGGTACGATATGTAATAAGTTCTCGAGCTCTCGGACTAACGCGACCGCGACTATTTGCACGCAACGTTATTAGACAAGTTGTCGACGCCTCATTTATATCTAACTAAACTATAATATTAATAATCACCATCCTCCCGTTGGGAGTGGGGAAGTGGGGGGAGAGGGGGAAGCGGGGGCAGGGGGCAGGGGGCAGGGGGGGGACAGATAAAAGAGCATTGTTGAAATGGATCAAAGCTTAAATGAATTTAATTGTCGCGCAATCGATAAGGCCCGTAATCGCGTGAGCGCGCCGCGGCGCTTTGGAAGCCGGCGGACCGTTCGGGCTTTGACGCTTTTTATTAATTTCACCCTTAACAGCCGAGCTGAATGCGATCGCTTCAATGTCGCGTGCTCTTTTGATACTTCGATATCAGTTTGATATTGTGTGGAACGGGATTGTGTCGAGTTAATTATAAATTGAATAATAATGTGTTTTGTTCGAGTCGTCTTTTGATGTTAATTGCGCGCGAGCGTGCGTACATGTAGGTATATACGTGTAGACCTACGTGTATGTTGTCAGTGGCACTTTATCAGTCTTATTGATAGAACGATGGCATATAAGATATTCAACAGTCGAGCAAGAGACTCACTCGGTGGGAAATACATCAGCCACTGGATTATACTGATCTACTACATATAAACAAATTATGTCCACAGAGAAGCTGAAAAAATAGCCTATGTTACTCGCTGATAATGTTTCTATTGATGAAATAATTTATAAAATAGGTCGAGTAGTTTTTTAGTTAAATTGTAACAAACAAACAGATATTTTCTCTTTATAATATTAATATAGATTGCATACAGATTACGGATCGTGACAGGAACACTTCCTCGTAAGTTGTCCGTACTCCACTGACCCTATGAAATTCATTATTACTATTAAAGTAAGCATAAATCATATCGTCGATCGGCATTCATACCGCGAATGTGTTGTCGACATAATTTTTTAGGACCGACAAAAATCGATTAAATTGTAATGTACACGTTAATAGTTTATTCAAAATATAATACATAACTTAAGTATAACATTGCACATTAGCTGTATTTACCTACCATCTTGATCAAGAGCGAAACATTCGCGGTTATAAATGCCGATTGACGATATTAGTAGTTAATGTACCCTACAATTTACCTATATGTATGAATTTTGGTTCTGTAAGAAAATGTGTTTATATTCGTAACAAACGTATGTAAAATTGCCATTTCGAGAGTACACAATGAAGGGTATTTTCGGTATTATAACCTGCTAAATGTTAACTGAACTCGAATATTGTTATCACCGGTTTAAGTCAGTTAACTCCCATCGAGTCGGAAGTGGACATTAACTCGCACCGAGCACGTAATCCGTACTACACCAGCTAGTTATTGTAATAGACATGGGTAACTCAGCGAAATTACCTGCGCCAACTCAGCAACTCAGGCGCAGTGTAGTGTGTCGGCTCCTTGAGTCAACTCAAAATTGCGCCACGACGCAGTAAAAATGGGACGCGCAAAGCGAGCAGTGAAACCTCCGAAACGCACGCAACGCCACGCTCATAGTTCACTCAGTGAGTGAGTACTGCGCCGTGCGCCGACACATTATGAATGTGTGAGCTGACTCACCCTGCGCAGTGAAGCGTGCCGACGCAATTGCGCGGCGCAGCGCAGTGTTACCCATGTCTATATATTGTAAAGCTTTCATTTAAACAATGCAGTAGGTTGGCCTCCTCTTGCATTTCTCTTGCTTTTGTATACTTACTAAATACTAAGTACAATTATCGGATTGTTTAAAAATGCACGAACGTGAAGCTAGAATACTTGAAGTTAAGTGTTATCGAAATATTTATGGTATTCGGGTACTGCGCCGTCGGAATTGAAAAAAATATTAATTCCTTATCAAAAAACATCAATAAGAAGATTTGACCACCTTTTAAAGTACAAAATAGTCAAGTATCAGGATGCTCAGCTCTTCCATACCAAAGGCAGCCTTATGATGTTCCAGAAGTATCGCTGCACCAACACATGGATTCATCGAAACTAATTCGGCTTATACAGTGTCTCTTATAAACCCTTTCATTATCTCCTATTGTATATGGGAATACTATGGGATTTTATTTACTTTCAATCTGGCGATCGTTAATAATTATAAAAATAAACAATTTAATAATAAGTATATAACATAGAAAAACATTGCCAGTCTTTTAAAACATAATTAACAAGAATAATTACTAAAATACTTAAAAATTCCATTCATAAAAGAGGTTACAAATTACAATACAACTAACAAAATGCAATTAAAAATATAACTCAGTTTTTACCTACAAGTCCTTGCCATAGTACGATGTTATGTCAATCATTGTAGGTATTGCAATGACTTCTCCTACTTCTGTTTTAAACACAAACACATAATGTCAATATATTTCGAAAACTTACTGTGTGCTTAAAATTAATTTAAAATAAACTTAGATATAAGAACAAAAGATAACTGTTTCATTCCATAATTTATTATAATATCTAGTATACAATTATACATATCGACTTAAATTGTTTTCACGTTTTACCTTTTTTTCGATTTCAATATACATATTATGTCGATATTTTGGCCTATCAACCAACAGGTAACTAACGTTTTCGAATGCTTCGCTTTCTTACTTTATCCATGAAGAAAGGCAAAATTTTGCATAAACAGATTTTGTATAGACGTCTGTTCGTCCGGGAGCCAGCTGAAGAGTTTAAATCTTATTCAAAACAATAAAGTTCCCTTCGCAGTATTTACACAGAACGCGTATTAGTTTCAAAGCCCTCGTTAAAATACAATTGACTAGTCCCTTCGTAATCTGTGAGTCAATAGTTTTTTATTTGTTTAACTCCTTTACAATTGAGATGTTTTTAAATTGCAACTGTGTGTAATGTGTATGGTAAGTATTGTATTTTTATTGTGTTTGTAAACAGGACGAGAAATTTAATTCATTTTGAGAGGAAGATACTACTATAATACCATATTTTGATGGGAATGTAAGGGTTGGTTGATCGTTTAATTATTTAATCTCGTAAAATTAAGATACATTTTGCAATTTCGTGTCAAGCAAATATTTATTATCTTTCTACATATTCGATTTAAAGGTCAGCTCTTAAAAATAAAATAGTATGTTAGCATTAGTATATATAGATGATGACTTTTTATTCCAGTAGTAATACCTAGTATGATCTGTGTAATATGCTCTCTCATTTCGATAAGATTTCTACATCCAGAACAAACCGGCATATCCCGTGACTCCAGTCGAAAACTATTCTTATGAACCATTGACATAGTATTAAATGATCAAAGTTATGAACAGAAAAAACTGTATCGAAATTATGGTTTGTCAATACTCAACACGATTTAAACTTTGATAAAGATCAGAAGCACAAGCACGAACGATTTGCGAAAAAGTACCTAATTGTGTTGCCAGTTTGTGATAAATTATTTCGATGGCCTATATGTCGTAACCGCCATTTTTAGCGGAAATGAGTTAAATATACATTTCGATACAGATTTCGAATGACAAACTGAAACTGAAAAAAAAATTCAGAATACGCAAAAAAATCGTGGTTACGACATAATATAGGCCATAACCCATCGATTGGATAATACAATTGATAGATTTTGCGATAAGTATACTTTCTCGTTAAGTGCTTGTTGAGTGGACAGAGACAGTCGATCGGTGGGTTGAGAATTGAGTCACGTAAAGACTATATTTGTAAATAGTTTAAAATTAATTAATAACTAAGTAAATATCGAATTAGCAAACACATAATGTAATTCAGCGGATTCTGTGGGTGGAGGAGGGGGTGAGGGATGGGGCGGGGCGGGCGAGAGGACGAAGTTGCAGAATTTAATATTGGCGGCGGGCGCGGGTTAAGGCGACGTGTAAATAAAACTCACCGAGACCGCTCCCGTGTTAAGGGGGAGTCGATAACTAGCGCTCCGGGAGAGGACAATAATAATTATAAATGTATTTTGTTGAGAATTTTCGAAAAGTCTTGAATTTTAAATGAAATAAGTGTATCTATTGGGAACTCAAGAACTCAGGCACGATCATCGATTCAGTTGTAGCTTTGAATGGAACCGAATGTTTCATACCAATCCAAACCAAACTTTTGTAGTAATAGGCCTAGAACTGGTAACGAACCACTAATCATAGATGGATAAACCGTGAAGTGCATATTACGCGTTTTGGTTTCAGTCTATGGATTTTCGAATGCTCGAAGTAAAAAGTAGGTCGACAGCGCATCATTGAACCATCATCAAGTGAACCTCATGCTCGTCTATTGATATCTAACATAAAAAGTTATGTAATAGGTAACAAAATCGCCCCTCAATTAATTATTGGAAAAGTAATTCGTTTCTTGTTTTATGGTAAAAATTTACAAAAATATTGAATAATATTAAAAGCATTTATAACATCAATTGAAGCCCTTTTTATAGAGAATTAAGAGCCGTACACACAGCCATGTGAGCGGATTAAATCTGATTCTTATAGAAGAGGGAGCAAAGTGAGTAAATCGCTGCCCATGTTTACAGCCAGATGTTTATTTGCGCTACCACAGAATACTCTATTAATAAGCTGGCGCAGTGCTAGGCTTAACTCAATAAAAACTAATTAATCGGAGCTTTTTACGTCGTAATGTATCTATCGCAACCAGCAATAATTTACAATTATGTATTTTTTTTGTTGCCAACCTATTCCCACGAGCCAGACACTTGACTTTACGGTTTCAGTCATTAATCTTCTCTATAAAAACTGGGAGCGAACAATTATGTATAGTTTTGAAGTTTGACCGAAGTCTTTTAGAAAATTCAACTATCTCTTTTTATTAAGCTATCTTCATTTGTCGTGTCAATATTGTTTATTTGTTTTTTAGATACACCTTTCTTATTCGCTTTTAGTATTGGTGTGCTTATCACACACCCACTACTATTAAAATTGTTTTTTAGTTAAATTCCTACCCAGAGGTTTGCCTGGTAGAGATCGTTATGCGATCGTATGTTGTACAAAGATTAAATTTTTATTTGTATAACCTAGCTTTAAGCACTTTATGTAAATTATTTCTTATGTACAATAAAGAATTTATCAATCTATCCCTTGATGCTTGGCCTTAAGAGTATGTCTGCGGATATTTTTACAAACGTTATTACTGGCGGCGCGGAGCGGGGCGGAGGGGCACGGGAGGGGAGGGGGCGGGGGGGGGGGGGGGGGGATTGAGCTTAGCTTTCTTTATTAAATTTTCATTTGGGGTCGCCGCATTAGCTTAGCGGTGTCTGTGGACGACACGACCGCGACGGGCACGACACGACACGATCGTGATGTCGTGCCGTGGCTATGTGACAGTAGGGTAGTTTATTGGTTGTGGACACCGATATAGTGTATTACGTTAGGTATTTTAAACTATATCGTCTGTTTTCATCTATCTTTTTACAATGATACAATTGTTCGTCTTGTAAGTATGAATTTGAGTAAAAATCTGTAAGTACCTATATCATTTTTATTGTACACAAAGCAAATGAAAACAGACGATATAGTTTAAACAGCGTAAAACACTCATGTTGCTGGTTACCACAACTTACGTGGGAGGTATCGGAATGTAGTATTTATTTATTTCATATATCATTGCACACAGGCAAATTGCAGACTGGCGGCTCTATTATTATTTATTGCGATGACTCTACAATTCATTAAAATACTTCTTTCTGGTAAAACTACGTAAACGTGAAGCTTTCTTCTCACTTACTTTTACTTATTTTGAGGGTTCTTCAAGTCTTTCTTTTGGGATACTTGAAAATTTTCGCATCACTAATATTTTTGTCTGTCTTCAAATTGACAGATGCTTCAAATTAATTTTATAGAAAACTTCTCAAATGTACATTATGTCAACATAAACGAAAATATGGCTGATTTCCAAAATGTTCATCTGAAAGATGCTGATACCACGTGTATGAAATACTTCTTAACCATCAATAGGTACCAATCTAATTATAATTCACACGTATTGCAATTATTAGGAAGTGTAAAAAGAAGTCTGCATTTTGCGCTAATATTTAAAAAAATATAGAGCTATAAAATATAAATGTTTACGGGCGTGCTGCCGCGCGGCGCGGACGATGTCTCGTTAATTCAAATTCTGGTCCGTTGTATCTGATGAGATTATTAAAATTATTTTTTTCTGCTTTCCAAACGTCCACAACTTAGAGAGTTAAATAGGAGGTCCATCTATCAACCGGGTAATGAACCCACGTTCATATATGGATAAGTCGTGAAGCACATGTTGCGTTTTGGGTCCAGTCTCTGGATGTCCGGAAGCTTGAAGTTAATAAAATCGGTTGATAGCGCATTTAAGTTCTGCCTAACAGAAAAAAAGGATATAAATATTATACTAATTTAAGAAAGGGCGCCAATTTGTGTATAGTTGTCTACTTCACAACTTTCAGAAGCAATGCAACTAATGTCCTGACATCTAGTGGGCAAGTTGGCTAACTAATATTATTTTATTTGCGTTTGTGTAATCATACATACAGAATATTTAATTATTAATAGGAGCGTAAAATTGATATTTTATTAAAACGGGTTAGGATATATTATGTTATATATTAAAACAATTTTTGGAAAACAGTGCCATCTGTTGAAGCTTATAAATATGGGTATATTTAGTTGTTTACGAAGACACTGCTTTAATATTGAGATGTTATTACTAATAAGAGTTTCTGAGGATCGTTAAATAACTACCAAATAGTGAAAATCATAATTAAGGCGTTATAATAGAAAAATAAAACCTTATTTTAGGATCAAACAATGTTACTGAGTAATTAGTTCTATTCCGGTCGTAGAGATGGCAGTTATTTCGAAAAGACAGTACATATTGCGGTAATTAATAACAACGTCACTAGATGGCGCTAAAACTTATTCTTGCTAAAATAATAAAAATTATTTACGGAAGCGTGCGAATAATTATGCCGCCATACTCGCGATTTTACAAATATTCTAAAAAAATCGAATGGTTTTTTAGGAAATCTGTTATGGATTAGGAAACAATATATCATTGTGTTTTATTTATGAACTTAGATAACTTATGAGACTTTAGTAAAAACTTGGTTTTGAATCTGTGGGGTTCCTTGGAATATTAGACGTTGATTAAGACGAATCTTGGGGGTCAGTCTCTACAAATCATTGCTAGAGCACAAAGTCCATATCAGAAAAAGCAATATCAATCATAAAAAAGGATGAGGAAGGTGTTTACGGAGGAGGGATCGGTCAGATCTCCAGCAATTACTGCTAAACAAATGAAGCGTAACGATATTCTCCTCTCGAAAAGTGAACACAAAGCTTGGAAGCCGTGGAGTTGCTATATTCTACTATTTTAAAATATTTCCATAGAAATATCAAGGCTTTTGAAAACTAATAATTTATTATTCTAAAATAAAGATGAGCGATGAAGTTAGATAAAAGTTGAAGTCAACGATGTCAGTTGTAACATTATTAGTGGCTACTAGTATTATACTTTTCATAAATTATATAAATTTATAAGAAATAATATTAATACATATAATATTATTAGCGGACCCGATAGACGTTGTCCTGTCCTGTAAACTAAAATAAAATAAAATATTTCTAGATCAAATGCTATCTTCCTAATTCTACTAAGATGTAGATTATAATTACAGAATAATATTGTATTATTATTATAGTTAATCACAGAGGTAAAATACAGAGTTAAAGAAACGTTTTATTTTTATTTTAATAAGTACCATCATTCCAAACTCACTATTGTTGTAAAGCTAAATCCAGGATGCTGGAATAGACATCTTGTAAATAATGTAAAATGTCAACTCCACTCCATACTCTGTTATCTTAATCGAATGCCAAAGGGTTGTGTCGGGTGTTTTAGGGTTTTTTCAGCGGCTTTGACTTGCAAATTGTATTCGTTCATGTATCCTACCCTCCATCCCCGAGACCCGCAAGCCTACGGGCACGCTGTAATTAAAAAATGTTGCGACACTCGCGCCGCGTTACGTCGTGTCGAGTAGCGGAACTAACCGAGCAGAATTTAATTTATAGTTTAGTGAAGCTACTATATATATTATTTATCATAATTCATTTATTATATATTACCAAATGGTTTTTGAGGCTCAGTTGAGTTATTTTATTTTTTAATGAAATTAATTTATCAAATGGAGCCCACTGAAATTCAGAATTTTTATCTACTCGTCGATAGATGGCGAAACAAATGATAATTTAAATTGTAAACAACTTTGAGTGATTTTTATTAAATAACGATAAAAACCTATGATTTTGCTTGAGTTATATAGAACAATCTATTTCCAAAGGTGCTGTATTGCCTAAAGCTCTGTAAAGTAAACAGTATGAAATATGAGAACCGGCCGCGTCGTCAGATATAATAAAGCCTAATGAGTTGTGCTCGAAGTTAGAAGTTAACAAATGTTGTAACAATTAGCGGTGCGGGCTAACGAGCGGCTGGCGTGCCGAGCGCTGTCGTAGCTGCGGACAGACGAACTTACACTTAGCGTGGGTCTTGCTCACAGAGCTAAACACTGTTCAACTATTTTACTGTGTTCGCGTTACTACTCTTTAGTCGTGGATGTCCATGGGTGGTGTTGATTACTTAACACCAGGTAATCCACTTGCTCGGTTGTCTGCTCTGTTATAAAAAAAAAAGATTTCTAATTATTTTTTTGTTTTTTAAATTGGAAAATCCAAAAAGTTTTTGTTTGATTAGGTTAAGAGCAGAATTTGGTAAAATCGTATGTCATTCGAATTAGAAATTTTCAGGTGACGGTCACTTTATTGTATTCCACGAGTCACGGATCGGTAGTATCATCCCAGAGCCTCACACTCCTAGTTTGTTCCTGCAAGCACGTACTTATTAGCCCCACGCAGGTCAGATGTAAAAAGAAATGAAAGAATCTGCAGTTGACTCTTGGCGTCGCTATAATTGTATGAGGCGGAGCAGTAATTAGCTGTGATTCGGTTAAAGTAACTCGATGTAAATCCACTGAATGTTCGCTCGGGCGCATTACACGCGTTTACTTTAAGTTTTGGGTTATTTGTTAAAATATTTTTCATTACGTATGAGAATCCATCCGACCTTCCTTCCATTTTCAGACAATTAGCCTTATTAGAAGATGATTATTGATATAGTAAGGAGAGATTGATGAAAAACCAGCTCAGACAAGGAATAAGCAACTCGTAGTACTGATTCTACGCAGGCTAAGTCGCGGCTAGTATAGTTATAATTCAATTGTTATGTCTTTACGACCGATATCGGTTATTAGGAGATCACTGCTCATGTTGAGACTTCTGCCGCAGATCTGTCGGTGATCGACTGTGACTTCTGAAGCTTTTAAATAAAATACTGTATACCGGATTAAAACGCGATTTATTATTTATATTGTTTAAATTATTTATCCCGACGTTTCGGATGCTTTCCAGCAACCGTGGTCGCGGGAGACTGGAAAAGCTTAATTGCTGAAAAGCATCCGAAACGTCGGGATAAATAATTTAACCTATATAAATAATAAATCGCGTTTTAGTCCGGTATACAGTATTTTATTTAAATGTGTGATACTCGCGTTAATAAAAGACAATATTACTTCTGAAGCTATTAGGTACTGAAGTTATTACTGAGCACCGCGACGTCAAGCGTTCTAAGGTACTGAAAATCAGTACTGTGACCAATTATCACATATTTTTTATTTTATTTTTTATATTAAGGAGGCAAACGGGCAGGCGGCTCACCTGATGGTAAGTGACTTCCGCCGCCCATGGACATCCACAACACCAGGGGTCTTGAGGATGCGTGGTCTTTAAAACATGAGTAGTATCCCTTTTGACGCACACTGACACACAGCTACTACATATTTTGTAAAATATATAGTGGCTGTGTATTATAAATAAGTTAGTTTTAGTTTTGTCAAATATGTTTTAGGATATCACAGATGACAATGTTAGATTTTAGGATAGTTTTGATTAAAATTGTTTGATTTTTTTAAAATTGTTTCTGTACTTATGTTGTATTTTATGTACGTCAAATAAATAATATTATTATTATTAATAGAAGGACGGTATGTGATGTTGTATGTCTTGAAATTCATACCTGAGATACGGAACCACCGACACGTGCGAGTATAGTATTAACTGGGAAGTGCAGTTGTCACGCGAGGTGGAACGCGGACTGAGTTATGACATGCTGATTAGTGATAACGAGTGACTGATGCACCCTTCATATCAACTCGAAGACGCACGTTAAATCTAGTTATGTATGTCTCTTATTAGTCAATTAATGTATGAATAATCTTATTAGTCTATGCTTATGAAAAATATATCAAAGTTTGTTTTCAGAGGCAATTTTTGAAACTAAATTTATCATTAAGTTGCAAAAAAAGCATGTTATCTCAATTTATAATTTAAATGTACAATATGGATGCGCAGTTCATAGGTACCGACTACACATCCGCTCCAACCTCAACCATCATTCGATTTTAACTAAACCGCGAACTGTAGGTAACTCAATGTATGTTGTTTTAAAAACTTTGCAAATAAGTAATCCGTGCGAATCGAACTGACTGTGGAGCTACGAGGGGGGGAGCAGCGGGGAGCGGAACGGGGGAGGGGGGGGGGGGGGGGGGCAGTCCAATAACATGTTAATGTGGCGTTTGCGCGCTAATCGAGTGCGACGACGCGGACTATTCATTTTGTTACGAGACTGTTAGGGAAGGTTTACATGGAGACGATATTTACCAACTTTTATATAATATAATGTATATTTTGATTGATTCGACAAATAGAATCCTCTGTGACTTTCTATGGTCTTACATTTTTCTTCTTCGTTTTTTTAGATTTAAACATCTTTTTTAAGAGGGGTTCTAAATTTACAGATTGGCGAAACTACTTAATGATTTAACAATAATTTGGTTTTCTCGCGTGTGGGTTTTGCAAAATAACATTAATTGATAAGCATAAAATTTTAGAGAAAATGAAATGTATGGTATTATATAAGGAAAACAATGGCTTTATAGCTATTTGACTATCTCTTCCTAGCAACCGAATGGCGACGGTAGAGAAATATATCGATACCTCTGGGCTCAAAGGGCGTAAAGCACATTTTGGGGCAAATGGAGTTAATAATACCATCGTATTCAGTTTTTCATTCTCTATCGATTGGTATATACGAAGTTGCCAAATTCGCACAAAAATGTTCTTTACAACCCATCTATTTTGGGCTGCTAAACCAAATTTAAACAGGAAATCGGGCTGTAAATTACATTACTGCGCATTTATTCTCATTATTGATCTTTACAACCATTCAACATAACAGCACCTGTACTATACTACCACAAAATAATTATAAATATTTCCTGAAGTTTAGGGTGTAAAGCACAATATTCTATTATTCCAGACTCAAAAGGCGTAAAGCTAATTTTGGGGTTCATGGAGTTCATAATAATTGTATTCAGTTTTTCATTCTTTATCGACTAGTAAGTATACCTACACAAAGTTTATTACTTCTAGTACTGATGATGAAGTTAATACTTCCACATTCTCTTTGCCTCGAGCCTTTGTGGAAACACTGAAAATAGATAATAGATATCTTAGCCCAGTCACAAAAAAACAATGAAGCAGATTAGTAACCCTAATAAGAAGATACAAGTAATTTCGTGTAAAATTATAAAAAAGCCCACTGAAGATGATTCTATTAGTATGCAGTTGCCTCTTCAGCAGTCACCAATATCTCCTACTTGAGTTCTAGCATCTGACGCCGTAATGACTTTTACATCTGAAATGATAAACCCAGAACAAGATTATAATATCTCGCACTTACCTCTCCAGCAGCCACCGATATCCTCAGCTATAGTTGTAGCATCTAACTCCGTAAGTACTTCTACATCTGAAATTTTAAACCCTGAACAAGATTATAATATTTCGCACTTACCTCTCCAGCAGCCACCGATATCCTCAGCTATAGTTGTAGCATCTAACTCCGTAAGTACTTCTACATCTGAAATTTTAAACCCTGAAGAAGATTATAATATTTCACACTTACCTCTCCAGCAGCCACCGATATCCTCAGCTATAGTTGTAGCATCTAACTCCGTAAGTACTTCTACATCTGAAATTTTAAACCCTGAACAAGATTATAATATTTCGCACTTACCTCTCCAGCAGTCACCGATATCCTCAGCTATAGTTGTAGCATCTAACTCCGTAAGTACTTCTGCATCTGAAATTTTAAACCCTGAACAAGATTATAATATTTCGCACTTACCTCTCCAGCAGCCACCGATATCCTCAGCTATAGTTGTAGCATCTAACTCCGTAAGTACTTCTACATCTGAAATTTTAAACCCAGAACAAGATTATAATATCTCGCACTTACTTGCCTAAATCAAACAGCCAGAAAATGGAGTAAAATATTATATGAATTTCTTGTCAGATGAGGACAAGTTAGATTATTCTTCAGGAAGCTCGAACAATTGGTCTAGAAAAGAATCAGAAAGTAGTAGTGAAGAAGAAATTGATATAAGGAAAATGTAGAAACTAATAAGAAAGAAAAGTCAGAAAATAAACGTAAGATAAAGATCCTCAAGAAATTAAAGGAAAGTCTTACGAAAACTGTAGTGGGAAAATCGTTCCTGAAAAAGAAATTAAACATAATCCATGTATAAAGAGCAAATGCAGAAGAGGATGCTATGATATACCAGAAGAGAGACGTCGGTCCCACAAAATCGATGCTGCTAAGCTTAAAGTGAAGGAATTTATTGAATCGCTACCTGCAGTGCCATCCCATTACAATAGACAAAGAACAAACAAGAATTAAAGAATGTGTCTAATTTATATCAGATATATAAAAAAGGATAAACTGTGACCAAGAAACTGTTAGTGAAAACATTTCATGAAGAATATAGAAAGCTTCCATGGAGCTCTAATGTTTGTGATATATTAAATCAGTTTCACTGATGAAGAAGATAAAGAAGATGAAAATAATACTGAAAAAGAAAATAATTCTAAAGATGAATAACTCAAAAATTGCTTAAAACTTACTTGTTTGCTCTTTTATTACGTATTATAAAAACTATAATATTAACAATAACTCTTTAGTTTTTAAAAAGGGATTATGGGAATAATCCATCAGGACGGGATGGGGTACCCCCCACCCCGTTTAACCCTTTTTATTATGAAAGTTGTACAATTTTAAATTCAAACTTTGTGATTTACAACACAATTAAATATTGCTATTGTCATTTACTACATAATATTATACAACTTTTTTACGTAAGGTTAGCTTTACTACCTAAGTTAATAATATTAGCTGTTTTTTAATGGGCTTAAAGGACATTTTGTTGTTTTTTTAGGTAGTAAAGCAAAAACTATTTTGGAAACTATTATACTTAGGCTTCATTTAATAATATTTACTTAAAATATAGGAAAATATAAGCACTTTTCTCATAGATTGTTTTTATATAATCATTGAGACAAAAAAGTTATAGCTAATTTTGTTTTATTTTTTCGGTTTTTTGGCTCTCCTGAAAAGTAGCTGTTTTGTGCTATACGCCCTTTGAGCCCAGAGGTATCGATATAGACCTAAATCAAATACATACAGTTGTTGGTATGAGCTATAAGTATTTTTTTAAATTCACATTAATGTCGTTTTAGACTCCATATTGTTTCAGAATCACCAATGTTCAAATTCTTCAACAATTAATTAATAAAATTCCACCATGTAGCCCACCGCTTACCGTCGAGAACAAATACACACATCGAAGTGGGAAAAACACAATAATTGAGCGCAGTTCAGTTTATTTAATAAACTGTAACACCCTGTGAAGTGTTTCTACTCCTCCCCCCTCCCCCTCCCCACACATACTCCTCGCTCTGTGTATTGACAATAAAATCTACACTTCTATACTAATATTATAAAGAGGAAAGATTTGTATTTTTGTATTTTTGTATGTATTGAATAAACTTAAAAACTACTGGACCGATTTCAAAAATTCCTTCACCAATAGAAAGCTACATTATCCCTGAGTAACATAGGCTATATTTATTACTAGAAAAAAATAGAGATCCTTAGAATTTCCTACTAAAACCAACCCAAGGTGTAAAAAAAATAGCCAAAAAATTATGTTCATCGCATGCGCTGCGAAAAGTATTGATGATAGAACAAAATAAAGTTCTACAATATTATAGAACATATAAATATCTACAAAAAACTTCGCGAGACCATATGTCTAACTATTGTAGTTATGTTACTATAACTACTTTTTTACATTTTAAAAGTTGACAAAAATGCCGATCAAAATCAGATCATGTTATCCATACCTTTGTATTAATTCTTATACAAATAAATTATTTCATATTTAACCTTCGGACGGTAACAGGGGTGACACGTCACCCCATCCAGCGACATAATGGCTAATAACGTCTTAACTATTTTCTTTATCGTTCTGGTATTTCATGTATTCTCCTGTCACTACACATGCGCTCAGCTACCACTGCGCTGTGGCAGCCACATGACGTGGATTAGATATTACAGGTATGTGTGGGGTGATGCGTCACCCCTGTTACTGTTTACGTATGTAGTTTTTGGACGGATGACATTTTTTATTTTTGTGTTTTTCAACACAAAATGGCTTTTAGATCAGAAAAAGAACTTGAAGAGTTTATAAGTAATGTGGCAGATGATTTGTCTGATACGGAAGACCCTTTAGAGTTAGAAGAATTCAGAAAATAAAGATAATTGCTCCTTGCAGTCTGAAGTGAATGATGTTATTTCTGGTGATGATGAAGACGACATTCCGTTATCGCAGTTACGAGGTAATATCTTACGGGGTATAAACAAGCATCTATGGTCAACAGAACCACCTTCATGCAGCAGGACACCTCTACGTACCTCTACGTAAACATGCAACGAATACCATAAAATTTTGAATCGGAAAAAGAAGTATTCATGTCACGGTTTTCGGAACCCCTGGAGATACAAGCAAGATGTGCACTATGCCCTCAAAATGACAAAAAAAAATATCAAAATTACCTGCATAAAATGCCATCAGTCTGTATGTCCTCAACACAGACAAGAAATTAGTCTAAATTGTGTTTTATTCATTATTTTTCTTATATATTTTTACTATTTTTGCCAAAGACTGATTGCTATGTAAAATTTATTGATACTTAAAATAATTAAAAGTAATTTTCTAATTAAATCTGGTTTTACTTACCTATATACTTAACTTATAGTAACAGGGGTGACTCATCACCCCTGTTACTATTTGAGCATGCAAAAATCATGTTACCGTCCTAGGGTTAAGACTGTTTCAATACCTGTTGAATACTTTTTGAAATATTGAAATCGGACATTCCATTCAAAAGATATTACGAAATTAAAAATATCAATATAAACAAAAAATACACGCCGCGGCCGTCGCGCCGCCACGCAGCAATACAGCGAGGAGGACGATTTAACTCAAAAACTACTAAACCGATTTTAAAAATTCTTTCACCAATATAAAGCTATATTATCAGCGAGTTACATAGGCTTTACTTTTTTTTCATCTACATTGCACCCGTGCGAAGCCGGGGCGTTTTGCTAGTATATTATAAAGAGGAAAGATTTGTTTGTTGTTACGATTAAACTCAAAAACTACTTGACCGATTTTGAAAAATCTTTCACCAATAGAAAGCTACATTATCAGCGAGTTACGTAGGCTTTATTTTTTGTGTATGTACATTGCACCCGTGTGAAGTCGGGGCGGATCGCTAGTATACAAATAAATGCTTCTAATATTTCTTACACCTATGAATATTTATTCCCAACATCTGGCCACGATGGAAAAGGAAACATCCCGGACGAGTAACGAACCACCGCTCATAGATAGAAAAGCAAGCTCTGGATCTTTTACTAAAGTACTAAAGTATTTCGAATCAGATAAATTAAATAGAAACTTTATTTATACTTAAGTGTAAGTTATGATGCGCTATCGACCTATGTTTTACGCGTTCAACTCTAATATTGCACTATGAGGCCCGTGTCAGACTGTGCCTGCGAGCTTAGTAATTGGTGAAGTTATCAATTAAATCATGGAATTACAAAAGTATGCAAGTCGAAATATACCTACCCATAATATTATATTGTTTCTTTTGTTTGTTCAGAAAGTTTATTCAGTTAAGAAAAACAAATATCTATAATAATTGACGCACCCGTAGGTCAGCCTTATGCTTATTGTCTCTGAGGTTAGACAAAACAAGAATGAGCCAAACATAATTACTTACGTAGCGGGTCTATGCCGTAGTGCGACGGTGCTACGACTTGATATTAATTCTAAATAACTTTGAACAATCTAAACTTTCTATTTATACCTATATTATAGAGGAAATATTTTTTTGTTTGTTTGTTACGATTAAACGCAAAAACTCGACCGATTTTAAAAATTCTTTCATCAAAAGAAAACTACATTATCAGCGAGTAACATAGGCTTTTTGTGTATAGTACATCTACATTGTACCCGTGTGAAGCCGGGGCATGGTATAAGTTGTTTAATATATTTAAATATATATTTATATATAATCCCTATGTATATCAATTTTCAGACTACCTATTTTGATTGTATAATAAAAGAACTTTGCGACGATATATTTGTGTTTACATTTTAATCCTTAAAACATTACTTAATCATGAAATAATCTTTGGCCGGACACTTTTGCATACAACTGTATGTATATGACTTAGTTCCTCCTGAACCACTGGACCGAGTTTGATGATATTTTTATCTTTGATTGGATTCACACAACAAAAATTTATATAAAGTATATATTCATATACCCTTTAAATTTCTTTGTTGCCAACCTTCGTCTTTCGGCTTCGCTTATATAGGTAACTATAATATATATTATAATGGCGCGGGCGGGGCAATGAAATAATATTCAAAGGTAGTATGAAAGAACACATTTATTTATCTCTTACGGTATATCCTATATTTATATCAGAAATGTACTCTTACAATATGACATTTCTACATTCTCAAATAAACAGAGAAACTTATAAACAAATTCTCAGGACAGTGATATTTATTTATTTATGTTGTATGTACTGAATATTTATTTACTTAAATAATACTTATAAAATCATTGACGAGACACAAAATATTTTCATCTTTTAGCTTATTCGTAAAATATTCAATATTTACAATTGATTACCGCTAATTAGTAATTACAATACATTTTCTTAAGTTTAAATACATAGAAAGAAGAATTCCTAGCGGAAGTACACTTATTTTCATCTCTTCTTTATTTTGAAAATCCATAATTGTTTCTATCGATGTTAACAAAAGAAAAGAAGATTTAATTTCTATGCATATTATATTTGTCTACTTCATCTTATACATTTTAAAATATGTCAATTTATTAATAAATAAAGATGCTTATGTACAATATTTACAATGTCATAGGAAGGAATGGTTCAGATACTTCCAATTTTAAATCAAAAAGTGCTCTATGTAGCAGCGGCGACGGGTGAAAATTTTAAAAAAGTAAGCTGTTCCAAAAAAAACTACATCATGCTTCGAAATTTGAACTTTCGTACAGTGCGAGGAACACCCAAAGTACAGGAAAGGTATCTACCAACTTCACTGTTTTTAGTTTGTTAGTAGATTAGATATATAAGGAAAGCCTATAGGAATCGGCTTGTTAGAACTCCTCACCACAGTTAACACTATAAGTACACAAACCAGTTGTTACACATATGGAATCCTCGCCACTGGTATATAGTTGGCCCTATGAGTACATAAATCAGTTGATTCACATATTATACATCAACTTTTCATCGCTGAACTAGAGATATCGCCTATGAGTAAATGAGTTAGCTGATAGTTTATTACAGGTAGAATAGTTAATCTCTTGGGGCATGGGACGAACACATTACAGCTTCAGGTTTATTGGTAATTTCAGCGAATTTTCTGTAGAAAATAATAGAACCGAATATTTCTGTGCAAACATTTGATGCTAAATGCAATGTATAACTAATTATCGTCAACATTTAGTCATGAATACAATTTATTATTTTAACACAATTCAACTAGCTACGTGTTCCGTACGAAATACGAAAATAGTACGAGTACGAAAATAGTATTAATCCATAAACAGCACGTAGCATAGAGTTTACAGTATGTACATCATAACAACAAGTATTAGTTTGAGCTTTATACTTCAGCAGTCATTACTATTATGTATAAAAATGCATAATTAATTCAGTAAGTTTGTAATCAACAAATGATAACATTGCTATGTACAGTCAGCAACAGAAGCAGGTTAGCTCAATCGTAACGTAAAAATAAATATCATTATACTGTTTATAGGCAGCATTGTTTTCAAAACCAATTGTTGTCAAACATTGAATAATGGATGTTTCAAAATGCTTATCGACTCCGCTGCAGACCGTACAGAACGTATGTATATCATTTTATAATGTTTAAAAGTTTGGGTTGCGATGATGCAAACACCATTTCATTACAACTTTTAGGATATAAATGTTTTACTGGCCAATTCAATTCTTGAATGAACGCTAGCCCCCCTGTATTCAAGAAACAACCTTTAAGGAATGATTAGATCGTCTCTTGAAAATTCCAAGTCGGATCGGTTTTCTAAAATTGCTTTACTTCAACAACATATCAACAAAGAACAATCATATAAGCGCCGTACCAGTTGCCCCAGACACGTTTCGATAACAACTTCTATGCTCAGTACGGTTGAATATAACATACCTTTTTAGATTATGTTTGAGCAAAATTTGAAGAGACTCTTTTGGAAGGAAATTTCCATTTCTAGTTCTCACCGAGGGAATAAAGGATTTCTTATACATGTATGATCGCACGCACACTTCTACACAACCACCTCTACACTAAACCATTTGCAGTCCTTTACTGAGGCTCTCAACGTGTTCCTTCGCCTTCATCCGTAGAGCCGCTATGGAGGAGGAGCGCGGGTCGGGGGCGGCGGGGGCGGCGGTCGCGGGCGCCGGAGGGGTGAGGTAGCTCGGGTAGCCCGAGGGGGGGTGACTGAGGAAACCTGCAACAGGAGACAGACATAAGATTAATAAATTGAAAGAAGAATAATTGAAATATCTTTGGATTTGGGATTTCTTTTAAATAAATCGATTATTTTTTTTAAAAAACAAAAACGAGTTGTCCCCAAGATAATGTAAGTGCGTGCTCCTATTTCACCATGCCTACTGCTGATAGAAGACAAACCTTATTTTTTTTTATTCGTTTATTTTTTATTACTATTATAAATTAAATACTTCAAGATGTCATGTGGAGCATGGTGTAATGGTGTATTGGTTACTTAGTTTCTTGTTTTACAAACATTTTGTAAAACAAGAAGGCGATTAAAAAGAGTGGCGGAGAGTTTATTGCCAGTTCTTCTCATTCTACGCCCTTGATTTGAGAACTGGCAATAAATGTAACTTTTTTATTTTTATTGACGTTCATAAGTGTACATTATGTGACCTAAATGAATAAATGATTTGAATTTGAATTTACTGTGACGATGATAAAATGTGCTTCTCTCTTCTCTCTTATTGATTCAAACTCGTTCTACTCCTCGAATGATACTCTCTCATGTGTCCTCAGTGTATTGGGCAAATAGTTACCGGGTAAGGCGGTGAGCAGGGGAGGGGCGAGCCAGGGGTCGACGGGCAGCCCCAGGGCGGACAGGCGAGGCACCGGCGCGCACCCGTACTCCGAGAGGCCAAGCCGGGCAGCCTCCATCTTCTCCTGCCGGCGCCACTTGGCGCGTCGGTTCTGGAACCACACCTGGAATGAAGATATACCCACTGTTAGATTCAATATAACTTCATCAATAAAGTAAATAGAGATATCACATATGGAAAGAATTGCTTATTTTAGATAAGAGATGTCAAAAAATATATACATATCTAATGTATTTGTATTTCTTTTATCAAATTTATGATAGGTAATCACAGATTTTAGGCTGCGATGGTTCAAACATTATTATGTTTTTGATGAACAAGGATTTTTCTTACATGTATAATATGTTTATTTTCACGTGGATAGATAGAAATCGCACTTTTACTGTTATTCTAATTATGCTAATTCAAACATCTAGAGCTGATTTACTGTCGGCATTCACCGAGAAGCGCTTTCGTCGAACTTAATTTACAAATGTTTAAATTTGAACCGAAATCATCCAGGAAAAATGTAACCTTGTACAGAGAGACATTTAATCTTAGGTATTTTACATTGAATTAGGATTAGCATCATTTGAATAGTTCTAAACACATCACTCCGGCTAACAAGTTAAATACATTTGTATACGAGTTTCACGACTCGTGAAACAAAAAACATATTACCGAGTGAACTGAACGGGTCGTTCGTAATTGATGCGCCATCTATTCGCCCATTATACTAAAACTATCAAACTACGCCAGCCGCAGCCGTAAAACTAGAGTTTCGTTTCAACGATAAATCAGCCGACAAACACGTCACTAAACAGTTTCGGACGAGACACAACAAAACTTTGAAACGCGAACTCAATCATATAAATGCCCTATTATTGTGTTCTGTTCCCCACGAGCTCTCGCTACTTATGAAACTTAAACTCTATATGAAAGCGATACGGTTTCAATTCGAATGCTAATATTTGGGAATAAATTTGGTGTCAAATTGTAGTGTCAAATGATATATTCATGGGGTAGAGGTAAAAATACACAGTTCGCGTGACTTTCACGATTTGAGCGTTACCGTTACAGCGCTCATGATGGCTTTCTGCTAAACGTATTGGATTCTTTTAACGTTATATTCACTCAATCTCTATTATTATAAAACTGTTAATAATCTGTGGCTGTATATTAATTCAGGTTATGGTCAGAGACTCTTCAAGCTTAGTTTTTGTTACCTAACTCAGCAGACTTTAGATCTGGAAGGACCTTCTGGTCAGTTCTGGTAAGACTGATCATATTATCTATAAAAATAAATAATTCATAAACCGCGATACAAAACTGTGTTCTATCCGAGTCCCGCTGGAGGGATGGGGTTATTTATTATAAGGAAACTGCAACGACACGGTTTATTTGTTGCTACAAGAGCAGTTCCTACGATATTTTAGATTATTTCACGTCCATTCGATAATATGATATATATAAGTACAAGGTTTACTATATTATGTAACACATTGCCGAGACAATAAAACTTAAGGAAGCTCAAATAATAGTTAAATTATTAGTGAAATAGTAACAAATATCTGATCTTCTGTAATTTACACAACGAAGTTTGTATCAATAAACAAAATTTTCCCTTTGTATAACAATTTTATATCTACTATAGGTACTATAATAGTAGATAAAACAACAGGCTCTCGTTCGCTCCTCGTTTAAAATATATAAAGTGATTGAGAAGCATGCATAGAGTATTATCTGTAGAATAGCTTTTTAAAATAGCAGAATTAGTTTCGTGTAATATGTGAGACAGGGTGAAGTATGGTGTCGGCGCGAGACGTCGGGTGGTGTCACCACTCACAGGCAAACCGCTAACCTACTGGTATCATACAGTTGTGTATCAAACTGAAAGCAATATTCCAATACTTTGTGTGTTGGATATTGACAGACGAGAGGCTCACTTGATGATGATACTTGACATTAACGATATGCCACAAATCAAATTACTTTTTACTGATGTACCTAATATAAATCCATTGACTGTTCCATACTTTAATTTTTCTTAAACGTTTTCTTTACACAACCCACAATACAAAGAAGCAAGTTATTTTAACCGTATCACCGACCAGTTATCAAATAACTATATAAATTATTTAACAATATGACTCAGAGAAGATAAGAACTCATAAATTAACTGAAATATTATACTACTGGTCTACTAAGTTTTAAAATTACTATCATCGTATATATCTGTGATATTCATTTAAGTGTTATACTGGCTTTTGGTAGTATATCAATCATCACTTATTAGCCTTATGTTTGAGACATTTTAAGTACCTAAATAAAAAATACATTTAATATTGTCTTTTATTAACGCGAGTATCACACATTTAAATAAAATACTGTATACCGGATTAAAACGCGATTTATTATTTATATTGTTTAAATTATTTATCCGAAACGTCGGTATAAATAATTTAAACAATATAAATAATAAATCGCGTTTTAATCCGGTATAGGTACAGTATTTTATTTAAAAGTACATTTGTTTTATTCAGTAAAATTAGTGCTATCCACAATCTAACCTACAATTAAATTACCGAATTAACGAAGCCTGTATAACCTATATATTTTGAAACGATTAAAGTTTACAACAAACTAAAACATTGAAGTCGTAACCGCACGCATTAATGTTCTTGTATTCGTGCAACTCGCGCGATATGAAATCGCTTCGGAAATCTAATTATAACTGAACAAACGTCAACAAATAAGCCTGTTTTGGTAATTAATAATAATAAAATGCTTCGTACAACTACCGAACGTATTCGTGGGAGCTATAACCGCGGGAGACATGCGATATTATAGGCTTTTTATGCACGACTTGTGACAAAGCCACTTTTGAAATAGGTACGCTGTTAGAAAAAGCTTGTAAGCGCTGTTTAGATATAATTATTTTTCAAGCTTATCTATTAAAAATAATTCTATATTTTAATGAAAATGTTACATCACATGTTTAGATACATACGTATATGCTACCGGAAATGTAGACAATTGCTGTTATATATGATAGATATCTTGTCAATACCTATATAACGAGCTTTTACTGGTACAAAAAAATGAACTTTAAGTTGTTCATTTTTTTGTATTTACAGACTACGATTTTCTTTTGATAACGCGCGAATCACACCTTTATGTGATACTAGCAATTGCCCCCGCAACCCCCCTTGTGGGTTGAATTTCGTAAAATCCGTTCTTAGCTGACCTCTACTCGGCGAAAGGAATATTCCTACCTTATTTCAAGTCGCTACGCCTTATGGTTCCAGAGATATCGTGATGAGTGACTATATAGGTGGAAATCTCTTTTATCTATATAGATTACCGGCGACCGAATATTACAGAAAGTTAATACTTGATAGTATAAGCTTGAGAGCATAGATGGCGTTAGTGTAACAACTTTGTAAAATTCCAATTCAGAAAGTTGTTGCCTTTAAGTCGTCGTAATCACGCTTGCTAAAAATTTAGTAGTATTTTAGTAGTTAAGTACCTAGCTAAAGAACTGTAAAAGATAAGAAATAGAAGTACAGCACAACATAGCAGGGTATTACCTAGATAAGCTATAGCTATGTAATTATAATGTACTAGCCGCAGCTAATGTTATTCAAAAAATGAATAGCCTAAAACCTTCTACAATTAATTCCGCGTCGAATGGTCATGGTATCATGCCGATCGGTCCAGTAGTTTTCAAGTTTATCGATAACAAAGAAAAAAAAAGTTGCTTATATATATATAGATAATATAGTTATCAATAAATAAATATAACATTTTTACAAACTTGCTACCAACCACAGGTTCCACAGGTATTTTTCTTTTATTCATTTTGGTGAGACGCTTACAGCCCGTTTGCCCATAAAAAAAGTAAAAATTATCTAATATTTAAAATTATTATTTACTTCACGTAGGTAATTATTTTTATTTCACAGTATGTTACGAATATGATTTTTTTTAAAGTTTTGAACAATAATAGAATCATTTAGAAAAAAAATATCAAAGGAATACGATAACAATAACGAAAACCCATCGAACCGCAGGGAATCCGACTCTTGTTACTTTCTTATTACGCGCTGATTGAATAAAAACGTCACAATAAAAGCAAAATACTCGAGCACGCCCGCACCAACTGTCACAGATAAAAAACAACAATGACGTCGGAATATGACATCTGTCAGATTTGAATTGGGAAAGCGTCACGATTGGCCGCGCCGCGCGGGGCCGCGCCGCGAACGTAATATTTGTTATAGGATTGGACATAATTGAGTTATCTGGTACTAGCGAAGTCTTTTAACGTTAATTGTGTAACAAATTGACTTCGCCGTCAACATGTGTTGTTCTGTAAACGAGTTAACGGTAATTCTAAATGAAATAACAGCTTTGAGTTTGAGATTGTGAGATAATTGGGTTTGCAGTGTTGTTATGATTTAGGGCTATTGGAATTCACTTTTAATTATAATTTTTTTTTTATATGTATATCCTAAATTTTTTATCTATACACACAAAGCGGCAACCATGCCACAGAGCTATCTAGATTTTAAAATAAACCTCTCGTTCGAGACCGTCATTATACATGCATGATTATGTTAATATATTAAGTTTTATTAAGTCAATCCGCCAACTTCTGAGTAAGCTGTTAAAAATATGAAAGAAAATACAGAATAATTACCAAATTCTAATTTATAATACCTAATTAACGTCTTTTTATAATGTACATATATAATTCATAATTTTACGCAAGGTTAAATTATGTTTGTTTTAAACCACAAAGGACTACTGTTGAAGCTAAATACATAAGAGTGTCCCTCTGGAGACCCGCGTGTCGACTTTAACAAGTAATTTAAGTAAGATCGGTCCCTGAAGGGCATTCTACAAAACCTTTACGCGGTAAAATGTTTCAATGTCATAGTCAACTGTCGCTGACCTCTATTATAAAAAGTTTTCATATGAACTATCTTCTTCCTGCCCTATTTCTCTCTTTCCATTCTCTTCTTTCACTCGCCATATCATCATTCTTCACACAGTCCATGATTTTTGTCGCCTCCCTCTTCCCCATACCCATTCACTTTCATATTCAAAACTCTTTTAAATGGGTACATGTTTTTCATCTCTCCTCATACCAAGCTAAACGATTACCTTTAAAAAATTTATTCACTGGCGAGTGGCGCTTCTCACAAACTTCTTATATGATTATACATATAAGAGGAATATGAATATAATATTCCTTTTATATGAATTATGATAAACAAACAGTGATTTTATAACTGTGTCACCGAGCATTTTATCTTGCTAATATCTTATGACTGTAGGCTCCGTTATACTTAAGTAATATTTAATATATTACCTGAAGCATTTTCTAGGACTTCTTACATGCATATAAGTAACAATATTGAGACTGCTTTCTATATAATATACATACCTACTTAAGGATTCACCTAAAATTTCTGTGATATACTGCTTACAGACATATATTATATAGATTAAAAATAATTTTTATTTTATATGTTATTCATAGCCTTGCGAGCCCCAACATCGAAACGTGTCGATATGAAAGGTGTTACTTCACGTAGTCGGGTCTCAGGATATATCTCTTCCGATTGAATCATCTCGAGACTCATCCGAGATCAGTCACAGCTATGTATATAGCAGCTATATGTATATCTGTTACTGATATTGAATGTTGGTGGTGTATTTGATGATCTCAAATGTCGTTGTACAGAGTGTTGTTAGATCGATATCTGCTGTAGCACTTATTGTTTTTGTCATCATTATCAAAATAAAAACATTTCTTGTGTAGGTATGAAAATAAAAGTAGAGATTTAAAGAAGTTTTTGATGTATTAAATTAATGTAAAAAACTGTTTATATTTCTCATAACTTCCATTTCTCCTTTATCTTCTTCACGTCTGGTCACACCGTGGATTATACGAGAGGAATGTCGAAATTCCGACCGGGCAACGAACCACCGTTCATAGATGAAAAAACCGTAAAGTGAAGTGCACATTGTGGGCTTAGGTCTCAGCAGCCAATGGATTTCCGAATGCTAGAAATAAAAAATGTTTGACATCGCATCATAGACTCATGTTCTGAGGCTGAGGTATCACCTACCATCGAATGAACCTTATGCTCAATTGTAAGTATATTGTATACAGAGGGGTGAGCACGAACTAGTATCGAAAGAGTATTCGTATCGTGGAATTGTCAGTTGTATGAGAAATCATTTGAAATTTCATACAAATGACAAAGATGAGTACTTTTTCGCAAGTTGTTCATGTTAGGCCCTCTGTTGACTTCGTAGTCCGTAGACAGTAGACCGCTAGCGGCTACACAGTATCTACACTAGTATAATACCTACACCACCTGTCCGTGCCGACCGACGCGTCACACCCTGACATCTCCTGCTCTTTTTGCGGACAGACAGCCATCGATTGTAACCAGACGTCGAAATGAAACATTTGTATAGGTTTATACACCTAGGTAGTAGTAGTGTAAGATTTAGTCGTTTTGCATATAGCTTGAAATTCACATTCATGCTATTATTAGTGTCCGAATAAATATACATATATACAATATATACGTATATTTTCTAATCATTTCTATTAGTAAACCACTCACTTTCCCCTAAATTAGGTACTCATTGTGCTTTCAAAGACACTGACTTCAGAGCTACACTTATAACTGATTTAAGATTTCCACTTTAAACATCTAAAACAATATTTTTTAGTAACTTCTAGGTATTTATCATAAGGATAGGGATATTTAGGAGACTGTAGTCTCACATTTAGTTCGTTAAGTAGGACAAAGTGTAAAATGAGTTCTTCACCAGAAACTGATTAACCTATGTTAATCCACATTACAACCATACTCTTAAAATTCACTAGATTTTATCTCATTATTTAGTTTTAGTAATTCTCTATTACGAGGGTTCTGGGTTAGAGATGATCAGTTTCCAAGATATACGTAGATATTTTATGTTTGTATGCAGGTACCTAGATGTAAGTCGCGGCCGGCTATTGGTCGCGCTAACTCAATTACGCGACCGCCCTGCGGCTTCCACCCTCTCACCTGTTGTCTATAGCGATACATCTACCGTCCCCGATGTAGCCAGACACATCTGCGGCTGTTTCATGAAAACTAATTGTCAAAATTCAGAGAAATGGATGCTGTTGTTGTTGCAGGACACGCTGCTGGCATTCGATAAATGTTGTAGGTACTTTTGTTTAATTCTTACGTAAAATTAAGAAATTAGAGACAATATTTCTGTCTTTTTATTCACCCTAATTAAAATCTTTACAAAGGCTCAATATAATATACAGATGAAGCACATAAAGTGTTACAGAACTCAAACTATTGATCATATCAAAAAATGATTCAGAAAAAAATTCGGTGTTTAAGAAGGCCGATAAAAAAATTAGGTCATACCACCTAATTTTTTTATCGGTGGAATCGCTGAAGCTACGTCAAGGTCAGCTCCACTTTTTAAAATGGAACCATGTTTTTTTCCATGGCATTATTACAGATTTTCAGACGTCACCGAATTCGTCTGTAAATCGGTAATAATGTCATGGGTCCTGCATACCGTGGATGATTTATTACTATTATTGTAGTGTAATCAATATACCTATATAGTTAAACTTTCTTCTTAATTCTTTGATTTTTTTTTTTTAAATTGGTAACTAAAAATTAAATTTCATTCAAATAAAATATACGAGTAGACTATCAATCATGGCTTTATATTCTTAAAACAGTAAACTACATATTTATTAACTAGTGTAGATTTACATATAGATATATTACAGTACAGTGAACTATTAGGTACTGTTACCGTCATGTATGTACTGTTGAAATGTTGTTTATCTTCCGGTAAAATCGAAAAGTAGGTATAGTTTCATATCTACTCATCGAGATTTTATCTCGTAATATTAACTGGTTTTCAACAGTAGGTAGGTATAATGTAGTTTGTATATCAAGTATCCGTGAACCCGGATTAAGTGAAAATGAAATATTATTAAGAATATAGTCAAATATAAGCAAAGCACACGAAGCACATTCAGAAATAAGAATGATGTCTACTTATAGGTCTGAATTCTAACTTTATAATCCCAATCTCAGCAAAAGACAAATTCTTTACTTTAGTAGGTACAAAGTCGAATTCAAAAGAAAATAGGATAAATGTTAGGTAACTTTACGTAAACGGCACTCAGCCATCGATCGACATTCGACAATACCTTTATTTACACATTCCCCTCTCCCCACTACAAACGATTTCTTTTAAGAAATCGAAAGAGACATCAAGATTTCTCCCATACGAGTGAGCGAGAAATGCGATCATCGCCATCTTAGATGCAGCTCCGGACCAAAAGTTCGCCACGAACTCGTTAAACACAAAAGAACCTACATCAAGGGCAAGTTAGTTGAAAATTGGTCTGTATTCTTTAGTAGTTTAAGGTTGTATTTACAGCGTGTGGGAGCTAATTTGTTTGTTTCTTAAGGGGAGGGTACAATGATCTGGTTCTGAAGGGGTATATTTCGTCTGACGTCTGCTTCTGATGTTACCTTCTATAATGACTTGGGATTGTATTTGATGTAGCGCGGCTATTAATTTAGAAGAATTGAGAAAATATAATAATACAGTCTAACTCATCTTACTAACTCATTGATATTAATACAAATGCCTGGAAGTTTTAATTAAAAGCTATCTTTGAGTAAGTTAAATAATTATCTGTGGATTCTTGTTAGATGGTTGATGGTTATTCTACCTACATTTATTAAATATTTTTTTAATAAATTATGTACTTGATATTGCAAAATAATTTTACTCTAATTACAGACTGACAATATGAGATCTTTTTCGACAGATTCGGTAAGATTTATATTTATTTAGTAGAAATGATTAAGTCATTATTTAATTATGACGTTTGTTAGAAAAAACTCTGTTTTTCATTATTATCTATATTACTAACATTTACTAATATTATAAAGAGGAAATATTTGTTTGTTTGTTACGATGCAACTCAAAAACTACTCGACTGATTTTAAAATATTGCAAAATAATTTTTAAAATCGGATTTAAGAAATCAATAGAAAGCTACATTATCAACGAGTAACATAGGTTTTTGTTTGTGTAGGTATAGGACGTCTACATTGTACTCGTGCGAAGCCGGGTCGGATCGCTAGTAATTAATATAGGAAATAATTTCTACCCATTATAATGCCCAACTTTAAAAACTAAATTCTTGAAAAATCTCGAATCTTAGAATAACTTGAGGTATTTGGTAAATGAAGCCGGGCGTCACAATTAGTGCGCAATAAACTGTCGACCTCATCAAAAGCACAAAAACATCAATCAAACTGAATTAATCTGCAACTAAATTAACTCTCGCAAACATCGCGTCCCCTTAACGACCACTCGCAAACAATTATTGACTTCATCACAATGAGATAAAGTTTAATTTTGAATAAACTTCGTTTGAAGCGGCCATACAATTCTTGCTTGTAGTTTTGATTGAAAATAAACTGTATTGTTACACGATAAGGTTCAAAATAGATTACAGTTGATTTCATCTCTTGATTTCAATTTATCTTCAAACCGTTTAGTGTTAATACAGTAGGGATGGTTGTAACTACTGCGGTCTGTTAAATGAATTGAAATCATAAAACAATGGGATAGAGTTGATATTTCATAGATTTAGCTCGTGATAGATTTTTGCGGTGAACATTTTCAGTTTTTATTTCAATTAATTGAGTTACAAAAAGGCCGTATTTTTAATATTTATGATACAGTAAAATCGATTTTATCCAATGATAATAAGTGTTATTTTATATTTTACTTACGAATCTATCATAAGAAGGTATTTAAAAACCAATTAAGCGTGAAGTGAAGATAAATTATTATACTTTTACAATTATTTCTTTTACGAGACTATTGTATTGGTATTGGATTGGTATGATTTGGCGTAATGTTGGCAATTAATTTTAATTAATAAGGAAGCTGCTGGCAAAAGCTCAGACATTGAAACAAAAAACTAAATTAGAATATAAAACTTATATTTAAATTCGCGTTTTATCAAGTCAAGAAAAGTGTGAAAACGTTCTCCAAATTTTGATAACTTTACACCTATAGCTGATGTTGTCTATGTTTTTTTAATTGTAGATTTAAAAAAATCGTATTATATTAAACTACTGAAATTTTAGCTTAGAATTTGAGTGCTACCGCGGTCGAGTGGTAAGCGCGTTGTGATCAGCATCGGAGTACCGGATTCAAAACCCTTTTCATAGACTTACTTGAACTTTTCGGTCTATTCCTGAATCGATTCATCCAAAAAGTGTTCCTTTTACTAGCGCACACACACACACACACACGCACACAATAGACGGCTTCAGACACGAGCTCGTCGCGACTGACGACTCGCACTCGCAGTGCAACAATGTCGCTTAACGAACGCGAATGTCTTTTGTTTTCCCAATCAAACCTTTTTGTTTGCTTCACCTTAATTGAACATGGTTTTTTCGAATGAAATGGATTTGTTCCTATATAGCTACACTAAAGCTACAGAAACCAAATCTATTGTTTGTACGAATTGTAGAGTTGTCTTGACTTATTGTATAAATAAGCTCGGTAACGCGTGTTTCTCGAAAATAGTATCAAATTAAGGAAAAGTAGTGTTACGGAGACAGAGCTAAGGATCTAAGCTTTATGTTTATCTTCAAAAAAAAAGTGTCACCTGGTATTTACTAACGCCTTTGTTATTTTTCTAAATAGGTACCTACTACAAGAGCGAAAATACTTACTCAAGGATTTCTTGATATCTAATAAAAAGGATAAATACTAATTATTTCCAGTTCAATGAACAATTATGATGTTCCATACTTCCGTATTAAAAGTGATAAGGTTCCAAATGTTAAATTACCAAAATTATCAAAGTCGTCAGCTAGTCAGATAGAGAGAGATAGAGTGGTTATATGTAAATTAACAAATTGAAAATTAAGTACCTAAACTAAAGAATCAATGTAAATAAATGATGATGATATAGATTATATTCGCGGAACAACGCTATATTTTTATTGAAAGCTTGTAGTAAGTGTATCAAACGCTTAATACAAAGGAAAGATTAGGAACATAGTAAATTTAATAAAGTCTAAATGAGCTGTCAATGTAAGATTTGCATGTAAACAAGCGTTTAGAGGCACGAGGGGCCGGACTGGGGTGCGTGCACAAGTTAATAGCTCTCATATCGGCGAGCAAACACCGCGATATTAAGTGCGCGCAAACAGCCCTCTGCCCTCCGCCGCCGGCGCCCCGGGCGAGCGACCCGGGCGAGCGCCCCGGGCGGACACATTAGTTCCACGATTTTGTGATGAAACTGCTACGATACGGTGAAATTCTTTTTGAAGAATTACATTTTTTACTTAGGTATATTTTTCAAATTCTATTTTTTGTTTAAATTTAAAATGCCAGAAATAAGTATGTTAATTAGTAAGTAGTATATGTCATATGTTTGGTATAAAGTATTATAGCTTTAAATAAAATACTGTATACCGGATTAAAACGCGATTTATTGTTTAAATTATTTATCCCGACGTTTCGGATGCTTTTCAGCAACCGTGGTCGCGGGAGACTGGCCTAGCTGTTAATTAATAAGAATAAGGTGTATTGGCCAAGCTGATAAACTCATTATACTATTATTAACTGAATACCATTACACTTTACAAATTATGGTTACATCTGATCAATATTCAAGGAACGGAGTCTTGAAATCAACTAGAACTATGTAATCTTATAGAATTATTAAGAACATCCAAAGCATTATTTCACTGATATTAAAATTTCAAAATTAATTTATAAGGTAAACCTGAATGATTTTTTATGGGGGAAGTTCATAGCTCCCGATAGAATACAAGAAAGATGTGTGTCATTATCAGGCTTAGTATATGTATAACTGCCTGATTGTATATGATTGGATTAAATATCTTTTGACGGAGAAATAAGATTTTTGTATGTTTAGTATTAAAAATAGTCACAAGTTTAATATTGAATTTCCATCCAATCGGCCTATCAAAACCTATAACAATGTATCAAATAAAGAGTAACAAATATGGTCGAACACGACCCACTAACTCAGACGTCCCAGACAATCCCTCACCAAATAATACGAATTGTAATTACTTCGCAAAAAACACCATTAGCATTCAATTACAAGTTTATCCGAACTGTATCTAAACGTATCGGTGTGCCCGGGTGTGCCCGGGTATGCCCGGGTGCGCCGGGACAAAGCGCACAATGCCCGGGTGTGTTTGTGTCACGTGGGGTGTGTTATTGCAGTTTTTGTTCGATCGGCCTTAATGAGGTTTCGGCCGTTTGAATTTCTCACATTGATTCGGGATGGTGATTATGGATACGTTAAAAAAGGGTTCCATACTCCACAGTAACCGCAAGAGGATTCAATAGTCTTTTTGCATTTAATTACACGTAATGTTGTGGATTAATATGGACTTAATGCGTTTAATATACAATCATTCTCATCATTTAGAGCTATTTGACAGTGTTGTTGTAGCTAATAAATATATACGAGTATTTATGCCACCAAAAAAAAATCATTAAAGTAACGCCAAGACGAGTAGATACAAGATGAGTATTACTTGCACTGTAAAAAAATTATCAGATCTTATGGCGAGCCAAACTTCTAGTTCTATACACTCTCCATAAACCTTAAATCATAGTCAAAATGTGTGGTTTGGCATGTTTAACAAGTACCTACTCTATTGAAATCATGTCCGGAGAATTTGGTGCTTCTAGCTCTGTCCAGACCAAATCTATAAGGGTACAAAAATACGACGCTTCGAGAAAAGTTAGGTGTGCTTCTACTGTCTCGTTTTGGTGGGGGCACTTCGTGTCCCCAGATCAAGAAGAAAGTCCCTTTTGTCATATGGACGACATTCTAACATCCCTATCGCATTGCCAAAATACAGGGAAAACATGACATTGTTTTTTCTTTTACAAAATAAAGAATTGTAAATCCCTCACTATTTACATAGTCTTTATACAAAAGTCACCAAATCAACAATCGCAAAATCGCAAGAGTCGCGTCGTGGTCGTCACGCGTCGTGTCCGTGTCGGTCGCGTGTCGGCCGCGTGTCGGCCTCTAATTGGCCGCAGCGTCACAAGCAGCCAATCTGTATGTATCGAGTTACCGAGTAATGAGTGAGGTCGGACGTTTAACTACTACTTAACTTGAACATATTGCGCTACGTGGGAATTGTGTGTCGTATGGGGGCCGAGTGGGGGCGTGTGGGGGCCTTGTGCGAGGGAATGGGGGCTGGAGGTCCTGTCTTAAAGACCAAATAACGATCTAAACTATTGCTAATACGAAAGATCTTCAACCGCAAAAAGCCCGAAAAATATACCTTCACACTATTAGTAAGATCACTTATCTATACATATAATAAAAGAGTAGGATCGAAATTACGCTTCACTAAATATTTTTACCAGAAATTAAGAGGGGTGATAAAAGAAGGGTAGCAGAATGCATAAATGCAATTTTTAAGATTCTTGTCTGTCTGTCTGTCTGTCTGTCTGTCTGTCTGTCTCTTTGTTCACGCTAATCTCCGAAGATACTGAACCGATTTTCGCGTAATTTATACAAATATATTAAGCAAAGTCCAGGGCAACATATAGGCTTTGTTTCATCGAAATCTGTTGTCGGAAAAAAAAGTTATCATCATTTAAATATTATTTTAAAGGCACCATTTCAACAAATTGCAATGAAAACTGACTCGCGTTGAATTTTTTCGAATTGTCAGATGTCAATCACAGTTTGATATGTAAATGAAATAGTTTGATAATTTCACCAATTTCGATATGTGTTCGTGGCATAGTGGATATACGGTCGTACTACCGTAACTTCAGATGCGAGTTCGAATCATCACTAAGGGAAATATTTTTTTGTATTTATTTTTTTATATTTTTAAAAGTAACTAATATTGAAAATAGAAAATGTATTATTGAACTATTCTATTATATAAAAATGTATTTCTTATGAGATCGTTTATTTCGCATTTTCATGAATGCTTTCCTTTCCAAGGGAATTTTTTTTTTTGCATTTCTCCATACCTTCATTTTATTCGTATTTAGACATTTTCTTGGCGTTTTTTTCCATGTGTCGCAAGTATTTTCAAACCCCCGTACAATTTTCGTGCATAGGTATATTTAAGACGGAAAATGCATTGAATCCAATCTTCGACTGAACTCTGATTAGTGGAAAAAAGACATATCTGCATTTTGGTGACGTAAAATTTGATTGATATGCATCTCCCTAAAGTTTCTTTAAAGTCAGGTTCATTTTTTCAATTACTATGGTATTTCTTTTGAATTTCAAATCATCATTTGAACCCCAACCTCAACCACCATTAAACATGTCGATAATATGATGCAAAAGCAACCGTCAATGACTACTCTGATAGCTCTTTCCGAAAAGAAATCACCAAGTACAGAGGATGTAGGATATATAATATGAAGAAAGCTTGCTAAAAAGTTCAGCATAAAGTGATCCCCACGCGAACGAAGTCGCGGGCATCAGCTAGTAATATATAAGTTGCTGGTTATCCGTCTGCTTGTTTTAGTGTTTGCGAAATATTGCAGCGTTTTAATCACCTCTAATAAACATTAGAGTAACATGTCGTGTAATTCGAACCTTCCTCAATAAACATTCACAAAAACCTAGAAGAGGATTTAGGTAGGTACCTACTTTTTAAAATCACGTTATAACCTTGACTTGAGATGAACGAATGACTTCTCAAATGAATGATTTAACGTCAATAATAAACAAAAGAGCGTAATTTAGAATTAGCATGTACAAATAAGCAGATTAGTCCGGCGCGGGGCGGCCGCGGCCGCGGGCGCGGGCGCGGGGGGCGGGGTGGTGGTAGTGGTAGACGTTCATAATTCATTACTCAGTAATGTAATTATATTGAAGACGACCGCGGCGGGTTCCTCTGCAATTAGCGCGGCTGCTTAGCTGTTGATTTTTAATCTGAATTTATTGTAAACTCTTTTTTATTACGTCTGTAAAAAGGCTCTCTTAGCGGTTGCAAATAAATAATGAACTGTCAATTTTCTCCGCCATCTATAATGTTCTCATGTTAATGTAAATAGGTACGTGCTCCTATTTCACCATGCCTACTACTGATAGAGGACTAACCTTCGTTTGTTTTATTCGTTTTTTTTTATTATTATAATTAATTACTTTAATATGTCATGTGGAGCATAGTGTAATGGTTGCAGCTCTTTACAAACATTTTGTAAAACCAAAACCAAAGGCAATTAAAAAGAGTGGCGGCGAGTTTATTGCCAGTTCTTCTCGTCCGTTCTACGCCCTTGATTTGAGAACTGGCAGTAATTATAAAATTAGAAGGATTTTATTATTTATTGACGTTAATAAGTGTATATTATATACCTTAAAGAAAAAATGATTTTTGAATTTTGAATTTTTTAAAACTTTAAGTATGCATAATATTCCTTAGACTAGATAGAAATCGAATCTATATCACATGGCAAGGACAGTAAGGTAAGGGACTTCATAGTGCAATTGAGTGATCCATTCATAAAAAAAATACCTATATAAGGATACATTTTAGATATTAATTAAATAATTACAGTTATCTTACTAACATTCAATATTTAATTAATATATGTTTCAAGCTCTCTTTGTACAAAATTTTTGACATTTCCACTTAAATTTTTAGCAATTCCTCTTCAATAAAATAGATTTTAAGATAAATGTGTAAACCGATTTCGGGATGCTAAATATCAGCAGATGATGCAAAGGATACCGCCCTTTTAGATGAAATCGAAACTCTAGTATTATACTACAAAATATTACCTTCAATAGGTACTACTTTGAAGAACCGTCTCACTTGCAGTCTCAAATATCACCAGAATGTATGAAACAATCGGTTTACGAGTATATACCTTACGAGCTCAGCAATAAAACTGATATTGGCGTCAACGTAGTTCGTCTTAAAGTGGACGAGATGAATAGGTATTTAAGTTGACCATCTTAAATTGCAATTCATTTAAATTGATAAATTCTTATTGCTATGCGTTTAGGTTCAATATAGCTTTTATGTTTGGCAAATTTAATGTTTTTAGAGTAATATGTTTTGAACGAGAGCTGTATTAAAATGATGTAAGGTTTACTTTTGTAGTGTGTGTATAGGATTGTTCCGTATGAAGCGCCGACACTCAACACCGAATTGAATTGTCAAATTGGATGGATAATCCGCTTGAACAGCCGACCCCGTTGTTGTTGGCGCTAAATGCAGGGTATTAGGGAAGTTTATACTTTATACTTGTGACAATAGACGCGCAGGCGCACTTCAGAGATGTTATTGTGACGAACGTTCATTGATAGATCTTAAAAAGCTTTAGTTTGTGAGAATCGAATCTGAAGACTAGATTTTGTTAAATATAGAATTTAGTCTATTTTACAACAGCGAGGAGAGGTAAAAATGTAAAAAATGTTAAAGTTACTCTGTTTACCAAAATGTTTTTTTTTTATATAATCATATAATGATTGCTCTTAGTCGTGACTATTTGAAAATATAGAGTCTGGAATCGATTTTAAGTAGAGTAAGCTAACGTGAAACACTGGCTCAGGATCTCAATGATGCGCTGTCAACCTATTTTTTCATTCGAAAATTCCTGGATTTTATGTAAAGCGTTACTTTTACTCGTTTTATATACAAAACTATACTATAGTTCGAGAAAATTGTATATATACCAGAGTTAGCGGAAACGAACTTCAAACAGAAAATAATGCTGAATGGTGAAGAAGACAATACATACTTTAATCTTGCGTCTGCCCGGCGACTCAGCGACTCCTGCGCAAGACCTGGGCGGTGTTCTCAAATTCTCACACACAGTAAAATAAGACGAATAACGGAAATATCGGGTTTAAGAGTTCCGCCGTAACCTACACCGACATGATACGTACGGAACCTACCATTCATTCGTACGTACAATCATAGCTCTCTTTCTTTTACAAATAACAACCATTTAACTTTGAGCTCTACCTTTTGCACTGGCGTATGCTATCAAAACTATAGAGGGCTCATCTTATACTAGTCATATAATTGAATTACCCTTATTAAGCCATTTCCTGTTTTTTAAAGGGTTTCTTTGACAGGAAGGAGCCGTCAAATTTTAATCAAATTACAGTACAAAGCAAGTTATGATTAATTTAGCTGTATTGTGTATTGATACGATAATAATGGATATTACGTTCAACAATCCAATACTCCTATTATTTGAGCTTTAAGTGAATTTTGAGGATACTTTTTGTTTTGAGAAATGTAATACGAACTTTTTCAGTATAATAACTTAATAAGTAGCGCCATTTTAATAACCAGTTTTATTTTTGACATTTATAATTAAAAGTACCTACATTAAAATGTTCTGGCAAAATGCTCTTTAACGAAGGCCCTGAAACATGTTTCTCTTGTACACTGCTTTTTTAATGTCAGATATCGACAGACGAGCATGAGGTTCACTTGCCTCACCTCAGCCACAGAACATCAGTCAGTGATGGCTGTCGATATAGTTTTTACATCCAGCATTAGGAAAATCCGTAGGTTGAGACCGAAACACGCAATGTGTACTTCACGTTTTTTCCATATATTAACGGTAGTTCGTTACCCGGTCGGAATTTCGATATTCCTCCCACCCGTTTAATTCCCGAAGTAACCAGTAGTGAAGTCATGCTATATAAAATTACAAATATGTCGTCCTGGCGGAATTCAAACCCACGGTCGCAAGGTTCCACCAAACGCGCCTACGAACCCATAAAAACGCTTTGTAATCCCTTAGCAATGTTTTTCACTTTTAACCTCACTGGTAGGTACACCAAACATATAATAAAGAGTATAACCCTTATCACTTACTAAAAAAGAAAATTCTAACGGTTATGCCTATATTAACTACTTTGGGTATCATAACTCTAAATGATAAACAGAATCAAAATCCATTGTAAGTGCCTATACTTAGATTAATCGTTCACACATGTAAAATCGTTTCTGGCTCCTAATAACTTTATATTATATAAAGTAAATTATTTTGATAGAGCAGTAAATAATAAAAAAATATAGTCGAGGGTGATATGAAAGCTATTATAAACAGTTTGGCGCAAATGACAACATTCAGTAAATTAGCCGCCATTACGAGGGGATGAACAACCATCGTAATCTCCTGATCCCATAAACAAGCGAAAAATAACGCGCCCTCGTCTCTTGTGACGAGTGGGGGGAGTGGGGGGGTAGTGGTAGCAGGGTGCGGGCACGCAACGCGCGTACGTAGTTCAGATGACTGAACATATATTACTAGGTCCGTAAATATGATATCCTAGAAAGTCCGATGTATAAAAAAACGTCGTGTTAGGTAGGTACACCATTTAGGTATAACTCAAAAACGGTTGCATCGATTTAAATGATCTCTGATCGAAGGTATTAAACTATCGGAAAATTCACAAAAAATTAATTTTAAAATAAATTTGGTTCGGAATTCCATCTTCCGCAATTGACAGCTCACGTCACGCACGCTCATCCGCATTATAAACTTTGGTGTGACAACTTATATTTTGTAAAGTTGATTCATTGTATTTATATAAGTTCTATATGTACTTAGATTTTCACTTTATTAATACCAACTTTATCTTCTTATATATAAAATTCTCGTGTCACAATGTTAGTCTGCATACTCCTCCGAAACGGCTTGACCGATTCCTCTGAAATTTGGTAAGCATATTGGGTAGGTCTGAGAATCGGCTAACATCTATTTTTCATCCCCCTAAATGTTAAGGGTAATCCACCCCTAAATTTTTTTTTTTAATTTTTAGACGAATTTTTTTGTTTTTATTTTTTTATAATGTGGCATTAAAAAATACATACAACCCCAGCTTTTTTTGTCAAAAAATCTAGACCCGTGCGAAGCCGGGGCGGGTCGCTAGTATTCTTGTAAATTTTCGAAGGTATTGCCAGCATACGGTCAATATGCACATCTAGAATCTGCCGACAGTGGTTTTTTTGAGCCGATCTGCTAACTTACAATGTATGGTCAGCGGTAACCGCAGGCGCGTCTGCCTCCCTCAAACACTATAAAAAATAAGAGTATCGCTCGCTCGCGGGCCCCACCCCGCTATCGCGCTAAACTCCATTTCCCCGTATCAAATCGTCGGCAAGCCGCGGCTCCCACGCGGATCTACAATTACTGCTTCTACTTCGGTTATTGAGTTTCACGAGGCGATATCGTACATGACATTAGGTGCGAGACAATGCCTTCAGCTCTCCTAGCATGACCATCAAGAGATATCTCGCGGACGAGTGAAGATAAACTATGATATAAGATATCTCGATAAATTGTATCTCTAAATAAACAATTTTGATAGACAAGATATCTCGATCGACAAATATATTTACATTAGAATTTATCATGTTAGACGTGGCAGACATAACGAGATAATCGATTAAAATACGAGAAAACAGTCGACAAAATTTTGTCGTGGTTGTCATGCTAGGCCGGCTGATCACCCTTGAAAAGCGTCTCTGTAACTCTCGAGGTATCCATACTTGTGGCTCATGTTTGGTACTAAGTACTGCCATGAAGGGACAGTACTTACTCAGTTTGTTCATCACGTTAGAGAGGTGCATCGTTGATTTTGTGTTGGTGGACTTGGTAAATTAATGATATGTGTTTGAAGGATGATGAGATGATGAGTGAAAGAAGATTATGGAAGAAGAAAACATACTGCACTGAGCCCAAATCAAAGGGAACTGTAGAGGTTTTTTTTCAAAATGTTTTTCTCTCTATCAGCCTTCATATCGGCATTCACGCCTTTTATGTAAACTTATTTCCACCACATTTCTTTTTCGGTCTTTCTTTTTGTGAGATAAATAATAATGAGCCAGGAAGGTAAGTTGTAGATAATCTAGAACTTTATACATAGTAGACCTACCTGTATAAGCAATCGTATTATGATGGACTTTCTTAAGACCTTGTACTTGTAACCTTATCTTATCTATCTATCTATCTATATTCTATTTATTTAAAGGCACCATATCAATAAATTGCAATGCAAACTGACTCGCGTCGAACTTTTTCGAATTTTATCAGATGTCATTCACAGTTTGATATGGAAATGAAATTTTAATTATTTCGCCGCTTTCAATATGTATTCGTGTATGTATGTATCATATGAAGAAACCTTACTCAAAAGCTCGGCTGTATATGAAGCCCACGCGAACGAAGTCGCAGGCATCAGCTAGTATACTATAAGGAAGTGGTTTTAACTAGTACATAGCATTATACATGTTGTATATGTCTCGTAGTGTATCTGTAGAGCGTGTCGCGATAGTTGAGCGGTGTAAGTGAATTATCTGAGCTTTCGTGTTAACGCAGTTAGCGGCCCGGGAGGGGCGAACTTTATTACGTTTGGGAATTCGCTTTTAATAATATAAGCTAAAAATTATTATAATAACTCAAATGTTTTTTTCGTTGTATAAGGTAATAAAGGAAACTTACATGACATGGAAGAAAAGTAAAATATTATAATTTGAGTTATCATATTAAGCAGACATTTGTGCTTAAATATTAATAATTGTCTTTTATTTTTCACTTTTCGCTTCTACTAATAACAGACTGAAAATTCGATAATAATTATCGAAGACTTTGCTTACGCGAGATTCGGAAATTTAAAATTAATAAACACATAAAGACGGAAAAATAATGTAATTTTTTTTTATATATTGTGAATTATTGAGAAACAATTTAGGTAAGTACATTTTGTAAGAAATTCATATTGTGTTTAATATATCCTAATATTAATTTGACCGTTTTCGTGTTTGAAGCAACATTTTTCTGCAGAAATATTTCAATGTCTCGGGTTTATGCCTCAATTGCCCCACCGAGATAACACGGGGAAAAACCCAGTTTCTTATAAAGTATACATACTTTTATCGTATCATTCCTAGTGGATTTAGCATTATTACGCATTAAACGCGTTTTCACGCTACTCCATACCGTGACGAAACGCGCTACGATTATGAATATCCAAACGTGGGGACCGATCGTGATACTATTATACTTTATTGTTGGGGGAATTTTATCTTACTAACAAAACAATTACTTTTATTCAACGAAATCATAACTTAAACATGTGGAAATGTTTTGTGTTTTATCTCTCTTTCATGGATATTTACACTCTAAGGTGTAAGTTGGCCAACTTTTGGATGAAGCTATGAAAATCTACATGCAGTATCATCATATTTTAGTAAAGTTATTCATATTTTGCACTGTTTTGGTTCTTATTTAGTTAAAAAAAACCCTTAATAATAACAACAAGTTTGATCGAAATTCAAAGTCTTTAAATAAAATTATATAAAATGCAATTTATTCATTAATTATTTATTATTATTTATCGCAAAATTTCAAGTGCTTCACAGCAAGCATGCTCACGGACAGACTGAAAATATACCTTATAGTCTAAACAGAAGACTGATATCAAAGTAATTTCAGTTCTTTTATTCATACTTCATTGAAATTACTGTTTTATGTTCCATAAGATAACGCATATATTCGCATAACAAGATTGGTGTTTGAAGCAGCGTTTAATACGCGTCGTTTATTAGCACATTGGTGCAAGTGGAGCGTGCCCGTGAAGTGACAAGCGATCCGAGGGGAGGAACAGATGGACCGCTCCGAGAGGCATTACCCGTAGCTTTCATACGCTTTTGTTGTTCTACAACTATTTATCGCTAATAGCTTTTTTATATATCCCTTAGTGAGCTTTAAACGCCTTGACCTGGCTTAATAACAATTGAATTGCCATTTTGTCACTTTATTGATTGAAATTGTAATGTTTTTGATGGATTATTATGGAGTAGGTATTTATTTTGATATTCATATAACATATGATTGTTCTATCTATACCAATAGTATAAAGAGAAAAGATTTGTTTGTTTGTTTGTTATGATTTAACTCAAAAACAACTAGACCGATTTTAAAAAATTCTTTCACCAATAGAAAGCTTCATTATCAGCGAGTAACATTACGCATTTGTGTATATTGTAGTATCAACATCTACATTGCACCCGTGCGCAGCCGGGCGTGTCACTAGTTATATACATTTGATTTGATAGCTACAACAGTAATCAATACATAATTGAATTTTCGAATCTTTTAAAGGTTCATGGGGCAAACACATTTGTATATCCGTTTCACAGATCATTTTTAATAGCGATTTTCTGTGCTTTGCCCGACCTAAGCAATTTTAAATCATACCATTGAGACATAGTAACGGTCAATACAAAAATACATTTTATATAGAATATTAAAACTCAAGGAAACTTTCGCTCAGTATTTGACTTCAGAACATCCTTGCGATTCCCACTAGGTACTATTAACGTCTTAAATATATTATTAACCAAATTGAATATAAACTATTTATACCCTCGAATTAGCAGCACATTACAGTCTAATAGCTCACAAAGAGTAACAGAATGATAACAATGAAGTGTTATCTGATTGCGAGCTCTATGTGGAGTCAGTGAAGCGCGGAGCTCGTGGAGTGCCATTACACTATTGTTAACTGAAATATTTGATTCTAACAGCTTTATTGAGCTGCTGAGTACCGGTACCCTTTATACAACTTCGATAAGTGCAATCCGGGCCCGCCGGGCTGGGGGATCCCTCACTAAGACGAAAGGTTAGAATTATTTACTCTTGAAATTATTCACCAAATCGACGCCTCCCATGTAAGTTGTGATATCCAACAAGGTATTCTACGTTTTAAACTATACTGGTGATACGAAAATGCGGAATGCGAGCTGAATGTATTTGATGAAATGCGGAAAATGGATGCTTATTCGAAATAGATCAGGTGGAACGAGTTTTACAAAACTAGGAAGAGAAATACGTCGCCTATGTTAAGCTCACTGACCTCTGCGGCGCGCTGTGGCGTAAAGCGGAAGCGCAAGAGTCAAAGAAATGCAAAGACAACCGTAGGACACATACAAATTGTCACTGACTGCCACAGACTGCGAGGTCAGAGCAGAAAAGCATAGGCGCGTAAACGTATGACGAAGGAGGTTTTTTAGGAGGTTTTACACTGTTTCAGAATTTTGTTTAAAGGATACTTCTGGTCTTGGAACCTTTAATGATAGTCTGTGATTTTAGATGTTTTTAGGAATTTTAAATGCGTGTTTTAACTAAATTGAGAGTAGTGAAAATAATGTGACGTATCTAGTATGTATTATTGATTAATTTTGCTTGACTCAGGTAGTTGGAACAAGAGCAGAAACCTATCTCGTGCAGTGCTGTTTTGACGAAACCGAAAATGTTAAGGTTATGTAAAGGCTACATATAATTCCTGCGAAAGTCGAAAGACTATTTTGATATAATATGAAATGCTTTATATATCTATGATTCTATTCAAAAAGTCCATAGTGGTAATGAAATATTCTGCGAAGATGATAACCAACGCCGTAATAAAGTAAACACAAGTCTTGACACAGAAACATAATGAAAAAGTTAATGAGAAGGGAATTACTAACAAAACGTCGGCTAATTTTCCTCGGACAGAAAGGGTCACTAATTGATCTCTCACCCGCAGACAGTTTCATTAAATTGTGGGCTCGCTAGTACAGACCTCACTACCTGAATGCTACAATAAGACTTGGCAGTTCATTGGCTTGTGGCAAGAAATAACTACGTTTTGGAGACATAATATTAACAAGTAGTCTCATCATTCTGTTGTTTGTTCTAGTTCTGTCTTTGGTCATAGAGTTATAATGTACCATTTTCATTTTACCAAGTTTACCTAAAAGAAAATGTATTCCTTCGTATTCCTTCTCATTCTACTGTCTTCTATGGCAATTATTTCACCGTCTCCGCTGTCAAACTCTGGAACTCTTTATCCGTGGAAATTAGGCAAGCACAAATAATTACTTCTTGTAGGAAACTCGTTAGTAATCATTTTATCTCTATTGCTTTAAATTCTGTGTAGAAAATATGACTACCTGTACCTGTGTTTTTATTATTCTTGTAATTTTTTTAAATATTTTGTATAATAATTTATTAAGTTTCTTATTATTTTTGATAATTTTGTTGAGTTTTACTATGTGTCACTTCATTAATTTTGCTTTTTGTACTTTCACGCAATTGGTTGCCTGGAAGAGATCACTGTTTAGTGATAAAGCCGCCATTTTCACGCCACTTTGTTTTGTTTTCTATACTTTTATGTTTAAATACATTGTGAAAAAGAGTAAATAAATAAATGTAACAGTATCCGAAAGTTTGTCAAATCTCATGTCATTTTGAATGTGGCATAAGAAGCAATTAAGGAGTGTCCAATTCGAAAAGATCCCCCAATTCATGTTCCGTTGATAAGTTTCGTATTGTGTGCGAGCGTTTGTCGGTTTTTTCATCGCTGGGGTCCGTCTGACATATGCTCCTCTGTGGGGTCGGGATAAGCCCCTTGGGTTCATTATATTTGAAGCCAATTTTGTTTGCGAACTTTACTTAATAAAGGGTGCTTTTCGTTTAGTTTCTAATATTGAATTATGGACGGGATTGGATTGAAATGCGGTTTCATTTGCTTGAGTGAAAAATTGGTTTTAGTGGAATGAAATATTATTGAATAATTGCTTAAGTCGTTTAATCTAAATTTTGTATTGAAGCAACCATCAACGTTGAAAGTTTTGGTTACTTTAGAACTTATAAATAATTTTGATACTAATTCATTGAAAAATAATCTTCCAAAGTCCACTACACATACCATATTTTACTCTAGAAAAATGTTGAACATAATAATATAAATAATTAATTCATATGCCTATATGCTAAGGTAATATATGACTGGACTCTAAAATCAATGTTTGAGTAAAATATGCCTATTAGATGGAGTGTCACGATGTAGACCTGATCTTCCAAGTAGATCCTCCTCACATTTGTATAAATATGTTATTGGCTTTCGTTGAATTTGCTGGACGTACAACTTCAATTTTTATCCCATTTATAAATTATAACCTTTAAATAATAGACATCCAATACAAAAAGGCATAACGCATTGTTAAGTTACCATCACGTGATCCATCTAGCCTCTCTCTAACACTCTTCATAATGAAATAGTAGTACTAACCTGAACTCTTACTTCAGGAAGATTAACCTTCATCGCCAACTCCTCCCGGGAGTACACATCAGGGTAATGACTCTTCTCGAAGGCTCGTTCCAGCTCATGCAGCTGGTAGGTGGTGAATGTGGTTCGGTTTCGGCGGTGTTTCTTCTTGTCTGCTGCTGAGCCGGGTCGAGGAGCCTCCTCATCATCAGACTTGTCTTCTGGTGCTTGGTGATAGCCGTCGTTGCTGTTGCACGAGCCTTCACCTGCAGATTGATGGATATTTAAAAAAACAGCCCTCGTTTACTCTCTGTTTTAATTGTGTAGAATAAATAGCTACAACTCTGTTGTTATAATAGCAATACTTTATTTTTTGTGCTTGCTATAGCTATGTTTGATCATACTAAATAATAAAATAAAGGAGACAGACTCAGAGTAGTTAGAGGAGGACTTCTTTATCAATGAATCTTCTAGCTAAGATGTCATTCAAATTCCAAAAAAACTACTATTCAATTTAAAATAAAATAACTTTTACCGGCTTAAAAGGTGATTTATTATTTATATAATTTATCCCGACGCGGACGAGACGTCTTAAATGCTATTTCACATTTAAATTTGCTTGGTAGACAGAGTAGGTACCTATAATAAGTATAATTCATAAATCTCATTTTGTCCGTAAAAGTTGTTTAAATGTATGATACTCGCGGTAATAAATGACAATATAAACATTATTTTAGCCTGTGAATCGGCAACTTCTCAAAACTTGAGCATCAGCTCGGAAGATTGTTTCCAGCGATAAGATAACCTTGAAAAAGCTATTAAAAGGATCCCATTGCTGACAGCGATATTGTTATAAAGTAGCTCAAATAAAATTTACATATACATGTATATCTTCTCATAAATAACATAATAAATTGCACGTGTTATGCTAACAACATCCTCAAAATAAATCGCACAATACTGCCAGTTCAAAGCTATTGTTACAATACCTACAATTAATGAAATACACGACTCGGAGCGGTAAACCCACAGAATTGCAATAACGACCGATAGATAAGTGTTGCGCAAACACATACATCATTGGAAACGGTAATGAGCAGCTAAACTGAGACAGGCACGGATTGTACGTGGCCCCGACGTTTGGCAAAAGTTAGAACAGAACATATAGTACAAGTTTGAGAGGTATTCGTTTTAAACAACTTCAGAGGAGGCCGGAGGAGTTAAATAATTGTCAGGAAGTAATTGCGTTTAGCATTGAAAGGAACGAAACAATAAAAAACATATCGGTACATAAGATCTACTTGCCTGTAAATAATAATGATCCGTGAAAAAGACACAGAAGTTTGTCTGCCCCATGCCCCACTACGAGTCTCGGGAATTCATTAAATTATTTTGCACTAGCAACACGCTCCGACTTCGCACGGGTGCAAAAAATAGTCAACTAGCTAATAATGTAGCTTTCTATTGGTGAAAAGAGTTTTTAAAATAGTTCGAGTAGTTTTTGTGTTAATTCGTAACAAATATTTCCCATTTATAATATTGGTATTGATAATTATGGTTAAGAACAGATCAAATCGCTCCCTTGAACAAAAGTTATAAATATTATGTTTATAGATAAATTCTAGTTTATAACATGTTATATTGTATCGGCATCTTATTCACTTTACTTTGCTAGAAAGCCCAACATTTTTTTATGGTTTTTTTTAATGATGATGAAAATCATCATTGTTAGTAATTTCTAAACGAAAATCAACTCTTTGGGCCCTAAATAGTTAGGCCCGAAACTAACGCGGTGTCCCAGATAGCGGCGTCGAATCACACAGTGTTTGTGTATGGTAATGAGCCCTAGACGTTTAGCCGTAATGCAATTATATTCAAATGTGTTTGGATACACGCATTCGCTATTAATTGCTACAAATATTAGATTCATACTCTATCATTTACCAAGGTTTCCTCGCGTTGAGTAATTTGTATGGGTATTACCTCAGATTAAATAAGAAAGGATTATTTTCTCAACCAATACGCCTGTGCAAAAATCTTTAACATTTTTGGTTTCGTTTTTGAGAAAAAGGGGCTGACGGGCTCGTTGGCGCACCTATGTGTCGCGGGTTCGAATCCGGAACAACATGTTTATAGTTTTCTATAAGCATGTCTTCACGTCTGGTCACTTCAGGCATTAAACGGATGGGGGGAATACCGAAACTCCGACCGGGTAACGAACCACCGTTCATAGATGGAAAAACCGTGAAGTGCACATTGCGCGTTTCGGTCTCAATCGGATTTCCGAACGCTCGAAGTAGGTCGACTACGCATCATTGACTGATGTTCTGTGGCTGGGGTATCACTTAAAAAAAACTGATAAATACACAAACGCATTTATGTTCAAATTCAGTTATATAGAAATCTAATTTAGTAGGTACTTGTCTAACTAATATTATAAATATAAACAATATTAAGATTTCATAGAGGTGAAGTGTTGGTATTGGTAGTTATTTTTTATAGACAGACAATCGAAAACATACAATATTTATATTAAAAACTCAATTGGAAAGTATTATCTATACTAATATTATAAAGAGGAATGATTTGTATTTTTGTATGTTATGAATAAACTCAAAAATTACGGGACCTATTTTTAAAATTCTTTCACCAATAGAAAGCTACATTATCAGCGAGTAACATAGGCTATTTTTTGTGTATAGTACCTCTACATTGCACCGGGCGCGTTGCTAGTATGGAATATTTTATCACACAACGTATATTTCCAGTGTAGACAGAGGTAATGGTGTTGAATATCCATGTCTTGTAATAAAGCCCGTGTAATTAAGCCGATAGCCGATAGGCGATAACATCAGAACAAGGGGGCATATAAGTTATACACGCGCGTTTAAAGACCTCAATTATTTCTATATGAGTTATGGTAACATGATTTCCGTGTATTATTTAACCCTGTAAAAAGTAAGTATTTAAAAGCTTGTCTCAATTTTAAATATAACTCTTTTTTTTACATATCAAAGCTATTGTCGGTTCGGATGTTAATTTACCGGAAAAAGCCGAGATGAAACTCACCTATCTATTGAGTTTAAAAACTTTCTTCAAAAACCAAAATTATATAAATATGTTCAGAAATGTATAAAATTATTGAGTAGAGACAGCAATATTGAAAGTGCCCCGCTATGGAAACACTCCTTGTATTTTTATCTTCTAGGTACCTACTTATTAAATTTAGATAAATAACGTTAACATAGATTTTGAGAAATACTCGTATTTGGAATTTTTAAGCCGAAAAACAGGCAAATTCAGTTTATTTTTATTTATTACTAGTAACTATGTTACTCGCTGATTTTTAAAATCGGTCGAGTAGTTTTTGAGTTAAATCGTAACAAACAAACAAAAAATCTTTCCTCTTTATAATATTAGTATATTTAAATAAAATACTGTAAAGTGACCACGGTTGCTGAAAAGCATCCGAAACGTCGGGATAAATAATTTAAACAATATAAATAATAAATCGCATTTTAATCCGGTATACAGTATTTTATTTAAATGTGTGATACTCGCGTTAATAAAAGACAATATTAATATTAGTATAGATTTGACTCGTACGTTTGTCCTATATAGTAAAAGGGATATACGAACTGGACTAATTTGGTCGTATTGAAATTATTATTGAAGTTAGTAAGTTACTTCAAGGAATCAGCTTTCAAACATGTTTTATACCTTCAATTTAAGGAATCTCAGCCACTTACCTATGTCTTATAAAACATAAACGACGAGAACGTCACATGAAAAGTTTTCCAATTGGTCGATATTGTTGTTGAAGGAATGATTTAAGAAAAGTTTTAGTTAATTCAAAAAAAGAAATTAAAAAGATATTATAGGTAGGGGAGAGAGGGGCTAGTTGTAACATTTTTTCCTTCTTTCGATGTAGTGACTAAACTATTGAGTATTTTCATTTAAAAATGCTTTTAAATGAGTAATCATATATTTGAAAATATGTTCCCAAAATATTTTTTCCGGAATCTATAATCAATCTGTATTTATAGCACTTTTTGTGGAAAAAGTCGCTTGTTACAACTTACCCCGTTTTTGGGGCAAGTTGTAACTAGTAAGGGGCAAGTAGTAACGTCATATTAAAACAACAGATTACATAATTTAAGGCTTGTATTATAAAAACAACAACAAATAATAAGAAAATGGTATTTCTTATGAACTAAATATGTAAATACTTATCTTTTTCTTTAACAACGATAGTTATATTTTTACTTGTATCGTATACATATACTTAGGTTAATTAAACTTAATTATTAGTGAAAAATAATTTCATAATTTACATTCATAATCCATATAAAACAATAATGTATAACAATTCTTTATATTTTTGTATTTAATAAAATATGGCAAGCTACGTGAGCATCAAAAAATAAAGACAAATAAAACTAACATTATTTTTGGTCAAAAGTTTAAAGGAATTATTTTTGAAATTATATTTGTTTTTTGCTTTATCTTCTTGTTTCTGTTTTTTTATCGTTTTTTGATCAAATTTTTTCTCTGGAGTTTCAGTCAAAACAGCTGACACTTTGAATTTTAATCTTTGAAAGTGAAAAACTGATATTTTGGATACCTGAAGGGCCTGCCTATTCTTCTTTTTAATGTATCTGAACAATGATACGTGAAACAACTCAAAAAATGCAGCAGCCTCACGATATTTTTGCCATTGTTAATACTTCTTTTACAGCTTGTTCATAGACCTCTTGAGACTTTGACTACCTTTTATAATCCCGCATTCTAAAATATAGCAAGTAACTTAACAAATAACATACAAACCTGGAAAAGAAATAACGAATGCAAAATGTGCAGCCTTGGGGCAAGTAGTAACCTGTTACAACTTGCCCCACAATTTTGTTACAACTAGCCCAAACCGAAATTATTAACAATTATATTTATTAAAATAAAATGATTGGCTTGGGTTATGCGAAAGTGCTATCATACGATAGTTTAATAAATGCGTAACAAAAATTAATAGAAACATTTTCCAATTAGACACAGTATGATCTTGTAATCAAATTTTACGAACTCATATTTTTTATATTTCGTGGTAAAAAACAGTACTCCTGCTGAAAACCGGTCACTAAGCCCTCCCGTACTATATTGGCTGCATTTATGTCGTAGGTCCTATTATAAAGAGCAGATTGAGTTCAAAATCGGAACAAAATATTTGAAACCGGCTGAGTTATTAAGCTGTTACTACTTACCTCTGTTACAACAAGCCCCTGTCTCCCCTACTATTAAAAAAAAACAAAACAGTTAAGTGACTGAGTATAATTAGTACAAATATAAAAACTAAAAGTAAAAACATAATTTAAAAATAACCTACGACGCCATTGTACTTAGTTCAAGTGTAGTTGCGACTTTTTACTAGCCATATTACTTCCTTTAGCGTTCAAAAAAATCATAAACCAATTAAAAGCTACGTCAGTGTTAGTTTTTAAACAATCAATAATAACGCAATGGAACCGACTCATTCGCAATTAGATCCGAACGTGTCCAAATAGAATAACCTTAATAACTTCTAAATTCAGATCAATTAGTCAACGTTACGATCGCTTTATCTGAACTCAATAAGCCTGTACAAATATTTTAATTCAATATTGAGATATCTCTGCCAATGTCACTCGAATTGACGATTAAGAAATCAAAAAACTGTTACAGAATCTTAACGTCCGTCTCAGTGGTAGTTGTGGAGTCACAACATCGCTACCATACGACCGTCTCTCTCACTCGTGCGGGGCAAAGCGAAAGCGCGATAGAGAGAGTGCTACCGCTGTAGAAAACAAATAAAAACACGATAGGCAACGCATTAAGATGTTTTACACTTATCGCGATACGATCTTGTCTTTTTTGTAATAATTATCGTTAATCTGGCAACACTCGCGGCATTATCGCGCATAATGGGCTGTCGTTGTTTTTTCAATGGTAACCCTAATCATATGTCAGATTTGCCGTGTTGCTACATATTAAAGCTCTTCGGCTTTAATGATTTTGAGTGGATTCGATGTTTAATTTCTTTTTTTGGTTCACTAATGGTAATAACTAATAAGTAATAACATTATTTCAGTGGTCCGCAGTGGAGCAAGATGAACTAACATACACATACAGGTGACTTCAGAGGTCAGTTATACGTAGACAAAAACCTTTTTCAAATTCAAGGTTTTAATGACAATCTGGGGCAATTTTGTTTGTTTGGCTATGTTTTAAGTGAGATTAGTTTGATAGTATTAATAAAACTTAATCCTAGAAGTTTTTAATCTATACTAATATTATAAAGACGAAAGTTTTTGTTTGTACAAAAATGTTGTATGCTTGTAATGAATAAACTCAAAAACTACTGGGCCGATTTTAAAAATTCTTTCACCATTATAAAGCTACATTATCAGCGAGTAACATAGGTACATAATATGTAGTTAACTATTTTTGTGTACAGTACATCTACATTACATCCGTGTGAAGCGGTCGTGTTAGTTCATTTAGAAAGCAGTAGTACAGAAATATTACGATATCATCAAGATATATGAAATATAGTTGAAACTACGTAGTTATAACGAGTTGCAACTACGAGCTTTGGTAACAGAATAAATATTAGTCCAGTCATAAACAAACATCCGACCGAAGCCAAACCAATCAAAATCGATTCAAATCGAATAATCGGACAATAATCGAGCGCTTGATTAGTGAGGGGGAAGTCGATTGCGGTCACAATCGATTTGCAATCGCTATTACATTGACATTCGATTACTGGCTGACCGCCGCCCGCTCAGCTTCCTAATAGACGCTGGTGTATACGTAAGGCTATGTCTACGCAATTATACAATGGACCAGTGCTTTAAATGTTAGCACCTGTATTTTGCACTTATACCACTTTAATAAGTACTTTAGTTGTAGTCACACTAATTGTTTGGTATGGGCATGTTATGAGGAGAGATGAAGGGCATGTATCTAAAAAGGTTTTGTATATGAAAGTGGATGGGTATAGGGGAAGAGGAAGGCCAAATGGATTGATTGTGTGAAGAATGATATGTGTTTGAGAGGTGTGACTTTCTTAAAGGTATATGGCGAGTGAAAGAAGAGAATGGACGAGGGAACAGGGCAGGAAGAAGAAGATTGTAGTCACACTGAACGTAATATTTATATGAAATAAACTTTTCTTGGTTTGCCTTGAGTCAAATGGACGCGGAGAGTAGTTATAAAAAAAGAAATTACTTGAATGCAATTGCTGCAAACGATGCATTAAAAAAATTTAGTAATTTCTAAAGTTATGATACTTTTGAAAAAAAAAGTTCTCAACTGAGATATGGGTACTTGCTTACTAGAAAATCCTAAGTATTTATTTAAATTATTGAAAGGAAAACCATGAAAAAAATACAGAAGTACAGTGCAGAACCCTGACTACGCAAATCCAGACCGCTCTTGATAGTTTTTTTTTGTTTCCAGTTACAAATTAACAGAGAATCGTGAGGTTAATTTGAAGGTAGGTGACATAATATAAACTATCAGAAATATATTTATCAATGATGCGCTATCGTCCTATTTTTTATATATTTGGGAAGCAAACAGGATGGTGGATCACCTGATGGCTATTGATATATATTGATATTTTACAATGTATTAAGAATTTTGTAACATGATGTATATGTATGTCGCTGTAAAAAGCGTATCTAAATATTCTTTACATTTACCAATTAGTTTGCCAAAATGAATTGGTAATTTTTTTTATGTAAATGTAAGGAAAATGTTTTTTTTGGTCTGACACCGATAGAGTTTAGGATATTCATAGGTTTTATTAATAATTTCGGAAAATAAAGAGTTGGTAAACAACATTTTCTGTCAGATATCGACAGACAAGCATGAGGTTCTCTTGATGGTAGGTGATACCTCAGCCACAGGACATCAGTCAACGATGCGCTGTCGACCTACTTTTTACTTCGAGCATTCGGGAATTCATATCCTGAAACCGATGTTCTACTGATCGCGCCCGTCGAAATATAGGGCTTTACCGTTGGTACTTTGGGCATAAATATGTTTTATATCACTGCCTCATAAATCAGTCACGTAAGATTTTCACCTACAACTGCCTACGAAAAGGTTAAATAACTGAGCACTAATTAATACAAAATTTAGTCAAATGGCTCTCGTAATTAAGGAATTACGCGGACTTAAACACGCGACGTATAATGGCGTAATTCTTAGTCACGACCCATAAAATATTTGTTTTCTTAACGAATGTTCGAGGGTTTGGAGAATTAGGAATAGAAAAATATTAAAAGTTGTTGTTTGCTTGTACTTGTAAAATTTCATAGGCGTGATGTCCGGTGCAAGTGCCTTGCATTTTGGTGGGTCACGTGTTTGTTTCCTGTCGAATCAGCCATGAATATTATTTTGATTACACATGTGGGAACAATATCGAGGCGGCGAGTTTCTTGCCAGTTCTTCTCGTCCGCTCTACGCCCTTGATTTGTGAACTGACAGTAAATGTAAAATTAGAAGCATTTAATATGTATTTTTTATTGACGTTCATAAGTGTACATTGTGTTACCTAAATGAATAAATGATTTTTGAATTTGAATATCGGCAGAGTTCGAATAGTCGAAGTTAAAATAAAGAACTATTGCTTTATGTCCGGTATCCGAGGTATCACGCTCGTCTGTCAACCTAAAGCATCATTTTTTTAGAATCTGAATTCATGTATATAGATATAAGCGCATTATTGTAGCTAGGTGCACTGGGGGGTGCATAGAGAAAATTTTCTGGGCTGGGCGCTAAATTTCTTCAGCAATCTCACAAAATTATTTATTTGCAAATTATTGGAGCTTCTGTTTATTCTTCTAGCTGATAGCTACGATAGCTACGCCAGTGTATAGTCGTCAAAATATCAACCGGGCGTTTTGTTCGATTGCTTCATGCCTGAAAAATAATACCTAAGTGTAAAAAACACGGAAACGTGTCTGCTCCTCGCTCTATGGATAGCCCTTAAGTTCACGAATATTCAAGCAACAATTCTTTGGCGTGGAATATAATATGGATTTCGCTAGTCATGTTTGTCTGTAGGTAGATATACATAATACCTTTTATTGTAGTTTCACTCTTACACAGAAATTTTATTTTATGCATGAGTGGAGGAAGCGGAAGTGGATCATATACATATGTACCTATATAGTATGTAAGCATGATACTAGCTCGTTATTTTTGATGTCTACGGGCGCTGGTAATCATCTAAACCTGTTCTGTTCTATAAAAAGCTCTGCGAGGTACAACTATAAATGCGAAGTTTATTATGAATCGACAAATTCTCTAGTCACTTTAATTCGCTACCTCTATACATTTGAGCTCACGTGTTACCACATTACAATATAAATAAAAAAAATATTTTACTGAGTTCAGTATCCAAAGCCAATTTAAAAATTAAAAACAATATTATTAAAATACATACATATCTAAGAATTAAGTACCCAATAAAATAAATTATGTATGTACAAGCTTATGCAATTAGCAATTATCTAAAGAAATTGAAAAAAAAATAAGAAGAAAAGGGCACTGGATAAAAAAGTTTGGAAATATGGAGGAGGTTTTTACTCAGTAATGAGGTTCTTAGTTATCGAAAAACGAAAATAAAACATAATATTTAGTAGAAAAATAGTTGTAAGTCTAGATAAGATAAAATTATATAAATTAACTTTATTTTTATCATCTAAAGAAATAAAAGGCTTTTTATTATTTTTTACTATCCAGTCCAAACATTTTTGATTTAATAGCACCTACCTTTTGGCTCGAAATTCAGTACTATTATGTACATACGAGTACATATTATACTATCTAGTATACAAAACTATTCAAATTTTTATTTGCGATATTTTTTTTTAAAAAAAAATAAAACTTGATTTTATTAAAAAGTACACGCTCGTACGGATGGATGGATAAACACTAGGAGCCAAGTTAGAATAACGAGGTAACTACGCGATATTCTTATTTAGAAACTATATTATTACCGTGTGTGCGATGGCCGCAAACGCCGGACGTGCCAATCAAACTTTTTAATGTTTTAGCGATAATTATGCAACTATTTTACAAACTTAAACGTGCACTAATCAAGCGACTGATCAATCAATTAGCTTGAAACCAATTATAATAGATTGCGTCTCAATAAACGATAATGTAAGTAGGTACTTAGTCAATAGTGTTCTTAGAAGCATCTTCGATTAAATGTGATAATTTTCCGGGTTAAACTTAGGAAATGTCACAGATGTATAAGAATCTTTGTGTAGAATGTAAAATGAATTAGTTCATTCGTATTTTCATTGAAATTTCAATTATAGTGTTGATTGTTTTGTCACTATAAAAAATTAACTATAAATTCATTTACAGCGTCATAGGTCAGGATGGCCGAGCGGTCTAAGGCGCCAGACTCAAGGGAAACCTTGCCTACATAAGTAGGTCTGAGCTGTTCTGGTCCTCTCTGAGGGCGTGGGTTCGACTCCCACTTCTGACATTAACTTTTGAAGGACAAAACGTATTATTTTAGAGAAAGAATATATTTTTCATTAATTTAAAGGCTGCATGGAATTATTAAAAAACCGTCAGTATAAACTACATTTCTTTAATATATACATTATGTTGATGCATCACTTGGCTAAGGTTTAGCCAGCGTCAGCCATATAAGGGCCCGTAAATTTATTTTTTGACAAATTGATAACAAAACGTTAAACTTATATGACACAAAAAAAATAATTAGAATGTATTGTACACACTATCCTTCCGAAAACCGTTTCAAACTGCGTCGCGTGATTTAACGGGCGTAAAAAGAGAAACAGACAGACGCAAATAGCTTTGTTTTATAGTATTAAGAGAAGAGACTATTTTTATAACAGAGCGGACAACCGAGCAAGCGATGGACATCCGCGACTTAAAAAGTCTCAGATGCGTTGTCAGCCTTTCAAACATTTAAAAGCTCGCTTTTTAAAACCAACAAGGTCGTAGACAGATGGGAACACTGTAGGCGGTAGTTGGTTCCACAGTTTGGTAGTGCGTGGAATGTAGTTGGGCGTGAACCTTACCGTGCTCGACTTCCATTCATCGAGGTGATGAGGGTGAAAGGACCGTTTGTGACGAGTGGTGCGACGATGGAAGATTAGCGCTTCATTGCGATATAACCCTTACAGAGAATTTCGAAGCCCCAAGTGAATTTCCGAGTACCCTAATGGGGCATGTGGCAGACATTTCTGTGTTTATTTCTCTGAGTATTTTTCTTTTGCAATAGATGGTCGGCCTTCTGTGCCCTTCCCGACGGAAACAATTATTTATATCTTGTTTCCCCGGGATTCGATCATGCGAATAACACTGACCCACGGAGGTGATTAGAAGCCGTTTTATATGAGACTATTACATGAGAAACAAGTATTGCAAGAATAAATACAGGTATCATTTGGGAATAGTGAAACCGTCATTGAAATTTTATAAGTCAAAGCAAAAGCTGCAAAGATTTCCTCCAACCAGCATATCTATTTTTTATCATTATTGTCTATACCCAGTAATAATTAAGAAAAGAATTACTAATTTAAAATATTTAACTTAAAGACTGTAAAATTGTTTAAAGTTTGCGATTTCTACCAGATAATTCTGATAATATTAGATAAGTTGTTACTTAAGTTGTTATAGAACTTAATATTAGCTTACATACTATCACAGATTAAAATAAAATAATTTATACCGGATTAAATCGCGATTTATTATTTATGCCGACGTTTCGGGTGCTCTTCAGCAACCGTGGTCACGGACAGACGGAAAAATTATAGAACAGATACGATATAATATTTCCAATACAAAAATAAAATTCTTATAAAAAAACACGAGAAAAATTAGTATAAAGTTCAATAGAATCTTATACAGACAACCAAACATTTAATAATGAATATGAAATGATGAAAATAAAACATGATTTTTGCCAGATATAGTTCATTTTTACTAAATAAAATTATATGTTATTTTATAAATATATTTATATTGCAGATAATAAAACATAATAAACGTGGCGCATATAATAGGGCGAAGAATTAATACTTTCAGTGGCTACCGACGGGTTTAATAGTGTTTTTATAATTTTAAATTTTCTCTGTATGTTTTTTTTTAATGTTAGATATCGACGGACGAGTATGAGGTTCACTTGATGGTAGGTGATATCCTAGCCACAGAACATCAGTCAATGATGCGCTGTCGATCTTTTTTTTACTTCGAGCATTCGGAAATCCATAGACTGAAACCGAAGCACGCATATGCACTTCACGGTTTTTCCATTTATGATGGTTTGTTACCCGGTGCTACTTTCATACTAATATATTATAGTTATCTAAATATTTTCAACTGATTTGTATTTTGAAGATATGACTCTTATTCGTTTACCTACCTTTAATGTTGTTATAAAATTATATAAACTGTTTTACAAAGCTACATTGTTCTAGAATTTATTATTGTTATTGGCTACTAAAACTTTACCTTGTTAAATTAAAATAGGTATGCTGTTTATGATCCGACGGCTACAAAAATATATAGTAAGAAATATACCTATCTTTTGAACAAACATGAACAATACAAATAAGTATAGAAATCCATATTCAAATGACATTATTCAGGGTCTGATAACTTTTTAATGTAATGAGTTGTAGCTGATAAAATTAAAACAATATAAAGGAAATTCATTTCAAGCGTCGGGGTCTGAAAACCTACTGAATCTATGTAAGTATAACATCGTAAAATGTTATATTAGAGTAGTAGGTACGACTTTAGATGGTATTATTAGCAGAAAATCCTACACAAAGATTATTTTCATTGTCCATTGGTTTTCTTTACTTAAATAAAATTTTGGAATTTTTGTCCAATAGGTAGGAAGGCATCTCACTGCAAAATTTTTGATTTGATTGATGATAATTTAGGAAATAAAACAATCTTCCTCAAACCATTAAACATAGATGAAATATCACTCACCAGCACTCTCGACAGCTCCCGGCGACACCGGCACAGCTTCACAGTCTCTATCTCTTTCCTCCCGCCTCTGTTCGAACTCACTCACTCTCTGTCTCGCCCCATTCAGTCCCAATATCGCGTCTATCGTATGCCGCGGGCCCTGACTAACACTGGCCACTTGAGTCAAGCCTAACCTAGATTTCACAGCATCAAAACTCTGGTTGAGATGCATCTGCTGGGCATGGAAGAACATGCCCATGCGATTTAACGTCTCCAAGTTCTGCTGATGCTGTGACATACTCAATGACTGGTCGGTGACGTTTATGGATGAGGTGGAATTAGGGCTACTCATTTGCGATCGCGGGCTGTTTGTGTCTGATCGGTCCGGCGTCTGGGAGCCGTAGAAACGATCTTCCGGCACGTCCATTCTGCTCGGGTGTAGGAGCGTGACTGAGCGCGCGCGTCTCCGACTCTATCGGGGTTGCGAAGTGGGCGGAGTCTGGGGCTTGGGGGCGAAATTGCCTATTGAAAGTGCGAATTTTGGGGTCGCGAAGTGATTTTGTTTGGGAAAGCACAAGGAGTATTAGCATTTTCCCCTTCGTTCCTCGCGGTATTGAAACGTTCAATAGTGTTTTTCACCTCTGATTGGGTCGATTGTGAGGAGTGTTAGTTCTTTGAAATGTTTGTAAGATTAGTTTGCTGTCTGACAATAAGGGTCTCTTTATGAGCTTCATTTGTGTAACTGGCTATGCTGTGAAGACGTATTTAAATAAATTTTTAAGTTTGCTTAACTCGCTTAAGCTTTTTATTTTTAGTAACGTTTTAAATAAATAAAAATATTTCTTGATCTTTGAGTGAAATGAAAACATTTCTTAATATGTAGATAGGTTTCAAAGTAGGTAGTAATAATCTTTGTACAGATCGTCTTTTATCTATAGATGAATCATCAGATCGGTTCTAGTTTTAATTAAAATAAGTCTACATAAAAATTTCTTTAGTCATATAATCATTGGAAGCTTCAGTATTAACTAATGAGAGGTGCAGCGGTCAAGTGCGAGTGAGCAAACACCCGGACAACTGTCTGTTAGCACACCAATTTAACCAAATCGGTTAACCGGTAACCCAACAATAACAGCTCGCAATCACCGCTTCAATACAACCTTTCAGCTAATCGAATTAAACTAAATTAAACTGTATTTCAAATCAATAAAGTTTGATATTGAATGAAAATACTAATGTAAATACGCTACTTTAGAACTGGATGTAAACAACCGACGTTTCAGCTATCTCACGCTGGAGATCAGCTGTCTCGCTCTCGCTCATCTCAGTGTAGCGACGGTTGCTAGGGGGCGGGGCTACGGTGACGTCACGTATCAATCGACCAATCGGACGTGAGGATTTTTTGTGTAAGTGGATCTTTTGTTGGCGTTTCTTTTGTCGCGGGCGCGTGAGGGTTGACTTCGACTAGTTGCTACGAAATAACATTAGCTTTTGACGGGTTTTATTTTTTTTAATTGTCCGCGTCATTAGTAGCTCGTTATCTTAGGACAGGTTACTGAACAAATTGCTTTACGAAATTGTATTAACTTTATTACAAGTGAAATTGTTTTCGGAGATTATGTTTTCATTGACTTACCAAGTTTTAAGACGTCCAAAAAGGGAGGATATTTTCATAAAGTTTTAGATTGTATAACGAAGGAAAATACCATTTATTTGTTTATGATAATACCAATAATAACTAATATTTATATCATAATAAAGTAGATTCTAACCAGATGTTTAGGTATTAGTATGAAAATATTTATAAGCAGTTATAATAATATACCTGATATTTAAAATATTTATAGGTACTTAGTACCTATAGGTAAAAAAAAGTATGCTATAAAATCTATACAGAAATTACAATAAGCTAAGCAAATATGTTAATTATGAGTCGACCCGATCACAAAATTAGCACAAGATGTTTATCGATTCCATAAAGTATTCCATCCGCAAGCAGCAGGCACCGCCGATACAACACTAATGGAATAAAAAAGTTTAATAAGTAAATGCAACTGTGGAGAGATTAACATCTACGTACTTATTACCTGTAGGAACCGGGCCTGTCCTAACTAGCAATTATTCGTTGCGATTCCGCGTTACAGTCGATTGAATATAATTATTTCAATTCAAAAGTATTTATTTACGAATGTAAGTAAAAATATTTACTATCTATCCACTCGTAAATGATTTCAGTATTTTGAAAAAAAAAGGTTAAGTTAAAAGGGTAGGTAATTGATGATACTATTATAACGTGTATACGACGAACAGAAATACGTAGGTAGATTAATTATTATAATATTACTAGCGACCCGCCCTGGCTTCGCACGGGTCAAGATTTTTTGACAAAAAAAGCAGGGGTTGTATGTATTTTTTAATGCCACATTATAAAAAAAATAAAAACATAAAATTCCGTCCAAAAATTAAGAAAAAAAATTAAGGGTGAACAACCCTTATCACTTAGGGGGATGAAAAATAGATGTTGTCCGATTCTCAGACCTACCCAATATGCACACAAAATTTTATGAGAATCGGGAAAGCCGTTTTGGACGAGTTTAACCACAAACACCGCGAGAATTTGATATATTAGATCACGCCGAATAGAAATTAAACATAATTTTCTGTGAGTGTGATTTTCAAACTGTTTTGAATGGTAGTATCACCTTACATTATATTAAGAAAATAAATTTTCAAGGCCTGAACTATAATCATTGCTATTCTTATATCTTGAGTATTAGTTCTCTCCGTAATCTCTTTTATATTTGTGTGTCAATAAGTGTTCCTATATTTTCATTTATATAAATGAAGTGTAAAGTGCATATATGCACTTTAAGACCGGTCAGAAGTGAAGCAGTTCACGTGTGTGATGCCTAACTTCCGATTAGCACCGTATGTTTGCTAGTTAGGACGCTATTGTTGGTCACAATGATTGCAGCACTTATTGAATATTTGAACGCTCTCCGCTGATTACTTTCACGCGAACAAGTCTATTATAATTATTTCCCCGCAGTCCGCAGTCGGCACTGGTTTTCACAAAAATTTAATATTTCAAATGGATCTGGATTTCACTTTGTACTTATTGCTGCCGGGCTAGCATGACCGCCACGAGATATATCTCGCGCGAGAGAAGACAAACTAAGATGTTAAGTATCTCGATATATTATATCTCGACATCGACAATTTTGATAGAAAAGATATCTCGATCGACAAATGTATCTATTTTTGATATTAAAAGTCGAGTTTTAAGTGTAATTGTCATGTTAGACCCGAAAGAAATAAAGCGATAGTCGATTGAAACACGAGAAAACGGTAGACAAAATTTTGTCGCGCTTGTCATGCTAGGCCGGCTGAATAGATGTACCTAAGGATAATTTTGTCTTTTACTAACGCGAGCATCACATTTAAATAAAATACTTTATAACGGATTAAAACGCGTTTTATTATTTATCCCGATGTTTTAGATGCTTTTCAGCACCTGTGGTTACGGGCAGACTGAAAAGTGACAGTTGTCTTATTTGAAATATCAAAACAATATGAAATATCAAGACAAAAATCGTTAATTTTTTATACGTATTTGATTATTAGTTAGGTATTAGCTGTAATTAGAAACACAAGCACCAATTAGTCCAACAATTGTTGGAACAATATAAAAACAGCTTTGATTGTATTGGAGACAATACAGGTGTAGCTACGTAGGTACCTACTTAGTCAATCATTGAAATGTGCTTGTCGCTATATTATGGTTTTTATTTCAAAACATTTTTATATTTTAGCATCGTTATTTATATAAACATACACGATACATTTATTAGTAGGTATTTTTTTTAATAGACGGGCACAGCTGCAAAACAGTGCTGTGAAACAGACACGGCTGATAATAATTCTATAATCCAGAGTCAGTCACCCATTTCCTTCACCGTAAGTACAGTAATTCTTTAATGATAATTTAATAATTATTATTTAATTACGCTGTATTAAAGCAGTCACGGTTGAAAGCACAGAACAGAAGAAGTAAGCATGATTTGAAGAACATTTTGCGCTACGTCAGATTGAGTCGAAAAGGAAACCACAAACACCGCGAGAATTTGATATATTAGATCACGCCGAATAGAAATTAAACATAATTTTCTGTGAGTGTGATTTTCAAACTGTTTTGAATGGTAGTATCACCTTACATTATATTAAGAAAATAAATTTTCAAGGCCTGAACTATAATCATTGCTATTCTTATATCTTGAGTATTAGTTCTCTCCGTAATCTCTTTTATATTTGTGTGTCAATAAGTGTTCCTATATTTTCATTTATATAAATGAAGTGTAAAGTGCATATATGCACTTTAAGACCGGTCAGAAGTGAAGCAGTTCACGTGTGTGATGCCTAACTTCCGATTAGCACCGTATGTTTGCTAGTTAGGACGCTATTGTTGGTCACAATGATTGCAGCACTTATTGAATATTTGAACGCTCTCCGCTGATTACTTTCACGCGAACAAGTCTATTATAATTATTTCCCCGCAGTCCGCAGTCGGCACTGGTTTTCACAAAAATTTAATATTTCAAATGGATCTGGATTTCACTTTGTACTTATTGCTGCCGGGCTAGCATGACCGCCACGAGATATATCTCGCGCGAGAGAAGACAAACTAAGATGTTAAGTATCTCGATATATTATATCTCGACATCGACAATTTTGATAGAAAAGATATCTCGATCGACAAATGTATCTATTTTTGATATTAAAAGTCGAGTTTTAAGTGTAATTGTCATGTTAGACCCGAAAGAAATAAAGCGATAGTCGATTGAAACACGAGAAAACGGTAGACAAAATTTTGTCGCGCTTGTCATGCTAGGCCGGCTGAATAGATGTACCTAAGGATAATTTTGTCTTTTACTAACGCGAGCATCACATTTAAATAAAATACTTTATAACGGATTAAAACGCGTTTTATTATTTATCCCGATGTTTTAGATGCTTTTCAGCACCTGTGGTTACGGGCAGACTGAAAAGTGACAGTTGTCTTATTTGAAATATCAAAACAATATGAAATATCAAGACAAAAATCGTTAATTTTTTATACGTATTTGATTATTAGTTAGGTATTAGCTGTAATTAGAAACACAAGCACCAATTAGTCCAACAATTGTTGGAACAATATAAAAACAGCTTTGATTGTATTGGAGACAATACAGGTGTAGCTACGTAGGTACCTACTTAGTCAATCATTGAAATGTGCTTGTCGCTATATTATGGTTTTTATTTCAAAACATTTTTATATTTTAGCATCGTTATTTATATAAACATACACGATACATTTATTAGTAGGTATTTTTTTTAATAGACGGGCACAGCTGCAAAACAGTGCTGTGAAACAGACACGGCTGATAATAATTCTATAATCCAGAGTCAGTCACCCATTTCCTTCACCGTAAGTACAGTAATTCTTTAATGATAATTTAATAATTATTATTTAATTACGCTGTATTAAAGCAGTCACGGTTGAAAGCACAGAACAGAAGAAGTAAGCATGATTTGAAGAACATTTTGCGCTACGTCAGATTGAGTCGAAAAGGAATTGAATCTATAACAAAATATAATTTAATTTATACTGTTGTATTTCCACTAAATTATAAATAATGTTGAGCCGATGGGAGTGTAATTAGTAAAATGGTGAGCAATGAAATGATAACTGTTTAAATAATATTGTGCTCGACCACCTCGCGTCACGGGCTGGACGCGAGGTGACAATATTTGACGTTAGGGATGATACTGTGTTTATTTTGTAATACTTACGGCTGAATTCGCGAACGCTAATCAACATCGAGGTGTACTTAAAATTATCTCTAACTCTTTCACACTTTAAGAAGCCCTCAAATTTTGATTATTGTTCAATATTCCGCGGTTAACGGTGGAAAAGTTAGAACTTTTGAGTATGAACATCTTATTTTGGTTTGAATTTTAATTGTTATAGTATAAGTAAGTTGCTTTGTTCTGTGGAATGTCGTATGCGCCTATAATTGGGGTGACACTCGGCGTGTATTCATGTTTATGTTATGTGTATGTATGTATTAGTGTCTACTTTGTTAGTGCAATAAATAGGTATATAGAATAGCGACTGATCGGCTGACAGGTGAGAATTGTTTCTATAAATTACGTGTTCAGTCTCCACTGTTTCGAACACATTTATTACTTTATACAATATAGGTAATGAAACATCAAGTATTTTTTATTTATATAACCCCCATACCGGATACAGATTTCATACAATAAGTCAACTTAAATACTAGCAACGAGACTGCGCTTCCTACATATCTAATATTGTTCCACTAATTCGAAAAATTCGAAAAACTTCCGGAATGTAGAGGGGAATAAGGAAAAAATTAGGAAAAAAATCAGCATTGATTAATTTTGAATTTTACTATAAAATAAAAAATAAAATCGAAAAAACAGTTTTTTCTGAAAATCTCGACAACCGTTCGAGTTAAAGAACTAAAAATTAAGGTGAATTATTCTTATTCGATACCAAATCGATCACCTGAGTGTGACTTAAAAAAGCCACGGGGGCAGAATTCACATATTAATCCGGCTATACCCTTTGACAGTTCATAATGATAACATTTCTATGTCTGCTTCGATACCAAAATTGTATGTAGAGTCTACGTCTGTTAAGATCTCAAAATATCAAACATCCCGCCAACCCTAGCCGCCTGTCAGTTGACAGCGAACTCAGTAATTGTTGAATGAGGCAGCATTAAAGCGCCAATTAATCGACATTGATTGGTTTTCATAGTCCACCCCCCCCCCCCCCCCCCTCTCCACCGATTCCCAGTCCTCAACACCCACCCCCGTAGTCTCTCGGGATGATTTGCTTTGCACTCGACTACGTATGATTATTACACAATACATAATAGTGGTTAATTATAGTTTTAAAGAATTTTTTTTTTGGGATTTACACTTCACAATTTCACTTATCTACTCGGTAAACAGTTACAGTGAGCAACTAAAGAAAATTAAATTACTATATAAGTACTTAGTACAATTTATTATTATATATTATATTATCATATTGTAATTTTTTCTTTTGGTTAATATATCGTTTTTTGTAGTGTTAATGTTTGTATTTTTTTATCAGATCATGATTTCTATATATTTGTATGAAAATTGCTGTTTGTGTTCCTGAGTAAATAAATACTAAGAGCACATGCAATCTAGCCTATCACTTAAGGCTAATAAACAGTTTATTTCTATCCTGAATTAACTATAAAATATATTTTTACTAAGATTAATTAGAACTTTAAAACTTTTCTTATTGTCTCTATCATAGGGGGACACATATTTGTTGTGTTCCTTGCAAAGCACTACACTTTTTCACTATCACTATACACTAACTCGAAGGGTTTTGTCCTTTTGAGCTTTCGCAATAGGTCTGTGTGGTCAAGGAACTGGATGGCCTCGACATTCACATGATGGTGAAGCCTCTTCTGGTGGGCTTCGGGAGTTTTTTTAATTATAGATGAGACAAACTCCACCTTCAGATTTCGGTGGATGTCGTTATTCCTTATGTAATTTCAAATGAATTCTCATACAACTGACAGATAGACGATTCGAAAACTTTTTCGATAGTCGTTCGTGCTAAACCCTCACATATACCTACCTACTTATTCACAGTTATGTAGGACATATCAGTTTTGCGGAGTAATTGGAGGATTTCATGAATGTTATACCTACCGAGGTATCCCCACTGGTTGTAAATAAGTGATAAATGCTTAAATTACTCAAATTGAAAAATAACTTTGTTCAAATAAATTCATGTTTCAATATATTTTTGAATCATCAAATTTTAAAGCTACTGCTGGATTTGATTGTCGCTGCTACCAAGTAGAAATAAGAAGAAGAAGAGTCGGTAAGAAACTGGGTAGTTACTTTTTTTTTAATAATTTAACTTTTTTTATTTAATTTTTATAAAATCCACAGTTGTGTGTGTAGACGCTATGTCAATGATTGTGTAATACAAACATTAGTATTATTGAATAAACCACACTAAAATATACATCAAACGTCATTCAGCTGTTTTTGAGGTAATAACGGAGGTTAAACTGTAAACAGACAATGTAATAAAAAGAGGGGATGTACCGAGTGGGGTGATGTGGGGGGTGAGGCGCGAGGGGGGGGGGAGCTGTAGCGAGCACGAACCCTTGAGTTAATTAATAACTCGGTCGCCGCTGATATTAATGTCGGACTCTGCGGGCGGCTGTATGGTGCGCGTGCGGTGACCACGCTGTCTTCATTCAATAGACAACGAGTCTATTTTTTTATGTCAGATATCGACAGACGAGCATGAGGTTCACTTGATGGTAGGTGATACCTCAGCCATAGAACGCTCAATGATGCGCTGTCGATCTATTTTTTACTTTGAGCATTCAGAAATCCCTAGACTGCAACCGAAACACGCTTTGCACTTCACGGTTTTTCCATCTATGAACAGTGGTTTGTTACCCGGTCGGAATTTAGATATTCCTCCCACCCAATCAATGCCCGAAGTTACCAGACGTGGGGAAAACATGTTACAGAAAATTATAAACATGTCGTCCCAGTGGGATTCGAAGCCACGAACCATCGATCAGGTGTTCTATCGAACGCGCCAACGAGCCCGTTGATATTTCTTTCATATTTATGTGGACTGGAAAGGCCAAAATCGCCAATCTTTATTTTCATGGATGATATAATGATTCAACATTAATAGTTATCACATATTTAAACTCATGAAAATATGCCCTAAGTTGGCCTTTCGACAAAAATGTACTTTAGTCACACAGAGAACTCTAGTAGCTTTATATATCGATAGGTCCTATGAATAAGGGCAAAAATGCAAAATTACAACTTTACAATAGAGGCTCTGAAAGTTTAAATATACAGAAAAATAGCTTCAAGCTCTAAACTGAAATTACTTTTTTAAATAGCTTGCATGATTAATTATATCAATAAGATGCGTTCACCATAATCAAGTCAAACATACCAAATTGTTAGATTAGCCCTTATATACATCGATATACTTAGTTATAATGTGTTACATCTTGACTAACACGCACTTCAAAGCAAAATGTAACTCGTCGACGAAAATGAAATAAAATCTATATTTATTACTTTTCGGACAAGTGCATACCATATTATGTACAATGAAATTGGGAGAGAATAAGAAAATATGTTATATAAATAGAGCTTTAATATCCAGACAATTCCAAATTCATGGAGTCAGTACAGCACCTGCGTCTGTCGTGCTTTGATCATCGAATTATCCTTATTTCTCTTGTCCGATTGTTGCCTCCGAAGAGTTATACCGTAATTACTTGTCGTAATAACATTATTGATTTAAATAATGGCCACAAGATATATAATAACGGCGAATAACGTCGAATAAATTTATTTATTTACCGTTTAAAAATTCAAAAGCTACCTACACATTCAGAATAGCACAACAAAAATCATCAAAAAGATGACAGAAATTCAGACAAAGTATGAATCGAACTTATAACGCTTTGGAGACAAGGTAGGACCTCTACCTACTGTGCTACAGATCCCGTCAAACATAAAACCTTTTCAAATCCATAATTGATCGCAAACAAACCCTTAGAGCATTTTGCAGGACTACAAAAGTGTATAGAGATAGTATCTTCAGCGTCATTAGCGAAAGTGGTTTGTCATTGATTTGTATCGATTGAAAGGCAGTTAGCGCTGATCCGTCAGTTACGGTAAGTGGTTCGCGATAATAAGAGGCACGAGCCGACGTTTTTTGCACAAACCGAGCGAACTCTACGTTCCTTGGTAGAGATCATGATATGCACATTAATTAAAAATAAATGTCGATTTAAAAGCTTATTTGAATAAATGTAATTTTGAATTTAAGTTTAATAGAATTATTAATCAGTGAATATGTAATTTTTATTCATTCTCTGTTATATGACTAAGTAGTAACACGCCTCCGTTTCGCACTATACACAAAAACCCTATGTTACTCGCTGATTACGTTAGGTTTCTGGTGTAAGAATTTTTGAAATCGGTTGAGTAGTTTTTGAGTTAAATCGTAAAAAACAAACAGATAAATCTTTTCTCTTTTTAATGTTACTATACACTAAGCGTTTTAAAAAATATAAATTCTTTAACAAGTAGGTTTTAGGAAGTAAAATATTTTTTTTAAATACTTTTGAAGTTGACACTAAGTGAAAATGGGGATAAGGTACTATACATAAATTAAGGCAGCATCGTACGTGGTACTGACGTACTGAATTACTTAAATTGTAAGGACATATTATTTAAAGTTATTTCAGCATATTTTGTTACAAAAAAATGAGTAAATCAAGCAAAATCAATTCTGGTGTTATTATAGCATTAAAATAAAAATTATAGATATTAAATTAATATTTAGATTTGATTTTTTTTATTTGTTTAAAAATACAACTATAACTGAAATCACTCACCGAAATGATCACTAAAAGTGTGTATGTTATTATCAAATATTATGCCCTAAAATAGTTTGTTCTTGTTTCCTTCAGTCTTTAAAGAGTTTACAAAGACGAGAAAACAATCCTCAATGTTGCTGTGACCGATACAACGCTATTGAAATTGTTTCTATGTACCACTAACGAGTAACGAGGTGTGTAGGTGTTTGGGGTCTCGCGAGAGTCGCAATGTAGTTAGTGCGCTGTATTGAGCGGTCAGCTGCGCCATCGTCTTGTGATTGCTTCGACGATTTAATGGTACCGGCCAAATAACCAGATGCTTACACATCACAGGTACGATAAAGCGGACGTCATAACTGAGGGAATATTTGTCATACTTAGAAGCTAGATATGAAATAGTTTCTGTGTTTAAAGTATCGGTTGTTTTGTCGTAAATAAAAAGTTGCTTTCAATAATTGACACCTTGAAAATAGTAACGTTTAAATGCAAAAATGATACAGCTCGTTTGTAATAACCACAGAAACGGCTGATAATATAATGATAATTGTCACGCACCCCCTAGAGACTCCCGAGATAGGCGGATGCCGAAGCGGAGTGATAGGGCGTAGCCCGCGTATCACCCCGCCACTGGTCTATGACGGTAGCCCTGATAAGGGCTGACCAGCTTTTATCTCGGTGCCTCGCACCGACAGTAATCAAAGGTTCAATACCCAAGCCCCGACAGGGGCTAACCAGTTGATACTGCGGCGCTGGGGAGGTGGTGGCCTCGACTTAATTTGCCGGGACAGGTCGTATTCTAGTGCTGGTGCTGTCCGGCCCGCACACCCTGCTATGTGCCTGGATGTCCTGCCAGTGTTTTTGGGATAGGGGGATAAAGGTGAGGGTGAGGTAAGGGGGAAGGAAAAGGTAACTGGGAAACTTGGAAAATATAGGAAACTTGGAACTATAATGAAAGAACTGGTCACTTTTAAACTTGAAGCCGTCTCAGATATCACTTGTTATTACTTGTTATTATTCGTATTTCGAATGCATAATTTAATATTGATGGTCGTAGCTCACCTGAATCGTGCAGTATACCGCGATGTGAACTACGACCGTTACAAACGTTTTCCCAAAATTTTACCGTTATTTTCTCTATCTGAGACTTCTTTTAAATTATTTATTTCCATAAAAACACAGTTATACATTTACATATTTTACATCATCTTATAGAGCATCGTAAGTACATTATGTTAAAACCGTTATATGCTGGATTCGATACGGATTATATACCTTTAATTACCTTTAAAGGGGTTTTTTCACTCGCCTTTCTAGTGAAAATTACTGTTCACGAGCCTCTAATATTTATATCGTAATACTTATAAAAAACCTCTTATGTCTACTAATTAGTCCGTATCGAATCCCTTCTTTTACACGTTGTTAAAATACAATATTCATAGTACAACATACATAAAATTACGTTTAAAGTGCTAAGTCATAAAAATAATCAACTTTTGGATTCCTACAAGATATATTAGTTTTTACTAGTTTTAATTATGTATTTACATTTATCAGATTTTTCTATAACATTTAAACATTAAAAACATGCAAAATCTATGAATTAGCGATAATTATTAATTTTAGTCAATTATTTTGAAATAATGTTTCGTTCTGACAACTTGTTACACCCCAGCGTAGTTACATAGAAATTCGTTAAATTCTGAGTTTTATTTTATTCTTTTAAACTGATAGCTTTTACATTGTTATCTTTATACATATATATTTTACTTTAAATTACTATTAAAAAAATCTATAAATGTCTAAGCTAAATCGCCGACGTGATATATTAAAATAAACGTTACTTATTGATTAATAAAAATATACGTATTGATATAAGGTGATAAAACCTAAGTCGCCGACATTCTCCCCTTCTGCGCAGCACCTTCTTCTTGTCGCGGCGACTCCGTTGCGGGAACCAGTAGCACGATCTTCGATGCCGGCCGTCGCAGCACGCCACCTCTCGTTGACACGTCGACTATCCGTGTTCTTCCGTCTGGCCCAGGGTAGGTCTTCTGGATTCTTCCTCGTGGCCAGGTGCATCGTGGGAGAGTGCGGTCTACAATGAGGACCACATCGCCCGGCTGCAGGTCGGATCCTGTTCGTCCGTCGATCTTGCGTGGTAGCAGCGTGGGCAGGTACTCGCGAAGCCATCTTCTCCACAGGTGGTCCGCCAGTTGCTGTACCGCCTTCCAGTCTTCTCTGCCGACAGGTCGCGTATCTGGAAAATTACCGATGCGCGCGGCTCCGCAGGATCTACCAATTAAGAAGTGATTAGGAGTCAGCGCTTCTTCCTCAGCGTTGTCTGCGATGTTGGTGAGGGGTCTTGAGTTTACCATGTGCTCAGCTTCTAGTAGGAGTGTGGAGAGAACCTCTTCCCTCGGATGTCGGTCTTTAAGCGTAGCGTTTAATGCAGTTTTGATGGAGCTCACCATACGCTCCCATGCACCTCCCATGTTGGGCGCGCCGGGTGGAATGAACTTCCAGCGCACGCCAATCTTCTCTGCTTCGGTTGCGAGCTCGTCTTCTTCTAGGGTCTTGAGCGCTGCCTGCAGCTCCTTGTTAGCTCGTACGAAATTGGTGCCGTTATCAGAATAAATAACTTTAGGTGTACCTCTTCTCGCAGCGAATCTTCTTAGCGCCATGATGGTTGAGTCGGTTGTCAGGCTCGGCACCAGCTCCATGTGGACTGCCCTGGTTGTTAGGCAGGTGAACAGAGCGCCCCATCGTTTTTCTCTCCTTCTTCCCACGGTGACTGTGAGTGGCCCGAAATAGTCCACTCCTGTACAGGTGAAGGGATGCGCGCCATGTTGTAGTCTCTCGCTCGGTAGATCGCCCATCGGAGGTGGAGCAGGCTTGCCACGCATCGCCTTGCAGTGTTGACACTTCTGCTGGACGCTGCGCAGAACCGACCGGAGCCCGATCATCCAGTACCTTTGCCGGATCTCGTTCATCACCGTCGCTTGGTTGCCATGGTTGAATCGCTTATGGTAATCTGAAATCAGAAGTTTTCCTACATGGCTTCGTGCTTCTAGAATGATAGGTGCTAAGTAGTCGCTATGAATGCCCTTGATAGCGTTGGCTCGTCCTCTCAGTCGTAACAGCCCATCCTTTATCATAACGTCGAGCTTTTTAAGCTTGCTGGAGCCCTCGAGCGTCTTTGCTGCTTGTATCAAGGCTATGTCTCTGCTGAAACTATCAATTTGGCTCTGTCTCACCAGTAATTCTTCAGCGCGTCGTAGTTGTTCTTCATCGATTGGCATGAAGAACCGTGATTTCCTCTTTGTCTTGATTCTGGCTTCGCCGTCGCCTCCTTTCTTTCTACAGAGACTGATAAATTGAAGTACTCGAGCCGTGGATCTCCATAATTTCTTCCAGCTAGAGAATCTTTCTGGAACTGGCGTTACTTGCTGATTGTTTGACAAAATATATGTTTTTTCTACTTGCGTTTTTTCTTCTTCCGTAGGTTGCTTGCGGAAGGTTCGCGGAGACGGCCAGCAGTCTTCATTCTTCTTCAGGAAAGCAGGACCCTTGAACCACCGATGCGTAGCGTCGAAGTTCCTTGGCAGATCTCTTGTTGCGTCGTCAGCGGGATTCTCTGCAGTGGGCACCCACCTCCACTCATGTGGCTTCGTTAAATCTTCGATTTCCGCTAAACGATGCGCAACGAAGGTTTTGAACGTGCGCGGGTCCGTCTTGATCCATGAAAGCACGACGCTAGAATCAGTCCAATAAGTTTTACTCACGATGTTAAGATCCAGTTCTTTCTCTACAGAGTCGGCTAGGCGGCTTCCCAATAGAGCTGCTTGTAGCTCCAGCCTTGGCATCGATACTGGTTTCAGCGGCGTCACTCTTGTCTTTGCTGCGATGAGGTTGACTTCGAACTTATCGTCAGTCCTCGTGCGCCAGTATACTGTCGCTGCATACGCCGTCTCGCTTGCATCTGTAAACACATGTAGCTCCCCTTCGGTGGATGTCGGGGAGATGCATCGCGCCAACTGGATGTCTGGAATCTTCTTCAGGTCTTCCAGGTAAAGCAGCCACTGCTTGGTGTCTTCCTCGGTTATTGCGTCGTCCCATCCGACGCCGCTCCGCCATATGCTCTGAATCAGCTTCTTTCCTTGTATCAATATGGGTGATACAAGGCCTAAAGGGTCGAAAGTTGACATTACCGCAGCAGTAACTTGCCTCTTTGTTGGGGTTTTCATACCTTGGGCCACCTCTGCGGGAACTTTTCTGAACTGGCTTCGGAATCCCAGCTTGTCGCCGCGCGTCAGCCATCGCAGTCCCAACGTCTTCTCTTCGGCGCTGTCTCCTAGGTTCACCTCTTCGACTCCTTCAGTGTTGATAACCTCTTTGAAGTTCGATGCCCAACCTCGTAATTCGAAGTGAGCTTTCTTGTGAATCGTGTCGACCTGCTCGATTATCGCCTTACACTCCTTCATGCTGTGAAAACTTTGCAAATAATCATCCATATAATGGTTCTTTTCTACAGCACGTACAGCCTTGGGAAATTGATTCATGAATTCTTCCGCGTTCTTGTTTTTAATATAGATCGCCGTACACGGTGAGGACGCAGCGCCAAAAATGACAGACGTCATTCTATATTCTTTCACGGGCGTGTCTATTTCGTTTCTCCACAAGAACCTTAAACTATCTCTATCTGAATCAATAATTCTCACCTGTAGGAACATTTCCTTAATGTCCGCTGCCACCGCGATGGGTCCCTGTCGGAATCGTATCAGTACTCCGAACAGGGACTGGAGCAAGTCTGGACCTGGTAGCAGCGTGTCGTTGAGGCTGACTCCGCTGGTTTTGGCTGCAGCGTCGAACACGATTCTTAATTTCTTCTTCACTGGATGCACCACCGGGAAGTGAGGCAGGTACCACTTCTTCGTTGAAGTCGAGTCGGTTGGTGCGACTTCTGCGTATCCATTCTGCAATAAATTATTTATCTGCTCACCATATTGTTTACGTAGAAGAGCGTCCTTTTGCAGTTTCTTCTCTATTCCCTTATATCTGTTCAGCGCTGACAGATAGTTGTTTGGCAGCGTGACTTCTCGATTTCTCCACAGCAAGCCGACCTCGAACCTGCCATCCTGGAGTCTGTTGCTGGTGGCATCTAATATCTTCAGAGCTTGTCCCTCCGCGTCCGTGGAAGGTCTTCTTGGCTGCACTCCCAGCGACTCGATGGCAAAGTGCTCTTTTACCAGACGAGTGACTTCTTCTTCCTCGGTGTTAACATGCGCACATATATTTATAAAATTAACGGGTGTGAGGCTACTACTGTCGGCGCCGTGCAGTACCCAACCGAGCTTTGTCCGCGAAGCCACTGGCTGGCCCGGCTTACCTCGGCGTACTCTCCGGGACACAATGTATTCCCAGTTATCTTGGCCGATCAATAGTTTCGGCGCCTCCCCTTCGTGATATATGTCGTTCACTATATTGCGCAAATGTCTACACTGGCTGAGTCGCTCTCTGTTTACTAGTTGAGGCGTTAATTTAAGATTCTTAATAGTTCTTACTTGCTTTATGACTTCCCTTTTTGTTTGCTTGCTTCCACGCAGTTCCAGGTCCAGCGTCATTGAGTCCTGCGCTTCCATGAGGCGCCCGCCGATAGTTTCGATCGACAGACTGGTGTGAGGCCCCCGGGCCCCGATGCTGGCAGCTACCTCCTCGTCGAGCAGGGTCACTGTAGACCCTTCGTCCAGCAGCGCCAGTATCTTCATACTGCCGGATGGCCCGTACACTTCAACCGGAATCATTTTCAAGAAGGCCTTCGTTGTTCCGATGGTGTTGACTGATGCTGCTGGCGGTGCTGCCGATGCCGATGTAGGTGACGGTGTCGCTTTTTGTGGCCTGTGTGAATGATCATGTAAAAGATTATGATGCCAGCGCTTGCATACCTTACACGGCGGTCTTCGACACGTCTCTTTTCTATGTTTCCCGGTCAGGCACTTGAAGCATATGTTCAATTTCTTAACGGTGTCCCACCGGTCCGCAACTGCCGCTTTGACAAACTGCTGGCACTCAGGAAGCCGGTGAGCGCCTTCGCAGCTGGGACACTGGACACTGCGTGGTTCTTCTGCCATGTTATATGCCGTCTGCCTGATGGGTCTTCGTGTGATCGCGCCCTGCCTCTGGGGTCTGGAAGTCTCGATCGCTGCGAACGCACCACACATATCTGCTTCATTATTAAGGAAAGCACTTACCAATTCAATATTTGCAAACGAGTCTTCATTGCTCGCCTTTGTGTAGTCATACCACCTAAACTTCAATATGGTTGGCAGCTTTTCAATGATAAGTTTCACTATCTCCGGTGAGTGCAGGTACTGTGGCCTTTTCAGACCCTTGATGGCAGCTACGCTGTTGTTGACCTGGCTGGCGAAGACGCAGATGTCCCTCGGGTTCTCTGTTGTCCGGGGTAGCGCCTTGATTTTCTCCAGCTCGGCTAGCACCAGCGCGTCGGGCCTCCCGAAGCGCCGTCGTAACGCGTCCAGCACCTCAGCAGGTTTGGCTTCGGAGTACAGGAGGCTCTTGATGCTCTCCCTTGCTGCACCCTTTATTGCTCTCCGAAGCCGCGCCATGTTCTGCACCGCCGAGAACATTGGAGCCGTGTCTTCATACACGACCCGAAACGCCGTCCATTCTGTGCTGTCACCTTCATAAATAGGTAATTCTTGTACATACTTGGGTTGCGGCGCCGTCGCCGCACTTTGTGATAGCGCCTCCTTAAGCGCTGTTGCGAGTATCTGGACCTCCGATTGAGCTTCGGTTTTCTTTACTGGTTGCTCCTCCACCGAAGACTCCATCCACTTCTTCAGGTGGTCCTCTCGCGCTTCAACGACGTCTTCATCCTCAATAGCAGAGTCTTCATCCGCTTCATCTGCCATCTGTAAACGTAACCTGGCCAGGCGTGCCCTTGCCTGTGCCTCTTCCAACTCCAATCGCGCCAATTCTTCTCTGGCCTCGAGCCGCCGTCGTGTCGTACTGGCTCGTGACCTCGCGATGGATGCAGCTTGCCGGGTGGAACCCGCTGGTACTATTGTCATGGTCTGACCTGGTTGGCTCGCTGCTGTGGTGGCTTCTGAGGAGTCCGTAGTCTCCGTCGTCCGTGTTGCCTCCGTAGAGGCCGTAGATGCATTCGTAGGCTCCGTAGTACCCGAAGTTCCGCTGGTACTACTGTCTTCTGGGTGACCCCTCTGCGATCGTGTCACTGGCATGACGCAGGATCCGTACTCGAAGGACCAACAACGATGTCACGCACCCCCTAGAGACTCCCGAGATAGGCGGATGCCGAAGCGGAGTGATAGGGCGTAGCCCGCGTATCACCCCGCCACTGGTCTATGACGGTAGCCCTGATAAGGGCTGACCAGCTTTTATCTCGGTGCCTCGCACCGACAGTAATCAAAGGTTCAATACCCAAGCCCCGACAGGGGCTAACCAGTTGATACTGCGGCGCTGGGGAGGTGGTGGCCTCGACTTAATTTGCCGGGACAGGTCGTATTCTAGTGCTGGTGCTGTCCGGCCCGCACACCCTGCTATGTGCCTGGATGTCCTGCCAGTGTTTTTGGGATAGGGGGATAAAGGTGAGGGTGAGGTAAGGGGGAAGGAAAAGGTAACTGGGAAACTTGGAAAATATAGGAAACTTGGAACTATAATGAAAGAACTGGTCACTTTTAAACTTGAAGCCGTCTCAGATATCACTTGTTATTACTTGTTATTATTCGTATTTCGAATGCATAATTTAATATTGATGGTCGTAGCTCACCTGAATCGTGCAGTATACCGCGATGTGAACTACGACCGTTACAAACGTTTTCCCAAAATTTTACCGTTATTTTCTCTATCTGAGACTTCTTTTAAATTATTTATTTCCATAAAAACACAGTTATACATTTACATATTTTACATCATCTTATAGAGCATCGTAAGTACATTATGTTAAAACCGTTATATGCTGGATTCGATACGGATTATATACCTTTAATTACCTTTAAAGGGGTTTTTTCACTCGCCTTTCTAGTGAAAATTACTGTTCACGAGCCTCTAATATTTATATCGTAATACTTATAAAAAACCTCTTATGTCTACTAATTAGTCCGTATCGAATCCCTTCTTTTACACGTTGTTAAAATACAATATTCATAGTACAACATACATAAAATTACGTTTAAAGTGCTAAGTCATAAAAATAATCAACTTTTGGATTCCTACAAGATATATTAGTTTTTACTAGTTTTAATTATGTATTTACATTTATCAGATTTTTCTATAACATTTAAACATTAAAAACATGCAAAATCTATGAATTAGCGATAATTATTAATTTTAGTCAATTATTTTGAAATAATGTTTCGTTCTGACAACTTGTTACACCCCAGCGTAGTTACATAGAAATTCGTTAAATTCTGAGTTTTATTTTATTCTTTTAACTTGGACTCGAAGTCCATTCAGTTTAAAGCCCAAACAACAAGGGACAATATTAGGGTTCAAGTATACACCCCAGCCCATCACAGGCTACTTACAGCCCATCTCCGCGCCGAAAATATAGGCGGTCACTCTTTCCCGCTCCCGGACGAGCGCGTCCTTCGAGTTGTAATACGCGGCATCCCTAAGGAGCTCGAACCCGAGCTCGTTTTAACAGACCTCCGCGAACAGGATCTGCCTGTAAAAGAGGTCTTTAGAATGATCAATCGGACCAACAAACAGCCGTACGACATGGTTCTAGCGGTTTTAGAACTCTCCCCTAGAGGAAAGAAAGTTTTTAACTTGCGCGAGTGCTGCAAGCTCACTGGGCTCAAAATCGAGACCCCGAATAAACATTCGTTCACGAGACAGTGTCACCGCTGTCAATTGTACGGACACGCCGCGCGAAACTGTTTCGCGAAAGAAAGGTGCGTTAAGTGCCTAGGCGATCATGGGACCGCTGCCTGTGAAAGGCCTTCTCCCTGTGCCGAACCACCCGCTTGCGTGCTGTGCGGGGAAACTGGGCATCCCGCGAATTACCGCGGTTGTACCAGGGCCCCCAAACCACACAAGAGGCCGGTAAGGCGCGGGGGGGCGGCTCGTCCTGGGCAGCGTCCCAAGGTTGTCGAGGAAACTTTCATACCCGCACCTCCACCCACCCACAACGCTTGGAGTAAACCACTCCAAGCCACCAACAAACCCCCTATCCCAGAGGCATCTCAGCCTCCTTCCACCCAGACAATAGGTCCTCAGCCTCTAATGGCTACTCCGGTTTTACCACCGGTCCCTCTTCCGAGCCCTCCGGCTCAGCCTACGAAGGTAACTCGGCCTGTCCAGGCTAAACAGTTACCTACAAAACCAAACACGCCCCACGAGGGACTCGCGACGGACCTTTCCGCCGCGTTGTACCTCGTAAAAGACTTCATTCAGGTACTCAACGTGCCCGAACTTATCGCTTTCGCGCAAAAATTACGCGAAAGCGCTTCTGACCCCCAACTGCGAGTAAACGCAGCATTCGAGCACGCCAACCTAATCGCATCAATCTGGCAGTATCAATTACCCAACACAACGCAATAGATACAGCCACGTGTAGGCTCAAGACAAGATCTTTGTCCTTAGTGACATTCAACGCTAACGGCTTAAAACGACAGATTGACTTAGTAAAGGACTTTGTGACGAGACACCCGGTCGATATCATGCTAGTGCAGGAAACTTTCCTCAAACCTAGCGTTCGAACTCCGCGACTAGCGAATTATAACACTGTAAGAAGTGACCGTGACGGCCGGCTCGGTGGCACGGTTATTTATTACAGACGCGCACTGCACTGCATGCCTATCGACCCGCCTACGCTTACTAACTTAGAATGCTCAGTAGTCAGGGTGGCTATGACCGGTCATCAGCCCGTCATAATCGCCTCGGTCTACCTCTCACCCACTAAGAGAGTTTTGGAGAGCGATCTCAGGGCCCTGTTTGCTATGGGAGACTCGGTCATTCTGGCCGGCGACTTCAATAGCAAACACTGGAACTGGAATAGCTCTGCCAACAACCTTAACGGTAACATACTAGACCGACTACAAGACGTACTTAATTTCCAAGTAATAGCTCCCCTTTATCCGACTCACTTCAGTAATATGAGCCTCTCCCGCGGAAACGTACTCGACGTGGCGATTCTAAGGAACGTTACTCTCCAGTTACGCTCTATAGAAACGTTACATGAACTTGACTCTGACCACCGACCCGTTCTTATAGAATTAGGCCCCCCCGACTGCTTACAAAGACGATACAAGACTATAGTTGACTGGCAAAAGTTAGATGAGGCCCTCAAGCCCATCGACTCGCCTGAGCTAGAGTCTATACCGGAACGACTTGACTCGACGGACCAAGCGTTAGCTGCGGTCTCCTCAGTCACCAGACATATCCAGTCCAAAGTTGAATGCGCGTCCAGGTTGATTCCCGATGATTTTAACCAACGTTGGGAACTTCCTCCGGACGCCAGACAACTACTGACTGAGAAGAACGCAGCTACTCGCGCCTATGACAACGCACCCTCAGACGACAACCGTAGAACGCTTCGTGCCTTACAACGAGAGGTTAAGGCACGTATGCGGGAACTACGTAACGAACGATGGGACCGTTTAACCAGCGAACTTTCACCCTCGCACACGGCCTATTGGTCGCTTGCGAGGAGTCTCAAATCAGAAACGGTCGCGATCATGCCTCCGCTCAAACGGCCCAATCAGACTGACGCTTTTGACGACGCCGACAAAGCCGAATGCTTAGCCCAAAAACTAGAGGAGCAATGCACTCCATATCTAGTTAACACTGACCCAGTTCACGTAGAAACGATCGACCGCGAAGTCGATCGTCGTATTGCACTCCCCGTTTCAGACGAGCCCTTACCACCCACCTCCGTAGACGAAGTGCAGGCTTTGATCAAGGCTTCCCTACCTAGAAAATCCCCAGGTCCTGATACCATCTCGAACAGGGTCCTCAGATCCCTTCCTCCCCAATTGATATGTCTACTTGTGACCATTTTCAATTCCCTCCTTGTCAACTGCGCCTTTCCGACACAGTGGAAGGAGGCAATTGTGATTGGTATCCACAAGCCGGGCAAACCCCGTAACGATCCCAATAGCTATCGACCCATAAGCCTTCTCAATACACTGTGTAAGTTGTATGAGAAGCTAATTAAAAAGCGTCTCTGGGACACTGTCGTCGACAAAGGCCTTCTGCCCGACGAACAGTTTGGTTTCAGACGAGCGCACTCCTGTGTCCATCAAGTCCACCGCATAACGGAACACATCCTTTCCGGTTTAAATAGAAATAGATCCATTCCCACGGGCGCCCTCTTCTTCGATATAGCGAAAGCGTTTGACAAGGTCTGGCACAACGGCTTAATTTTCAAGCTTTACCAACTCAACGTGCCAGACAGACTCGTGCGTATCATACACGATTTCTTGTCAAACCGCTCCTTTCGCTATCGCGTAGAAGGATCGCTCTCCTCTCCCCGTAGAATACGGGCCGGAGTCCCCCAGGGCTCTGTCCTGTCTCCCCTCCTGTTTTCGTTATTCACTAGCGATATTCCTAAAACGCCTAAAGTGCACATTGCGCTTTTCGCGGACGACACTGCCCTTTTCACTTCCCACCGGGATAAAAGGATCATCACAGCGCTTCTCCAGACTGCAACCACCCGCCTCGGTGAGTGGTTCCAGAAATGGGGAATCCAAGTCAACCCGGAAAAGAGTGCGTCAGTACTCTTTGCTCGTGGTCCTCCCGGTAATCCCAGAAATCCATATACTAGGGCCAAATTCCTAATAGACCGAGAGATACAACTCTACGGTAGATCCATTCCCTGGCAGAAATCAGCCAAATACCTAGGTGTTACCCTTGATCGTAGCCTGACCTTCAACAAACACGTTAGAATGGTCCGTAAAAAGGCCTCCTTTGTCCTATCCAGACTCCGTACCCTTTTAGACTCCAAAAATAAAATGTCCCTGAGGCATAAAGTGACACTCTATAAGGCATGCATTCGACCATGCATGACCTATTCGAGTGTTGCCTTTGCTCATATCGCCCCTTCCAATATCCACAAATTACAGTCGGTCCAGAACCGGTTCATTCGAATCGCTACTGGAGCACCGTATTATGTGCGAAATGTCGATCTCCACCACGATCTGGAGCTACCCACTATAGCCCAATGGATGAAGTTAGCGTCGAAACGTTACTTCGACAAGGCTATAAACCACCCCAACCCGTTGGTTCGCAATGCAATCAACTATTACCCCTATCCCGATAAGGCTCTCTGGAGAAGACCCAGACACGTTTTAGAGGATCCTGACGATCCTATCACAGTAGCCAATGCTAGATTAGACTCCGCCCGGGCGGACATTTCACCTCAGACCCGCGTACAGCGCCTTCGACGGCGAAGGCGAGGACCCTTGTTCCGCGCATCCCTCACACGGGTGAGCTACCGTCCAGCCCTTCAGGCTCCCTCCCCTCCTACGGCAGCCCAAGCCGAGGTACGTGTCTCGCAGGAGACGCCCTTAGGCGTGTCGTAGCAAAACCCCTAATTTCAAGGCTGAGCCACAGTGCTCGCCAATCTTGTCCGCGTTGAGCTGCCGAGGCCACTAGGGCCAGCAGCGAGATACCATACAAAAAAAAAAAAAAAAAAAAAAATTCTTTTAAACTGATAGCTTTTACATTGTTATCTTTATACATATATATTTTACTTTAAATTACTATTAAAAAAATCTATAAATGTCTAAGCTAAATCGCCGACGTGATATATTAAAATAAACGTTACTTATTGATTAATAAAAATATACGTATTGATATAAGGTGATAAAACCTAAGTCGCCGACAATAATGCCGAAATAAAATAAATAAAAATAATTTGTTCATAATGAATATTTACTCTCTTGTGAAGTAGGACTCATATGGTTTGAAATAATTTGAAGTGAACTGAACAGAACAAACTATAAGATACAAAAAAGCTGCTGGGACTTGCGGGGCATATCTTTAAATTTGACTGGGAATGTGAACTTGCTAATTATTTTATTTTAAAATAATAACCTTGGTTTGTTAATAGGTCTTTACGATAATATAACACTAACACACACTAAAACACACTTCTAACAGAGACCGCCAGTGTGGGAATTGTCGAAAACCAAACAAAATAAATGAAGGACGTGTTGTATCTGTCAACAAGACATGTACTACGCTAGTCAGCTAGAAGTGGTAACAACACGCTAACTCGATTGTCGAGTGACCACCGAGTGCCGTCGCGCGAACTTCAACACGTAATTACACACCTTTATCAACTACTGCTACGCGTTTCTCTCGAGTCTTTAGATTTAATCGGACATGATGGTTTGTGTAAACGAACGAATTAATAAATAAGAATATATGTATTATGTACCTCTAGCCTTAATTTTTTTTAATTCGTTCCAGGCCCAAATCAGGGGTGATCTTGAAACGCTTTACGGGAATGTAAAAAGTTTTCTATATATTTACTATTTATTAACAAGTAATAAACAACACTTTCCGGGTGAGACAACAATGTAGATGTGTATAAAGCTAAGTTCTTCATAAGAGTAACTACCGACTTTCTTGGTAGCCATGAATTAGATGTTTACACAGTTAACACAAATATAATTATGTCGGTATATCTGGTAGACATTGACAGTTTCATATATTTTTAACCAGTCTTATTTTTGTATTTCCGATTATCTTGGAACATATCTATGTTCTCATAAACTGGTTATGTCTCCTCTGCATCTGGTATGTGGTTATTACAAAGTATTCCAAGATTTTTTTAAATTAATGGAATTAAGAAAAACTGTCTCTTTTAAATAAAATATGTTTGACCGTATTAACTTGATTTATTATTTATCCCAATAGTTTAAATGCTTTTGCTGAAAAGTTTGCTGAAGCGTGCTAATAAATTAATTAATCCAGTAAAAGTTATTTTATTTAAATGTGTTAAAAGGATTCTTGAAAATTATGGAAGAAGAAGTAATTACTTTAATTCAAAAATAATATTTAAACTTATAATTCATAACTTGCTTAAAAATAAGCCTCTACATTCTTTATGAAACAACATTTGATCAAATTACAGCTATAAAGCCAAAACAAATATTTGCCATCTCATCCAATCCATCATGGATCATAATAACACGAACTCAAATTAATACCTGCCTACGAAGAAATAGATTTGAACCAACATCGACCAGCGTACAGTGACCCACACTGAACTCAGCGAGAGACCCAACCGGAACTCCTTAACAGATAATTGTTTGAGCAATATTAGCCTCTAGTGCTTAGTAGACAGTTGTTAGAATCCCGTACCATTTTTTGTGTTGTAAAACATAACTTGAATGATGTTGTGGGTCAAGAAAATATGGTAACCGAACAAATACCGGCTTATTAGTGATGTTAATTTTTAGGATATTTAAGTAAAAAAGTTTTGAATGGCATTTAGAGTGCTTTTAGAGAAACGATATATTTACGCACAAACTACTGTTTCTCGATTTTTTTAACCAGGTCTATGATTAATGGACGAAATGGATGACAGTTGTATAATTTACTTAAAATTACTACTTTGAACTACTTTCATGCGATGTTGCTTCTATTCCGCGTCTGTTCATTTATTTCCGTATTCAGTGGGAATCGTATTCATAATCTTATTATTTTTATATCACGCTTCTTCTTCATCGACCTTAAACTGCTCAGGATCGTGACCAGGATAAAGCTAAAAACCCTTCCTCAGCAGGTTTTTAACGAGGAACTAATTTTGGATGGCATCGTTGATTCACTTTCAGATTCAAGGTATTCTTAGCCTGCTACTGTGCTGACTCTTGTCGATAAAAGCAACACTTCGTACTGGTTAATTTTTTATGTTAGATATCGACAGACAAACATGGTGATTACCAACTTGATGGTAGGTTATATATCAGTCAATTATGCGCCATCGACCTACTTTTTACTTCGAGAATTCGGATATCCATAGAGAGATCGAAACGTGTAATGTGCACTTCATGGCTTTTTCATCTATTAACGGTGGTACGTTACCCGGTTGGAATTTCGATATTTATTCCACTAGTTTAATGCCCGAAGTGACCAGACGTGGGGAAGACACGATTATAGAAAATTATAAATATGTTTTCCCGGCGGAATCGAACTCGTGACCCATCGGTGCGCAAGGAAGGTGTTCTACGAAACGCGTCAACGAGCCCGTCAAAAGCCTTAAAACATTGCTTCAAAAATACTTGTAAAAATTTATTTGAATAAAGTTATATTTTGATTTGAATTGTACACCAGAACTTAGTACCATACTAAAACAGAAGCACTGCAAAACCAATGAATGAACAGAATGTATTATGTAGCTAGTGGGTAGAATTAATTCAAAAGATAACTTAGAAATATCATCAATAACATATTTAGTGGTAAATTCTAAAACATTTTAATGCCCATTCATATTGTGTTTACTAAATTATTTGTTCAATTACATTCTATTCAACCTTTCTGAATGATCGTAATCCTTTCCTTGAAATTCGTTGCTCACTTCAATCCTTTATACGAAATCGACAAATGCGTGAATGGTTTGATACAACACGTAAACAGCTTAGCTCTAATAATACACTACAAATACCGAATATCTATACTATATTACTAACTTTTTTTTAAATTTAAATTCAAATTCACTAACTAAACCGATGTAAGGTTTTGAATGACGACTCAATGAGAGGACTGGTCAATAATAAAACAATTATAGAGTTCGTAGATGATATCGTTTATGAAGTAGCTACGGCGTAGCTGATTACGAATTGAGTAGACGTTGATGTTTATTGTTTCAAAAGGCGTGGAGTCTTATACGTATTTTTATACAGTGAGAATTAATTGTTGTTATTCCTCTTAATTGGTGTCTAGTTAGTTTTTATTGAATTTGACGAACGTCTGACGATTGGCTTTCTTAATGGGAGTAATCTTTTAGACATAGCTTACATTATAACGCTAATGCACTTTTAACCTATTTTTACTTAGATACTGAATTTGAGACCGTATTCTTATCGTCAATCTATCATTTGTATGCAATTTCGATTCCTCATACAACTGACAGTGTGATGATGCGAATAATTTCTCGCAAGTCGTTCGTCCTCTGTACTTCATTTTTCTCTGTGATTCGTTACCGGGACGGAATTTCTATATTTCATCCATTTATATGGTTGAAAAAGCCTTTTAATAGTCGACAAGCGTTTGGTCCCGACTACAGCCGTGTCAAAGATAAATAAATAAAAGACGATCACGTTCAGACCTCGCCTCCGTGTAAAAGTAAATGTTTGCATCATCAATAGTATTAATATTTGGTAGAACTCGCTGGCGTGTAGGATTGTACAGGTCGCAAATCCGGTTATAGATATATAATTCCGGCTCCAGTGTATAGAATTCCAAGTACCTACTGGAAGTAAAAAAATATCATCATTGATTCAGTTTCATTGAGTAATGTATATTATGAAAACAGCATCCTAGAGACGGTGATCGACAATTATACGGCTTATTTTTTATATCATTTTTATGAGTACACTTATCGGTTCAAATTGATCTCATGATGTTTCTTAAATAGAATAAATAATGTCGTAATATAATCTAAAGAAATAAAATAAACGAGTAAAAACCTCAACGGAAAACTTTCACTGACAGAAAATGGCTTTAATCAGTCATAAATCTATGATCTAGTCTATGCCAGGTTACATTTAAAGGTCCAATGGTCGTCTGGAACGATATAAACAATATAAAGTACCGGCCCCCACCGTCCGAGTCCGATTATTACTGGCGCCTTGAGCCCCATCACGGAACAATCGCGTTAAACGACGCTCACAATTCGTTTTAAGGCTCTCTTATAAGATGATGAGGCAATTTGTGCTTCGCTCTTCGCTTAATAACATTTACGTGGAGTTCGGATAAGAATTGTAGTTTATTTGATAGAGCTTCTTTGCTTTGAATCATTTTAAATTTATAATTATAAGACGACGAAGTTATTACTAGCCCGTTGGTGCTATAGTTCTGATACCTACGATGCACCAATGGGTCACAAGTTCGATTATTGCTTGGTCTGATATCGAGTATTGAACGCGAAACATGGACTGCATTTCGTATTCAGTTAAACCATTTTTTTTTAAAAACCAAGCATAAAATGGTAACCCTAATTAACAAGGTTGTTAATAAGGGAAACAAAACGTTTGTTTCATAATGAGCTACAAAAAGTTTTCTGCGTTGAGACTAATGATAACTTTAGTCATCTATACTATAACATTATAAGGAAAGATTTGTATTTTTGTATGTTTGTAACGTATAAACTCAAAAACTACTGGACCGATTTTAAACATTCTAAAATAGAAAGCTACATTATCAGTGACTATCTTTGCGTTAAGTACGACTACATTGCACTCATGCGAAGCCGAGGCGTATTTTCATTTTGGGATGTTTTCAAACACATAGACAGAAGAAGAGTTAAACGTTATATGGACGGGGAATCAAACCAGCTCCCCGTTTGCTACCTGTGTAGAAATGAAGCACATGGAATATATTACAAAATAAAATTTGTCCCAAGGAATATTTAAGCAATATTTTTTAATTACCTATTTGCTTAGTTGCAAATAATGCGGTACAAGTTTCGAACAACATAAATACAATTCTCTATTATAATGATAAGTCACCCCTTACACGCCCGGGGTCCAACAAACAAAACGAATTTCTTTATGAGACCGTTTTGAAAATAACAAATGACGGTTGTCCCTCTCTAAATGACTCTCTCTCGCTCCCTCTAATAGTATTAAGCATCCATTTTTGTAAGCGCTCCGAGCCAGATCCAATTTCAAACTCATTTGTTAGAGCATAAAACAATTATTAAAAAACGCCAGTGATTCAGCGAGCAATTTTTGTCATTTTACATCACTTAGCTTCGGGTGAGGGGGACACTTCCGAGTATAACATAACTAAACACCGCCTTGTCTCAAATAGTAAATCCCAACATTACCTCCAGACGTACAATCCGCTTAGAGATTTTATATACATAATATATTCTATAGTACTGTGTGTCCTAAACCCGCATTTTACGCACGCTTAGTGTCCTAAAAAGGCAATTTTCACACCGGAAAAGCGTGCGTAAAATGCGGGTTTATGTTACACATGCTATAAAATAGTATACGATACTTGTGACAAGTTGTCTCATAGATAGACAACTTAAGTCACACGTATCGTAATTGTAACATATATAATTCATTGTAAATCTTGAAAATATATATCTTCGCTCACAAGCTCATTCTGCCGCGTAATAAAATAAAAAAAAGCCTTATATTTCCAGTTTTTCAATTTAAAAATAAAGTCTTGAATGTCTTGAAACTTTAGTTTACCTGTCATAATTAATATGGGACGACGCATATAAAATAAATAATAAATCAAAAATAAATTAACAATAAAAGAAACAAGATCAAAAATAGATAAATAACCTCTTAAACAAACAAAACCTCTATCGATACAAGGACCGAGCTCTAAGCAGTCAATTAAACCGTTATCGCGAATCAAATTGTAAAATTTGCGAGCAATTTGTCGCGAACAGACGACCCTTTGAAGGGAATCCGGTCGAACGCTAATCGGTTTCGAGATACCATCGTGGCGGACCTTTGTGTTGTCGGGCTGCTCGCGCGGCTCGGGCGGAGGCGGGCCGCGAGTCGCGAGCCGCTAGCTGCATAGACCAGCTTGAAATTAAGCTTTAAACCATTTTTAATGACGATAGCTTTATTCCCGACAACTGAATTCGATAAAAAATATGATATCTGCAAAGGAGCTACTAATGTCGCTACACTTCAGAGGCGAGCCTGTGGTTGACGTAGGCTCTCTTTTATTTATAATATATATAATGCATATATTATAAATAATAATATTAATAGTATACAAAAATAACAAAAAAAGTAAGTTGTTTGGTATGTAATGCGCTGCGACATAGGAATAGTGGTAACTTCTTTTTACTTTTTTTTTGAGTAACAACATACTTCCCTCTCCCGCTCAGTTCATGCCCTCGCCCGCTTCCTGTAAGCACAATAAAACAAAGTGCGTAACCCGCAGGCTGCAGGCACACGCTTGACGCTCCCTCTACGTGTTTTAAATATCTATTTGTGCTCAATGCTTATATTACATGAGGTGCACTCTTATCTATTATAGAAAAAAATATATTATTATAAATTATACAAGTATTTATTATAAGTATCGAAAAAATAGTTCGCTCTCCATGTTTGATATAGACCTCTACATAAAGTATTGAATTTAATATAACCTGAGCATACATACCTACATACATCGTGTTTGAATTAGCCTTATGGTATATATTATGCTTTTATGCCATAAAAAAAGCATTGACATATTAAAATTGATTAAAATGAAATTTATTTGTTTAAATTATATTATCTGTGGTAAATATGTATATTTCACTTCGAACGTTTGCACAAATGAATGCTCGAATTGACTAACAGAAATAAATTATAGACATGTGTTCCCGGCGGGATTCGACGCCGTGACCCATCGCAGAGCTGCAAGGTAGCTATTTTACCAAACGTTCAATGTACAGTACTAAAGTATCTCCCAAACATTACCGGTGTGCTAGATATTTGTACTCGTATACCTACATACATATACATCACGCCACTTTCCCATTGAGGTAGGAAGAGAATTCCATATGCTCTGATCCTTACATACAACTTTCACTTCTTCCACTTTCATCAATGCTTTCATACACACTCGTCGGTTACGAGTACTCTTGACCTGAACCTTTTGAAGAACGTCCCCGATCTGATCGAGGTACGGTACTCACAACACGTTGTAAGTATAAATACACCAATAAGATTATAAATCCAGGGCTTGTGTTGCGGATGTGATTACAATTTACAATAACAGTATTAGCGCAGTTTAGCGAGCCCCCGCTGCGCTAGCGCGACTTGTATAATACACCCTGGGTTCCGTAATTAAATGTATCAATTGAATAAATGTTTGTGTTTAGCGGAGGAGATGTTCTTAAGTCTTCAGGCCTGGTTCAGGTTATGTATTTGGTTCCCGGGTTTGGCCAACGGTAGTATTCTCAGCTATAATTTAATATCTTTTTTCTGATCGATGAAATACAACGTTGCGTTCTCAAATGGCTTTGTTCTAAGGTTTTCTTTATATTTTACATTGTGAGTTCTGGCATTGCAACTGTTCACACAACACAACATTTTCAACATATGGCGGAAAGATGATGATTTTGACGGGCTCGTTGGCGCGTTCGGAGAACACCTGCCGTGCCGATTACTTTTTAATTATCTTGATTAATTTAAAGGTAATCATAATATAGTCCCAATTTGTACAAACGCCCCGGCTTCGCACGGGCACATTGTTGCTAAAAAATTTTTTTTACCCTCCGTAAAAATATATATTTTTTTTTAATAAAAAGTATCCTATGTTCTTTTTAATATCTCTAAGAATACGTGTACAAAGTTTCATGATAATCGGTTGAGTAGTTTTGGCGTGAAAGCGTCACAATCAAACTTACATTCACATTTATAATATTAATAGGGATATCCCTATTATAAATGTGAATGTAAGTATATTTAAGAAAAATTTTGATGACTTACAATTTTTTTTAGATAATTTAAAAGTTATAAGTGTATAATTATATATCTAAAATAATTTGTAAGTCATCAAAATTTTTCTTTGAAATTTTCTGGGGTAAATTATTGAAGAAGTACCTATAAGTTAGCGTATCATTAATGGCCTTCTGTAGTAAGTAAGTACAATATCCTGTATGACTGTAAGGTCTCTACACGAGGGGACCCTAAAGAATAACAAGTTAGTAACAAAGCCTTGTGGCGTCCCGCGGCGTCACACATGTCTAATGACACGGTGCAGTATCAGATCGGTCCCAGTCTCAAATTATACACAATTGTTGTAAAACACGATCGTTACACGCGGATGTGAAGCGATTGAAACGTATATGCGATTACTTTGTTAAAAATCTTGCAATTAGCTGCTATAATTGAGTGTCGATTAGATTGGTTTCTTTTGGGTCGCATTTATAGTTTCTTAAAAAAACCTGAATAAAACTTAAGACAAACTCAGTTTCTATTCCACACACACATACATAATAAAGTGTATACATATTAAGTATTATAAGAAGATTACAGTTTATGTACCTACATCTAGGTAGATATATTGGAAAAATAAAATATTTTTATATTATTAACTATTTAACTAGATTTTATTAATTTTAAAAATCATTATTTTGTTTTAAAATGGTAACTTATTTCGAAAACTATAAAACCGTGTTCTGTGTAGGAAATTATGTATGTGTGAAATAAATATTTATTTCCAATGTAACTAACAAACTTACGTCAAAAACAACATCAAAGACTCACAACGGAACTAAATAATAACATGTTAATTCACCTCATAAACCCTTTTCGCTTGTTAAGCAAAATATTCTATAAAATGTTGCATCATTCATAAAAAATAACATTTGTTTAAGGCGTATCTCAACATGGCAACACATCAAACTCAATCCCCACAAATTGGTCGAGGGTTCGTTCGTATTAATGCATTGCATTCAATTGCTATTTTGATTTCAATTATTTTGAACTAACAGACTCAGAAAGATTCAAGTTGGACGGACTCAATTTTGTGTTTGTTTCAGTGATTGGATTTTTATCATGCAAGTTAATTCGTCTTCTTTTCTGGACTCGATTGAGACTTATTTACGACTCTGATAAGAATCGAGATCGAAGTGTATGAATTTGAGTTTCGATCGTTCAGTTATGTGCAAATTGAAATGGTACACAGGTTTCATTTGTGTTTTGGGCCTCGGGATTTCGGAATATCTATAATCTATATCTATATATATATATATATAATTCTTCTGTGAGTGTGTATGTCACTGAACTTCTCTCAAAGGACTGGACCGATTTTGATGAAATTTTTTGTGTGTGTTCAAGGGGATCTGGAAATGGTTTAGATTCACAAAAAAGTTTGAAATTTTCAAATTAAAGACGTGTAGACAGGACAACGTCTGTCGGGGCCACTAGTAATATATATAAAAGAAAGTTGTGTTAGTTACACCGTTTATAACTCAAGAACGGCTGTACCGATTTTAACGATATCTTATTTGTTGGATTCCTCTATGTCGGGAATAAGATATAGGCTATTAAAATATTGGAAAAAATCAGGAAAAAAATATATGCATAAAATTAATTATAAAATAAATTATATTCTTAACTCCGCCATCTTGACAGCTCACGTCATGCATTGTTAGCTTTTTTGGAATAACAGATGTCCACAAATCAGTGACATATTAGACCATTATAGTGGGTAAATGGGCATATTCAAATTTAAGAATAATTATATAATTTCGAAGCCAAAATTGTGGCAGAACAACGTCTGCGGGGTCCACTAGTAAATAATATAAAAGTGTAGGCCTACAATAGAATTTCATGACCATCCTTCCTTTTTAAATATCTTATGAACTTTGCGTATTTATAACTCTCTTTAATAATTTTAGATAGGTTTCAGTCTATTCCGATGCTCGAAGTAAACAGTAGGTCAACAGCGCATCATTGACTGATGTTCTGTGGCTGAGGTATCACCTACGATCAAGTGAACCTCATGCTCGTTTGTCGATATCTAACATAAAGAAAAGTTACATTTGAATCTATTTTGTCAGTTTTGTTTTTACAATCTTAAAATCTCCTTAGAGTACCAAAAGCGAACCGCCCGGTGCTCGGGCCCGGGGCACAATGGTACTTCATTATTTCACTGGACATTTTTTCTTGCAGTTTTCTGCGAAGTATTGCATTACATTACAACATGCGGTACGTCAAAAGCGGGAACCACAAAGCTGTTATCTTTGCGCAATCTCACGATTTGATACTGAGATAGTTTTCGGTTTTTTTGGGTCAAAGCGTAGGTAGTAATTATCCATTGAGTGTGTATTTTATACACCTTTGTCAAGGATATACTTAGTATAAAGCAGTATCAAGTTTAATTATTGTGTATAATTCCTTTGAAGTATGAGCACATTGAACTCTGTTTACGTAATTAGCTGCATATTGCCCTCAAATGACTACGTGACTTATAAATACAGATGTAGTTGTATGTATACTATAAACAAAAAATACTCCTAGCTAACTAACTAGTCTATGCTCGCTGATAATGTAGCTTTCTATTAGTTAAATATTTTTTTATCGATCCAGTAGTTTTTGAGTGTATTCATTACAAACATATAAATCTTTCTTCTTTATAATATTGGTGGAGATAGGTGTCAACAACAACCATCAAATTTTTTTTAGAAAAACTATCGCCTTATAAAACCTCTGAATATAAGCAAAATATTCTAAAGAAAACACGATAATACAAGCTACTTAACGCTTATAAATATTTATAGAGCACAATAAATCCCCACTGGTCATTTAGTTCACGACTCATTGTACGTAACACTTTGGTAACTCGAGATTTAGACCGCATCCATTGTGCCATTGTCCGCGGTCAAACTGTCCCATTCACGGAGACTACAACCAGGAAAAAACTTCTAAGAAATTCGCTTTGGTAAAAGGATTTCGCCTTATTAGCGCGCTTGATGTCCTCCAAAGGGATTTGTGTGAAGTTTTTTCTCGAGTGCCTCATGAATTGGGCTAGTTTCCAAGGCATTGGAGTTCGATGTTGGATTTAGGTTAATTTCGATAATACTTACTTTTGATGCTGAATCCTGTTTATGAAATATGTGTAGATATTTTATAGCCCTTCGTTCAACGCATAGCCGTCGCGATTTAGCGATAAAATGATACGAGTGTTTTACTCAAAAAAAAAACCTAAAACAGCGAATTATTCTAAAAAACTGTTCTGATGACGCCGATGGATGAAAATTTTCAAAAGGTAAGTTTCAAAAAAACTATACCATCCTGCGTAATACTTTCATACAGTCCGAGGAAGAGTATTTAATGTAACATCGTATTAATAGCTTTATTTTGTTTTATTTGTTGTAGATTTATTTTTAAAGCATATTCTATAGAAAAGAAAGTCAAAATCCAGAAATATATTACGAATATATAAGGGGCCGTCCATTAATCACGTGAGGTCGTTTTTCTCATTTTTTGACCCCCCCTCCCCCCTGATGATATTTGGTGAGGTTTGGGACCACTCCCCCCCCCTCCCCCTGGATCACGTGTATTTTTTTGGAAGTCTATGTAAAGGCTATTTTTGACTGGAAAAAAATATTTAACAAATGGCGTTTTGATTCGAAAAACATTTATATGTATTTGCAATAAAATTAATAAATAATTAATTAATTAATTAATAAATTTTCGCGCCGTTCAAAATTTCGGTTCATAAATAGAGCTTTTTGACAAAAAATAAATAAAATTAATACACGTGATGTCTAACGAGACCCCCCTCCCCCCTCGTGATGTTTCGTGATGTTTTCCGTACCCCCTCCCCCCCCTTTTGAGCCTCACGTGATTAATGGACGGCCCCTAATGTTGTAATTCATTATTCATTAGTAAGTATCCCCCACACAAGCAAGGAGTCATACGCACACACAGACATTGTTGTGTAATAATGATAAGACTGTAGAATATTGGGTCATCGGTAGGAAGTGTCGGTGACGAGCCTGATTCCCGCCCGGCGATACCTCCCGATATCAAGACCTTGTTCGACACTAGTGATGTGACACATCCAGTATAATACATCGATGCCAGACAAGTAATATTTTTTTTTACTTTCGAGTCTACATTCTGGCAGGATAATATTTGTCGGTTGCGCTAGTAAATTATATTAATAGAGATTTGCAAATCTTAACAAACATTTAGTTCAAGTATTTCAAAAATTTTAATTCAAAATAAGTAAAGATAACTTTTTATATTAAAGTTTCTACCAAGAAGAGCTGATAAGACTTTTTTTTGAAAAATCAAAATTATATAACCTACCTTAAATTTAGATACTTAATAAACATAGATTTTGAGGTATTAAAAGGTATTTTAAAAAATATGCACTTCTAAGTGATGGAATTAATTATGTAGAAGTATTCCATTAAAGTCTGCCTACTATTTGACAACTGAAATACCGTAGCAAGGTATCATTTAAAAAATATTTTATCGACACGATTGTGTACGTCACTAGAGGGCGGGCTGAACGCGCGAAATTGGAGGAAAACTTTCGTAAAAGGAAATGAAATGGGATTGATAAAAATTGGAACCAAGCCGCTCGCGCAGGCCCGGACTGGAGCCGTCATTGCTTAAATATAATCTATATATATAAAAGAGATTTCCACCTATATAGTCACTCATCACGATATCTCTGGAACCATAAGGCGTAGCGACTTGAAATATGGTAGGAATATTCCTTTCGCCGAGTAGAGGTCAGCTAAGAACGGATTTTACGAAATTCAATCCACAAGGGGGGTTGCGGGGGCAATTGCTACTCTATATATATAAAAGAGATTTCCACCTATATAGACACTCATCACGATATCTCTGGAACCATAAGGCGTAGCGACTTGAAATATGGTAGGAATATTCCTTTCGCCGAGTAGAGGTCAGCTAAGAACGGATTTTACGAAATTCAACCCACAAGGGGGGTTGCGGGGGCAATTGCTAGTCTATATATATAAAAGAGATTTCCACCTATATAGACACTCATCACGATATCTCTGGAACCATAAGGCGTAGCGACTTGAAATATGGTAGGAATATTCCTTTCGCCGAGTAGAGGTCAGCTAAGAACGGATTTTACGAAATTCAACCCACAAGGGGGGTTGCGGGGGCAATTGCTAGTACTTTATAACGGAATAAAACGATATTTTTTGTTTATATTATTTATGGTCAGACTGAAAGGTGACAGCTGTCTGTTTTGGAATATCACAAAGTTGCCATATTAATCTCACATTAATCCGTTATAAAGTATTTTATTTCAATGTGTGATACTCGCGTTAATAAAAGACAATATTAGTCGTTATTGTTTGACATGTTTTACATCGACCATTTATAATCATGATTATGATGAAAATACTATTTTATTCCCACACTCTTCAATAAAGCGACATTTTATAATATTTCTTAAGTAGAAAAATATATAACAAATATAAAATATTCTGCTTCTATAAACATTATTTTACTTAAAATGGGAAGCGACCAAATGGATCTGTTTGGTCCATTTGGATCCATTTGGAGTTGTGTTTACAATCTTTAGTCTCAGAAAAATCTTCATTCTAATCTTAATAATTCTGAATAAGTTATATAAGATTCCTAATTACAGCTTCAACCGAGATAATATGGGACTAGGTCATATCTGTAATAATCGTTATTACTAAAATATAATTCCTATGCAGTGTTCGAGATTCGAACATCGGCCGCTTTCGGCAAAGGTCGGCGGCAGCGAGGTGCTCGGCGCGGTGCGGTGCGCGGGCGGCGAAGGAGAAGACGGCGCGGGGCGCGAGCTTGAAGAAGCATTCGACTTCGACCAGCGAACCGCAACATACATACGTTCTTTATTTAACATTATTTCCGAGATAATTATTGTTCATAAATTCTTATACAGTCCGCTTTTTATTTATATATCATCACATCACACCCTAGATTAGGGCAAAAACACAATGATAACTATAAAAAAGTTAATTGCCCTAAAACATTACTTTCAATATCAAAGCAGCAACACTAAAAGTCAAAAGAGCCTTAATATTAATGGAAAACAATGAAAAATATTTGACAAATCCGTCCCTGTATCTTCAGAGGGCTCGAAATTCACTTAGCTTCGTTTGTCGAAGCTTTTCGCCTCTTGAAACTTTTCAATAGCCGGGAATCGAATTCAGGCACCTCCCCTCCCCTCCTCCGCCCCTCTCGCCTCTCACCCCCCCCACACCTGACGTGAATGCATGTAACGCTTGCAGGGAACGTGGGAAAAATCTAGAAAACTCATACGATAAGTTATTTAAAAGAATTTAAACGGAACGTTGGTACAGTGGTTAAGTTCTTGTCTTATTAAGCATAAATACTATATCATTTTTTTATTTAAGTCTGGCTACTACCAACTGAGAATGTATCAATGTATTCGCTCTTCAAAGCAGATAGGACATGGAGGATAATTTATCAGAAATTAGTCATAGGACGTAAATATTGTTCGGCCATATTGCTAATTATATATAGAGTATGCTGAATTTTGTATGTTCAGAGGGTTTTCTTACATACAGAGAAAACACTGGTACGCGACCCCGGACACCTCGAGCTTCTGCTATCACTCCCTTTTTATTCCGTGGTAGTAGAGTCCATCCCTTGTGTATCCCTTCAGGTTAACCCCCAACTCCTGTCCGCACCTTATCTATCTATCCTGATATTCTTCATGTATCGGAGGAACGGACTCCGTTAGCATTGGCTTGCTATCCGTTTAAGAGAAGGAAAACTCTGAAATATAACCCGGAATTGGAGCCTCCGTCAGGCAGATGTTCGGTCCTACCGAGCAAATGGTAGACTCCTGCAGTCGATCCGGCTCCGTATGTAGCAACTCCTTGTTCCTACGGATCCAGTCGGTGACGCCGAGAGGGTGACGTGAGTCTTGGGCAGCCTCATGTTTCCTTAATTTCGTCCCAGGCGATGCAATGTCTTTGGAGAGGTCACTCCAACCATGACAGTCCTATTACAAGGCTGCATGGGTAACAACACGGAAGATGACAGTTTACCGGTTATAAACCCGCGTGCATGGGCGTAAGCGTGGGTGCCAGGGGTCATCTTTGACAGTGGGAGGGTCCATCGTAGGCCCACTGATCAGCTACCGCCCGCTTCAAGCCGGGCAGCCCCCGGCCATTAAGGTGCTGATCCGTCCCGGTTCTGGCTTGTTCCTTTGGGGTGTAGGGAACTGGGGTTTCTTTGCCCATTAGCTGGTACCGTATATGTCACACCCGCGACTAAAGCAAGAAACCAAAAATCTAAAAACGTCGTATCCATGCGCATTGCGACTTGGAATGTCCGTACTATGAGAACCGGCCTTGAAGATACCATAGGAGGCCTAGGTGATAAACAAAATCTGCGTAAAACTGCTATCATTGATCTAGAGCTTAATCGGCTAAATATTGCAATCTGTGCCTTACAGGAAACTAGATTGCCAGAAGAAGGTTCTCTGCGCGAAAAAAATTATACATTTTTCTGGAAAGGAAAGGAAGCCATTTCAACCCGAGAGCATGGTGTAGGTTTTGCTATTCGTAACGATCTTCTTCCTTGTATTACGACCCCGAAGGGTGTCTCTGAGCGTATTATAACCGTTCGCCTTAACACCACCAATGGCTTTGTAACAATTGTCTCAGCCTACGCTCCTACCTTGACAGCTGCACCCGAAACAAAGGATCAGTTTTACGAGCAACTCACCACTACAGCTTCTACTGTCAGTGCTGGCGACCACTTATACATCCTAGGTGATTTTAATGCGCGTGTTGGTCGAGATAATTTTGCTTGGCCGGATTGCTTGGGAATGCACGGCATTGGGCACATGAACGAGAACGGGCAGCGTGTCCTGGAATTCTGCGCCAAATTCCAAATGTGCGTTAAGAACACTTATTTTAAAGGCAGACTGTCGAGAAAAGTCTCATGGAAACACCCACGCTCTGGTCACTGGCACCAAATCGACCTTATCCTTGCAAGAAAACAAAATTTGCGGGATATTCTCCACACGCGCTCTTTTCAAAGCGCCGAATGCGATACTGATCATTCTCTGGTTGTATCTCGAGTAGCTCTTAGTCGCAAAAAGATACACACCCGCAAGTATAACCCTAAAAAGAAAATCGATCTCTCAATGATCAGGAACACAGAAGCACTGAACTCGTACGCTGAATCGGTGAAAACAGAGGTTGCATCGTGGAGTCAATCATTATCACTGTCAGAAAAATGGTCTAAAGTTAAGCACGTTCTGACAGAGTTAGCTGTGGCATCTTTTGGCAACCAAAAAAGCAAGAAAGATGACTGGTTCGCTGATAATGTTGAGTTCTTACAGCCTCTTATAGATTGTAAACGTAAAGCTGCCCTGAAGCACCGACTAAATCCTTCCCGAACCACACTTGAGGATCTCAAAATAGCCAAATCAGCTCTCCAACGCAGCACACGCTACTTTTCCAACCTTTACTGGACAAACTTGTGTGAAAGTATCCAACTACATGCAGATAAAGGTGATTTTAGTGGTGTTTATTCTTCTATAAAAAAATCACTTGGACCTCTAACGAAAAAAGTTAGCTTTCTAAAAGAATTAGACGGAACACTCATCACTGATAGTAATCGAACACTATGTAGGTGGGAGGAATACTACACCGAGCTCTACTCTCATCCTGTGAATATTAATCCAGAAGGCCTCGAACAACTTCCAAAATTGTCTGTCTTGTACGATCTGGATGCCATTCCACCAATGGAAGAACTGCAAATCGCTGTGAAGCAACTTAAAAATGGCAAGAGTCCTGGTGGCGATGGTATCTATGCGGAAATCATAAAACTAGGATGGAATCTTCCTATTCTACATGACCTCCTAGTCAAATGTTGGGAAGACGGTGAAGTACCACAGGATATGCGTGATGCTAATATAGTGACGCTCTACAAAGGAAAAGGCGACCGTGGCGATTGTAACTGCTACCGTGGTATTTCGCTCTTAAGCATTGTTGGCAAACTGTTCGGGAGAGTCGTATTAAGTAGACTCCAGAAGCTGGCAGAACGAGTATACCCAGAAACTCAATGTGGTTTCCGTAAGCAAAGGTCTACAGTTGATATGGTGTTTACCCTGCGCCAACTCCAAGAGAAATGCAGGGAACAAAGAACAACACTTGTTATTGCTTTTGTCGATCTGAACAAAGCTTTTGACTCAATTAGCAGAGAGGGTCTCTATTCCATACTAGAGCATATCGGCTGCCCACCAAAACTACTATCTGTGATCAAGTCATTCCATGACAACATGAAAGGCACCGTTATTTTTGATGGCAATGCATCAGATTCATTCCACATGCGCCGAGGCGTACGTCAAGGTTGTGTTCTAGCCCCAACGCTTTTCGGAATATTCTTTTCATTATTGTTGAGAGTGGCTTTTTCCGACGAAACGCAAGGAATCCATCTCCACACCCGGGCTGATGGAAAATTATTTAATGTAGCCTCACTCAAGTCTAAACGATCACGCGCAGATTTGTTCATTGACCACCTCCTTTTTGCTGACGACGCAGCGTTTGTTGCACATTCCACCGAAGAGCTTCAACTCATTTTAAACAAATTTTCGCACGCCTGTGACCTGTTTGCCATGTCCATTAATGCTAAAAAGACAGTAGTTCTCTCGCAAGGATTAGAAGACAGACCAGTCCTGCTACTAGAGGGTAAGCCTCTAGAAGTTGTCGAGCGGTTCTGTTACTTAGGGTCGTCGGTAACGAACAATCTCTCGCTTAATGCCGAGATTGATATTCGTATCGGAAAAGCTGCAGCAATGTTTGGGAAACTTCGAGCTAGAGTATGGGACAACAAACACCTCAAAATCAAAACAAAGATACTTGTGTATCGTACTTGCGTTCTGTCCATACTCCTCTACGGAGCTGAAACCTGGACATCATATACTAAGCAGGAACGTCGACTCAATAACTTTCATATGCGGTGTCTTCGGAGCATCCTCAAAATATCATGGAGGGACAGAGTCACAAATGAAAGGGTGCTAGAAATTGCTGATCTTCCTAGTCTGACAGCGGTGCTTAAGGACAGACGACTTCGATGGTTGGGGCACGTGCATCGTATGAACCCATCCCGACTTCCGAGACAAGTCTTGCTTGGATCTATCGCTGATAAGAAAAGAGCCATTGGAAGACCTTTGCTAAGATTTAAGGACAACATAAAGCGTGATTTGGCCTCATTCGCAATAGATTCAGCAAACTGGGAGCAGCTCGCGGACGACAGGAATACGTGGCGTTGACTTATAGGTGCGGGCCGCAAAGTACATGATCGCAAATGGTTCGAAACCTTAAGTTTTAAGCGAAACAAGCAACATCAAAGTGCGGAGTCTATACCGGATGGACATTTTAATTGCGACATCTGTGGCAGAGCCTGTCGCTCCAGGATAGGCCTCTTTAGCCACAGAAAGCGTTGCAAAAATGAATAAATTAAACCTGCCTCAATTGACATTGCTTTTAAAATAATCAATCAATGATTTAAGGGCCAAAGAGATGCTGAATTTGTTAAGTTCGAAATTATTTATGTCTTAAACAAATCCGAACCTTATCATTTTAGCTATTCAATAACAATATTAAATATCTACAACGTAATATAATAAGGCACTACAATGATCGTGCTGTGATCCGACTTAACAAATAGGTGTTAATGTGTTAGCTAATCCGAGGGGTACGCCAGCCTTGAGAAACACACCTACAGGCTGAATCAGAATATTCACAGATATAACTCCAATGTATATTGTCATTGGAAAAATAAGGATAAGGATAAATAAGAAGAAAAAGAAAATATTAAAGGATTTCAAACGTTTTGTACAAATATTATCTATGCGTGTTTTCGTTTATATGGCTTTTATTCCCCAAAAAAATTGTCTATGCAAAAAAATATATATATTATTGATATATTTTTAGGTGAAATATAAACAAAAACCCACTGTTAGCAATTGTTTTTGTATTGAGGATTTAAAGGGGCAAAGAAGAATTATTATTAACATTTAAGTATAGTATTTAAAAACGTAAAAAAGTACACATATAAATTTTTTACAATAGTTTTTAATAGATAATAGACCATATATATAATAAGAGAAGTTAGGTTTCATATAATTTAAGTTTTCCAATTACATAGTATTAAAATACCACCAAAGTATATCGGAACTTAAAATCAAAGGAGCTGCACGAATTAGTTAATTAATTTGGATTTAATTAAAGTTCAGAACAGGTGTTAGTTTAGGTCGGAGCCTTCACGAACTATGCACAATTAATTGAACCAACATTTGTATGTAACTATCTTAATTAACTCTGTTAAATTACGTTTTATTGAATTAGTGTTAGTTCATTATAATTCAGAGAGGTACCTAATTAATTAAATAACTGATTAGTTAGTACTAATATATAGTGAGTGTAAAGTATTAAAAACAAATGACAAGAATTTTAACGCTTTTAGCGGATAAAAAGGCTTATTCATTATATTATTATTTATCCCAACATTTCAAGTTCTTTTCAGAAAGCGTGATCAGGGACAGACTGAAAGGTGACAGCTTTCTTAATTAAAATTTAAATTAAATTAAAAATTAAAGTTACCAGCCTATCGGAATTTGTTTCTATATATTCATAGACGTTGTATAAGTTTGAAATATTTAAAGTATGTTTTGTTTCTTTCGTTCTTAAGCCATTTGGTATCCGACATAGAGAGACAAAATATATTTTAACTGTTATGCTACTTTAATGAATACAACGGATTATGTATGTATATATTCAGAAACATCGAGAATCTTTTTATAACATCCTGTAACTACAAATTCATCATATATTCTTTGCACGCATCAAACCGTGAAATGTCGCTTAAGTACTAAACTCAAAAGCATTAAGCATAATGCTAAAAAATTGGCCAGCAATTATCGCTCTAACTCCCTTGCAATAAGGCACATAATTAAAAAAATATCTTCATGTAACAGTTATTGTAAAAGCGCTTAAGTTGAAAAATATTTCAAGGCAATATAGTTCCTATTTCAATGTGTTTTATGCGAATATTGTGTGAAGTTATTTTATTTTATGAAGTGTTATGGTTATTAGAGATCATTAGCGAAATAATCCTCTATTGAATATAATGGAACAGTATGCGGCCGTTTTTGAGGTTTAGATGATTATACATGAGCTTATGGTATTAATAATAATTTTGAAGTTATTAAATTACTTTTTTGCTATTATCCTTAAGGTATCAAATCTATGGCTTTCAAATCCCAGCTGATAATTAAGTATAATAAAATTTAAGTATTACTTTGTAAAAATAGACATGTTTTTTATGCGTGTGCCTGAAGCTCACTTGATGTTAGGTGTTCCCTCAGCCACAAAACATTAGCTGTTAACGCTGTTGACCTATTTTTTACATCGATCATTAAAAATATACATATTGAAACCGAAACGGTTTCACGGTTATTCCAGTTGTTCGTTAATCGTTCCGAATTTTGTATTTCACAAATTACACAAGAACAGACATTTCAGTAAAGTGATTGTGACTTTTTATTCAACAAACATTCTCAATCCTTTTGTGTGACGTTACGGAAATACATAGTTATTAAGTACCTAGACTGTAGGATACTTGGAAGAAGCTACGTCGTAGATAGCGCTACGAAATTACGTAGACGTAATAAAACAGTTTTTAAATATTATAGAAAAGTAAATTGGTAGCTTGATAATATGAACTATAACGAGCTCTTCGGTATATGTAATGGTAAATACACCATTATTTCATCAAATTAATTTATCGGTTTGTTCACATCCTTGACCAAAACCACACACAGTTTTGTTTGAATTAAATATTTAACACAGGTGCATCTCGGAAATTTATTTAATTACTTTCTAGCAAACAAAGTCGCGGATAAACTCAATTATTTTTACAGAACAGGGCAAATGGGTGCTTTGCCGACCTTTGAGGAAAGAATAAACGCATTCCTTGAAGAGTCCCAAAGCGTATCAATTCGGTAAACCACCGACAGCCGGTTCCACAAAGTATATAGTCTACTTCTTTAAAATTCTATTGACTGATCTGTAATAGAAATATCCCTCATTTTGTAAGAACAGTTATTATTAAGCAGATGAGGTGCAGCGAGGAAGTCATAAAGAAAATGCAGTCAGTTTCCGACTGAATTTTTTTCAAGTGAAAAGAGACGAGCGAAAATATTGACTATTATTACATTAAATGACAATTTTACACAAACTATCGTTATGTTATTAATTCTGGAGCTGGTGAATAAAAACTTCTTGAGGCAGCTTTTTGAACGATTATTATTAGCTGTTCAGAAATGACCAATAAAATTTGATGTAGGACTGTGAACACTAAAGTCTATTTCAATTAATTTATGTCTATGCAGTGACTAGAATAAAACAATTGAATGTGACAAAAACAAAAAAATATTTCTTTTACTTTAAATAAATAGTTGAGTAAATATTCTATAAAGTTTTAGATGTAAACTGTTTAAATTTAATTTCACATGGAATCCAAGGATTCATCTAAAAAACAAGACAATCAAAAACAAATCCACCCATGTAAAATGTGATATCTGTACTTTCTAATTCTTAATACTTAGTGCTTCTTTTCTTAGAATGATTTAAATTTCTAACTTTAGTATGTCGTTGTGAACCCCTAGAGGTCAATATAGACAAGTTTGGGTCACGTATATTTAGTAGGATCGCTTGAGTGTATGACTTGGACGGCGGCGGAGCACAATGAGTTCAGTCGTTAATCGCATTAAGTTTTCCATTTCCCGCCACCGACATTCTCTACATTTCATTTCACTCGTTACCGCCCGCGCCCGCAGCCGAGACACTACAGTTATTCGTGTTTTAATTAGCGTCTAGAATGTCAAAAGAGTTCCGATGGATCACAAGTTCGAATCTTGTGGGGCCTTACAAGTATATAATAACAATTTTTTCCCTACACCTATACCTGTGCTAGGAATATTGAAATTACTTTTGTGTAAACCTTTTTAACGAAACCACGTTTTGGGTACCGTGAAGTAAAGATTGAGAAATTTGATTCCAGTTTACTTTACAAATTTTCGAATGATGGTAGGAAAGAGAGGTTGAAAGGGTATTCCTGACTGATATATTTTTGCTGAGATACCAAGCCTTACCAAGATTCTCATCTGACAATAAAAAATAATACTGTTTTATATAAACGTTATACCTGTTTTAAATTTTATTAAAAAATCTTTGCTATTTTCTGCTGTTAAAAAATATTATAACCACGCCCAGTATTTCTCTAGTCTCGACCGTTTCCTATGTTGATGACATTAATCAAGACTTTATTCTATGAGACAAAATGACAGAAACTTGTTTTTTTTTTCAATTTTAAAATTTGTCGCGGCAATCGGTGTTTAAATTTAAGAAATCGAAGTTAATTAACAATTTCTTTCCTCTGTGCTTAACAGTAAATATACGACTTTAAAATATCTATCGTAACCTACCTAAAAGCAGTAAGAAACAACACAGACCCCGGCTGTGTTGCCAGTTCTAAACATCGTAATTATCCGTCCATTGTGTAGAGGTGTTATAGCACACACAAAAACGATTCCTTTTGAGAGTTTTGCGCAAATAAGTATTGTGGTGTGGATTAGTTTGTTTGAAAACATGTGTCGGAGGCTTAGATGTTGTAATCTATTGATTTTTTGCGATTCCTCACAAGAGCCGTCGAGTATTTTAATCTGGAGATGTCGAAAAAACGGCTAAGTTTCGTTCGAAAGCTGCTTACTGTTATAGATATGGACCTACTTGAGTTCGAAGAATCCATGATTTTTTTTAATTCTCACAGCTGGAGCAAGAACAAGGTTTGAAAAAGTAGCTATACAAGGATAAATAATAAACAAATGACAATCATTTTATTATCATATTATTAAATATCAACATTGCTTCAGATTAAAATGATTGAAACTTTCTTAGATTAGAATATTAATGTTGAGCATAGTCATAATTTTGTTTACCATAATTCTATAAACAAAATTACCTACATATCACATAGGTTAAAATAATTAATTATTTCCTCTTGAAGAAAGCTAAGATACTTTTCGCCATTTATAATAAGTATATATTTCAAAGGCTTATAATTTTGGGGCCGTGCGAAAATTTAATCGTCAAATAGAGCAGTAACATAACATTTTGTAAATAAATAAGTTCTTCTTCTTCCTGTCCTGTTCCCTTTTTTATTTGTGGTCGGCGCAGTATGTTCTCTTTTTCCCAGATTTTTTTAGATACATGTTTTTCATCTCTCCTCATAACATGCCCATACCAAGCTCAACCTTCCTCTTATATAGTTATTTCTTATCTTATCTAATCTTGTCACTCCACACATCCACCTCAACATTCTCATCTCAGCTACATGCAAACGTTTTTCATCCATCAGCTTACTTGCCCAACATTCAGAACAATACATCAAGACATCATTGATCAAGACGGGTCTTGTCACAGTCTTATAGATTTTTCCCTTAAGTTTTAAGGGCATCCGTGGATCACAAATTGTTCCAGATATTTCTCTCCATTTCATCCAACCTGAGCTGATCCTCTTCTTCACATCTCTATCAATATTTCCATCACCTTGGATGAGAGAATCAAGGTAACGGAAATTGGGACAGACAACTAAATAATTTAATATCTGGAAATCTACATAAACATAGGATACTCTAACTCTGAAAAAACTTGAAAAATGTATATGTATATTTTATAATTTTACATATTGTTTATAATTTTACCCATTTATACGGATGGAAGCCGCAAAAGAAACCTATTATAATATTTTGATGATAACATTATAAATTCACCTTGAGAGCCCCGATCTGTTTATCAACTTAGTTTAAAATTATATAATTAATGAACCAACACAAAATCTTCAGGAGGTAAAAGATAACTCCGAAAGGTGAATCGCTCAGAGTCTAACGAATAATCGTTCGCCAATTAAATCGCTTATTTCCTTTATCTCAACGATTACTTAAAAATCACTTTTCGTACAAAACCTTACTCTACTACATTATGTTAAAGCTTTAATTTCTTCAGCAATTGTCGCTTGAAATATGCTGATTTAGATGCGCAGTTTTATTAATACATTTGGAACTCTAATAGAAGGACGTAGAGATCATTTTGCAGTGCTTAGTGTATATGAGTGGAGGTAAATGGGAAATTGTGAGCTAACTGAGCGACGATGGAATAAAACAACTCTTTGCGCTAATAATGAGAAAGTATGCGCAGTGTATTGAAGATACAGAACCTTCCGAGATTGATTTTAGACTAGCTTTCGTAAAATCAGTAATAATTTTCAAAAACACAGTTTTACTACAAACATCTGAAAAACTCATTTAATGTGTGTTTATAAGTAAAAAACAAAAAAGTAATTTACTTTTTGACTATAATAGGGGACTAAAAATAAATAACTTGCTGTTCAAACATTTGCCATATCTATTTTAGTTTCAAAGTTACGAAAAGCTTAAGATAGAAAGTTACTTAGTTACGTTAGGTACCACCAAACTTTCTAGAATTAATATCACCACATTTGAGTGATATAGAGAGTTTATACTTTGATGTAAACTACAATTATAAAAAAAAAATAACCCAGGTTTTGGAGGTAAATTCAGATTTTCTGAGGATCGATAAAGACCACTTTGGGTCACAGATACTGGTACTGGTTTAGAAGCTGATAACAGAATTAACATTTTATGTGTTGCATCTGTGTGCACGGTAGTCTGTGGCAGCGAGTAACGGATTGGAAGGCAGGCGCTAACTAGGCGCTTATTGAGGATGTACAGACTGACGACAGACAGTTTGTTTATATCTCTCATTGTAGATTTGACATTACCGTTCAGTGAACATTAGTGACGAAATATACGCTGCTTCTGGAACGGAGCTACAATGTCTTATTGGCGATATTATTTCAGTATTCAAACCTTATCATAGGTCAGCAACGCACTTGCGAGCTATCCGGTAAGATGGTAACCGCTTACCATCAGGTGAGCCTGTCTGTTTGCTTCCTATTCTAAAAAATATTGTGATTTTCATTACAATATAACAAGAAACCTTTTTTTCTGCTCTTTTACTAGTATCTTCTTAGGGACCAAGCATGTATTTCCCATTTCCTTCTATCAGCCGTCATCTCAGTACTCACCTTTCATACACACATTCTTCACGCAATTCATCTCTCTTCCTTTGCTACCTACACTCCAGTGGCGTGCCCACCATACAAGCCCAAAAGCCCGGCTTGCCGACTTTAATATTATATGTGTTTATATGTTTACTTATAAACACGTATTAAAGTCATATATGTTAATTATATTATGTATGGCAATTATGTTATAAGTTATGTAAAACAACATTAAGGGCATTATTATTATTCTTTTTATGCTCGTATTAATAGGGCAAGCCAGGCTTTGGGCTTGTATGGTGGTCCCGCCACTGCTACACTCCACTCGAAAGTGAAGATTAACTGGCAGAGAATGCCAGTGGCGGATTTACACATTTCCAAGGCGTAGGCTATTAACTACCGACCCCCCCTTCCCCCAAACAAATGTCTATGTTTAAATTAATATAATATATAGAGTCCGATTACTGGTTCGGGGCGGCGAACTGGGTTTTTGCTATAGGATATACAAGTTTGATATTTCGTGGAATTACATTATAAAAACGTTCTACAGAATTATTTTTGATTTCCATAAGACACGTAAAAATAATTTTTTCCCCCAAATTTGCCGCCCCTAAAATCTGCCGCCCTAGGCTGACGCCTACTCAGCCTGCTGGTAAATCCGCCACTGGAGAATGCCTTTAAGCATAAAGTTTGTACACTTTTGTTGTACAATAGTTTATAAAATTAATAAGTCTTCTAACTACCAATCGATACATATCTTCCTATCTTAAGAATACTAATTCAATGTATGTATTATTATATCACAACTGACTTAAAACCGAATAAAAAGCTAACAATGATAGTTTCGAAGTAGATGAAGCCGGGTCGCTGGCTAGTTGTGCTTTCACTCCTTTAGAATCCTATTCAAAATGTGGGTATAAAGCTTAATTAAAGCCTCAGGAAGAATGCTTCAAATGTTCAAGCTATCCGAAATCTACATATAACATATATACATATATCTATAAGAAATGTTATCAATATTGATTGAGCGGTTTTTCTGTACTGTCACGTTACAGTTAGAATGGTATTATTATTCACAGTAATACCATAAATAACATATTTTTCAGAATATTGAAAATAATATATTTCTTATTATCACTTATAATAATTATTATCATCATCATATTTGATAACGAAGTACAATAGCTAAAAATATATATCTTATTTACTCTTAAACAAGGCGTTTTTTTGATTTCTTATTATTATAATAAAATATATAGGTATATATACATTTAATGTATATTGAGAAAGTATGTCTGTTACTAAGCTTAAATGGCTTAATTGATTTAGATGTAATCTGACACATAATATAGGTACCTACCATATTCTGAATTCAAACAGAATTTTAATTTGCTGATTAATTTATAAAAAACATACAAAATACATATTTATATAAATACTTATTTATAACTAACTTATCACTTTGAGGTAATTTCTTACCAGCATAATGCTTTTATTTTGAAATAATTGATATTTCTAGCGTCGACTAATCTTAAAAGCTATTTGGTGATACTACCGCCATCTATCGCTGAGTAGCTTACGAGAATAAACGCTTAATAATATTTTGTTTACATTCTTACAATTTTAAGTACAACTATATTATAACAATAACTTATTTTACTCCTACAGCCCTCTTTTATTGCACAAAAAATTTAAAATCTATTAAACACAATTTACAAATTTGATATTACCGCCATCTATCCTTCAGTGGCCAATCTTTTTGGTAAACTCTCTTGGTGTTTCTGTTCAATTTGTATGACTTCAGCCAGGCGGCGCATCGCGATGTTAATGTCTTCGAGTTTGATTCTTGTGAAGGTTAGGCGGAGGTGCTGCGAGGGGGCGCTGGTGTCGTACTGGAACGCTTGCCCCGGGCACAGCATCAGACCGTGTTCTATTGCAGTACGGAATGTCTGGAATATCCAAAACATAATTACTATCAGAAATATGAACCCTTTTTAGTAATATTGAAGAATTTTTAGAGGCTTACTTTATACAGAATAATTCAAAAATATTTTATTCATTTAGGTAACACAATGTACACTTATGAACGTCAATAAATAAAAATAAAAAATATATATACTATATTAAATACTTCTAATTTTACATTTACTGCCAGTTCTCAAATCAAGGGCGTAGAATGGACGAGAAGAACTGGCAATAAACTCTCCGCCAATGGAAACGTTTTTCTAGACAAAAATACCATAAGCTACTGTATTTTATATTTATTGGGTTCCTCAATGTCCTGTTATATATCTACATATTTACTAGTACAAAGTTAAAAGTTTGCAACAAAAATTGAATAAAATTATATTCTACTACTTAGTTCAAAATCTTATAAAAAATAAATGAAATACATCTCACCATATTATATACATCGTTGACTCCCTGCAATCGCAGCCAGAAGAACAATCCGGCTTTGGGCTCGGTCCACTGCGCTAGATGCGAAACTTTGCGCAGCGCAGCTCCCAGCGAAGCGCAGCGCTGGCCGTAGAAGGAGCGCGCTGAGTGGAAGTGGGCTGCCAGGTCAGCGCGCTGGGACAGGAGTCTGTAGAGGATAACCTGGAATACAACAACGATATATATATATACACACCGGCACAATTAGCGGAACAGAAAAAAAAGTGAGACTATGAGATAATAACGCATATATTTGACGAAAATGTAATTAAACACAAAATAACAAATCGATTAACATCTTTTAACAACGACTTTGAAAAGACTTCATTATTTTTTATTGAAAAATAAAGAAATTTGAAATAAGTGAAATTTTGAGATGATTATGAACCATCACAAAAATAAATAAGGAATTTGCTGGCCACTGCATCACCGGTATACCTACGTGGCTCAGATATGCCTGTACCGATTGTGCACTATGAGCACGAGCATTATCTTGCATTAGAATAAAGTCGTCACCAATAAATGGGGCAAATGGTACAACATGTTCTTCTAAAATGTCTCTGATGTATCGATCTGCTGTCATGGTCCCTCCTGTGACTATCACTAACTCCGTGCGAGCTCCCAAACATATCCCTCCCCAATCCATAATCGAGCCGCCACCATAAGCCACTGTGTGTTAAAAATTAGACTGTATGTGGCGTTCTCCTTTGCGTCTCCATATTCGCTGTCTCCCACGATGTTCTCGCGCTTTTTTTGTGTTCCGCTAATTGTGCCGGTGTGTATATATATATATATATATATATATATATATATATATATAATACTATCAACACAACCCGGCTTTACACGGTTGCAATGTAGATGTACTACGTTTATACATTATACACACTATACGAGTATATATACTCGTATAGTGTGTATAATGTATATAATTCTATATAATTCGCTTAAAATCTAGCTTTCTAAAATCGCGAAAGAATATTTAAAATCGGTCTAGTAGTTTTTGTGTTTATTCATAACATACAGAAATAGAAAACTTTCCTCTTTATAATATTAGTGTAGATGTAGATTGTAGGTACTATAATTTTGATCACATGTATTCAAAACGACGTAGTTGAATAGTAAACTGGGAGCAAATTAGCTTTTTAATCCCTAGGTATTAAAAGTGATTTGAATTTGGAATAAATGTTTCAATCGCCAAAGAGATCGATCACGAACATTATATGAAAATGTTACTGGCTGTCAAAAAAAATCCGCGCGCGGACCTAATTAAAAAAATATTTAAAAGTCAAAACGCGCGAAACGCATTCTTTCTTTTGTTATTGTTTATTCAAATTTGGATTTAAGATAATACTTGAAACGATGTCTGCTTCAATAGGTACCTAATTAAGTATTGTATTAACTCCAAAGAACGTAATATCGAATGCTAAAAATAATGAAAAATTAAGTTGCGCTTACTTTCTTTTCATAGAGGTGATAAAAAGTAGTGTGACACTTTACACTTTTTAAAACTCGAATGACGTACTCGCTCCACTCTGGATTCAAAAAACACTCTCACTTTAAAAATAGTACTTTGCTCCTTTAGTAAACAATATACTAACATACTTACCATTTATGTCAAGAACTATGTATAATTAAATTGGTTCTTTATACGCCTTCTGATTTTAAAACGGATAAAAATGTGAGTTTTTTAGCGAATTAGTTTCATTTCTTTCTTCAATAAGTATTATCAATTCAATACTGCAAACAGAGGCAATAATGGTATAAAAAGCGAATCGAATTATTTTATCAGCGACCTTGACTCATGTCGCGGTTACTGAAGATAATACGTAAACCATTATCGTTGACTGTTAAATAATAACTGCTGTTTACATTTTACCCGAACCAAATATAATCGCTGCCAGAAGTCTAATCTATAAAATACAAGGATATATACGTACAAAAATATTTATACTAAAAAACTGTCCTGTGTGTGATACAAATTAATGAATTTGTAGATAGCTTCATCTGTATTCTCTTAATTTAAACCAAAACCTTAAAAATAGAAATATCTTTAAAATTATTAAATTAATTGAGACGTGTTTTCTAAACTAATATAATGAGGAAAGATTTGTATTTTTTATGTTTGTAACGAATAAATTCAAAAACAACTGGACCACTTTTAAAAATTATTTCATCAATAGAAAGCTACATTACCATCAAGTAACATAGGCTATTTTTGTATATATTGCACCCGTGTGAATCCGGGGCGAATTGCTAGTAAAAGATAAAATGTTACACTCTGACATCTAGATTCAAGGCTAGCCTATTTTCGAACATTCCGCCCCGCGGATCCCTCTGACATTACTACCCTATGTCCCGGCTTCCTATCCCAGGAAATAAGATTTAAAAAAAACATATCAGTCGTTCAGGGCACAGGAGACTAATACCTACTTGGCTTTAAATAAAAATAATCTGTTTAGCCGACAAACATGTATGAATCCTATTCCCACCATGAGTACCTACTCGGGATTTCACTATAATTTTCTTTTAAACAATATAGGCTGGCAACGCATCTCAAACCTCTGGTGTTGCGGATGTCTATGGAAGGCGGTACTCGCTTACCAGTTAGATGAAACACATGTACTATTGCCTCCTCTAATACAAAAAAACCTAGTATTACCTGCGACAATGTACACGGGTGTAACAGCTCCGACTGCGAGTGTTGTTCAGCTCGGGCTACGAGCGGGCTGGGTGCGGTCATCCATGCACCGCGCAATCCTGCGCATATCACCTTAGATACCGAGTCCAGACGAATGACTCGACCACATTGGTCCATTGAAAGGAACGATGGAGGTTTCTCCTGTCAAAAACAATAGCAATGGATCAAAATTTCAATTTTCTTATCAAAATTATCTTACTTTGGCAAAGTGAAAAAAACTGTATTTGAAACTCATAATTTTAACGATTAATAAATTATTAATCTCTTCAAACGTAATTTTTGTAAATAATATCCAGGATTAGCAGTCGTTTACAAGATAAAGATATTCCTATAGAAAAAAAGGATTTTAGGAAACAATGTGAATTTTTGAATAATAATTATCTAAAATAGTATATTTATTATTTAATTCCTACTCAATCGAGAGCAATCAAATAGTTTATCTGCTTCAAAGCAGTTATGTCATTTCCTTGATATATCTGAAAGACGCAAAGTTATCTCTTAATTAAAGCGATATCATGTTTTCTAACAATATACAAGTTATGAATGTATTATGTAATTATTAAATGATTATAAACGATGACTTCATAGTTATCAGCTAATATTTAAAAAAAATTGGTTTACGAATAATGAACTGTGATAGCGTATAGTGTTTTGAAATAAATTATAAATTACTATCAACGCGCCCCGGCTTCACACGGGTGCAATGTAGATGTACTATACACAAAAAAGCTATGTTACTCGCTGATAATGTAGCTTTCTATTGGTGAAAGAATTTTCAAAATCGGTCCAGTAGTTTTTGAATTTATGCATACCATACAAAAATACAAATCTTTCCTCTGTATAATATTAGTATAGATTAAAGAAGGCTATCTATTATATTATGTACATATCTAAAGAAAGGTTGTGGTAGAAGGAAGTTGTGAACTGTTCCTCCACCCTAAAGGGAGGATCCTCGACCAGTCAACCACTGACTTTTTTATGTCAGATATCGACAGAGGAGCATGAGGTTCACTTGATGGTAGATGATACTACAGCCACAGAACATCAGACAATGATGCGCTATATGACACCCTAAATTAATAAACCTGTAAAATGTTAGTTTAATCGATAATGAAAATTACAAATTAAATGTGTTTGTTTACACATAACAATGTCACATTTAGACTCTAAGGTACTAAACTTATTTTGATGAAATTTTTACAACTTACAATATCCTGCTTTCCGAATCACGAAAAATTCATTGTTTTTATTTTTATTTTATTAAGGCTTTGGATATGATATCAATCTCAAATATCAATAGACCGTGAAAGTGTGACGTCACAAGTATGTTAGGGTTGTGGGCATGCTTATCGTGCCCCACAGATCACCCCCAATAGATTGATAATCTCACTAAAATTGCGTTGATTCTAAATCGCCAAGGTCGGAAGGGGGACGAAGGGCGGGAAGGAAAGCAGCTACGCCGCTATTGGCTACTTCAAGGTTACAGTGATAACTGAGGGATGTCCATAGACGATATCGATGTTTTCTGAATATCGATGTATTGACTTTCTCGTACGATTCTGTTAGGGCCGATCGATTCGTCTCGAAGAGACGGTTCTTTCGAGCCCAAACTCGGGGGGTGTGAGTGGAGGGGGAGGGAGTTGGGAATTGCGGGGGTGAGGTCGAAAAAAGTTCGACTAAGGGGGAAGAAATTGGGTTTCGTGGGGAGTGGGTTGGTATAGGAATTGAAATTGAATTGAATTGAGTTTGGAGGGGTGGGGGAAGGTGGGAGGGGGGGATCTGCCGGGGCCAATCGACTCGTCTCGATGAGACGCTTCTTTCAAGCCCAAACTTGGGGGGGTTGGGTGAAGGGAGTGGGAAATGGGTATTACGGGGGTGAGGTATAGGTGAAGGATATGGGTCGACACAGACTTTACTATAAAATATTTAAAAGAATATATTTAAACTGAATTTAACTGCCGACACGCTCTTGACCGAAAATTCACTCCTGATTGAATGAATTATTTGAAATTTACGAATTTATAAAGATAGTTTAAAAAGAACACTCTTGGCCAAAAATAAGTGAATAATATCACCCTTAGCCGTTTTAAATTTAGTATGGAAATAATTAGAAATTTTTAAAATGAAATTAAATAAGGTTTAATGCTTCGATTTTTTTTATTTTTATGGCTATTAATAGGGAATTAAATGAAGATTTTAATGAATAAACAATATTTTGAGATTATCGTATATTTTTGTTGTGAGAGACTACCAACTTAAATGTTGTTTTTTACTATATTCTCAATCGGTTAACTGGTTTTATTTAAGAAAATATGAAAAAATCTGAAAATATAAGCTGACAGAATTATTCACTTTATTGTATATTTTTATTTTTTCGAAATTTTGAAAATCGTAGACATTAAGTAATTGTACCAGTTATGGTTGACCTATGACGCAACGACGTTATGTTTTGAAGTATAAAACGTTGGACATTTCTATTTAATTATCGATACAGGCCTTGTCACATCACTAATCTTTACACGTGACCTTGGCAAAGAAAGAGAAAAGTAATAATACGGTAATGGGAGAAAGAGACGTATATACGCGCGAGTGACTACGTGACTAATACCGTCCAGTATAAGTTGATCTCCGAGAAAATAAAATGAATTCAGTGAAATGAGTAAAATGAAAATGAATTTAACATACAGGTGGAATGTAATCCCATCTTTTTTGAAATTTAATGTCTTGCTATTTTTGCCACACCATTTGACAGAACAGTAAGACATTTTTAAAGATTTTTATACAGGAAGTACGCCACGTGTTTGCGGTTCCAATAACTGGACAGAACTAAACATGGAAATTTTAAATTTTGTGTTATTAAATACAATTGTTTTGGCAGTCGGCGGCCCTGTAAACGGTATCTGGTAAGTAATCTGTGTCGTGCCCACAACGGTAGATCCGCGCTTGTCGATATCTAACATAAATAAAGTCCTCTTGTCTCAGAGGGTACTGTAGTGATACTTACATTAGAATAATTCAAGAACGCGTAGGGGTCATCTTCTATGATGAGGAAGTCGTACCGGCACGCCATCTCATAGATCCGCCTACGCCTGCTCGCCGGAAGTATGGTTCCTGTCGGGTTGTTTCCGGTCGGGATCAAGTACATCACCCTGGGCATCTTCAGGCCTCGCGAGAGACGCTCGTCCAAAACTGCCTCTAACGTTTCCGGTATCAGGCCGTGCTCATCTTCTGGGATTGCGAGAACTTCCGGGTCGTAGGGTCGGAGCTGAAATATTTTAGAGTTGAGAATAATTTTCAACAATTAGAAGGAGAACACATTATATACATTGTACTTTTAATAGAAGTGGGGGCAAACGAAATGACGCCTCACCTAGTGATAAGTAATTCCAACGCCCATAAATATCTGCAATACCAAATGCTTTGCTGGTGCGTTTCCGGCCTTTAAGGAGCCCTTCCCTTTTTAGGGTTCCGTACTCCCTACCAAAAACGAAACCCTTATAGGATCACTTCGTTGTTCGTCTGTCTATCTGTTCGTCTTTGTTAATATCAAATACTCAGGTCTGCAATTCCTTGCAGCAATGAATAATCAAACTTCTAAGTCGACTCAATCAAAAGTTTACGGCCTTTTATGCTCCGTTTATGCCTCATATTTAGCAACTTGCAAGGGAATCAACCATCAGGGTACTTCCCGTTGAATGGCATGAAGTAATGTCACGAAGCACAAATAAAATAAAAAAATCGAAAATTTATTGGGAATATCTTTACGTAACTAAAAGTATGTGTAACGTTATGCTCGCTGCGCGAATCCGACTCTCACTTGGCCATTTTTTTTAATTAACACCTAACATGGGAGTAAGATGGGAACGAATTCTTATTCGAGGTCATCGCCCACTTTGAAACTTCATCGAGGAGTTTGCTGTTTGTTTTAAATTCGATACTGATACATACAGCACTATTGGCTCCCGTGAAGGTATACTCTGTGGTGATGACTGGATCCCCAGGGTCGACCAGCATGTCTATGCACTGGTAGATGCCGTGCTGGGCCCCGTTGGTGATGAGGACGTCCCGCTCTAGAGGGGGAGGCTTGTGCAAGTCTTGCTGCAACTCGCGGAGCAATTTCAATAGGTTTGGTAAGCTGGGAAAGAAATACCTCATTCTTATTCAAGAAGCACTTAATCTACTACAGACTACGCTAGTAGTTTAGTCGAGTAGAGAGTATCTAAGTAATATTGTCTTTTATTAACGCGAGTATCACACATTTAAATAAAATACTGTATACCGGATTAAAATGCGATTTATTATTTATATTGTTTAAATTATTTATCCCGACGTTTCGGATGCTTTTCAGCAACCGTGTTTCAAACAATATAAATAATAAATCGCGTTTTAATCCGGTATACAGTATTTTATTTAAAAGTATCTAAGTAGCTAAAATATTCGCCACTAGACAAAAATCGATCTTATTCGAGGTTTTTGAAAGATGAAACGCAATAAAATAATACTTGCGTAGGCCGAAGAAGGCTTTATGAAATGCCCATCATTACAGGGAGAAATGCAAAGAGGACACAGGTTTATTCTCACTAGAGAATTTTAGACTCACATGAACTCAAGTGAATGAATATCAAGAAACTATGATATAGTTTGGAAATACATGTATTTTTTTTCATATAATTTGACGGGCTCCTTGGCGCGTTAGGAAGAACGTAGGTCGTAGGTTCGAATCCCACTGGGACGACATGTTTATAATTTTATTTATCTAGTCGAGCACAGAAAGGGTGGAAGAAATATCGAAATTCCGACCGGATAACGAACCACCATTCATAGATGGAAAAATCGTGAAGTGCATATTGCGCGTTTCGGTTTCAGTCTATGGATTTCCGAATGCTAGAAGTAAAAAGTAAGTCGACAGCGCATCATTGACTGATGTTCTGTGGCGGAGATATCTCTTATCATCAAGTGAACCTCATGCTTATCTGTCGATATCTATCATAAAAAGAGACAAACCCTTGTGAAGGCAAGTATTGTAGTGCCATTGCCAACTCGTTCCCCTCCAGAACCATCTTCCCCCCACTTTTCATAGACATTTCCATGCGATCGAAAGGGAATATCCCCTCGTTGGGCATCCCTTCAGCCAATGATATCATTTGCTTTCCGATTTTATACGCCATTGAAGCTGAAATGTAATTATTGAGTTTTTCATCAAGAGGAAAAATTGAGGTGTTTTCTAGATTTCTAGTCTTAGAATCTAGAGATTCTCTGTGTAAATTGAGTAAATTTTTTGATTTATTTCTCGGGAAAGACAGCTGCAATATATTATCAAATACATTTATTTAATTTTTTTATAGGATGAAGTGATTAATATTTGACGCGATTTAATCATTCTAAAATTATTCCGACGTTTCTACTTTCTAGTGCTTTACCGTCAGCGTCACGTGCAGACTGAAAATTATATGAATCGAAATTTCACAAATCCTACTCCTACTAATATTATAAATGCGAAAGTTTGTGAGGATGGATGGATGTTTGTTACTCTTTCACGCAAAAACTACCGAACGGATATTGATGAAACTTTACAGTAATATACCTTATATATCAGAATAACACATAGGCTACAATTTATATAGATTTTTTGTATATTGGCAATAATATTACAATAATTATCAAGTAACTCGGTAAAAATCCTGCCTTCTGAGGGCTATCTTGGCGTGCGCTGCCTAAACTGTTGGAGTTACACAAAGATAATGTATGATGACATTGTTTATCTTAAAAACCGCTACAGCATCTACCTTTTATGTGGAAGGCAATATATCCGAAATTATAAATCATAAATACATTGAAATTGAATATTTTTTTACAATGCATATTTTATAGTATTTAGCTAATTCTTATTAAAATTAATACATTTGTCGCTTTCAGTATTTAATGTAGATGAACTTTGTCTTTTACACTAAGTATTTTGGACGAACGGTTTGAAAAATATCACGATATTATTGACTTGAGTGCAGCGCCATTAAGCGAAGATTGATGAAAAAACAGCTTGGTTCAAAAATAAGCTACCCTTAGTACTAATTCTACGCAGACGTAGTCGCGGGCAGAAGCTACTATTATATAATTATTTCGTCGCTCAATAGGCACCTAGGTTGGGAGAATGTTGATGTTCACTGCACACAATACTAATTAAAATGATGATATAATATATAGATAAAGCGATAGTATATAAGTAAACACATATTATGCGATCGAGGTCGCACAAGCGGCGGACCAGTTACATAATTATAACAGCTTTTTTGAAGTCCGCGCTGATAACAATTCGCGAACGTCAATATAGTTCAACTCGGTTCAACGACTTAGCGAACTTTGCAAGGGAAATAGCAGATACTGCGACTTTTGTCATCATTGCATCAACTTAGATGTTAATTGTTCAATATTTCACTTATTTTAAAAGAGTTTCAGTAATTACTAATATGATACAGGACCTAAATGTGAATTAATAAACCTTAAAGGTATGTTTTACGATTTTGATAGGTTGCATTTTTATACATATTTGTCGTTTGCCAGTATCATCTATCAAAACTATTATTTAAAGTCAGTCTTATAAACCAATTTATATTTATATGCATATATAGTCTAATTGTAGGCCTAATAATGATAACAATATTTTACTAGTTTCTGTTTCTTTCTCACGTTTATAGTGAGTTCTCACGTTCGTCGTCTTTCAAAACTATTTCATACTTTACATCTTGGTTATCAAAATAATATTATATTTACATAACATTTTTTTAGTAGCTACTAGTGGACCCCGCAGACGTTGTTCTGCCACAATTTTGGCTTCGAAATTATATAATTAAATTGACTCTAGAAAACGTTTGTATGGGAAATAGAAAAGGGCTGTTTTTAGGGATTTCCCGGAAATTATTCGATTTTTTCTCGCCTTTTAAACCTTCCCTAGACCTCCACGAACATTTCAAGACTAAGATAAGATAAATCCGTTCAGTCGTTCTCGAGTTTTAGTGAGACTAACAAACAGCAATTCATTTTTATATATATAAATAGTTTGCAAAAACTTTGCACATCTATTGTCTTTTATCGGTCTTTTGTATCGTCCGATTCTTTAAAGACTTAAAGTAAGAAACGATTAATATATTTGTCGAGATACTGATACACCGGTCAAGTGCCTGACCTTCATGAGATTATCTCAAAATGACCCCAGAATTTTATATAAAAAAATATAAATAATGTAATGCCAAACAGATTTGATACATGATTTAAAATCTTGAAATAGAACGGCTAGAGCCTGTTTCTTACACTCAACTAGAGCCTAGCTGCCCACACCACAGAGAATCCTAGTGTGGGAGCTACAAAAATATACATATATTATGTAATGTATTTTTTGGGACAAAATAAATATTTTTTTGTTTTTTTTTTAACTCATTATCCATTCAAGATAATATTTCCCGGTATAAGAGTCAGATGGACGTATCTACATTTTCTCAATTTTACAGAAGAGCAGACATACTGTGACAATCCGCCACTTAAAAAAAACAGCTTTTTAATACAGATAGGCATATTGATATAATATTAGAGAATTATTTAGTTACGTATACGTATGAAGAATAACTATTTTTGGAATTTTTGTAGATACGTTCATCTGGTTCTTAAAACGCGATTTATTATCTTGCAGTCCCTTAGCGATGTTTTCATCCGTCAATAAACAATTAATTGTTTACTTTTAGCTATCAATTCAATTAATATCCATGCAATAGAAATGAATATGAATTTCATGTATCTACAATCTACGCCGACGTTTTCGAGATGAATTTTTTTGATTTGCGACTTGTTCTAATAGATACATAATACAATTTTTTACATGTTATAAGCTGACTTATTGATCGGATCTGGTAGTAAAACCACTGAACCCACGGGCCGTTCATAATCTCTTGATCCTCTGACATAATATGTATGTCAACGGTCCTACTATATAAAAATAAAACTAATGTAGGTACTAGCTGACGCGGCAAACTTTGTTCTGCCATATGAAGAGGTAGGTGGGTTTATAGGTATTTTTGATGCCAAATCACAAAAATTACAAAAAAAAAATCTGTATTAGGACACCCTAACCACCTAGCGGTATGAAATATAATTTACGACCTGTTCCTGACCTGTGTTGTTGAATATACAACCAACAAATATCATAAAAATCAGTCGAGCTGTTTCGGAAGAGTGAAACCGCAAACACCGTGACACGAAATTTATATTTACATAATAGATGTATTTATTGTTAAAGACGAATGATTTATACGTTTTGAAGGGAAATCAGAGTTTCTTTTATCGACGTGGCTCAGTTGCGTCTAGCACCGGAGGTTGTGGGTTCGATTCCTATGATAACAAGATAAAAAAAATGTCGGATAGGGCATAGAAGACTGATCACCTACTTGTCTGTAAATAAAAAGGATCAATGAAACAGACATAGAAATTCTCTCCGATGCCCTTCGAGAGGCGCTTTTAGTATTTATTGAATGTAATTACTAATTATTCTGATAATTCCTAACATATAATATAAATCTGATGATCCACCACCATCACACCAGGTGAAAGTAACAGATTATTTTTTTAAACACAGATAATATGATATTAAAAGAATGTCACGGCTTAGTTTTATGAAAAAAAAAAACAATTTTATTTAATCTTTTGATAATTATTCAATAAATTTGTTTATATATACAAAGATCTAATGAAATGCCCTAATTATTAATATCAAGTACTCACTCAGAGATCTCGTGAGCGACGGTTCTCGTTTCAAAGACCTCTTACTAAAGAACCTGGAATAGTCTTTCTCGTCCAGAACTCTGTAGTTCTCCTTGAAGTTGTAACTCTGTTCAGCACTTCCACGTAGACACAAGATATCCTCCACATTTTGAGAGTAATGCTTACTCACTGAGTGCAACGGACGAGAGTCGAGCACTTTTTTTAATAACTCTACATTTAATTTTCTACTTGAAACTAACATTTTTTCTCTGTTACTAAAAAATATTAAAGTTACTATATTATTATTTGTTAAATAAATTAATCCCACACGAGTGTACAAGCGATTGTCGTGGTCTGAATACGAGAAATAACAATACTACAAGAGTTGCCCAAACACAACTGATAAAGATTATTGTAACATAATATTTTTTGCCATGTTTATGATACACTTGCGAACATTTAAAATAGTCAGTTTTAATTTTAAGTTCCGTATTTTTCTACTCTTTAATAATTATGATAATCCTGGTCACATAATAAAAAACCCATCGAAATTCCGTTCCACAAGACAGATTTTAAAGCAAGATATAATAATGGTTTGAGACTTTCCAACACCTAATCCAATAATATTAAAAATCTTAATCCCAAAGTCAAACATACTAAAAAACAAGAGATTACTGTTAGTCAATATTGCCATAATATAGAAAATTATAGCAAATATCAACTCCCGACCAAAACTATTTTCTTTTATAATCTTGTTTCCCAGGAATCCGAATCAGTGACCTCCGACGTAACGCAGCGCACTTAACGCTGAGTCACGGTTGATATGGTTTTTGTCTTAATACTGTTTTTTACAAAAAAATTTGTTACTTCTTCATTACAAAACCCATTTTCTTTTGGAGAGGAAATTGAGGAGGAAAGTGACATCGAATACATTTAATGAGTATATTTTAATATTATTTCAATAACATTGTTTTCGAAACCAGTTATGCAGCAATAATTCCAATTATAATCAATTATAGGCGGCCACAGTCGGTCACATTACAATTATTTATGCAGTTCATATTAAAACAATAAATGAGTCTCGGACATTATAATAAACGGAATATCGATTAAAATAGGCCCCAAGTTGGGTCATTGCTCGCGAGTGTACCATATTTTTATTAATTAAATTCGCTGATAACAATGTCAAAAACAAAAAACACGTAATTTATCTTGTTTACCATTCGCCATTTTTTAATTGTTATTTTAGTAGGTTTTTAACTACATATTGAATTATCATTTAAATATAAATTAAAAGTTCATCGCACAGAAATGCATCGTCAGCGTTGATTTTAATGTGATTGTAATATAAGTATTTATATTCACTATTAATAGACTAAAACATAGCCAGGTTAAATAACCAGGGCCGGATTTAGAGGTATGGAGGCCCTGGGGCAACAGATGAGTGGAAGCCCCATGGCCGCAAATTATTTTCCAAATATTTTGACCATTTTTTTTTTTATATTTAAGAAAAGTATAATAATGTCATGTAAAGGTAAGATAGCGAAAAAATATCAAAGAAAACGTTGTGTACTAGTGTTTACAAGTCGGAATTTGAAAGTTTTTTTTTTCGAAATCTCTATTGTGGAGGCCCCGAGCCACTCCTCCCTCTTTTGTATATGCCTTCCCCTGCGTCCCCTAGATAATCTGACTTTTCTAGAACTAGTGATAGTGAATAATGACTAAATTCACTCATACTTCATAGAGAAAATATGTTAAATGGCAAAACAGGTGTATGAGAAATTAAATACAAATGACAGATTGACGATACCAATACTTTCTAGCAAGTCGTTCATGCTAGGGCCTCTGATGATAATAATAGTTTAAAAAAACTAAAAAACACGCTTTTTATAGAAAAGCGAACTAAAAAATAGAAAATAAATTTAAATTAAGAATAGTGTTAATAATTTCAATAAATATAAATTATTAATAGTGTGAATAAAAAAATATATTTTATTTAAAAAAAAACGTGGGGTGCATGGTGTCAATAGTTATAAATATTTTATTGACAGATATGAGTAGAGTGATTATCATTTTGATATCTTTTTTAAAAGGTGAAACTAATATAAAGCGTGTAAAAATAATTTAATTTTGCAAGATAAATTGCCGGTCTCAACTCTCAGTCTTTGCATCTCAATTGTTGTATGAAGTTGTAAGAAAAAAAAGCTTTTCGTATGCTTTTTACACAAAATTACCTTTTGTGTTAACAAAAACCCTACATTATTATTAAGATTTGATTTTAAAGTAGCAACTAATCACCGCGGAACATAGCTAGTAACTTGTAATGGAGCCTATGTAGTGTAGTGTAGTGAAGTATAGTGAAGTGAAGTGTAGTTAAATGTGGACTTCGCTCTGTGTCCACTTATTGTTTAATTTTGCAGGCCAGTAAGTGCGTGTCATGTACCATACGGAAATATTAATACTTCATTAATCTCAAATGACAATCGAACCCTTGGCCTGTCTCTTGTAATGACATATTGTTATCACTAGGTCAATGAGTAATGAGTAAACGAGTAATTATTAGTTAACTAGTTCTAACCCTCGGCTTCCATCATACCTTAGAAGGGGGTCAAAGTAAGTTTTTGAGATTGTCCTCCATTTTAATATTTTTTTTTATGTTAGATATCGACAGACGAGTATGAGGTTAATTTGATGGTGATACCTCAGCCACAGAACATCAGTCAATAATGCGCTGTCGACCTACTTTTTATTTCGGGCATTCGGAAATCCATAGTCTGAAACCGAAACGCGCAATGTGCACTTCACGGTTTTTCCATCTAGGAACGGTGGAACGTTACCCGGTCGGAATTTCGATATTCCTCCCACCCGATCAATGCCCGAAGTTACCAGACGTGGGGAAAACAGGTTTACAGGTCAAAATCTGTAAATCATCCGTAGAGGTAAATAGTTTACAGGATGAAAAATATTTTATTAGGTACTTGCAAAAAGTACCTACCTTGTGCGCTATATGGCGCTTGTTGTGGATCCAGAAATGAAAAAGTTAGTTTTTCGAAGGCTTTTATTAAAATTATAATCATTTAATTATTTACTAACTACCGCTATCCTCTTGTTTTTTGCTGTGTTTGACATGAAGTCGTCTTGGAGTTGTCGACTGACTTCCCACTGGGGTGACATTCACACTCGGCCCCGGGAAATATCTGAAATGGACTCATTCATAATATTGTCTTTTATTAACGCGAGTATCACACATTTAAATAAAATACTGTATACCGGATTAAAACGCGATTTATTATTTAAATTATTTATCCCGACGTTTCGGATGCTTTTCAGCAACCGTGGTCGCGGGAGACTGAAAGATGACCAAACGGTTGCTGAAAAGCATCCGAAACGTCGGGATAAATAATTTAAATAATAAATCGCGTTTTAATCCGGTATACAGTATTTTATTTAAATGGACTCATTCATTAAAATTGTATGTGCGAAAGCTGATCAGTGAAACAGACACAGTAATGGGTCTGCCCCACTAGGGGACTCGGGAATTCACTTTGAAAAATAGTTAACTGGCTCACTGTTTGACGGTGTTGTATCGCTCGATCAAGTGGTGGAAGTCAGGCAGTGGTTCCAGCGAGTAGCGCGGTAGGGACAAGTACGGCGCGCACGCCATTACTGCTGATTTACGCTGAAAACAAATTGTTCAACGCTACGACAATACACACTGTAGGTTCTAACCGATTTGAAAGTCACTAATAGAATGCTACATCACCTTTAAATAATAAATAATAATAAAAATTCTTTATTAACCATTTTTTTCGTGTACAGTATGAAATGTGGCTCTGACTTCTTATCTAGGAGATCCTGTGTTAAAGAAGTCAGTCCTTCCTTATACAATGACAATATAAATATGTAGTTAATAAGATAATTTTATATTTAAGCAATTAAGAAAGAAAAGAAAAAAGAAAGTAATTTATTGATTTTAGGTCTTTGCCAGCCAGAGGAGAATAATTATGTGTATTGGGCGTGTGTTTGTGTGTGTGTGTTTGTTTGTGTGTGTGTGTGTGTGTTTGTTTGTGTGTGTTAGTGTGTGTGTTTTAGTGGGTGTGTGGGTGTGTTTGTGGGTGGACATGTGAGTGAATTTTAAATTTATATTGATTTGATTAAGTTTTCGACGCCCTCATAATTGAGGCTAGATAGCCATGAAATAAGGGCCCTCTTGAACGCGTCGTTGTTGAGATTCTTAGTATTAAGCTTCTTATTAAGAACATTGTAAATACGAGGCGCAGCACAGTCATAAAATCTACTCGCAAAGTGGCTTTTAACTAATGGTACGGGACATCTTTGAACGCGTTTATCAGTGGCTTTAAAGGTGGGAACTGTGTAGCGGTGGTAGCGTCGGAGCAAGTTTAATATATATACTTTCCGTACGCTTAGAACATTTAATTCTTTGTAAACCTCTGATGTTGGATGTCTATACGGGAGTTTTAAAGCGACTTTGATAATACAACGCTGCGCACGTTCGACTTCTATTAGGTGAGATTTAGCCATACCTCCCCAGGTACAGATACAGTAGTTGATTAGACTCTCGCACAAGGCTTTATAAGTGAGTTGGATAACCTGTCTGTTTGCAACTTCCCTTAGATTTTTAAATATGTAAATAAGTCGGCGCAGACGTGTAGTGAGATATTCGGCGTGTGCATGCCATTTTAGATTTTCATCTATTTGGACGCCTAGGTACTTTACACGGTTAAGACGGGTTATGCATAGGCAGCTGCATTCAGGTAAGTGACTATGTGGGAGTAGGCGGTTACAAGGAAAGGTATGAAGCTTAATATGGAAACTACTGTCAGGTGAGTTTGCTTTGGTTTTAGAGAAGCATATGTAGTTAGATTTCTTTGCGTTTAGTGATAAGAGACTATCTTCCAGCCACGCAGAGGCTATTGAGAGACCATTTTCAGTGATCGCTTTCAGTGCAGACCAGGACTTTTCATGAAATAGAAGTACGGTATCGTCTGCGAACATGGTAATTTCAGCTCCAGGGATGTGGATATTACAAAGGGGGTTAATATACACTAAAAATAATATTGGCGCAATGGTACTGCCCTGCGGCACGCCATAGGAGCATGTAGATTCCTGGCTCAACTTATCATCCACCTTCACTATCTGCGTTCTATTGCTCAGAAAGTCCTGGAACCACTGTAGTACCGTACCCCTGACCCCGACATTCTGCAGTCTTGCTAATAGGATATTCGTGGAGACAGTATCAAAGGCTTTCTGAAGGTCGAGAAAAACTCCTAAGCACTTTTCTCCACGATCCAAAAATGAAGAAATCTGTTGTGTGAGCCTAAGGGTGGCATGTTCAGTTGAGACACCAGGTCGGAATCCAAACTGGTTTTCGGACAGAGTATTATTATTTTGAAGAAATTTGACTAGCCTTTTGGAGACAATTTTTTCTAATACTTTTGAGATCGACGGAAGCAGTGAAATTGGGCGGTAGTTAGATGGAACGGAGTCATCGCCAGACTTGTAAATAGGGACAACAATAGATTTCTTCAGAAGTGATGGAAATATTCCAGTGCATAGACTGAGGTTACAGAGGTATGTTATAGGTTCGGCGAGTACATGACAGAACTTTTGAAGGAGATGTGCCGTTATGCCATCCCATCCGGGAGCACTATTTGTTTTCAATGACCTTATAATATCAGTCACCTCGAAAATATCTGTAGGATGAAGTGTCATGGAGTGACTTGGTCCATTAAGATCAGTTGCTTTCCTCGTAAGGTCGGGTATAGTTTTAGCGGTAGATGTCAAAATATTATCTGCTAAGCTTTGTCCTATTTTAGTGAAAAATTCATTTACAGTGTTAAGTGACTTGTCCTCAGAGTCTTGTATAGAAAGTAAGTTTTTAGCTGATGATGTGTTATTTTGTAGATTACAAACTTCTTTTATTGCCTTCCATGTGCCTCGAATGTTACCAGAACATCGTTGAAATTGGGCAGTGTAAAACTGTTCTTTTTGAGCTTTGATTATCCTGTTACATGTATTTCTATAGCGAGTAAAGTTAGAACGTAATACGACATCATTTGGGTTCTTTTTGGATTTTTTGTGGAGTGCATCTCGTTTTCTTATAGACCTGAGAATACCACTAGTTATCCAGGGTTTAATTATATGGTTTCTATTTGAAGTTGATTTAAAATATGTGCACTCATGTATGGATTTAATTAAAGAGTTTATAAAGATTTCAGTTGCAAGGTTAGTATCGGTTATTTCATAATAATTATGTATGAGCCAGGGTTTTTGGTCTAATTTCTCATTTAATTGTATCATGTTTAATGTAGGTTTTTTAGTTGTGATTGTTTTGGAAAGTGACAGCCCTTCCATGTATAGAATAATAGGTCTATGGTCAGTGATTTCAGGGAGTATTACTGATGTACATGTTTTAGCAGACTTGACCATGAAGTGATCGAGGCAGGATTTGTTACGAGTGGGCTCAGTGATTGCTTGGATAAGACCATGCATAGCCATAAGGTTAAGGTACTCATTGATATGACAGCTTTTGTTTGGATTCATGGTGTCTAAATTGATGTCACCGGTAAAAATAACTTCTTTGGTTTTTATTTGTTGTAATATAGTATCAAGTGAGTCTAAATAATTAGTTGGGTTGAGAAAATAAGGCGGTCTATATGAGCATATTAATGTACATATGTTATTTATTGTTAGAACCAGGCAATTTCCATCAGTTATCGGGGGTTCAAAGAATGTAGTGTTGAATTTTTTCTTTATATATGCTACTATACCGTCATTTTGGTTCAGATAATTACCAACGGTAATGTGTGTAATTTTATTTTAGTTAAATATTAGGCAAATAAAATCTAAAAACTCCTATGTGTATAAATTCGGCTACTGATAATAGCTATGTATGAAAAATAAGACGGATGACTTCGCAAGAAAAACATAGCAGAAAATATTTATATTAACAAGAATAAACGCGACAAATTAATAATAATATTTTATAATTATTTTTATGATACTAGTAGACTTTTAAATTAAAATTAAATAGACTTTTTTAAATTTCTCAATCCAATGCGGTTCAAGCTTACTTTTTCTAAATTGGATTCCATCTCGTGTAACTTCTTGTTCAAATCGTGTTTCAGTCCGCGCATCAGCACGAAGTTTTTCTCCAAGATACCTTCAAGTCCTGCAAAATCAAATTGAGTAGTCGAGGCTTCTTTCAACTTCAAGGAGTCGTGACAAGGAACAGTACCAAGTAGTACATACATAGCAATAGTGCTACGAGTAGTGAACGATTACTACTATATACTACCCCTATATACTACCCCTCTACATAAAAAAAATAAAGAAATTTATTTATTATAATTAAATGAAATAACTTTTACTTGATTACACGAGATTATTTTTTTATTAAAGGAAAAAAAATCTAGTATTTATCCCGAAGTATCGTAAGTTTTGTTTCGAAGGTAGCTTTACATTTGTTTGAACGGAAATTACAAAACTTATTACACTAACACCATCTATGTCCACTTGTTGATACTTGATGTAATCTAAACTAATATTATAAAGAGGAAAGATTTGTTTGTTTCTTTACGATTTAACTCAAAAACTACTGGACCGATTTTAAAAAAGATTTCACCAATAGAAAGCTACATTATCAGCGAGTTACATAGGCATATTTGTCTATAGTACATCTACATTGCACCCGTGCGAAACCGGGGCGTGTTGTTAATTTTCTATAATATTACAGAAATATATTCAGAGGGCTAGCAAGAACAACCATCCAAAAAGTGATCGTAACTGTCATTTGTATGAAATTTAAAATTATTTCCCATACAACTGACAGTTGGACGATTCGAATACTTTTTCGATAGTCGTCCGTGCTAGCCCCTGAGTAGCGATGAGATATACTTGCAAAATTCGATACCGGGGCTTCCAAGTACGAGTCCGTAAAAAACCAGGGTCGAAAACCAGGTTTCATAATACTTTCATCGAGCTCCGAACTCGCTATAGTATAAAATACTTGCATAGGATTGTGCTCCTTATAAATAAATAATTACCGGTCGTTTTCCTATGCAAGTATTTTCATACTTGCAAGTTTTTCCGCTCGCACCAGGGCGCCCTACTTCCAAGCAAAGCCCTGGTTTTAAAACCTGGTAGCGTAAATACATCTCATCTTTATCCCTGAGTACTGTCGAAATGGCAGGAGGAATGTATGAACATTACCTGCGTTAGCGATGAGCTGATCCAAGTCCCACGTGGTCTGCAGGTGTGGCTGCAACAGTTGTGTGTCCGTTGTGTCCGGATTTGGAGCGCTCTCTTTTGACCTGCTTGAAGTCGGTGATGAGTGTGTTTTGTTTGCTGCTGATAAAGAAAGGATTTCAAATTCAAATCATTAAGATAACACAATGTACACTTATGCACGTCAATAAAAAAAGTTTCTTATTTAAATAAAATACTGTATATAGGAATAAAACGCGATTTATTACTAATATTGAGACAATCAGTCTGCGTTTTAATCCGATATCAATATTTTATTTAAATTTGTGTTTATACTCGCGTTAATAAAAGACAATATTAAAAGTTTCTGAGTTATTCACTTGTTCTAAGTGCTGTCGCACATTAAGCTACCGATCGCGACCACTAAACGCGACATGTAGTCGCGACTATTAATTACATATCGTCAGTGGAAATACAAAACGCACATTTACAAATAAATAGAGAAATATAATATAATTTATTTAATTTGCAAAGATAGAACATAATTTTAACAAAGTTGTTATTTGAAATAAATAAATCAGATGAAAAATATAAGAGATATGATTTTTTTAAAGTAACTTTAAGTCTCATTTCCTACAAGTATCACTATGAAATATTAGGAGTACAAATTAATTCGGTCCGTTTTTAAAAAGTGGCTCTAGTTGTTATGTACCTATGTTTGATAGTTATAGGTGATTTCAGTTGTTTCTGAGAGTTAAGACATCTGCTAATAATATTTAGTTTATATTAGTTTAACATTCATAAAAAAACCTTGTCTTTAACTCTGTTGAATATGACGAAATTTAAGTTAGTCAAACAGCATTTGCGGGAGGTTTTAGTTTTCTGCTTTAATTGAAAGAAAAGTGCAGTTGAAGCATATCGAATGATTATGGGATATTATGGTGACATTACTCCAACTGATAAATCATGTAAGGAAGGGTTTTGACCATTTGAGAACGAAGATTTCAGCGTTGAAGATAGGTCTCGCTCTGAAAAGCCAAAAAAAATTAAAACACAGAAATGGAGGCATTACACGGTGATATCCATTTCAAACGCAAAAGAAACATGAAGATACATTAGGAGGGACACAACAAACAGTTTATGTTCAAAAAATATCCATGGGAATCATTCAGAAACAAGGTAATTGGTTCATCATGAACTGGCTCCGAGAGACATTTTAAGGCGATTTTATATATAGGCGAAAAAGACAGGGTTTTTTACATTGGATAGTAACAGCAGATGAAAAGTTTATAATTTACGATAACCCCAAGAAAAAAATACTATGCTTAGCCCGGTCAGTCGTCGCCATCGACCTCAACATCAACATTAAAGTTGGATATCCATGATTCAGAGGTTATGGAGTGTATCTGGTGGGATTAAAAGGGTTTTGTGTACTAAGAGCTGCCCTAAACTGGCGAAGGCATTACAGGCGATTGGTGAAATATATTCATTTGAGCCGTGCATTGCGAGAAAAACGACCGGAATATGAGCAAAGACATGACAAAGTTATTCTTCTGCATGACATCGCTATGCATCATGTCACAAAAATTATTTGGAAACGCTCAAAAGGGATGTTTTAATGCACCCGCTGTATACTCCGAATATTGCTCCTATCGATTAATAGTTATTTCGACCTACGACCCATCGCGATTTGACAGGTCGCCGGTTCACTTCTTTGTCAGAAATCGAAAATTAACTCGAAATTTGGATCGCTTCAAAAAACGAGGCATTTTTTCGATGTGCAATTCGAAAATTGTCTAAAAGGTGGGAAAAATATGTTATCAGGTATGGACAGTACTTTCATTAATCTCTGCTTTCATTTTGTTTTGAAATAAAGGCATTTTTAACAACAAAAAAACGGACCGAATTAATTTGTACTCCAATAATATCTTCTTTTATTAACGCGATTATCACATATTTAAATAAATTTATTAAATTACTATTTATATTAGTTATGCCGACGTTTCGGATGCTTTCCAGCAACCGTGGTCACGGGCAGACTGATAGGTGACAGTTGTCTGATTTGAAATATAATGGAGTTGATGGCTTCTTCGACTTTCATCGATGTTCACAGTTATTTAAAACAATATAGTTTTTCCTCAACCTCGAACGACGTACTATAGTTAAAGTCCAAGTCCCACGCGGAAGGCCGCCGCCCGCACGCGGCGCGCGTCGCCGGCTCCAGCACTCCGCCGCCCTCCCGCAGCCGGAGGACGCACACGCTGTCGTTACACGCCACCAGCACCTCACACCTCTCGTGAGGGCTGCGGAGTATTATAGAAAATACCTTTAGGGGCACAGATGGACGGTGATAAGCAATACAGTGTCAACCCACAAAATGATAAAAATGTAAAGGATATCAATTGCTTTCTTCTGAGCTAGAAAACATATTTCAGAGTTATATATTATTTAAATCGTTTTAATAGCAAAAATATTGAAAAATCTAGGGGACACGAAACCCTGACATGTTTAGAATATCTAACAATAATGCACTAAATTCTATTTTATTGATTGTTACCAAGAAATTAGTGTAATAATAATAATTACAAAAAAGTCTGTTATTTCTATTATTTTTAAAAGAAATTTAATAAAACCTAATTTAAACTTCAACCTCAATTCTCGTTTCGACTTTCGCTGCCAAAAAATTTTGCAATTTGCACTTCACGGCTTTTCCATATATGAAAGCTCCGATGGGTTATGGGTTCGAATCCCGCCGGGACGGCATGTTTATAATTTTCTGTAAGCATGTTTTCCCCACGTCTGGTAACTTCGGGCATTGATCCGGTGGGAGGAATATCGAAATTCCAAACGGGTAACGAACCATCGCTCATAGGTGGAAAAACCGTGAAATGCACATTGCGCGTTTCGGTTTCAGTAGCACCCGTTCACAAGTATGACGCATGGCCAGCCATCGGCCCCTCGCCATATTTTAGGGAGAGATCATGCTCGTCTATCGATATCTACGAATGGTCCACCAGTGATACTTTGATTGATATCAGGATGTTGTTTTAACTTCTATGTAATAAAATATACTCATACAATATAAGATGTTGTAATAGTACTACCATCTGTCTGTCGGATCCGAGTGAGGGTCGTCTTCAAGCTGCAGCATCAGCCCTCCAGTGGACCCTTCGTACACACTCGACCCTTGACGTGATACTTCTAGTTCTTCTGTCTCATTTGAAGCTTTTCTTCTTGGAGGACCTATCACAATAGATGAAAAATGAGGTAGGCATTTAATCAACTGCCTGGTTATAAAATTTAAAAAAAAAACAAAAGAATATTAGCCTCAGACGAAATCTTTGGATGCTGCATGGCATGGTATACACTGTTCCATTACGTTGTTTAAGGTTAAGTGGATTCTTATTTTTTGAAGTTATACTTCTTTTGGCGCGTTTGGATGAGAGTGAATTCATGACCTGCGCGCGCACGATGTGAAGTTGGCTACAGAATAGAATTTGATTGATTATACGAGTAACATTTTTCATCGATATTTACCTAATACAGTTTTGTTTTTTAAAATTTTTCTTCAGACGCCAAAGAAGTATAACTTCTAACGCGTAGTACACACATACCTTTTTTTTTTGTATGCTTCACTGATCATGTTTCTATACAGTGATTCCAACTCGCAATCTCCACTGCACATACCACGGAGGAAGTCAAGTAAAATCAAGAAAGAAGGTACCTAAATGAATACAAGTAGTTCCAAACTCGATCTTCTTCCCGAGTAGTCCAAGAAACGGGAACTTTATCTTTATGGACTGAAGCAGGCACTCCTCCTGCAGGTCCCAGATGTGAACTACCTGAAGTGCGGATTTATTATTTATCCTGATATTTCAAAAGCTTTACAGACAGCGTGGGCAGTGAGTGTGGGTAAAATTCTATATATTAACGGTAATATTCCAATAGAATGTTGCCTGAAGGGCATAAATTTCGCGTACTGGTACTGAGGTATAGTCACTGATAGATGTTGCTCAGACTGTTATCGAAGCATATTTATTAACTAAAATAAATATATTTAAGGAAAACTATCGGGTAGCAATAAACGCTAAGTGTTGGCGAAGACTCAGTGACTCTGCTACCTGATGTGTCACTGTTATCGACGTGAACCTATTGTCCATGCAAGTGTCGATGAGGATTATCGAAACGTTGTTTATGACCGTGGTTACCATTGTCGGCATTTATTGTAGTACGCTACAAATTCATACCAATACATCCATCTTTAAAAACTAAGAAAAGTATAGTATATTGATAATACTATTTAATAATGTTTAGTATTCATCTATTATAATCAATTTTCCATTTTAATTTAACAAAAAACTAGCCATTAGCAGCAATCTATAAACACGAATATCTTTAGCCTTATTTTTCAATTCAAACTTTAAGTTGAGCAAAACGTGAGAAATTCCCAGACAAAACTAATCACGTCAAAAAAAATCTAGTGAAAATATATGGAAAATATGAAGAAAATTTTATATTTTCACTGAAGTCTGATTTAAGGCAATTTGATTCGCGTTAAATGCGAACCTAGTTTTCTATTTGCACTATTGTTTGTTTATACTTTTCCGGGTATTTTTCCCACCCGTTCAGGGAGGAAATAGATGGAAAAACCGTGAAGTGCATATTGCGCGTTTCGGTTTCAGTATATGGATTTCCGAATGATTGAAGTAAAAAATAGGTCGACAGCGCATCATTGACTGATGTTCTGTGTGTGTTCTGTCGATATCTAATATAAAAAAAATATAAGTTTAAACCAGATAACAGAAAACCTAGGCAAACATAACTACTTGTGGTGACAGGTCGGACTTGAATTCCTGTATGCGGTGATATTAGTTATTTCGACTATGTGTTTGCGTGTAGTTCCGACGAGAATGTAAGTGCATGCTCCTATTTAACCATGCCTACTGCTGATAGAGGACAAATCTTTGTTTTGTTTTTTCTGGCTTATATTTTTTTATTATTATAGTTAATTACATAAAAATGTCATGTGGAACATGGTGTAATGGTTGCAGCGCCTTACAAATATTTTGTAAAACAAAAATTTGCCGATTAAAAAGAGTGACGAAGAGTTTCTCGCCAGTTCTTCTCTTCCGTTCTACGCCCTTGATTTGAGAACTGGCGGTAAATGTAAAATTAGAAACATTTAAAATGTATTTTTTATTGACGTTCATAAGTGTACATTATGTTACCTAAATTAATAAATGATTTTTGAATTTGAAAAGAGAAGTAGGTAAAGGCTACGCACACAATTACTGTAATAGCCAAGTACAATGCTCTCGCTGTCCACGATCATTACGTCGACGACAGCTGCGGGCGGGCCGGCGGGCTGCAGGCGGGCGAGGGGCGCGCGCTGCGCGGGCGACCACAGGCGGACCGCGCCGTCCGCGCCGCCGGTGGCCAGCAGCCGCAGCCGGGGCGCGTTGTGGAAACACGACACTCCCTTGAAGCACCAAGAGGTAGAGGGTTTGTTGAAGGTTTTTGTGTTAACGAAATGAAACCGTTGTGGAGGAAGGGTGGTGTGGTCTTCCTCCAACCTAAAGGGAGGATCCTCGACCAGTCGAACCACTGATTGGCCGGCCCTAAGGCCCCAGTGGTTGATCGAGATGTTGTATATATACTCAACGTTCGGAAACATTTATATAGCGCGATTCAGGATTAGACGTCTTTGTATTGATTCTTGTAGCAGATTATAGATGATGTAGTTTAAAAAGCAGCTCACTCTATGCACAGTGATCTCATAGTCATCCAGTTTCCCGGTGAGGTACTTCATGCGCAGACTGACCACAGTATCGTGTGAGCAGGACAGCGCTACGTCGGGCCTCACGTACGCGACGCGCCGCACCGCGCGGCTGTGTGCCGAGCGATGCGTGTGGATGGAACAGTATGTGGTGTGAGGCGGCGACGACAGCTCCTGGAATAACGTACAGGCTCTGTTAATCTAATAACTCACAATCAAAAATCAAAATAATCGATTGCCTTTAAATAATCTAAGTCGATTGCATGACTCAGAAAAATAAACTACGACTACGACTACTACGAGTTTTACCCTCAAAACTGCAAGGTAAATGAGTTGTCATCATCATAATTTATACCTGATCATTCTTAAAGACTAGCAAGATACTGGTAGATATTAAAAGGGCACGGAAATCAATTACTATCAGCTGATTAACCCTGTGTGTTTACTTTGCGCCCTCCACCAATAACTATGATTAGTATTTAATGGTATCTTCTAGGCATCTCGATGCTGCGATAGCAGCAAATTATATATTCGTGTACACTAACTTCAGCCACGTTTTACATTATTTGTTTTTAAGTTGAGCAATTTAGCTCGCTTAGATCTCATAATAATTATTCGCAAATCAAAATCAGTATGCCAGCCTTGCCTTCAATTCAATCGAATTTAAGGCCATTCGATGTCTTATTCTCCATCGAGTACAGCCTCGTACATTGGTACATCGCATAATGGAGTCTGATACTCACCATCCAGAAGTAATAGTTGATAGTGTCCGGCACCTTGACGTGCAGCAGTGCGACTCGCGGCTGCAAGAAACGTACACGTGTGAGCTCCCCGCGTTCTGTCCCGATCAACAACTCTGAGCAGCCTGGAAGGGATGAACAGTAGGTCAAGCACTGAAAGAAAAGAAATGTTCTTTAAAATATACGCCATGAAACACTAAAAGGACACTGAGTAACAAAACCGAAAGGATGGAAGACTATAGAACATATTGTATGAGGTTACTGTAGAACATGTTGTACGGGTTACAAAAATTATTGATCTGAGACAACGACTGCCAAAGAATATCATCATACTTCTTAGTATTCTTCTTTTCAAACGCTTGCTTGCAGTTTGCACATAAAGAAATATTTAGCTTCGCTGAAAATATTAAAAACCAATGGAGAGTCGGCTAAACAAGTATACTCACAGTGGGAATGTTCGGAAGGCCAGTGATGCAATACAGAGGTGTGTGTGTGAGAGTTGAGACATCATAAATTGTGAGGCTGCGGTCGGATGCTGAAAGCACTAGACAGGAGACATCCTGCAATACACTACTATATAATATGAGAATTAAGTAAGAATATGTATGACTGAATTCAATCGGAGGAACGAACAGTCGTTGTCTGTTTGTTTACTTGTTGCTTTTTTAACCACGCAACAGGTACAGTAAATTATAAGCTTTACTATTTATGAATTTATAACCCTTATAACACCCATAAACACGTAAGCAACCCTTTGCTTACGTGTTTATGGGTAAAATGGTGGAAATAAGAGGTTATTTAAAATTATGAAATTTCGTGACCAATTTAATATTTGATAGCCTGGGTGTATAAGAGTAAAAATTGTTATTTAATGGTTAATGGTTTTTATAAGAAGAACTCACACTCATGTAGACGGCGTCCGTTATCCAACAGTTTCTCACTCGGCTTCGAACCCCCGTCCTGTGGTAAAAAACCTGAAAATCATCGGAAACATGTACATTTCCAATATTGCAAATGGAACTTGATGATATTATAAATCTCTTCTTGTATCAATTCAAAGAAACTGTCATCAATTTTGTCTTTTCATAAATAAATTGAGAAAAAGATATCTATACACAAAATGGAAAGCGACTATTAAGGGTTTACAAAATCAGTGGTACCAACCAGTCAATTAAGACCCAGAAAATTTATAAGACTGACAATTTGCCGAAGAATATGTCCGAATAGCAGCTTACATAATATTGTTTCGTTCACCTCATACGATTTAAGCAGTTTCATATCTCCGGTGTACACCCCGACGCGGCCTCCCCGCGACACGCCCACGTAGCAGAAGGCATCCTCGTGCTCTATGCTCACTAGTGTCACTAAGGTCTCCCTCTGGAACCGAAGTTTTGTTTATGTTAGATATTGAAAGACGAGCCAGAGGTTCACTTGTTAATAGGTGATAGGTCATCAGAATATTAAACGCTTAAAACTTGACGGGCTCGTTGGCGCGTTCGGTAGAACACCTGCCGTGCGCATCGATGGGTCGAATTCGAATCCCACCGTGACCACATGTTTATAATTTTCTGTAAGCATGTTTTCCCCACGTCTGGTAACTTCGGGCATTGATCGGGTGGGAGGAATATCTAAATTCCGACTGGGTAACGAACCACCGTTCATAGATGGAAAAACCGTGAAGTGCACATTACGCGATTCGGTCTCAGGCTATTTCCGAATGCTCGAAGTAAAAAAGAAAGTAGGTCGACAGCGCATCTTTGACTGATGTTCTGTTACTGAAGTATCACCTACCATTAACGAAGGTCGATATCTAACTTTAAAAAAATTAATTGTTTTCGATTCACACGTAAATTTTATGTAAGTGTTAGTTACGCTATAGATAGTATTAGCGCACTACAGAACTCGATGTATCTTTCTAATAAAAGAGCTCACATTACAATGCTCCAGTTTGATGACTCCAGCATCGGTGATAGGTTTCCAGGTGTCCAGCCTGGACCTCGTGCTCCGCGCCCCGCTGGCGACCAGCCGCGCGACCAGCTGCGACCACGACACGCGCCCCGTGCGGAACCGGTCGATCGCGCGGTACAGACTGTGGGCGTGGCTTTTGTACTTGGGATTACCTGAAACGCAGTCATATATTGAAGCATATACTAGATTTTGGAATGATATCCTCGTCTTATAAGTTAAACTAGCAATCCGCCCCGGCCTCGCACGGGTGCAATGTATCAGATCATGATTTCCCCGTTTTTGCAACATTTTTCACTGATGCTTCGCTCCTTTTGGTCGCAGCGTGATGTTATGTAGCCAAAAGACTTCCTCAATAATTGGACTATCCAACACAAAAATAATTTTTCAATTCGAAGTTCCTGAGATTAGCGCGTTCAAACAAACAAACTATTCACCTTTATAATATTTTATATTATTATTATACAATAGTATAGATTAGTATTTAGTATAGATTATAAATTTAGCGTTTTCCAAACATAATATATTTATGTGCAAAATATCCAATTAGCCATTTTAATACTACGACAATGCAATTAATTTTTTTTTAGATTAGTTTCACTGATTTACTTTTGATGGAGTCTGAAATATTCAATTTGTGGTCAGAGAATTAGTCCAGAGATAGGATAATTTCGTATTTAAACTTATTAAGAAATCATTTTCAATTCTACTTACGATAATATTAATGTCGAACGAAAGATATAATGTCTGATTGCGAAAAACGGATCAATCATCGGATTCATATATATAGGGAAATGTACGATCCGTCAGCCGAAACTTCGTATTTTGTTTTGGCAATAGGCCTCCTGAAATCACTCAAGTGAGTCCCTCGTCTGGTGGTGTGTCACGAAAAACGTTACCTAAAATATTGTCAAGCGCAGAAACAAATCCATTCTCGTTCAAGTAGAGATGTTCGTTGTCAGCCGGCGCGGGCGGAGTCGCAGCGAACTCTATCCCTTCCTCTGCAGCCGCTACCCGCATTACCTCCTCCACTTTCCTGATTAAAACTGAGTGTTATAAGTGAAAAATGAGATGATATCAGAATCAGTTTTCACGGCATCACATAAGGCTCATCCCGGCTCAAATATCCTTGAGCATTTTAGTAGGTACCTCATCCGCCATACTAAATACCAATGTCCCACGCGTAAGAATATGCACAGATTTTTGAATAAATTTTAGTGTCGGAACAAAATTAAAGTCAAGAAGAACCTAATATTTCATTAACGCGAGTATCACACATTTAAATAAAATACTTTATAACTTATAGACATAAATAATAAATCGCGTTTTAATCCGTTATGAAGTATTTTAAATGAATATACCTACCTGCAAAAGAGAAGTAAACAGTTTCAACTTACTTGTCCAGATCTCTAGCTTTCTTTTCTCGAGCTCTCTTGAAACACTTTCTCAGTTTACTAAGCACAGCTGGAGTTAACTTCTTCATCAACTCGGAGGAGAAATTTTCATCATCATCATCACTGAATCAGATATTAAAAGGCAAGAATAATAAAGTATAACACAACAAGTTAAATAAAAATGTCATGAATACTTACCTCGAAAGACCATCTTCAGAAGCACTCATAATGGAATAACTTCTCTCAAATATTTCAGTGCACTCCTCGTTAAGGGATTTTTGGGATTTTATAGACATTTTGATACGAATTAATATAAATTATAAAGAGACCCTTAACTAAACTCTAAAACTCAGACGTCTCCATGCACTTATTTAGTCAATAACTTTTCATATTTATTTTGCTGCCATCTATTGTCAAATATGGAAACTAAATAGTACTATTGAAACAACTTGAAGTAACTTTAGTTTTTCTATAAAATGACTACATGTTATGATTTTTAATAATTGTAGTGTTCTAACTGCTTTAACCTATAAGTATATCACTATTTAGGTAATATATTAAATCTTAAATACGAATAATAAAACTTATCGGTACCTTAGTAAGAGATTGTAATTATAATTAATATGACATTTTAACATAGTCCATTGCTCAATAGATGGCGCCATACACACACAAAATACTTCGGACATCACTCCCATGGGCTTATTCTTTATTTTACTGCTATCTATGTTCAATAAGGAGAACTAAATAAACATTTAAAATTGAACTAGCATTACTTTTATATATTATATTGAGTATTATATACATTTAATGATATACCAGCTATTTGCTTTAAGGTAATTCTAAAAACCTAAATATAGATAATTGTATTGACAAATATATTATATAACTTAAAGTTGTTATCATACGCCATTGTTCGCTTAGTCCTTTCGTCAATAGATGGCGCTACATACTCAATTTATTTAAGAAATATACATAATATAATATAAACTTTTTTATTCTACGTATAATATTTTTTTAATTTATTAGTTCTCAAAACATTTTTATTTTTGAAGCCAAAAATCTGGCAAGACAAGGTCTTAAAAATAGAGACACGGTGATATTTGAGTAATTTGACATTAAAAAAATTGACCTTATTAACTTCTAGATTAATTTTGACCGATTTTTTTAGAAAATAGTATATTATCACTTTTGTACATAAAAATATTTATGTTAAATTAATTATTGTATATAATATATCGAAATGAAATTGAATAAATTCTTACAACATTGATTTTATTAAAGTATATTTTATTTTTGTTATTCTGAATATCGTCTGAGAGGTAATAATAGTAGGAATATTAATATAAGAGTCTCAGGCTTAGTTGTAATTTAAATTATGAGGATTTTTCTCAAAAAAAGGAAAGAAATAAAATGGACAGTTTTCTATTAAGTTTTATAACATTTATTGATGAACTATAAAATGCGATTTTTCACAAATATTTTCAATTAATCTATTACAGTAACACTACACTGGAATGTTTTATTACAATAGAACTACTTAACTCTAAACATAATGTATTTTATATAATAATAATATACTGTTAGATTGAAGAATGCATCTGAGACTAATATTATATTATACATCTTTTGGCGAAAACAATCGAATATATTGATTTGATATAAATATATGTATATCAATATGAAGTGAGCTCAAAACACTATACGAAAAGTAACTTTATGAAATCAAAATAAATTCTTACGCATCATTGCTGTTAAATGATGATTACAGGACATCAGCCAATTCAATCCGCTCTTCGTTATCTATTGAGTTACTGAGGCCCGATTTTCCACCAGAATTTGGACGAAATGAAAATATCAAAGCATCAAAGGACTATCTTCTTATTTCTCTATAAACTTTCGTCGTAAATGTCTAGCTTGAAATACATTATGTATGGAGTTTCGCTAAAGGCGCAACATCACCCGCCTGTCTTTATAAATATCTTAATATATCTATCACTATGTTATTATTGTACGAACGCGTATACATGTATTATTACAGCTCACATTTTAGTATTAATAATTAATTAACATGACTCACGTCAACTCAACGAGAGATTGGTGTATTTTTGGCAAATCATTCCGCGAGTGCAAACAAACATTTTAGCACTGGAATTAGACAATTTCATCGTCGTAAAACACTAATGGCCGAATACTTCTATCAAAATCGAGTTTTACTTAAAAGTGTCGCTGTCACTTTCATTAACATACATAATATAAGACGCAAAAACATTTCCAGTAGCTATCAGCTTTGATTTCCGTTTCAGTAGGTATTCCGCCTTTATCTCTTAAAATATTTTTTTTTATTTCCGTACTCAAATTTAAAAGGTATATTAAAACTGTCGTTTCACACGCTACTAAACTGTCACCATTGAATATAAGTCAGTCTCTAATTCAATATTTTATCAAAAATGACTAAACTTTTTAATGCTATATCTTTAAAACAGCACTAGAAATAGATAATAATGTATGTATGTACACGTAGAGCGTATGACAAAAAAGGAATATTTTTTATGTATGTATATTAAATGCGTTTTTCAATTCTTGCCGCACTCATAATGAATATGATTTTCAGTTAAACGTGTGTCTACTATTTCCTGCGGGAAATTAAAACTCTATAATATAAATTTGACTGAATATCTTCATTAGAGTTCGATAGATATTGTATGTGCTACGCGCCTACACAAACTTATGTAGGTACTGACGTAGTTCTTGAGTCTATTTTGATAAACTGCGCCTCTCACACGAAATTTTATCCGTCACTTTTTTTTATGTATAAAAGAAGGGTCGAATGGGTATACTCCATCTGTTAACATCTGTTTAGAAGCACAACTATACGTCTATGTGTCATATGTTGAGACGCATATTATCAACTCATACTGGGGAACTCGTACGAGGGATAGAGACAAGTTATTTATGTACATCCAGCTAGCTCGTCATCTTCGTGCGAGGGTTGGAGCCGATCCAAGCTGTCTGAGCTAGTACACGGGGCTGTGGGCGTCGTAGTTGAGCTGCAGGTAGGGCGGGATGGCCGCGGACAGCTCGGAGGCGCGGCGGCGGAGGGCGGCGATGCTGTGCCCGCGCCACACCTCTTCTTCTTGATGCTCGCCTCCGTGACCTGCCTCAGAAACCTCGATGTAATAGGGAATATTTGAGTCGGATAGTATCAAAGGTGGCTGTATAGTAAAAAGTGAATTCAGAGTCTCTTAATGCATCGGTCAGACACATTTCTGTATTTGCTTTCTTCATTTTTTTGTCTAAGTATGATAATTTGTCTTTAGAGGCAAATGCCCTGCCCGAAACGAAACTATTGACCAGATACCGGAGCTAAATGTTACGTACCACTGACAATCAGTCTAAAATAATACTATATTTTAATATTTGAGTTAGTTTTTTATATATTTATAAAGACGTTACACTATAGCTATACATCTACTTCAATAATAATTATCCGCATAATTGAAATTTAAACAGATTTTTCACTCCGTCAAAAGTAAACTTGAATATTATCTTACAGTCTATTTTACATGACTCAATTTATATACGTATATATTACGTATGAAAACAAGCAGAGAATACATGGCTCTTCTATTTAAAAGTTACTAGTTCGTTTCGGTTCAAGAATGGTTAAGAGAGAGGTTGTGCACCATAAAAAAGCCTTAGATATTAAGCAAGGTATGTCGCTGTGTGACATGTTGCCACATATGAACTTATCGCTTCTATAGACAGTAAAACATCTCAGCTAGCAACCACAAAAAAAATCTGTCGACCGTTTTCTCATAATCGATTATCTCTTTAATATGTCTTCCGGGTCTAATATGATACACTTATAACTCGACTTCTAATGTCAAAATTTTTCGAACGAAATATCTTGTCTATAAGTTGTCGAGACATAATAAGTTTGTCTTCACTCGTCCGCGAGATATCTCTTGATTATCATGCTAGACGAGCAGAAGTTTGTAAGTCGTATCTCACCTGAAGCGGCTGGCGAAGCGTTGGCGCCGCAGTGCTGTTGCGGCGGCGTGGGCGACCCTTCCAGCGCGTTTTGCTGGTTGATGTTGTTGCAGTAAGACATCATCGTATCACCTGCACATACAGACATCATCGAATGCTTAGATATTTGTTGTCCAGGAACCAACAATCGAGTTAATTTATCAATAATATCTTGTAACATACAGCTTGGAATGTATTAATGCAGTATTATAGTAATCTTACCTTAAGAAAGAACTTGCAATTTAAATTTATTTACCGAGATGTAGAGTTTGTAGAGGTAGACTTTACCAAAATGTAGTCAGGGCTTATAGATAGAGTTTACCAAAATGTAGAGTCAGTTCTTATAGGTCGAGTTTACCAAGATGTAGAGTCAAGGCTTATAGATAGAGTTTACCAAGATGTCGAATCACAGCTTCTATATATAGATAACTGTTATTTATCGTTATACCTAAATGTGCTATATTTAAGTACACGTAGAGCTATACGAACCAAACTGAACTTGGGATAGAACCCAAATATAAATCTGATCTTAGTCACACTCGAAGAACTTTACATGAAATGTTTTTGGTGGGATCTGCCTTATGTAAATTATTATATCTGGACGAAGACGGTAACTTACCAAGCGAGTTCAGTGGATAGTGTGTCTGATATGGCTGCGAGGACACGGAGTTGATTGGTAATGAAGGGTTCAGTTCTGCAGCCAGCTGCGGCAGCCCGCCCGAGCCGAACCCGCCCATCGACACGCCGCCCTGGGACAGCTGCCCTAGACCTGAGCGAGATTTATTCCTTTAGATAACCAATAGCTTAAATTTATAACTATATACCTACAATAAAAAAAATAACTTTTTAAACTAATTACAGGTTATCCTAGCAAGCAATTACATTATCGTGGGAACAACACGCAAACACAGTCGAAATAACTAATAGCATATATCCAGTATTTTATTTCATTTCTGCAATGGTTCTGCAACACTTGTCAATCACCCGATGAGGTTGTAATTTGTTGGAATTGGTCTAAAACGTATTCTATTAAAAAAAAATATCTGTGGTAAAATTACCGGCTGGCATCGACCATGCTCTGTCAGCGAACACCCCCGGGCTGCACACGTCGCCCGCCCCGAAGGGGGGGAGGCCGTGGGAAGGTAGGAGGGAGCCAGGGGACCGGAACACGTTGGTACTCTTCTTGCGTTTTTTCCATTTCGCACGACGGTTCTGGAACCATACCTGCAAGAGACGTTACATAATTAATACTGTTTTTTTAATGTTAGGTATCGACAGACGAGCATGTGGTTCACTTGATGGTAGGTGATACCTCAGCCACAGAACATCAGTCAATGATGCGCTGTCGACCCACTTTTTTTACTTCGAGCATTCAGAAATCCATAGACGGAAACCGAAACGCGCAATGCACACTTCACGGTTTTTCCATCTATCAACGGTGGTTCGTTACGTAATTTCGATATTCCTCCCACTCGATCAATGCTCGAAGTTACCAGACGAGTGGAAAACATGCCTACAGAAAATTATAAACATGTCGTCCCGGTGGGATTCGAACTCACAACCCATCGATGCGCACGGCAGGTGCACGCCAATGAGCCCGTCGAAAACTGTACTGACGACCTTTTATTTTCAATACTCTTACGGTCTTATTTTTTTACGGCGCTCCAAGGAACATGCGATATCTTTTTATATATATTTTAGATATTATTTAAAAAAATTTAACATATTCTTGAATATATAGACTTTCATTCGGTCCAAACTCCAATCCGAAATTTTAAATAGTTTTCCTACAAAAAAATCGCAAAAATGATTGTCGGCCTCCTAGGTGTGTAACTCCCCTTAATGGTGTTCGGTGACTCGGCCATTATATAATTTATAAAATATAGCCTATGTTTCTCAGTGAAAATTAGCTATAGAACTTGATTGTCTATAGCCACATAGCTATTACAAAAATACAAATCTTTCTTCTTTATAATATTAGTATAGATATAGACAATATATTACAGTATGAAAGTATTCAAACTGAATTCTAAGATAAAAACGAGCTCCGAAAGAAGTAATGATACATTTAATGTAATATTCGGTTAAACAAACTAATTTGTGGCCAAAATATCACCTTCATAATAGCACAAGTTAAAGCTCCATTATTCCGTGCGTCCAGACGCTAACCCCAGCCAAAGGGTGCATTAATCAAAGACACCCCGCGCGTCCTAAATCTCAGTTAAACCTCAAAATCACTCGCAAATCGCGTGTCATTTGTGAGGGAAACTGCGATTTATAAAATATTGCCGCTGTTATTATGCAAGGTAGCAAATGATGCAGAATAGAACGATTCTTTAGTTATACTATTTAATATTGTGAATGTATGTTTTTTATATGATATCGACAGACGAGCGTGAGGTTCACTTGATGGTAGGTGATACCCCAGCCACAGAACTTCAGTCAAGGCACTGACGACCTACTTTTTACTTCGAGCATTCCGAGATCCATAGGCTGAAACTGAAACGCGCAATGTGCACTTCACAGTTTATCCTGCACGGTTCATAGATATGAACGGTTCCGGTTCGTTATCCGGTCGGAATTTCGATATTCCTCCCACTCTTTCAATACCCGAAGTTATCAAACGTGGGGAAGACATGCTTACAGAAAATTATAAACCTGTCGTCCCGGTGAGATTCGAATCCACGACTAATCAATGCGCCCGTCATAAGATTTTAAAGCCTGTGTCAAAGTAGGTATTCATCACACGAAAACATTTGTATTGTTTTTTTGGAATGACGACGAAAACCTGCGTCAAACCAACATTTAATAACACATTTTTCATGTAATATCTAAAGTAAATAAGTAATTTTCTCTTAAACAAATAAAACAGCATTACAAGTATATATCTTCAGCAATAATTGAAAGAACATAGCAACATAAAAATTAATATATCAGTGTTTGGTAATAGAGTTACAGTTTACCACACGATACAATATTTTACAGATTTTTCTTCATTCCTTTATTATTTTTATTCTTAACAGTCAATATTGCCTTCTATACAAAGTAAGGTGCACTAAGACACTTGGATTTCATTCAAAATCGGAAAATATAAAACTTAAAGCTCTTATTTCTACGGAGATAATATTAACCGTATAAATAGGAATCAGTTTTAATCCACCAACACCGAAAACAAGGTATTAAAATTGCATGAGAGTGTGAACGAGATAGAACTACACCATTTTGCGACTGTCGAATACATGTTACGGTAAGTGGGAAAGGGAGGTGTGATGTGTGAGAGAGACAGCTGTAGTCATTTGGCGGTTGTCAGGGAAAATTATTTATTGCGATTGGATTATGTGCATTTTATGTTACACTGAAAAAAAATTTGAATGCTTTTTTCGAATTCAAATAAAGTATTTTATAACTGCCATTGTTTGTTGTTGTAAATGAAAATATAGTTTGTATTTCATGAATACCTACTTTTTGAGTTATAGAGTAGAGAAGCGGTCACGGTGTTTAGATGAGACTTTTTTTTACTTTACTTATGTTTGTCTTAGAATCAGAAATATCTTTTAACTAAATTATTTACCTGAGGATTTAAGGAAACAATAATATATAATATAGGCTTGCTTAAAACCGTTAGGTTGTGCTTAATTCGGTGTATATTATTCAAAACATTTTCATAAAAAGATAATATTCGAGACCCAAATAAATACATTGAAAAATCGCCTTGAATTTGATGGATTCAAATAATTCGAAGTAATATAGAAACCGACCCCAACGTCTAAAGTGAGGTCCGACTTCCCTAGAGACCTTCCTTATCCCGGACTTATCCCCAAATCAATAAGACCTGCGATGACTGACGACTCGCGAATCCCGCATCATTTGTCAATGTCGACACTTTGGAAGAGCCAGTGATAACATTTCGTCATGATCGTAGAACAACGACGGTTCTGATTTTTTACGATTTTAGTTTTATTGTATAAAAATCTTTAAAAAAAATCTAATTTATTTACGTAAAGGGCTCATTTACACCATCATTAGGTCACTTTATATGCTGTGGGTTTTCGGTTGATTCGGGCTTAGCTTTTAATATATTTTTTTAAATTTTATATACTCTTTATAGTAACGCTGAAGGGGCTACGCATTTTTTGGCGTTATAGTTGTTATATGGAACAACTTTCAAATAAAAAAAAACATGGATTGACTGTATGAAGAATTATATGTATTTGAGAGGTGTGACTGATGATATGGCGAGTGAAAGAAGATAATGGAAAAAGAGAACATACTGCGTCAACCACAAATAAAAAAGGGAACAGGGCAGGAAGATGGAACAACTTCCGTCCGAACTTTTGTCGACTTCCACTTCACATCTTTCTCCTGACTCTATTGCGCGTATTCATAATTTTTTTCGTCTATAGAAAATGATTGTCTGTAACTCGCCATGTTCACAATTTGAAAGTTCGAGCAACTAAGAATATGAACACATGCACAGTAGGTAATTATAACAAACAAAATAACGTAGACCGCTGTAGTTCTTAACAATTTCGACAACTTAGATAGTACCTACAACCGACAAACAGTATATATGCTTTATTAGTTGCTGAAATAACTTGCTTTATAATCACATATTGTGGTCGTTAGAGTCAGTGTGATGCTACATAGAGTGTATCATTGTATGGACAACAAGGCAAACCAAACAAAGTATTTTCGCCGCTTTAGGGAAAAAGGTTTGACGTAAAATCGAGAGGCGTTATATGGAGTTTATACTGTATATTAATTTAACTGTGTTGTCACTACAGAGCTACGGGACCATTGAAAGACAAGATCTTTATTGTGAGGTGAATCGCAGTTGCGCAAGCGTGAATCACAGCGCAGTGGCACGATGTTTGCGTGTGTGTCGGCGTGAAGTGTGAGTTAGCGCGCCGCGTTTGTACATCGTGCCTCACTCCGCACTGCGCTAGTCACAAGATGTAGCGTGTGATATATGTTTTTTTTTTTTTTTTTTATGTCAGATATCGACAGACGAGCATGAGGTTCACTTGATGGTAAGTGACACCTCAGCCACAGAACATCAGTTAACGATGCGCTGTCGACCTAATTTTTACTTCGAGCATTCGGATATATGTATGTGGATTACAGGTTGTTTATTTTATCATAAGAATATAATTCACTTAAAAAATAAAAAGAAAAGAAATATAATCAGATTTTTTTTTCTCCTACTACTAATATAGTTTTATAACTATCATATTCTACGTCATCCTAAGGTAAACTATTATTTAACTATGATCCTTCAAAAAATATTGTTTTTTATCAGAATTGTTTCGGGCAATAATAATTATTGTTAGTCTTTGTTCCTTAAATAGGTAAAATAGGTGCCTACCTGAGTTTTCAGTGAATTTTATTTCAGAATGAATAGAGTTTGTTATAATGTTTTTATAAGTAAGTAGATGCATAGTTTTATGAGGTTAAATATTTTGGTGGTAAGTAAACATTAAATAGTATCAATACTAATATACCTAAATGACTAACTGCCTACTGGAAGTGTAGTTACTCCTAAACTAAACAATTGCCGCCACAAAATAGAGAGTACCGTATAGTATACGAGTATGCCATAGCAATATAATGTTCAAATTCCGGTAGACCCTAGTGTTTCCTTTAAACTATAATTACTGAGGAAATATACTGTGTGGGGTATTTCTTTTAATTTAAAGACCTCCGATGCTTTACCACTGAGCCATGGAGACAGTCATGAATACAACTATATTGATCAATTAATTAACACATTTCATAATTAGTTTGAGCGATGGATCCTAAGAAACATAAACGTAAGTACTGTAAATCAAATCGCTTCCGCTTTTATAACAGATCTGTATAGTGAGAATGAGTTAAACAAACAGACAGACACGGTAGCCAAGTCCCACCTCACCTATACACCGAACGGTTCTACTGTAATGTACAAAGTAGTAAAGTAGTATTGCCTCTAAACGAAATGTAGAATATAGAGCAATTTCCAAATAATATTATCGACGTAGAGTCGTTTATATTCTAACGGCGCGTTACCGATAAATATCACTTAGCGACGACCGTTCGACTGCTCGTAACGGCGCCGTAAACGAACGAACGACTTTCTTTTTACGAATATAGCCGTTTGAAAGATAAAGACCTGCTGAATGTTCCATAAACTACTAGGATTTGATCACTTCTGTCGATTTTTTGCTTGATAAATAGCCGGCTGTATTTAGACATTTAGGGTAGAAAAGTGTTCATCACATCTGTAGTCAAGTTTTTGCAAGGACCATTTAACAAAGTTTCGTATATATTTTATTACCATAAATGGATTTTTATTGTATTAGATTTAGTTTTCAGTTAGGAATTTTAATAATTATAGATGAAGTCAGAAGAAACAGTGCAGTTATGCTTTCGGCAACCGCTTTATGTAATTAAACAATATACGAGTAGAGTAGTAATATATTTGTTCAAATGAAATGTTTTAAAAGGCAAGCCTTTCCAATACAATTACAGCACGCTGCAAATTTCGAAATTTCCAAATAAAGACCAAAATAACCCAACGACCCAAAAGAAGGCGAAAAGTATCCGCCACTTTCACTGTTTTTAATTTGTTATCAAATTGGTTATTGGGTTAAATATGTAAAGGGAAGGCGGTAGGAATTGGATTATTCTACTTCTCGCCACTGACAAGTAACTATTATAACTCTCTGAAGGTTTTAATTTGGATGCGAGTACTATCCCTATTTCTGTATAAGTTTAGCTATATCAACGAGGCCTTAAGACTTTGTTCATATTATTTTGGTTGCCATATATTAAAAACGTGTAAATTCAGGAAGCAAAATACGCAATGGTTAATATTGTAAATAGGTATATAGAATAGTATATCCGCCGCTCAATACATAGGCGCGCAGGCGTGAACGCCTCTTCCGCTAGTCATGTCCTAATGTTTTATCGATAAAATGTGTATTTTTCGAAAGTCCGTTAAAATACCTAAAATTCAAAGAAATGTACTCATTATAACGTAGTTACTTTACATGAAGTGCACAGTAAATTGATGAATGTTCTTATGAAGTATGAGTGCTCCGCTCTCTGTTAACGAAATTTTATGAGAAATGCTTAATTATTATCAGTGTTAACCTCGTAATTTTTTATTATTATTACATTTATTCGTAATGGCCCTAAAATTCAAATTAATTCATGCAAGTATTATTTACTTATAGATACAACATACATAATATGCGCCTAAATTTGATAATCCTGTATTGAAAACAAAACAAAGTAGCTTACACTAAAATGATGATAATCATCTAAATATAGTCATTATATGTAGATTACATAAGTATTAATAATATATCTAATGACATGTGTTATAAAACCAAATACTATCGACATTATTATGAATAACCTATGGATTTTGTTCATAAACCCTACTATATAATTTCAAGCCTCTGTGCAAATTGTGATTTCGTTAATATATGCTTTCATGATATCAACACAATATAAACATACTCTCATATCGCATATCTTCTTCTCTGTATACCTAAGTATATGTAAGGTACTTATATATATCGACAAGCCTCCATATGTATAGCCCATGCCTAGAGTTAATTACACAAAGCAAGCGAGACGCATCGCTGAGCGCAAGTATTTTGTTAATTGGAATTTAATAAACGTATTGATTTAGGGTTTACAATAGTAGCTATAATTTGAGCTGGGGCCGTACTATCAACGCTTCTAGCAATATTTTTGCCGGAGTCCTAAATATAGATAAAACTGAAGATGAATCAAGCGGTGTCGATCGAAATAACAAGCGGTTTTTTTCATTTAGTTGCTTTAATATTATTATTATTTATCCGCCTTTTCAAGTCCTTTAAAACAAGCTTGAAAGTTTCCATCATTTAGAAAGAATATTATAATTTATCAAGAAGATAACTTAATTACATATGTATTTATTCAAATAAATCCATCAAAAGCCTAACAATGTTCATAAGCTAATCTTATAACACTGTTCATAAACCTCAAAATAAGAAACTTGTAGATAAAGAACTATGAAAGCCTGCCATATAGAAGGTTCCGAGATAACTGCAGTTAAAATCATAAAATAATAAAAAAAAGGTATGTGTGTACTACTTATGTACACTCGTTAGAAGTTATACTTCTTTGGCGTCTGAAGAAATTTTTTTAAAAACAAAACTGCAGTAAATATCGAAGAAAAATGTTAAAATCAATCAAATTCTATTCTGTAGCCAACTTCACATCGTGCGCGCGCAGGTCATCAATTCACTCTCATCCAAACGCGCCAAAAGAAGTATAAAGACTTAATGAGCGGTTAAGCAGACAACTTCATACTGTTAATTTTGTGTCACAGATGCGCGCGCATCTTAAAATTTCACTCTCATCATTTTTTCATAACGCGCCTAAAGAAGTATAACTTCAAAAATAAAGATCGACAAAATTGCTTTCATAGATCAGTCTCAATTCTATATTCTCAATAGGCTTTTTTTATAGAATAAGAGGCAAGTTGACTTAGAATCTGCCTATAAAAGTATTTGTGATAGACATAAGACTCTTAGAAGTGATCACCGCCGCCCATAGACATCCGAAACACCTGAGGGCTTGCTGATGCGTTGCCGGCCTTTAAAATGCTAAATGTTAATGGTTGACTCAATATAATATGTATTAGGTATAGAAGTTTTGAACTTCTTACTTATTTACAAACAAACTTTTTCACCCAACATTAGCGAAAGCTTCCTCTTACCCGGAGCGCTTAAATTTAATAAGTTTCCGTAGCTTTGCATAAATTAGGATGATATAATTAACAATGAATGAGTAAGGAAGGGAAGTTATATGAAACGGTTTCATCAGTACAAAGATTTTAATTAAATTCACAAACAATTGTTATTTGTTGTGACGTATTAGCTCCGCGCTTAAATTGAAATTAATATAAAACCGATATATACGTACATATATTTTCTATCTATGTTAGATAACTTTGTTTAATCTACACTAATATTATAAAGAGGGAAGTTTTGTATTTTTGTAAAGGATAAGCTCAAAAATAATAGGCCGATTTAAAAAAACATTTCTGATTGTTTTTGATTTATTTAAATGTTCTAAATAATCTAAATTGAGATAAATGTAAAAAATGTTTATTTTATGTTTCTTGCGTCGTTTGGGTAGGAATGTACAGATTTATTATTTCCTCTTCAAAAAAAAAAAGTTCCGTTTTTCATTTAGTATATATAGTATACTAAGTTCGGGTGAATATTATATACCTACCTACAATAATTTGGACACCACTGATGAGGACAAATAAATTAATCAAAATCGACAAGATAGAAAAAATATATATTGTTCAAATCCGGTACCTCCAGCACAACGCTGAACCACTGAACCACAGAGGTGGTCGAATAAAGCATCTTAGCAATATCAATATTCATATCCCAACGACCGTCCCAGATGCATCGCTTGTTACACCAGCACCCCTCCCCGCGCTCCTTTGCCGCCCCCACGCCCCCCGGGAGTTATAATTCGGTTCCTGTGTTCGTGTCACACAAACACCCTTTAATGGGTGCAACACGAAAAACGTTTTTATTATCCTTTGTTCCTATTGTCTGCGTGTGTCTTGAAATTATTATCTAGTAGAGGAATGATAGTCGCAGATTAAAGGCTCATTGACATGATGCCATTTTCTTGTATAAGAGCAATAGTTGAATCTAATAATTGATACCCAAGAATTGTAGCCAACTGCTTATACGCGGATTTATTTGCTGTTTACACCAATAAAAGTATTGAAACAAAACTTGTATGACAGATCAATAATGTTAAATGTTGTTTAGACGATGCAAGTCATTTATTGCTTCAATTTAATTGTATGCAAGAGGCAAGAAACTTGCATCGTGTAAATAGGCCTTTATTCGTTATTTAAATCAGGGACTGAATACCAGTTAATTTACTATGGGAGTTATATCGGTATAATAAATGTTTTTGTTAATATTTTTTCGTTTTTATTGATATTTACTGAAAAATAAAAATACTATGGGAAGTTTAGTGCGTATTACTCTTTAAAACTAATATCATGGTATCTCAGTGAGATACGTATTTTGAAAAATAAAAATTAACCGGTTTCAGTCCCCGATTCAAACCCAGTGTTTGATGTGATGAAACCAACTATGCATAGTTTTTATTCTCTTAGCCCTGTAATCCAAGACGCATAAACATGACTAAGGCTTGAATCTAAATACTAAAAAAAGTTTTTTTTTCCTACAGAACATTAATATTTTGGCAGTTCTCAGGAATATATTTTGATTTGAGTATCTACTACGAGAGAGTCTTGGAATAAGGGCCTAAACTGTTCGTCTAGACTTCGATTGAAGGTGAGGCTATCAAAGTTTCTAGAAGCACTGACTGTTTACAACTTCTCGACATCTGATGGGGCTTTACGGACCGTTCGACTAGTTGAAGATCCTCCCTTTCAGTGGCGGAACTACCATACAAGCCCAAAACCCCAATTTGCCCTATTAATGCATCCATAAAAACAAAAATAATAATGCCCATAACGTTGTTATATTTATTTTATTTATTCGAAAAACAAACAGTACAATAAATCTTGAATGACAAACAATAAAAAATCTAAGTAGGTACCATTTACAAGTTTTCGCAGTTAGAGTCTATTGTTACAAATATAAAGCCTGAGCTCGTTTTACTAATAGAACGATTACAAATTTGAAGGTTTGAAATGCATATAGTTCATATATATTATAACTTATATCATTGCGTAATAATATATGTTACCTATATATAAACACGTATTACGTTTAAGTTGGCAAGCCGGGCTTTTGGGCTTGTATGGTGGTCCCGCAACTGATCCCTTTAGGTTGAGCACACCTTACTTCTACCACGAATACGAAAAAACACCACACTTTTTTAGTTTAAAATATATATATGTAATATTAAAATTTAATTATGTGTGCGATAAATCATATTTCTGCTTCTTCTACTTAAATTGTAATAAGTAAGTAACGTCACAAAAAATTACACGCAATTTTTCGAAACATTTCGCTTACCGACTCTTGTTTTTAGAAAACAGAACGCAATAAGGCACGAAATTCAAATAATTTATTGATGAGCCGACGGGGAGTCCCCTCCGCAGGCCGGCTGTTTATTATTAAGGGATTAGCCGATTTGTTGCGAGCGGCTGAGCTGATGTTGATGCGGTTTAATGAAATGCGATATTAATATTGTTAGCGTTCACTTCTCTATGTATTGTTTTATAAAGGGTTACATTAATTTAACACTGATACATATTACATATAGTAAAAAAGTAAAAATGAAATTTCTGTACATTGAAATTTTTTACCAGAAATGGAAAGGACGAATGAAGAAGGAGAACAGCAGGGTTTTTCGTTCGAATTTTCGAAGTTACGAAAGTGTCTTTTATATATTGATTAAGCTTAGTCTGAGGCAATATGTTTGTTTCATCGAAGCCGGATGTCGACAAGGAAAGCTAGCTAAGTCGCGGGCTCCAACTAGTTTAAAATATGTAACATATATAAATAGTATATAGTTACAGTAATAAGTTTAGAAGATGTGTAATTTAAATTGGAAAAACTCAGTTAAAGTTATTTTATTTTAAGAAATAAAATGAACACAGAATGTACAATTATCCGCAAACTAATGGTCAATGGGAAAAGTTAATTGACACCAGGTCACCCCACGCGCTGTACCCCACAGATTAACACTGATCCACAATCATTTTGTGACCTGGCAACCGCCCCGGCTTCGCGTGGGTTATTTTAGTATATTTTTTATGATTTTCCAAATAGTTTAAATAGGAGTATACCGAAATGTAAATGCATCTTTTACCTATGTAACTAATTCTCAATTATCTTATTCAAATGATAGGCAAAATAAGCAATACTTATCGATACATTACAGAAACCATAGTGAATGTTAAAAAAGTGTGCATACAATGCTCTCATTTTGATAAGTATCCTTTAATTAAATATGTTTCATTAATACTTATTTTTGAAAAATTGATGATTTTATACAATCAATATGTTACTTTTGTTACTTTTACTAAAAAACGTGACAAAGACATGAATAACTTATAAGGGTCCATTTGACCTCAACATTCGGCCAGACAGCGCTACCCAGGAGTCCCGTCTCCACCTGGAACCCCAACCCCATCGCACCCCACACGAATTAATTCTGATCCGCAATATCATTTTATTGCAAATAGCGACCGCTAAATAAAGCCTAAATCCCTTGAATGGCAATTTTTGCCGTATATTTTTTTGATGGCAACATTATCTTTTATTGAGAAAAGTGTTTATGGGGTGTGTGTATTTTATTTTTATGTTTGTATAAGGCTATTGTAATAGTATTTATTTGGGTAATGGTACTTTAGTTACGATATGATAGTTCCATTACTAAAGACTAAGGCAGGATTCCTCGACAACAGAACGAGAGAGTGCTATACTAAATGAATAGTGCTGTCTCTTTCTCTCATAAATTAAATAATCAAATTTTCATTTCCACAAAGTAATAAATACTTCATTGAGCTGTTGGGGTTGCATTATTTCAGTATATACCGGTGCAATATTTTTTCTATCTACGAACACTGTTTTTTTCTTACGCAAATAAAATTTCGATACTTCCAACCGTTTAATAGTGGCTAAATAATGCAAAATATGATAAGACTATGTAAAACATGTACGGCAGCAATCGAACCTGCCACCATGAATAAAATATTCATTAACCATTGCACCAACGGGTCCATCAAGAGCTTTGCTGTGATTCGAGAACTTTCCGTCCCTTTTCCTTCCTGTCCAGAAAAAGCCACCCTATATAGGTACATTTGTGGCCGACTTAGTCGATAAACCCTTTTGAAAATTACCCGCGAGCGTGCAACGAACACCACAAAAAGCCAATACAATCATCATTAAATCAAAAATGAACATAACTCGTAAAAGCGATTAGTAATGTCCATAATGTATCGATACAGTGTATCACCTGTCGATCGATACCGGGCGAGGCGGCAGCTGGACATCACTACGCTAACTAGATGTTATTGATATTAATTAGTTGATAATAAGATTTATTAGTTTATTTGTGGGTTTCATCGCATGAATTTTATTGATGACTTATGTTTTTGTTGTAATTATGAGTAACATTTTATAGAGCCCTTAATGTAATTATACTAATTAATATTTTTAGCAACGCTTGTAAGATGACAGCTGTCTGATTAGATATATCACAAAGTTGCCATATTAACGCCATCTATTCCTATGGTGCTCTTGTTCAATTGTTTATTTGATATATTGTTACCAATTACAATCTTATATTTAAGTTCTATACAAAATCCATCAAACATTTCCTTCCTTATCCATTATTTGAGTTGAATTATGAAAGTAATTAGAAATAAAAGATGGATTGATTGGGTGAAGAATCATAATGTATTTTAGAGGCGATATAAAAAGTGAAAGAAGAGAATGGAAAAAGCGATCATACTGCGCTGACCCCAAAGAAAAGAAAAGAACAGGGTAAGAAGAACAAGAATAATCAAACTAATTACTGTAAATATCCTGGTTAACTTTATCCGTATCGGTACTCAAAATTGTCTAATATCCAATTCCAATCCCGAGTCGTCAAACTGTTTTAGTAGAAATATGACATATTAAATAATTTCAATTTCTTTGAGATTAGTAAAAATAACTATTAAAGTTGGATTCCTCAATAATCGAATATAAAGTAGCGATATTTAAATGCAATGACAAGCGCAGAGCGGCCGCGGTCTCCGTAAGTTATGGCGCTAATAAATCTTAATACTGCTCGCTAACACCGACTAATGCTCTAGGGATGTGTGTGACACGGAAACATACTTTGCGAACGTTTTATTTACAATACGATTCTTCTTAAATTTAAGTCTGTTTCCGGAAAAAAACAATAGTTTATAAATAGTATGGTAAGAGTAAAATTTTATTTAGTTTATAAACTATAGAAAATTAGTATTTTATTTTATATAAAAACTAAAATCGTAAATTTAGGTTACAAGAATCTTAAATATATTATAAAAATAAAACAATAACCTAGATCTTAACTAATTATAACATATAAAAATAGAAAAAAATAAAAAATTAGTGAATCGTGTGAATGTGTATGATTTATTATAATCTAATTCATAAGATGTTCCTATAATGGATATTTACTACGCTATTGATATCCGACTATATACTTCCATCGAAAATAATGAAATTCGTTGAATTAATAATAAATAGATTTAAAAGTCCATTTTATTTAATATAACATATTAGGTATGTTACAATTTTTATATTGTATTTTTTATATTATGTCATTAATCTTCTTTTTTAACAATGTTTATATGACATTTGGTGGTACTCCTAAACAGTTACACAGATGCTGATATATAATCAATGTTGTAGCCAGTACAGTACTGGCTGAGCAGCTGCCTCTTCTTTCGCTTCCTTAGATTAAATAGCATTAATAATGTAATTAAATGTATAGCATTCAATTCTTAAAAAATCTAGTTGAATTTTAATTAAACTCTGTATAAAAACATGTAATAAAGAATTGCAAATCTCAATCGCAATGGTTAAAACCACGTTGTATTAGTATTTTTTCAAGTTGCCAATAAACACTTAAAAAGGAAAAAAAAACAAATACAAGTCACAAAAAAAAATATTCATCAAAAATAGAAATATCAGAAACGTACACTTCACGTGACCGTCCATTAAACAATTAACTTGACATTCGATTGAAAAATCACTCAAATGAGGGAATAATTAACGAATAAGAGAAACGGTTCCCTTGTACAAATGTCCGGATTGAATCTAAAATGCATCGACATAAAACTACTTTTACCGACCATAATACTAGTTTATTATTTACAAGTATAGGACTTTTGGTATAGTTCGTTTTTCAATTTAACCACGCTATTCTGAGCATACATATTGAAATACCTGGAGATATTTTTATAGAAGAGATGGCAAACTCACTTGAAGCTAACTCGACATATTTTTATTAGTAATCATAGTGATATAGAGTACCTGACAAAATATAGAAAATTCCCCGAGAAAGTGTCACTAAAAGACGTATAGTTAAAAATTAGCAAAGCAATACCTTATTCAGTTTGGAACATAAATAAGGTTCTCATCAGAGATAAAAAAAACATGAAAATACAAAAGTATACCTACGCAAAAATGTTGCATTCTAAAAGGAATTCCGTGGTTGAATAATGAATTAAGATTTCAGTTAATTTAATTTGTGATAAAATGTACCAACGAGTACTTTAGATATTTTTATCGATACTTTTTACGAGCGCATCACTACGGCAATACATCTTTTTCATAATGAAAGGATTTAGTAAACAAAGTGAGAATCACGGTAGGAGGGAGGAGTTTTTATGTTTATTTGGTCCCGGAGCGAATGACGTCATGAATTTGTAATTACTACTTGATGCAGTTCCATTCGGCTTAGTAATATTTTCGTTTCGATGGACTTTATAGGCTCATTAGCGCATTTGGTACACTTTGCGTATCAAAATGTTGCAGATTCGATTCCCGGTTATGTCATATTTATAATTTTCTATAAGTATGGTAAAGTGCATATTGTTTCGCTTTCAGTCTATGGATTTCTGAATGTTCGAAATAAAAAACGAATCGACAGCGAATCGTGACTGGTGTCTTGCGGCTAAGGTATCATCTTCAAGTGAAACTCCCAATCTTCTGTCAATTTTTTACAAAAAATGATTGCCTATTGATCTTAAATTCAAGAGGGACAGGAAAGTAGACATAAAAATTATTTATTGGAATTGAAAAACACAAATAAGATTCAATGTTGAACTTAACTTAGTGTGTTATTCCGAAAAGGAATCTTCATCAGCATTTTTTGCAGTTATAAACTGCAACACTGGTATTCAGAAGTATCCCTATCGGTTAATCTCAGCCTAAATTATTACTATAAATACAGCCACACGGAAACCAAAACAATTATTATTTAGTCTTGTTTCCACGGAATTCGAATTCAGGTCCTCTGGCGCTAATCGCATTGTGCTTATCACACCGCTACGGAGGAGGCTGGAACTAATATTGATTTTGTATTTAATATAAAAATTGAAAAATGACCGGTTGAAATAATGAAGGTGTTATTCAAAAACGTTAGCCTCGCTCGCGGCTGAGGCGAGGACAAAAAATCTAAAACTTAGCAAACATCCACGCGGCCGCACTGCCATATAAAAAATAAATAAATCTACGGAAGAATCTCGCGGTGTGGCGCGAAGAACTGGACAAAAAGCTGCTTTTAGAGGCTTCTACACTGTCGCAGATGTAATACTTGATCGAATATTATGGTTCAACACGAGCTTTGCATGAAAAATATTCCAAAGAAAAGTCTTGCTTTTTTCTATATTAGTAAGTAAGGCAAGTAAATTTGCAGGTCATCTGATGTTAATTGAATCGCAAGTGTGTTGCCGGCCTTTTAACTTAGCTATATAGGTTTTTTATACTAACTTACCAACACTGCTTACACAGCGGCTAACATTCACCGATATCAATGGCAGTTTTAAAGTGATTTGGTATTTCTCATTGCTTCTTAATTCGAACGGAAATCAGTATAAATGTCTATAATTCTTTAAACGTTACTTCCCGAGACGGGGATTTATATATGCCCCTTAAAGTTTTAGTTAAAAAAGAGAAACATTATACATAAAAATAATTTTGAAAGTTTTTGTCTGTCTATTTGTTCACACTAATCTCAAAAGATACCAAAATGAATTTCATGTAGCTTTAACAATTAGCCTATTCTAGAGCAACTTCAAAACTTTATTTCATCGAAATCAGATGTCGGGAAGAAAAGTTATCTTCATCGTACATTTAATAACAGCTTGTTAAGAATAATGGTCCCCACGCTAGCGAAGTCGCGGGCACCAGCTTGTATTGTAATATAAATACATTTTCTTAAATGACGTGAAGTGTGAAGTCTCCTCTAGGAATATTGTGACGAAGATAAATGCTAGAGTTTGAGATGTGACGGCTACTGTTTGTTAGAATTCAATTACTTTGTAATTCCGGATGTATTTTACCTTTTTGACTGTTTCATGGAAAGTAAGACGTTAAAATAAATTAAAGGTTAAAATTATAAATGGAGGTACCACTGAGGAAGAAGGCTTATACCCATATTATGTGTAAAAAAAGGGACAGTAGCTGGTACAGGCTCATCATCAGCATCTGGGGGCGATGATGTAGAAATATTTATTTAGTTGATTTTCGAATTGTTTTTATTTAATATAATTTAAATATTATATAAAAACTTTCTTTTTTAGATTTTATATATTAAGTATCTACCTATTTTTATATTTACAAATCGTTTAGCGGAATCTAGTGCATTTTAGAAGCCGGATATTCGCAAGATATAGCGCATTTTTGATAGTGGTATAGCGCATTTTAATTTCATTCAGCGGCAACACTGTTGTTAACTTTCATCATAGAGTATTAATTTGATGCATGTGGTATTTATGTTACAAACCTCCGAAACGAATTGTCGATTTTTTAAATTTGTTTTAATGGAATTGATCACTCGGCAGCTCAGTGACATGTTTTGCGTTTAGTACTGAGGTTACGAATTCAAGTCCCGGCAAATAAGGTTAAACAAACAGAAAACTGATTACCTACTTGCCTGTAAATAATATTGATCAGTGACACAGACACAGAAATATGTCTGCACCATACCCCACTAGGAGAGTTCATTTTATTATATGATGAAAGCTTTTGAAGAGAGGGAAGGAAACTTCGAAACGGAATCAGAATTGTGATGGTCATATTTTGAAGGGAATTAATGGAAATGAATATTTTGAAAGGTCAATGAGAACAGATTAAAAATTCTTGATCAGTGAAACCGTGACAGCTTACCTAAAAGGACTGCAAATAACATACGCACCTACTTACTATATTTGACCTCTTTAAATTATGCCATTTTTTATTTTAGCTGTTTTTAAGTATAGAACGTTGGAAATAGAAAATCAAATGGTAAGTCTTGAAGAATTTTTACCATCCTTTTATTCAATTCCTCATCAAATCAAAGTACACATTTCAGTTGACAATAGTTTCATTACACGTAATAAATAAACATATCAAAAATATAAATCCACAACTAAATATAATTTTCAAAAAATGATTTGAATTTATTTTGAAGCCTTAATAGGGGTTTATAAATAAATATTCAAAATAGCTTACGATTTAATTTCCTAAATTAGATAACGAATCCCATAAATACAAATACAAGTAGGGGAGGTCAGCTCAAAGCGGCCACCTTAACTTTGAGTGAAAAAAAAACATGTGAAACGACAGATTTTTTAAAAGAATTTTATCCTAGTAGGTAGAGAATTTATAAAATTTTTGTAATATGCAATTTAAATTGGCTCAAATTTAAAAATAAGCATATGATTTGTAAATTACTAAAACTTGTCAAAAAACCGCTTTGCCCGGGTAGGCCGCCCAAAGCGGCCATGGGGGTAAGGGCAAAGTGGCCAGCCCGAAAGAGGTTCACAAGAGATGTATTATTTTGTGGAAATGTGCTTGCCAAAATAAAAATGCCATTATATTATAATATAAAAAAAAACATTAATATCCTGAGACTTGTTCTCAGTCTTTGCATAAGATTATCTTAACAAGATACATTTTGGTGGTAGGTATAATATTTTTTAAGTAGAATCACTTCAAATCAATCAAAATATCAAACTTGACTAAATTAATAACATACTAGAACAATTCAATATGCAATGTTAGTTTACCTATTTAATATAGGTATACCTACGAGTAGAATATGTATAATTATTATTAATATTTAACATTTTATAAATTAATCAATTTCTTTTACTTAAGTCTGAGATTTGACTTGACTCTTGAGAATAGCAATTAACTATTGTAATTCTTCCTCGCTCGTCATACTGCCAATATGATATTACGAGTACCGAGCGGAACTTACATTTTACCCAGTTTTGTTCAACTCTAGGAGGTATGTTGGCAGTTCGAGGATATTTGTATACCTGCCTCGTCTATGTTATAGAGATGAATTGTGTTAATTTAATGCTTCTCAATTATAGCTGAGGATCTTGAGCTTAGGATAGGTATGTTGAAGCCCCAGGTTCTGACTATAGAACTCAGAATGACGCAAACCCTTTATAAAAATCGTGTCTGGAGTGTGGAATATTATTTGCTTCGGCATATTGAAACGTAAGCTGCAGGATGTCTTCCTCCGTAAGGCCAAAATTGAGGTTGTTGATATGAAACACGTACTATAAGAGCTCTTCTTCCTACTGCAGAGTAAATACTGTTGTAAATCAGTCAAGTTTCTTTTTTGCCAATCCTGTTTTTATTCGTCTTCTCAAAGCTGTACAAGGAACACCGTATAAATTTGATAGAGCCGCGCTTTTCATTTACGACTTTAATTGGTCGTCGTTTCATATTTTTGTCCCCCCCCCCCCCTGAGTAGTCGTTCACCATCTAAATAAATTAAATAAGCAATACCAATCAAATTATATTTTGTATAAGGGCAAAACGGTCAGTGGGCCGCTTTGCCCGAGCCGCTTTGCCTTTTTCGGCCATTTTATTTTAGAAATTAATTGCTCTCACATTATTTATTATATTTCGAAGAAAATATTACACAAAGAAAGCCAAATAGATAAGTAATGATATACGTGTTAAAAAAGCATTAAAATATAAAGAGGTTTAATCAAAACATGTTTAACTTATCTTGCATTTTTTTAACAAAACAAGCAAAAAAAATAGTTTTGTTACTGTACCCACACACTTCAATTGCACTGCTACCCAATGATGTATTGGTGCGAAGAGGGAGGTTTTGTAATGCGACAAAGAAGTAACGGCGTGCTATCATTTCAAATAACCGAAAAATGGAGCGTGGCCGCTTTGCCTGCTATGGCCGCTTTGAGCTGACCTCCCCTACTCTGCGAAAATTGTTGTTCTAATCCAAGATCTATAAAGAAAATTACGTCAAGATGACTCGTATCCAAAATCTTCCTACACAGTGGTTCCCGAAGCAATATTGTGTGAAGATTTATCGTATCGTATAAGTACAATTCTCCCGGTGAGCCCAGTATTTGCGAGCGTCTACCTATTTACTGGGTACATAAAGCCTCCAAACCAAACACGGGAACGGGCGCGTTTCTCGAAACCTCACAACTATTCGTGTTTGTTTGCGCGGCGACCTGCTTGTTTTACAACGTGGATTATCACGCTTGGTTTGATCGATCTTTTTAATATTCTTTTGTAGGATTTATTATATACACATTCATTATGTTTGGTTTAAGTCTTAAAGGCCGACAACGCATCTGAGACTTTTAAGTCACGGACGTCTATGGGCGATGGTGATTACTTACCATCAGGTAACCCACCTGCTCGGTTGTCCGCTCTGTTATAAAAAAAAAAAGTTTTATAAGTTCCAGGTGATAGTTAAAATAAGATAAAATACACAAAAATAATGATGAAGTCAGTTCAAAGGGTATTAACATATGTATACCTTCCTACTGTGATTGTGAGCAGCTAGGTAGGTCTAGTAGCTACGTACCTACTTTAGTTAATAAACCAATCTGTCAATTACGCCCACCGTTTATTAATATCTCATAAGGTATTGTAAAAAACAAGAGGACACTGTTGGCTTATATTGTCCTAATAATTTTGATAGATGGCGTTTAGTATGGCAACTTTGTGAAAATTCAAATCAAAAAGTTATCACGTTTCAGTCTGCGCGTGATCACGTGTGAAAAGCATTCGAAAGGGATAAAGAATATAATGAATAACTCTTGTTTTAATCCGATAAAAAGTATGTTCTACAAATGTGTGATACTCGCGTTAATAAAAGACAAAACTATAACTAAAAAGTAAAAAATAATATTTTAATTACTTCAAAGCATTATTTATTAACAGTTATTTTTGAAGTCGGTGCCACCCAACCGATGCCGCTCCGTACCGTTCGAAAAGTTGCAAAAGCAGGATTAAACAGTCCTTCTTTGCTGGCACCGACTCCAAAAATAACTGTTAATAAATAATGCTTTGAAGTAATTAAAATATTATTTTTTACTTTTTAGTTATAGTTTTGAAGTCGGTTTTTGTTTTTTGCTTAAAAATATATTTTTTTTCAAAAATTTTGTAGGTAGTGTATTTTTTAAGTTCATTAATCCTTACATAATAATTTAGTAGACCTACCACTAAACGTGCTGCTCAAATGAGACAGCGCCGTGAAAGGAACTACAAACCATAATATCATCCACGTATAAGATTTTTTTTGTTATTGTTGATTTTCTAAGAAAGCACTAAACCAATTTCGATAAATTTTATGGGACCACCTCTGAAATATCCCCTACCAAACAAAAGAAGAATCATCCAAATCCATCCATAACTTGCGGAGTTATCGCGTAACAAACGTACAAAAAACAAAAAAAAAGCAACATACAGACGAATTGAGAACCTCCTCCTTTTTTGAAGTCGGTTAAAAATTAACAAATGCTACAAAATAAATAGATCGTTAACGTATTACTAATCAGATTAGGAGCTACTAAAGACAGCGCCTGTCGCCGTGTTAACGAAATACAAATATTTGAAGACACAAATTAAGTCTAATACCCAATGCAAAGTAATGTTTAACTTGAAACTAAGTGATTCCACAAAGCGGCTGTTAGCGGCCGCCGGACACAATTAGAGGATTAACATCAATAATACTATGTTGTATCAATACTATGTGTCAATTATGTCTTTAGCAGAGAATTTGTAACTAAAGCGTTGACTTGTTGTGGCTTGGAAAAATTAAAAAAAATCTATTGTCATTATTATTATCAGTATAACAACTAATTATGAATATTTAGGAGTACCCTGTTATCACTCTTTACAGCTCATAATTTTGAATATTTGTGCGACCACATATAAACCTCGACCAATACGAAGTTTCTGTACTAGCTGGTATTCTGTAAGATGTTTGATAGATAAAAACGTTACTTTGATCATCTACGGCCAAGAAATGAGTTGGTAAAATATAGAAGAAACACATCAAAATATAATAAGAGTTAACAAAAATTTTGAAGGTACAATATTATTCAGAAGTGAAGGAAAATCAAATACAGATTAATCTATCATTGAGATTACTCATAGTTCAGAAGTAATCGTTACAAACAATGTTGAGTATACTAAAGTAATCTTTTATATAATTTTTTTTACATATCTCTAAGTATAGCCCTTCGTCTAAGACTATTTTTTTAGCATTTTTTATTTATTTTTTATTGTTTCTTTTTCATAATACTCCCTATTTTTGTAATTCTTATGTTAGCCATAATTGTCATATATTTTAGAACAATAAATTGTAACTTAATGTAGAAAAGTGTATTATATAATATGATGTGGGATACTTTTAATAAATAAATATAATAAATAAAAAATAGACTAGCCTTATAGTAAACAATAGACAACATTGTATATTTTAAAAAGATAGCACAATTTGCTGTCAATGTCAATAAGTTATCGATTGCCAATAATCTAAGAAATGTATAGGAAAGCGTGATGTCGAGAGTTCTTAGCGCAGTCGACCACCCGTATGCAACACCTTTAACACGCCTAAGTTCAAACACATCAGTATAAAAAGGCATTTATAAGTAATATGAAGGTTGAATCAGGTAGAAGGTCTTGTGAAATGTATCAATATAGTGCAAGTTTTGTATGCGATGTGCGAAGTGGGAGTCACGCAAGGTGAAGCATTGGGAACACTGTTTTTTAGTTGTTTTTTTCTACAAAATTTGAATAACTTATATTTTTTAAATTTTGAATGAATGGTTGTTTTTGATGTACGAGTCAGAACCCAGTGATTGAGGCAATTAAAAAGGGTATACACTATGTATGCGTGAGTACGTACTAAACTAAAATTATTAACATGTTAGCAGTTAGGCAAACAGGATGGAAGCCAATATAAATCAGATGTATGAATAAAACAATTCTTTAATTATTTTGAATACTTACAAATGTTTCGTAGTTTTTTACCTAGAATTACTCATTCTTTGAGGCTCCGTAAATATGTTAAATTGTATATCTATATTCTATATACATATATAAAGGTAAAACTTATTGAATAAGTTTTAGAGAATATTTTAAAGAATATATTAACTAGTGTTAATATTCGGCAAAATGATTATTGTCAATTAATATGTCTTTGCAAATCTGTGTTCAATAAAATAACACCCGAATATCAAAAGATCCTACCAATTTGTGACGCTAATCACATATAATGCTTCTAAAAATAATTTTAAAAAAAATCTTAAATCTTACCTGTACCCGGCTCTCTGTTAATCCGATTCTCATTGCGATTTCCTCCCTCATGAAGATGTCTGGATAGTGGGTCTTTGTGAAACATCTCTCCAGCTCGTTCAATTGTGCCGGTGTAAACCTTTAAACAAAATACCGTGAATAAGGCTTCTAATATAGGTTAAAACATTACTAGCTGAAGAAGATGATACTAGATCATAAGTGGAATTGGTATTCCTAGTTAATATCTAGTTTATTTATTATTATTAAATCAATACAGTTTGATACAAATAAGGTTAGAATGGTGGAGTCTGCGGTAATATAAAGTGTGCTACAGCCATCAGCTCCCGCCCAGCTACACTAATATTATAAAGATTAAAGGTTTGTTTGTTTGTTACGATTTAACTCAAAAACTACTGGACCGATATTTTTATATATTATCAGCGAGTAACATAGACTACATTTTTCTTGTCTATAGTATCTACTACATCTACATTGAGCCCGTGCGAAGCCGGGGCGGATTGCTATCTTAAATTAATTTAACTTAATTAAACTAAAACAATCTTGTCAAAATAATACAGTTTTAAAAGATTTTTAAAATTTAACATGTTTCTATTAGGTATAAACATAAAAAGTTAATAAGATAATGTGTGTGCTTGTGTACGCGTGTACGTGTGTGTATGTCGGGCTTGTTTGATGTAGTAAATTATAGGATTGTGTTACCTAAATTAATAGATAATTTTTTAATTTAATTGAATTAAATATGGCAACTTTGTGACATTTCAAATATCAGACAACTGTCATCTTTCTGTCTTCCCGCGACCACGGTTGCTGTAAAGCATCCGAAACGTCGGGATAAATAATTTAAACAATATAAATAATAAATCGCGTTTTAATCCGGTATACATTTATTTAAATATATCGGACCTCTGAAATATGCTCTACCAAACAAAAAAGGAATCATCCAAATCCATCCATAACTTGCGGAGTAATCGCGTAACAAACATCCAAAAAAAAAGCAACATACAGACGAATTGAGAACCTCCTCCATTTTGAAGGCGATTAAAAAACAGAAGAGTATGTTTTAAATAGACATGTGTAACACTGCGCCGCGCCGCGCAATTGCGCCGGCACGCTTCACTGCGCAGGGTGAGTCAGCTCATACATTCATAATGTGTCGGCGCACGGCGCAGTACTCACTCACTGAGTGAACTATGAGCGTGGCGTTGCGTGCGTTTCGGAGGTTTCACTGCTCGCTTTGCGCGTCCCATTTTGTTGCGTGGCGCAATTTTGAGTTGACTCAAGGAGCCGACGCACTTCACTGCGCCTGAGTTGCTGAGTTGGCGCGGGGAATTTTGCTGAGTTACCCATGTCTAGTTTTAATAATAATAAAAATGATATAGATACCTAGTCCTGTGTCTCTTTTGCTTGGCCGGCTTGTCGCTGTCTGATGCGGACGAGGACATGCTGACCGGCACCGTCGACATGTGCCCGCCGTGCTGTTGGTGGATGGCACCTGCGAGATGAACGTACATTAGCACCGCATAATATATCTATGTAATTTTAGTAATCTATACTAATACTATAAAATATGTGAATTTAAGTTTGTTTGTTACGCTTCACGCCAAAACTACTCAACCGATTATCATGAAACTTTGTACATGAATTCTTCGAGGTATTAGAAAGGACACGGGTTACTTTTAATTGAAAAAAATATTTTTTATGGAGAGTAAAATAAATATTTTAGGAGAGACGATTGTTTGTCAAAATATGCTCGCCCGCTAGACCAGTGCGAAGCCAGAGCGGGTCGTTAGTAATATTATAAAGAGGAAAAATTGTTTGTTTGTTACGATTTAACTCAAAAACTACTCGACCGATTTTAACTTTTTTAATTTTTCTTTCACCATTAGATAGCTACCAAGATAGATACCAAGTAACATATATATATTTATTGCCAAAAATGTTTTTTTTAATCATAAACATATTCCTAGTCAAGTTTAATACTTAATTAATAATATTAATATTTAGGTGCTAAAGCATTTATTATTTATGTATTTACTATGCATTAATCTACAACCTGTTAAGTTATGCAATAACAGAACAGAAAACTATCACGTATGTAAGTAGTTCGTTTCGTTCTCTCTGCCTCTTTTCTTTCAATCGTCTCTCAGATACAAAATCATTCACACAATCCATCTTGTCTTTTTATAATATAATGACTAACCAATTGTACCTATGGGGTTGTTACTTATCATTTAAAGGCCTATTATTTCATAACAACATTGCCATAGGTAATTCTTCATCAAGATTACACAATAGTCATTGACAAATTATTAAATAATATTTGTGTCCGCGCTTAAACGTATCTGAACTAAAAGAGGAATAATCGAGCTGAAAGAGAAACATTCTCACGCCAGTCTTCATTTAATCACCTAACGATACACAAGTGTAAATAACGTACCTACTGTATTATGGAAACATCTAAACACTATTCAAGTAAAGTGACGAGAAAAAGACGATAGTTTGTAATATTTTCTCAATGAATAAAAAGTATCTATCTTTCCCGTTTTTGCACATAACGCATGCAATAAACAGAAATGTCAATGACGATGGTTAAGTTATTCTAAATTTAAATGAAGAAGGCAATACCTTGCAGATGGTCGGCCCGTATGGAGTGCGCGAGAAGCCGCGCCCCGGGCGCATGGTGTCTCTCCACGCTCGGCTTGAGATCGAGCTTGCTCTCTGAGCACTGCTCCTTGTGACCTGACAAACAAAACTCTACTTTATCTCTACATATTTAAAGCAGATTTCTTGGAATATAAAACGATTGAAGGAAATTAACTACTCTACATCTATATGGCGACGCCGTCATCAGTGGTATTGAACTTCATAGGTCACCGGTTCAGATCCGGCTCAAAGGACCAAAAGATATTGGGAAAATGTATGAACGCGCCACGGTTGTTATGTGAACTGCAGTTCAACGCCAGTGATCACGGCGTCAAATATTGTGAGGAAAAATGCTGAATTGCTATGAACAGTCATTGTACCGTACAACCTCTAACTGATATATTTGTAGCGAAATCTACAATCCGCGCCTACAATCAGTATGAAGACGTAAATTCTGAATTATTCTATCAATGTTTCTACGAGCGCTGAGTATATATACAACACCTCAACATCAACCACTGGGGCCTTATAACCGGCCAGTCAGTGGTAAGACTGGTCCAGAGTCCCTTCAGGTTCGAAGAAGAGCACACCTTCCTTCGTCCACACATTGATAATATTTTTTCAATGAGATTAGAAGAAAACGCGCAGTTTGGTATATTGTTGAAGATATGCTAGCTAAATCTCTTAAATTCAGGTGAAACAGGTAGCTATTAAGAACTATGTACTAAATGCTTCGATCAACATTTAATACTATGTCAATGACTAAATGTTAATTTTTTTATTTATTATAGCCTATATAAAGAATTTAATTTAGGAAAGGGGAAGGTTGTTGAATTTTTATATAGAGTAAGGAAAAATAACTTTTAACATGTGAATTGATCCTAAGAACGTCGCAAATCAAGACATATTTACCTGTAACACAACATTTACATACACCCCATATTCGCTAATTTAACTAGCAAATGCCCCGTGGCGTTCCCATGCTCGTAACTTTATTGTGACTTCATTATTATTTATTGTGATGTTAATATTTAAAAATATTTGTTACATCACAATTCATGTTATATATGTAAATTGCTTTCTTATAAGAGCATATTATTTAATTGATTGGATATTTTTATTAAACAAAAACAATAAAACTCCAATGTATATAATTCCTGGCTTAATCGTTTAATGAACGACGATGAAAAAAACCTCAAACCTCAATCAAACAAATGGATCAATATTTAATTATTCAATGAAATTGAATTAAATTGTGAATAGAAAACAAACAGAATTTATTAAGAAGTTTATTCAAATGGCTAATGAAATGTGCCGGTATTTGGACGCAAATAGAAAATTCAAAGTGTCGTGAAGATTACCCGAGGCGCAAACGGTGGAACTTTGACGATTTCCTTAAGTCTCTGAGCTTAATGTTCTAACTTGGAATCTTGAAAGCGACATTTTTAATTATATTCGATTTAATAATGATACTAAAATGAGTAGATATTCAGAATTCAGATAGGTTTATCTCATACACATATAAGAAGATACTAAAAGATATTTCAATCGATTGTTATTTGGTACTTCAGAGACGCAAAATGAAATACTTATATAATAATTAAATGTCTACAAAAGTAAGAAGCAAAGAATTTGAATTACGTTCTCGTGAGAATAAGAAAATATAGATAGAATATTCATGTGTAGAATGGAAATGTTCTTAATCGAGAAAAAAACGTCAAGTGTCTGTAGAGTTTTAGATATTGGTACCTGCCTATCCAGCATGGAGCCTAAGATAAGATGTATTGATGATGAAGAATGATTACTATATATATAAATATGTATAACTGAAAGGTTTCTCCTAACGTTAGCGGTACACACGTTTTTACAAAAAATAATATTATGTTGAAATCTATTATTTTGTTCAATCATCCATGTTATTTTTCATGTTAGATATCGACAGATGAGCATGGGGTTCACTTGATGGTAGGTGATACCTCAGCCACAGAACATCAGTCAATGATGCGATGTCAACCTACTTTTTACTTTAAGCATTCTGAAATCCATAGATGGTGGTTTATTAACCAAAGGCGCCAACGAGCCTGGCTGCTGTAATAATATTATTTATCAATCGATCAATCCTTCCTCTAGATTTTATAATTCATTATCTATGTAGTGATTTAAATCAATGCAGTAATACTGTTGAACAAGTGACTGTAGACTGAAAGGAAATACTTGTGGTTCACACTGTTACTAATTATTATCCTTGGCTTTCAATCGCAGTTCTACATATAAAATCGATACCTCCTATGTCGTCCCTCCAACGGAACCACTGAAAATCAGTGTTGGGGCTCTAGGCCCCAACGTATGCTGAGTGGTCTTCCGTTTTTGGTGGCACCACTCTATTTATATTAAATAGATTTTTCATTATTGATTTGCATAGTAATGTTTATTAGTTGTAGTATTAAGTCCTTTTTTGTAATAGCTTTAAGTGGTGTTTTCCAAAATAAATGTTCTATCTATCTATCTATCTATGTATAGTGAGTCAACTAACAGTTCAGTAATTGTTCAGGAAAGCGATTTGAAAGATAATTTACAGAATAGGTTTTGCAGGATAATTTATGGAATAAGATAATATGAAGGTTGGATTTTTATTGATATCGAACTAATTCAAAATAAATTAAATATTTTTAATAAATATTGAAATCTCTTGCTTCGGTATAAAATTGTTTTGCTGTTTTTAACTAAGATTTAAAATGCATTTAAACCTAAGGGCAATTATTGTTTTTTAATTTTTTTAACACTGATATCATGAGTTGATCATGGTTTATTATGTACGTATATATAAAAAAACCAAAATACCAAAATTTGTTAGATGACTCCGTATACTTAGGAGGTATCGAAATATTCTAAGGACATTTAAGCTTAACTAAAGTTTAGATATTAGGTACAGTAGAGCTCAAGCATAATAAAGTCTAATAAGAAACAATAAACAGTAATTCAAAAACACAGTATGCAGTTACCTGAACTTAGCAACTGATACATTATTTCTGAACTTTTGAATTATATTTCTTACGCATGATTTTAATATGCTATTTTCCCACTTCTATTCTATAACGTAATATAGGTATGTCACTGATTTGCAGTGGACATCAATTATTACAAAAAAAATCTATAAGAGTGAGTGACGTGAGCTGTCAATTGCGGAAAATGGCGGAGTTCCGAACCTAATTTATTTTAAAATAAAAAATATTTTTATTATTTTTTCCTTATGTGATGTTTTCCGAAATTTGAATAGTTATTGAATTATAAATGTTGTCATTAACAAGACTTTGTTTTATATACATACATATATAGATTTCAAATAAGGCAAGAATCGTAGATATCAAACGTAGAAGATAATTTGACAAATTTGTCTTACTTATACCTAATTACTTATCATTTATATAGAAACTACATACCTATATATTAAAGAGGAATGCCTTTTGCTCCGGGGAACACTTTTCATAGGCCAGTAAAAGGGTTTTATGTGATTGCATCTCGTAAAACCGTTGGGTACGAGGAAGTTTCGTTATAGAGGCTATTGTGAGAATCTCTCTTCATCCGTATTGTAGGTATAGGAAGATCAAATTGTAGATAATATTAGATATATAAAACTATTTACTTTAAGAGCCGATGATAGATTATAACTAAATGCGATGAGAGATACTGATGAGAGCGATTCATGAGGGTGTATATAATATGTTATAATTAGCTAAGATTTAGGTTATTGTTTTATTTTAATAGTATTTGTATAGTTTGTTTTGATATAGTTATTGTTGTAAGTTAATTTTATAGCATAATTTTAAGCAAAAGCTTTGTAATATATAATACAATAAATTAATGTTTTTACATCAATGTTGAATTTATTTCAAAGTATTCGTTCAAATATCAATTATAGAATCATCATTTGAATTTTGTAATTTACTATTTTCATCCTATTCACATTCACACACACAATAAATAAAGCATATAGGGTGATTTAGCCGGTTTTCGTCCACTTAGTGGACTTGCCAGCTTATGGGCTAAAAACTAATATGTTCTACTGGCCCAACTCTAACAAACCGAATTTTTATTGAAAGCTGATATAGTCTATTTTAGGCTTACATTAAGTAGCAAATAATTATAATTAACGTTTTTTTTATATAAAATGTTTTAGTGAAAAGTACCGATTTCGTTAGTTTTCGTCCAAAAATGTTAGTTTTCGACCTTGTGTAGGCTAGTTTCCGTCCACGGTATATAAAGCATATCCATTGCACATTTTCTTATACATACATTTCTAATTATCACGGATCTCTGCAAGAGCTTTTTTAAGGCATCCTCAGAGTATCATGGTGCCTTTTTCTAGTTTTTTAGACGACGACGTCATCTATAAAAATGGGATTTATTAAAAATTAAAATAATAAAATAGGTCCAAACAATATACGCGATTACGTACATCATAATTGGGTTATATCGCATATATTCTACACGTAGGTATGTAGAAAAAAAGCTAAACGAAAAGTAACATAACGCTGTTTGTGATGGACGGAAACTAAATACTTAACCAGTATTAGTTTTCGTCCACTCATGGACGGAAACTAAAGCAATTTAGTATTTTTTATTTTTCGTCCACAATATTTGAATATATATTTATACTTGCAATACTGCTAAATTGGTGGACGGAAACTAAATACCAGACTAACTAACCACCGAAGATCATTCCATAATGATTTCAACTGAATTTTTTCGCATTCCTTATTTTAAACGACTAATCAAACTTTACTTGTATTTTTGTGTTTTCGCCCACGCGGACGAGAACTGAATATTTTACGAAATAGGTAGGTACTTCAGTTTTTGTCCGCCTCGATTTTTAAAGTACCTAATTCTTTAAATGAGTACGAAACACACATTTTAATATGTTCTTTATGTCTTTACTTAGTCATTAATACCCAAAACATAAGAAATACATGCTAAAACAATAAAAAAAACTGACTGCAAAGTTAAGTCGTACCACTATTTTTTTTACATTTATGATGACATGTTTGTAGCTCGGAAACAAGCCTCAGATAGAAGTAGCTTTTGTTCGAGTCTCAACTAGTTAATAAATATTTTGAGTTGATAGACATGCAGATTTGATTTTAGGGTCCGTAACGAGACCAATTTTGCGCGGTTGACTATTTTTATAATGTTATTCTACGTAAATGTTTTACAAGATCCGCGTTAGTGGACGAAAACAGGACCTGGACGGGAAACCGGCTAAATTACCCTACCTACATGAGAAACCTATATATTTATGCAACTGATATAGGTATGTTTATCAGTTTTGAGTACTTTACACAATTTTGTCAAACGAAAAATCATTTCAAATAATAAAAAAACCATTAAAATAAATTTGATAAATTAGTTAAGACAAATACGTGTAGAACATTAGCGTAAGTAAAATAATAATCTGCTTACCTCCTAAAGCTGTAGCGGTGAGATTATTGAGCATGGCCCCGAAAGGCCAAACCTGGCCGCGCCCTATACCGCCATCTTCATCCACACACCACAACAAACCAATCGTAAACGCTTACACCAACCGATCCGAACAATCCACACAGAGTCACGCACAACACCGGACGAAAATCATTTTCAGTTTTCAAATATAGAACAAAAAATATCGTCACACTTCAAAAGGGCAAAATACTGGCAAAAATCTGCCTTAATACTAAATAATTATCGCTATATTACACCCAATTAGTTTTAATTACGACTCCGCTCAAACTTATTTACACACTTAATTTTTGTTATAAAATTAATATAACCCGTTTAGTATCAATTTGTATAAATTTGCAGTTTGATTGGTTCGCCCTTAAAATGATCGTTTAATGTGGAAACCCGCCGACGACTGCTACAAAAACAGATAACGCGCATATTGTTGTACCACGGCCCACTCGTCGACGAAACAACAAAACTGTCGCTGTCCCTTACTAGCACATACAGACCCCGTACCCAACATTCCCTCTACACTGAGCATCAGTAATGGATGCTTACATTTTGTTTACGGTCGATTTGAACAAACGAATAATCTATTATTTCATTCGTGCACATATTATTGATACGGTGTTTTCGGGTTCATACAATATTCAAGAGCCAACAGTGGTATAGCTGTCCCTTTCAAAAGTATGGGTTTATTTCTACGCCTTGATGTATTTGTCTTTGTCTAACGCGGGTTTTCGTTATCGATGAAAATGGAACGCGTTCGCGCTGGCCAATAGGGATCCGTGGAAATCACTTGAAAGCATTGAGGCAGGACTATATTGAATTATTATGCGTATAGGAAGGGCGTTACATTTTGTAATGGAAAAAGCAAATATCTCGGTATAGATAGAAGAACTGGACAAGGGCGAATAACCGTTTGGACGGCTGAGTGCGATCTCTTGTATCCATTCTGCGATGTGGACTCCTTTGAATAAAGAATGTGAGAGGTTTTTTTTTAAATTGCGTTGATTGAAAGAAAGCCGACTCTATGAAACGTAGACGAATAATATAAGCGTAATAAATGTTTTTAAAAACAAACTCCGCTTTCTTATTTAGTTGAGGCGTTTTCCGGTCGCCTTCCGATTCCATGTACAGGCTGGTTCTAAAACCAGGCTTGTTCCTGGATTCTAAATATTGCCACCAAAGTAACATAGGTATGCCAAACAGTAATTTCAAAAGCCAGCATACTGGCTGCCCAAAAACAGAAATTTTAAATTTTAAACCGGAAGGACTCTCGAGCGAAGCAAGTTCAATAGGAGCTTGAACCCTAATATTAAAGAAGATTTAGGTAGAGCTGAATCGGAAATTTTATAACTAATGTGAAATCTCAATACAAACATAAGAATAAGAATTATTTATTTGTCAAAAACATGGTACAATAGTTGGTAATATCTTCTAGCGATCACATGTTTTGCCAGTAATTAGGCAAACAAATTTTATTGATTTACACACAATATAATAATCAATTACATCACACCGGTCACCGTATTGTAGTATGTCTGAAAAACTCTTTCAAGTCATAAAAGCTAAACAGAATTAGCCATTTTTTCAGTTGGCATCTAAAAACATTGAGTGGCTTATCCCTTAAAGTCTTAGGCAAGTGGTTAAAAATCCTAATCATTGTCATCAGTCCGCTTTTATGATATAACGCAGTTTTGCAACGAGGTATAGGTAGTAAGTAGGTTAGAATCTCTTAATGGAATACAACAGATATCTCCGGTTTTTGTAAAAAAGTAAGGGTATTTTTTTATAAAGACATAGCACTCGACTCCATTAATAATTTGAAGGTTCATTATACTATTATGTGCTTTTAAAAAAATCTGAACTATATTTTTAGTATAGGTAAGTATTATAGGGTCAGACGTTTAAATTTTAATTAAATAATTAAAGCTATTAACATTTAGCAAATGCTTATTTATATAAAACATTCTAGGTCTAGGTACTATAATGGCTAGATAATTGCTAGGTACTATAATGGCTAAATAAGAAAAGAATTTAAAGACAAAGTCAGAATAATTTTAAGGTCTTAAAAGTTACGTTTGTTAATGATTATTCTCAAAAGGATATCTCTCTTAAAGGAGACCTCCTTTTTATACTTTTTATTCACCAGATCGTCGTGTTTTCGGGCTTGTTTTACTAGTTAATTACCTACATGATAGGTTTTACCAATAACGGTTGGTTGGGTTTTATTTAAAAATTAACATTTTTGTGATAACATTTAGAAAACAATCACATAACTTTTCGGACTTTGGAAAATGGTTTTTAACAGTCGTTAAATCTCCGGAAAATCTTAACATTTACCGCAGGTTCTTTGAGCTTTAACAATAACATATACAGCTAGATAGGGAGGTGATATTAGATTGTTTTTTCTTTCGTAAGATATTAGTATATTGAAACATTTATAGCTTGAAGGGAAATAAACAATTTAATAAGATGACAAAATGAAATTCAGCGCACCGTTCAATGTTCAGGCGGCACAGGCGGTGCCGGCAGGTCGAGGTATTTTAAAATGAAATACCGTTCACAAGCGCTCTCAGGACTCACTGTAATTGGAAGCCGACTGTAATTACACTTGTGTGCCTTTGTGAGGGGGAACTGTAGTGTACATACTGCTATATATTTCAATGCACATAGCTTATACAATATACGAGTACATGCTCTCAGTATATGAAGCCGAAAGTTTTATTTTGAAACCTCAGAGTACACTTTTGACGGGCTCCTTGGCGCGCTGGGCTCGCGTTCCGTTGGGTTAAAATTCCATTCATGTGTAGATATAATTTTTTGTAAACATGTTCTCTACATATGGTCACTTCGGCCATTAAACGGATGAGAGAAATATTGAAATTTCCACCGGGTAACATACCACGGTTCATTCGACGGGCTCGTTGTCGCGTTTGGTAGAACACCTACCTTGCGCTCGGATGGGTCGCGAGTTCGAATCCCGCCAGGACGACATGTTTATAACTTTCAAAAAGCATGTTTTCCCCACATCTATTCACTTCGCGTATTAAACAGTTGATAGAAATATTCAAATTCCAACTAAGTAACGAATCACTGCTCATAGATGGAATAGGGTGAAATACACATTGTGCGTTTCGGTCTATGAATTTCCGAATGCTCGAATTAAAAATTAGGTCGAAACTAATAATAATTGACTGACGTTCTATGACTGAAGTGTCACCGAGCAAGTGTTTTCAATTGTCTTATGGATTGAACTGATTTTATAAATGCATAGACGAAACTACTGTGGTTCGTTATTTTAGAGGTATAAACATTATATTACTAATGATATAAAATAGGAAGTAGGAGTTAGAATGAAAGTTCGACATTTCCTTAGTGTTCTGAGATTCACTCGGTCAACGTCGCGAGTTAAAACTTATAAATCCTAATAAAATTGATGCTTTTATCACCTGTATAAAGGTAAGAGAAGAGATTGTTATCTATATACATATAATAAAAGAGTAGGATCGAAATTACGCTTCACTAAATATTTTTACCAGAAATTAAGAGGGGTGATAAAAGAAGGGTAGCAGAATGCATAAATGCAATTTTTAAGATTCTTGTCTGTCTGTCTGTCTGTCCGTCTGTCTGTCTGTCTGTCTGTCTGTTTGTTCACGCTAATCTCCGAAGATACTGAACCGATTATCATGCAATTTACACAAATATATTAAGGAAAGCCCGGGGCAACATATAGGCTTTGTTTTATCGAAATCGGTTATCGGAAAGAAAAGTAATCATCATTTAAATATTATTTTAAAGGCACCATATCACCAAATTTCAATGCAAACTGACTCGCGTTGAACTTTTTCGAATTGTCAGATGTCAATCACAGTCTGATATGTAAATGAAATAGTTTGATAATTTCGCCGTTTTTGATATGTGTTCGTGGCATAGTGGATATACGGTCGTACTACGTAATTTCAGATGCGAGTTCGAATCATCACTCAGGGAAATATTTTTTTGTATTTATTTTTTTATATTTTTAAAAGAACTAATATTGAAAATAGAAAATGTATTATTGAACTATTCTATTATATAAAAATGTATTTCTTATGAGATCGTTTATTTCGCATTTTCATCAATCCTTTCCTTTCCAAGGGAATTAAACAAAAATATGCCATCAAAAACATAAGTTGTAAAAAAAGCCAAGTCTTGCAACTCAGTTCTTTTATCGTAAAAAGTTGTGAGATCCATATAATACCAAGTCGGTCAATTTATTCAGTCTCTACTGAAGGATCCTTCTGTCTTAAGTAATTACATGATAAGCTAACCTTACAATATCTTATAGTGATCGTATCAATGCCAATATTAAAAATCTTTGATGTTTAAAATAAATAGATTGGCTCGGCTATCGCATGAAATCACAATGTATCTTTTTTTATTTTATTAAAAACATAATGTATCTCATAAGTAATACATATTATATTAAATTAGATTGTTTAGTGCGATTGCCAAGTCAATCTATTTATTTTAAACATCAAAGATTTTTAATATTGGCATTGATACGATCACTATAAGATATTGTTAGGTTAGCTTATCATGTAAATACTTAAGACAGAAGAATACTTCAGTAGAGATTGAATAAATTGACCGACTTGGTATTATATGGATCTCACAACTTTTTACGATAAAAGAACTGAGTTGCAAGACTTGGCTTTTTTTACAACTTATGTTTTTGATGGCATCTCATTTCTTTTTGTACATAGTCCTTTTCTTAGTTTATTTGGATAAGAATTAATACAAAGCTATGGATAACATAGTCTGATTTTGATCGGCATTTTTATCAACTTTTTAATATAAAAAAGTAGTTATAGTGACATAACTACAATAGTTGGACATATGGTCTCGTGAAGTTTTTTGTAGATTTTGATATGTTCTATAATATTGTAGAACGTTCTTTTGTTCTATCATCAATACTTTCCGCAGCACATGCGGTGAAAGACATTTTATGGCTTATTTTTTTACACCTTGGGTTGTTTTTAGTAGGGATTTCTAAGGATCTCTATTTTTTCTAGTAATAAATACCCTATGTTACTCAGTGATAATGTAGATTTCTAACTGTAAAAGAATTTTTAAAATCGGTCCAGTAGTTTTTAAGTTATTCATCACATACAGAAATACAAAAAAAAATTGTATATCTAGAAAACTGGACCGAAATTTCAAAATATTGTAGTTTTTCCTTGATTTATAGACTAAACACTAATTGTATTCTAAATTTCAAGTTTCTATGTCTGCTAGAAGTGCCTTAGAGTTTTGATGATCGGTCAGTCAGTGAGTGAGTGACAAATTATCAAACTTTGACTAGTTATAATTCTTAAACTACTGGTTCAAACAGAATGATATTTGAAATATACCGAGTTTATACAATGTCTGCTTAGTGACTGAAAATTCAGGATTCTAGTTTTATCCACAACGAAGTTATAGGGGGTCGAAAATGGCCCGAACTACTTCGAGAAAAGGATAGTACGGCCGTGCCACTTTTTGCTCGACTTGGCGGGGGCACTACCGTGCCCCCAGATATGAAATTAAAAGTGATCAATTAAATGAAATAAATATAGAGGTGGATATAGTATCTTCCATACTAATTAAATTTATAAAAAAATAAGTATTTGGCCAACATAGCCATAGTATTTTTTTCATTCATTTTACGTTGCATTTCTCCATACCTTCATTTTATTCGTATTTAGACATTTTCTTGGCGTTTTTTCCATGTGTCGCAAGTATTTTCAAACCCCGTACAATTTTCGTGCATATATTTAAGACGGAAAATGCATTGAATCCAATCTTCGACTGAACTCTGATTAGTGGAAAAAAGACACATTTCTGCATTTTGGTGACGTAAAATTTGATTGATATGCATCTCCCTAAAGTTTCTTTAAAGTCAGGTTAATTTTTTCAATTAATATGGTATTTCTTTTGAATTTCAAATCATCATTTGAACCCCAACCTCAACCACCATTAAACATGTCGATAATATGATGCAAAAGCAACCGTCAATGACTACTCTGATAGTTCTTTCCGAAAAGAAATCACCAAGTACAGAGGATGGAGGATATATGATATGAAGAAAGCTTGCTCAAAAGTTCAGCATAAAGTGATCCCCACGCGAACGAAGTCGCGGGCATCAGCTAGTTTAGTAATAAATTAAGTGTCATTTCAAATAAACTTAGATTTTCCTTTTTTCCTTTTCTCTCTTTTTTCTCATTATTTGGATTCTCTTTTTTTCTATATACATATACTTATTTGTATGTTAGTTTGTGTTATACAACTGTTAAATTGATATTTTCTTTACATTTTCAAATCTTTAATAGGTACATGTTATAATATACCTAATAAATTAGATTTGAGAGTGGTTTTATACACTTTTTATTCAATTATAACACAAATACATACTATAGGTATAGCGTCACGGAAAGCTCCGTTTGTAAACCCACTTGGCTCGTTTGTAAATATAAGAGTTTTTATTTAGTATTTGACCTATTGAAAACTGCTGTTCAGGTACTAAAACTAACGGTTATAATCGCTGAGCTTGACTATAATGTAGAGACTTTTATGATCGAGTCATTCAAAAATGTATGTGATTGTACCTACACTACTTTCAACAATGTAACTAAAACACTCTTTTTAAATCATGACCATCGTATAGTAGTTCGTCATTACAAACCCTACATTATGACGATACAAAACAAACAGCTTTCAAAAATCCTATTAACGCCGCTGAGGCGCTAAACGATGATTTTTAATAAAACAATATACCCCTCTTTTAATATTGGTTATGCCTCGGGGTATCATGCAATATGCAAATACGAACAATCCTATCTTTATAATCTATTTAAACCAAAATGTATCTTATTCTATACATTATAGTATTGAAAATGAAATGTTTTGTAAATTTTGCAGAACAACTTGAATTTCAAAGGATATTAAACTTTATCGTCATATAAACAAAGGCGATATTTCTGCGTTAGTTTATGGTTAATAAGGCATTACAGAAAGGGCTGAATGTAACGCATCATGCCCGTAAAACCGCGCGTAGTTTATTATAAGTTAATACGCACCCGCCTTAGCAGATAGCTTGTAGTACAGCGCGGGACAAATAATTTAGAAAATATTTAGATTATACAAAAAACAACAATGAGATAGATGAAAAGGTTTCCCTTAATAAACATAAAAACAGATGGATTTACTAAAATCAAATAATTATGTAATACTATTTCTAACTGTCTACTAATTCATGATTTTATATCTGGGGGCACGGTAGTGCCCCCGCCAAGTCGAGCAAAAAGCGGCACGGCCGTACTATCCTTTTCTCGAAGTAGTTCGGGCCATTTTCGACCCCCTATAACTTCGTTGTGGATAAAACTAGAATCCTGAATTTTCAGTCACTAAGCAGGCATTGTATAAACTCGGTATATTTCAAATATCATTCTGTTTGAACCAGTAGTTTAAGAATTATAACTAGTCAAATTTTGATAATTTGTCACTCACTCACTCACTCAGTGACTGACCGATCATCAAAACTCTAAGGCACTTCTAGCAGACATAGAAACTTGAAATTTAGAATACAATTAGTGTTTAGTCTATAAATCAAGGAAAAACTACAATATTTTGAAATTTCGGTCCAGTTTTCTAGATATACAATTATTTTTTGTATTTCTGTATGTAATGAATAACTTAAAAACTACTGGACCGATTTTAAAAATTCTTTTACCGTTAGAAAGCTACATTATCACTGAGTAACATAGGGTATTTATTACTAGAAAAAAATAGAGATTAACGTGACAAACGTAATTAGCTAACCTAACAACATCTTATAGTGATCATATCAATACCAATTGAAAATATTTGATGTTTAAAATAAATAGATTGACTTGGCAATCGCACTAAACAATCTAATTTAATATAATATGTATTACTTGTGAGATACATTATGTTTTTAATAAAATAAAAAAGATACATTGTGATTTCATGCGATAGCCGAGCCAATCTATTTATTTTAAACATTTAAAGATTTTGAATATTGGCATTGATATGATCACTATAAGATATTGTTAGGTTAGCTTATTATGTAATTACTTAAGACAGAAGGATCCTTCAGTAGAGACTGAATAAATTGACCGACTTGGTATTATATAGATCTCACAACTTTTTACGATAGAAGAACTGAGTTGCAAGACTTGGCTTTTTTTACAATTTATGTTTTTGATGGCATAAAGTTTTTCTTTCAAAAATATTATTTCATTGCTCAGAAACATTTTTAGATTTCTTAAAAATATTTTATACCAATAATTAAGTAATTTTATTTTTATAGTGTTAATAAATCAAAAGTAGCTAAATATCCAAAAAGTTAAGTCTGTAATAAGTTTTCGCTATATTATGACTTATAAACCAAATACCTGTGGATTTCAATTAACAAAAATGTTTCTAGTGACTATTAAATTCGTTGTTTTATAATAAACATATTTAATGTACCGTTTGGTGGAGAAAACCAAATCGTTGCAAAAGTTTGTTCAGATCCAAGTCTAGTTGGCCCTTGTTTGTATAATATACGATTTTTTAGATACTGTTATTTATGAAAAAACTTACTTCTTTTTACAATTTGTTAATTTTATTCAATGTCCCAAAATTATTGTCTCGCAGTGCAGAGCGACCCCAGTATATCGGTGCTATTGTAATAAAGTTACACGGTTTTTAACTCGGCTAACTCACGCGCTATTGTCTGCGCTCGCTCGACTTGGCACGCGGACACGCTTGTGTCTGGTATACATACAACATTAATCAACTATAATAAATACATTACAGTTTATATTTACCTTATATTAAGATGAAAATATTGAATTTATAATTAGGTTCAAGAAAATAATGAAGCTTTACCTTCTTAGTTGTGCTTTTTTGTCTTTTTTTTCTCAAATTGTAATTTAGTTTGTTTTTATAAAGATTAAAAACCCACCGGATTGTTCTGAAGGTCATTTTACTCCATGTTGTTGTCGTTGGGGCTTTTATTTTTATTAATATCCAATTACACCTATCCTGTATTCCGATGGGTCGTGGATTCGAATCCCACCACCTCCACATGTTGTATAATTTTATGTCTAGTCGCGGGTTTTGACCGGGTAATGAACTACCGTTCATTGATGAAAAACCCATGAAGCAGCATCATTAACTGATGTTCTGACGTAACCTACCATAAAGTCACGCTCATCTGACATAATAAAAAATATACCTTAAAAATTTAAAACCCACCGATTTTTTCTTAAAGTAATTTTACTGCGCTATAACGATAAATGTTTCATTTCTAACTTAGATTTCTTTAGATTTCAAAATATTTCTTCGCGATTAAAATCTTACCGAGCGTAGTCTCCTAGGGATGTGACATAAAATGTATCGATATCGATAGTAATGCTACAACTATAGATCTTTTAAATAAAATACTGTATACCGGATTAAAACGCGATTTATTATTTATATTGTTTAAATATCAAATATCAGACAACTGTCATCTTTCTGTCTTCCCGCGACCACGGTTGCTGTAAAGCATCCGAAACGTCGGGATAAATAATTTAAACAATATAAATAATAAATCGCGTTTTAATCCGGTATACAGTATTTTATTTCAATGTGTGATACTCGCGTTAATAAAAGACAATATTAACGATCTTTAACAATTTATGAGCATTGTTTCATTTCACTCACATAAACTATAAATAATAGAACGTAAAATAGACTACATCGTAGTGTGGTATAGACTTATAAACAGGATTTATACAATATAACTCAACTCTAGGATTGTACATAATTTACAAGAACTTTATCTAATGTTTCGGCGATATAATCGTGTCGTTGTGATATAATTCAGCGACTTAAATCCTGGCTATTACGAATTAAGATTTCTATAGAAGTTATTCTTAAATTTATATTCATGGATGGAAAAACCGTGAAGTGCACATTGCGCGTTTTGGTTTTAGTCTATGCATTTTCGAATGCTCGAAGTAAAAAGTAGGTCGACAGCGCATCATTGACTGATGTTCTGTGGCTGAGGTATCACCTACCATCAAGTGAACCTCATGCTCGTTTGTCGAACGAATAAAAAAGCTTTTATTATTAAATGCATCGATAAAAAAATATGCGACTCAACATTTGTTTTCCTCGATCAACTATTTTATCGATATTGTTTCGTAACATCACTAGACACAAAGTAAAAGCGAAGCGTTGTTCCCGCAGTCCCAGGAGGGCTAGTATATTGTTATTTGTACCTGAATACCTCCCCCCCTCGCGCCCCCACTGACTGTGCTACTAATGCTTACCATTAGATATTATGATATTCTAATAATATACAGTATTATGCTGGAAAATAATTATATTTTCCATTGCTAATATTTATTAAGAATATAATGAAATTTGAAATGAAATGAAAATTAATAATAAAAAATAAAGCAATTTGCTTTATTTAGCCACTATAAAAAATAAAAATACACTTATCCTTAAAACTAAAACATTTAAAATTTAACTTAGCTAAAATAACGTTCTAAGAGCACAAAAAAATCCAAAATATAAATAATAGCAATAAAAACAAAATAAAATAAAATATTAATTAAAGATGTGACTAAAAAAGACAGCCACTCAGCGTTTGCCACATCATTGTTCAATGTGTGTGGCGCTGATTTTCAGCGGCTACTGCTTCGGCTGTTTCGCTTAGATTGACATAACAACTGAACACAAAATCCAACATACATAAAAAACATTGCCTATTTTATTGATTTTTTATTAGATTCCGTCTAGCGAGAATCCAATGAAAGAGCTCTTGTTACACTTGCAATTCCCTCGAATCTAATGGAAAAATATACAAGATATCGTAAATAAACTTTGCATTTACCTTTGAAAAAAGGATTAAAAGACACCCAGACAGAGACAGAGATTTTATCTGTAATCTGTACAACAAACATACTGTACACAGGCTACAGGCTACAGTCTAGCTTTACGCGAGTACGACTCACAATTGATCGCTTTTTCAACTGACGCTTCTCCACTATCATGGTTTATGTAAAGTGACCCACAACTTACAGGAAAATATTCCTATTACAAATCTGATCCTCTGATCACATGTACCAATAAGAATTTAATTACCCGCACGTACTTAATAGAAGTTTTATAGTTCCTTGGAATACAGCTTAATGTAATTAAGAATTTGTTTGTTTATGGACGGAATCTCTAGAATTCTTTAAGAATAAGCCTACTTAACTAAGCTAGTTTAGTTTACGTTACTTAGTTTTATTAACGTTGGCTACATTAAAATTTTATTAATTTTTAGGTATTTTTTTTGTTGTTTTTAGGTTTTTTTTTCTTTTGAAGATTTAGGATTCGATGTTAAATACAAAGCGCATACCGATAAACATTAAATAACAATGTGTTTAGATACATACTTAGATTTACAGAATTTATTTTATTTTCTTCTTTTTCTCCTTGCGACCGGGCGCAATATGTTCTCTTCTTTCACTCGAATTTTTTAATTGCATCGAAAAATAAAGATGGCAAAGCTAGATACAATTTTAATTTATCCATGGTTTTTTATGAAGAATATAAAGTTCCAAATCCGTGTTTAGCTATAGATCAGCACATTAAGTAGTATAAAGTTGGGCGGGCGGTTTGGGCGGCTTGGGCGGACTGGGCGCGCATACAAACGGCGGTTAACATCGCGCCTAAGTCAAAGTATTAGCTTTGATTTATACTGAGAGTGGAGGGGAATTCGCGATACGAAATTGTGTTTTTATCCAAGTTTGAAAACGTTTTTGAATCGATATTTAACCCGACGATTCCAGACGGAGAGATGATTATGTTTTTTGTGTGTTCAATTACCTACAATCTTCGTAATGAAAATCTATTTCTTTACTATACTATGTAAGTCTAAACTTGTTGAATTTTGATATAATTATATGAGTTCGATTCGTGTTAACTGTGATGTTGACAGACACTTTAATAATATTTTTATTTAGTTAATTTAAGTAACTACTACTTGTATGTAGTAGTAGTAGTATTTAAGTAGTTAGTAAATTTTATTTCTACAAAACAAAAATTGATTTTATTAAACCAATTTACAATTTTCTTTATAATTATATGTTTCTTTATCTTCAGCTTGTTTTTTAAGTCATAACAATTAGGTCTTTTGAATAATCATTACATCAGGTGATAAGATAAATATTGAAATGTTTTTATATATTTTTTTTAATTGAAACAGTTGGATTTCTAACGCCGTCATAAATGAATAAAAGATTGAAATAAGAGGGTAGATGATCAGCAACAACGCATCGCTGACGCAGCAACAATTTCATATTGTGTGCGCGTGCCGCAGCCAGGTGAGGGAGGGTCGTGGGTTCATGCTGCTTTGAACTGCAATAAGTATTACTTATAAATTAATTTCACCATGATATTATATTAAGACCAGTATATTAATTTATACAACTTTTACTATGTGATCGACTGTTAGTTCATTGTCTTTTATTAACCAGAATATCACACATTTAAATAAAATACTTTATATCGAATTACAGTCAATATCAACTCCGTAGGAATAGATAGCGTTAGTATGGCAACTTTGTGAAAATTCAAATAAGACTGCTGTTTTGATTATTATCCTAGATTTAATAAGGAAACGCTAATATTGCGTTAAATTTTAGGTAAGGCGAGTGCTCCTAGTTATTAAATGTAAGTGCTTAGTTATTAAAAAAGGTCACGATTATTATCCCTTGAACACCGGCGAAAAGTGGCCAGTCTATCGGTCTTCTACAGGTTGCATTCTAGTGAATGTGCATCCGAGCTGCACCAACTAATTCCACCATCTCCGTTTCATACCCGGATATCCAACGCACGGCGGGTTCCATCCTTACCTAGTGGAGATACCACATGTTCGCACAGGCCGCTTCGCTTCCTGTTTTCTCTCTCCCTGCGTCTGTCTTTCACGAGCAATACAACATGGCTCTTTTTAAGTCTCGAATTAATAGGCATCTCCTAGGTAAGCGTGTCTTAACATCATAGCCCGCAACAGCACTTTCCATCAGGTGAGATGGCGGGCAAACGCTTACCTATTCTTGAAAAAAATAAATAAAAAGGGTCACGATTTAAAAAAGGTTCGATATAACTTTAAAACGTAAATAATATCTTGTAATTTAGTTGGTAACAACTTTAAGGCCCCAAGTGGAAGTCATCAAGTAAAGGTGCATTTAATAATCAGTTGATTGATGTTTATTACCAAAGGGCGTCCCATTTGACCTGAACACAAACTATTCTAATTCTAAAATAGTTCAACACACCCTTATTTTGATTACAATAAGGTCTAATTTTCTTTAACAGGTACGTATACCAATGTTTCTAATAATAAATAGTACGATTGTCTGTCCGTTCTCACGAAGAATGCTTTGTATAATTATGTGACATGATTTCGTTTGACGTTTGAACGTTTATTGAAACTTTCATCTATTTAAATGCATGCGTTTTGAAGGGCCATTGTCAGATATTGAAATATCAAAGGTAGGAGTGCAATTGTGAATTTAATAACATCGCATTAATGTGATGTTGCAAACTGATTTACTATTTATTTGACAGGTAACATTGTGAAAGGAGTTTTGCTTGGCTACGTTGAGTGGAAGGCATCACATCAGGAAGTCATGCGTTCATACCCAGATTGAGTGTTTGATGATTTTTATTTTTTTATCCGTACTTAAATAGGTAATGAAAACTAAGATATATTAAGTAAGATATGTAATCGAATAACTGATTTTTTTAATAATACAGATACAGGTAAACAGGTGTCTTCCTCGAGCTTTGTTGGAGATTAAAAGTTATCTGTTAAGGAAAATATAGCAATTTTGATATACATTACATTAGAATTAAAATTTTATACTTTTTGTTCAAAAATTGTGGAGTCATCGTGTTTCGAAATGGTAAAATTAGTGTGTTGTAGCTAGATTAAAGAAATTTCAAAATAAGACTGTGTATAGTATAATTTATTATGCTGAACAAGAATACAACTTAAAACATAAAAATTTACCAAACCTGTTGTTGTAAAATATTTGAAATTGATATATCATTTACGGTTTAGCTTTACTGACGTGTACTACATATTAATTATTCAGTAAATATCATCTAAAATGTAAATACTCGTAACTTACCGTGACAAATGATAAGACATCATACTAACAGAAAGTGAATTCACTGTACATACAATGTTCGTACTATGTATGTATTATATTGAAAAAAGCTACGGCGTAGATGTGCTACAGCGTGCATTCTACGAAGTGAGTGTTTATTGGTAACTGCGATAAAATTGAAATGCTATAGTAGATGTATATGAATACGTGCGTAACTTCTTAGATCACGGATGCGTTGCTGGACTATGAAACACGACTAAATGTGAGTCGGATTCGTATAGGAATAATTCGATATTAACACACTATTCTAGTGTTACATTAGAAAATAATTGTGTATTCATTCAGGCCGGTATCCTAAGTACATATTCAACCCAAACACTGTCTGTTTTAACACTTAATTTTAACATTCTCTATATCTTTTTGACTGCCAATAGTCTGAGCCTGTTGTTTTCGTTATGATTTTGTTTAAATACTTTTAATAATGATATAGTATGCAATTGAAAATTGATATAAAAGGAATCACAAGTCTTAATAAATAAAAACTTGTGCAAAGTATCGATTTGCGCCTGGGAAAACGACGCACCAGCAAACAAATTAACGACTTCACCACTGCCACTGACACAATGATGAAGAGACAGTTTCAATTATATGTGGACTAAGGGTGGAGTAGGTACAGTGTTAAATAAAGTCTTAGTAAGTAACCCTAGATTTACATAGAAATAAATAATTGTGTAATTGTATGAAGCGTAGCTAAGAATAAATATCGAAAGGAATCAACTAGAAATTTTCGCGAAATAAAAAGTTGATCACGTGTATCTTCAGACCAGAATCGCACTCATCATTATCTTTAATTATTCGATATAGTAGATTAATGCATAATTACTGAAATATAAAAAAAAATCTCTTCGATATGTCATGCTTTGTCATAGAGCGCACTATTAAAAATACAAGTTCAATTAAAAAATCAAAAATTAGTAAGGTATTATAGTATGTACTATTTTTCGAATCTTAAAAAACATTTTATAGGGATACCCAATTTAAACATTTTAAAGGGGGTATCAAATGTTTTTTAAGATTCGAAAAAGATACCAAACACTCTCCTTTTTTTTTTTAAATATCCTTCTAAAAGGCGTCTAGTTGTATGTCCTGATGGTGTATTATTTTAGCCTACAGAACCAATATATATAATCAATTATAATACAACCCTAAAAATTGCACCATAAGCGAATGTCAGATTAAATAAAGGCGCGTCCACACCCCGCGGAGTTAATGACGTTGCAAACAGGCGCTCAATAAACAGATATTAGGCGATTACGCGCCACGTGCCGCCCGCCCGTGCGCGCCGGCCCTAATCACAATAAATATACCTTTATGCATTCAAATACATTTGTTAACGACAGGAGATATATTATTCTATCAGTCACTTCATTGTTTATTAGTGTGTCTAGTTAGGATATAACCTGTGATTTATATAATATCGAAAGTACAATATTTTGGCTTAAAACCTGTAATATCAGTATAGCTTTTTACAGATATCATATTATAAGCTAGTAGTAACACGCTCCGGCTTCGCACGGATGCAGTATAGATGTACCATACACAAAAATATGAATATATTACTCGCTGATAATGTTTTTTAAAATCGGTCCAGTAGTTTTAGGTCCATATTCCAAGACGTGTCTCAGTTTGAATCTAGTTTTCAGTTCTCAAGAATAGATTACGACTTGAGTAACGTCTTGGAATACAGGCCTTAGAGTTTATTCGTCATAAACATACAAAAATGCAAATATTTCCTCTTTATAATATTAGTGTAGATAATAAATCCTTGAAATGAAAACCGCATTAAAAACGGTTGTGAACAGACGATCTACGAGTTCGTGCAAAAGCTTGAGATTTTTCAATAGTATAAATAATGAAATGTAATAAATATTATTAGTATGGATTCCTTAAACAGTATCCATTCCTCAAAGGCTGGCAACGTAAACGCATGCACGTTTATGGTGTTTTTTTTTTAAGCATGGATTCACACGACGACAGCGGCGTCCATCACAGCTATCTCACTATCGAGGCACAATAAAGACCTCCCGCGAGATCGATTGCGATCGAAATAAAAATAAAATGAAATAACACAGTCCCCAGCCAGCCGGAAGCGCACGGTAGCGGCCGCCGCCTCAATTAGCGAGCAAATGTTAGAATTTTGTGTGAACTGCACGTTGTCTAGAGGATGATCTTAAACTTTAATTGTAATTTGATTTAGCGCTGCCAAGCATTAGGCCACGGTGGCCGCTACAAGCTGCAGACATGATATTTCATACTTTTTATAATCGGCGCACACTTAGCGCTCGAGTAGCTACATGAGTGTCGGCCGTGTGTGCTGGCGAGTCGAGAGACGCTCTCTCGGCCGTATTATAACACATTTTTTTCTCTAAAAATTATTCACTCACTCAATAATTATCATATATTTAGCTCAGCCGTCAACACTGGCGAATTATTGTGATGGAGGATAAGATCCTCTTTGAATATTTGTATCTCCTATTATAGATATCTACATATTTATTAATTAAATAATATTAAGTGAAATCACTATTGCAATGAGGCTTCAAGTTTTAAATGAGTTAATAATTAATTAATCTTAGACTGTAAGTTATGACGAAAGAGCTCATAGTTCTTTATAATAATATGTAATCAATCACAATATAATAGAAAACATAACGCCTACAGATAAATAATTATGTTATGTATGATCGCACCAAAAGGAACACCTGTATACAAAATGTGTAAATGAAGCGCGCACGCATTATTTTCATGCAAGCACACGCACATGCACACACACAAACGCACATGCACACACACGCACGCAACACACGCACGCACACACACACGCAGTCATCAATATGTAGCCCATTGTACTCTTTTATTAAACATCTCCCGGCGATGTGAAATTACATTCAAGCGTATATTAACTGAAGCATAAGCACGATCCTCTTGCGAGACGGGTTCGTTGGTGCGTTCGGTAGAACACTTGTGGGTCGTGGGTTCGAATCCCACCGGGACGACATGTTTATAATTTTCTGTAAGCATGTCTTCCCCACGTCTGGTACATCTTCGGGCATTGAAGGGGTGGGAGGAATATAGAAATTCCGACCGGGTAACGAACCACCGTTCGTAGATGGAAAAACCGTGAAGCATTGCGCGTTTCAGTCTATGGGTTTCCGAATGCTCGAAGTTAAAAGTATTGTAGGTCGACAGCGCATAATTTATCCTATTGAAAAAGTGTCACCTGACATCAAAAGAACGTACCCGTCGTCTGACGATATCCAACAGAAAAAAAATCATAAAGCTTAAAAAATAATATTCATAATTTGTATTATTTTAAAAGATAGCCGTATAGATACATTACAGGTCCATGAGGGCTAAAACAGGCGTATAATGTGAGGTGTCGAGGGTGTGACCCCCGCCATATAAATCAGGTCTGATTTAATATTAATGATGTTTTAACCTTAGTGATTTATTTCGGTTGGTACAAGGGAAAAGCTTTTGACATTGACTTTTACTATATTTAAATTTTTTTTTTTTGAAGTAGTGATACTATCGGATCTGATAGTCGTTGTCCTGTTCAAACGTTAGGTTCAAAAAATAAGAAATCCCGAATCCTATCGCAGCGCCTTTTTATTTTAATATATTGAAATTAACTTATCGTTAGATTCAAATAAGTCTTTCAGTTTAGGGATGATTCAAACGTGCAAGTCAGTTTAATGATTGGTTGATATTTTGGACTTCCGACATATATTTTTTTTATTTTAATTTTATCATAAGCGATTAAACTTATTTTGTTAGTTTGGATACATAAAAAGTTCTTGAATTTTAAAATATGATACCGTCGTTATCTACTTTAACTTAACATACCTACCTAAAATTGAATTCTTTATGTATAATAGTCAGACGTTTGACCGCGATCCCACCTAATGGTAAGTGGTGATGCGATCTAAGGAAGTCCACGTCTGTTTAAAAACAGCCTCTTCACCCTGGCCTTAAAGATACCCAAGTTATAGTGGTCCGAAAAGACAGAAGCCGGTAGGGAGTTACAATCTTCCAATTGCTCACAATTATTAGTAACAACTTCCAGTAAATGAAATAACTTTTACAGAATTCAATCGCGATTTATTCCGGTAAAAGTTATTTCATTTAAATTCGTGATACTCGCTTTTATAAAAAAACAATATTAACTTTTACCAGTACATTAAAATTTCACCTAAATGATATTGACTGGGACACACTACTCATGTAACAGAATAGGATATGTAAGTAATACTGTACCATTTCCGCTAGCTCCTATGCCTCGGGCCGCGTGTTGCGAGATCCCCAGTTTTGTTTATTGCTAATAACGCGTCCTGAGCCAACGCTACCAAATTGCCTGTGTCTTGTGGGGCCCCACACCCCACTACTTTATAATCATAGTTTTTGTATTATCTACCGAAATGTGTAAACAATAATGTGTAAGAATTCTGTTATTAAAACTCTATCAGAATTGAGTACGTAACTTGACTTGGCACTACGTAAAATTATAGGTAATGAGTGAATTTTCCATTTAAATTTTAAGGTAGGGATTACCGAGGAAAAACAAATCTAAAAATCAGTTGGGCAATGCACAGAAGGCACTCGCTTGTTAAATAAAAATTCATAAAAAATCGATACACAATTATGTATGTCCCTATTTGAGGATTGGAAGGATATACTTTTCGTTATCAAGACTTTCTAACCCTTGCCTAACTCTGCCGCGCAATCATTGCCTGATCAATTCCTTATATTTCTTTTTTTTTATGTTAGATATCAACAGACGAGCATGAGGTTCACTTGATGGGAGGTGATACCCCAGCCACAGAATATTAGCCAATGATGCGCTGTCGACCTACTTTTTACTTCGAGCATTCGGAAATCCATAGATTGAAACCGAAACGCGCAATATGCACTTCACGGTTTTTCCATCTATGACCGGTGGTTCGTTACCCGGTTACTTTGAAATTCCCACCCGTTCCATGTCCGAAGTTACCAGACGTGGGGAAGACATGTTTTACAGAAAATTATAAACATGTCGTCCCGGTGGGATTCGAACCCACGACTCATCAATGCAGGTGTTCTACCGAACGCGCCAACGAGCCCGCCGAAAAATTACATCTTGAAAACATTCGAAAAGCAACGATTTCACAAGAGTAGAGTCGTGCTGGAAGCTCGTGTCTGGTTGCTTTTAGCACCAGCGCATGAACACGCGAAGCGGCGTCAATTAGATCGCCAAATAAAAAGCTATTTGTGCCTCGAACGGGAGCAAGGTTGCGTTGCTACGTAGCTACTCGACTGCTGTCGGTTCGCTTGTGATATTCTACACGTCCGCCCCCCTAGCATGACCATCAAAAGATATCTTGCGGACGAATGAAGACAAACTAAGTTATAAGACAATTTAACGACATCTTTGACAGACAAGATATCACGATCGTTAAATATTACGCTACTTTTGACATTAGAAGTCGAGTTTTAAGTGTGTCATGTTAACCCCGGAAGATATAAAGAATAATCCATTAAATGACGAGAAAACGGTTGACAATTTTTTGGTGGTTGTCGTGCTAGGCCGGCAGATAAACTTACATAGTTCTTTATTTAAATTGGTTGGCGCGTATTTCCTTCCGGTTCAAGTTGTTTATAGGACTTTTACCCGAATACTCAAAACCTTATTAATATCTAAGGGCACGGTAATACCCTCGCAAAGACAAGCAAAAGGAAACGGGGCACTACCTCCCTTATCTGGAAAAGTTTCATCGTATTTTTTATGCTAAAAGCTGAAATTTTCAAGATATATTTGATATGTCTGCTTAGGACTTATTACATCAAAATAATTTAAAAATATTTAAGACGAATAAGTCTAATAAATAAGACATTTTGATATGATTCTACAATATTCTGTGAGTTCGATTCTCAGATAATCTGTCATATCTAGATTAATTCAGATATTCCAGATCTTCTTACATAGAAATCTTGTCTGGAATATAGAAATTACATCGATATACCATACGCTTTTTTGTAAGGCTGTAGCGAAACAAGGTCGAAGAATAAAGGCTACAATTATCCTAAGAAAATACCAAATTTTCTCATGCATCAAACACTAGTTTCAAGTGCGTGCGTCAATAAAAATCTGTTTACGTCCACGTGTAACCATCACGTCGCCATTTTTCAACGGTTTGAGTTCCAGGAAATTAAAGAAAATGGAATGGAAAATCTCCGGTATCTGAAGGAATGCGAGGTATTAATTAAAACGAACCGAATAGGCAAGAGACCAATTATCACTTCGACGTTGTTTTAACGCCTCCCGTCTAGCTCTCAGATCATACATTTAGACACTGTTTGCTCAAACTGTTCACGATTTGTAACTGTATTTATTCCTTTTGGGGGTTTCAGTTTTGTTATTTGAATGCAGACTCGGCCCAGTTGTGCGAATGCGAGAATTCAATACTGAACGAAATAATCATTCAGAACCTGGGCGATTGCAGAGGTTTTACAAGGATTAACTTCATTTATTAATCTCAAAAAAAATTACATATTTTCACTTCATGAGAATTACATATTATAACTTATAACTAGGCATACAGGCTTGGTTTATAAATAAAACACAACAATTAATTATGAGAGGTTTTATCTATGCTAAATTTATAAAGAGGTAAAGTTTGTGAGGTTGAGGGGGGTAATCTCCGGATCTACTGAACCGATTTTTAAAATTATTTCACCAATAGAAAACTACGTTATCATCGAATAACAAAGGCTATTTTTGCGGTCGTACTCAGTAGGTACATCTACATTGCACCCGTGCGAAGCCAGGGCGTGTTGCTAGTTGATTTTTTTTTCTCCTGCCGATGGGAACTTTACAGCTAATCCCAGACCAATTCTGTAAATAATACAAAACAGTCTATCCGCATCAAGCCTGGAACATTGGCGTGGCCGCACATGAGACAGACTTAGTTGTAGACCGTGTTGTCATATAAGAAAGAATTACCCATATCTGGGTAAAATTGTCGTGTGATTTGGTGTAATGCTTAAATAATTATTATGAATCCATTTGCGGATAGATTTTTAATAATAAATTAACATTGCACCAAAACACTTTGTAATAACAAATTAAGTGTGTTTATCACGTTTATGATGTGTGTTTTATTTATTTATATATAAAGTTTTAGGTTCTTATGAAAATAAATTTCTTTAAACCTTAATTTTTATGCCGTCTGTTCTGTTTCTGACGTAAACATATTACGATCATATTTAACAGACATTTATTTACAATCAGTAATCGTCTTTTGTAAATAGAATTAGTTTTTTAAAATATTTCGTTCTCCTTGGTCACTTGGCGTGAGTGAACTCATAAAATGAATTCAAACTTCAAATTAAAAGCAGAAAAACCTTAACCCTTATTTCGATTTTGTATAGTATAGTATACCGTGTACAACTTTTAAAAAATCTGTAGCACTCCCTTTATTTTTTTTTATTTTCTTTATTTAACATATACGATTTCTGACCGATAACCGTTTACCTATGATAATTTTAAATTAGTTGAGAAAAATAACTGAAAAGATGTACCCGTCCACTATAGCTAAGTAAGTTTTATTTAGTTTTTATGTTTTAATACTAAAATACATGAATTTATTATAAAATACGGATGACCAGATACTTGATCTAACATATTTTTATATAAAAACTGTGGTTGCTTTAGTAATTAGTATGAATATATCGTGTTTTTTAGTAACGTATGTTATTCTATACAGTGCTAACTTCACGGAACTTATAATTGTTGTTGGTCTTTATGATTACAATTGCATGTTATATATAATTTTTCCTGCCTATGGTCCTTGACTTTACTCAAGGCTGAAATATCAATAACATTTATTTAAGATATTCTATCGGACTGGTCACCATTAAATTACTTTTTTACCGAAGTTAAGAAGTTACCACTCATACTAATCAATAAAGCTTTCAACGAACAGAAAGATTAATAAAAGTGTCAAAAAAAAATATTTTTAAAGAAAACCTTTCAATTAAAAGTGAGATATCCAGTGGACTATAATCTTTAATATGATCCTTTAATTCTGTGAAAATTAGTGAGTAAACATTTTTTTTAAATAGTGCATATTTATTTCGGTACTCTACTTCTATATTACCTCCAGTCTTTTAGTATGAGGTAAGTATGAATCAAATTGCTTCCTCACAAACTATAGACTTATATAATGCAAACTTTCTAAGTGATTCTGAATTTCTTTGTTTCAAATTTCTTTGTTAAGACATGTTTAAAAAAAACTAGAATTATCCGGTTCTGTGTTTTATTGTTAATCAAATTTCTAGAATTTTATTTAAATTATTAACTTCAGCTCTGATATGATAAAAAAAAGAGACAAATTATTTAAATAATATGCGTTTAGATTGTATTGTATATTTGTCATTCTTCGAGTCGATTTGATCTTTTCTGATTTAATACTGCTTTTATTTGTTCTTCACCCCTGTTTTATATTGGTTTCATAACATATTATTTTGGAAGATTCAGACTGTCCTAGTAGTGTAATATTTTGAATGTTACTGAAAACCACCTGAAAATAAAAATTATTTGTTAACTTGATATTTAAATCTTAAAATCTATGAAATTATTATTTATCTATTTTTTTTATTTTGAATTTAATTAATTAGTTACCTAAGAAAATTTGGGAAAATAAAAAGTGTAAATTGGCAACACAGAATCTGTCAAACATTTAGGTTATATTTTCTTAAATTATTTTAAATATTGAAAAATAAGCATAAGTTACCCAAAAAGAATTAAACACGACTATAGAAAAACATAATAAACCATTACATTGTAATATTTTGCCAAATTAAAGAGATAATCATATACTTACGAATGAATTGTTATTCCATTTATATTTCGTTCAATTTGGCTTTTGCAGCCTTTAACACAACAACCTACTATTGTTATCACATTTAAGAAACCTTAATTAACAGAGTATATGTCTCAAAAATAATCAACATTCACTTGAAATCACTACAAACACCAAAAATCGCACATGATGAAATGGCGCCGAAGAAATTTGTCACAATTGACAAGAAAAAGTGGCCACGCCGACGGGGACAAAACATCTGTGTTTTGTCCTTCTTTTTTACATACACATTGTAATTTGCTATCGCGCTTTAATATTTTAGTGTTACATCTATAGGTACTTAATCTGAGATCCGCATCTGTCTGTTTCTCAGCTAACATCATCGAAACCACGCGATGGATTTTCATACGGTTTAACTGTTATTTAGAGAATTGAAAATTTTACATGTACCTACAATATACAACACAATTTTTACTAACTTTTGTAAGTTTATTTTTTTTTATCGAGTTGTCAAAAAAACGAGTTACGGGTCCTTACTCTAGCTAGGTCCATCAATCTACTAAAGAATAGTAGTTCTTCAAAAGCCCAAAGAAAATTTCGCGAAGGCCTATTTCATACTTACAATATTTATTTTTATATATATTTTTAAAAAATCAGTATTAATACATACTGGATATGTACTAAATATGTTTTTTTGACAATACACGACATCTGCTCGTTGCTACCGTGCGAAGTCGGGGTGGATAGTACTATATAATACCACTATTCTTAATGTATTCAAAAAAAATTAAACCTTATTTCTCACATAAACAAACGGCTTACTTATTAAAAACATTTTAACTCCAAAATGTTTCAAATAAAGTAAAAGCGAGGGTTTAATATAAATTCCTCCCTTTAAGCTACGAATGAAAAGCAGTGCCTAATGAAATTTCCGTGTCGCAGTACGAGGTACGGTACAGTGCAGACAGAGAGAAATGAAACGGTTGTCTCTGGGGAGACGGGGAGTTGCTCTGTGGCTCTACTGAGCGGACTGATAAAAGTTTAGCAACCTCATCGAAGTCAAAATAAATAAGTTGCTTATTTATTGACTAGCAACGCGCCCCGGCTTCACACTGGTGCAATGTAGATTGTACTATACACAAAAAATATAGCCTATGTTACTCGCTGATAATGCAGCTTTCTATTGGTGAAAGAATTTTTAAAGTCGGTCTAGTAGTTTTTGAGTTTATTCATAACATACATAAAAATACATATCTTTCCTCTTTAACTACGTTTATACTATTAAGTATAGATATGACTTTTATATCTATACTTATTTATTTTGCATCCTTAGAAAGATATTGAAACTCTTTCTCTTTAAAGTTTCTCTTTATAGTTACATGCTGGTTACCAGAGATGTGAATTATACATACCTATATTTAAAATGCAATAAATATATAGAACAAATATCCAAGCGTAAAAGAACTCTTCCTTAAATATCATACTTGCTTACCAAGTTCTGCTTCAGTTGTAGGATTTTTTTTTATGGAATGATTTATTATGAAATCAAATAGACGGAATATGAAAGATGAAACTTTGAACAAATACTAGTGTTAAAATCGGTGAAATAAGGTATTTTATTTGATAAACCTTTTTCATTTGTATTTAAATACTTTTAATAAATAAGAAAAAAATCGATGTTTTCTAGGGATGCTGTCACAAGTTTAATTAGCTAAGAGATACCAAATTAGCGTAGCGTTTTTGATTTTCTAGTTGTTTTCATTCCTCAACCAACCTTTCTAATGCCAATATTATGTGAATTCTGTTGAGTCTACGAGAATAAGGCATCACTATTTTTTAATTGGCACGAAAAGCTAAGGAACATACTTTTACCGAATACAGAATACAGTGTTGTACCGAACATCCTGAAAACGCCATAATCGCTGCGGCTAGTATAACAGGTGCGCGGGTTTGAAACGTTCTCACCCGGCATCGAGATTCCAAATAGCAAAAAATTAAGTGGTTGGCGATGCTTAGTTGTTACTGTATGTAATTAGTATAATATGTGCCTTGGCCCTAAAAATCTGCTATAAGAACATCAAAAAGCCAACATCACGCGGTGTTCCCAGGCGGTCACCCATCCAAGTACTGACCGCGCCCGACGTTGCTTAACTTCGGTGATCGGACGCGAACCGGTGTATTCAACGTGGTATGGACGTTGGCGATTGATGTATTGAATTATCACTATAAATACGATTTTGTAATGTAATTTAAATGACAATTATTAATATTTTCATTCTTGTTCAATTTCCAAGATGTCGTTTTTTTTTCAAACGCAGTCTCAATAATGCACGATATTGCTCATTTTTTATTTCTATCGTGTAAATAAGATACAAAAGTTTTGCGTTTATTGCCATCTCTGCAAAGTTGTTCTGATTAACTCTTATCAATATTTGAATGCATATACAATTTATTTAAAATAACTCCTTATTTATATTATAGATGGCGCTGCACAACTAATTTTCAATAGGATTTAAATAATATGTTGGACACTGAACTGGAAGAAGTTATCAAATTAATATTTAATGAAAATTTGAGGAAAATGAATTTTACTTTGTCCAAAAATAATATTGTATATAATCTACTATGCCTAATAATAATAATAATTTCTTATATTTGCATATTATAAACAAAGATGGCGCTGTTCTACAAAGGTTGATGAAGGTATATTTGTCTAATTATTAGCATAATAATGTCTAGATGGCGCTTATCTCTAAACTATCAGATTTTTGGTTGTTATCGTGTATACGATTATCTATAAATCGTGTAATTACCTAATTAAACAAAATAAAATATATAATAATAATTGAATTTTGAACTGTTTGCCACCTCTACTATAAAATTATACATGGTAACTTATTATATAGAATAATTAAAAACAAACTTTTCCTCGATACTAATAATAGATATTCTGTTATATCTAATATAACTATGAACTACAATAGTTTTGGAAGAATTCTTCCTAAGTCATACCTTTGGCTCCGTGACCTACGACACTCAAGTAATACAGTCGAAGAGACAAACATTTATATGTGAGTTTTTTTTTATCCGTGTCAGATCATCTTCACTTTGCCCGTTCATATATTGCTTTACCAACAATTGTTTCGTATTCAGGCAATCTCCCCGTTTGACGACAGGTTTTGTTTTAGCTTCTTTTTGTGGACTAATAAGAAAACATGAAAGTTTGAACTGTTTACTATAATATATTTATGCAATGAAACAATAAGTCAGAATCTTCTCACAAAAATCGTCATAACAATGTGTGGTGCGCAGCAAAAGATGATAAAATAATTTTCGACAGACTAACATTCCAGTTGATTGGCTTATCTGAAATCAAAATTCCAAATTACAATTCTAAGTACATTATAATATCATCCCAACGTTTTGAGTGCTAAGTCAGATAATATAATAAAACGTTGATTTGAACAGGCACAGAAGATTCATAACACTTGCCTGTAAAAAAATCTATGAAATAGACATAGAAATATATCTCTACCTACAAGGAGATTCACACAATCATTACAAAACATAAATGTCGCTTACTAAACAATTGATCACATAAAAACCAATTAGTTCTGCAGAATTTCTCATGGTTTACAATTTTCGCAACACATTCATAGTCCACACCATAGCTTCTGTATGTCTGTCACGATCCTCAGCCATCCTTGACACGTAATTACACCGGCTCTAAATGGCGGTAATGTCGCAACTTGAGCCGATGCGCCGTGGGATTTCGTCTCAAAACTAGGCTGGGCACAAACATGACTTGCTAACCAAACTGCGTTACACAGATCTGTAAAAATAACACTCCTATCAGTAATATTCAACACTAGTGTGATTCAGCACGCCATGGGTCTGCCAGGCCCCCATAACTTCATGATAAATGCCGACAACCCATGTAAGACTTGAATTCGTGTATGCGGTGATATTAGTTATTTCGACTATATGTTTGAGTGTTGTTCCCACGATAATGTGGTCCCTATTTCACCATGCCTACTACTGATAGAGGATATATCTGTGTTTTTTATATTATAGTTAATTACGTCAAGATGCCATGGTGTAAAACAAAAAACTTGGCGATTAAAAAGAGTGGCGAAGAGTTTATTGCCAGTTCTTCTCGTCCGTTCTACGCCCTTGATTTGAAAACTCGCAGTATATGTAAAATTAGAAGCATTTAATATATATATATACGTATATATATACTCGTTTATATAAATATTTTTTATTAATTTTTGACGTTCATAAGTGTAGGTACTTTGTGTTACCTAGATGAATTACCATGGGCGGTGATGATTATTAACCATCATCTTACACACATGCTAGCGGACAACCGCTCCGTAAAAATATATTTTGTCCAAAATAGCCACAATAAAAAATAACAAAACAAAATGTGACGCAGCACTAGGTCACTGACTCGATCGAACTTACGTAAGTGAGTTCAAACACCTGACGCTGAACTAAATAATTAGTCGAATCCGTGCACTGAATTATGGTGTTATTTCAATAATATGTGAACTCAAGGTGGTTGATCATATAATATATTACATCCGAGATATAATAAAAAAAAATCTTGCCAATCGTTCGGCATAGACAAGCGGCAGTTGTTGGTGTTGTTGATGTTTTGTTACATTGGTAAATCAAACAAACACTAATACATTTACTTTTCTATGATTATAAAGCCACTTGACTAAGCTTTCTAAATTATATTGCTCCTCATAAAAGGCTTCGGTGTTAGCCAAGATTGATTAAATAATGAAATTTAAACGACAGCTACAATCCCTGAAAACAATATCTATCGACTTTAATAAATACGATCAAAAAATTAAATATAGTAAAATATTTTTACCGGAGTAAAATGCGATTGTATCAATTCGAGTTATTAGCAGCAAACGTGGTCACGGGCAAACGGAAATGTGACAGTTATCTAAATTGATATTTCATAAAATAACTACACTAACGCCACCTGTTCCTACGGAGGTGATACTTGCTGTTATTTTCTATAATATGACAAAATAATGGCACCACAATATCCTTTTGTTTATTAGTATGTTTGACATGGCATTTTTTAATAACTTAATCTCAAACCAGAGTCCAATACGGTCTTATTAAATATTTTTGTACAGGAAATATATTATATTCTTCTATTACTTTATGAACCTATAATTAGCTGTAAAGCATCCTCAGGAGATCAGTGACTTCACAAGTAGCGAGATAGCGTGTTACGCAACAATTTCTCACAAAAGAATGCGGCCACTTTTTGATAGGCTTTCTTGCCCGAAGGCTATATATGTGATCATTATTTAACTGATGAAACTCCTTCAAAACTTGTATTCATGGCGTTGAAGATGTGTGGATGTTCATTACCTACTTGATTATATAATAGGGATGAAACCGGGTTAACATTTATTTACTTACCAGTAATTTTTAGAGCCAATTTTTAACCAAATTCAGAGGATTTAAAATTTCTTAGTAAATATTTATTTTTGTGTTTTTTGTTGGTATACAATACTGTCTTCCTACGACTATACTTTATTATTATTATTAGTTATGTTAGATATCGACAGTCGAGCACGAGGTTCACCTGATGATGGGTGATAGGTACCTCACAGAATATCAGTCAATGATGCCCTGTCGACCCATTTTCCACTTCGAGCATTCGGAAATCTATAGACTGAAACCGAAACGCACAATATGTACCTCACGGTTTTTCACCCATTCAATGCCCATAGTTGAAAAAATTAACAGAAAATTATAGTCATGTCGTCCCGGGATTCAAACCTACGAGTCACGACCCATCGATGCGCACAGCAGGTGTTCTACCGAACACGCCAATGCGCCCGTCACTTCGTCAGACTACCATCATCCATCATGTCGATTTTGACTTTTTGATAATTAATGTGGAAAACGCTCTATTATTCTGCTATAGCTAAGAAAATACCACTCAGATAGCTTGATAGAGATTTTCGCTTATTAAGTTATTATAAAAAGACAAAATGATTGTGATGTTGGAGCTCAAAGCTACTGACTAAATTTTTTTTAATTTATTCATTCAATTTTATTCGACAAAATAAATGTTTTTTTTTTAAACTCATTCAATAGGCGAAAGGCCAGCGAAAGTTCAAATATCCCGAAATATCAATAAATAATATATTATGCTAATCGCCGCAGCAGAACCGGACTGAAACGGACTGTGGACACTCGGACCGACAAATTACGTAACAAAGAAAGCCGGACGCAAGTGTTTACCTACTTCTTTACTAGTATAAGCGAGCACAAAACGCTTTTCACAAAATTTATATTTAAATTCAACTTTTACATACGATTTCTTAAACATAATAAAATTATTTAAAAACCAATTTATACATATATATGTATATACTTACATTGAATTTAGCTCTGACTTATATAAGAGTTCCAGTAATATAGAAATCAGGTTTTATTTATTTTATTATTTATCTCAACGTATTATTTTATTAATAATACAATTATATTTGTATTTTATTGAGTAAATTAATAAACTTTACAATTCATCAACTATACGTAAGAGCACAAGACGTACTCGTAGTATCGTTGTCTGTTTGTCTCACAAAGCGATCATGTTCAAGACGAAGACAATTCAGTATAGATATATAACTAGATTATACTTTTTTATAATAAACTAATTAATATAGGTTTGAAGAACACTGCATCATTTACAACCTTTTCCTCTCGTAATATTTACTATTTTTAAATTGTGTTGTGTAAATTGTTGCACGCGAGTGTACACTGCATTCTTGTTAAAAGGACTAATACGATGACGAAGTGTTGCTGCAATATATCTTTTAATTATACCATCTACATACTTCGTGTAGGCATTTTTGATGACTTGGAACTCAACTAGCGACTTACACGTGAGATTAAACGATCTTAACCTAAATAACTCCTGTTTTTTTAATAAGACATTAAAATTAGTATTTAGATAATCATTCATAAAGTGTAAGAGATGAATAAAACGGAAGTTTCAAATTCCTCCCTCACGCTTAGCTAGTTTAATAAACATATTTATTTTAGAAAACTAGCAATCGCTGTGTGAATCGTTAAAGCAGCTGATAATCGCTATTATCGATAAAAGCATCGCTATTTTTAATTAACCTAATATCACTTCATTTTATCACAAAATGTTTAGCGGGTTGATATGAAGTTCACCAAAAGCAAATACAAGATACTAAAACAGACAGGTATTACCCTGTTTTATCGTACCTAACTTTTTTTTCAAATATATAGTATAAATTCAACTGTAATCAATTCAAATACATAATTAGTATTTACACTAGTCAGATAAGATACCTACATAGTTTGAATTTAGTAGACTATTTCAGTAGTTAGGTTTTGTAGGTTCCTGTGGGGGATTTAGTAGGAATATTCCAGTAAAATAACTAAGCTGAGAGCAGACTAAATAGTTTATGTAAATTCATATATTTAGGTATTTCTAGCTCGTAAATGATAAATCTAGCACGTCTATTCCGTCCGGGTAACCAACCACCATTCATAGATGGAAAAACCGTGAATTGCATATTGCGCGTTTAGTCTATGGATTTCCGAATGCTCGAAGTAAAAAATAGACAGCGCATCATTGACTGATCTTCTGTGGCTGAGGTATCACATACCATCAAGAGATCCTCATGCTCGTCTGTCGATATCTAACATAAAAAATACAAAAATACAGGCGTGCCAAGAGGCTTATAGGTGACCCATTATTTGGTTGATCGTCGATTACTAAGCCTTGACCATCGCCGGAGAGTTCTACCGGTTCCACTTCGGAGAGTGTGCGTTGGAACTGCATAACCTGATCCCTCCTTCACCCTTTCATCATCGGACATCCAGATATAACTTGGGCCTCTTCAAAACAAGAGTAAATAGGCATCTTCTAGGCAGTTGTGATTTACCACCCTGACCGCAACACCACTTACCACCAGGTGGGTTAGTGGTCAAACAACTGCCTATTAAGTTTAAAAAAAAAAAAAAATACAAATAATTTTTCTGTCCATTCATCTGTTCATTTAATTATATTATCTTCTGTCTTCCTCTAACTTAATATTATCTCACTACCACGGAGGCGGTCAAATACTCCTCATTTTAACATATCTTGTACTATAATTACACAATATAGTATCCAGTTTAAATTGTAAAAGCCACTAGCTATTCGAGCTACTTACATTGCAAGTGAAGCATTTCGTAAATCCCTGTCATCGGACTGCATCGTGTTGTAATGAACCGATAAATTGTATGCACTTAGCGACTGCATTACTCAAATACTTATACTATGATCAAATACATTGTCTTTTTTTTCAGTTTCTATAATCGTGGAATCAGTTGTTGCAAGAAATTTTGCAGACTTGGGGATCTTCAAGAAAAACTCATATAAAAAGGCCGGCAACGTATCTGCAGATTCTCCGATGTTATTCATAGGTGTTCGCATTGTGTTCGCATGGTGTATCATGAGGTAAGCCGAAGCCGAAACTCGATTGTCCCCTAACTATGTATATAAAATTATTTCGTCTTACATTTGTATATATAATTTCCGAATACTCAAAACTTATTGTGGAGGAAGGGAGGTGTGGTCTTCCTCCAACCTAAAGGGAGGATCCTCGACCAGTCGAACCACTGACTGGCCGGCCCTGAGGCCCCAGTGGTTGATGTCGAGATGTTGTATATATACTCAACACTCGGATAGCACAATTCAGGAACATCTTCATATTGATCGTAGTCGCAGATTGTAGATGTCGCTACACTTATAAAAATATTTAAAACTAGCGATCTTCCCTGGCTTCGCACAGATGCAATGTATGTAGATGTACTAAATAAATAGCCTATGTTACTTGCTGATAATGTAACTTTATATTGGTAAAGTGAGTAGTAGAGTTAAATCGTAAGAAAAAAACAAATCTTTCCTCTTAAATAAAATACTGTATACCGGATTAAAACGCGATTTATTATTTAAATTATTTATCCCGACGTTTCGGATGCTTTTCAGCAACCGTGGTCGCGGGAGACTGAAAAGGTTGCTGAAAAGCATCCGAAACGTCGGGATAAATAATTTAAATAATAAATCGCGTTTTAATCCGGTATACAGTATTTTATTTAAATGTGTGATACTCGCGTTAATAAAAGACAATATTAAATCTTTCCTCTTTATAATATTAGTATAGATATAGATTTTAGATTATTGCTTTCATTTTCATAAACATACAAAATATAAAAGACAGGTAGCTCTCATCTTTGATCTGAGGCCCTAACACGAACAACTTGCGAAAAAGTATTCATGTTGTCTGTCATTTGTATGCAATTTCAAATAATTTATCATTAACTGACAGATCGCATCGAGCGCTCTAGGCAAGCAGCTCATTCAGGTGCCTATTCCTCATTGTTAAAACTTCTTCGTCTACATGTTTTTTTCTGGCGAAATTATCAATAATTCATCATAGTCCTAAAGTTCTAAAGAAAGTATGTTATATAATGTCGCGCCCTCACACACGCGCCTAATTTGCCTCGTTGCATTTACCGACACTGGATCTTCCGATACAACTTTCTCGCAAGTCGTTCGGTCTAGGGTCCCAATATACAACTACTAAATTACTCTCAAGTATTTCCATTTCCATTTCAAAAAGAGATCCCGCCCCCGGGTGGGCTCGAACCACCAACCTTTCGGTTAACAGCCGAACGCGCTAGCCGATTGCGCCACGGAGGCGATGACTGTCTTCGCATTTTTACTTTTCACACTAAAAATTTTGTTACCATAAATTAATAATAACAGCCTTTTAGTTAGAATTTTAAGGATATAATATTAAAATGTTTCAATGTCTGATAATTTAGTTTCACAAAAATGACGTACAAATTGGTGATACGAATACTTTCTCGCTTGTTTTTCTTAGTGGATCTTAAATTTTGAATGACCGTCAGGTCCGCCTTGTAGTATGTAATTTGTAAAACTAATTATTTCTAATATTGTCTTTTAATAACGCGAGTAGGTCAGTGTCAGCAAACGTAGTCACGATTTTCGATTGAATGTTATATATTATGTAGTTTTAGTTATAATAATATATAGTTCTATTAAAAATAATTATTGTTTACGTCAATACCATAACATAATATTGTCTTTTATTAATGCGAGTATCACACATTTAAATAAAATACTTTATAACAGTCTGCCGCTACCACGGTTGCTGAAAAGCATCCGAAACGTAGGCATAAATTATATTAATAATAAACCGCGTTTTAATCCCTTATAAAGTATTTTATTTAAATACCATAACATACCAAACTAGGTCTGATTGAATAACTGTAATATTAAATACGGTGAATATTATAATCTCCCAATATTACGAAGGAAGTAGGATGCTTCTATCAATTTTTTGTAACCTTTTTTTTGTTTCCTGTCGAAAAAGGTGTGGGAACCAACGTCGATATACGCAAGAGCGCTTCTTTGATCTCAGGATAGTTCGAATTTTGTAAAAAAAGCTTAAGATTCGATACAAATCTTTAAATATTTACAACAATCACCAAAAATAGTAAAACAAATTAAAGATACTTACGATAAAATAAATAACGCAGAAAGATAAACAAAGATGTTTTATAACTTCGCTTTAATTACTGCCAGAAGTTATTTTGTTTTATGTTAGACCAGCATGAGGTTCACTTGATGGTAGGTGATACCCCAGCCACAGAACATCAGTCAATGATGTGCAGTCGACCTACTTTTTAATTCGAGCATTCGGAAAAATAAACTGAAACCAAAACGCGCAATATACACCTCACGATTTTTCCATCTATGAACGGTGGTTCATTACCCGTTCGGAATTCCGATAATCCTTCTACCCGTTCAATACCCGAACTTACCAAACGTAGGGAAGACATACTTACAGAAAATTATAAACAGGTCGTCCCAATGGGATTCGAACTCACGACCCATCGCACGGCTTTTACGGAAACACTTTGTCTTCTACGGACCTAAAAATATATGTAATCAATAGTCACAGTTATAACTAAAACTCATATTACATACAAGAATCTTAAAAAAAGGCATTTAATATTGTCTTTTATTAACGCGAGTATCACACATTTAAATAAAATACTGTATACCGGATTTGTCTCCCCGCGACCACGGTTGCTGAAAAGCATCCGAAACGTCGGAATAAATAATTTAAACAATATAAATAATAAATCGCGTTTTAATCCGGTATACAGTATTTTATTTAAAAGGCATTTATGCATTCTGTTACCCTTCTTTTATCTGGTAAAAATATTTAGTGAAGCGTAATTTCGATCCTACTCTTTTATTATATGTATAGATAGCGGACTCACCAGACATTGTCCGGTACGAACTTTGGCTTCAAAGAATTAAAATAAAATATTACAGGAGCAGCGCCACCTGGCTCCAATTGTAAATCTAAACAAACCAGAGATTTATCAATAATAAGAGTAATCCTCAAAAATTTTAACGTTTCGTTTTTTAAGTTGTCATAAATATAAAAAATATTTATAAAATGCGATATAAAATAAATGAAAACAGATGGTATACTTTAAAAATGGTTTCGGTCTATAGATTTCCGAATACTCGAAGTTCAAAATGGGTCGACAGCGCATCATTTACAGTACAACAGTGTTCTGTGACAGGTATTCTACCATCGATATCTAACATAAAACATCGTCCCTCTCACTATGAGGGCTATTCAAAGATCTACGTTTACGTTGTAGCGTAACTCATTAAGCTTTCGTGACGTTTTGTATCCGATTTTAGCGCGTTTCTACCACTCTTGCTTGTTCAAGAACTTGTACAAACCAGTCAACCTACCACTTGCAGCGACGGTACCACTCGCTCAGTCGTCCCAGCACCGCAGTGACGAACAGACGCCATCAACATTATATACATATATTAGTAGTAGTGCTACGATGAACCATTTTTGTCGTGCAGAAAATGTGATTCAATCGATATTGAAAGGATTTTGAATTTTTGGATATTTTGTGTGAACTTTTAAGTGGTGTTAAGTTAAAGTTTCAAAGGTATGTTGTACTTTTCTTAATTACTTGTTTCAGAAATATATTCTCTGGCATTTTATGTATTCTGAGCTATTTTGAAATCATAGATGTTTTAGTTAGAAAGGGCTGAAATAAATTAAAATACTTATATGACTCTGTCATTACAATGTTTTCAACAAGAATCGGAGCTCGAATGATTAAAAACCGCTTTGAAGTGCCTACCTCAACATACATAACATTAAGTGTTCGCTTTGATATCTAACATATTATGTAGAACTCTACAATTAATATAAGCTTTGTGCAGCTTTTCTGACCTAGTATATTTGCACTTGTTAGTATGTTAAATTGAACTAGTGATAGTCTGAACTAGATATAACAACCAAAAGGTTATGTTCCTTTAGAGACAAATTATCTTTAAGATGAGATTTTTTAAAACCAACTTGATAAAGGAGTTATATTAGATACTAAGCGATATATGAAGCAACTCCTTTAAAATAACCAGCTTAGAAAAATGTGTTCTAAGTATCGAAATCTGTCCGACCATACTATAGAGATAGGGATTTATGGGGAAAAACTACTTATGTAAGATTAAATATCGACCGAATAGAAGGAAATATAATGCCACCAACGGTATGTGTAATATACATAAATAAATAATTGAAGTAATCCCATGTCTATACTATTTTGTACAATATAAGAATTCCTATTATACAATTTTTACTATCCTATTCACCTATTTGGTAACATATTATTTATCCCGGATGTTTCGTGATCATGATCAAACAACTATGAAACCGGGTAAAATAAACCTGACAAGAACTAATAGAATATCTGTAGATATTACGGTAATTTCAAGGTTTTGGTCACCGTTGTAAGATTGACATTCCTTTGAGGAATATTTTCCTAATCTCGGTTTCGATCTTCTTCATAATATTTCGCTAAAATATTGAAATATACCAGTACTGTAAACACAAAAAAATATCAAAGATTTTTATTTTAATATATGACAACAAATCCGACAGGTCTTGTTTAAAACAAACCTATTAGATAAATGATTTGTTCTTACTTCAATGAACGACACTTTCACTCAAATTAAATTAACTGTATATTAGTTTCTAATCCTTTGGTATTATAAATATTTTAATATTCAATAAAAACGTCACATTTCCTATCGTACACTGAGAAATTAATTATGCCTATTTATATATCGCCTCAGAAGAGAAATCGCTGCCGCAATTTTCACGTAATTATTAGAAAACTTTTTACTAAGTACCTCATTACATTTTTACGGCTACGCTAATATATTAAATAAAGTTGGTGTTATATGAGATACAGTCCCTTGATGGTATGGATATCCATAGGGCAAATATTCAACGATGTGCTGCCCGGTTTACTTCCAGATACTTAGACTTAAACTTTATGGGCATCTTTAAGAAGTGTTTGGTTGTACGGATAGGTTGATATTTTCTCTTGTTTACTCAAAATGCCAAACGTAAAGTTAAAATTTGAATTTGAACATATTTCTAAATCTTCCGACATCAAACGAGCGGGAGGAAAATTAAAATTCTGACTGGGTAACGAACCACCACTCATAGACGGAAAAACCGTGCAGTGCATAATATTCGTTAAGGTTTCGGTCTGTGGATTTCCGAATGATCGAAGTAAAAATGGTCGACAGCGCATCATTGACTGATGTTCTGTGGCTGGGGTATCACTTACCATCAAGTGAACCTCACGCACGTCTGTCGATATCTGACATACATCAAATATGTTAAGGTGCTTCAACATGATCATTCATTCTGATAACCTTTCAGATATCACCACTACCCAGATGGCCGTAAACATTGAGATTTCAATACTATCCCAATGGCCGTAAAGGAGTATTTCTGCCCTTATTAATGTTTTAATGACGTAAGGCGCCTCCCACTCGCGCGATTTCTACATTTTTCCCACAATTCAGAAATGAATTAGAAAGTCATTTGTCTCGTATTGATTCTGCAGACAATAATGTCTATAAACAATCTGTCGCGGTATACACCACTTTCACTCGATCAAGGGCGTTTGACCGGTTCCTCACTGGCGTTTAGACGCGACGATATCTTTCTGGCGTTACTTCTGATTATTCATTTATCAAATTCAAATATAATATATTTTCGTCTATTGTTTTAAACTAGCACCGGTGGAAGCAACAACTCGGTAGTTATTCCTCTAAATCAAATTAAAATCGATTAATAGAAATACCTACAAAAATGAACATTTCTAATAATGATGAAAGTGCATTCAAGCTTAACATTTAACATACGAAATAATAATTACTGTATAATTTTTTAGATAAATAATAATTAATTTTTAAAGATATTTGGAATTTAAACATTTTTGATCGAAATCTAATAAGTTGAATGAAGGCAAATTAAATGATGTCATTAATGACTTTCGCTAGAATGCGCCTGATAAGGTTCGAGTGCGCCAAGATTGATTATTTCCTTATAAATTTTACTGAAACACTAATGTTGCTGTTTATCTGTGGTGTGTTAAATGAAAGTAGGTTACGCATACAGGTTTGTATTTATCGAAAATTGACGAACACGACAAGGGTTACTTCTAAACTTTTCCTATTAAGTACTCATTTTAATTCAGAGGTATTTCAACGACCGAGGAAGAATATTGAAATATTTTCTGGAATAAAAAACCTATATTGTTCTACAAAACCTACATCTGCGCAAAAATACATATCAACCCATTGCTTTGAATTGCACTTTAATATTTATAATATTACAATTATTATTCAACAAATTCTACACATACTTTCTTCAACAAGACAATCAACGCTCGTGTATAACCGGCCTACACATTTTTTCTAAATAAAGCGGAAATGTATGATATCATGTATTAAGTTATGTTACAACATATGTATGTAGGTGTGGTCAGAGGGAGCCGTGGTCACGTGTAGAGAAGTAGTAAGTGGCAGAGAAAGTTGTCAATGAGCTAACTTGATTAGAGCCACAAACGGACATTATACTTGGTTTTATTTTCACACTATCTCTTATTTATTATGTAAGTTCCGTGTTATTTGTTGTATGGTACGATAGAAAACGCGCGGATCAAGCAATAACTAAAAATGTATATAAATAAAACCTTTATATTATGTCTTTTATTAACGCGAGTATCACATATTTAAATAAAATACTGTTAACCGGATTAAAACGCAATTTATTATTTATGTTATTTATGCCGATATTTCGGATGCTTTTCAGCAACAGTGGTCACGGCAGACTCGTGGTAAGATACTTTTCGGCAACCGTGGTCAGGGATTACTCGTGGTCAGTCTACCGTGACCACGGTCATATTTTCTTTATTAAGGAAAACAGCTATAATATTTTGATACAAAAAAGAACAGAATAACAATAATGATGCATAAATAAGCCAATATAGTTTTCACAATAAGTTTTAATACAAATTATGTTTTAATATTTCCAGAAATAAAGATGCAAACGACATGAGAACCTTTATTAGTGCAATGTAGATGTACATAAGAAATAGCCTATAATGCTCGCTGATAATGTAGCTCTCTATTGATGAAAGAATAGGTCGAGTAGTTCTTAAGTTAAATCGTAACAAACAATCAATTATTTCCTCTTTATAATATTAGTAAAGATATTTCCAACTATATTTAGACGAGCACATCTAAATGAAAGCCACTTGCAGCAAATAAATGTAAATATAAAGCGAATAGTTCGCGTGCGACGCGGCTGGCGGCCATGTGGATCAGTGGGCCGGCGCGTCTCCATCGCTTGCTTCATGCGTTTTCACTCGCATAATATAGCTCATAATATTTTCGACTAAATTGTGACTGATAGTGTTAAAATACATTATTTTGTTTACATTTGAGATATCCCGAGGAATTGAGAATGACATTATATGTAGTATGTGGTGATAATATGGTGTATCTTAGATTTTTTTTTAAATGTTAGGCTTTCACAAATGAGTATATAAAATCCATTACTTTATGGACAAGTAGTTGTATTATACAACTAGGGAGTGAGTTATTTCCTAAATATTTTATTGCTAGTATTGAATATATGCCGTATATGCCGTCCAATAATCCGGCAAACTCCGCCCGCCTCTCCCTCGTATAAATTGCACAAAATAAGACCTCAATTAAGGATTTTTTAAAACTATTTAATTAGTTTATTGTGAGATATGTTACAGTTATAAAAAACATGTGTAGAACATGAACCCAAATGCATTGTATTCCCTTTATGAAATGCTTTAATTTATTTATTGTTAATTTTTCTATACAATTCAGTAATCCGAACATTCCAATAATCCGGCACCATCTAGTTTTTAGGTGCCGGATTAGTAAGTCATGATGTACTTGAGTTATTATGAAAAAACTCTTTGATGACTATTCTAAAAAAAAGAAGTGTAGAAATGCGAGATTACGTAAATATTATGAGGATGAGGTATGTGATATCAATATGAATATGAAAGTGATAAAAAATTAAAAAAAGTGATAAAAAAAATTAAAACTTTAAATAATATTGAATCATTTTCTTTTTTATTATAACTAAATGTATAAATATTTTATTGCATTAAAACAGTAAGTATAGTAAACAGCGCTAGGAATACGTACTGAAGGCAGTCTCAGCGCTTATTTAGCAACTGATCGCCGCGAGCCGTCGAATGGAAACGTGCTGAAAATTCTCGACGTTCGTTGACTTTTCCTACAAACAATGCTACATTTGAGTTTTTTCTTCAGAAAGATAATAACCAAACACATTTTAAATACACAAATATGAATTACTAATGTGTATTATAAATAGTAAATACACATTTTTAATACACATTAGTTAGTATTTAATTTTAATATTTATTGAAATCATTTTTTTTTAAATTTTATCCAAATTCAATAAAAGTAAAAAAGGGAGTAATTATCGTTGGTACAATGGTATTCAAACTTGCATCCACGGATCACGGGTTCCACTGACGTACCTACATATTTTTATCAACAATTTTTTACCTACATATCAAACTCTAATCAGGAATATTTAAATTCTGTCCGTAGAAACTAACCAGTTAATAGGTAAAAAAGCCGTGAAACCCAAAAAGTAGGTCAACAGCGCATCATTGATGTCCGGTAACTGAGACACCCACCAAAGTTTTCATCTTACATCTTCAGTTTAAATCGAAACTTGTGTTACGAAATAGCATATTTTTTATTAAACATCAACTTTCGCGCCGACCGGTCTGTGTACTTTCTTGAGCGCGATACACCATTCCTTTTGAGATGTGGCCGTATACTATGGTAAAAAACGGTTAAGACATTATAATTCCCTCTATGTGGTAACCACACAAGACCATATTAATTACACAGATGTGCAGAAAATTAATATTCTACCAAAAACATTTTCATGTAAAGTAACGCCAAGGCGAGTAGGTACATATTACTTGCACTGTAAAAAAGTTATCAGATCCTATGGAGAGCCAAGCTCCTAGCTCTACACGCCCCCTAAACTATCACTCTCTTATTATGGCATATATTATTTCTAAGTTTGCACTTTCTAGCTCTATCCAGACCGAAATTACAAAGGTACAAAAATACGACTCACTCGTAGTGCCTTGCGATTCCGCTGTCTCATTTACTCTGCAACCTAGAATTCATCGACTAACTAATTGACTAAGTCTTCGGGTTTGTGAAACGCTGTTTAATCTAATAAATGTGTAGACTTCTGTCGACGACTTTTACCAAATTAAGAAGAATATCTGAATATAAAACTATTATAAAAGAATCTATATAGTTTGGCGAAAGCGCGGCCGTCCTAAACAGATTTGTCGCTGGACTCTTGCAGAGGCAAAGGCCATTAGGAAGACTTGGAGCCAACTGAAGTAAGGATTAAACCTTAAGTCAACTTAGGCACATAGGGTACAGACTGATTTAATCTCTATGGCTCGGTGGCAGTAGTGGATCTTCCCAGCCTGGAAAGATTTTCACGATTATTACTTCATCGTATACAATGATTTGAGAAAACATACGTTATACTGGAATTTATTATTTGAAGACCAGAATATTTCAGCTTTTCCATGCTAAAGTTATCGGTTGTTTTCCAACACGCAACGTTTTTCAGTCCCTCTTCTTCTGGCCTTAGATGGACTTCAGCTCAAAAATAAAAAAAATTATGAGTAAAATAGCTAGCTATGAGTCTATCATAGAGACCACTTGTGGTTACGGGAAGTCAGTTACGAATTACGATAGAAATGATAATACTTGCGTATTCTAGCTACGTGTCTACCAAGGGTAATACGATATTATAGCTATGTTGTAAGGCATGAATCACATACGACATCTGTGTTAACTGGTCAAGGTTACAAAAACTATCATGGCTACAGTAAACCCTTTCACAAGTTCTGACTTAACAGTAGGTACATACATTTTGGAATAATTATAGGTACCTACTTTTGAGTGCAGACATACTTGCTTAGTCGTGTGTAAACGTTAAATCTTTCATAACTTTATTCTTTAATTTTGCTTTTAATAATTACAAAACTTTTAATTTAAAAAAATATCCGTTGAATATAATTGTAAAAGAAGATCTTCTTCTTCATCCTGCCCTGTTCCCTTTTTTTATTTGGGGTCGCGGCAATATGTTGTTTTTTTCCATTCTCTTCTTTCACTCGCCATATCATCAATCACACCTCTCAATCACACACAGTCAATCCATGTTTTTTTGGCCTTTTTTTGTAAAAGAAGAAGATAAAATTGCAAAAAACAAATATTATTATTCTATATAATTTATAATATTATTATCTATAATTACGTAATAATTGTATGAGAAATAATGTGTGTTGACAATGTTCAACAAAACGCAACAGTAGGTCGTATGACTTCCGGTCTTGCGAGCAACGCCGGCGGAAGTTTGTAGCAACCATAATAATGCAGTTAGGTCTTCTATATTAAAGTCCATTTTACGACATTTTCTTTTAATGATAATTATAAACTTCGAAAACTATTTAGTTATCTAAAATTGACTGCCTTACACACTTATACGAGGATTTTATGAGGAGAGATGAAATACCTGTATATAAAAAGATTTTCAATATTCGTATACCCTTATAAGGTGATTATACAGTTATAATAATAATAATATATTAATTTAACCATAAAAAATTTGGTTAACTTATTACAATCACTGGTCCCCACACTAGGATACCCTGTGTTGTGGGTGACCAGACTCTTCCGGAGGCTATACATTTGTAAAATAATATATACTGACTAATTAAAAATAATATTTAAGTTATTAATAATATTCCTTGCAGGTAAGTGTGTATTATGTAATGTAAAGTAATGTAATTTCGTACTCAATTTCTTCTCTCCGAGGGTGTGGAATATAAGGAAGGCCATTAAATCACAATGAATATAATCAAAGTAAATATCGTTTAATATATTAATATTTCTAAACAACATAATCTATGATAATATTAATATTTAGTGCAATAAAGAATATAATAATAATAATAACCGAAATAATTATATTTATTAACAAAATATAATTATAATCTTAATTAATGTAATAAATTATATAATCAACACATAAACCTTATTATCAGGATACAACGAATTAAGCAACTGACATTTAATTTCCCTTAAAATAATTAAAAATTGATATAATATGCTTTAAATTATATCCGTTGAACGCGTTTCCAAATAATTTGCGGATACGACAGGTTGAAGTAGCCATGTGTCGTTCATGAATGAATCCTTCAATTGGACTAGTTCATTTATATCTATCCTTCTTTCTCTAGTTCAGTTACAATTCATCTAGTTCAGTAGTTCAGTTAGTTCACTAATTCTGCGAACGACGCAGAATGAGTGGAACCGAACTTTCCCGACAAAACACGAATTAGCACGTCGCGTTATGTTATGATCACTTCTCACGCTCGAGCTCCGTTGTACTGAAATAATTTTCTGTTTCACTCACTCTGATTCTAACTACCGGTGATACATTTTAGTGAAATGATATGAGACATTTTAGTTCAACAGTACACACCGGTAATAGTGAGCAACTGAACTAAAAGAGTGATATAGTTCACGGTGACGAAGAGATATATACATATCTTTTCATTTCAGTGACACATTCTGCGCATGGCTAGGTTGAAGTAATAACATTCAATTATATTTTATCTGATTGGCTGTCTTTGATTAACCAGAAAAATGTTTTAAATGGTGTAGACACGCGGTCGTATTATTAAAGCATAAATATTATAGATACAAATTCCAAAACTAGAACTTATAGTCGCAATACACACTCCGTTCTTTCTTGAAGCAATATTATCAACAACTAGGAAGTCATAAATTCGATACCCTGCGACAATTTTTTTTTCATTTTATCATTTCAGTCTATCAATTAAAAAGACAAAATGTCATATCCACAACCATTAAGCAATGCCATTTGATTATTTATAGTTTATACCATCCAAAATACGTAAGCTGACAACACAAAGATTGTTCAAAAAAATTCCTTATTTTCCGAGCGCAACCCTTATTAATCGCCTTGAGTTTGCTATTGACATACAGTATTATGTAGAATAAATAAATAAATAAATTAAGAAAAAAATATTAAGCCAGAAGAAATAGGTCACAGAGTATCATTGACATAATGTTATGTTCTCTGCCACAGAACCAACATCCATCCATCGAACCACTTGTCGCACAAAATGAAACATTAAAAATAAAAATAATATTTCATCTTAACTATCTATAATATAAAAAAGAATCATGTCCTTGGTTAGTACCTACTCCTTACCAAAACATTGTATACAATACCATCTCGCACTTGAACTAAAATGAAAGAAGTCCATTAACGGCTATGTAGGCGAATACCATAACTTGATTAATATTCCTTCGCCTACATAATATATGTACATAAAACCTACATGATAACTCACTTCAAGATATGAACAGAATTTCGTTTAAGACTTTCATATGTACTTTGTTTTCATCTTCGACTGCTATGGGAAAGATTCAGTATTATATTCCAGTATTTTACTATCAATATTATAAATGCATAAGTTTTCGAGAGTATTAAGTTATTTTCTAGAATAGGGGGCAAACTGGCACCTCCCCCTTGTAAGTGACAAGTGGTAAGTGGAAGTGACTGCCGCACATAGACAGGATTTTGTTGTTACTCCGTAACGTAAGACTATATAGCCGTCACAATATCTATTCAACAACTTGTTTTATACATAGGTACATTACAAACGCTGAGATCACATATCTATACTAATATTATAAAAAGGAAAGTTTTGTTTGTTTGTTACGATTTAACTCAAAAACTACTGGACCGATTTTAAAAATTCTAACACCAATAGAAAGCTACATTGTCAGCGAGTAACATAGGCATAAGTAACATAGTTTTTTTAGCCGGGGCGGATCTAGTACATAATATAAAGATGTACCCTAGAGTTTTAAACTTACACTTCATCGGGTTATTAGCATAATTGATAAGAATACAGTTTTTTACAAAAATAAGTGTTAATATTATAGCCGCCTTAGTTTACTACTCCTAACATAAAAGAGTAGGTTTACGACTTGTGGATATAAAAAAGATGTTCATTACCTTCGCTTTCTAAACAAATCATTAAAATGTGAATTTCAAAGTTACCTAGGGAATGGGGCAAATATAACACTGGGTCTGTTTAACTCATTATTTTTCTTTTCAAACACAAAGTAGATTTCTGCAGAACATTTTTATATAAAGTACATGTATTTAGCAAGTACTCAGTAGTGGTTTGAAAGGTCTCCGGTCTAGGAGTGTAGGTGCAAGGTGAACTTGCTTACAAATATAATTGTTTGATTGCTCACTAAGATACTGCCTATTGTATGTTTATCTGTTACTCCGTACTTATTGTGTATGCTGACGACATAATCTATAAGATACTAGTAACATGCCCCGGCTTCACACGGGTGCAATGTAGATGTACTATACACAAAAAATAGCCTATGTAGATGTCTATTGGTGAAAGAATCTTTTAAAATCGATTCAGTAGATCCAGAGATTACTCCCTACAACCTTTTTTTGACACCTAAGGTTACATTATTCTTAGTAGGAATCCCTCATTATTGGAATAATATAATATATGAATATAAGTCTATGTTAATCGGTGAAGATGTAGCTTTCCAATGGTGAAAGAATTTTTAAAATCGGTCGAGTAGTTTTTGAGTTAAATCGTAACAAACAAACACACAAATCTTTCCTCTTTATAATATTAGTATTGATATAGATATCTATGAAGTTGCTTTTGGCACCGAAACATAAAAAAAAACAGTCAAATAAGGCGTAGAAGATACCTTCTAGTCTGTAAATAAAAATGATCAGTGAAAATGACAGAAACGTATCTGCTAAGAAAACTCCACGATTCACACTCTCTACATGTGTTTTGAAATAATTTTATATTTTTGTTAGAAATAATATACAACATATGTTTTATTTAGAAACTATGTTATCAAGCTGTTAGTTTTTATTGCTTTCATAATTATATTCTGAGACTGAGAAGTCGTTAATAAGAATACTCAAGGTTCAATACTCGTAATTAACGTAAGTGTGGAATACTTTCGCCGTGATCGTGCATTTCTGCTCCAGTTTGCGGTTCAACCGTTTAATTTACATAATTTTAATGAAGTGAAAGCTTTAACATTAAAAGAAGTATTAAGTTCAAGTTTCCCGATATATTATAGATCAATCAAAACTTTCAAGATTTTGGTAGACTCGTTATGTGTATTACTTCTGTTAGAATCAAGTTATTATCATTCATTCACAAGGTTTTTTTATGTCAGATATCGACAGACGAGCATGAGGTTCACTTGATGGTAGGTGATACACCAGCCACAGAACATCAGTCATTGATGCGCTGTCGACCTAATTTTTACTTCGAGCATTCAGAAATCTATAAACAGAAACCGCAACGCACAATATGCACTTCACGGTTTTTCCATCTATGAACGGTTGTTCGTTACCCGGTAGGAATTTCGATATTACTCCCACCCGTTTAATACCCGAAGTTACCAGACATGAGAAATGCTTACAGAATAATATAAACATGTCCCGGTGGGAGTCGAACCCACGACCCATAGATGCGCACAGCAGCCGGCCTAGCATGACAACAAAATCTCGTGTTTTAATCGATTATCTCTTTATTTCTTCCGGGTCTAACATGACACACTTAAAACTCGACTTTTAATATCAAAAATAGATATATTAGTCGATCGAGATATCTTTTCTGTCAAAATTGTCGATGTCGAGATTTAATATATCTCCATATCTTACATCTTAGTTTGTCTTCTCTCGTCCGCGAGATATCTCGTGGCGGTCATGCTAGGATAGCAGGTGTTCTACCGAACGCGCCAACGAGCCCGTCACAAAAGCTCAACGAAAGCTGGTAGCTACAGGTTACCGCAGCCTTCACCGTGATGAGGTCGTTGACCCGTGACCGGTGAAAGTGCTTTGAAGTTTGAACCTGACATCGAAATATTTCGATATCGTTGTGAAACAGTGAAAGTTGATTATCGATGATTTATTGCTCATTTATTGCTCACTTGGCGGATTAGCGCTGATATTGACAGGAATTTTAAGATGAAAGTTTATATGGCGTAAATAGCTTAAAAAAAATCGAAAGTGATTTATATTAAAGTTTATTCATTTTGAAGTTTTTAGCGATTAATAGAGTAAGCATAGGCTCTGCAGTATGGTGTTTTGTTATGTGTATACTGCGATAGATGATATATAAATAGTTTTACTGAGATTTATTTCAAATATCTTTGAAGTCTGAAGAAGGGATTAATGTAAATAACAACAAGATTTCAGTTTAACAATGAAGGGAAAACGGCAGATGGCTCACGTGATGTGATCACCGCCGCTTACAGATATGCGCAACACCGGAGGGCTCGCAGGTGTGCTGTCGACCTTTAAGTAAAGTGTAGGCTCGTATTATTTTTTTGTAATTTATTTATTAATTGATTTTTACAATTAAAAATATAAATATCAAGGTGGACAGCATATAATTCATTATTGATGTTATTTGACTGAGGTATCGTCTTCCATTGAGTTCTTTTCGTTTTGTTGCATACTTATGAGGACGTTCGACATAAAAATATGATGATTATATTTTTAACTAGCGATCCGCCCCGGCTTTGCACGGGTGCAATGTAGATTGTAGATATAATAAAAAAAATAGCCTATGTTCGCTGATAATGTAGCTTTCTATTGGTGAAAGAATTTTAAATCGGTCGGTTGAGTTAAATCGTAACAAAAAAAAAAACAATTATTTCCTCTTTATAATATTAGTATAAGTTCAAGTGCGATAATTTCTCTACAATAAACACTCAACATGACCTTAACCCCGAGAGATGTTCCCACGGATCAAAACATTGTGTAACTCAATTCGGTTCTGAATCATTACGACGAGTACTCAAACGAATTGTACAGTCTATTACTTAATATAATTACTGTTAATCGATTATATCTTTGGTCATACTCATGACCAAAGTTTGAGAACTTGAGGGTTGTTTGACGCCCGGAAGGGTTGATAACATAAACATTGGTGGAAGTTTGAAACCTGTGCAGAAGGCACGTAAGGTGGAAAACTAACACTAGTGGTGAGACAACAAGTTTGACTAAAAATTCGTCTCGCGGACACCTCCCATGTTGAGCATGGGAAGGATGCACAGTACGCTATCGCGATTCCGTGGATCCCATTATGGTCGCTTGAGGGGTGACGGGATTTTTTTTTGGTCATACTCATGGGATTTGGATATCATGTAGTGATTACTTGTGTTAGCAATAGATATGTAGGTAAAATAGGTACCTATATAATTACTTATTGATAAACGATGGAAAGTCTCCGATTAGAATCGAACAACAGATTAACGACATTATGTGTTCTGCAAAGGTCATCAATATTTTTTTTATAGAAATCTCGATATTTCATAGTAATATTTTCTAAAGACGGAGTTACATCAGATAAATGTACTACATAATTGTATGTAAGAAAAAAATTTTTGTTCAAAATTGTTGTCTGTCTCTCAATACCTTTCTTCTCAGGAACGCGTGAAGGTATCAAGTAACAAGTTGATATTAATATCAAATACTCAGGTCTGCAGTCCCTTGCAGCAGTAAAAACAACAGACTTCTAAGTCGACCCATTCAAAAGATACGGCCTTTTATGCTCCGTCTACGCCGCTTATTTTGTCAGTCGCGAGGGAATCAAAACCCTGACCTAGAATCATGAAGTTTGGCATAAAGCAATGTCAAACCGAAAACCCATTGACATGTATATTGTTGATCGAAGCGAAAACCGTAAATTTGTAGTTTTATTTTTATTATTATTGGGAAAACTTTACCAAAAAGTTTGCACGGAACCCTCGGTGCGCGAGTACGCAATTAGACAGTATTTTTTTACTTCGAATATATTATATTTTTACCTTGTCTTTGATTTAACAAATAACCAACCCATTGACTGTTCCGTCCGCGTGCGAAATGTAGAGTAATTGCGAGTTTTGTATTCAGATTACGTTTCGATTACGCGTGTAAAGTGACATAATATACAACTGCCTGGAATTACAATCTTAGAGAAGTGATTACAGCTGTTTCCAAATCAGAAATCAAATATTTTTAATAGTATTTAGAGATTATACAGTTAAATTCACCGTTTTGAATATTTTATTAATTTAGTATGTCAACATAATTTGGTTTACAAAAAAAATACATATTTACAAAAACAGGTTTTCCGATACCGGGAATCGAACCCGAGCCTCCTGGGTGAGAGCCAGGTATCCTAGCCACTAGACCATATCGGATATGTTGTTTTATTCAAAATATTACTAATGTTTTAAATTAATCGATAGAAACCACGATAAAATACCAAATAATATGCGAATAATCTGGGGGCACGGCAGTGCCCCCGCCAAGTCGAGCAAAAAGCGGCACGGCCGTACTATCCTTTTCTCGAAGTAGTTCGGGCCATTTTCGACCCCCTATAACTTCGTTGTGGATAAAACTAGAATCCTGAATTTTCAGTCACTAAGCAGGCATTGTATAAACTCGGTATATTTCAAATATCATTCTGTTTGAACCAGTAGTTTAAGAATTATAACTAGTCAAAGTTTGATAATTTGTCACTCACTCACTGACTGACCGATCATCAAAACTCTAAGGCACTTCTAGCAGACATAGAAACTTGAAATTTAGAATACAATTAGTGTTTAGTTTATAAATCAAGGAAAAACTACAATATTTTGAAATTTCGGTCCAGTTTTCTAGATATACAATTTTTTTTTGTATTTCTGTATGTAATGAATAACTTAAAAACTACTGGACCGATTTTAAAAAGATTTTTACCGTTAGAAAGCTACATTATCACTGAGTAACTTAGGGTATTTATTACTAGAAAAAAATGCTTAGAAATCCCTACTAAAAACAACCCAAGGTGTAAAAAAATTAGCCATAAAATGTCTTTCATCGCATGTGCTGCGGAAAGTATTGATGCTAGAGCAAAAAAACGTTCCACAATATTATAGAACATATCAAAATCTACAAAAAAAATCACGAGACCATATGTCCAACTATTGTAGTTATGTCACTATAACTACTTTTTTACATTAAAAAGTTAATAAAAATGCCGATCAAAATCAGACTGTTATCCATAGCTTTATCTTAATTCTTATCCAAATAAACTAAGAAAAGGAATATCTACAAAAAGAAATGAGATGCCATCAAAAACATAAATTGTAAAAAAAGCCAAGTCTTGCAACTCAGTTCTCTCGTAAAAAGTTGTGAGATCCATATAATACCAAGTCGGTCAATTTATTCAGTCTCTACTGAAGGATCCTTCTGTCTTAAGTTATTACGTAATTAGGTAACCTAACAACATCTTATAGTGATCATATCAATACCAATATTAAAAAGCTTTGATGTTTAAAATAAAAAGGTTGACTTGGCAATCGCACTAAACAATCTAATTTAATATAATATGTGTTAGTTGTGATACACATTGTGTTTTTAATAAAATTAAAAAGATACATTGTGATTTCATGCGATAGCCGAGTCAATCTATTTATTTAAAACATCAAAGATTTTTATTATTGGTATTGATATGATCACTATAAGATGTTGTTAGGTTACCTAATTACGTAATAACTTAAGACAGAAGGATCCTTCAGTAGAGACTGAATAAATTGACCGACTTGGTATTATATGGATCTCACAACTTTTTACGAGAGAACTGAGTTGCAAGACTTGGCTTTTTTTACAATTTATGTTTTTGATGGCATATAAATTAGGTCAACAATTAAGATCCGTCGGGGTTTTTGGCAGCATGCTCTGCGATCCCAGAAACCTCATATCGGCGGACCTGAGGGTCAAGAGGGGTTTAGTGGGTATTACTCACCCGGCTTTCTGACTAGCAGAGAGATTCACTGGGTGAGCTCGAGTCCTACAAATGCATTCCCCTCTATATAAAAAAAAAAAAAAAAGTCAACAATTAAGATAATGTAAGTTCACAATGTCTTTAATATTATTCATTTTTGTTAAATTATTTAAAAGTGTTCGGGGATTTAAATGATATTATATATTTATCATCGCATTACCAACTCTCATTCCTGCGTCTCAATAAAAATTAGTATAGCATCAAGAGACTATCATAATATTTTATCTTACAACTCACTATAAGTAATCCCCAAATCTAATTACGATCGACTTTCACCGGGCACGGTCCGTAGTTCCGAAACCCGACGCTCATTTACCAAATAATACTAATTATTTCGCCCGACTTGTCTCGCTAACCCGATACTTTCTCTCCGTACCATAAAAATACCCAAAATTATCGTTGGTTCAAAAGTAAAACTCAGTAAGTGACATTTTGAATAAAAATAAATTTTGCTATTATTACTCATTTTAGCAGTAAACCTACGATTAGAATGAAGAACTAATTGCGTTTTCGGGTCCATGACTAAACTATGAAGCGTTTGATTACTTATTAATTTGTGATTATCGTAAATGTACGCTTAAAATAGGAGTAGTTGCAACATTTAAATAAAATACTGTATACCGGATTAAAACGCGATTTATTATTTATATTGTTTAAATTATTTATCCCGACGTTTCGGATGCTTTACAGCAACCGTGGTCGCGGGGAGACAGAAAGATGACAGTTGTCTGATATTTGAAATGTCACAAAGTTATAAATAATAAATCGCGTTTTAATCCGGTATACAGTATTTTATTTAAATGTGTGATACTCGCGTTAATAAAAGACAATATTATTAGTAGTTGCAACATTTATTTTTATTCAAAATTACACGTGGTGAGTACTTTTGAACCAGCTATATAATATTATGCTATGTTATATGTCTTTTTTGTTGTCGATATAATGTATTCAAAGAAATAACTACTTTTACCGGACACGCGTCCGTTTGTCTGTTTGTCGCGGTTAGTAAACCGGCGGCCAACCGGTTTACATTTAGAAGACACGTTTTACCAAGGTTTACATTCATAACATAATTACTGTTGATTAAAACATTCCATACTTTATGATTTAAATGGAAAACTGTCAACCAGCCCCGACTTCGCACGGTTACATGTGACATTTATGTTTAAAAAAATACTACTAAGTAACATATTATGTATAGAAATACGCCTCGGCTTCGCATGAGTACAAAAATAAATAATAGCCTAAGTTACTCGCTGATAATGTAGCTCTCTGTTCAGTGGCGGATTTACACATTTCTGGCGTATAGGCTGTTAAAATTTTGCCGCCCTAGCCTCTATAAAATATGTGAATTCCTAAATGTTTTAAAATACAATGATAGGGCTTGTCTTCTACACTTCTCTCTGTAAGTCTTACTTTTAGGCTTGACTCCTATGAGATAGCTAAAAGAAAAAAAATCGGTTCTCTTTGCCGCCCTTAAAATCTCCGCCCTAGGCTGAAGCCTACTCAGCCTGCTGGTAAATCCACCACTGTCTCTATTGGTGAATTTTAAAATCGGTCGAGTAGTTTTTGAGATAAATCGTAACAAACAAACGTATCTTTCCTCTTTATAATATTAGTAAAGACTGGATGATACCGACTTCCGATGAAAAAAAATGTTGTTGATCCAGACTAAGCTCAATCTATGTCAGGATCAATTAGATGAAAATTAGTTCAGTATCTCCGGAGATTAGAATAAGAATAGAATAAGAATAAGAATAAATTTATTAGGTACAAACAAACAATAAGAAAAAAATACAACAAAATCAATAATATAAACACATAAAAAAAAAATTGTTTGCTATCTACCTAAATGGTGAGGTTACTCAGCTTGTGCTATGTCAATACTATTGGCATAGCGCTGGTTTTCAGAACCTCACCAATGTTGCGCGAACAAAAAGACAGACCGACAAACAAAATTATATTTTATGAATAATATTCTTCTTCAATGGTCCCATCTCCATTTCTAATAAAAATTCATGTATGTAGAAATTTTAATTCTACTGTTTTAGATGCTCATCTGGATAAATAAACATTTTGTCTGAAACCTTACCCCAAGGTTACGTTGTATGGTAGCCTGTGTTTTGTTCGAGTTCTTATTTAAATTTGAAATGTAACAGTCAATAACATTGCCCACACTTATATATTACATTCGTATACTTAAATGTTATAGAATTGATTGCATTATAAGGAAGTGAGTAGTCGTAGCGGCAAATTACGTATTGCGTAACTGTATCACTTTACCTCGGTAGATGAATTCAAAAGTTCGGTAGTCGCATTAATGGTTAATATATAAAAAAACATATTGCGCCGATCCCAAATAACGAAACAGGGCAGGAAGAACAAGAAGAAGATATCATATATCATATTGTATCAGTATATGATATTGAACTTATGTTGTCAACTTTCAGTTCGTAAGTTTATTAGGCGGAAAAAATATCGCGAAAAAAATATACATACTATTTATTACATTTTCGTTTGGTATATTGACCCCGTAGTATTTAGGTTAAATAAATATTTAACTTATTTAATTTAATTTTAAATTAGAATTTAAAGAATGTGAAATAATTAGCTGGTCTGAGGGGTGAGCACGAACAATTATCGAAAAAGTATTCGAATCGTCCATCTGTCAGTTGTATGAGAAATCATTTGAAATTTCATACAAATGACAGCTCGACGATACGAATACTTTTTCTCAAGTTGTTCGTGCTAGGCCCTCTGGTCTCGAGTTACAACAAAGAGAGTACCATAACTAACATAGTTTAGTTATTTCATATGTTTTTTTTGTTTTTTTTTTAATCACTAAACATAAACTTTGAATAATATTTTAAAATATAGAGAAAATAGTCAGACAAAACAGACAAAGTTGCGGATAAAAGCTTAATCTTTAGCATCTATGTAAAGATAAGACAGTAGAATCTCACTAATCCGGCACTATTAAAAACCAGAGGATTACTAGATTCTGGAAAAATTATATTCGTAATAAAATAAATTGTATATTTGTGTTCATGTTCTAAACGTTTGTTTGTTACTGATTTCTCTAACATACATTGACATAATATATTGTTGATCGAAGCTAACATATTATGTCACAATTTAATTATTACATAGCTTTAAAATAATCCCTATTTTTGTGCAACTTATATGGGGGAGGCGCGGAGGGTGCCGGATTATTGGACGTGTCGTTCTATTCAAGTGCCGGATTAGGAAGATTCTACTGTATATATTTTATGTAAATTTAGGACATAATTCATTTTTATTTTAATTAAGAATCTATCGAATGATAAAAGTAAGCGTTGGACGGGTTTGGATGAAAGTGAAAACAGGCGTCTCAAACTCTTTTATTTTACCAGATGTTGTAACACAGGTGTAGTTGTGTAACGTTTTTGTGTTTTGTCTTACAAAGAGTCTATTATGCCTTGTATACTCACCAAAAATCTCAGGTATGTACTCTATGTAGAGTTCTAAATAGCTATTAGAATCGACTCTGATCCATAAATCTGAGGTACATTTATGTACTCTATGTAGAGTTTTAAATAGCTATTAGGTTTGACTCTGCTGCACTACTGCACGTGTAAATTTATAGAAAAAAAGTTTATAAGTTATCTAATTTAATTTTTCTTTATCAAATAAAAACAATTTCTACTAGATCATCTAAATAGGTAAAATATTTCTTACTAGAGTTAATCTATCTCCACAAATATTCACGGTACGGTATAGTATAAATTTGATATAAATTGGTCTTTTTAATAAAAATAATGTTAAATCATACGAATATCTAATCAATCCTATTTGTAATTTGTATTATTATCGGAATATCCATTATCTGTATTTCGCAATAACAATTGATATCTCTATTAAAACATTCGTTTGGAGAATTTTATGTTGGAAAATATTTTGTTGTTGCTATTTATACCATTCATTTAGACATTTATTTAGACGTACATCTGTAGTGTGACTTTGAACATTTGTGACAAATAAAAGTAGAATTAGATGAAGTATTTTTGTTTTTTTTTTTAAGTAAAAAGTGTATCCGCCCCCGGGTGGGCTCGAACCACCAACCTTTCGGTTAACAGCCGAACGCGCTAGCCAATTGCGCCACGGAGGCGATGACTGTCTTCGCATTTTTTTTCTAACCATCTCCTATAAGCTTTATAGAAGTTTAGTTGAGTGGCGATATTTTTTTTGGGGCTGGATATCTCCATCAATACTTAATGCTACTTTAGGGACAATAAGAAGGCGTTTTACGACTTAAACCAGAGTTATGTTTAATGTAACAAGTTATGAGAAAAAAACAATTGAACCTTGAAAAGCATTTTATTATCATCAAGACTTTATTATTATTGCTGAGACTAAAATAATTTTTCATTTGTTTTGTTTTGATGATATGTTAAAAATATAGAACAAAAATGTCAATTTGAACCTGAAGACAGTTGAGTACTTACAATAAAAAATTTTGAGTTTTGCGTACATTTAAAATTTTATTAGTGCTCTTGGTTATATTTTACGACTCATTATTAAAGTAAAAATATTTTTACTAATTATATAAACTCAGGGCACTGGATTCTTGACCTTTTTATAAATTGTTTGTAAACAAAAACATGTGTAGAGAATGTATGTTTGTAACCTACTGCTTTTTTGAGAGAATTTTAATTTTATTGTTTTTGGAATGTTGTGTCAGGCATCGAACCTATTGACATTCTACGTGTAATTCGATGGTTTATTCAAAGGCAGAAATAAGTAAGATTTTACATTGTTCCTACGATTGTTAATCGAAAGTAGAAGTACAATAAAACAACTTCGAACAACTCTACGTACGAGTAGAACCGGTTGTCATCAACCACATTTTTGTACCAACTCCTACCGACACTTTTATTTTTAACTACGCCTCTCTATGATAGCAAAATAACCTGTATTTTTAATAACATAGGATATACTATCGAGTGTAGTAAAAGTAAAAACATAATTTCTTCCTTGATGTAAAAGATTGTAATTTTTGCTGACGGTAGGAAATTATATCGGGTGTAATATGAAAGTGATCTTATCCGTGTATTAGGTGCTTTCTCCGACTATTGACGATGACAAAGTAAATAGTACTCTACACATCCGACACTCACAGTCGGTTTCAAGAGCTCTATACAAAAATGCTAGTAATGTTAATAAATCGTGTATCCAAAATGTAGACTCTTTTCCGAATACTTGAAGTAAAAAGTAGGTTGACAGCGCATCAATGACTGATATTCTGTGTCTGAGGTATCAAGTGAACCTCGTGCTCGACTATCGATACCTAAAATTAAAAAAAACTGAATATCCAAAATTCGACATAGATATTGGCCGAAAGCCAACAGGAGTCAGGACTAAGCCTGAATTCTTTAGACAACGCTAATCTAATGGGTGGGGGTATAATTTTCCAAACAATGCATTAACAATAAGTGTTAAAAAACAATAATGAAAGTGGTTTCTCTTGGAAGTAGGAAATAATCATTGCGATAAACGCTTTCATAAATATTGGACTTGGTATCCTTCAAGGAGTGAGCGTACTTACATATAACAGGGCGGCCACACATTCGCGACTCCTAAGGTGCTGGTGCTCATGGATACGGAAACCTAATAAAAAGAGCTTCACTTGGCAATATATCTAGTCAAATTACTAATATTTTAGCACTTATAAAATATAGATTTCTCACAAATATAAAGCATCCATATGTTGCAGTTGATACGTATTAATAGATTTAAAATTTATACATTCTTATAATTACTTAATGCCACATTGAATAATTATCCTATATTCAGTGGCCGTAAACACGTTATCATGGTTCAGCGCCTCGCCGGTATTAAGTTCGATTCTCGGTCAATGAAGTTTGTAATGATTGTGTTATGTGTTCGTGCATGCGAAATGTAAATATTCTAAAAGTGATGTAGACATAATAAAATTCCTAAAAATAAACTTATTCTTATTTTGTATCGGACCAGCCGTGATATGTGAAGAACCAATTAATAATAAGGTATAATTTTTGGATTTACTTCCGAAATTCTTTGATTTAATAACGAGTTGAAAAGAGATCACTCTAAAAATTTCAACAGCAGCAAATATTTAAATAAAATACTGTATACCGGATTAAAACGCGATTTATTGTTTAAATTATTTATCCCGACGTTTCGGATGCTTTTCAGCAACCGTGGTCGCGGGAGACTGAAAGATGACAGTTGTCTTATATTTGAAATGTCACAAAGTTGCCATATTTAATTCAATTAAATTAAAAAATAATCTATTAAGTTAGGTAACACAATGTACATCTATGAACGTCAATAAAAAATAATACATATTAAATTACTAATATTACTAATATTAAATGCTTCTAATTTTACATTTACTACCAGTTCACAAATCAAGGGCGTAGAGCGGACGAGAAGAACTGGCAAGAAACTCGCCGCCACTCTTTTTAATCGCCAAGTTTTTGTTTTACAATTATTACATATTAACGCCATCTATTCCTACGGAGTTGATATTTACTGTAATTTTCTATATTATGACAATATTGACTAACGGTGTCCTCTTGTTTTTTAGTATGTTTGATTTGGGGCTTTAGATTTTTAATAACTGGATCCCAGGTGTTGGAAAGTCTCAAACCATCTTCTCTATTAACTATCGCGTTTTAATCCGGTATACAGTATTTTATTTAAATGTGTGATACTCGCGTTAATAAAAGACAATATTAGCAGCAAATATTGTTTTCGATTTTTAGTAACTATGCCGAACCAGATCTGCATCTCAAAAGGGCTCCAATTGTTTTCCTATCATTATTTACCATTTTAATTAAGGAGTCGCATGGCTTTGTTCCCCTTTAAAAAATAAGAAGAGGCTAGGTTAGGTTTTTTAAATTTTCTATTAGAAAAAAGTTGGCCAAGTAAAATGAGTAGGATTCGGTTCTGGCGGTGTCAGCATACCAACATAACAAATTTCATTTACAACTCCCTCTTTACGTATGCAAAAGTTGCTTAATTAATTTTAATCCCAGTGGTATCTAAAAAAAATTAAAGAAAAATTTCAAAAGAACTTAAAATTGCGACCACGTGCGCTTAATAATGGGGTCAGATCTCAGATATATAAATAAATAAATAAATCTTTATTAGTGAAATAGAAACATATTATAACAGAAAATAATTTAGAAACAACTCTTGAAAAAGCTGAGTACAACTGTGGCTCAGTAAGTAATCTAAACAATATGTGCACACAATAAGACCGTATGAAATTAAAATTTGTAAGTTGAATTAAATTTTAAAAGATTTAAAATTACCTAAGATGTACAAAGAATATCGCCATAATTAATGTGATTTGAAATATTATTTGTATATTAAGTAATAATTTTAATTAATAATTGGGTTTTAGCTAGATATTTCCAAATCCCGAGAAGCAACGCTTGGAACTAGTAATTATTCCAACACCCGGGTAATTATCTGCTTCATGCCACACTCGTAAGAAAGTTTCACCCACATAGTTAGACTAGACTAGAATAAATCTGCATTCTACGATGACACTCTTCCTAACCTAGATTACGTATGTTAGAGTATTTATCGCTAAAAACTTTCCTCAAATGTAAATCTGTCCAAAGATTTTAGTAGCCTAAAATCGATCAAGTCGTATTACGCAAAAATTCTGGTATGTACTCATATGTTTTTATAGAATCGTATAGAATAGATGTTTTATTTCGGCTAATAAAAAATAAATATTTTAATTAGGTACGTCTTATAAAAAAATATTATAATTTACACAACCATGCCTCCATGGCACCGGAAGTACTGAGTTTGAAACATCCTGGAAAAAAACCTTTTTTTTTAATCTAAACTAATATACTAATAATATTATACAGAGGAAAGATTCGTGTTTTTGTATGTTTGTATCGAATAAACTCAAAAACTATCATCAGCGGGTAACATAGGCTACATGCCAGTAAAGAAAAAGATCAGACTAGGGGATTCGTCAATACGACTTGGAAACCTTCAAGAAGCGAGCCTACATCTTTCTTAAAGGCCGGCAACGCACCCGCAAGCCCTCTGGTGTTGCGGATGTCTATGGGCGGCGGTGGTCACTTACCATCACGTGAGCCGCCTGCTCGTTTGCCCCCAATACTATAAAAACAAAAAAAATACATACTACTGACTACCAACTATAATATAAACTACTTTTTCATTAATACTCAAGTGTAAATCATTTAATTTCGCACTTCTTTATCTACTTCTTTTTTTATGTCAGATATCGACAGACGAGCATGAGGTTCACTTGATGGTAGGTGATACCTCAGTCATGGAACATCAGTCAATGATGCGCTGTCGACCTTTTAATTCGAGCATCGGAAATCCATAGACTGAAACACTACTGTACCCGGTCGGAATTTCTATATACTTCCCACCCGTTTAATACCCGAAGTGACCAGCCGGCCTAGCATGACAAGCGCGACAAAATTTTGTCTACAGTTTTCTCGTGTTTTAATCGACTATCGCTTTATTTCTTTCGGGTCTAACATGACAATTACACTTAAAACTCGACTTTTAATATCAAAAATAGATACATTTGTCGATCGAGATATCTTTTCTATCAAAATTGTCGATGTCGAGATATAATATATCGAGATATTTAACATCTTAGTTTGTCTTCTCTCGCGCGAGATATATCTCGTGGCGGTCATGCTAGCCCGGCAGGTGTGGTTAAGACATGCTTATAGAAAATTATAACGGGATTCGAACACGCAACCCATCGGTGCGCAAGGTAGGTATCCACCAAATGGGCCAACAAACCCGTCGAAATCGAGCCTTCAAAAGCTATTAACCCGGCTGCAGTCAACATAACAGTTCTGCATTATAAAGAGCTGTTTAGAAATCAATGAAGTTTGAAACGAAAGACGATCACCGATACGGTGTTGCTTGACGCCTCACTTCCTGCGCACAATGAGTATACACGACACCGGGGAATAACTGGCAAAACAAACAACACATCTTAAACTATACTAATATTATAAAGGGGAAAGAATTGTTTGTTTGTAACTCAAAAACTAGTCGGCTTATTTTAAAAATTCTGTCACCAATAGAAAGCTACATTGTCAGCGAGTAACGATAATTTTTGTATGTCAAAATTGTTTTCAAAAAGCCTTCGAATTTCCTCAAATTATCCTATTTCAAAGTATACTTCGTATATAGGTAAATAGCGATCCGCCCCGGCTTCGCACGGGTGCAATGTAGATGTAATGTACACAAAATAAATATAGGTACCTAGTCGATGTTACTAGCTGATAATGTAACTTTCTTTTGGTGAAAGATTTTTAAAATCATTTCAGTAGATCCAGAGATTACTCCTTACAACCTTTTTTTTACACCTTGGGTTACATTAACCTTCAAGCGGTCGCGCGAATTTCAGCGGTTAAGATTTTGTTTATATCTTTCAATTCTTTCATCACAAATATTTCGTATATATGTTATTTTTTTATTTAAATACTATCGTGACCGAAATATAACTATAAAATGTAAATAAATATTTAATTATTTGTTATTTCAAATCCCTAAATTTCGTCCGGACGTCTTTTCGGTTACGCGCGACCGCTTGAAGGTTAATCAAGTTTTAAGAGGTATCCCGAATTATTTCTGTAAATAAATATAGCCTATCTTACTCGGTGAAGTTACTTTTTAATTACTGTAAAATAATTTTTAAAATCGGTCAAGTAGTTTTTGAGTTGTAACAAACATACAAATCAATCCTCTTTATAATATTAATGCGATGCGATTAATTATTTATCTTGAGGTTTCAAGTGCTTTTCAGCAATCGTGGTCACGGGCAACGGGCAGTTAAGTAAAGCTTACGAGTGAGTTCGCGTCATTGGCTATGTCGGCCGGCGATCATAACAAATTATCTTGTCATTACTCGTTAGACGGTGCACATGCCTGCTTCAGAGAACAAGTGGATTCTCACCAGCACTTCTTAAATATAATCCAAGTTTTTACCGCACGACCACTCTGCGGAACTAATTGTGATTAGGCTTTGCGTTAAATGTGTAAATCCGCCACTATAATAATAAACAATATTAAATATAAACAATATTTTCACTCAGAAATAAATCGATTACGTGTTATTTAATATTTTGTACAAAATTTTATTTGTTCATTCTAATTATTTGAAAGTAGTGTACCTGTTCATTTTGAGACGATAAAAGAAGGGTCACAGAATACATAAAAAACTTTTTTTTTTCTTTTCTTCTTGTTCACGCTAACCTCTGAAACAACTCTACTGACTTTCATGAAGTTTTCATAGGTATAATTAATAACAGCAAGCCAAATATATGTATCAAATAATCATTTTATCGAAATAAGATGATTATTGCGTGTGAATTTAGTCGTTGGCAATTTATAAAATATATATAAACTGGTTTGTTAAAATTTATATGCGGATCATAATGTAAGTATGTAAGTACATACATAAATACTTACAGTTTACATACTTTAAAAGTTGACATTGATTGACTTATTAAGTAAGAAAAACGTCAGAAACTGGGACTTCCTGTTGTTCATTACTATTTAAATAGTTTAAGCACGCTTCAAATTAAACTATAATCTTATTTAAATCTAATTTATTCAATACCAAATAAATGTTCTAGTACTCTTTGCCCGTTTTTAGACTTGACTGAACAAAAAATTAGGCCACGATTTACTCGTTTTGGAAGTAAAAAGCAATATTACCATTGCAAAATTTTAAACTTGTATTTTTACATAAATTATTATTAAGTTAATGCAGTATGCCTTCATTTACGAGTAAATCTACATAAACACGATAAACATCGAGTTTATATTCTGATGGCGAGGGTTCCGCACAATACTAATCTATACTATATTTGTTTGTTTGTTTGAACGCGCTAATCTCAGGAACTACTAGTTCGAATTGAAAATATATTGTTGTGTTGTGTTGGATAGTCCAATTATCGAGGAAGGCTTTAGGCTATATAACATCACGTTGCGGCCAATAGGAGCGAAGCATCAGTGAAAAATGTTGCAAAAACGGGGAAATCTGTACGTTCTTCTGCCCCAAGAAAATAAAACTAAAAATATAATTTATGCAGAAGTACTTTAAAAGATATTCTTTTAAAAACTTCTTAATCGCGATCATATTAAAAGAAATTGACGCGGACGAAGTCGCGGGCAACAGCTAGTTAAATATAAAGGTTTAGAATTTTCATATTAAAAAAAAAACAATTAATATTGATCTTTCAAAATTAAAAATCATTTATTCAATTAGGTAACACAATGTACACTTTTGAACGTCAGTAAAAATACATATCAAATGCTTCTAATTTTACATTTACCGCCAGTTCTCAAATCAAGGGCGTAGAACGGAAGAGAAGAACTGGCAATAAAGTCTTCGCCACTCTTTTTAATCGCCAAGTTTTTCTTTTACAAAATGTTTGTACTAAGGAGCTGCAACCATTACACCATGCTCCACATGACATCTTTAAGTAATTAACTGTAATATACTTCATTACCTATTGCTATATAAGGTGTCTGTGTGAAGAGGTTATGTTGCTTTCAATTAGCGAAATCATTTCCAGATTGTTTTAGTGATTTCGACATTATCCTACATAGACAAACTTCTTCTTATATATTATACATGTAGATATGTTTTATCCTCATCCTCATATGCTATGTAGTTCATCCTTATCTCCTACATCCCACAAAACTGTGAAATGAATTACTGCCTTCAGCGTCTCCAACTAGCTATTAGCTATGACCTCGTTGGTTTCAAGATGCGCGTATACTTTTTTAAAAGGTCGACAACGCATCCAAGATATTTAAGTTGGGGTTGCCCATGGGAGAGGGGGTTACTTACTACTATCATGTAACCCATATACTCTGTAATAATAAAAAAATCAACGCTTTGATGAATAATCTCGATTGCTTCTCTGGCTAAAAGAGTGTAGTAATTTTAATTATATTTTCATGGTTGTGTGAATTCACGCACTCAACCATTAGTAGTCACAGCTGAAAATTCCAAGAGTCGATGTATCCGCATACCGATCGGCAGAGAAAATCTCATTTATACTGACTGCCACCGTGGTAGAGTGGTGAGTGAGTTGCGTTTAGCACCGTAGGTTCCGGCTTCTAATCCCGGGAAAACAAAATATTAAAAAAGCCATCGGGCACTGAAATATAATCAGACATTCTAATATTACACTATGCGAAACTTCCTTATATCAAAAAAGTCTTACAGCATTTAAATAAAATACTGTATACCGGGTTAAAACGCGATTTATTATTTATATTGTTTAAATTATTTATCCCGACGTTTCGGATGCTTTACAGCAACCGTGGTCGCGGGGAGACAGTATTTTATTTAAATGTGTGATACTCGCGTTAATAAAAGACAATATTAAGTCTTACAGCACTTAGGTAGCACTAACAGATACTTTATATTATTTATTCGTATTGTCCCCGTGTACGTGCTGTAGCAGATATTATATCGCTCAAACAATTTTGATGAATTTTAGTACAAAATATCATAGTCACCCGGGAAACTACCAGACATAGATATTATGTGTTCAATTCTGTAAATATAACCACATTGATGAAATTTTGTATTAAAATAGTTTATGATAGTACACATATAGATGTGTTTATGTGTGTAGATGTGTTTACCAACTATAGGTACGTAGCCTATATGCTGCACAGACGCGTAGGGGAGAGCCATTAGCAATACAAAGACTTGAAGTAGAAACAGTAAATGAAAAGTAAATGCTAAACCTCAAGTTTTCTTAACGTTTTCTCCTCCATTAGGCACTTTCGCTTCGCCGGATAGACCGATATGGATAACCGTCTGAATACTATCACTTTATTTTCTTCTTCACAACTGTATTTAACAGCTAATGGAGTAGGTAGACTACTGTGGGTCAATGAACTCAAACGTACATAGTTGTACATGGACACGGTACCGGGATTACCGGATCAAGGTTTTTTACAAATTCGTATAACACAGCTCACCGAAATCTATAAAATATACAATAACGATTACAAAAAGAATTAGTTCTCCACGATGAAGGGCTCGATTGCATGTTGGATCCCATTCGTTCTTATTGGTCACAGGTTCGAATGCCGGAATATATTTAAAATTTTCTATTAACACGTTTTTCCCTACGTTTGGCCAGCTTAGATATTGAATGGGTGGATAAAACATCGAATTCTCAGCAGGTAATTTTCATAGATGGAGATGGAATTTAAATTATATAATATGTCGTTTTGGTGAGCTGGTAATGCTCAATTATGTTACATTTTCATTACTAAATATCGTTTAAATATAAGTCTATAGGTCCACGATTAGATCATAACGCAAAATAATAATAATATACTCTTTAAGCTTGATAACCACAATACTAATCTATATATATAAAAGAGATTCCCACCTATATATTGACTCATCACGATATCTCTGGAACCATAAGGCGTAGCGACTTGAAATATGGTAGGAATATTCCTTTCGCCGAGTAGAGGTCAGCTAAGAACGGATTTTACGAAATTCCACCCACAAAGGGGGATGCTAGTAATTCATAAAAGACTGTCATTTTAACAACTGTTTATACTAAGGTATTTTTTAACAAATTTCTTAATAATTCATAGTTTAAATGCCCAAATGTTTTGTCACGTAATTAACAAGGTCCAAACAAGGATATATTCAATTAGAATCCGTCAATAGCCACGCCAGTTTCAACATAATACGTTTAATTGAACATTCAAATGTAATTAATTCCGATCAGATGTTAAGGGCGATTGTTACATGAATAATTAGAATTACGCAAACGTGAATCTTCGCGATGTATGATTAAGCCACAACAATGGTAACCTAAATAAGAATATGGATGCATTTATCATGATCGTATGCCATAGCTATTGTTTTAAAAAGAAGTAGAATGTAAATCACGAAATATGAGGAGGCCTGTGTTACTACTGTGTACTTTAGCAAAATTTGTATTTCTATTGTTATAACCAAGAATGATTTAAAAACTTAAGTGTATTTCCTACTATTGTTAGTTAAAACAATTACTTATATAACGTATCTCATTTTCAGATGGCACTCAAAGTGCTGGGCTGCATTTTACTCCTGGCCCTGACGTCAGAGGGGAAAGATACGAGATGGTCACGACAGCTGAGCTCATACACTGCCGATATAAGTGACTGGATCCCCTTGCCCGGCCCAACAGAACAGGAACCCCAACAGATTAGACGACAAGCTATCGCAGAGCCACGGGTTCTGTCAGAACCTTTCCCAGGATTCGCAAGACCTAGTGGATTCAGCCAAGAGGACTTTCCACCGAGACCGCTATTTAATACACAACCAAACAGACAGCTTTATCTTCAAGCAGTCCCGTCCGCTCCACAGAACTATCTCTCCGATCAAGGTTTTGGACAAGGGCTTAAATTTGGTTTGACTCAACCAAACTACCCTCTAAGTCAGGGCTTTGTTTCGCCTCATTTTAACTTTGATAGTATTCCACAAATCAAAACAAGACCCCCGGTGTTACCTACCGTTAAATTTGATAGCTTTATGAAGCAAGGCAACCCTCAAGGAAAACCTTATATAGGACAGTTGCCGAAACTGAAGCCTGAAGCTCCAAAGTTCGTTGATGGCTATAGAGTAGAAAACATTAGCGAAATTGGAATGCCTAAGAAGAAGGCACCAACATTACAAAAAGTGAAGTTTGAAAACTTTGAAAAAGTGAAGACAAATGGACTTCAAAATAAACCAAAAACAGAAAGAGAAGAAGTACAATTACTATATGTTCCAGTAGAGTCGTTGAATAGAGGTCAATTTAACTTCAGAAGCCCTTTAACATCTTCGCAAATAGTTAACACTGATTTTTACAATCAAAATCCACGAGGAAATCCTCTTCGACAAAATCTCGCTGCTGAGTTCCAAAGGCCTTTACCGAAACCACTAGAATCATTTAATTCACAAGAAGCTTTAAACGACTTTAACAGACAACTGATAGGTTTTGAACGCGAAAATGCTCAATTTTCAACGATAACTTCTCCTTTTCCGTCTGTTCCCTCTACAACTTCAAAACCACAAAAATTGAAACCGCATCAACCACCACTAGCTATTTTCTTATCTCCAGAAAAAAATGAAGAAAGTGTGAAAGTGGGAGACGTATTATTTTCTCTTAAAAATGCTGACTCGGTACCAGTTTTGGATTCAGTTAATCCTTTAAACGCTCCTAAAGTATTTATTGGACCATCGAATTTGACACCACCAGAAAAATACGTAAAATTTGAATTACCATACTTATCAAATATAGAAAATGTTGATAAAAAATTGCGACAACTGCCTTTCTTTGTGGCTCCATTGAGCTATAACACACCACAGGGTTTTGCTAAAATCCCATTCCCATCTCCGCATGTCGGGTCGGTAGTGATAAATTCACAGATAAGAGAAACTACTACAGCACATCCCACTACACCACAAACTGTTCGTGAAACTTATGAAAACCCATACATAAGACCGCAACTTTACAATCACCAGCAGTACCAACAGCAAAAACCTGTTACCCAAAAACCTCAAATCAGCTACTATAGTACCGTGGCTCCAAAAGTAAATACTTCACCTAATCATCAACAAAACTTCTACTCTATTGAACAACAAAAAGTGAGTACATTAGCACCACTGTCTTCACCACAGGAGCCAGCACAAAATGTGAAAAGTCCTCCAAAGCCTGGATCATACTTTTTAAGTAATTTCAGAGATCAGTACAATCCCTCTCAATATGTCAACTTCCCCGGTGAAGTTAATCAAGAATTCCCACAACGAGCCCAAACATACAGTGTCGCACCGCGAGTAGAAACAACAACAACACCAAGAACTACAGTATCTACAACTACAAAGCCTTCCTCAACATATGCAAGCCAACTACTAGAAACACATAATCCATACTCTATTAATCACGCGTTCCACTTCAACACGCCAGTAGATTATCAAAACTTTTTTGAAGAATACAAAGAGACGAACGGTCAAAGAACCACAATATCTGCTCCTACGCAAGCGGTTATAACTTCTTCCACAGAAGCTACATCTCCAGCAAATATCGTTGAGACACAAACTTCCAAACAAAGATTGTCACAAAACTATATCAAAAATTACTCCCCAGAAATTCATTATGAATCTGAAATTCACGCCTCTAGGCGACCGTCTTATGACACAAGAGACTCTGTAACGAACATCAAAAATGAAGCAACTCCACGTAACGAATACAATAAACCAAAGGAAGCCAATTACTCTTACAATACTGAACAAGAAATGAATAATAATAATACGACATTAACATATCAAGAAAGTGCTGAAACAAAACCAGTCGAAGGCACAAATGCACAAACAGTGAATTATATTCCAGAACCTACACCTGAAGTTTATGAAACAGCTAATTTCCCTCAACAATATAGTCAATATGATACAAACAATCATCAATATGATACAAACAACAGCAACGAAAACCTTCAACCAACAGAATCAAGCAGTACTACAACAACTACTACGACCACTACCAGAAGGTCACCATTAAGGACGAGAGGGCGACCTCGATACACTACGGTCAGAACAGACTCTCTGGACTACACAACACGCAATGCGATTACAAGAAGGCCTTATAGAGAAAGAAAACCACTACCAAATAAATCTAGGTTTGATCCCAATAAATTAACAACAGAGAAAACTGTTAAAGAAGAACTTGAAAGTACTACAAAACTAGCTAGAACTAGAGGTCGTCTTCATTACAGGCCCACAGTAGGTGACGATATTTCTGAGAAGCGTCCTAAACAAAAAGACGACCTAGCATATCAAAGGGATATTCTTCACCAAAATTATCCTGTGACTCTAATGGAACGTACGAGCACTGTTGATATTGATGCTATAACTGAATCAACTGCAAAAGAGCATGTTACTAATACAGTAGATGACTCAAAAACATATGACACAGAAAATGCGTATACAAATGATAAAGTTTCTATTACGGAACACGATAACGCTGAATTAGCCAGAGAAACGTACACGCCTAAAGATATTTCATCAGAAACAGAAATTGGATATGACCAACATGACCAAACAGGCCGGAACGAAGAGTATTTCTATCAAACGAAAAGCAGTATTGCACCTTCTACTTTTGCTGACGATGAAGTTAAAAAACAGTCATCCGAAGAAGAGAGGCAAGAAAATAAAGATCAAATTTACGCAACAAGTCCAGTGAGCTCGATTACTGAACAAAACATTCCCAATTACTCGGCTAATAACGAATATCCTACAGAGAAGGAAGACAGTGCCATACTGCAAGAGGTCGATACAACAAAGGCTAGTCCAGAAGTCGAAGAGCAAAACCAAGAAGAACGGGTAATAGAAACTACACCTTCTTATAACAAGGTACGAGTTCGACCTGGGTTAATCCGACAATATCACCAAGCATCTTCTTCTGAGTCATCAAGAACCAAAACAGAAAGAAGAAAATTAACACAACAACCAATTACGTATAGACCAGCATTTGACAGACGACGTACCACAATGCGTATTGAAGAAATTGAAGCTGACTTAAAAACAAAGCCCGTTCATTCTCGTCCAGAATATGATGACAGACATCCCGTGTATAAGCCTGAACCATCAACTGAAGTTCCTTCATCAGTGCAAACAGAAGCAGGAAACAAACGTAATCAATTCAGACGTAGACGACCAGTCTATACTACAACTACCACAGAAGTAACTGCAGCTAGGAAGCCTTACGAAGTAAAAAACAGATTCCGCGGTCGTCGTCCAACGGAAAAGCCAACGGATAAACCGGAAGTACCATCAGAAACTACTACAAGGAGTCCTGTTTACAATAGATATAATCATAGAACTAAACTTTCTGAGCGGTATAATAAGAAAGCTGAAAACGAAGAAGTTGCCACTGAAGACCAAGAATCGAATTATTCCATTAAAATACAAAAATACTCTCCACCAGATTCCGATAAGTGGTCACCTAAGATTTCAATAGATTCGTTTAAACCATACAATCCCAATGAACTTACTGACGATAGCAAACTTCGACACTTAGATACACAAGTAAAAGATGACGAATTAGATATAATAACTGCAAGAAATGAATATGAAGATATTTTAATATCTGTAACGCCTGCCACTAATAAAAACAATAGGGTTAACAAAAAAATAGCAGATATTCCACCCACGCTAGAAGCATACGTTGAACAAAGTAAAGTATCCAAAACAGAAGCAAGTGACACAGCATCGACATTTGAGACCATGCTAGAAGAAGTTATGAAGAGCTTAGAGGAACAAGATGAGGACGAATACACGAGTAAAGTAATGAAACATAAAGGCGGAGAGATCGGAGAAATACCACCTGAAAAAATTATTTCATCAGGCGTAAATTATTCTTTAAAATCCACCTCCCCCGTCCAAGAAGAAACAACAACATTTGAACCCGCAATAGAGGAACAAGCTCACAGCAATGATGAGGTAATTATATTACATTGACTCGTATTTTTAACCAACTTCAAAAAAAGAAGGAGTTCTCAATTCCATTGTATTTTTTATTATTATTGTATTAATAAAAAAATAATGTATCTAAATAATGTATAATTTGTCTTTATTTTCAGGAGGAACCTAACTCTAAAAGCCGTCGTCGCGGATTCTGGAAAAAAGTTAAAGTGCGTCCAATAACGGAATCTTTTGAAGTAGCTGAATCGCAGTACTATCCAAACACGGTCAATACGCTTGGACAAAGTGTATCAAAAACCTTTTCTGGGAAATCCAATGAAAATAAAAAAAATAAAATCACAGCGACAACATACAAACCAAATTACCAATTTATTAAAGACTTTTTTGATAACGAAGACAGTTCGTTCGATGTAACACCAGATATCGATATACCAAAAATTAATGCAACTCGTCAACCCGTCGTTCAAACAGAAAAAGTTGGATTAACAACAGAATCAAGTGCATTGAGAGAAACAAGTGCAAATAGTAACATCAATCCTGGAGATATGGATTGGGGCACCGGATCACCAGACCCTACATTAGAAGATGCTTCATATTATACTGAAGCCACTCAACCAACAATCGATAGATCCGATGGTTTCAGTTTCATGGAGTATCTGTTTGGAATGACCTCAAATGAGGAGTCACATCCAACTAAAACCGAAAATAATGAAGAATTAAATTTAAATACAACCCCCGACGTTTTTGATACCGAATCCACAAAAGGAACCACAGATAGTTATATACCTGAAGAAATAACAGCAGAAACTGTTACAGAAAATACAGTGGTTACTGAAAGTCATAAAAATATTGAAAATAATGCAACAGAAAAATCTATGAACATAGAAAGCTCATCAATATCAAGTTTTATGGATCCATCAAATGTAATCAGTACATCGATGTCTACAGAAGTTTCTCACGAGACAGAAATCTGTTTTAGAGGTAAATGCATAAAAACAAAGAAGGACTTATTATAAAGTGGTGCTATTGAGTTCAAACTTAGTGTTACTGGTTCTAGTGAAAATGTGAAAGGACACTTCTTGATAGACTACGGTAAACATAATATTTGTAAAGTAATGAAATCCTGTAAATAGTGTTAACTCTTTACTTGGTTTCATTTATACTGTGGCCTGATTACGGTCAATTTATTATGTTAATAAATGTTAACTTACTGTTACTACTAAAAATCATTATGCTTACAGTACTTAAGTTGAATGTAAAAAATCTACTCTAATATCTAAAGAAAATATAATGTTAAATACCATTCCAGACTTCTGTATGATTAATTGATTTAATTTAATATGTGATATGTTTGTTAAATATTTTGTCAGAACAATACATAAATGATGTAAGAAATCTTTCATCCAAAAATTACAAGATTTTTTATACATTTAAATGAGAGATTGAACATCAAATAAATTATAAAATATTATAATTTTTTAAAGAAGCATATTATGGTTTATTATAAAAGTTTAGTAGCAATTGCAATTACAGTGTAATATAAACTTAAACTAAGATTTTATATTTTTGTACTATAGTATTTTGACTGACTTTGTAATCAATGTTTAGGATAAGTTTAAGATACTCTATTTATTATTTTAACACTTCCTCTTAGGGCATTTCTGAGAAATAGTGTCTCTACCCTAAACAACGGTTTAACTTTAAAACAACAAGTAGTTGAATACCATCAACATTGAAATGAAAATAAAAAGTTATTTAAATATGTTTTTATTTCTTTATTATAAAATGTTAAACAATGCATGAAGGTGACTATATATTATATTAATTAACAAAAAAGTAGGTAGTTTTTCAATGTAAAAACTTGATACTTTATTATTTATGAAAACCAATAAAATGATTTCATATAGGACATTTGATTATTTTATTCACTAAGATTACTTTCAAATCAAATATAATGCATCAAGGAAATTTTATTAATATTCCCACATTTAATAAGAAATCAACCAACTGACTTACTGAAGACTTTATCAGTCACTATTTGGTTCAAAATATTACAATACTAAGCAGCTTTCTCTTTCAGAGACATCCCTGCTGCATAACATAAACATATTGATGGTTTCCACAACAAAGTGCATATCTCCATCAAGCATACTTTTGGCAATAAGCAAAAAACAATTCAAAAAAAATTATTTCTCTGGTATTGTTATATATTTTTTTCCTTATACTTGTAAAACCTTTATTTTTCACCGTAGTGCAATTTTAGATATAAGGTTTGATTGATCTTCGAAAACTGAACAATAATGCATTAAAAAGTATTTTTAGCCAAAATGGTTTTAAGCCCTTTGTTGCGGAAACCATCAATTTAACTTATTCAAACTATCAATTTTTTTAGTAAAACAAGTATTAAATATTTTGCTTACCAGATGGACTGCCAGACAGACACAATGTTTTTTTAACAATAAACATAGGATTAATTGTAACCTTATTTAATTGTGAAATATAAAATCAATTTGAGAAATGTCCCAACATATAACAAAAGTAAAAAATACCAATTTTTACTTTTGATACTTTACATCAGGGATGTCCATACTAGATGGGATCTAGGGACAATAAAAATGACTATAAATTCAAAATATTTACAATTTACAAAAATCAAATAAAAAAAGGAATTTGCAACAAACAAAAAGAAATGAGAAACAAAAAGATTTAGCAGAGCACATAAATTCAAGTGGCAGGCCACTTGAATTTATGTGCTAGCAAGCTTTGGATAGCCGTGCTATACATAGTTACCTACATAAATAACCATAAAAACAGTTGAAATTGTTGTTTTCTCTAATGAATCTAAGATATATAATCTATCAATATTGTTACCTTGCTGAGTAGGATATTTGATCGTTATGATACTGAATGTAGGCCACTCAAGTCAGCATTGGTTGTGATAGACTAATAATTATATCATAGCTTAATGCTCATCAACAATACCTGTGCAGAACTATTACAATTAAAATTCTAGTCTATTATCTGACAGTCATCATCTTCTACAAAACCACCATTAAATGCATCATTCAGTATACTATCTCGGTTCTTCTTTAGCTCATTGTTTATAAAACTACGTCTTTCCTCTTTCATCTTTAGTTGTGCTATCTTTTCTTTGCTTGGGCGAGGTTCTAGCTGTTTAGTTACAGTATAAATATTCATAGTTAAATCCTCCTCGAAGATGGCGAGGTTTACAGTTGGTCCTGTTTCAACAGTACAAAGATTTTCCTGTAACTTTCCTATATAGTCGAAACATAAGTCAAATGATGAAGGTATGGGCACGTATATGTTTATTTTATGTAACTTGTTGGGTCTCGCGACCACATAAAGTGTATCTATGTCCTTATTATAACAATATTCAGTGTCGTACATGAGCCTCTCATCTATCAATAGAACGTATAAATGGTAGGCTAATGAAATTTTCTGTTCGCTTTTACAGCCGAGTGCCTTCATATCTTCTTTTATTTTCGTTTCCACATCCATTTTTTGTTCTATAATTCACGCAGTTGTGTTATATTTAACATTATTATTCTCAAATTTCATTTCGATTTTCGTTTACGCAATTCAAATTTCGCAATGACAATTGACAACTAGTGTTGCCATTTGCCAACTATATTTTTACGAATTCTCCAAATGTAGCATCCTGACAAACCAGAAAACCACTAATGCAGAGCCACGATAGAGTTACGCGATCATGTGATAGACAAAATAAAATCTAACAATAAAAACAAACATAACGATACCTCCCACGTAAGTTGTGGTAACCAACAAAGAAGGTGTTTTACGTTTTTTAAACTGTTCCGCCTGTTTTCATTTATTTCCTGTGTTCGCAATAAAAAAAATCAAACTATTTTGACTTTATTATATATTAACAAGACGTTTACAGTTGTATCATTATAAAAAGACACCACAGTTTTAAAAAACGTAACATAACATAAATCACTTTGTTGGTTACCACAACTTACGTGGGAGGTATCGATAAGATGTAGTTCATACTGTGTTTTTTTTTATGTCAGATATCGACAGACGAGCATGAGGTTCACTTGATGGTAGTTGATACCTCAGCTACAGAACATTAGTCAATGATGCGCTGTCGACCTAATTTTTATATCGAGCATTCGGAATTCCATAGGGCATAGACCGAAACCGAAACGCGCAATATGATCCCACTCGATCAATGCCCAAAGTTACCAGACGGGAAGACATGCTTACAGAAAATTATAAACATATCATCCCAGTGGGATTTCCCACGACCCATTAATCCAAATAAATCCGCGTAATAATCCGAAAAGATAATTTTATTTAAAACGTTCTTTCCTAACTAGAATATTCATGTAAATCGTACTAGTGGTTGAATACTACACCTTGCCACTAACTGAAGCAACCTAATTTACTAAAAAATCCACTAACCACTAAAACCAAAGTCCTCTAAAAGAAAGGTCTAAACCACCAGATCTAGTGGAAAATCCACTGAGTTGGCAACACTGTTGACAACTTCACGTCTTCACAACTTAAATAAAGTAAAAACTGTCAAAAAGCTTACATACAATTGATTTTTCGTGAACGCTAGCGGTAATAAAATCGGTAGTCGGTACACAATTGTTTATATTAATAAATGGTCAAACACGGGTTTTGGGGATTTGGGGGCACTCTAGAAATTCAACAAGTTCAACCAAAAACTTGAAAGTTGGAATTTTAAGTAGGAAGGAGTGCAGAATAGAGCCATCTGTAACTTACCTTTTGAATTAAATTTAAAATATTTTTAACTAAACAGATTTAGTATTGAATTGATGAACAGATGGCGCTAGCATCACACTTTTGTTTTCGTCCAGCATCTATATTTATTTTATGCGCATATTTGATAGTTTTATTTACATCATTTATTCTTCTTTAAAATGTAATATTTTTCTTTATACTAGAAAACAAATATATAATGAGAAATATCGTCTTAAAAATAATATAACATAATTTCAAACTTCTGATCATCAGTCAGGATGGCCGAGCGGTCTAAGGCGCCAGACTCAAGGGAAACCTTGCCTACATAAGTAGGTCTGAGCTGTTCTGGTCCTCTCTGAGGGCGTGGGTTCGAATCCCACTTCTGACAAAACTTTTACACTTTTTTGTGTGAATTATTTTGTGAATGCGAGAAAGACAGAAATTCGGCAACATTATGATACATTGCAGTTCTTCTTGGTGGCGTATGCTGTTATTAAACTAGGAATTGAAACCGATTAATTTTTATTTTCCAGATGTGTTCCGACACCATAATATTAGTTTTAAAGAGTTAAGTTTTAGTTTATGTTTTTTAGTTAATACACACTAAATTAACCACACTTTTTTTCAATAAATATGACTAAAAACGAAAGAAAAGAATATTAAGGAAAACCTTTATTAATTCGGTTAAACTCCCCTAATAAATTATCCGGTATTCAGACCCTGTTATAAACAACTTATGAAGCAATTTTTCTTCTGAGAGTTGCCCAATTAAAGCCATTATGCCTATGTCTAAAAAGATTTCCCGTACCGGGAATCGAACCCGAGCCTCCTGGGTGAAAGCCAGGTATCCTAGCCACTAGACCATACGGGAGTTGATAACGTATCCGAATTATTGTTATTGAATCAAAACTAGTTTAAACATGTAATATATTTTAGTTTATTATAGGTACCAAGGTACCTAATATTATTTACAATTCATAAAAATACAAAGACAAATATTCATAAATAGTAGAAGTCTAAAATTTTATCGCTGATACATGCACACTTTTACGATGGAATGGAACATTCTGACCATTGTGTTCCAAAACAGATTGTAATTTTAATAATATCTTATTAATTGTAGGATTCGTCTATGTTCCGAATAACAGAATATTTTTTAAAATGTCGGAAAATTAATTTTAAAATAGAGGTTAGGAACTCCGCCATGGATTCACGTGACACACACTTATTTGTAAAAATTGATGTCCACAGCAAATCTATATTATAGAAGTGCATATTAATATTGTCTTTTATTAACGCGAGTGTCACACATTTAAATAAAATACTGTATACCGGATTAAAACGCTATTTATTATACAGTATTTTATTTAAAAGTGCATATTATTCAATTCTATAAATATTAATATTATTTATTTTATTTTTTAAGCCAACATTCTGGCAAGGCAACGACTGCTATGTTCATTTATAAAATAATGAAGCATTCATTGATAATTCTGATCATAATTTCTATAGCCTGCGAATTTCATGCTTCCATTTTGTTTAAGAATTCATTTAAAAACCTTATCTAAATTGTGCACAAAAATTGTGTTGCCTCTAAATAAACACATAAATTAATAAATTGCCCCTAAATAAATAAAATAAATAATAAAACATAACAATAATATACTTAGTTTATTGCGGGCTTGAATTTTTGAATTGAACACATGAATTCACTGTATTCCCGAGTGGGGCATGGGGCAGACCCATTTCTGTGTGTGTTTCACTAATAATTTTTCTGTACAGGCCAGTAAGTGAACAGCCTTCTGTACCCGGCCCGTCTAAAAATTTTTTTAAAAATCTTGTTTCCCCAGAATTCGAACTCAGAAAATTACTACTGAGCCCCATGGCTCCCCGCCTCCATAGGCGGTCACTTAACCATAGTTAATATAAATACCTAATTTATTGTTTTCTGTGAACGATGTTACAACTTGTTTTGGACTTCTTCTAAAATATTACGTAAATGTCTTTTATCATCGTAACTGATAATTATTAGACTCTCAATGAGCGATAGTTAATGCTGAATGCCACTGATGTTGGGCAAATCATAAAATAACAAATTTATTAAAATTCAAAACACTCTTGCAATTAGAAACAGATCATCATCGCCTCCGTGGCGCAATTGGCTAGCGCGTTCGGCTGTTAACCGAAAGGTTGGTGGTTCGAGCCCACCCGGGGGCGGAAATATTTTTTTTACATTTATTTGTTTTAATGTTCTTTTTGATAAAAATAGTATAATGGAAACTTGTTATCCTGTAGTAATTGCACTTTGACCTGAGCACTTTAATGTTATGCATATCTTTGATTGGCCAATTAGAATTGTTGTATGTGTTGCTTCGACAAACAAGTCGAAAAATGCCTACTTTGTGTAATTGAAACTAAAAACTACCTATATATTGTTTTTTTAACCTGAGGAAACCCATTTTACACGGCGCGACATATTCAGCTAAATGAACCATATAAACATAAAGTTTAGAAACAAAGTCAGCGGGGATATAGCTCAGTGGTAGAGCATTCGACTGCAGATCGAGAGGTCCCCGGTTCAAACCCGGGTGTCCCCTGAGAAACACTTTTTTGTTCAATTTCTTTTTATTTATTTTCATTTTGATAAGGTTACGTTTTAGTGAGCTATGTTATCCCTCTAATTATTATTAATGTTTACCTAGTAGTTGAAATATTGTTACGATGTTTGTACTGATTTTGTGACTCTTTTTAACAAAATACAAGTGAAGGAAAGAAAAATACATGACATTCGAAAAAAAGTAGTTGATTCTTTATGGTTGTTGCAACTTGCGAATATAGCTAAATGTAACATAATTGACTGATGTTCTGTGGCTGAGATCTTAACCTAGAATCAAGTGAACCGTGATCTGTGAGTGAACCTCATGCTCGTCTGTCGATATCTAACATTTAAAAAAACCAACGATGCTGTGAGAGCTATTTGGATATTCACATGTTGGAGTTCAATAAAATTTACCTAAATGATTAGTTACGAGTTGTCTATTTTTATCGTATTGTACATTTGTACCTACTTTGTACTTTGTTTATTTTACGGTGTCTTTCTTAATGAAATGATCACAATCAATATGACTAATACAATAGAACTAAAACCGTAAAAAATCAGAGCCGTCGCGTCGTTGTTCTACGATCACGACGAATTGGATATTTCAAATCGAAATACAACATTGGTTCGGAATGTTGCTTCTACCTAGAAGAATCAGCAAGATACTCTATAAATTATTATCTTATCCAGTATCCAGTGAAAGAAATTTTGTCGATATCGTTTTTATAATAATAAATACTTTTAATCTGATAAAAGTAAACAAGTTTTTCAATTATAAAAGTGCATGCAAATAAAAAAAGTGTTATCTATTGTATATTTCTTAATGCTCTTGGCAAAGACCGCCTCCAACTCGTATTTATAATATTAATGCTATGCGAAAAGAGCTCAACTTTAAAATTTTAATGGATGACTTGTCCAAATGGGTTTGTTGTGCATAGTTTTTTTTATTTTACATTGTAAAGAATAATTTTAATCTACATTAAATGCCCTAGGTAACTATGATATTTATTTGATTAAGTATTCATATTTCATACCAGTGGCGAAGGGTGGAGAATGTTCAAGCAAAAGCAGCGAATTTTGGAACTTTCATTAAGCTATTGCATTTGCAATTCATTTTTGATTTTTTAAATTATATATAAATATTTGTCATCATTTAAAAATAAGTCACAAATTGACAAATCGCTGTGTTTTATTCTAAACGAGGAACAAAAACGCTGTTAAAAATAATACAACGTAGGTACAATTATTATTAACTACATCTTACACTTGGCCCGTATTTCAAGACGTGACTCAACCTTGAATCTAGTTTTGATACTTACAAACCATTTTTTCTTTTTTTGAGTTTTCAAGAATATATTTCGATTTGAGTAACGTCTTCAAAAACCTATTGACCTTACATACAAGTTATAACGCAGAATACAAGAAGCGTAATTAAATCTGAGAGCTTTTTAAAATGAAGCTTTCATTTTACGTATGGTAATGGAAGAGACAATACTTTCAAGCACACCTTGATGGGTGTATTCGGCCAAAATAGGTTGTATTTTTTAATGATAATTTCTGATAATTTAATATTACTTTTACGACTATAATACGGCCGCTAAAATGTTTAATATTTTATGTGAGCTGAGTTTCATAGGATACATAACTATGAAGATTAAGATAAAATAAAATTTATCAATAAATTCATATAGTTGCTTGTAGCAGTCGTGGCCGAGTGGTTAAGGCGTCTGACTCGAAATCAGATTCCCTCTGGGAGCGTAGGTTCGAATCCTACCGGCTGCGAAACATTTTGGCTATTTTGTTTTAAATAACTATATTAATATAAGCACTATTTGTTATAAACCCATTTATACATAAATTATGTATTTAATCAAATAAAGAAATTAAAAATATATATTTTTTTTATTTACAGTAATTCTGAACAGTTACAATATTCGACAAAATTGAATTTCTAAAGTGAAAAAATAGCAAAATAATTAGGCTTAATATTTGCAAAAATGATTTTAGTATCGGTGCCAGCCGAGAATGGCATGTCATATGCATATTTTTTCGAATTGAAACCATTGTTTTTGGCCCGAGTTGCCTCGGAAAATTTTCCATAACGGGTAAATAGTCGAGGTGAATTTAATTAAAAGTCCAAATCTTGAAGGTGGAATCCAAATTTAAAATTGAATAACAAATAAGACAATTTCCAAAGATCAATTCCAGACCACAGCTATGGATAATTTATAGCGCCTGTACAAATAATCACCTCTTTACCATATCTCTCGAATTATTTTTTGTATACTGTTGTTCCTCTCATGGCTTTACCAGTAAGTGTATACAAAATTATTTAAAAAACGACTTCTTGTTAAAGTGTTAAAGAACTACTAATAAAAAACAAACATTTAATCCTTACTACTTCTATTGCAGTAAAGGTATAAGGAAAACTGAATTATTTGTTCAAATTAGTTTCTCTTATTAAATTGAAATATTATGAATAATAATATATTATAGACTACATATAATATTATTATAAAACCTTAAAAAAATTAAGAAAAAAATCTATCCCATCCAAGATTTAACTTTAATAATGAAAAAACAGCTATTTTTAACTAAACCAGCTTCTAAACTATTTTTTAATGTACTTAAAAGAAAATTCTACTTTAAAAGGTTATAAATGTATAGTGTCAATAAGAAAAGAACAAAAAGCCAACATCACGCGGTGTTCCCAGGCGGTCACCCATCCAAGTACTGACCGCGCCCGACGTTGCTTAACTTCGGTGATCGGACGAGAACCGGTGTATTCAACGTGGTATGGACGTTGGCGATTACTAGATTGAAAATTATGATCATAATAAATTCTTAACATCATAATGTTATAGATTCGCAAAGTGAGCGATAGCGCCATAGTAATAGCCTGTGGTGATAGCTTAAAGGGGGCGGTTTCCAATGGATGTGTACATTTATACGAGTATACTTGAGTGTTAAGCCAACAGCTCCCTAGACCTCAGACCATCAGTGACCAACATTTTCTCTGGATTCTTTTTTTAATTATCAGAAAGAAAAATAAAGAATAGTTCATGAAATTAAACAACTTACTTCTCGGAATATTTTATTGCCAAATATCACTTATTTACATAACTAGAAAGGTACAAAATACTTATGCAATATTCTTTAACAATAATTACGTACAGAAATCTCCTTACATCCTCAACATCATAATGCAGTGGTTTATATACAACGTACAGTCAAAAGAGCTACCATATACAAATAATGCTACGCTACACTTTATACAATTTCAATTAATAAACAACGTAACAATAGATGGCGCTGTACGTCAAAGCGAAACGAGAACCAAAAAGGTTTAAATCAGAATTTTTTTTTTCCAAAAAGCACTTATTTCACGTGTTCACTTCTCTGGCAGCTTAATAACTGGGATTTGAGAATATCCCCAGTATGTTTCACAGTAGTCGATCAAATCTTTTTCAGCTTCTGGTAGAATGGAGAGGTCCATTTCTTGGCAGTCACTGAATGGATCCGTAAATGGGTAATGGATTAGCAGGCAGCTGAAGTCCAAAGATGTCTTTCTGCAACCGAGGAGATGCTTTAACTTCTCTTGGGAATCCACCTGAAACAAAGATAGAGATTATTATTACAATGAACATATTTTTACAAATCGTCGTGAACGCTATTATGACGTAAGTTTGATTTCTAGAGTTTATAAAATATTTCGCCGTCAAATATGAAGAGTAAAAACCACCTATTTACAAAATATCTGTCATTAAGTGAATTCCTGAGTCCCTTAGTAGGCCATGGGGCAGACAGATTTCTGGTAAACCGAAACAATTTTTTTAAACTTATTTCTCCGGGATTCGAAGCCAGGGCCTCGAATGCGAACTGCATCGCGCCTACCACTGAGCCACGGAGAGTCATTAAAGGTCATACATAAACAATTATCTAATTTACACGAGTTATTTGATATTAAAAAGGCAAAGGAATAATTATCATTAAGATAAAACACTTGAATAACTATGCCTTCAAAATGGTCACTAAATTCTATTGAATAGAAAGAAAGCATATTTACCTTGATAGTATAAATATCGTTTTCCATGCAAAACGCCTGGAGGAGAACCTCTTGCATATGCGTGGCGCTATCTCCAGGTCTGGCTTCTGCTTGAATGCAAAAGAGGGCACCATTACTGTTTTTGGAGAGGAATTGAATCGCTGGCATAAGACCAATCGTCAGCCTTTTCTCAACACATGCCCGTCTCAACACCGTCTTGATACACTGCCCAATAGGACTGTAAGAAAAGAAAAACACATAAATAAAGAGTCAAAAATAATTAAAAAAGGGAACTCCACGGCGGGGAATCGAACCCCGGTCTCCCGCGTGACAGGCGGGGATACTGACCACTATACTACCGAGGATCTTATGTTGTAGTTTGAATGTAATGAACTATTGATTTTGAATGAAATGCGCAGTTTCTACAAAATTTAAGGATTATTATATTTTAAGCTATTTTCAATATATATATTTTCAATATTTATATTATTATTATAAGCTATTTTCAATTATGAAATATCATTATAATCCATCCCTCTATATTATTACATCTTTCTTACAAATCACCAAAATGAATTGTGTAATATTATAAAAGTTTCATAATTATATTGTGAAACATTAAATATTTTGGTTTTTTTAAATATATTTTTAATTACCTTTTAGCAGCAACACCGCTGAAAGACTCCGTTTTTACGGGAACAACTGATTCGTTGTACATTTTAGTGGTTTTCACTTGTATACTTTTCAAGTTTTCACAAATTTTCGCTAACTGCGACTCGTAGCGTGTAATTTTCACTGACACACACACACAAAATCCTTAGCTTTCTTCGGTATCGGCTTAATATCAAATTATTAATCAAGGACACCACTCGGCAAATGTGTCACAACAATTTCACTATAACACTACACTGAAGAACGTAGTATCACGGCAGTAACTTGGAACAGAATGACGAACACATACGTAATCGCTTGTATTTATACACGATCTCACGCATGCGCGAGTTATTGAGCGTGTGTGCGTGGCGTCTGGTCAGTGTTGAAAGAGATTCCTCGAAATACGCTCGTTTTTGTCTATGTAGTGGTGTTTTGGTTATCAAATTCGATACATTTTGTGTATGTGTGTGAGACTTTTCTTTGAATGAAGATTCTACTCTGTTCTAACAAGTTTCAACGTGTTCAGTGAGAGCTACCCTGCCTCTCTCTGATGCAAGAGGGGCAAGACCCGCAAGAGCGTCCGCAAGTCCTTCAACGTACACAAAGGTTATCAACACTGAATACAGTTTTATCTCTGTGTGGGTGCGTTTTATCCGCGCGCGCCATTCGTTTATTACGGAATTCCCGCGTGAGGTTTGTATGAAAGGAAAACAAAACGGCAGCCGGTTTTTTTGTTTCCTAACTGGGGTTATTTGACGGATACTGCATTCTGTTGCGATAATAGGTTCATTTTGTAATCAATCCACTGTCGATTGTTTTTTGGTGGTTGAACCATTTATTTTTAACTTTGATACGGTATCAATGAGCGAGTTTTCCGTGAGTGTTTACGTGAAATACGATATTTACTACGCACCCTCTACGTTCTACCAGATTGTGATGGAATTTCCATCGACATTTTATTTCTTTATACCTAGGTATGATTTTGGAAGTCAGTTTTCGAACTGATCTAAAATATTTTACGTTTTGAACTACATACCTATGTTTTACGGACAACAATAATTTTCCTATCCTATATAAAATTGTCAAACCCATAACATGACGGAACGATAGCTGTTCTCGAATCTCGCCAATGAGCCCTTACTTTCTATTACAATTCCATTTTAATATTTTAAGAAAAACATTATTATTTATTACCTATTTAATGTTGTATGCAGCGTTGATATTAAATAAGGCAAAAGCAGTGTTAATGATTATAATAAAATAACAGTCATTGTTTGTAAACAATTATGACTGAATTTACTTCGATTTGCTATATATAGCTAAGTACCTCTATATAGGTACCTACTTATTACAATTTTATGCTCTTGAATCTAGATTCTAGATGATAGCAAAACTCGATCGTTTACAGATTAAATAATAAATATACATATGTATTATTATTACCACTATAAGGAATTATCAACTAATAATGTATGTAAGATTGTAGCGTTACTCAGCCATCTGTTGCGTGATTAGGCGTTTTGTTAATGTAACTCAATGATATAATAATTACAATAATTATCGGAATTTTTGCGGTTTTGAAGTCGTTTTTAGGTTTTTAATACTCCACTTTTATATTATAAATATTTTTGAATAATAATAACACAGTGATATTGTGGTTTACTTGTTTTGGCTTTATTGTGGTTTAGGAAAACGTAAATTGTTCCTGTTATTTACGATATGAAATAGTAAACATTAGCCTTAATTGTGATAAAATATTGGAAACCCAATTTGTGAGGAAACAAATTGCATCTGTTATCAATTGTTATCCCGAACAAGGGTTTAACCTCCCCGATTTTCCGAGTATATTTTCTGCCTTCAAAGAAATCGTTGTTTTAATAAACTCTTAGTAATTCAAAATCGATATACCTATATAAACTTGTATTATAAACTTTATATACAGCATTTTTTTTATTAATTTAAATTAATTTAATTAGAATGTAGTTTATCTGTTACAATCATCACAAGTCATCTTAACAATCATAATTATTAACTGGTCAAAAGTTACTACTTACTTGGGTTTTTATTCGTCATCAAGGTTTTAATATGAGACGGTAAACATTTTTTTAATAATAATAATAATAATATAATAATATAATTTATTTAACACACACAAAACACAGCATACAAAAAAAAACAGATAATTATAGCTAAAAAACTAACCTAGAATATAATAATTTACAAAATTAAGTATTTTATTTATTACATATATCAGCTGTGTGGCAGTGTGCGTCAAAAGGGATGCTGCTCAGTTTACCTGTAACAATTAGTCACAGCACTGATTTTCAGCAGCTCCCATTTGACACTTGACGTCGCGGTGCTTAACAAATTAATATAAAAATAAAGAATTATAATTGTATACTTAATAGAATTGTATGTTAGAAATAATAATAATAATATAATGCTAAACTAAGTAAATAAACCCCAAACCAAGTAAATTACCCCAAACCCCAAACCCATTTTCAGATGGGTTTTGTATTATACAGAAACCCACGAAGGCCAGACAGTTTAATTTGTGCCATATCTAGGGTAATTTAGCCGGTTTCCCGTCCAGGTCCTGTTTTCGTCCACTAACGCGGATGTTGTTTGGATATTTACGTAGAATAACATTATAAAAAAAGTCAACCGCGCAAATTTGGTCTCGTTACGGACCCTAAAGTCAAATCTGCATGTCTATTAAATCAAAATATTTATTAACTAGTTGAGACTCGAACAAAAGCTACTTCTAACTGAGGCTTGTTTCCGAGCTACAAACATGTCATCATAAATGTAAAAAAAATAGTGGTACGACTTAACTTTGCAGTCAGTTTTTTTTATTGTTTTAGCATGTATTTCTTATGTTTTGGGTATTAATGACTAAGTAAAGACATAAAGAATATTTTAAAATGTGTGTTTCGTACTCATTTAAAGAATTAGAAAAGATTAGAAAAGTACCTATTTCGTAAAATATTCAGTTCTCGTCCGCGTGGACGAAAACACAAAAATACAAGTAAAGTTTGATTAGTCGTTTAAAATAAGGAATGCGAAAAAATTCTGTTGAAATCATTATGGAATGATCTTCGATGGTTAGTTAGTCTGATATTTAGTTTCCGTCCACCAATTTAGCAGTATTGCAAGTATAAATATATATTCAAATATTGTGGACGAAAAATAAAAAATACGTTGAAAATTGCTTTAGTATCCGTCCATGAGTGGACGAAAACTAATACTGGTTAAGAATTTAGTTTCCGTCCATCACAAACAGCGTTATGTTACTTTTCGTTTAGCTTTTTTTCTACATACGTGTAGAATATACGCGATATAACCCACTTATGATGTACGTAATCGCGTATATTGTTTGGACCTATTTTATTATTTTAATTTTTAATAAATCCCATTTTTATAGATGACGTCGTCGTATAAAAAACTAGAAAAAGGCACCATGATACTCTGAGGATGCCTTAAAAAAGCTCTTGCAGAGATCCGTGATAATTAGAAATGTATGTATAAGAAAATGTGCAATGGATATGCTTTATATACCGTGGGCGGAAACTAGCCTACACAAGGTCGAAAACTAACATTTTTGGACGAAAACTAACGAAATCGGTACTTTTCACTAAAACATTTTATATAAAAAAAAGTTGATTATAATTATTTGCTTCTTAATGTAAGCCTAAAATAGACTATATCAGCTTTCAATAAAAATTCGGTTTGTTAGAGTTGGGCCAGTAGAACATATTAGTTTTAAGCCAATAAGCTGGCAAGTCCACTAAGTGGACGAAAACCGGCTAAATCACCCTATACTATATTATTTAATATTATAAAGCTGAAGAGTTTGTTTGTTTGAACGCGCTAATCTCAGGAACTACTGGTTCGAATTGAAAAAATAATTTTGTGTTGGATATTCCATTAGGACCAATAGTTTAGTGTTTTAGTTTTTTTTAAACTATTATTTATTATGATTATAGTCTATAAGTCCATTTATTTTAAATTGTAATATCTTTTTGTGTGTTTGAATAAATGTTTTCTTATTCTTATTCTTATTCTAAATGTTGCAAAAACGGGGAAAATTAATTATCAATATTTGAAGGCTTCCGTTGCGTGAGCTGCGTAAACGGTTGAAGTTACCCAAAAAATATGTATGAAAGAATTATTCCTCTTTAAATGATCTAAAAAAATTTTCGCGACAGTATATGTCTATCTTTTAAAATGTTTTGTATTGTAAATCATTGTTCAATTTTTGCGGTTTTGTTACGATTTAACTCAAAAACTACTTGACCGATTTTAAAAATTCTTTCACCAATAGAAAGCTATATTATCAGCGTGTAACTTTTTTTCATCTACATTGCACCCGTGCAAAGCCGGGGCGTTTTGCTAGTTTATTTATAATATTCATAGGTAATCATGTTTGGTGATGTTTAGTCAGTTAGGGCACTAAAGAAGGTTGTAGAAGGGCACTATTACAAATACCGTGAAGTGAATACTACTGCGTAGGGTAATTTAGCCGGTTTCCCGTCCAGGTCCTGTTTTCGTCCACTAACGCGGATCTTGTAAAACATTTACGTAGAATAACATTAAAAAAATAGTTAACCGCGAAAAATTTGGTCTCGTTACGGACCCTAACGTCAAATCTAAACATCTATCAACTCAAAATATTTTTTAACTAGTTGAAACTCGAAAAAATCCTTCTTCTTTCTGCGGCTTGTTTCCGAGCTACGAACATATCATCATAAATGTAAGAAAAATAGTGGTACGATTTAACTGTGCAGTAAGATTTTTTATTGTTTTTAGCATGTATTTCTTATGTTTTGGACATTAATGGCTAAGTAAAGACATAAAGAACATATTAAAATATGTGTTTCGTACCTATTTAAAGAATTACTTTCAAAATCTAGGCGGACAAAAACTGAAATACCTATTTCGCAAAATATTCAGTTCTCGTCCGCGTGGACGAAAACACAAAAATACAAGTGAAGTTTGATTAGTCGTTTAAAATAAGAAATGCGAATAAATTCTGTTGAAATCTTTATTGTATGATCTTTGATGGTTATTTAATCTGATATTTAGTTTCCGTCCGCCAATTTAGCAGTATTGCAAGCATAAATATATATTCAAATATTGTGGACGAAAACTAATACTGCTTAAGTATTTAGTTTCCGTCCATCACAAACAGCGTTATGTTACTTTTCGTTTAGCTTTTTTTCTACATACATGTAGAATATACGCCATATTACCCACTTATGATGTATGTAATAGCATATATTATTTGGACCTATATTATTATTTTAATTTTTAATAAATCCCATTGTTATAGACGCCGTTGTCTAAAAAACTAGAAAAAAGACACCATCATACTCTGAAGATGCCTTAAAAAGGCTCTTGCAGAGGTTCGTGATAGTTAGAAATCTATAAGAAAAGTGTGCAATGAATATGGAATACCTAAATCTACGATACTCGATATAATTCACGGCAAAACAAAAATAAGATAATAGGCCAGGGCAAAAGTGGTATGCGTTCCGCAGAAAGCATAAATAAAGCACGCGCACAAGTTACAGAGAGCTCTTTTAGGAAATAAATCAAAAAGATCGGCTGAGAGCATTTTAATGGTGAAAATGCCAAAAGACTGGCAATGTTTACGACATTAAACATTTTGTGATGTGTGTCCTAGGTGGTAGTAGTGTAAAAAAAAAACAAGAATAACATAGTGTATCTTACAAGACTGATTAATGACAAGTGATTATTATATTAATTAATCAAGACTGTTAGAATAAAAATATGTTATTACTTATTTAGTCGAATACCTTATTATGAATATTTTATTTAATCTGATTCTTGAAAAAAAAAATTATTATTAAAACGCATTTAATAAGTATTTTAAGTTGATTAAAAAATAAGATTGAAACACTAACTTTTAATTAAACATTATATCCCTCTTTATACACGGTGGACGGAAACTAGCCTACTCAAGGTCGAAAACTAAAATTTTTGGACGAAAACTAACGAAATCGGTACTTTTCACTAAAACATTTTATATAAAAAAAACTTTAATTATAATTATTTGCTACTTAATGTAAACCTAAAATAGACTATATCAGCTTTCAATAAACATTCGGTTTGTTAGAGTTGGGCCAGTAGAACATATTAGTTTTAAGCCCCTAAGCTGGCAATTCCACTAAGTGGACGAAAACCGGCTAAATTACCCTAGTTAAGTTTTAGTCTGTGGACTGAAAATTAAGACGACATCTCGTCATTGTTTGATGTAATGTGGATGGGGTACTAAGGTACTGTGATATAGGTAATTACCTTTATCCCACATAATCCCATATTATTAGGTATTACTTATATAATATAGTACCTATATTAAATAGTAGATACGTCTACGCTCTTCTGTCGATATCTAACTCAATGTCGATGTATAAACTCAAACCCAATAATTATTATTCAAATAAACTTTTTGTAAATAAACGTCAATTTAAAAAAATCTACCACAAGGTCGGGATGTTATCTACTCTTACCGAGAAAAGACTGACAAGAAACTAGAGAAAATCCGAAATCGATGAATTTTGGTACGGTTAAAAAAGAGGTTTCTGATTTTTTTGATTATCTATCTTACGATAAATAGGTATAAGAGTAGATAATTTATTACGGTGTTAAATGTTTGAATGATTAGTTAGTGAAATAAAAAGAAAACAGCTCAAAATGCATATCAGACAATTTTGAAATGGAATGTGGAAATATGCTATTGACCGATGAAGAGTTCTGGCTGTAACATATCGACCGCACAGGTTGACGGTCGACCTTGGCTCAAATCAAGGTTTATGCGAAGGGTTGTTGAGCCTTGACCCACGATGAACGGCCTGAACCCTACGATCCAACCAGCCAAGCTAGTTTAGTTCTATCATCTATGATTTTAAGGTCTTCATTATTTTTATTCATAATATACCAACGAAATACGAATATTCTGAAGCTAACTGTATATTATTTTTTACTATCAGTCATTCTCACTATTGCTTGTACGGTTTATCATATATCTATATTATCGAGACTGTTTAGCTATCTAGAACTGATTTTGATCTTAGCTGATTTTAAATCGTTATTTGATAATGACATACTGTTGCACAATCTTTGAAAATTATTGCGAAAATTTCTAATTCTTGTCAAAACCTTTTTTCTCGGACAAGCGTTTATGTAGCTTCACCTGTTTTGTGTCTTTAATCAAAACACAAGTTCAATTGCACCACTTCATTCATTTAATTCATTCATAATCTAGACAGCCGACAGGACTAGAAAGTTGAAAAATTAGGTAGATCTTTGAAAATTCTACTCCATGACGATTAAAGTAGTCTGACAGTGTAACGTTTTTATGTAGTTACTAGCTGATGCCCGCGACTTCGTTCGCGTGGGGATCACTTTATGCTGAACTTTTGAGCAAGCTTTCTTCATATTATATATCCTCCACCCTCTGTACTTGGTGATTTCTTTTCGGAAAGAGCTATCAGAGTAGTCATTGACGGTTGCTTTTGCATCATATTATCGACATGTTTAATGGTGGTTGAGGTTGGGGTTCAAATGATGATTTGAAATTCAAAAGAAATACCATAGTAATTGAAAAAATGAACCTGACTTTAAAGAAACTTTAGGGAGATGCATATCAATCAAATTTTACGTCACCAAAATGCAGATATGTGTCTTTTTTCTACTAATCAGAGTTCAGTCGAAGATTGGATTCAATGCATTTTCCGTCTTAAATATATGCACGAAAATTGTACGGGGGTTTGAAAATACTTGCGACCAGTGGTGGATTTACCAGCAGGCTGAGTAGGCTTCAGCCTAGGGCGGCAGATTTTAGGGGCGGCAAAGAGGACCGATTTTTCTTTTAGCTATCTTACAGAAATCAAGTCTTACTTTTCTTACTTTAAAAACAGTATTATGTACCTTACAGAGAATAGTCTAAAAGTAAGACTTACTGAGAGAAGTTTACCTTCAAGACAATTCCTATCATTGTATTTTAGAAAATTTAGGAACTTATATTTATAGAGCGGCAAAATTTTAATAGCCTATACGCCAAAAATGTGTAAATCCGCCACTGCTTGTGACACATGGAAAAAAAATGTCTATGTCTATGCCAAGAAAATGTCTAAATACGAATAAAATGAAGGTATGGAGAAATGCAACGTAAAATGAATGAAAAAAATAGTATTGCCATGTTGGCCAAATACTTATTTTTTTATAAATTTAATTAGTGTGGAAGATACTATATCCACCTCTATATTTATTTCATTTAATTGATCACTTTTAATTTCAGATATTTTTGGTTAATTCCCTTGGAAAGAAAAGGATTGATGAAAATGCGAAATAAACGATCTCATAAGAAATACATTTTTATATAATAGGATAGTTCAATAATACATTTTCTATTTTCAATATTAGTTCTTTTAAAAATATAAAAAAATAAATACATAAAAATATTTCCCTTAGTGATGATTCGAACTCGCATCTGAAATTACGTAGTACGACCGTATATCCACTATGCCACGAACACATATCGAAAACGGCGAAATTATCAAACTATTTCATTTACATCTGTGATTGACATCTGACAATTCGAAAAAATTCAACGCGAGTCAGTTTTCATTGCAATTTGTTGAAATGGTGCCTTTAAAATAATATTTAAATGATGATAACTTTTTTTTCCGACAACCGATTTCGATGAAACAAAGCCTATATGTTGCCCTGGACTTTGCTTAATATATTTGTATAAATTACGCGAAAATCGGTTCAGTATCTTCGGAGATTAGCGTGAACAAACAGACAGACAGACAGACAGACAGACAGACAGACAGACAGACAAGAATCTTAAAAATTGCATTTATGCATTCTGCTACCCTTCTTTTATCACCCCTCTTAATTTCTGGTAAAAATATTTAGTGAAGCGTAATTTCGATCCTACTCTTTTATTATATGTATAGATAATAGAATTAAAAAGGTGAGAAGAATAAAAATATTAATTTTGGTACTTATTGATAATGTAATAGATATTGTAATTTTAAGTCATTAATAAAAGTAGAAAATATTTTGAAAATGAGGGTGAGGTTTACAAAAATAGGGGTCGTGAGGCTTTTTTTTAAATCGAGCTTCGGCCATAATAGTTCTCCCATGATAACACTCCCCTGCGTATCGGTGTCTTTCGTGCTCCGTCACTAGTGTTGGCTGCTAACTAGGATTGGGCGTTAATTCAACAAGCAGCTTTTTTAAATCGCTTTTCTAATGTTAACGAATTAGCTGCTTTTCGTTTACCGAAAAATCCACTGTTTCATTCAACGATTTTCGAACGCAACGCGCGGATTAGCTCAACGAACATTCAACGCGTAGTCGCTAACAGCTTGTGTATTATTAACTGTTAATAAAATTAGCTGTTTTTTTAACAGGTTATCAGTTTGTAATTAACAGTTTCATTTCGTTAACACAAAAGCCGTCAACGACACACCTCTACTGCTAACTGAGGTGGAATGTTTCCTGACCTAGCACCTTCGGGGTATAAAATTTCACTACACTTTTTAGTAACAAACTATAGTTATTATTTTATTATATTTATCTATAATATTATTGTACCGGTAGTAATAATTACGCTACAACAGAATAAACAGGCGTTATCGGACGTTCCTCAGTACAAGTGATAATGTGGAATTCTATTTGAGTTTATCTGATAATTGTGAAAATCGTTGCGAAATTTCAACTCATTATTATGCAATATTTGTATTTGTCTTCATATACATATTGATGCAGGTGGAATCTTGAGATTTCTTCTTTATATTAGAGGAAACGGGTAGGTGGCTCACGTGATTGTAAGTATTGCTTCGGAAAAATCGCCAGCGAGAGCTGGTGCACAGAGTGGATGTTCGAGGCAGAAAGTATCTAGAGAATTATTTTCTTTGCCTCTATTATTTTAAAAATTAATGTTAAATTCAAATTCAAAAATCATTTATTCATTTAGGTAACACAATGTACACTTATGAACGTCAATAAAAAATACATATTAAATGTTTTTAATTTTACATTTACCGTCAGATAAACAATCACAAATATGTGATTGGGTGATATGTCTTCGGTATATCACCCAATCACATTGTATGATATACCGAAGACACATGTACATTTTTTTACTTAACTGTGATCCTAATCCTAACAAAGTTAAGATTTCTCCTGTTAGTTACCTCAACTCAAATGTCTTAAAATTCCCATCTTCTTCTTTCTAATCTTTTAATTAAAATATCTAAATTTGTATATCCACCTATTCATAAAAGCAGTTTACATAATATCTGCTTTACACTCGACCTTATTTTTTGAAGAAAAATAGTATTCGACTGCTATCTTTAAAAACATGATTAAAATGTTGAATATTCAATATACGTAGGTCATTTTAAGTCTTTACAAATACACAAACGCGATAATGTATGAAAAACATATTCGACTTGTGCAACTGTCAATTTTATTGCAGTATTTTTGTATTTAGCTCATACCTAAATACCAATAGTTTATATTTTCTATAGAAGAGCTACATTTCCGATGAGCTGTGATTATAAGACAATTGTCAGCGAATATCTACCTGTGTATCAGTTGTCGTGTTAAGATTTTAAGCGAGATAGGCTTCAGCCTTATTAAATTTTCCAGTAAAAGCCTTTGACGGTTTTACTTGGAAGTTTTTCTAATGGGTTTTAACTTTCAAGAGAATAAGCAGTTTTATTTCAATGTCGAACAGTGGTGTGGGGTAAAAACCCCGTCCGACGGGGAATGCCGGACCGATATAGAATACAGGAACTGATAGAGTATCTGGTGGCATCGTATGAGCGAGCCGGGTAAATATTCGTTCAAAATATATATAGATATTAAACTACAACAAAAAAAAATATGTAAGACTTTATTGTGAGTAAATATGTAGTATTGTGTTGCAATCTTGGTCTTTGGTACCTATGCATATGTACTAAATATATATAAATATAAATGACTATCTTCTTCTTCCTGCCCTGTTCCCTTTTTTTTATTCGGCGCAGTATATTCTCTTTTACATTCTCTCCTTTATCTCGCCATATCATCAGTCACACCTCTCAAACACATATCATTCTTCACACAGTCAATCCATGTGTTTTTTGCCTCCCTCTTCCCCTATACGCATCCAATTTCATATTAAATTTTTTATTAGATACCTACATGTTTTTCATCTGTCCTCATAACGTGCCCATACGAAGCCAAACGATTACCTTTTTATTTTTCCTTCACTAGCGCTACTCTCAAACTATATAAATATAAATGTTTATTATATAATAATCTGCAGTATTATATATAATAATATTATTTTAACTGCCTCCGTGGCAAGCGTTTAGTACCTGAGGTCTTGGGTTTGAATCCCGGGAAATAAGAAAAAACTTTTCGATGCAGGTAAAAATGCAGAGAAACACAGAAATGTGTCCCTTATGCCCCACTTTGTATGGGTCACTTTGTAGGGGTCACTTTGGTCAGAACATGTTGTTATTTTGTGCCTGATTATTCAAACGGTTAACCATACAGAAACCAATAAAACCACTTTCACATTGCAAACGTGAATTTCGAGTTTTTGAACAAAATCTCCTTTCTGCTCTGTCCTTCAGGAATTCCACATAAATATAGATTGGCCTTGCCGTCGAACTTTAACTGATAATGCATCCGTCAAAACTACGCTTGGAGTTCCCTGTTTACGGAACCAAATGCCGAACAAACACGCATTTGGATAGTTGGAGGCTGTTAAGCAATACACTGTCAACCCACCCGATTGACATTTTGAGAAAATTGAGTTTGAAGTTTTAGGTAGGTTGTATTAAAGTTCTTTTAAAAAGTAATATAATTTTTTGTAAGTATTATTATTTTACTAAATCTATGTCGTTTTTCTTGGTAGCAATCAAAGTTATACAATTTAGTGCATTATTGTTGATTATTTTTCCGACCCAAATATCGACCAATAGAATTGCACCATTCGACGTCACGTGGTACACCCTACATGGTATTATACTGATAATTTTTTGAAAATTTAAAGGTTGTACCACGTGACGTCTCATGGTGCAATTCTATTGGCCGACATTTGGGACGGAAAAATAATCCCCCGAATACCACACGAGCTTCAAAATTATCTGGCATTTCCCTCAAGGTTCCCTACAAACAAATAAAGTCGTCAAGTTTTTTTTGACTCCTTCATTTGTTTGCAACGAACCTATCGGGAAATATCCGATAATTTTAAAGCTCGTGCACATAATATTGTCTTTTATTAACGCGAGTATCACACATTTAAATAAAATACTGTATACCGGATTAAAACGCGATTTATTATTTAAATTATTTATCCCGACGTTTCGGATGCTTTTCAGCAACCGTGGTCGCGGGAGACTGAAAGATGACCTGATGAATAATTTAAATAATAAATCGCGTTTTAATCCGGTATACAGTATTTTATTTAAATTTTAAAGCTCTTGTGGTATTATATATGAATATTCTAAACATGTGAGATTTCGTGCCCGCTAGTTTTTTCAATATTTTTGCTATTAAAACGATTTAAATGATATATATCTCTTTTGAAAAATATACAACAGCTCATAAGGAAGCGATTGTTATCAAAATTTGCATTTTTATCATTTTGTGGGTTGACACTCTATTGCATAACAGCGTCCAGTTATGAGAACGAATACTGCGAAATCACGCGGAGTCTGGCGGCCTTGTCGGTTGTAAGTGAAATGAGAACAGGATCCCTAATAAAACGCGGTCAATGGCATCGCATTCAACGCGGATTTTTTTTTATGTCAGATATCGACAGACGAGCATGAGGTTCACTTGATGGAGGATACCTCAGCCAAGGAACATCAGTCAGTGATGCGCTGTCGACCTACTTTTTACTTCGAGCATTCGGAAATACATAGACTGAAACCGAAACGCGCAATGTGCACGTCACGGCTTTTCTATCTATGAAATGGTTGTAAAGATTGGTCTAACAAATACACTTTTGTATTTGTATAAATAGTGACATCAAAACATTGGTCGAAACGACCACTATATATAGATATATATATATAGTGGTATATGTTCCCTAGTATAGACTAGGGAACACAATCCCGAGCATATTTTTCAATCCCGGGATTACGGGATTTTTGATGCGTAATCCCGGGATCCCGGGGCTATCCCCGGATTAGACTATGTGGTTTCAAATTGGGCGAAAATGAAATAAAATGTGTAATTTCTTAAAAAAAAATGTAGTAAGAAAATAAAATAGACCAAACAATAAAAACTATACTTTTGTAAGAAAACAAAATGACAACACAAAAATCTATCTAGAATTTTAAAATACATAAAATAAAATCGTTGAAATATCAAAGCATCCAATGTTTGACTTACAAGCCTGCTTCATAGTTTATATACAATATTATGATATGAGGTGATCGGATGATTCCCCTGATGGCCCGTTGGGTAATGACCTAAAGAGTACCTAGCATATTGAAGTATTCCGAGATGGGAAGTCCCTTCTAAGTTCTACGAGAAACACATTATTAGGGCTGTAGGTACCTGTGTAGTACGTACTACGTATGTATATATCGTACGGTGTATCTAAGGATTGTTTTTGTCGTTATGTAATAACATAAATGCTATTAATATAATCGAGGCAAGGTTATTTATCATTGACATAGGTATATTGTTGATCGAAGTTATTTATTGAGAAAATCTAGGCAAGGAATGCAAAATAAACCTGTTTGTAGCAATCCCGAAAATCCCGGGATTAGCCAAGTACAGTCCCGGGATTTACGGGACCAGAAAACGGCCGGGATCCCGGGATCCCGGGATTCGGGATCCCGGGATTGTGATCCCTAATCTATACTAATATTATATTGAACTTTATAAAAGATACAAGTGTTTTTGGAACACTGAGACATATTCTCGCTATACATTTTTTAACTTTGATAGATTATTGAATAGATTTGTTTGTTTGTTTGTTATGATTTTACACAAAAACTACAGAACCTATTTTAAAAATTATTTCACCAATAGAAAGCTACATTATCAACGAGTAACATAGGCTTTATTTATTATATAAATTACACCCGTGCGAAGCTGTAGTTCTATAAACTATTTATAGGTACTTTCCGGTTTTTACGTTAGCTAGGCATTACAGAATTGGTTGTAATTATTGGTCTTATTAAATGGTTACTCATAAGTATTTTTATAGAATTACTAATTATGTAATAAACGCTGGAATTCTTTAAACATCATTTATCGCTTTATACCGAGTCCTATTTATAGTACAAATCAAAATCAAAAGTTTTTTTATTTCAAATAGGCCTTTGCAGGCTCTTATGAAACGTCTAGTTGCACGGTTCCAAAAAGTGGGTCTCATGGAGAAGAACCGGCAAGAAACTCCATGGACACTCTTTTCCAAAATTATGTCAAGATGAAGAAGTTCGATGTCCCTCATTTGAGCAGGATACCTTTTAAATCTTAAATTAACATCAGTTTACAGTTAGTATAAACTGACCTGAATTAGTTTTGACCTAAAACTTACAAACCGTTACTTTTGTGAACAATCAGTGAGACGCAAAATCTTCAAGAACGATTTTAATACATTGGTTTCAGTGCGCATTTGTTTTATTGAAGTTCAAGACCATATGACAACAGTGTGTTGTAATTCGAAGTTTCACAAGAATTACGTGTGGTGAGCCACGTTGAAGACCCAAATTTGGCGAACATTTTGACTGGCAATTGAATGCTAATGAGGTCGTTATATGCTTCAACTCAGGTAGCGTAGTCAAAAGAATGCCAAGCGATGTAAGATCAGAAAATGATATAAAAGTTTCTTATTATCATACTGTTGTGCTAGACTCTAGACTCTAGAGGGTAAAGCTGTTAGTACACTTCACCTTGGAGGCCTACATTGAGATGCAAAAGTGTTATTATATTTGACGTTAATCAAACTGTAGGCTTTTGAAAGCAGGAATTGTTAGTTAGCTCATGACACGTGCAACTTCCTAGTTCATAAATTAGAACATTGTCTTGTCAAGGGGTAATATACATAATATTATTCACAATATATGTGCTTTATAACTACTCTAATGTTGATGTGTGCGTTTGATAATGAACACCAGATTTATTGATATACTTTTGAAGGTGTGAGAAGCATAAGAGTCTAGCACAAGTGCGTCTACTTTACCAGTTATGATAGCTTGGTCTTTACCTTGTTCCGGGATGAGTACGATATTTATGTCAAAACTAAGGACTTTGATCCCGCACGGAGACAATGAATTCTATTGTAGAAGTAATGTACTCGAACCGTTATTTTCCCAGACAAAAATGACAATAGTTTATTCTACGTCATATAACGAAGACCTGAGGCTAGAAGCCTTCATCTAAATTCGTGGTGTAAGAGTCAGAGAGAGGACGTATCTACATTTTCTTAATTTTACAGGAGAGAAAAAATATTGTGACATTTCGCCACATAAAATTTTACCAGCGTTTTAATGCAGTAGTATACAATTGACGAATAAAAAAATATATAGGTAAATATATTGGCAGAGATTATAGAGAGAAGAATTATTTAGTTACGTATTTTTAAAAACTATTTTTGCCGCGAATTAATCTGCATAATATATCCTAAAGCATTTTTTTAAAATCTCGCATTTTGTCAAAAAATATATTTACCTCATATTTGTGTTTCTTATTTCATAAGAACTGCAAGTTTTTGCTATTGCATTTATTTCCCAGAAGTGATAAGAAATACCTCGTAATGATCTCTTTATACATATATGTTATATCCAGGGAGTGCAACTGACAGTAATTCGTAAGACTGCAAAGAAATAAAAGGAAAAATTATCATAATAATATGCACTACTAAATAGGCACTTTCTAAACCATTTTAATTTACCTTGACCGCGTTATCACTTATTATCAGATAAGCGATCCGATATATTCCGATATATTAATATCTATTGTCGGATGTGAAAATCGATTAAAATTGATTTGGTAGATAAAGTTTGATAGAAAAAGTCTTTTTTCGTCATCAAATCAATCAAACATAGGTACTTACGAAAAACAAGAATAATAATATTTTATTACCGTGTAATTGTTTATTAATAAACACGTATTCAAAAATATAATATTTTACTGCATTTATTAAAATAAGGATATTTAACAAAATGATTAGTGAAATAAAAAAAATCGCTGAAAATGCACATTCGACAATTTTAATAGGGGTAGGTGAGATGGTCGTCTATTTAGATAAAAATGTAGGGTTCAGCCGAAATTCCATTTTAGTAGACAACTGTGATTTTTTTTCCGAAAATAAATAAAGCCTTGGAGTAACCCTAAAATATGCAATTTACGAAAAATAAGGATAAACCAATAAGCTAATAAACACACTTTCGCATGAGTTGTGACGTCAAATACCTCTAACCCGCTTACAGTATACTGCCGGTTTTTACGTCAGCATTAATTTATTAGCCTAAACTCAAAACATCAGACTCAAAGAAACATCAAACTCATAGTTGGCAGATAACTTGTTAAATATAATTAACACGGTGTCACTTCAATAATGCGCCAAATTATACGCAAATGATAAATTTGAATAGTGATAATTTTCTAACCTTATTTCCACCACATGTTAAACACGTCGACCGCGCCGTAAGAATATGCCAGCTACGAGTAGTTATGTAGTAGTATTATTTAATGATATCGGTAGACGAGTGTCATTTTCAGTTTGTAACTCAAGACAAAAAAGTAAAAAGTTGACTTTTTCCGATTGCCGATAAAATTATTTTGTTATGTGTTGTAATGTTAAACGACGTTGTACTGCCAGAATGTTGGATTCAAAGATAAAAAAATAATATTTCTGGATTTGAATATGCTAGTTTCCCCACTTCTATTATATAGATTTGCAGTGGACATCAATTTTTTACAGATAAGCAATGCGCGAAGATCCGAATCTAATTTATTTTAAAATTAAATTTTTGCATAATTTTTTTCGGGTTTTTTCCTGTATTGTAGTAGTAATTCTGTTATTCGGAACATAGACAACAAATAAGGTGATCTTTAAAATCGGTGCAGCCGTTCTTGAGTTATAACTGTAACTAACACGACTTTGTTTTATATATAGTACATAGATAGATATCGACAGACGAGCATGAGTTACACTCGAAGATAAATAATACCTCAGGTCACTTCAAGTAGAAATCCATTGACTGCGACCGAAACGTATAATGTGTACTTCATTGATTTTCCATCAATAAACAGTAGGTAGATCGTTTCCCGGTGATTCAAAAAAAAACTTATAAAAATTTACGTCAAAAATTTATTTAAATATAAATTGACTTTTGAAATTACAAAATTTTCCCAAGTTATAATAAAAGTCACTCATTAATTATTATTTAAATTATCGGGTTTTACAGAAGCAGTGTATTATTAGAATTATTCTTTTCAATGTTTGTAATTTGTATATTGCTATTTGTTCTATGACATACGAGTAACGACTGGGTTCAACTAACTTCATGATACTAGAATTGAGTTTAAAAATTCCTAGTTCAACGCAACCTTATCAACGTTATCAGCACGTCACGAAGACGTAATACGAGTATAACCTCGGAAAGTAATTGGCTGTTAAATGGGTGTGGTTTCTAGGTAGCAGTACAGATATGTGACGAACTGGAATTTTTAATTTTATAAATAGCATTTTCTTTACATTTGCACGGCTAATTTTAAATGACAAAGCTTCTCTGATCTAAAAAAACGTAAATGAAACAAAAAAGCGCGTTTTTTATGTCAGATATCGACAGACGAGCATGAGGTCCACTTGATTGTAGGTGACACCTCAGCCAGAGAACATCAGTCAATGATGCGCTGTCGACCTTCTTTTTATATAAATAAATAAAACCAACATAGTATATGGAGTTTTGGCAATAACCCAGACCTTTATTTGTAGTCTGCAATTGCAACGCATAACAGAAACCCAAGCGTTGGTTACGAGATTGTATCGCATCGTCATTTGTACGCAATTATAGTCTACTAGCGACCCGCCCCGGCTTCGCACGGGTCAAGATTTTTTGACAAAAAAAGCAGGGGTTGTATGTATTTTTTAATGCCACATTATAAAAAAATAAAAACAAAAAATTTCGTCCAAAAATTAAAAAAAAAAATTAGGGGTGGATTACCCTTAACATTTAGGGGGATGAAAAATAGATGTTGTCCGATTCTCAGACCTACTGAATACGCATATAAAATTTGGTAAGAATCGGTTAAGCCGTTTCGGAGGAGTATGGCAACGAATACTGTGACACGAGAATTTTATATACTAGATATTCTACCTTACGAAGTCCTTTTGGCTATGAATGTTATTAGGGGTATACCTATAAAATTCATAAATTGAATTTGTGCGATATAATATTTATACAACTGTTTTCTTATAAAAAATTATAGATTTATTATACAAATATTTTATCGCAAGTTGTCCGTGCTTGGGGCTCATGTGCTTTTGAGACAAGAGTGTAAACCGAAGTGTTTTTCTTTATGCTGACTGCACATGTCATGCTTCCAGGGTCCAAGTATGGTATGTTAGGCCCGTATTTGAAATCGAAATTTGTACTACATATTTGTACTCTACTTATAGACTTAGACCGAAACGCACTGTGCTCTTCACGGTTGTTCCATCTATGAAAGGTGGTTCGTTACCCGGTCGGAATTTCGACATTCCTCCCACCCGTTTTATACCCACAGTGACAAGACGTGGGGTAGACATGCTTACGAAAAATTATAAAAGTCATCTCGGCGGGATTTGAACCCGCGACCTATCGGTGCGTAAGTTCGGTGTTCTAGCAAATGCATAGGTAAAACTAGATTCAGACCTGAGTTACGTCTTGGAATACGGGTAAAAATAAAACGATACAAAGTTTGGAGGAAGGGAGGTGTGGTCTTCCTCCAACCTAAAGGGAGGATCCTCGACCTGTCCAACCACTAACTGGCCGGCCCTAAGGCCCCAGTGGTTGATGTCGAGATGTTGTATATACTCAGCGCTCCGAAATATTGGTATAGCGGATATTCAGGATTAGACGTGTTTTGTTTTCTTGGCGCAGATTGTACATGTCGCTACAAAAGTATCTGTTATTGTGATTCTGTACCTCTGATAAGTGGCGCCACATTTTTAAATTATCGTGTAATGTATACCATCGCAATATAAATACGCAGAAAGCAAAACAATGTCAGTGATAGCGGAAAGGAGACGTCCGTAACTGGCACTGACCACTGGGGCGTTCACAGCACGTGTATTCTGTCATTACGAGTGCACAGTGTTTTTGATATCAAATATCTATGTTCCAAGAACAACTTTCGATGTTCCGTTTCATAATTTTTACATATTGATAGCTAACAGGAGATACATAGCTGTAACCCAGCTAACCCGGACACATTGAAATTCCATAGTTTCTTATATATCTAGAGATAGGCCTACCACTGTAACAATAGTTATAACTCATAATAAGACTCTTTGCTCTGTATGTTTGACTTGAATTAAATCAGTCATGTATTAACACTTGGATGGAGCAGTAGCTCTGAAGTTTCATTTTAAAAACCCTACTGCCATAGCTCTCAATATTATAACTCAGGCAAAAAGCCTTAAGGTGGTTCGTTTTCCATACAAAAAGTCATGATTGTTAACGAAGTCAGTTTAGAGTTTCGATACTAAATATTTGTGCAACTACCTATTTACTTTCCGGGAGTTCTTTGCGCGGAGTTAATAAAATAATTTAAGATTTATTTAAGATTTATTAACAAATCTTTCACGTTGTTATATGCATGATTTCTGTATAAAATAACATTATTTTATTAACTCCGCGCAAAGAATTCCCGGAAAGTAAATAGTTGCACAAATATTTAGTATCGAAACTCTAAACTGACTTCGTTAATAATCATTACTTTTTGTATGGAAAACGAACCACCTTAAGTAACTTTGTCTACCGTCTACGTAACGTTTATCTGTTACTATGGAACTCATTAGTCATTATCTATTTACTATAGCTGTTAAAATTAACTTATCAAGTATCACGTTTTTAATTTATGATAACCGCAAGATAAATTAGAGATAAGACAAGTTGTGTTATAACGAGACATAATATCGAACAATTTAAATAGATAAGTATGATTCAGCCGATCACGTCGTCGTCACGATGCGTCTTTGTGCACTCTTCAGTGGCGTAGCTATCATAGGGCAAAGTGGTGCAGTGCACCGGGGCCCTGAAGCTGAGAGGGCCCCCTGGGCTTTGGAAAGTGGGGGAGGCAGCTCTTGAAGCTAGAAAAATTCTCACAAGAATTTAAATTTTTTTCAAGATTTTAAAGGAGAATTTATAACGCCGATAATGGAAGCGCCTTTGTCAGGGGGGTGAGCACATGTGTCATTTGTATGAAATTTCAAATGATTTTTCATACAACTGACAGTTCGACGATTCGAATACGTTGTCGATAGTCGTTCGTGCTAGGCCCCCAGTAATCATTTGCAATTCATTTTGTGTAGTTACTAAAAAAAAATGCCGGAGGGGAGGGGATTGCGATAATTTCTTTGCACCGGGGCCCTTTACGCCACTGGCTCTCTTCAACAGTAAAATAACTGTGTTATAATGTAAACTTTTACAACTTTTACAAACACTTTTGATTTGTTTAGTTTTAAAAGCTAGAACTCGAAACGTTTCGCAAATAAAATCGACAAAAACCCCGAAATTATTTAAGACAGCGAATTGACGCAACCAGTCGACATCAGAAATTAATATATTTCACATAATACAACGTTTTACTAGTGAATAACGATACTTAATGGTTATTTTGTTCTATAGTTTGTGTGCCAAATGAAAACTAGTTGCGTTATCGACATATAAACTGAGTTGGACCCTTTTCGAGGTACTACTGACACACATATCCACTAAATACACCTGTTGTTTATTTTCACGACTTCGCATGGGTCCAATGTACTAGTAGTTGTACCTATTATATACAAAAAATATATTAGTGAAATAATTTTTGAAATCGGTCCAGTTTTTGAGTTTGTTCGTTACAAACATACAAATCTTTCCTCTTTATAATATTAGAACCGAATTTAAAAAATACTTTAATCTTAGCTTAATAATATTAAGTGAGGGTTTACTTATACAATATGGTTTTACTATTCTTAAAATAAATTTTCTGTTTATTCATCTATATTCTATACTAATATTATAAAGAGGAAAGATTTGTTTGTTTGTTACGATTTAACTCGAAAACTGCTCGACCGATTTTAAAAATTTTTCACCAATAGAAAGCTACATTATCAGCGAGTAACGTCTGATTTTTTTTTTATTTGCACTCGTGCGAAGCTAGTGTTGCTAGTTTATAAATACAGGCCTTCCTCTTCATTCCGATTATATCTGTTGTCTTTTAATTCGATTTTAATAATTATGTTGATTGCTGACGTCAACATTGCGTATCGAAAACAAGTTCCGAGTTCTCTTCAAGCTATAATGGACAAATGCTAATGATTTTGCACATGTTACGACAATTTTGTTGACGTCATAAGATTTCGTCCGAAACGTTCAATGAAACAAATTGGAATTTACTGTTTTTATTTATAGAAGTAATTTGCTGGCGATTTCATTCGTACGCAGTTAGTTATCTTTGAATGATAACTTTTCAAAGATAACTAACTAATTAAACTGCATGAAAATAAGTTCAGTTCCAGAGATTGGCTGGAGCAAACAGACAAAAATTCTGGAAATACCCTCACGAGGTACCCCTCATTTGAGGGGAGGCGCGAGGGGTCGAACGTCGGCGACTTCACCTCACGAGTTCGTTCGCTCACTCACTATGCTCGCTCGATCACTCAATACCATAGATAATATCTATGCACATTGCTCAATAACTCAATACTCACTCGGGAATACTTGCGTCAATAATGTCAATGTCATATTTTAAGTAAGGACGCGTGAACGAATGAGGTGATGAGTTGATTCAATATTGGAATTCGAGTAACTCTTTCAATTTGCGATCACGAGTACCTCAAACGAGGCACCTCATGAGTGAGGGACACATCTCTCTCTAGGTAATATTATTTTTATGAATAAATGAATGAAAAATACCTTGTACACCAGAAATTGAAAACGGAAAAAAGAACAACAAAAGTTTGTACATAAGGCGGTGTTATTACTAACAGTGATTTTTTCCAAGCAATCATTAAAGGACATTGCTAGGCCAAGAAAGTGATAGGTTGGTGCAACATTTTAATAATAGTAATATGTCTCTAAGAAATAGCTATATATACAGAATGTATAGTTATTTCTTAGTTTCTTATCACTGCATCTATCTGTTTGTCTGAAACTCAAAAACTACTGGATGGATGGACTTTCACTTGTTTTTTGTTAATAGATAGAGTGATTCATGAGGAAGAATAAGGTATACCAATTGTTCAAGGTTTTGTATAAATTGTTCTATAATATTTTTTCTTTGATTTCAGAACATGCTTAAAGAATTCACATCTCTCATCTTGAAACACACCAAGGTGTCTCGCAGCCATCTCACCCCGGAGCTGGCACTGCGCCTGGTCACCGCGGAATGCCCGCTGTGGTCGGCCCCAGCTGAAGAGTCCCCGTTCAGTGACCCCTACTGGGCTTTCTACTGGCCGGGGGGGCAAGCGGTTGCTAGGTAAGCTACTCGTATCTATAGTCTGTACTAGAGATGAAACGGATAGCTGTTTGGCCGGATATCTGGTATCCGGATATCCGACTGAACATAGCCGTTTGGTGCATCGCAAGAAATTTCCAAAATCTATCTTTCAGCACCCTGCAGCTACACTGCTGCAGCGAAAGACCTTTTCCTAAAGCTGGACTTGTTTATAAAGACAAGAGAAACCTCTTTTTACCTCTTAATTAAATTAGTAGTTACTCACCATAATATGCCTTAGGCCTTAGCAGTACGAGTACTAAATCATTTTCTAAGTTGTAGAATGAAAATTTTGTGATTATTGGTTTTGTTTGTTAAGTCATATAAATAAAGTATTTACCTTAATTGTATAATGCGTATTTTTTTAAATATCCGGTATCTGGGAAGATGTTTTATTTAAACTTTTTTTTTTTTTTTAAATGCCGGCCCATCGCCTGCAACTTTATAAGGCGCAAATTCGGCCTCACATGGAGTATTGTTCTCACCTTTGGGCGGGGGCTCCCCAGTACCAGCTCCTTCCATTTGACCGCATCCAACGTAGAGCGGCTCGAATCGTCGATGATCAGGCTCTTTCCGATCGGCTCGACCCTTTGGCGTTGCGTAGAGATGTAGGCTCGCTCTGCATCTTCTATCGCATTTATCACGGGGAATGCTCGGAGGAATTGTTCGGTTTAATCCCGGCCGCTGAATTTCGCCATCGGACATCGCGTCAAAAATATCACGCATACCATCTTGATGTCTGGAAGTCCACAACTGCGCGATTCCTGAGACACTTCTTACCTCGCACAACCACTCTGTGGAATCAGCTTTTGCCGGCGGTTTTTCCGAACCGATACGACATGGAAACCTTCAAAAAGCGAGCCTACATCTTTCTTAAAGGCCGGCAACGCACCCGCGGGCCCTCTGGTGTTGCGGATGTCTATGGGCGGCGGTGATCACTTACCATCACGTGAGCCGCCTGCCCGTTTGCCCCCTATACTATAAAAAAAAAAAAAAAAAAAAACCGGATAGGCCGGATACCAAATACTAACCGAATATCCGATTCATCTGTAGTCTATACTGATATTATAAAGAGGAAAGTTTTGTTTGTTTGTTACAATTTAACTCAAAAACTACTGAAACGATTTTAAAAATTCTTTCACCAATAGAAAGCTACATTATCAGTGAATAACAAAGACTGAATATAATTTTAGATATTATTCCGTTTTATTTTCCTTGTAAGTACTTGGTATTCTTGTTTTCCTGTGAATTGTATTTTAGCCATGTTTTTGTCGTGTTGTAAATTGCTGGTCATTTTACAAGGCTCGAGTTGAGGATATCCAAGGTATTCCAAAGGTGGTAAATCGCAGGAAAACAACAAGTACAAGTTTAAAACCGTTTCCCGCGTGTACAAGAATGCGGTTATTTACATCACTGAATATTAACATATTATATGATTGTTTTTCATGCTTTTGTCGCTGAGGGCATATGAAGGTGTATAAAACCCCCAACATTTCACATTTCCTTATAAAACCTGACTAAATACTTTCTACTTTTACTACTCCGTAAAATGCTCCAGTATTCGCCGATATGGGGAATGCAAGAACACTTTTAGAAAGTTATCTTAATTATGCATCCTTTTATGTGAATTTACGTGCCTATTAGAGCCACGTTTGAGTGTGTTACAACTTCCTGTTCTGTGGTTTCAACAGCTGATCATTGTGCTCTACGGTATACCACGGTCCACGTACAAATATTGTTTTTCTATTTACCTAGGACATCAAATACGAAGCAACTTTCATACCACTTTCATTTACTAGTATATCATAAATGAATATTAAATCATTATTTCGGAGATTTAAATATAATTATTGTTTGATTAAACCGTGAATAGTTTATTACATTTTTTGAAAGGTTTTTCAACATCGGGATGATAGAGAGGACCTAATCGTAAACTGGATTATAATTTGTAAATTAATCCAGTTTACGATTAGGTCCTCTCTTCGTAACCCCTTAACATAATATATCTTAATTGATTCACATTGTTTATAAATATAAGAGATGCCCATTCAAAATGATAACATGACAATATAGGTTAGATATGTCTGGCAACCCTACAAACCTGTCTAGACACAAAACTACTCACAAAGAATGTATGTAAGTAGGTATATTACGTCTTTGATAATGAAGGTAAACGTTCATATAACTATATCTATTGCAATCATCGAGAAACTAAGAATTTGTCAATTTTCGTTTTTCCACCTTAAATAGGTACCTACTACGGATTCGTCGGAGCGTTGGTTACCCACCTTGCGTTCCGATGGTTCGCAGTTGGAATCCCGACTATGTTTCTCGTGTTTTAATCGATTATCTCTTTATGTCTTCCTAGTCTAACATGGCACTTATACTTAAAACTCGACTTCTAATGTCGAAAGTAGAGGTATTTGTCGATCGAGATATCTTGTCTATCAAAGTTATCGATGTCGAGATAAATATAAAATCTCGATATCTCATTGTTAGTTTGTCTTCACTCATCCGCGAGATATCTCTTGATGGTCTACTAAAAATCACCAAAGTAAGTTACCATAATGTGTTCGATTTCAATATTATAATTCCAGTGATACGCTATCTTTGTAATGTGTCATTTTTCAATATTCGTACTTATTTCAATCAGATAAAACACAATTTAAGTTATATATTATCATGACTCGTTCCTAGCATATGCCGTGGGGTTTTGAGACTTATTATTAAGACTATAGAGTTTAAAATAGCATGGTGCTATTCATTGGTGACTCACCTCATTACAGCTGGGGATAACCCCCGATATAATTGTATTCCGGTCCAATTGTTGAATGGCGCTTCTTCGAAATTAAGACTATACTTGTATTCCTCTTTTCCTTGTCCTTGTCCTCGGTTTGTAGGACAGACACACTTCTACGTCTTTTTCGTCATACGAGCCGGTTGGGGTTAGACCAATGTTTCTCAATTTTGGCGAAGAATTTAGCGGCATACAAAAGTGCCGAGTAACAGTGATTGAGAATCACTGGATTAGACATACATTACCAAATATAAGTGGGTATACCCGTGTAGGCGTGTACACACTTGGGGCATTGACAGACACATATATATGTCTGTTTCACTGATCATTTATTTAATTCGTTTGAGTTTTCCAAAAGTATATACCAGTACGTAGAATTGTAAGATGCAGATGAATCATAATAAATAATATTATCATATCTTCAAAATTTATTTTAAAGTAACTAAATATTTAATTAGAGCTTTAAATCAATTGTTTATCTTTTTTAAAGTCCAAAAAATAATCAAGTGACGTTAGTCGTTAAACTTCCCTTTACCCAGTAAGCTCTTAAAGTTTTTTGAATACTTTAATAATCCCCCGTAAGCTCGTTTGACGGGCTCGTTGGCGCGTTCGGTAGAACACCTGCCGTGCCCATCGATGGGTCGTGGGTTTGAATCCCACCGGACGACATGTTTCAGGTTTCAGTCTATAGATTTACGAATGCTTGAAGTAATAATTAGGTCGACAGCGCATCGTTGACTGATGTTCTGTAGCTGGGGTATCACCTACCATCAAGTGAGCCTCATGCTCGTCTGTCGATATCTGACAAAAAAAAGCTTGGATTAATCGTTGCAAATTGCGAAGGTAATTTATTTTTATGAAAATGAGGCCAATGTCTTCAAGTTCAGAATACACTTACTCTATAGATTCATATCTTTTACACCTCTTTCACATGCAGTACAGAGATTACGGTATTCCATACGCTCCGATCCTTGCATACCACTATCGCTTCTTCCTGTTCAAAGTTCATCAACGCATGTTTGTTTCGACATCGGTCCACAATTTACATACATGTCTCGTAGTAATCGCTGAAAATACAATAAAGAGGGATTAGTAAATCCTGAAGAATGTATAAGTCGGTTCTAGAGATAAGGTAGAAAGAGACAGAAATTCCATTATAATTAAGTGAGAGCGAGAGAAAACAACTTTCTTAAACAAGACAAAACATACAAATTCTCCGAAAGTCAGAAGGAGACAAAAACATTATGAATCATCCTACAACACTCAGGAATTCTGAAACAGTGAGTCACTCGCAGGGAATGTGTGAAATTATTCAAAATGCACTTGACTTCAATTTTTATGAATATGAACAAAATTAGTTCCAAAGTTCAATTCATAATTTAAGGAACATAATATGTTTTTACTTGAAACTCTTCGGTAACTTGTTGGTAAGGAATCTTTTAAACATTAATAAAATCTATCTAATGACATAATATAGGTAATGAAAGGAGAGTTACACATCAATTTTTCTTAAAAAGTATAATTTTTATATTTGAAAAAAATCAAGGGTTTACGACAGTTTCGAGAAAATTATAGACCCCCTCTACGCCATTGTTATCTACAATAGTATTTTATGTATGTGCAAGGTTTATAATGTATGTACCTATATCAATTTGAATCATAATAATTAGCTGAAAATTATTTCCAACAACTAGCAACAAAATAAAGGCGTTAATATTTTAGTATTTATTTATTAACCTTTGTAACACAATTCAAAGATGAACTTAAAACTAAACAAAAGAGTAAAAAGGGAACATGCGATGCATTATCGCTCCCAAGTCCCAAACGATCACTTCCAGACGACTTAAGGTGAAGATTTCTTGAGAATTGTCAACAATATTGTTTTTTAATTCAGTGTATCTCTTAAACCGTACATAATTTTAAGAATAAAAAATGAGCTATTTAAATCTTTCTACATAAAGTGATGGAACTCAGAACATAATTAAACATAATTGAATGCGTTAAAAAAAACTACAAACACACCTCTAAATTCTGTTTTGCAGTTAATCTCTTCATTAGCAATTGTTGCAAAAATCGTCAAAAATATTTCATAAAATTTCAAATGCCAAACTGCGTTCAATTATGGATTGTTTCTTTTTAAATAGTTAATATTGAATTTTATTTATGTATTTGCGTTTTACGACATACGCTTGGGGTGCGCGGGGCATTCTCAGCGGTAGCGCCCCTTTAATCAAGGTCAAAGGTATTATACCGCGCCTTAACTAAACTAAGAATCTTTGTAGTAACAAGATTATAAAACACTTTCTAAGAGTCTAGAAGTAGTTATCACGTAGTATGTATACCATTACGATATTTTGTTACATTTGTGTGAACAAAGTTCTACCTTCTTTCCCCTCCCGGGGTGGAGGTGACCTCTCACCCACTTGCATGAGTCACGTCACGTACTCTCCCGGATACTAAGGCTAGAGCTATAGGATAATTCTTAGAAACTTCCTCTTTTTCTAAAGTACGCAACGGATGTTGATTGATTTATACCATATTTATCTGTGAAAACTTGTAAATGGCCTTGTGTTTAAGCTGTAAGATTTTTTAATATTTGTAAAAAAATTTGATTCTTCATGAACGTTTTTATGAACCTAAATTTGGATTACTTTCAATTTTATTTGCTGAATATTGTTGAATAAACCACAACTTTCTATAGGGAGTTTTATCACAGGATACATATTGTCCTTACTAATGACAAGACGCAGTAAGCATTTTTGTCTTTCAAAAAATCATCAAAATTAATGAGTTTTAATTTTATGTAACTTCTTTGACTGCCACAAATGAAGCTGTTAGCTGTATTAGACGAAATTGTCATTTACTTCATACGATTTAAATAAATCTCGGCCAGTTGAAAATAACTCTCCCTGTAAATAATTTCAAAGATCGTATCGATCGATCTAAAAACATCTCTCAGCGGCCATTACGTTTATTATGTTCTTACATAATCTAACCTACTCTACATATAGAGAGCTCAAACCTCTAATGCTATATAATATTTTCTATGTAAAAAAAAATCTACCCTATTCTAAGCCATGTCCAATTAGAAGTTACCCAGGCGAAGCCCTTTGTTGACTACGTTTGTTTTTCGGTGGTATTCGCGTAGCGTTGCGAAAGTTTTGGATTCGATTCCGATTGAAAGAGTAAGGAAATATTATCAGTAAAACAAGTATAAAAAAACCTGCCCCTTCACAAAGGGACTACGCATCTGATAGTATAGGTGACACCGCCAAATGCAACTAGTATTTTCGTTTCCACGTTTCTGTCAGACCTTCATGAATCTCAAGCCGTGAGTAGAACATTTAAAAACATCGAATAATTGCATCGTTCTCGCAACACGCGGCACAAGTTTAGAGTTTTGCGGTCGACCTCTATATGGCTTTCTGTTAGTAGAAACACGCGATGAGAAAGAAACACGTGCTGTTTGTTTGTTTACATTTTCGTTTGTTCAGAATTCCAAGTTTTTGATACAGTTATGTTTTAAAACTTTTCCAAATGAAAGAAGCACTAGAAAAACCACATAGATAGAAGCACTAGAAATAATTTTAAAGGATTTTTTTCTCCTAATATGGTTTATTTTTAAAGTGATTAGTGAAAGAAACTATATTAATAGTAATTAATACAAAGGCATTAAATGCCTTGGAATTCTTAATCCATAAGATCTTGTGGCAAATAAATATATTGATTGATAATAATAAAATTAATTTATAAATTTTGTTACTGTTGGACTTTAATAAGAATTTTGAAATCAGCGCCATCTATGTACAAAGTCAGCTTTAGAATTTTAGAACCTGTGAGTTCATGATTTGAATCAAAAAGCGATTTTTGATATCAGCGTCACCTATATAAAAGTTTAAGGTAACTAATAATAGGTGGTGCTGATATCAATAATTAGATACAGTTATCTATATAGATTATTATGAATATCTTTATTTTATTGTTCTATTTCATACCAATATAAAGTAATCTTATTATCGTCTTAGTCACAATTTTAAATCAATAATCTCCCTCAACTTGCGAGAGAATATTTTTATCGTTTTTCTGTCATTTGCAATTCATAATTTTTATACAACTGATGACAGATTATACTAACATTTTCTCGCAAAATGGTCATGTGTGGACATTCGTATAATCCTTTATGTTTCAGATACATCTTAGATCACGGAGAATGAGGATCAGTAACGTTATAGCAAATTCAATGAAATTAGTATCCACGTTATTCTTTATGACATAAGAATGATATATCTTTTTGAATTATCCAAATCGGACCATTACTTACGAAGATATTAAGTGATAAACGTGTGCCGTTCCTGCCGCGAAAAGTAAATGTACGCGGGAGCGTGTGACGTCACTGTGACGGAACCGAGCGCGGCCTAGTACCGGCACTCTTACTTCTCGATTTAACGAAGCTGTTAAAATGTAATTTTGTGATATTTTAATTATAAAACATACATAAATAATATGAGTACTAATAAATTAGACGCTGGTTTTGTGCAAGCTCAATAAGATAACCTTACAAAAGTAGATTATTTCATAGTATTTGACTACCTAGAATGATTTCTAAGTTCACTAGCGCTGAAATCCGTGGTTGGAAATCTCAAAGGTAAGGGTGCTGCTTATTATTTACGAACGTAGGTACTTATTAGTAATATTTCGGTCTAAGTGGACGTATATAGGTGTAAGAAATAATGAATGTAAGTATATAGATACAGGGACGTATTCAGAACTTATGAATAAAGTGCTTATAGAATCTTGATAAACGAATGATGTTTTCGTTGATTCATATGTAGATTCTTTCGTGGATGGCTTTTTAACCTACTTGCGCTTTAGTTAGTGAATGGTAGTGTATGGTACATAATTTTCCATATCTTCTTGCAATTTAAATATATATTAAATGCTTATAAAATATTGTTATTCACTCTTTGCTTTTTACCCGAGTACGTCCCTGTGTCATTTGTTTTGACTCTGGAATATTACCTACATAGAAATGGAAATAGGTAGTTTATGTATGTACGAACGTATGTTTATCCACAAAACTCACGGAAAATTAAGTAGTTACGTTTTATTGGTTTTTTATATTATTTTATAAAAAATATTAATATAGCAGGCTTAAAATAAGATAATACTTAGGTACACTACACGTAATAGTAGGTATCAACTTATTTTCAAATCAACTAAATAATAGTTATAGTTATGTAGGTACGTAAATCGAAACTATCTTCACACCAATGTCTTGTAGCCTGGGCAGAGGGTAGAGTTTTATCATATCTTCTTACAACGGAATACCATTTTTACGAAGTTTTGGGTTTTTCGGCACGTTAAAAAGTAGTTTTTCTGGCGTTTTAATAGAAGTGTTAATACATTTCGGAACTATACAATATTAACACATAGTTTAAAGGTGAATTAAACACAAATCGGACACAAACTTAATGTTTTAGTCACAATTAACCAAAGAATATACTGCGCGCCATACGGCTTACAGGCGGCTACCGTCACAGTGACGTCATAGCAACCGCGGCGGCCACTCAGTGAACTTCGCTAGTAATTTGGTCATAACTTCGTCAATTATTATCGTAGAACAAAACTTTTTGCACTGTATGTTAAGGATTTCTTAGCTCTTTAAATCTGCATTCTCAACTAAAAACGTTACGGATCCTCATTAGTAAACAACCGTAAAATACTGGATGTGGGGTGCGGTTGCGGGGCCGGCGCTCTGGCCGCCGCTAAAATGAACGCGAAGCGTGTTGTAGCTAACGACATTGACCATTGTAAGTGATAGATGGCGCTTTTATAAAAATCATACAGTTCGAATAAAATAATATAGTACACGTTTCATACACTATTAAAACCAACTATTATAGCCCCGGCTGGGTGCAATATAGATGTATTATACACGAAAAAATAGCCTATGTTACTCGCTGTAACCTATTGGTGATGTTTTTTTTAAAATAGGTCGGTTTTTGTGTTTAATCGTAACATACAAACAAATCTTTCCTCTTTATAATATTAGTATAGAAGAGTATCTTCCTGTGTTAATTAACTCTTATTACCAAAGTTTAAGAGGTTGGATATGAACTTATTCTGGAAGAATAAAATAAATATATTGTTTGTTTAACCCATTTGTTGAATTAACTGGATAAATATTGGCTAAAAAAAAACTTTCAAAGCGATCGAAGTTATGGTAGAATTATTTTAATTTCGTATAAACAGTTGTTCCATGAAAGACTTGAAATAAACATAAGCATTTCTTAATCTGACAATTATTTTAACTATTTTTATAAATTATTTTTCAAACATATAAAGAAAAAAATAGTTCGCACTTTTAGAATGTTCTATTGTTCTAAGAGAATAAAAAAATACAAATACAAAAACTGGAGATGCCGGGGATCGAACCCGGGGCCTTTCACATGCAAAGCGAACGCTCTACCACTGAGCTACATCCCCTATTGACAACATATTTCAAATTGTTATTTAATTGCAGTTGCAACACAAGCGGCTCATATAAATGCTAAATTAAATAATCTTCAAATAGAAACGAGCACTAGCAATCTTATCGGAACAAAATGTGAGGAATTTGACACCATTTTAATTGGAGATATGTTTTACGATGAGGAAATTGCAAGGATTTTGTTTGAATGGTTGAGTGGATTGGCCAAGAATAAAACGGTAAGAGTATTATAGCTAATATTGTATTTTATTAAACGCGAGTATCACACATTTAAATAAAATAACTTTTACCGGATTCAATCGCGATTTATTATTTATATTGGCAATCATGGTCGGAATAAATAATAAATGACATTTTAACCATTATAGCTATTCCTTAATAGTTGGAAAAAAAAATAAAAACTAGCGTACCTGACAGAGACAAAAAACATCAAAATCCGTACTGCGGTTATGAGGACAGAGGAGTATAGTGACACTTACAAAATAACTGTATGCAAATATACATATACAACATAAGTTATGAGGTAAATTGATTATTTTCAATTCTATTAGATCGGCATAATTAATATACTTTTTGTTTCTGATAGGTGTATCAACGTTCATCTCGGTGAAAGCACATTTTATGCACAAATTATCTCCTTTCGCACCATCAGTCCATACCTTACGAAGGTTTTCTCTACTGTGATGACCATATTTCTACTTAAAATGTCAATTTTTTGAGAAAGATTAGAAAATTATATAAGTATTAATATAATCCAAGGTTCTTTATATTGTAAAAACAGCAAGGTCGAATGATCGTAACAAAAACAGATAGTAACATTAAATTTAACTATTTTTTGCCAATTCATATTATAGGTGCCTTTCATTTATTTTATGGAGTTAGATTCTTTATCAACTTTATAATTTATATTGATTTCATTTTGTATCATAAATTGAATTAAGTTATCGCCAACGTCCATACCACGTTGAATACACCGGTTCTCGTCCGATCACCGAAGTTAAGCAACGTCGGGCGCGGTCAGTACTTGGATGGGTGACCGCCTGGGAACACCGCGTGATGTTGGCTTTTTGCTTATTTTTTAACTGACTTCATAAAGGAAGGAGGTTCTCAATTCGACTTTTTTTCTTGTTTTTTTTGTTTGTTTGTAAGGCCATCATTTCGCCAATTATGCATGGATTTTGATGTTTCTTTTTTTGTTTGGTAGGTCATATTTCAGAGGTGGTCCCATATAAATGAAAAAATGAACAAAAACACAGATAATGTTTTGGTTTGTGGTTCCCTTAAGTAAAAGTTTTTGGTGAGGACTTTGAATTTCTGTTCTTTTAACTGTCATCACAGAAACATTAACAATATGTATGTTTTTTTGTGTGTTTGTTATACGATCATCTTCAAACGATCTTCCGTCTTGTCAATGATTTCTGCCAAAAGGCGCTGTCTCATTTGAGCAGCACGTTTAGTAGGCCTACCCATATTATACATAATTATAAGGATTCTTCTTCTTCTTCCTGCCCTGTTCCCTTTTTTATACATATAAGGATAAATAAACTTAAAAAAAAAATCACTTCGTACAAAAAACTGAAAAATAAAATGATTTATAAAACACCGACTTCAAAACTATATCTACATAATATGTACAAACTTAAACAAAACACAAAAAGCAAGAGCTTTTTTTGTTACTGATAAATCTATTTAATATTTATTAACAGTTATTTTGGGAGTCGGTGCCAGGTAAGAAGGATAGTTCGATCCTGCTTTTGCAAAAAACTTTCAAACGGTACGAAGCAGCGGCCGACTGACTACAAAAAAAACTGTTTATAAAGTGTATATGCTAGGTATAATTTTGAAGTCGGTTTTGGTTTTTTTTAATTGGTATAATTGAATATTCCAGGTGCTTATTGGTGACCCAGGTCGACACGGCCTGACCGACCGCAGGCGAAGTCAGATGGTTTTACTAGCTCGATATGATCTATCCCGAGACTCCTGCAAGGAAAACAATGGTTTCACACATACTACAGTTTGGACTTTACAGCGTGATTAACTTCTTTGGGTGCTTTTACATAACATAATATATGTATCTCGTATTTTAAGAGTATCTTCGAATTTGAATGCAGTACTTTCTTAAAGGCCGGCAAGGCACCTGAAAGCCCTCTGGTGTTGCGGATGTCTATGGGCGGCGGTGATAACTTTGACGGGCTCGTTGGCGCGTTCGGTAGAACACCTGTCGTACTGCGTACACATCGATGGGTCGTGGGTTCGAATCCCACCGGGAACACATGTTTTCTGTAAGCATGTTTTCCCCACATCTGGTCACTTCGGGCATTGATCGGGTGGGAGGAATATCGAAATTCCGACCGGGTAACGAACCACCGTTCATAGATGGAAAAACCGTGAAGTGCACATTGTCTATGGATTTTCGAATGCTCGAAGAAAAATAAGTCGACAGCGCATCATTGACTGATGTTCTGTGGCTGAGGTATCACCTACCATCAAGTGAACCTCATGCTCGTCTGTCGATATCTAACATAAAAAAAAACATCACGTGAGCCACTTTGCCCCCTATACTGAAAAAAAACAACAAAAAAACAGTACATACAATAGATATTATGATATCCCCAAGGCCCAAACTAAGCAAGCTTGTATCTTGGACCCCCATAATAACTGCTCAAAAGTAAAGTGTTTATGAAACAAGCGTCAAAGCCAAGTTTTATTATTATTTTTGTACTAAATGCTTACGTGTTGTATGTGTGATTTCAAATATGTTCATTGGTTCCAGAGGTGTGCTCCTGATTCATGTTTTTTAGTGTTGCCATTACTTTAGATGTAAGTTTTATACATTTCTAAGGTGCTAAATAAAATGTTATCTATCTAATTGTTTTTAATTGTACTCTTTAATACACAACAATAAAGCATATAATTCGAATGATTTAAATCAATTTCATTACAGTTTAAATGGAAAGATATATATGAATATTTGTTGTTTTTTGATATTTCACTAATAGAACGTCCAAATTTAAATAAAATACTGTATACCGGATTAAAACGCGATTTATTATTTATATTGTTTAAATTATTTATCCCGACGTTTCGGATGCTTTTCAGCAACCGTGGTCGCGGGAGACAGTCTCCCGAAATAATTTAAACAATATAAATAATAAATCGCGTTTTAATCCGGTATACAGTATTTTATTTAAATGTGTGATACTCGCTTTAATAAAAGACAATATTTAGAACGTCCAAATATTATATTACTTTATATTGCCAAAAAATTGGCGAATTTTAGTTATTTGTTACGGAACCATACAAATAAATACACAATATTGTACACAAAATTAAATTTATTTCATTTATTTAACATTTAAGGCACAATTACGATCGTTGTACATCTACCTCTAAAATATAGAAAATTATATATATTTGTACTTAAATATTATATTATTTTTTTACAATTATTTCAAAGGCAGTTTAATTTAATTGTATGATTCTTAAGTACAAGACAATATATTTACATCATTTATAATATTAATTACAATTAAAAGTTAATAAAAATATTTTCATTTTTTATTATAATTATCTTAAATTATTGTCTTAATATAATGGAATGTTTTTCGTTTCAGACTTTGAATTTTGCTAAAAATTTAAGACTGATTTTTAAGGCTATCTACAGATGTTTATAATTTAGATAAGAACGGCCTAATTTTGTTCGGTTATAACAGTATTGGTATAAGCTGTAGTTTGCGGAATATAGAATTCCTCTGGCACAGCAGACATATTTCAACGGTTTTCAGGTATTTTTTTTAACAGGCTTAAAAGTGACATTATAGCTCTCAAATCCAAGGTCTATAGAGACATTTACTTCTTATATAGTAGGTTTATAATACATAAATATCAAAACTGAACTGAAAGGTCGGCTTAAGTGGGTTTCAAGGGAACATTTTGCTTTTGTATCATTTATTTTCCGTATTTAATCCGGTAAAAGTTACATTTTTAATCCGGTAAAAGTTATTTCATTTACATTTCTGGCGAGAATTGTAATTGATGTTAAATTTTAGAAAGTCTAAAGATAGCTCTGAATTACAAATGTGTAATGATTTATTATAAATACATACATATATATACATCACGCCTCTTTCCCATTGCGGTAGGCAGAGATCACGGAATTATATATGCTTGAAGCATATGGAATTCCGAAAAGTACCAGGATATCAGAAATATGGAACAAGTATTCTGTCAATCTATAGGTTTAACTTTGCTGTGTTCCGAATCACACACGATTCATAGCGCTTTTTTTATGTTTACTCTGTTAATAATAACTCGATAGACCGTGGAAGTATGACGTCACAAGTCTATTAGGGTTGTGGGCATGCCCATCGTGCCCAGCCGACCTAGCATGACCGCCACGAGATATGTCGCGGACGAGAGAAGACAAACTAAGATGTAAGATATCTCGACGTTTTGACAGAAAAGATATCTCGATCGACAAATATATCTATTTTTGATATTAAAAGTCGAGTCTTAAGTGTAATTGGCTTGTTAGATCCTCGAGAGATAAAGAAATAAAGAGATAATCGATTAAAACACGAGAAAACGGTCGACAAAATTTTGCCGCGGTTGTCATGCTAGGCCGGCTGGTGAAATTTATACAAATGAAGTTAATAGTTATGCATGGCGTTAGCGTATATGCCGTGCTTGGAGCGCGCCGTGCGGCCGGAGTAGTGCGAGTAGGTGTCGGCGTCGGGGTGCGGCCGCATGATGAGCACGGGCTGCAGCGCGAGCGACTTGCGCGAGCCCGCCACGGACGCCGCGTCGGTCACGTACGCGTTGTTCACCTCGCCTGAAATACACAATATAATATATATATAAATATATATATAACGTAAATATTATTATGTACTTTATATATTTTTTTTAAATATCGACAGACGAGCGCGAGGTTCACTTGATGGTAGGTGATACCTGAGCCACAGGACATCAGTCAATGATGCGCTGTCGATCTACTTTTAGCTTCGAGCATTCGGAAATCCATAGACTGAAACCGAAACGCGCAATGTGCACTTCACAGTTTTCCCATATATGAACGGTGGTTCGTTACCCGTTATTTCTCCCACTGTGACAATGCCCAAAGCTACCAGACGTGGGGAAGACATGCATAATCATATCACCCCGGTGGGATTCGAACCCACGACCCATCGATGCGCACTGCAGGTGTTCTACCGAACGCGCCAACGAGCCCGTCGCCTGTGCCAGTATGCGTAGATACTAGTGATGTGCCGGATATCCGTACACCGTACACGTATCCATGGATATCCGAAGGAGAAAGATTCGTATCCGTTACTTTTTTACCTTATTAATTTTCAATACACATATGAAAAATCTATATATAGGTGATTAGTTAGCAAAGAAGAAACTATAAATTCCATTCAGATTATTTTTTATTTCTTAAAATAAAATATTTGGCACTTTTATATTTCAAACTAAATAAATAATGCCATCAAAAACATAAATTGTAAAAAAAGCCAAGTCTTGCAACTCAGTTCTTCTATCGTAAAAAGTTGTGAGATCCATATAATACCAAGTCGGTCAATTTATTCAGTCTCTACTGAAGGATCCTTCTGTCTTAAGTAATTATATGATAAGCTAACCTAACAATATCTGATAGTGATCGTATCAATGCCAATATTAAAAATCTTTGATGTTTAAAATAAATAGATTGACTTGGCAATCGCACTAAACAATCTAATTTAATAAAATATGTATTACTTGTGAGATACATTATGTTTTTAATAAAATAAAAAAAGATACATTGTGATTTCATGCGATAGCCGAGCCAATCTATTTATTTTAAACATCAAAGATTTTTAATATTGGCATTGATATGATCACTATAAGATATTGTTAGGTTAGCTTATTATGTAATTACTTAAGACAGAAGGATCCTTCAGTAGAGACTGAATAAATTGACCGACTTGGTATTACCTATATGGATCTCACAACTTTTTACGATAGAAGAACTGAGTTGCAAGACTTGGCCTTTTTTACAATTTATGTTTTTGATGGCATCTCATTTCTTTTTGTAGATAGTCCTTTTCTTAGTTTATATGGATAAGAATTAATACAAAGATATGGATAACAGTCTGATTTTGATCGGCATTTTTATCAACTTTTTAATGTAAAAAAGTAGTTATAGTGACATAACTACAATAGTTGGACATATGGTCTCGTTAAGTTTTTTGTAGATTTTGATATGTTCTATAATATTGTAGACATTTTTTTTGTTCTATCATCAATACATTCCGCAGCACATGCGATGAAAGACATTTTATGGCTAATTTTTTTACACTTTGGGTTGTTTTTAGTAGGGATTTCTAAGGATCTCTATTTTTTTCTAGTAATAATAATGTATACTCAGTGATAATGTAGCTTTCTAACGGTAAAATAATTTTTAAAATCGGTCCAGTAGTTTTTAAGTTATTCATTACATACAAAAATACAAAAAAAAATTGTATATCTAGAAAACTGGACCGAAATTTCAAAATATTGTAGTTTTTCCTTGATTTATAGACTAAACACTAATTGTATTCTAAATTTCAAGTTTCTATGTCTGCTAGAAGTGCCTTAGAGTTTTGATGATCGGTCAGTCAGTGAGTGAGTGACAAATTATCAAATTTTGACTAGTTATAATTCTTAAACTACTGGTTCAAACAGAATGATATTTGAAATATACCGAGATTATACAATGCCTGCTTAGTGACTGAAAATTCAGGATTCTAGTTTTATCCACAACGAAGTTATAGGGGGTCGAAAATGGCCCGAACTACTTCGAGAAAAGTATAGTACGGCCGTGCCGCTTTTTGCTCGACTTGGCGGGGGCACTACCGTGCCCCCAGATATAATTCAAACTCACGCGCATAGACAACGATTGAGTAAGAAAGTTAAGACCCGTATCCGCGGGCACCAAATATCCGTATCCGTATCCGTATCAGCGGATATACATTTTTAACGATCCGGCACATCACTAGTTCATACAGTGTGAGTAAAACAGGTAATAATAGTGTGTCATCCGCGTACTGATGACGTTGAGCTAAATAAATGCAACATCTGTTACTGATATGCGGTTTACTATCTAATATGTAGAGACATTTTATGATTTCAAAGTTAAATTATGAGACATTTTTGGGTTTTTGTTTTTCTTTTATAACGTCCAAAACTTATTTTCCGAGTCAAATATGTTTTATATAGATGTACTTTGCACTGTATGCTTTACACAGTATATTATGCAGTACATATACTATATAAACACAGCAAAACGGGTCACACACGGGTGCAATGCAACATATACACTTATAAAAATAGCCTATGTTACTCGCTGATAATCGAAATGATGATAAAAAAACGGCTAGTCGTTGATAGTGTAGTTTTCACCAATATGAATGAACTTTTTTTAAATCGGTCGAGTAGTTTTTGCGTTAATCGTAACAGATTAACAAATCTTTCTTCTTAATAATATTAGTAAACATTTTTACTTCGAGCATTGTATATGTAGGTCGTGTCAGAATGCTCAAATTAAAAAAAAATAGGTCGGCAACTCATCATTGATGTCCGTGGTCTATCAATATAAAAAATCGTAAATAATTCTAGTTTTTTTTATTACTCGGGATTTTATTACACAAATAATTACTAAGCTGTTGATATGCATATTACAGAAAGTTGAGTCATTGTATAAATATTTCCCTGCTTGCATTTTGGCTTGGCACTTTACCTTATTGCTTTAGTAAAATCGATTTTAAAGCAAATATACTCGCGCGTATATATATGTATTTCAAACTTGCTTTCAATAACGTCAAAGTTCAGCCTTAGAGTGCTCGCCAGATAAGTCTGCGCGCGACGGGTGGCGTACCAAATATTGCCAGGTATAGAAAGCAAACTCTCAACCACTATGCAACACCAAAAAAATCACCGGCATTCTGAATGTTAATTCGTATTAGGTATACTTAGTATACAACAGAAAACAAATATATATTTAGATATCACGTCGAATTAACTACTAAATTTGACGTGATGTAACAATTTTATTTGTAAATTTCAATTAGTTTTAGGGTGATGAATAATAATTACATACTAAAACTCAGTGTTGAATAACTCCTTATTTACCTGCTCCATAAGAAATATTTACATAATCTACAATTAAATAAAACAACACCAAATTTTATATATATATATATATATATTTAATGTAAATCATTTATCGAGAATATAGCAGAACTTCTAAATTTTGGATAACTATGGTCCATCAGTGGGTCAATCTTTCCATTCTATTTTCACATGTTACTGATTCACTTGACTCGTTATTAGAAGAGTTTAAAGTTTTGCTGTCACACATTATCGAATGCTGACACACATTATCGAATTAAATGCCGCTTCAGATTGAAGATATTTCACCTGTGGCGTGATTTAAATTTTTTTCCACAATACGTCTTTTTTTTCAATGGGGTTTAAATCCTAAAACAAACTAAATCATTAACCAACAACAAAGTAAAAATATGTATCGTATAAAAATACCCCACATAAAGACATAATACCATGTACTGGTCACCCCAAAAATTACCTGTCAAGTAATAAAAAAGTTTTGAAAATGGTACAATCGGCCCTTTATTTTGCCGTTCTGCTTCATAAGCACGTTTTACTTTCAATATAACATCTCTACCAGCACTTTTTATAACCTTAGGCATGATGATTACCAATAAAATCGAATGAAAACGCCACTGCTGCACACTAATTCCGGAAAACAATATGACGGAAAGAAATTTAGTTCCAATTTTTGCCGCGCGCAGACTTATCTGGCGCGCACTTTAGAATTCCATTTGCAGTGTAAGTTAATTACCATATTTTACAGATGACACGTACGCACGTAGCCTTTAGATTTAAAACAAGATAATAATATATAAAATGCATATATATAATTTTAAGTAAGTAAATCTGCGTGGTTGGGAAATGCGTCATGGTAACAGTTTTGCATGGCTGGAAGTGAGGCTTGAAGCCTTACTACGTGAGGTATTCAATTCGCGTCGTATATTACCGATAAGTGATAACTCCCCAGATTTTAATGAATTTTGTTGTGTGTATACTGTGGAGTTGGTTTGGCCATATACAGAGGATGGATGAAAGTAGGGAAACGTAAACAATTTATGTTTTTTTTTGCTATTTGATTGGGTGTCCGGCCAAAATATACGGTGCCCGACTTGTCCGACCTTTGTTACGCTTTTACGTTTAATTTTTTTTATCCAGAATTAATTTTAACTGATTAATAATAAAGTACTTAGACTGATTTGGCAATCTTATTTGTATTGTTCTATTCTATTCTATCTTATTTGGATCTAATTTTATTTGTATTTAATTAAAATTTAACAAGATTATTATGGCAATAATAAAAAAAATATTTTATATATGACACAACAAATCCGGCCAAAATGTCCGGCCTTTTTACCTACATGTCCGGCTAAATTAGCATAGGCATAGTAATGTTCTGTTGTTTACTTTTCTCTGTGTGTGTTGACACATATATTAAAGAGGTTCTTATGGAAAGAGCTGATTTTTTTTACCGTTTGTCAAACTTTCGCATAGTCATTGATTCGTGTATGCGGTGATATTAGTTATTTCGTCTATGTATTTGCGTGTTGTTCCCACGAGAATGTAAGTGAGTGCTCCTATTTCACCATACATTCTGCTGATAGAGGACAAATCTTTGTTTTTATTTATTTTGATTTTTTCGTTCATATATATATTTTTCGATTATTATAGTTAATTACTTAAAGATGTCATGTGGAACATGGTGTAATGGTTGCAGCTCCTTACAAAACATTTGTAAAACAAAAAGGCGATTAAAAAAGAGTGGCGGCGAGTTTCTTGCCAGTTCTTCTCGTCCGCTCTACGCCCTTGATTTGAGAACTGGCAGTAAATGTAAAACTAGAAGCATTTAATATGTATTTTTTATTGACGTTCATAAGTGTACATTGTGTTACCTAAATGAATAAATGATTTTTGAATTTGAAATTTGATGACCTACCATTCCTAACATCTCCACAACCAAAACTTATATATTTAAACTATCTTTAGACAATGTAAAAGTATGGTAATAGGTTATCAGTTTTCAATTTGTAATAAATAAAATATAATTGAACATGTAAACAGAATAACTACATTATTCATAAGCGTTTTCATTCTCGAATCCATAGAGCATAGCTCGATATGGGAATCAGGTCGGAACATGTGTTATGACGTAACAAACCAACACAACACTATATTACGGCCTTATTCATAAACGTAATAAGCTTGATATAGTTAAAATATATTTTGTCTCGCTCTATCGAATGTAAAAAGACTACAGAACGAAAGAAACAAAACATATTTTTAACTATATCAAGTTTATCATACGTTTATGAATAAGGCGGTTATACTATAATTAGTCTATATCAATGAAGGTTTGAATGATATTGAGATCAGAAAAAGGGTTTCTCTAGCATTTCACCTAGAAAAGTAGTGAATGTTCACAACTCTAAAGAGGCTCATAAGAAAAATATCATGTAGTTACCTATCAGAATAAAAAAAATAGAAAACAATGGTCAAATTTGGAGGAAATAACTTAAATATTATTATACTTATATTTAATCTGAGCTTAATTGATTACCTGACACCCTAAAATACCAAATTTGATGACATTATTTTTATACGAATTGAAAGTTTATTTTATTTTTTTTCATATTTTGTATTTCTATTTTTTTTAATAATTGTAAGATCATGACATATTTTTCTCGTTTGACATATTTTTTATAATCTACTCCTTTTTTGTGTACGATTTAACTCAAAACTTTTGGACCGATTTAAAAAATTATTGTTCATCTACATTGGATTGCGAAGTCGGGGCGTATTACCTACTAGTGTTTAATATTATAACTCTATTATGTAATGTGACAGCAAAAAAACACACATAGACATATAAACTAATATTATAAAGAGGAAAGATTTGTATTTTTGTATATAGAATAAATTTAAAAACTAATGGACCGATTTCTTTCACCAATAGAAAGCTACATTATCAGCGAGTAACATATGCTATTTTTAGGTATAGTACCTACATCCACATTGCACCTGCGGTACTGCTTGTGCAGGGGTTCCCAAACTTATTGCGTCTACTGCCCACTTTGAGAATATATTATTTTTAGCGCCCCCATTTTTTCACCTACTTAAAAACGACTATAACATCAAATTAAATTAATTAATTATTGTGAGCTATATTAGCGGAGATTAAACATTCATTCTAAACGAGGCTTTTCGCCCCCCAAGCCTCTGCACAACACCCCCATTTTTTAGGTCTCTTAGGTCCCTTTAGGCCTGCAGCGCCCACAAGGGGGCGTTATCGCCCAGTTTGGGAAATGCTATGCTAGTGTTTTAATACGTTGAAACATTTTTGCCAACCTTTGTAGAGTGAGGGAGACGGATAGCTCGTATCTGGCTGCAGTCTCACGTGCTTCGTCGCTAGGATGAACGCCAGCGCCGCCAGCACGATGCCGTCCAAGCAGCCGATGATGGCTAGGAGATACGCCCAGCGGATGTGGCAGCGACCTATAAAATACGATGATTTAAAAAAATACGGCACTTCAGTTTTAAGCTTATACATTTTTTTAACATACATAGAAGGAAATAGGAAGTATGTTTAAAAGATACTAGTCGGACAAACAATAATATGAACGAAATTATAACAGGCGAAAAAACAGTGATTGATTTTGAGTTTTAGAACTATATATCATAAATTTGAATATACAGAATGAAAAGAAAATAATAAAGATGTTTATTATATTATAAGGTGAAAAGGCCAAAAAGTACATCAAAATCCTATTCTTACACCCGATAGGTATCATTCAGTCAAAGCTATATAATATGTATGTTTAAAACGCCTGACTACGCAAAAAATCGCACTCCAACCGCGTTTAATCAGCAATATATTATATTGGAAATATAATTGGACGCTGTTAAGCAATACAGTGTGAACCCACATGGTTGCCATTTTGAGAAAATTGAGTTGATTTTTTTGTAATTATTATTATTAGACTAAATATATGTCGCTTTTCTTGGTAGCAATCAAAGTATATATATCACTTTTGAAACAGATATAATATGTACTCCAGCTCATAAGGAAGCGATTGGTATCAAAATTTACATTTTTGTTATTTTGTGGGTTGACGCTGTATTGTTTAACAGCGTCCAATTATAATCTTACCTATATTATATTGGTCGGCAGTGGGTCCGCAAGTCTCTTGGACCGTCGGCTCATTCCATCCGGCCGGGTAGACCGCAACTCCACCAACCATGCACAACGCTGGAAACAAAGGAATACATCTATTAGCTGAATTATAATAAAAATAGGACACTTCCTATGATCTTATTTTGTGATGATCAAATAAAAAAATTACAAGTTTTTTTTTAAATGAAAAAATTTTGATCAGTAAGTAAATTTTATCGGAAATTCACAATACCCTATATATTATGGCCGCGTTTTTTAACTTTTTTCAGTCCACGGACCCCTAAGAAATCTAGCACAATTTCAAGGACATCTTGAATAAAAACAACAGCGATAGATTTCGGACGTTTTTCGCCGTGCTAAGTAAATGTGGAGATTACGAGACTCTATTTTTGGTATATGGTCTATAGTTGAGACTCTCAGGGGACCGCGGATCAAACGTTAAGAAACACTATTATAATAAAGGTTAAAAGAAAGGCCTGCCCTTTTAACTTTATAATTCCAATTTGTTTACAGTTAAAATTGTTAATTACTCGGAAACACCAAAGTGGTTGAGTTTCAAAATAAAAGAGTAATTTTTTTAAGTTGCTCACCACTGAAAGCTGAAAGTAATATTAATAAATAAATAGCTTTTATTCTATATACTTCAGTAATGATAAACTATTATCCCACGAATGAAATGCCTATATGGATGCAATTAAATATACTTCAATAAATAAAAATTAAAAGTCCTTACGATGCAATAAAAAGCGAGTTTCTCTTACGAAATATGAGACAGTCTCGACACGGATATGCGCTCCGTGGTTTGCGGTGACATTGAATTTATAATAATACCTTGTATGTAGGTGCTTTGGAGCTTACTTATAAGTTATTTTTATTTGTGATTGTGTTGAAGTTTCATTTTCAAAACTCCCACTAAAAATTTAAAATAAATTCACTGAAACTATGAAATTAAATTATAAATGGCCAGTTTATCAATCGTGAGATCATCACTCACTTTCTAATTGATTTTCTTTAAAGTCTTTTATTTTGAAACTAGCATCACGCCCCGGCTTCGCACGGGTGCAATCTAGATGTAATAAAACACAAAAAAAACAACCTATAACCTCACAAACTTTACTTCTTTCGGGCTGGCTTGGCTCTTATTTCGTCGTGTAATAAATGGTTTTTTGACCAAATAATTTAAAATATTAATAATAATATATTTTGTGATATTAAACTTCGATGTTGCAGTTACCACTAAGAAATTTATAACTTTACATAACAATATAAAGCGGATATTTACCACAGCGGTAATTGATCATCCATCAGTCATTTGAACGCAGCATCCCTGAGATAACAGATGTTATCGACAATGCACAATGCGTGTACATTTCCCATGTTTTTCAGGTTTTTAAACCTAGGTATTTATATGTGCTAATTAGTGTCAGATACGTAATGTCTATTATATAGTTACTCGCGTTTAATTCTATTGTAGGTACGTAACGTAATAAAGTATACAAATTGGATAAAATATAAATAGTGGGCCAATCACGAACGACTATCGAAAAAGTATTCGAATCGTCCATCTGTCAGTTGTTTGAGAAATCATTTGAAATTGCATACAAATGACACGTCAACGATACGAATACTTTTTCGCAAGTTGTTCGTCTAAGGCCGGTGTTAGGCTCTCTGAGCCAATCCGAGGTACGTGCCTCGTAGAAGACACCCTAGTATTGTAGTAATGCCCCCCCAATTTCACGTCTAAGTTAAAACACTCATATTAAGGTGTCGAGGCCACCTTAGAAGACGAAACTCCATAAAAAACTAAACCATATCGCAATTTTACTATCTATCTACCTATTTGCAAAATACGAAGATAGGCAAATATATTGTAATAGTTAATATTTAAAAGTAAAATATATAAGAGCTAGTTTTCTTAACCAGTTTATTAATGTATTATGTCCGTAGTATTTCCGGGGATACTTTTAGTTAAATCAAAGGTCAAAGAATCTAATTTTAAGCGCTGTCAAAATTATTATGTCTTTATTCTATTATTCCTATAACATTTTTTTATATTAGATATCGACAAACGAACATGAGTTTCACTTGATGGTAGGTGATACCTCAGCTACAGAACATTAGTCAATGATGCGTTGTCACCCTTCCTTTTACTTACTTACTGAGATCGAAGCGCGCAAGTGTACTACACGGTTTTCCATCTTTGAACGGTGGTACGTTACCCGATCGGAATTTCGATATTCCTCCCACCCGATCAATCCCCGAAGTGACCAGACGTGGACAAGACGGCGGGATTAGAACCCGCAACCCATCGGTGGACAAGTTAGTTGTAGCAAACGCGTCATCAAGCCCGTCAATAATGTCTCGTCTATATATTCAATACATTCAGGCAGTGGTAGTCCGGGGTGTAAACACGCAACGGATACTTGCAACTTACAACGGATCTAAATGTAAAACTAGATGAATATTTAACGACAGTTTCTCTTGTGTAGAAAGTTGTTCGTAAATAATCAGTGTTTACGACAAATTATACGAGAAAAGACGATTATTACGGTTTCCCTTTGCTTTATGTAACAGTTCGTTGCGGTTTGATATGGATTAAAGTGAGATTTCAATTTGATGTAGTTATGCTTTTTATCTGCAAATACAAACATCGCACGCGGTTGCGTCTTTTGGTATCAAAGCCCTTTTATTAAAACCAAAATACGAAACATCGTAACGCTAACGAATCATACATTTTCCCATTACCATAGATCCGATGATCGACCCGTCGTTCACAATTTCGTTTGACATTACTATGATAGTAAATAGAATTGAAATAAGTTTGGATGGATCTACAGTCTACGAATGGAATAAAGTTGGATAATAGATCGTCGCATCATTGATTAATGTCCTCAGGTGTGTATTACCACCGCCCATGGACATCCGCGGCTTAAATATCTCAGATGCGTCGTAGGCTTTTAAAAAAAAATTAAAGACTCGTTTTTATAACCAACCAAGTTCGCAATTATTTTGTAATAAGAATGAATACACAGACTAATATGACAAAAAAACACAAATAATAATAATAATTATAATTACAAAAAGTACGACATTGCTGACCGTACTTCCATTACGCGCGTAATTAAGCACCTATTGCATGTTCAAATACAACAATTGCTATAATCGTCATAATGAATTCAATTATTTACCGTATGTTTGTGTCTGTATTACAAATTGTAAGCGCTAACGCTGACAGTCGATCACGCACCGGATGTCACGTCATCGGGTCTTAATAGATACTTTTTATACTACATACTCGTATATTAGATAGAATATTGTTAACATCGCCCTTGACATAAATCCGAAATATAGCATTTCTTAGATTGTTCTTGTATCCCTTTATTCCACAAACAAAGATTACATAGAATACAATACAAAAAATAGTACATAACTTAAAAACTCATGGAACAGGTATTTAGTCTGTCTTCCTGTCCTGCCCGAATTATAGAATATTCTGAGATGTCCGAAAGTTAAAAACCTAATTTTGAGCACCAGAATTCGATGCAAGTTTTCAATTCGTACGGTTTCAAAGAAAATACCTACTGAATTTTCATCAAATATCCGGAATTCTACGTAATTGATTCTACATTTACACTATATAATTGTATTTCCTCCTTTCCTTCGATATCTTAGAAATCTATATTGTTGAGTCGACGAAAAAATAACACGTTGAGTAATGCATGGCCCAGATTGTATCGGCGTGTTGTAACTGCCCAATTTGTTACACACTAGATTTTAACGGTTATTCATTTTTAGTGTCAATTCCGCGATGTAATTCTTGACCAAATTATAATATCGATATGTATATCTGTGGCCTGGTACTTTGTAAGAAAGGAGAGATTATTGAAAAATAATGGTATTTATTTGTGGTAAAATGGGTATTTTAATCGCTAATATTCTTTAAAAATTACTCTTTAAAATATCGAGTGCGTTTCCACACTGTTTATTCAAAAAATGATAACTTTTAATACTGGTTCTTTTTTTAATGCTCATTAATGATATATAATATATTCTGAATATTACATAAAAATGTGTTTGTATATGTGAAATAGGGATGTTACGGAAGTGATTTACCAGAACCGAATTCGGAATCGGAGTTTTTAAATTTGGTTTATCGGAACCGGAATCGGAACCGAAACCGGAATCGGAGGCAGACACAAAAGAGAATTGTGTAATAAAATAAAATTACAAACATTATTCATCAGTTTCATTCATATCATTTCAAAAAAGTATACACCTTCCTGGGTGTGATATATAAAAATAAACTAATTTTCTTAAATTTTAAACAAAAGTTAATTAAATCAAATGGCGCTGACCGCGGCCACTGCCGCCGATGTGCTTCGACCTCCGATTATAACCTCCGATTTAAATCTATCGGAACCGAAATCGGAATCGGAGGTCCAAAATCAATCGGAAGTTCCGACTTTTCGGAACCGAAATCGAAGCTCCGTAACATCCCTGATGTGAAACTACAACGGTGCGGCGTTTGAACGGTTACCATGAAAATTGGCACGTATTTCATTGATAAGATTTTTATTCTATCCGATTTATTGTAACTCGCCACCAATTAGCTAGTATCTCATATGAATGAAATGTTTTATTTTTAGATTTTTTTGCATAAGCTCTCAGTCCTACCTAATTTATATGTTTTTTAGGCTTTGTCTAGAAGAAATCACTTTTAAGTAAACTGTACAGTCAGCTTGTCGATAAACCACTGAATAGAGTTTTGTCTTACTAGCTTAACTTACGGAGCTTTTACGTAATTTATTAATGAAATAATTTTCTAATCGGTAATTTGTTTACACTACCTCATCAATTATTTGCGAATATGGTATGTAGTGCTCGGAGGAAATCCTTGATTTCTGCCTATCTCAAATGAAAAATGCAGTGAACTATGAATGTATCGATAGTAAAGGTTTTCCAATTCTGACAAATAAATTTTAAGTAGGCAATTAAACTAGTTTCAGTTATATATATAATATAAAACCCATAGAAACGCCAATAGTTACTGCTGGCTAATACGCGTTAGAATTATGTATATACTAGCATCTATAACGCGTTGTTTACTCACGTGCTCTTTTTAAATCCAATTAATAATTTATTTTATAGGAATTCCAATGCTCATGAACATCTGATGCGTCAGTAAATGTAAACGACCAATTCACAGCAAATACACTCTTATATTATAATATGTATATATTTTTTTTAATATCAAGGACATTACCACAATCTTCAGTGTAAATCTATACATATAATAAAAGAGTAGAATAGAAATTACGCTTCACTAAATATTTTTACCAGAAATTAAGAAGGATGATAAGAGAAGGGTAGCAGAATGCATAAATGCAGTTTTTAAGATTCTTGTATCGAATAATATTAGTTCTGCATACCTCATTTTCCTACCCTCAATGGCCTAGGCCGGCAAATCAACCGGCAGCACAAAAGCTAAGGGCCTTTTGCTCACTAAATACACTATAATATGTTTTTTTCTCTAAAATTGTATCTTTATAAATTTTTGTAGGTTTTTTTGTATGCAATAAATGATTAATTATTATTATTAGAAAGCATCGCGTTGTCACAATTTATCCTCAAGTACTTTTTAAGATATGGCGGCAAGGCTACAGGGATGGCAAAACCATATTATCTTATAGTATTTTTGTAGGACTGCATGACGATAATATGAGAGAGTGCTAAACACATCTAAGATCTCTTATAGCAGTGTAAATCTATGTATCTATGTATATCCTGAACTTACTATAGTTTTATTCAACCGCCGCGGCCGCTGGCTCCAGTTATTTAAGTACATGTACTGAAATGTCATTATTCCCTGATACATAATACCTTAATTTTTTCACATAACTTCGTAATACGATATAAATTAGGACTGTGATTCGTATTGATAGTTGGGAGTCGAAACTACTGCAAACCTATTCAATCGTCATAAAAACTTTAAAGTGTGAATTTGTCAGCCCTAGAGAAAATCCGGCATATAACCTTTATTTTATTTATTCAATCGAAATGTCAACTGTGCAACGAATGTGAAGTAATGTTGCAATATTTTATTGAGTTTAGCCGGCAGCGAATTCTTCAGGTGTAGGCATATGAGCACGGACTCTGTTGCACCTATCCTGGTCAATATTGAGACTCTTTCGTTTACAAGCAATGTCCTTTTCCAATTCCCCTCGGTACTTCATCAGCTCTGACCTCACTGCCTCAGCCTGGCGCATCTTATCTTGCAAAGACTGTGATGTTTCTCTAATAAATTTCGATTCAGCTATCAATGCATATTGTGCCTCATCTCTGCAATTTTCAACGTTCAACCGCTCATAATTCCTAGCAAAAAGCCTGGTCATGACACATTTATTTCTTTCATCTACTTTTCTTAATGATTCCTTCAAAAAATCAATTAAATTTTCAATGTCAGCAATTTTTTGTAGATTTTCCTTTAGGTTCTCCTGTAATTTTTCACAAAGCTCTTCGGTAACTGCTACTGTTTCTGCTAAAGCTGCATTCGTTCTATCAGCTTGAAGTTTCATGTCTTGACTGCCATTCTTTATAGTAGTCATTAGATCTCCACGCAACTCAACGGACTTTTTCCTCACGTCTTCACAGTTCCTTATACTTTCGGCGCAGTAATGTTGCCAGTATTCTAGAGTTGTTGCATTTTCTGGCCATCGTGCAACTCCAGGATGCCACAACACTAGGTTTGAATCGGGCGATAGCGTTAAATTTCTCCGATCTACTTTTAAACTAGACATTTTGTCACCCCAATCATACTCGATCCACGACTTTGCAGCTTTATTTCTCTCCATTTGTTCCTCAACTTTAGCTAAAGTGTTTAGAAAAACTCTTCTGATTTCACCAACAATCGCTACTTCTTTTATCAATTCTTGCTCAGCTTCATCTCTCACCAAGTCCGGTTCATATCTTCCAGTTCTTAATTCTAGGCATTCTCTGGAGATGGCTTCTGGCATCATTAATATTCGGCATGCACCTTTCAGTTTAGCTCGGTCCTTGTCCAAAGTATCTATTTCTTCAGTTATTGCATTTAGTGCCTTTTCAACTTCTTTCTTCCAATAAGACAGGTCTTTGACACGTTTATCAAGTTTCTTATTTGTATCGTTTAATTGATTGTCAAGATTAGTGAATGCATTTTGGATATCTTGTTTGGTCTGGGCTTCCAACGCTTTTGCTTTATCTGTGGCTCTGGGCGTAAGAGTAAATTCGTTGTTCTTTCTCCATTCGCCAGTCGAATATCTTGTTATGGAGTATTTATCAACCACAGGTCGAACACCTGTTGTGCCTGCTTGTGGCGTCCAGTCTAAATGGCCAGCCGCCCAAGGACCTATTGGGCCCATACCTAAGATATCGCCACTTGTGCTATCAGTTGGTTGTGGTAAGTATCTTGGTGGAGCTCCAGGAGGATATACCTTAGGTTCTGGCTGTTTAATCATCCCAGGAATATAAGGCGCTGCGTGGGCAAGTTCACCACCTCTCGATTCACCTGCTTCTTTATAAACTTTGGTTTCTTCATGTTTCACAGTTGTGGGGCAAATGTAAGGGCATGTAAATTTACTATTATCTGCCATTTTAACGAGAATTTGCAGTATTACTTAATATAAAAAAAATATCATAAAATATATTTAAAAACTTGACGAAAGAAATGTCATTTGATGTATTTTTTCATTGTGACAGCTGTCAATTTGCAACCTATCATTCAAATAAAAACATCGACCTATTCAACCTTATGCCATGTTTCTCAATAGTTATGACCCAAATTCCTTCCATCTTAATAATGGTAAAATAATATTAAGAGTAATTAACCTTAAATGTATACCATTTTGAAAAAATATGATCGAACGTTGCTTCTTAATAAATTTTTTCTGATGGTAGCGGTTGGTCAATTAAAATAACCATAAAACGTGTATACTTTAATGCAATCGGTACGAGTCTTAGAAATTTATAATTTCTACCATATCAGGATATCAGTTTATATCTATCTTCTAACAGTGTTAGCAAATTATACAGTAACGAAAGGTCACCACTCTTTGTTGAATGTTCCCAGCCACGTGGGACTGTAGTTCAGCTAACGATGTATTGTTTTAGTTGCAACTTATTATTTAGCGTGAAGATTCCAAGGACTAGCGGGTTCAGAAGTACTGTTACTGAATTCAAATCATGAGAACATATTATAGTGATATTTATCGTTAAGAGAGTACTCAATTTCATGCAGTTAAAATAAAAAACTGTTTTATAGAACATTACCCATAATCACACTAACGATTTATTTCTAAGATAAATCTAAGTAACGCAAATACCTATATTCGATTCGATAAATACCTGTATTCGGCTGGTGGTACGGAAATTTAAGAATCTTCATTACTGAATGTATGCAATACAACTTTACTTTATATTTCGATCTTTCTGAAGTCAATCTCTGTCTCATAAATTATATCGTAATCGTGGAACATATTAAAATTCAATTTGCACCATCAGTTACGTAAAAGTACCTACTTAAAAACAATAGAGTGAAAGGTTCGTCATTAGATTTTACATAAATTACTTTAAATGTTAATGGTAACTATTTAATCCGCCTTAACGTAAGCATACGGAACATTTCTTTGTAATGTAAATATGCCTTTTGTGTAACTTAGAAAACATAATTTTAGAATGTCTTAATAATCTTACATCTTCATTTTACGAGCTATCTTAAACCTCTATTTAAAATATTATCTATAGGAAGTAACGTTTTTAAAAGTTACATAATATCAAATTAAACGCTTTAAAATGCATGTACTTGTAACATAATGGCCACTTTAATTTAGTAAACTAGACCATAATAACATCATTATACATTTTACGATGCTTAATATTTGTGGAATTAGCAAGACTTCGGGCTTTTATGATCGTTGGAAGCCTTAATATCCGGCTAATTCCGACGCTGATGGATAATGGGATCTAACCATTCCACATCTATCTCTGTCTATATTCAGAGTCTTTCTTTTAGATGCAATGTCCCTTTCCAACACTATTCTTTTATTCAAAAGATCTCTTCTTATTCTTTCTGCATTCCTTAGTTGACCAAGAAGTGACGTCACTGTCTCGTGAATCTTTTTAACTTCTTCTATTAAACCTAAATGTGGTTGATCTCTGACGCTTTCCCCGTGCGGTCTACAATTATTTCTATTGTCCAGTCTAGTTTGAGCAAGTTTCATAGCAGCGTCCATTTTTCTAATAGAATCGTGTAAATTATCAATTAAACATTCAGTATCAGCTATTCTTTGTAATGTGGTACGTAATGTTTCTTCCAGTTTGGTGCATAATTCTTGAGTTATAGCAACAGTTTCTGCTAGAGCAATGTCAGTTCTATCAGCTTGATTACGGAGCTTTCGACCACCGTTAACAAGAATAGCATTAAGGCTTCCACGTAGATCCGCCGATTTCTGTCTAGCAGCTTCGCAGTTTTGAACATTTTCTCTGCAAAAGAATTCCCAATATTCCAAAGGAGCTGTAAAATCTCCGAAGCGAGTAGCTCCAGGTCTGAACATAATAGTGTTTGATTTAGGATTAAGACCCAAGTTAGTCGCCTCTGTGTTATAGGCCATGGCTTTATCACACCAATCGAATTCAATTCTATGTTTAGCAGACTTATTAATAGCCATTTGCTCTTCTATTTCATTTAGAGTATTTTTCTGTGTTGCTCTAACCTCACTGACTAAATTCATTTCTTTGATTAGTTCTTGTTCAGCTACATCTGCTACTAAATCTGGTTCGAACCTGTTTGAGCGAAGATCTAAACACTCTTTGGATATGGATTCAGGTAACATCAATACTCTTGAAGCGCCTTTTAATCTCTGTCGTTCAATCTCTAACATTTCTACTTCTTCTGTTATAGCCTTACATGCTCTTTCAACTTCTACTTTCCACCTGAATATGTCTCTTGCTTTTTGTTTCAATCGTTTACAGTTCTCGTTCTGTTGCTTATCAATATTGCCAAATGCCTGCATCATAGAAGTTTTTGCGTTGTATTCGACTATATTAGATTCAGTAATAATTTCAGGGTCGAGTACTGTATCGTTATGTTTTCGCCATTCACTAAGCGAATACCTGCTAATACTGTATTTGTTTACGCCTGGTCTTGTACCAGTCATACCTCCAAGTGGTGTCCAGTCCACCTTACCATCTTGACCTGGTTTAAGATTTGGCAGATACTCTTCCCCAGAAGGCGGTGGTCTCATCACTTCTGGTGGCTCTTGAGAAGCTGGACTAGTAATTGGAGCAACGTTTGTGTCAACTTTTGCCTTTTTTCCCTCCTCACTTTTTACTTCTTCTAGTGCTTGTTCTGGAGATTTATCAGCTTTTTTAAAGGCTCCGATATCGTTACATACTTTAGGGCATCTATCATCTTCAGGAAATGTAGTTAATGTAGCCATTTTACAGATATTTTTATGAAAATAAATATTTTACAAAAGATACAGCAAAATGATTGATAAAATGACAAATTATTAAAGAGCTTGTCATTTTGAAAATATTAGAATAATTTAGAAATTCAAAAAGGCTTTATATAATTTCTTATATTATATCAGAGGGCCTAGCACGAACGACTATCGACAAAGTATTCGAATCGTCAATCTGTCAGTTGTATGAAAAATCATTTGAAATTTCATACAAATGACAGTTCGACGATACGAATACTCTTTCGATACTTGTTCGTGCTCACCCCTCAGTCATAAAGTTAACCATATTTTATAGCGTCTAAATCAGGTTGAAATAAGTCAACTATGAGATAATAACATTAAAAATATTTTGAAATGATATAAAACACATTGATACTAAAGTATCAGTTATTTCCATTAATTATTATGTTCGCATCAGTAACAGTAGCTTGACAAGTTCTCTGTCGTGATTGGACTTTCGAAGTAGGTGATCTTGTGTTGCAACTTGTTTTTATTAGTTGTTGATATTAAACCGTTTTGTAAGTGACCTTGAACATATAAACTGCACTGTTTAGGTGAATGCAAACTCACACTTTTTGGATTGGCATTTGTTTTTTTTTTCATACACGTACTTAATAATGTACATATTAGCTATCATTTACATATAATTAAATGATACCTATTATGATATTTATAAACAAATCGAAGACACGAAGAACGATGTTTATGTGAAACTAGCTTTTCCAACTGCTAGTTCCAGCATTATTTAACTCCCTTCAGAAAAGCTTTCAAAAATCCTACTATTGTATCCGGTAAAATCAGGATCAAGGTTTATAAAGTTTTTTAAGCCCCGGGTTTAGGCTGATTTGCTTGATAAAGTATGTCAGTCACTCTTTAATATAATCTATATAAATAAAAATGAATTGTTGTTCGTTAGTCTGATTAAAACTCGAGAACGGCTGAACGGATTTATCTTATCTTAGTCTTGAAATGTTCGTGGAGGTCTAGGGAAGGTTTAAAAGGTGAGAAAAAATCGAATAATTTCCGGGAAAACCCTAAAAACAGCCCTTTTCTATTTCCCATACAAACGTTTTCTAGAGTCAATTTAATTATATAATTTCGAAGCCAAAATTGTGGCAGAACAACGTCTGCGGGGTCCACTAGTATGGAATACAGATATCTACGACTAAAGAGAGACCATAACACTCTAATTGGAGTAGATGTTCTAATGAATTCATTACATAAATGGACAGCTTCATAATGCATTTAACATTTAGGAAAAGGTTACGGTAAATGTGTTAAGTTGAAAGTAGAATTTTCGTAATAGCGGTAAGTAGTAGCTCACGAAAGAAAGGGCTTTGTTACAACGAATCAATTAGTAATGAAGTTTGTGAAATCGAAAGAACAATATAACTTTCGATTTATAATTATTTTCATAATAATATATTTTTTAATACACGATTTTAGATATTTTATGATACGCAAAGTTTAATCATTGTTTTCTTAGTAAGTCAATCTCCCTCAGGCATTGCAACTAAACTCAAAAAAATATTTCCAACTCGTATTCAATCGATTACATGATTACAATAATCTCTAAAAATATCTTAAGAACTGTTTTGGACTTAGATCAATAGATACAACCGTGACATTTAAACAAACCTACTATTTACCGTTCGGAGAAAAATTGGGGATAATAGGTAAACGAAGTAGAACCGTATGGCATCATTAGTTTAATTTTTTTTATTTATTTTTGACATAGGCTGAAATTGATATCCCAAGAAGCGCAAACTATGTACAGCAAATTCCTAACATTAAATAAAAAAAAATAAAAATTAATAAAATATTTAAAAAAATGATTAAAATTCTATTAAAAAATATCTAAAGTTAAACCATATGCACCCTACTCTCACGCGCACTACGCAAATTAATTATCAATGAAATTATTAAGCCGACCAATGATAGCACGATTCCCGCCGCCCACCGCCCGCGCCCGCTTCCCCTACTTGCGCGTGAGTTATCCTTTTTTAGTCACCGCCTCTACGTCATGGTGTCATGACGCTTGATTATTGAATTTACGCGTTTCCGCGACTCGTAAACATGTAAAAATGTGTGAATGTTAAGCTATGGTGAAATTTTATTTCTTAAGTGATCTTATCTTGACAGAGACACTTCCCTTTGGTGTATGGAACAATTTACAAAAACGTGCCCATTTGTGTTTAGAACGAAACACTTCGAGCAGTATCAAAATTATCTGTAAATGTTGATTTTGATCTTTTAAATACGCCTTCCAAAATTTAATCGGTATAAAGAAATTTTAATATAATTTTAAGTAAAATTAATGGATAATTTCAAAAAACTCCTTAGGTACTAGACTAAACTACGGTACCTAACTAGATGGTCTTAAGCCCGTAAAAGTATGAAGGAATGATCGAAATCACATTATTTAAAATACCCAACCAAAGTATAAAATATTATCTAACAATAATATCTTTTATAACAACAATTATTTCGAAACCCCATATCGGTTCCTTTAACGCTGCTCATTCCTTAAAAGCAAGCAGCTTATACGTACTAATTAGGTATGTTGCATTCATCATATCAAAGAATAATCGATACTTAAAAAAATTAAAAAACCTATTAAAGTTACCTACCCTGCCAACAAATATTACAATTAATCTGATTAAATAATAAAAGAGCAGATGGGGTCAATGAACTACTATTACTATTGCGTAATGCGTATAGAACGCGGTGAACCTTATAGCGCGAATACGTCTTAAAATTGTGACAACGTAGGTACCTAGCGTAGTAACGTTAGTAGCGCATTTTTTAATAGTTTAATTAGATAGTCTAGCTAGATGTTCCCGAAAACAAAAAGAAGTGGAATATCATTTCACAGATAAGTAGATGACCATTGATTATTTGGCTGGTTTTATTATTTATTTACTCGAAAATATTACGCATGTCTCAAAATAAAACTACAATAATTCGTCTGTGTTGCCAGTTTTCATCAAAATATTTTCCCTTCAATTGGGGAAACCATTTATACGGATATAAAATTATTATGTAAAAAGGTTTTCTTTTTTTGTTATCTAAATTGAATTAAAGCTGAAAAGAATCTGCAATGCTATATTCGTCACCGAATTATTGTCAATGAATAAGATTTAATGTTTAATTTATAGTTCATGAATTTCATGATTTTAGCCGATGTTTTCTTCGAGTTTCAATTATTCAGAAACAACTATTGGAGGCCTTCAAAATGTTGTGTTATGTGTTCATTCATTAATTGCATTTTAAAGTGAATATTTTACGGGAAAAGATTGTCGGTTGATTAATTTTTAATGAAATTAAAGTGTAATAAAACATTAAAGTAATTGTATTTTTTTTCAACCTGAATTAGAAATGGATTATACCTGAGATAAAAATTAAGAAACTATTATTTTTTTATGTGTCGCATAAAAACACACACAAAACATTTGAGTTTTAATGTTTTTAATTTTATCCAAATACTACTTTAATAAAAAATAACGTTTCAAAAAATACAGCGATTATTTTATTTCTGGTATCATTACACACACACAAATGCACGTGTCCCTACTGTGTCGCTGCTAGTTGTCACGCACACATAAGGCTCGAATTTTCAAGGCGAACATCGGACGCGTGAGGTTATAGCTATGTATGTGTGTACGTCTTTCTAAATCATTTTCATTCATTGGTGATCTTTGTTTTTACACCGCGCCGACTGTAATACTCGCGCGTTGTAGGGTGCATAATTTTCTTAAAAATTATGGGACTGATTGTGGGATTTTAAACTTTTATATTTAAGCGATAATCAGGCTGATTCCTTGTATATGGTTTCTATTCCACTAACCCAATACACCATTTTTTTTTCCGAACGGTAAAAAAAGTAACCCGGTATATTATAACAGGACTGAGCACTGCCAAAATTTAAAATTACAAAAACACATCTTAAGGTATAGGTATTAAGACTCAATTTTGGCTTCCAACATTGACAGAGGCAAAACGAGCCGAGCGAGATATCTAGTACGGAGGCTGTTTAGCTCTTTCTAACACATGTCATGCGATAGAAATTAATCAATGCCAATCAATCATTTGATGACTGATGTGTCATGGCATGTCATTGCATTTATGCGATTTGATGTCATAATAGTTGGTTTTATTTATTTTTCGTAATTTAGTAAGGTTTCTTCGAAGAAATGGTTGTGTACAATTGAAAAAGTGTTGTGTACAATTTTGTAAAAGTGAATCGTATGATGTTTGCAGCATAATATTTTACAGGTAAGCCGAAAAAAGGTAATTTTAGATTTATAACAAATAGGGTAACCATATCATGCGGGATTTCGGGATTAGTTGGTCGGAGTGTCTTATGATCCGTTTGTTATACCTACGATTGCTATCATCAGCGTGTAATATTGTTATTAGTTATGTAAACCAAATAAAAAAAATAAGGTGCAAAGCCATTCATTTAATTTGTTTAACCAACTTGAAAAAAGGGTCCGTTATCCCTGGTGTTATCATATGCCATGACGTATTATTATTTTTATTTCTTTGACAGTTTTCCGAAGAATGAAAACCAGAAAAAATATGGCTAAATGTTGTTCTGATGTCATAAAATATTACTTAAAGCTCCGTTGTATGTAGCCTTCACTTTAGTACAGCTAATTCCCAACAGTTATTGAAAGCCGCAATACCGTCTGTTTTTACGGTAAGCCCATTATTAGCTGATGGACACTTACCTACTTACATATATTAATATAACTTTCTGCACGCAAAACAGAAAAGTCTACTTTTTGAGCAAATGTATAAAATTCATGAAGTTATATTATTATTTTGTTGCAGGCACAAAATAAGCAGATAAGAGTACTGAGTAAGGCCCCGTTACAACCCGTCGAACAATGTATTCCTGATTCAAAAATACTATCAAAAATAAGATTTTGATGATACTAAAGCATTTATTTTTACAAAACTTAAATTATTTTGCCCTCCACATCCTGTTCAATGTAATGAGGAACCCATAAGTTGCAGTTAGTGAAGGCATTAAGTAATTCATATTTCAATTTAAGAATATTCTATCAAAATCAAAATCTAATTACTTAAGAAAAAAATAAATTCAATGAATACAGTTTCTTTTATTTGAATTTGTTATATCATCCATACTTAAAATTAAGGGTCTAGTGGCTAGCCGGTTAAGCACAGGCAATCTGCCCCCAATGGAAAAGTCTATTCATGACTATACCGTCGTTTTGAGGAGTTTATATGTATACTTATTTTGGACTAAAACCAAGTTTTTGTAGAAATATTTAACAAAATATGAAAAAAGTAGACTTTTTTAAAATTGTGAAATGATTCTAGTGATGGTAGACTTACAGGAGAATATATTATTTTTCATACCAAGCTTTGTTATTAATAATAATTATAATGGATATGTTTATATTATATTTTAGGCATTTTTATGGGGTTATTATAGAGTGAACACCTCCAAAAAAATAAAATAAATGTGATATAGTAGCCTTTATTGGCATACAAAATGTTATTGAAATCTTGGTTTCTGTAGGTTTGTTCCCGATTTGTGATTACAAATATTATAATAATTACAAGCCCCGCGTAACAAAAATATTGTGGTCACCCTATTAGAAAGTGACACACCTCCTCCGTACTAAACGTCCTGCTCGGCTCGTTATCAGGCTGCGAGTACTCAGTCCTGTTATATATATAAAGTCCTTGACCACAGGCAATTACATAATTTTTTTTTTTTTTTAAATTACATCCATAGAAAATAAGTAGGACAATTTATCATTACTGTTCACGCTGGCGGCGAATAGAAACTTTTACTTTTTACACTGTTACGGAGAATAGCATTGAATTATATCACCTCTTCATCTATTTCGATGTTCGAGAAGATGAATTGGAATTATGCAACTCAACTGTCGTGTAACATCATGTTATAGTTATCTATTTATTTAACAAATTTATTGCACATAGAATGCATAATCATATATGAAGCAATATCTTTCAGATTCCATTTGGATACTGCACTGGGAAAGAAAGATAGGGCAATTATCATACAGTCAAAATCTGTTATAACGACAGTGAAGGGAATACTCATACTTATGGCTGGTATACACTTTGATTAGTGATTAGTGCGAGTGGCTTGTTTAGTGTTAAGTGTTTAGCAAAAAACACGTTCGGACAGTTTCTGTTAAGTGTTAAGTGTATAGTGCTTAGCGAAGTACAGTATTTACAAGTGTGTTCTATTTTTTCTGCGAGTAGCTCCTCCCGCGCGTCCCGCCTTCTCCCCTCGCTTGCACTAAACACGAACTTAACACGTCGGGACGTGCGTGCCTGTTAAGTCAACAGTGTCGTGTTCGTTTCTTCTGTTGTTTTGAATGAAATACTAGGTGGATCGAATCCGTAACCCACAAATTTGTGGATTTATATGTTCAACATGCGTGTTTATATAATGTAAATCTTTATATAAACAAGCCAGAGACGCAGCTCTGCAAACCATAACTGCTGAAATGCTTTTAGAAAATTTTGGGGCGAAGGAGGCTTACACCTTCTCTCCTAGCTATCCATAATCGAGGTGGTCTCCTCAATTCCAACTCAATTTCTTCTCGAATGTGTAACGCAAGCACATTCAATATTTCATTATACATATTCACTGGTTTTTTTTTGTTAATTATTACTATCAGTATGTATACAGGAAAAATATTGTCTATTTTTTAAATGAACTAAACACTGCCTAAACAGTATAGGACATTACTAATCACTTAACACTAATCACTCTACATACTAAACACTAAACACTTGACACTTGACTAATCAAAGTATATACCAGCCATTAGTCGTAACAACTGGTGATGTTTACGAGGTACAAAATAAAGTCGGGACTCTGATTTTGGACGATATAACTTGTAAACGATGTCGTCATGAACGGTTTTAATTGTAATTTGTATTAGTATAGATATATAGAAAATAGTTGAAACGGGGTACATTTTACAGTTAAATATACCTTCTTGAATTCAGTCGATGACTTTAATTTATATTTAGTGAATGATTTCGTAACTATTTTAGGTAGTTTAACAGCAGTTATAGTGAAATGAAGCGGCAAACAGCAAGCCTGTGAAATTGAAATTCAAAGGTGAGGCAGGTCGAAATGTCTCGTTGATTTAACAAATTATTGGGAAAGTGAGTGACAAATTGCTTGATAAACCGGTTTTACTGGATTTTTTCACTATACAAAACTACGTATAGGTGAAGAAATTCTACGTAAACAGTTGAATGCACATACTAAATGGTAACAATTTTGAAGTGATTAATTCTTTATAATCTATGTTTCCCGGAAGGCCTCGCCCTGTTACACCTGTACGAACATCGTGCTTTGAATTTTACATCTAGAATTTTCCATTTTTTTTCCGTTTTTATTCTAAACAATCTTCCTAAAATAAGTGTGCGTAGAAGTGGCACATTCCACCATTACACGCACACGAGTTTAAAAAGAAGTTGATACGTCAATTAGCACATGTATCGCGTATGTCTGAGAGATTTTACGGTCGGCTAGCGGTGTTCAACTGTTCAAGAGGTCGTGTTTGTAGGTCTAACCGGATTTACTTTATTGTATGTTCGCGTGATTGATACATAACATACATCGAAGACAATATCTAATGAAGCCGGGAATAAATGTAATAGCGTTGTTTATGGAACCCCATGAATTTAAAAAAAAAATTATAACGCTAAGAAAATTTGAGGTCAGTGAATTTTAATGCCGAAAGCAATATCGAAGGCTTGGGCTGGATACAATGTAAATTGTGCAAATGTCAGTTAGGTACATACATAAAAAATACACAAAATATGTATATAAAATGTACTCGATAATGATCTAGATTGTTTGCTTAAGGTGGTTCGTTTTCCATACAAAAAGTAATGATTATTAACGAAGTCAGTTTAGAGTTTCGATACTAAATATTTGTGCAACTATTTACTTAATTGAGTTAATAAAATAATGTTATTATATACAGAAATCATGCATATAACAACGTGAAATATTTATTAATTTATATTTCACGTTGTTTTCATGCATGATAGTTGCACAAATATTTAGTATCGAAACTCTTAACTGACTTCGTTAATAATCATGACTTTTTGTATGGAAAACGAACCACCTTAAGTAACAATAATAAGTATATAAATTTAATGCTTAAAGTCACTGAAATAATATAATAACATACATTAAAAAGAATATCTATGTAATTATAGTCTAATAATTTCAACTATAATTAGATAGATATCCTAGATTAATAGATATTTAATGTATTTTAAATAAATATGCTAATATAATGATAATATATTAATAGATAAGAAAACTACCAAAACGAATACTTTAAACTTAACTAAGTATTACCTGACGTGTTTGAAAATTCCAACACATAGTGTTGGCTTTTTCAAAATGATGAATACATTTATTATTGTGTATAGTTAAATTTAAAACGTTAAGACATATCACAGAACTGTTGTCCACCGGTGATGAAATGTTTCGTTTTCGTGATCATTAAAAAACCTTAGGGCTATAACAGCAAAGTAAAGGGCAAATAAAACAGGTAAAAACTAAAAACTACGCAAGACTCCATATCCTGTGCATAACGAGGAATGATAATAGCTGATACGAACGTACGTTGAAACGGATATTAAGAGCATGTAAGAATTAGTTTTGCAAGCAGCTGCAGGAAGTTGCACCTGACTCCTGCCTTACAACCGGTTCGTAATTTATTTTACCTTTGGAAAGTAAAATCCATCACTATTAATTACTAGTAATCACATATCTATGTCCATAGCAACGTTTTGGTATTTGAGAAAATACACATTGGATACTATAATTACGCTTGGACTGGTAACAATTTTGTATAATACGTATTATTAGTTGATTTCCTGACTTCGTTTGCGTACATCCTAGAACTAGACGAGATGCAAAGCCACTCACGAGCTCACGAGATTGAAATAGATGTAAAATTTACATAAGATACATGGTAATTTCATATGGAATTCCGTGATCACTGCCTACCTACCCTAATGGGAAAGAGGCGTGATGTATATGTATGTATGTTATATGACAATTTATCAATATTTATAAAATGCAATCCTCCTTTTCAATATATATATTAAACTTTTCTTCACATATTGTTTTTAAATTACCTTCATGAGTATATATTTATGTATATAAATCATACATAAGTTTTTATTTTTTGCCGTTTGAAGTCGTTTATTGTTTTACGACTTTACATAAATACGATTGACATTGGATTTTTTGTTGATTTTTATCTTGAATTATGAATACTATTGCGGTATATTGTACGAAGAAAATAATCATTATTAACACTGAAATATCTATTTTCTTCAATTTACCCAATAAAATTATTTGCAGTTTTGTATTTTTGAGGCGTAACACTAGTGTCAAATAATTTTAGATACGCGAATGAATATAAAAGCCACTATGATATAATCTTATAAAACCTCTAGGATCTAGTAATTATTAACTTGAAGCTATTAACGTAATTACCTTTTAATTATTAACTTGACCTTTAATTAAAGTAACTGTAAAACTGATTATAAGAACCTATTAAGTACTATACAGTTTAGAAGGAAATAGTTTTTATAATACACATTTTTCTATAATGTTTTTCACCCACTAAATCCTTGCTAAATATTAAATCAATTCCTTAATCACTTTTGCAGTAAAAGACGAAAAATATCAATGATTTCCCGTTTAAAATAATCCTTACTAATATTGTTAATTATACCTTCGAAATTGTAGTTTTTTAAAGGGCAAACCGTAGTTTGTTATATTATAAGTAGAATAGATAATGAGTATGACTAGAGATGGGCCGAATGTGGTTTGAACCGAATACGAAGTTCGGCCAAACATTCGGTAAGAATTCAAAATTCGACTTTTTTGACACATAGGCGCCTTAATCCTTATGATAGTATACTCAGATTTGTTATTTATTCTGAGTTTGTATATTATATTCTGAGCGGCTTTTCTAAATTTATTGTAGAAACAACCAACAACACATAAGTTATTATAATTATGAAATGTTTTGATGAAAAATGGTTCAATATATTTTGTACGGAATGTTCGGCACTTGAACCGAATGTCGAAGTTCAGTTGCACACGCGAATGTGAAACGAATTTCGGCCCACCTCTAATAATTACCTACTTATGTTGACATAACAGAATTCTATTTTTTTTAGTTTATACCTATTATACTTCAATCTATGAGGACGATGTTATTGATACTTAGGTACGATCACTTTTATCAGTCTGCAGATTTTAAACTAAATTATTTTATATCCGTTATAAAGTATTTTATTTAAACCCAGATTATTTAAATGTGTGATACTCGCGTTAATAAAATACAATATTAGTTCGCAGACTATATGAATGAATAATATAAGTAATAAACTCTTGATGATTTTATAATAATATTGATTGATTGATTTTTTTATTACCAACATTGTGAAATAAATATTAAGAATCTAAAATCTAGAATGTACTTAGTTAAGAATTGATTCTTAGACTATTTTAACTATTAATTATTTATCACCTCGATTAAAACTAATGTTTATATTCGTGTACTCTGTAGTAATGTTGTAAACTAGTATTTACTACTATTTTAGAATTAACTAAGTGTATACTGACCTGATAATAGCTGCAACCAGCCACAAATGTGGAACACCGTCGTTGATTGACAAAAGAAAAACAAAAGTAGCGAACAGATTGTAAACAAAGCGAGTGCCACCGCCACTGCAACTAGCACTGTAGTCACTTTGAAAACAAATCCATTTATCGACATGAATTCATCTAGTCTTCCTTTACAATCTTCGACAACCTCGTCCGCCCTACAAATTTGCCATAAGCCAAACTTTCTAGGGTACTCTGTCTCAAGATCGCCGATCCATTCCGGTGTCACAAACGCCACAACGCTTATAATCGCATAGCAAATCGTAAATATTGCCCAAAGCACACCAATAGCTTTCGAATTACGGACATAGTTTGTAGCGTATAAATGTGACGAATCCACGTATTCGATTTTTGAACCCATATCGATAGTTGTTCCACTAAAATTAACACAACACTATTGACACATTTTTAAAATTTTTATCGTTGAAACTTATTTATTGTCCCACATGTTAGGTGTACATTAAAGATGGACGTTTCGAGGACACTGAAACACGACACGCAACTAACAAACTGCCACTCGTGAGTCGTGAGCTCATAACAAGTCACTAGCCTCCCGCGCCTTTCGTTTGAGTGAGCGAGAGAATCAGAGAAGGGATTAATCTAATAATGATTTTAAGTATAATACGTCTTTTATGTTAGAAAAAATATTAATGCACTTAAAACCTTCGTAAAACATGAAAAACCACGGTATCTGTAATTAAAAACTTCTAGAAAATAAATTATTGTACGATTTTATAAATATTAAAAAAAAAAAAAAATTATAATAATGAGTACAGGAATTAATGGCAGTTAAATCTTTTTTTAGTTTTAATATCAAGTAATTTAATTTAAGACATTGCGGAATTAATAATTTTTGAATATTATGTATTTTAAAAAATATATTATAATGCGTACAACTGAAATAACCTAAAATGTCATTGTCAGCTGCTATGAATTGTCATTAAAAATGTGAAACGTCAATATTTCTGCAATCTGCTTTCGAATTTGCTGTTTGCTTACATAGTTGTGTACGTTCTAAAAAAATGTTTCTTAAAGTATTTTAATATGTAGTTTATCCTGTTTTATTCAAGTATTATGTGTTCTAATTATCAAAGATTAAACCTATTATAAGTGTGCTTATTTATTACTATGTCTTCAAGAGATAAATGGGTGCGGCGATTCTCAGTCGATGAAACCGCAAAACATAAGAATGGTTTCACTGTATATAAGATCACGTCTGTTGTAAGTATCTATCAATCTTCAAAGATTCATATTAATGAGTATATTACGTTAGTTTGAGAGCTATTTTTTAATGTAGGAATAACTACTAGATTCTTTGAAGGTACTGAAAATATTGGGGGCATACATTTTTTTTATTATTAAAAGGTTAAATTCCGACCTTTTGGTCTTCGTTTTATTAACTAGATATTCGTTAAGATATATCTGGTTCTTTAAAAATATGTAAAATTATTAATAACCATTCATAAAGAATATTGCACAACTAAACAACTGTTACTTTACACAGTATATGATTCAACAATAGAAGTTCAGAAGTTCTGCTTAGTTTTATCTTATCTTGGAGGGTACTACAACAAGCTAACTCAGATATCTTCAGTTACAAGTAAAAAACAGGTTTAAACCTTATACACAATAATTACATGTGTACTAAGTATTCTCGTCATGAGTGTTCTAAATAATCACTGTAATATTATATGAATTTATATAAAATAAAGTTAGTGGTACTACTACTTTATTTTAGCTGACCTTTAAAAACAACTACCTATGTACCTAGTTCTTCTATAAATTAAATACTAATAACATCATCTGAGCACATTATTCACTGATTAAAATTAGTTTCTTGATCATAGGTGTTTTAAATAGCAACCCTTTTTTAAGAAAATAATCACAAATAAAGATATTATGTAACATGATGTGTGTGACTTCTGCCATGGATGTATGTCTAGACTACCAACTCCAAGGGATACTCAATGCTAGATATAAATAATTTTGAATGTCTATATTCATATGTATAATAAAATATTTTTGTGCAGTGTGGTCTCTCAGAATAATCTAATAATGAGAATGTATTTTCAGCTTTTTCCAATAGATTCACCCGAGGCAGTGACAGTAGTTTCAGTATGGAAAAGATATAGTGACATTCAGCAACTACACAAAAGTATGAAAGCTCTGCATGCCGGACTGCACTTGCGGGGAACATTCCCTGCTCTCGCCAAGAGCAGTTACTTTAAAAGGTTTCAACAGGAGGTAATCAGACTGATTTATCTTGAAATATTTAACAATGTTGAATTAAGTTGGAGTTATAAGTTTTTTTTAACATTTATCAAGTATAGTTGCATCTAATCGTAGTTTTTCATGGATGAAACGGTCAAATAGGAAACATTATGTGGAATGTTGACTGTTGCATTATATTTTCCAAACAAATTGACAGATTTTAGTGAAGAAAATCTTCATTGAATTAGATAAATGTGAGGATCTTGAACATTTTCTTATTTTTTTTTTTTAATGATCCAGAATAAAAAATATTTCAGGTAATAGAGGAAAGAGTGAAATCCATTAAAGAGTTATTGGAGTTTGTAGCTGAACACAAGCTGCTCTTCACAAGCACAGACTTTGTCAATTTTCTGCAGGTTTGTGTTATTGTAATGTAATTCTTACACTTTGATCCCCAAGTTTTAATAATAATAATAAAGCCCATTTATTTCATGCGTCCAATTCGTCCCTTTCGAAATGGTCCAGGCCACAAAGTCGCCTTTAACGTCCACCTATGGTCTTTGCATCTGGCAAAGTGGCCTGCCCATTTCCATTTCATTGTTAGTGCATATTTGAGGGCATCAGCAAGCTTTGTTTTGTTCTCTTATATAGGTACCCTAAAAATTTAATTTTTGATATGAGCTTACTGTGAGAAACATACGAAATTTTTACAGAAGTTCCACAAATACTATAACATTATTTTTCTTATATCAATTTTTAAAATTTAGTTTGGATACACTAAAGTTCGGATAATTAATTGAAACGTTTTTGGGATGTGATCACAGACAAAACCATTCTACATAAAAACAGTACACACATATTATATTAAGCAAGACATTTCTTACATTTTCAGTCAGGCTACCCAGATGTAGAACCGAAAGGTGTTATAAATACAATAAGAACCTCTCTGCAGCTGCCCATAGAAGATGCACCGCCCCTTGAGTATCAGACTTCTGATGATGACTCCAGAAGCCCAGAAAGTAAGCCAGAATATTAAAGTAAATAGGCAATATGTATATATTATTTAAAAAAAAAGTTTAAAAATTGCCAACCGATACGGGCATTTTAAATGAACGCACGGACATTTTTGACAGGCTCGTTGGCGCGTTCGGTAGAACACCTGCTGTGCGCATCGATGGGTCGTGGGTTCGAATCGAACCGGGATGACATGTTTATAATTTTTTGTAAGCATGTTTTTCCTACGTCTGGTAACTTCGGGCATTGATCGGGTGGGAGGAATATCTAAATTTCGACCGGGTCACGAACCACCGTTTGAAGATGGAAAATCCGTGAAGTGTATATTGCGCTTTTCGATTTCAGTCTATGGATTTCCGAAAGCTCGAAGTAAAGGGTAGGTCGACAGCGCATCATTGACTGATGTTCTGTGGCTGAGATGTCACCTACCATCAAGTGAACCTCGAGCTCCTCTGTCTATATTTAACATAGTGTCTCTCCTAGCCAACGAGCCCGTCTAAATCTCTTGAATATTTCAGGTCAAAATATACTACAGCCAGCATCGAACACAAGTCCGGACTCAAACATTCCGACAGACATATCCCAAATACCTATATATGAACCGGTTGATGTTGAAATACGAGAATCTCCAACCGATCCTAAAACTGATTCGAATTCAAACAGTTTTGGATCGTTAAACTCTCTAGATAGCATTGGCAGCGACCTATACGAAGAACTGAGCAAAGTTACCATAAATAAAATAAAGCCGTTCGTTAAAAAGAATGTGTTGCCCGATTTAATTATATTCGATGCCCCTTCGACATCGCGGTTCGACGATTATCACACGATGCCTAGAGACGAATCGTATGACGATTATCGATCGAGAAACTTCGATCAGTTCTCGATAAACTCGACCATGATTTCGACAAATTTGGATTCGTTGTCGATAAACTCGGATAGGACGATCAAAGATACAATTAGCTTCGACACAGTCGATTCGCTCAAAGATACATCAAATAGTTTTGACTCGTCGTCGCTGAGGTCGGCCTCGTTCGGCGACGCTCGGCGAAGTTCGGCGTGCAGCGCGCTGTCCCTGTCTGTCGCGGCGTGTAAGACGAGGACGGAAGACAGCTACGTGTTCGAGGCGGGCTATCTGCTCAACTTGGCGGCGCGGTGCGAGGATGTTGGCGATTTTCAAAGAGCCTTCGAGTGCTACAAGTCGGGGATTGAGAAAATGCTCATTGGAGTACAGTGTGAGTATATTACAAATCTAATACAAATATGGAAAGAGGAAAGATTTGTATTTTTCGATTTTTGTATGTTATGAATAAACTCAAAAACTACTGGACCGATTTTAAAAATACTTTAACCAATAGAAAGCTACATTATCAGCGAGTAAAAGACTATTTTTTGTGTATTGTACATCTACATTGTACCCATTGTACATTGTCAAGCCGGATCGTTGCTATTATTTAAATAAACTTTTACAAGTAGTCAATTTGCAAAATCGGATCGGATTTTGCTTCCGCTGAAATGTCTGCAAGGAAATCGGTAGTAACACTTAACAATTCAAAATTATATGAATATTAAAAAAATGAGTTATAATGAAGTATAACAATATTTTTTCAAAATAAATATTGAAATATTAAGTTATATTATTATGCAATAAATTTTTGCAACTGCTATCTGAAATTTAAAAGATTTACATTTAAATACATAAAATCTTTAGGAAGCATTTTAACCAGTAATTGATGTGTTAATTGAATATTAACGATTTCAATCATTATTATCAAGGTTAACATCATTTTAATCACAGTTATTAACGATGTTTGTTGTAAATTTTATTAAAATCAAGAAGAAAGGTGTAAAAATCATTTAAGAATATTGATAAGAATTCAGGTATTGAAAATACGACCGGGTTTTGGTTAGTCTAAATTTATAAATGTTTCTAGGAGACAATGAGTCGACTGCACATAATTCTTTAATGTACAACATCTGTATAAAAAAGAAATTATATACGTATTATTTATATTGTTCTGAGATATAAACATATGAATCCAATTATCTATCCTAATGGGTTTTAGGTTTAAATAACAACGATGAGGGTCACCCATCCCTTTTGTGATCACACCGTGTGTTGCTTAACCACAAGTGGATATAATGTACAGAAACATTAGATAACAACTTATAATGTGTTAATGTAACCACACCTTATGTTATTGATACCTTATCGATAACATTCACAGCCAGCTAGTATTGATTCAGTCTGCGTTTAGCGCTCGTGTTATAAACATAAATAATAAACTATATTAAATAAATTAAATTTTATTATTTTACGTGGATTTAAAATACAAATAAAAAGAAGATTTTTTTCAATAAAAAGACGTAAAATGTTACAGTTAATTGAAAATGAAAAAGTTGAATTAAGATAGAAAACAACGAAGTAAATAATAAAAACCTTATAAAGTGAAAGTGATAAATTTACTAGTTGTTATGGATTTCATGTATTTGTATTCGTATTTTCATCGGTATCAAGGTAAGATTTGGGAATGTGAGTGGAAATTATTGATTTAATTACGCTAATTTATCGAGAGATAAAAATCACATTAGCAATTACTTTGTATTTTTCATTATCTAACCACGATCGAAGGTTACGTTTACATGCTGAGTTAATAGGAAATGTCATAGTGACGAGAATTGAGAAGGGTATGTTGAGGTGGTTTGGGCATGTAGAAAGGATGGATGAAAGTAGGGAAACGAAAACGATTTATGAAACTGGTGTGAGTGGGAGAGTCGGGAGTGTTCGACCTAGGCGCACGTACCTCGATCAGATCGGGGACGTTCTTCAAAAGGGCTAGGTCAAAAGTACTCGAAACCGACGAGTGTGTATGAAAGTATTGATGAAAGTAGAAGAAGCGAAAGTGGTATGTAAGGATCGAAGCACATGATCTCTGCCTACCGCAATGGGAAAGAGGAGTGATGTATATGTATGTATGTATGGTAATGTATGGTAATGTCATATTTAGAGAAAATAATTACCGAGTCTCTTAGTATAAATATTCCTGTCTATATTATGATGTTCATAGCAAGGACTGAATACCGCTTAATTTACTATGGGAGTTATACCGGTATAATAAAGGTTTTTGTTAATATTCCTTCGTTTTTATTCATATTTACTGAAGTTTACTTAAGTGTGTATTAAACAAAACTAATATCATGGTATCTCAGTCAGACACGTATTTTGGAAAATGAAAATTAATCGGTTTCAGTCCCTGGTACATATTGTATGAGGTCAATAAAAGGAATACTTTTAATCAATACTCAATTGTCTTCAAATAGTTACGTTTTTGTTGCAGCTGACTCAGACCCTGAGAGGCGAGCTTTGATCAAGGAGAAAACGAACAAATACCTGTCGTACGCGGAGGAGATCTACCGGAGGCACTTGAGCGGGCCGGAGCAGAGCGTGAGTGGCTGCCGAACTTATTTGACCTTGAGGCCGATTTATATAATAATAATATTATAATCGAGGAATAATTTTATATTTCTTACTAGTTGTCCGATCCGGCTTCGCCTATAAAATTATAAAGAAAATGAGCACAAACCCCTTTCAGTAGTACTAATAAACAAAAATCTATCAGTTACAATGTTTTAACATCGACTCTCTTATTTTCTATAAACAAGTTTAAACTCAAAAAAATAATTATCCAATTTGGTGCAGTTGTTTGAAAGTTACAAACATTTCGATAATTCATTTTTATTTATATTATGTAATTAATACGTTTATTCTGGACGGCACAAAAGCAAATTTGTTTTGCATAATAATAATAATATAACGAAGAAAAAACAAAAAAAAGAACACAGAAAAGGGGAGGTACTCATTATACATAAGTTTTGATGTTGATTTTCACTTTTCAGTACTCCCACAATGTGACGGAGGACACTAGTGGAAAATAGAACAAATAATATAATAACTAGTATAAACAAAAATACATAAATAGAATTAAACAACAAAGCAAACATTCTATACAAATGCTATCTACACGTGTGTTACGTTAAAATTCAAAAATTCATTTATTACACAATGTACACTCATCAACGTCAGTAAAAAAATACATATTAAATGCTTCTAATTTTACATTTACTGTCAGTTCTCAAATCAAGGGCGTAGAACGGACGAGAAGAACTGGCAATAAACTCGCCTCCACTCTTTTTAATAAAGCTGCAACCATTACACCATGTTCCACATGACATCTTTAGGTAATTAACTATTGTGTAATAATAAAAAAATATATAAACGAAAAAAAAATAAAAAACAAAGATTTGTCCTCTATCAGCAGTAGGCATGGTGAAATAGGAGCACGCACTTACATTCTCGTGGGAACAACACGCAAATACATAGTCGAAATAACTAATATCACCGCACACACGAATTCAAGTCCGACCTGTCACCACAAGTAGCACCCGTTCACGAGCATGACGCATGGCCAGCCATCGGCCCCCTCGCCATGTTTTAAGAAGAGACACAGCCCAACGCATGGACGCCGCCACAAGCCATTGCTTGTCTGTCATTAGATTTAAACGAGCATGACGATCCTTTACGACGTTAGTCGATCAAATAAAGACTGGTGTGCGATTGGTTCTCTTTTCGCTCGATTTTCGTTGATCGCGGACCCGAAGTCCACATCCAATGTATTTCGTTGGGTTATAAGCACATCGTCCGTCCCCCTCCCACAGCTGCTGCCGGAGCGGGACGACACCTTGCGGGCCGCCCGCAGCGCGGTCCCGCCGGCCATGCTGCGGCGGGGCCGCGCGGAGCTGGCGCAGTACCGCGTGCTGGCCGTGCTGGGCCGCCGCGTGACGCTCGCGCTGCGCGAGGCCGAGCGGGCCTGCTGCGCTATGAAGGTGTGGTGCCTTAGTTTGATGCAAGGTTCATTAAAATCCATATCTTGACGTTGCAATTTCCTTCCACGCACAACGTTTTAGCGCAATGAGTTTTCGTCAGCGTTTCTTCCAAATCGATACGACTTAGGTACCTTCAAGAGGTGAGTCTATTCCTACCGAAAGACCGTCAACGCAGCTGCAGATTGTGTTGCGGATGTTTATGGGATTCCGTGTTCGCTTTCCACCAGGTGAGTTGCATGCTCGTTTGCCCCCTATATACCTGCTTTATATAAGACATTCACATAGATCACACACATATTTTAACAATTAATTTCTTATTAAAATGAAATATCAATATGCCCGTGACCACGCTCACTGTAAAGTATTCAAAAAATGGGGTTAAATAATAAAGTTTTCATGTTACTTTGGGATATTATACGTGTGTTAAATAATTAAAAACTGAGCGTGCGTGAAAGCGTTGATGAAAGTAGAAGAAGCGAAAGTGGTATGCAAGCATCGGAGCATATGGAATTCCGTGATCTTTTTATACCGCTATAGGAAAGAGGTGTGATGTATATGTTTCTTAAAATGTCAAAGATGCTTATCCTACATTTAATATTCATCAAATTAATTACAGGTCATCCAGAAAGTGCCCCACAATCTGACAGAGTTCGACAACTACTTCCAAAGGCCCGAGACCTGGGAGCCGATCCTCCCCACTCTAATCCCCTACATGGTGCCCCTCCTAGCATACGTGGAAACCCCCGACCTCATCTTCCTCATACTCTCCTACGCTCCCGGTCAAAAGCTATTCGATTACATCAAGAACTACGCGAAATCAGTTCCGAACACGCCTCGCCGGGTCAACTTGGAGAATGTGTTCCCGAAAGAAGTCGATTTGGACAATAACATCGAGTCGGGAGCCGACTGCAATCGTAACGAGGACATGTCTGTGAAGGAGCTGGTGGTCAATTCGCAGAAGTTGTTGCTGGATGTCGATAGGGTGCTGGCGGATGGGGTCCAGAGCGGGGCCCCCGCCGCCCGCCCCGCCCGCCCCGCCCCCGCCGCGCCCGCCGCCGCTAGCGTCACGGTGAGCTAGACGATAGCTAGACGAGCGAGAGGCTCAGTCTATTTTTTTTAAGTTAGACTAGCTGATGCCAGCGACTTCGTTCGCGTGGGCTTCATTTTAAGCTGAGCTTTTGAGAAAGGTTTCTTCATATGATATATTCATCCACTATTTCATTTACATATCAAACTGTTATTGACAGTCAGTTTGTATATTGTAATATGTTGAAATGGTTGGCCTTTAAAATAATATTTAAATGATGATAGCATTTCTTTCCGACAACCGATTTCGATGAAACAAAGCCTATTATGTTGCCCCGGGCTTTGCTTAATACATTTGTGGAAGTTGCATGAAAATCAGTTCAGTATCTTCAGAGATTAGCCCGTACAAACAGACAGAGAAACAAAAAATTAAAAAAAAATTGGGTTCTATTTCTCTTCTTACATCCCCCTGACTCGGTTTTTAGCATTTTTTTTTCTATATACAGACATTCGACCTCTACAGTTTTATTATATGTATAGATTATTTTTTCTAAAAAATGTCACCCACGTCACTGTTATCCGTATGACGGTAGATTTTTTCATATTCATTTACAGTTATTAAAGAATCCGAGGGATGTGCTACCTCCGTCCACGATCTGCAAGTGGGGCGCGGAGATACTCACTGCGCTGGAGAGCTTGCACAATGCTGGAGTTATTTGCAGGTATGTGTCACAAAGATCCACCCACATAACCGCGATGTTTCGGAACACACAACTTGGCCCAATCCTAAGCCCTACGCAAGGCCGGCAACGCATCTGCAAGCTTTCTGGTACTGGATGCCTATGGGCACCGGGGAGAGGGCTCTTGCGAGTTTTATATGGATTAAATATTTAAAAAAAAAGGAAAGAAAAAAGATTTATTTCACAAAAACACATTACACATAGATATTGGTGTAGCTCTAGGTCCCACACTAGGATATATCCCACTATAGAATATTATATAGTGAAGTCCGCCAGGCATGGCTGACATGGCTTGGCTTGGCTTAAATTTCCGTGGCTTGGCTGGCATGTTAGGATTACAAATGTTGATCGCTGTTTAAATAGCTGGCATTATATTTTGTATATTGTAATTTTACTTTTTGAATAAAATATCTTTTACCAGTTTAAAACACTATTTATTCCGACATTTTTTTATTAAAATTTGATAGTCTATCGTATTTTCTGTTTTCACAATACAATACAGCGCTATCTACGCGTGTATTACGTTACTCGATCGAATGAAGACTGACGTGCGATTGTTCCTCTTTCCTCTCGATTGTTCCTCTTTCCTCTCGATTGTTCCTCTTTCCTCTCGATTGTTCCTCTTTCCTCTCGATTGTTCCTCTTTCCTCTCGATTGTTCCTCTTACCTCTCGATTGTTCCTCTTACCTCTCGATTGTTCCTCTTACCTCTCGATTGTTCCTCTTACCTCTCGATTGTTCCTCTTACCTCTCGATTGTTCCTCTTTCCTCTCGATTGTTTCTCTTAGTTCGAAAGCCCATTGAATACTATGCCCTCAGAGACCTGAACCCATCCAACATCCTGCTGTCGGAGGGCGGGCAGGTCATCCTGACGTACTTCACTCAGTACGGGCCCCAGCCGCCGTGGGCCCGGCTGCGGCGCGCGTGGGGCTCCCACTACGGGGCCCCCGAGCTGTACTCGCGGGTCTGCTTCGGGGAGGGGGGCCGTTTGGATAGAGTCTGTGACTTCTGGAGCTTCGGGGCGATAATGTATGAGCTCATTTGTGGGGTGGTGAGTTTGTATAGCTTATTTCATTTATTAGCTTTTTTTTTAAATTAAAAAAAAATTCTTATATTTTTTTAATGACATAGAGTTAGGTATTTATCAACTGCTAAAATATACACATGAATTTGCATTGGGAAGTGATTTTTTGGGGATAATGTGTGAGCTTCTTTTTAGAGTAGCGTGATGTTGTTTGCGAGTTTAGATAGTTATAATGATTCCATTCGTTTATTTAACTTTTGACAGTTCGAGTACTAGTGAAAATAGTTATACCCTATAGTTTTACTGATTCGATTCTTTTTGAAATCGATTTTATCGATTTATTTTTGGGCGCTTTTATTTATTATGTATGATGTGGATTTTATATGATGTTTAACCTCACCTTATATTAGTATTTATTAATAAAAGCGTGCGAAAGTGTGACGCCTGAAAACTGGGCGAGTGTAGTGGAGAAAACAAAAAACCTGATAATGTCGGATTGGGATTGAGATGTTGCATTTGAAAATATAACTATACGGGAATTAGTCATTAATGTCACTGAGAACTCGAGCGATGATGATTCGAGTTCAGATGGAGAAGAATCAGACGATTGAGACGGGCTCGTTGGCGCGTTCGGTAGAACACCTGCCGTGCGCATCGATGGGTCGTGGGTTCGAATCCCACCGGGAGCACATGCTTATAATTTTCTGTAAGCATGCTTTCCCCACGTCTGGTAACTTCGGGCATTGATCGGGTGGGAGGAATATCTAAATTCCGACCGGGTAACGAACCACCGTTCATAGATGGAAAAACCGTGAAGTGCATATTGCGCGTTTCGGTTTCAGTCTATGGATTTCCGAATGCTCGAAGTAAAAATTAGGTCGACAGCGCATCATTGACTGATGTTCTGTGGCTGAGGTATCACCTACCATCAAGTGAACCTCATGCTCGTCTGTCGATATCTGACATAAAAAAAAAAAAAAAAAAAAACGATGTTTAAAAAATAAATTTTAATTATTTCAGTTTTGTAGTAATAAACCCTTAAAATTTATGTGGATGTGTTCATTAGTTCATGTTTTATTTACCCTCAAATGATTGAGAATGAATTCAAAGGCACCATGTAGTATAAAGGCTTCAACTGAACCAACTTCTGTAAGTTTAAACCATTATTTTAGCGACAACTTTTATAAACAGCGAATAACTTTGATTCCATCACTAGGTACGGTAGATTACAACGTAATTATTTCATTGCATAAACAAAATAATTTACGAAATCGAATTATTTCGAACGATTTTTATAGTCTATGGTCATTCCTTACGAATGGCACATCACTAAGTGGGCGGTGACCGTCCATGAAGTACGGTATTCTCTGTAGTACATTCTACAGAATATTATTGTGAACTTCATGTGCGTGACCTGTCAAAAGTTAAATAAACGAATGGAATCACTATAGACAGTTTTATTGGTTTTAATTTTTTTTATGTTAGATATCGATAGATGAGTATGGGGTTTACTTGATGGTAGGTGATACCTCAGCCACAGAATATCAGTCAATGATGCGCTGTCGATCTACTTTTTACTTCGAGCATTCGGAAATCCATAGACTGAAACCGAAACGCGCAATAGCACTTCACGGTTGTTCCATCTATGAACGTTGGTTCGTTACCCGGTCGGAAATTCGAAATTCCTCGCACCCGTTCAATGCCCGAAGTTGCCACACGCAGGGAAGACATACAGAAAATTATAAACATGCCATCCTGGTGGGATTCGAACTCACGACGCAGCCCGTCAAAAACTTACAGGCAATCAAACATAAAAACATTTTCGGTTTTTTATTTGGTTTTTGTAATAATGAATTATATAAGTCTAAAACATGGTTCACAACTACTTCTAATTCGAGATTCTATAGTAAAAGTGTTTTTATGTGGAGGAAGGGAGGTGTGGTCTTCCTCCAACCTAAAGGGTCGATCCTCGACCAGTCGAACCACTGACTGGCCGGCCCTAAGGCCCCAGTGGCTGATGTCGAGATGTTGTATATATACATAGCTCGGACACATTATATATTCTTCGTATTGATTTTTAGGCGCAGATTGTAAATGTCGCTACATCTCTTTTTTATATTTCTTAATATTATTTACAAAACTATGATATGTTGCAGCCGTTGTCCCATCACCACCCCACCGCGTTCACCAGCCACACCATACTGCAGCTGCCGGAGGGGCTCAGCGTGGAGGTGGAGTCCCTCCTCACTCAGGTAACACTCGCGAACCTCTTTGGATGTCGAAACGGACACAGAAGTGTGTCCGTTCCTCTCCCCACTACGGTTAAAGTGATTTCCCAAAAGATTTACAATTCTTATAGTTCAATTTTTCAATCTACCCTCCTAATACGTACGCTTACACATAATTATTATTCATTCACATCTAATAATACAAACATACCGAGTACCTACTAAATGTTTATATCACTACATAGTATAAAACAAAGTCGCTTTCTCTGTCCCTCTAAATTACGCAACGGATTTTCATTCAAGGATTCAAGAGGAAGGTTTATATGTACTATAGGGCCATTCCATAATAAACGTTACCAAGGCCTCAGAAAAAAAAATCGGCGTAAGAAGTCAATTATAACCTATTTTCATAGAAAACATTCCTATCCTTCATGTCTAGAATTTTTTTTACGTAATTCACAATATTTTTCATATTTTACTTGTTTGGAAGTAATGTTAGAAAGATCAGGCCATACAGGTAACTTATACACCAATATTTGGGAACACTAAAACAAAAGAAAGAAGCTATCAACCGACACTTGGTTTTCGTTATAAGTGAGCTTTACTTATTGCAGTTATTTGATTATCGCTAGAAAAATTAAATAGTTTGTATTTACTGTTTTAAAAAGAGTTTTCCAAACTGTGGTATCAGTGTAACACCCGAAACGAAAAAGAAGTAATTGTTTGTTTAATTTTTCGCCTGAGTATCTTTAAACTAACATGTTTTGCCAAAGTAAGGATATGTGGTTAATCTAATCGAATATCTAAGTATGATTGCAAAAACATGTGTTTTAATTGTATTTTCAACGTTTGAAATTGTGTAACACCCGAAACGTTTCGGGTGTTACATTATTTGAAAGACAAGATTGTACTGCTTTTAAATATTTACTTTTCGCCGCAGCATCTGATTATTAATGCATGGGTGTGTTAATATGGTGTTGGTATTTCTTTTACGTATTTTATCATGCTATCAACAACTAAAGAAATATCCTGAGAAGTATGCTGAACATTTACGCAAAGAAAGGGATATTTTTTATAGAGATGACGCTAGTCGTCAAGCTCCTGGGATGAAAGATTGCAAAACCTTAAGAGATCCTGAAACTGATCTCAAGGGTAAAAAGCAGAAACATATGTGTGTTGCCTACTGCTATTTTAAGATTAAAGGTGATAGAAATTGATGTCTTAAAAAAAAGATCTTTTCATTATTAAATATTTATCTGTATTAGTGATTTATAATAATTCTATAACTGTTGATTATTTTTTGTTATGATTTTAAAAGAGAGCGTAAAATTTAATTAATGCAGCTTATCATTTCGGATATATGTATTTTAATTTCGTACTCGTAACACCCGAAACGAATCATTGGTAACACCCGAAACAGGTAATTTTATTCATTAAAATGAATGGAAAATTGATTACTGTCTTTTTGTTACGTATTTAGGTGGGCTACTGGATCTAGTTTGACTTGTTATAATTGAAACTGGAGATTATTAGGAAAATTCGCTGAATTATGCATGTTAAGACAGATGGTCAGAAGGTAGAGGCAATTTCGTGTAACACCCGAAACAGCTACTTATTCGTAATTTTCTCCTTATTGCTCAAATATTTTAAAAATGCGATTTTAGGAAAAGAAAATATTACCCAAAAATTGAGAGATTCAATAGTTATAATAGTCTAGTTGCTAATACAACTTCTAATAAAACATATTTTTATGAGTTCAAACGTAACACCCGAAACGATGGAATGACCCTATAATAATAACAGTTTTTCTGTAGTGTATTTAGTATCAGCATTGCACCGGTGCGAAGCCGGGGCGGGTCGCTAGTTACAAATAACTACAAGCGTACCTGACGAACGTTGTCCTGTTGCAAAAAAAAAAAGCCTGAAACCCGCAGCATATATCGCAGCTCCAAGGGTCAGGGTCTATTTGTGAATCTAAATCATCCTAGGATCCAATCAAACACAAACAAAATTTCATCAAAATCGGTCAAGCGGTTAAGGAGGAGTTCAGTGACATATGCATGTAAAAGAGAATAATAATACGTATGAAAGATATTTTTTAACTATCAAAATATGAAACGTTCAGAAATTAACTTAAAATAATATATTAAATTATTTTGTTTGTATGTCCGACAGCTGCTTACGTACGAACCTGCGGAACGGCTGGGCGCGGGTGGCATACACGAGATCAAGGAACACCCCTACTTCAAGCACATCGACTGGCAACACGTGTACAACTCGTGGATAGTCCCCGACTGATGGGGTTTTTTAGAGTTGTTGGTATTATTGTGATATTTCTGAATTGGTAACAAAAATTGAGGAATTTTAATTCGTAATTTAAAACACTGCAAATTCGTTTGAATTTGTGATTGTAGGAAATAGATAAAAAGAAACAAACAATCTGAAAGAGAAACAAACAAAAAAGTATTATTACAGGAAAAAAATTGTTGACAGTATGGTTTAAAAAACGGAAAACGTTGATTCTCACAACTCATATTGAAGCAGATTTTAATAATTATTGGCGTAATTAAGAAGATAAATATTGATATAAATATTATTATGTTAATTATTATAGCCTTTTTTGATTTTTTAAAAAGTCAGCTGCCTTTGATTGTGTAGTACGAGAGGTAGCGTTAAAAAATTTTCTATCAATTTGTTATCGAATAAGTTACATTTTGACACGTTGTTCAATATTCAGAAATTAGTAAAGTGAGTGTCAGTTTATATGCCAAAGCGACTGTACAGTGCTCAGTTATCGGGCACACAGCATGTTTATGGCGCTGGCTGACGGTCAGGACGTCTAATCCTGGATCGCGCTATATAAATGTTTCCTAGCGCTGAGTATATATTCAACATCTCGACATCAACCACTGGGGCCTCAGGGCCGGCCAGTCAGTGGTTCGACTGGTCGAGGGTCCTCCCTTTAGGTACACCTTAGGAGGAAGAGTACATCTTAGTTTATCTACAATTGTTTTGTTTAAAATGATAAATATCATTTTTAAATTTTGGAACGGTATGAAATCACTCGGATCAATTTTTTTATTCCGACTTTCACATACCTTAACTGTCACCTTCAGCTCCCCAGCTATCGGATAGACGTCGGAAAATATTATTCTTGCGATTTTCTGTCGGTATAAAATGACTTATTCAAATGTAACGCTACCTCCCGTACTATCAGTTACCTTTCTAAATTCTATTTCAATTGTTTGCTAGTTGAATACTATTCAATGAAGATACTAAAATGTACTGAGAAAGTTAGAAATGACCGCGAACAATGTATAAGTTATTTAATAAGGCAACATTTGTATAAAAATATTCATATCTAAGAATTACTTTAGTTCAAAAGTAATTATCAACTCTAAATCAGTATTATTAAGGTCTAAATTGCCTATTTTACGATGATATTCCTTTTTTACCTTATGGACTGAGCGTGAGGCTAACTATGACTGATGCGCCAGCCACAGATCAATGATGCGCTATCGACCTATGTTTACCCCGAGAATTCGGAAATGTATAGACTGAAACCGAAACGCGCTATAAACACTTGACGGTTTTTGCATCTATGGTGGTGGTTCGATGCCTGGTCGGAACTTTGATATTGTTCCCACCCTTTTTGTATTTTCAGAAAATAGATTAAGAGCCAATTCATTAGTTGCCACATGTCTTGAATAATTTAAATTTTTGTAATTTTTTCTTTACAAAATCTGTCCAATTTCAATATTATTTTACGTATATTTACGTTTCTGATATTGTGAACTAAATATAAGTTTTAACTCGAAGAACAAGGCATATTATAAGTTCTTTGTATGTCTGCTAGTCACATTCCTAATGGATATACCGATTTCAGTGAGGTTTCTTTCAATCGAAAGTTACTTTAATCGGGGGTTATCACTCCATTATTAGATAGATTTGGTGATGATTAAATTATTTCAACGCGATATATGGAAAAGTCGTGAATTACAGGTTTTGCGTTTCGGTAACAGCTCTTGATTTTGCACTGATTGTAACATAGGCTAAGAGTATGTTTAATATATTAATAGTACTTGTAGACTTATAGAGAGCTTATAGGAAGGTATAGTGTGATACTTATTGCGTTAGATTTTGTAGGGTAGATACAAAAAAAAGTATGAATTTTTATTTTTCCAATATTTATTTGAAATTGTAAGAAAAACTTTTAAAAGATCTTAAATCTTATATATGTAGAAATTTAAGTTTAAGTATATATTTTCAATACTAATATAAAGTACGTCGTCGCCTTGGCTCAGTGGTAAGCGCGATGCATTTAGCATCGAAGGTCCTGGATTCGAATTCCGGGGAAACAAGATTAAAAAATTTGTTTCGTACAGAAAAATGATCAGTGAAATCACTTTGGGATTTGGGACTTCACTTTTTTATACGGAACATATCTAGTGACTGGGTTTTGTAAGCTATACATAGAAACAGTTAATTATTTTTGTTTTATTGTCTTATTAAAGCAAGTATCACACATCTAAATAAAATACTTTATAACGGATTAAAACGCGATTTATTATATAAAAGTATAGTTAGTATTATATTATAAAGTATTTTATTTAAAAAAAAGGTATGTGTGTACTTATGTACACGCGTTAGAAGTTATACTTCTTTGGCGTCTGAAGAAATTTTTTTAAAAACAAAACTGCAGTAAATATCGAAGAAAAATGTTAAAATCAATCAAATTCTATTCTGTAGCCAACTTCACATCGTGCGCGCGCAGGTCATCTGTAGCCAACTTCATACTGTAAATTTTGTGTCACAGATGCGCGCGCATCTTAAAATTTCACTCTCATCCTTTTTTCATAACGCGCCTAAAGAAGTATAACTTCAATAATTTTGTTTTGTTTGGCGATAATTTTGATTTTAGGATACAAAATAAAACTGGATTAAATAGATCAATTCTTTTACACAATATTGATGACATTATTTCCCAAAGTAATAGTTATTGTGGCGTCAAAGAGAAATCTCCTAAGTCGAAAACTGACTGCTTTGATCTCACAGTTGAGTTCCATAGGCGTTTAGAGTCTTGTAAGTGTATACTGTATACAGGGGGAAACTTGTGTACACAATTATTTCGTTAATTTAAACCCACTTCCAGTCTTCTACTTCATTGATTCGGTAGCGAATGTTTTTTTTTATTAATACAGAGCAGACAATTTTAGGAGTATAGCGTGTTCGATAACAATTTATAACACATTTTACTGTATGTTACTTTTATTCCCACAACCAATCATTGGCGCGGTTAGCAGGCGACTGCTTTTCCCGCTCACGTACATATATATAATATATATATCATAATATAAAATTGCAAACTCCACACAATCACCCAGACGGTTAATAATCTCAAATGTCTCATTTGTGTTGCGGGGTTTTAAAATTGTATAGTTAAAATGTCAAAAAAACCCAATAATGCATACATGGTGTTATTAATCGTCAATGATTTAATGAAAAATATTGCAGTCTGTAGATTTCAGTATTTTAATAAAATTAACGAAATATTGAATATCTACAATTCCACCCTGTATGTGATCCGTATGTAACTGAATATATTCTGTGTTTACTTGTTATTATTCAGAAGTAACTTTTGTTTATCGTCTTAATTTTCTAAAATATGTCATAGTACTTATTGTGTGTGTCTAGTCTTGGTAATGTGAAGAATTAACTGAACGTATCGAGGGTATAAACTTAAACTTAAGTACGAAATTTTAAGGTTTCAATTACTCAATTTTAAAATTTTAGGGACAGAAATACCTAAGATTTTTTTTTATGCTAGATATCGACAGACGAGCATGAGGTTCATGCGTTGTCGACCTACTTTCTACTTCTAGCATTCGGAAATCCATAGACTGAAACCAAATCACGGATTTTCCATCTATGAACGGTGGTTCGTTACCTGGTCGGAATTTCGATATTCCTCTCACCCGATTAATACCCGAAGTTACCAGACGTGGGGAATACATGCTTTCAGAAAATAATAAATATATCGTCCCGGTGGTATTCGAACCCACGACCCATCGATGTGCACAGCAGATGTTCTACGCGCCAACGAGCCCGTCAAAATATTTCACATGTGATAAACAAGGATATATAATATTACAAATATAACGACTATATTCTATGTATATCTTATTTATTTATGTATCTAAACTTTTAAAATTGAATGTATTAATACTTAAATTTCATACTTATTGTGTTTTCGATTTGTACCCTCGTATTATCATGTATTTAGGTTTTTTGTGTGGAATTGTGTCGTCTTATGGATATTACGTATTAATACTTAATTATAATAAGTATTAAAAAAATACCAATATTTAATACACGGTATATTTCAATTTTTTTATTTTAAGATCCTTTTTGGCTGAATAATTAAAACCTAGTTTCATATTTTAAATTATTTATTATTACTTAGTTCTTGCGTTCATTGCCCGCAGCACTACCGAGATACACTACCAGTAGTAAACAAACAAGATATCTTGTTCCCCCCTTAAATTAATATTCTAAATAGTAGAGAGGAAAAATATGCAAGGTACTACTGTTCCTACTAGTAAATGAAGTAGCTTGGTAGTGCTGTAGTGGTGGTAATTTGAAATTTAAATTGCGCAGACCAAAAAAACACATTTTATTTTTTAATTAAGTATTTCGTCGTTGCGCCTGCCAAATTCCATATGTGCATTTTTTGATTTTTGCACAAAAAATAATCTTCGTTTTATTCTCTATGTGTTACTAAAATCCTTTTTGTGATATTCGAACTGGAAACGAGTTTATCTAACTCCATATGTGTTTTGACCGCTAAGAAAAACTCCGTATATGAAACAATAATACGTTTTTCGTTGTCCCAAAACTAAACAAAAATCACAAATGGAACTTGTCAGGCGCAGCGACGATTTGTCATATGGTCGTATATTATATGTATGATCAGTGGCGAGACCACCATACAAGCCCAAAGCCTGGCTTGCTGACTAACGTAATACGTGTTTATATGTAATAAATATAATTATATCGTCATGATCGTAGAACAACGGCGGATCTGCAAAACGGCTACTTTACAGGAAAGCGTTTTAAAGATTGATAAGTCGTTTTTTATGCATAATTAAAACACGGCTAATCTTTTCGTGTTCAAACTCGGCAATATTATGTTTGGTGTCTTTTTAATATTAATTTTAAACTGATTACCGTGGGGGGAGGCCGAGGGGACGACGTAGTACAATGAAGGTATAATACGCGTTTTTGTACTGCGTTGAAAAAACAGAATCGCTGGTATTCTAGGCAATAACTTGATTGTTTTTATCAAACTCCAATTTTTTGTTTGTTCTGTTGAAAATTGACATTTTTTAAAGATTTTTATACAATAAAACTAAAATCGTAAAAAATCAGAACTTTCGTTCTACGAGCATGACGATATAATCACGTTAAGGGTATTATTATTTTTCTTTTACGGTTGCATTCATACTGCAAGCCGGGCTTTTGTGTTTGTCTCGCCTCTGATGATGATAACTTCATACAAAAAAAGATAAAGTAATACGGTACTGGACTATGGTATAAGAATTAAAATACACTTTTGTTGTTAAGTTATACATTTTTTGTTTATGTATTGTTATAATGAAGCGTAAGTTATAAAGTCCTAGAGGTTTTATCTCGTGCTAGAATATTTAGAATAGTGCAATAATTTTACATCGGTATTTTTATAGATACACCTTAAAGTACATCATGTATTACTTAATAAAGTGTAAGACATTGGTTTGCATTATTATTGATTATATAGTCCAAACAAATTCGAGTTTTGCTTAGAGTTTCGGTGGTAATTTTGTTTTCGATTCGAACTCGTTTTGAAGTTGCTCAGCTAATTCGACTTTCGATCGATACATCATTTGATAATGGGATAATTACAATGAATCTGAACCAGTTAGAACTATAATAATGACTGTCTTGATTTTATTCCCACGACTCTGTTATCAACTTATCATACAAAAGATCTTTTCAATTTAGTTAGGGTTTCTCGATTGTTTTTGAAAGTTCAGCACATCGTGTATAGTACAATTTTATTACAATTTGTTCTAAAATATATGACTATTAAATCTCAATTTTGAGCCATACTTTGATCGGGCGCTAGTGTAGTATTGTTTTAGTATTCGCCCAGTTTTACTGGTACAATAGTTTGCATCCCATCCAATAGATGGCGCTGTAATAAATGTGTGTGTCACATCGTCTAATAATTGCTACCGTGCGCGTACGCCTTTTACTTCCTTATACCTACCTACTGATAAGATTACATGTATTTATGAATGTAAGTTGAATATATTAAATATAATAATATATGCTTCCTTTACTGGTGCATATTAAAAATATTAATAATGAATCTAATGTTATCAATTAATTATGTTATCAATTAACTCATAACATTAGAAAACTTACAAAAGCTACACCCACAAACACCCAATTATTAAAATAAATTAAAAATTATCCATACAATAACAAATAATAATAATTAATTACTTATTTCAATAAATAAATAAATAAAAAAAAAAAAAAAAAAAAAAAATAGCATGCACTACACTACAAGTTACAACTAATATATTTAAAAATAAACCACGTCATCCCACATCTCATAGTTTATTATTGTACTGGGGGTCCAAGATACAAGCTTGCTTAGTTTGGGCCCCAAATCTATTGTATAAATAACTTGTAATTTTAAATATGATAAATAAATAAATAAATAAATTAAGAACAATCATAACTATTAAGTACCTATGTTGTGACTTTAATATCTAATATCAATTATTTTAAATATACAATATTATTTTTATAAGAAGTTTACAAGTTTCTATATTCCTTAAGAACATTAACAGTATTTCTAGTTTTAATATTTTTTTCTTAATTCATGTTTCGACTTTTCGTATAATAAAAGTTAAATTTATTTAGCGGTATAACTTTTAAAATTAGGTAGAAATGCTGTTAATATTTTAATAAAATTGTTTTTCTAAAAAGACTTCCGTACATAACCACAGTGATTAGCGCATAAAACAATGTAAAGTAGCCGGTAAATCAAGTCTAATTGTCATTTTTGCATTTTATCCGAGATCACGTTGATCATATCAACTCATTTAGAACTGCGCACTTGTATGGTCTCGCTGCTTGCATCATTATTGCGGAATTATCTATCCGAGGCCACATTTCTTTTGAGGTGATCAAGTCTTTTCAATGAAGAAATATCTCTTTTAGCGTTTAAATTAACTGCAGATTTTTTACAAATAAAAATTGAATCAAAGTACCAAAAATAAAAAGTAAAGTATGTATACGTATTAGAGTGATTCAAAAAATATAAAAAATATTTTTTTTTTGAATCACCCTAAAACCTATACTATCTAGGGAATAAACAAATATATAGTGAGCTAGAACGTAAAATTAATTAAGACTGCATTTGTATGTGTTCAACTTGACTGTACTAAATTTTATCAAAAACGGTTCACCAGCTTAGAGAGTATGACAGACGTTAGTACATATAACATTGATTCCCATGTTTTGTAATGTTGTTAATAGGGATTAGTTCGCATATGTGATTAAAGTACCTATCTAATGGACACACAGAACACTTCATAAAAGGTAATTAAATGTTCTGTGAATGGACATATAAAACTAATTCTTTAGTATTTTTATGTCATTAATTGTTACAAAAACAGTACAATCTACTATATAAAAATAAGTCGGGTTTTCCTTCCTGACGCTATAACTCCAGAACGCACGAACCGATTTCCTCGGTTTTGCATTCGTTGGAAAGGTCTCGGGCTCCGTGAGGTTTATAGCAAAGAAAATTCAGACAAATTTCAACAGAAAAGCGGGAAAATTTCAACAGAAAAATGGGAGAACAACGTCTGCGGGGTCCACTAGTTTATTATAGATACAAAAACTTCCCACGTCAAAAGAAATAAAAGAGTGAAAAACTCACTTCTTTTTTGGAAGTCGGTTTAAAAACATAAAAATTAAAAAGTACCGTCAGAAAACCATACTTCTGAACTAAGTTATTGTGTATGGCGTCTTTTAAAACCCTTCTGCGTCAAAAATGTATGCAACTACCTACAATGAAGTTAAGATACACCTCTTATTCCATATTTCAAGTTGTAGTTTCATAAACAAGAATAAGTTTCTAAAGATGTTTGGCAATCTTAAAACTAGAGGGCAGTACGTTTAATATATTATTGCTACCTGGTCGGTAGTATCAGAATTGGACGCTGTTACGCAATACAGTGTCAACCCACAAAATGACATTTAAATTTTGATACCAATCGCTTCCTTATGAGCTGCCGGCCTAGCATGACAAGCGCGACAAAATTTTGTCTACCGTTTTCTCGTGCTTTAATGTCGATTAAAACAAGACCCGAAAGAAATAAAGCGATACGACTATCGCTTTATTTCTTTCGGGTCTTGTTTTGACATGACAATTACATTTAAAACTTGACTTTTAATATCAAAAACAGATATGTTTATCGATCGAGATATCTTTTCTATCAAAATTGTCGATGTCGAGATATAATATTTCGAGATATCTTACATCTAAGTTTGTCTTCTCTCGTCCGCGACATATCTCGTGGCGGTCATGCTAGCCCGGCTGGACTACATATCATTTTAATAGCAAAAATATTGAAAAAACTTACGGGCACGAAAACAACTTAACAATAATGCACTAAATTCAATTACTTTGATTGCTACCAAGAAAACGATATACATTTAATTGAATAAAAATTATTACAAAAAAATATATTATTTCTATTATTTTTTAAAAGAAATTTTATAAAACCTGATTAAAACTTCAAACTCAATTTTCTCAAAACGGCAACCGTGTGGTTTGACACTGTATTGTTTAACAGCGTCCAATTAAACGGTAAAATTTATAACAATTAGAATACTAACAAATATAGCAACAATCGGCTACTTTTCAAAACTGCCGGGTTATACACGATCTTAAGGAATGCTACGACTTACGAGTCTATTGGTCCGCGCTCTGACAAGACAGTATTCCGTTCGAGACGGTCGTGAGTTGTCACGTTTTACGCATGCGTGGCCGACATTTAAATAAGAAAAGTGTTTTCCCGCGAAGGAAATCTTGAATAACACAAAAACATATTTAAATAATCAGTAATTATAGTGAAGCTAAGAAAAAATTGTGTTTTTAAATTTTATACGCAAACAAGAATCATCTCATTTCATATTATTTTTCGATTTTTTATTATTTATATTGAATGTGAGTGACGATTGGTGTTTTATCGGATTCTTATTGGAATGGTAAGATTTAGTAACGTACTTTTTTATTTGTTTTTTTTTTAATATACCTGTTTTCACAAATGTATAAGTTATTATTCATGATGTCATATTTATTTAAAATACTTATAATTTATTTTAAATACGCATTTATTATAAGTTGTACTAAAGTTGTTGAATGATAATAATTATAGAAAGAATTTGTTAGCTTATAGATACCTACTTTCTAATTCAAATTTAATCACGACTCTTGAAGGTCGGAATGAACAAGTTATTCTGACTCAGAAATACTATCGTTTTATTTTTTATATACTCAATAAGGATACCATTATACAGGACAATTCATATAAATTGTTTGTTTACGCATTTTTTATTTAATTATGTATGTAACTTGCTTGTTTACGCATTTTTTATTTAATTCTGAAGGTTTTAAAGATTTTTTAGTGAGGAAGACTATACATAATGTATTGGTATATTTTTTAAGAATTTCAAATATATTTACCATATACCTACATATACGAGTATATAAATAAATTCTATATGCTTACTACATACTATTGTAGAGCACTGAAAAACAACTTTGTTGTTCAAACTTTTGTCCTATTTATATTAGTTTCGAAGATATTAGCGAAAAAATAAACATTAAACAGTATTTGATTTCAGTCCTTATTTTTAAACAAAAAACAAAGACCGACTTCAAAACTATAACTACATAATATAGTATGTACAAACATAAACTAAGAAGAAAAAAAATATTTTAATTACTTTAAAGCAAGAGCCTTAAAGGACAATGGACAACATTGTTGATACTTATATGTAGGTATATCTATTTAATATTTTTCGAACAGTTATGTTTGAAGTCGGTGCCAACTGTCCTTCTCGGCTGGATAAAATGTATATGACTTAACAAACAAAAAAAAGAATCATTGATTATGTCTTGTTATATATATAAAGTCCTTGGTCTTGTCTTAGTTTTTTTATGTCGATTATCGACATCATCTGTCATGAGGTTCACTTGATGGTAGGTGATACCTAAGCCACAGAGCAACAGTCAATGATGCGCTGTCGACCTAATTTTAATTCGAGCATTCGGAAATTCTACATTATGCATAAGCCACTGTTTATCTTTACGTCTTGATGTTCTGACGGGCTCCTTGGCTCGTTGGGTAGCACAGCTTACGTTCTGATCGGCCACGAGTTCGAATCCCGCTGGGATGACATTTATAATTTTCTTTACTATACATGTTTTACGACGTCGAGTCACCTCGGGCGTTAACCACTGGTTATAGAAAGAATAACCGTGAAGTGCATATAGCGGTACCAGTTTATGGACTTCCGTATACACAACGTAAAGAAAATAGGTCGATAGCGCATCGTTGGCTGAGCTCCTGTGAATGATATAACCTATTACCTGACTATCTACAATCAAAGGTTTTTTGGAAGTTAAAATATTTTGACTCAATAAAGTCAAGATTGAGTTTCTCATTTCTTCTACAACTTTCGTATTATGTAAGCGTTTCGTTTAAAAACTGGACACGCCTTCGAGTTATTATAAAATATAAGTAGCATTACACAATATCACCTATGACAAAGTATTATGGTAATTCTGCCTATACTGACCTGGATATGCAGTTTATAATTTGAATTCAATGTTATGCAAAAAAAACGATATATATATATATATATATATATATTATGTATATATCTACTGTCAAAAACTTTAAAAATAATAAAATAAACTTAAATATAATTTTCCGTTTTAAAAAAGGTATATAAGTTTTTGGTGTTTCCTGGTGTTGACTGTTATCATAAAATAAAAGAAAGAAAGAATAAATATTATATATAAAACTAGTAGACCCAATAGACGCGACGTTGTCCTACATGAACATTGGTTTCAAATAATAATAGTCATCCAGGGGCCAAACATAAAAATTCCATCAAAATCGATCCAGCGGTTTAAGAGTAGTTTAGTGATATACACGTTAGGGTGTCCCTTATTTTTCAAAGTTTTAAATTTCTAACGCATAGGTCTTAGTTTTGTTCATTTGCCTCTAAAACACTCGGAAATAAATTTTTACCTTATTTGGAGTACGATAACCCGTGCCGAATTGCATCGAATTATGTTCATACATTTTGCGCGGTAGTAGGGGTGCGTATTCGCGGTATTTGTCATTTGTTCTCAATTATTCCCGCGATTAACATGAATTGTTTTACATTTAAAAGATGGCAGTGGAATTAAGAAGAAATAAAAAATATATTTTCTTAGTTGGTGACGTAAATTATCAAATAACGTGCGCAAAGTTACCGTCTAATCGTCAAGTTTTTGCAGAAATTCAGATTAATGATTCTTTATTCTCATAATGAAATAAATAGTACTTTTTTAACATTCGCGAAGTTAAATTGACTGTTTGTGAAAACGCTAATCTCGTCATTCGGGAATGTATTACATTTTGGGAAAAGCTATAATAGAATCCCTACCAGAGCTATAACTGTGTAAAAAAACATTTTTGTGATACAAACATAGAAGACTTTATAATACAAGAACTGCAAAAAATCATTAGACGTGACGATTATCGGGAACTGACTGAACTATCTAATATTTTCTTAGGAGGAAAAAAAATTAAACCTCCTGGAGCGCTGCATCAAGCAAAGTGGATGGTTAGAGCTATTTACTCTCTCTAATCTCGAATGAATCTCTCTAACTCTTTAAAGATATGTTTCTTGCAATCCCATTTCGAAATTAACGCCGAGCAGTGGCGGATTTACCAGCAGGCTGTGTAGGCCTGAGCCTAGGGCGGCAGATTTTTTGGGCGGAAAATTTGGAGACCAATTTTATTTTTACGTGTCTTATGGAAATCAAAAAGAATTTTGTAGAACGTTTTATGATGTCATTCAACGAAATATCAAACTTGTATAAATATCCTAGAGCAAAACACCCAGGTCGCCGCCCCGAACCAGTAATCTGATTCTATATACTATATTAATTTAAGAATAGAAGTAGTTAATAGCCTACACCTCGGAAATGTGTAAATCCGCTACTGACGCCAAGGATAAACGAGCACTTCAAGAAGTCGGTTTCTTAATTGCGGTTATATATGTGAAACCATGGCTGGGATGTAGTCTGGTAGTGAAGACACCAAATCAAGATTTGTGATTTTTAATGGGGCTATATGAAAATGTTGACAAAAAGCAGCCCTGAACAAACCAAGGTGAACATTTTAGTGAACTTACTAAGAGAAAGTTCGTATGATTCTGGGAAGAGATACATTTCATCTGAAGAAGATATGTCTATCTAATTATTTGCATGGTAAGTAGGAATATAATACATCGTTCTATTTTTTAATACTTTTTTTAATAAATTGATAATAATACTGCCTTATTTATTGTTGCAGGAAAATCATTAAGTGATTTTCTGTCTGTCAAGAGCACCAATTTATTTTCTCGATTAAAAATTGTTAAAAATTTCCTCCAGAGACCCGTGTCTACATGGGATGAAGATTTTATCTATTTCGAGGCAAAGAAAAAAGTGCTTTCTTTAAGGGGTTAATAATACAGCTGAAAATCTTACATAGCAAAGGAACAGCAAAAGCAATGTTTGCTACGCTGTGTTCCTGAACATAGAAATCTGTTTCCAGACTGTAAAAAAGAGACTCATAAAATAAAATATTCTTATTTATCTGTAATTTTATCTTCTTTTAATAAATATTTTATAAAATTTAAATATTTCAATTGATTTAGCTACCATAACCGAAAGGATTAAAAACAGCAATTTTCAAAATCTTCAGAGGTCTATCGGCACGGGTTAATGTTGACGTAGGAAGATAAAATTTTATATTTAAGTAAGTCTGGGTAGTTTAAAAAAAAATAGGGGGTATGCATTTCGATATCAAAAAAAAAAATGTTTTCACCCATATAAGGGACACCCTAATACACGTACATAATAATTAGAATATTGTTATGATTTTGATGATTTATTTCTATATATTAACCTTATATAGATAATAGAAAATTTATAAAATATCCTAGATCAATCAAATTGCTGACAAGGCTCTTAGAAGATAATACCTTCCCCTTCATTGATGACCCCTACGTAAAGTTAGAATTAGTGCTGTATATAGACATGCTTCTGGTTCTTGGAATCTTGTTACAATAATTACTATTGCGGGTTTATTGCATAAACCTTTCTCACGGTGTAGTGTTGTCTTTCTCTTTATTACCAGACTGTACCAAGATTCAAATATTTCGAGCGAATATAGTAGATATAACTGTATAAGTAAGATTACAGAATATATTGGGCATGATAGTCTTAACGTCTCGATTTATGTAACCTTCCATCCAACGATTATAACCACATATACGTGTCTCTGAATCCACAGGATTCATTTTGAGGCAATGACTAAAACCATAATAATCTTAGAAATTCTACGAATATCGAATATGTAAGTTAGAAGCATTTAATATGTATTTTTTACTGACGTTTATAAGTGTACATTGTGTTACCTAAATGAATGAATCATTTTTGAATTTGAATAAAAAAGACCGATCCTTAACCACTTGTGCCCGCGTCGCTCTTGACATTTTTTATATAAGTAGGAATATTTTTAAACGCCTTTCGCTTCTTTTCCATACTCTTTAAAAAGTGAACCCAACAAGTTTGTAATATTTCATGAAAACGTTTAAAATTTGAATATTAAATAAAGTAGGAGTAAATCGTCTATAATAATAAAGGTACATAGCTCTTAAGTACGAGTAGATCTATTAATCCAATTATTTATTGTAGCCTCTATGAAGGCTTTAATGAGTGCGTGATGCCATACGTTAACTAGTAATAAAAGCAAAATGTCAAATAAACATAAACGATGGATGAGAAAATGTACATTGTTCCACGTGCTAGATACGTGCCGTCATTCGTATGGAGGCACGTCCGAGGTTTCACCGTTACCAATGAATTGACAATTGACATTAGAAATCAATTACGTGAACTTAGCTTCACTCATGGCAAATTTTAGATGTTTTTTTGGAGTAAAAAGCAATAAAGTAAAAGTATTATCTAAGGTTACATATTTTCTTCATACCAAATTGAATCGTCTTTGTAACCGACCGAGGCAGCTCAGTGTGCGATGCGTTTAGCATCGGGTTAGTCTTGGGTGCATTAGTCTTGGGTTCAAATCTCGGGGAAACAAGATTTTAAAAATGTTTCGATCAGGCAGGACACAGAAGACTGTTTAACTACTTGCCTTAGTAAAATGACCGCCCTTTGGAATTCACTTTTTTATGTGTAAGTTTGATTCGGGGTATCTCTCTCTTTTTCCAAGGGTTCTGGAAATTTTAAAGTTTATTATATCTTTGAGTTCCGGATGCGTGAAGAAATATGTTAGTTGTCTACGTCGCGTTATTTATTGGTGTCCTACCCGCCTAGCATGACCATCAATAGATATCTCGCAAACGAGTAAAGACAAACTAAGTTATAAGATATCTCGCTATATTATTATATATTGACATCGACCACTTTGATAGACAAGATATCTCGATCGACTTTTGACATTAGAAGTCGATTTTTAAAACCTCAAACTCGTCTCGTCGTCTCGAAACACTTGAAGTCATTTATACAAAAACACATAACACGGGTCAATTTTCTCTCTATATAAGGTAGAGTAAGCCGGCAGTCGATTGTCAGCCATGAGAGTCGTTAAGAAAACATAAACATTGTTTTCTGAACAATATATGGGAATCTTGCTGATATTAATGGTCAAAGGAAATTGTGTAAACGGAATCTATTTATTTCCAATGCTGCCTGGTTCATTGATAACAGAATATTAGATTAGAAATTAATCCATATAGCTTCAATAAGATAGTAATATTGCGCTCCGGACTTTTTAAAGCGACTTTCTTTTTATTACACTATATTTTTTTAAATGCAACAAACAGTTTTGAATACATTTAATTACTATAAATTACTCTTAGGCACGTAAGTGTGTTGAAAATTATAAATCTCTTTTTTAACCTTACCAAATTAATTTTAATCAATTTTCATATTTAACAATATTACTAGGGAAATGCGGTTTATATAAGAATAGAATAGAATAAAATTTATTCAGATAAAATCACCAAACATACAACAGTAACAATAACACAAAAAGCAAAATTACAGACCATAAGAATCAACAAAGTTACAACTGCAATAAATGGTGACCTCCGAATTGGAACAACAGTATACAATGCGACCCAAACACTAATTTTCAGTGGCTCCCTGGGAGGGTTGGTGCGCTGACATTCTGGCTGTCAAGTATTTGTATTATTCGAAACCCAAAACCATGACGAATAGAATTGTCGTTCGTTAGAAGTTTGGATTTCGTGAAGAAATAACAATTTGGGTGGATTTTAACTTCTTATAGGTAACTACCGAGCTAAGATTAGTTCTAAGTATACTTAGTAGATAACATAAAGATAATTTCCAGCAACCTCTATAACAATGTATCAGAATCAAGACAATAGCCCAAGATAGCGATACTATTGTCCGACGCTATTTACCGACTCAGCCGCGTGGTACGGCCACAATAGACAGGATGGAATCTATTTGACCACATGCGAGTGATGGTTCAGTGGTTAAAACACTTCATTGAAGATCTTGTAGGTACATTTTTTTTAGATTATCCGATAGTTCGTAGATATGTTTATTTTTTTATTTTGGCCTTTAGAATAGTTAAATGGTTTGAAAGTCAAAACTTCGTGTAATGAGTAGATAGAAGAGTAGTTAATTTTCGATTACTTGTTTCGTCTTCTCTATGAATTATAATGCTCAAAGTAAATAGAAATAGGCCTGTAATGCATCGTCGACTGAGGTCCTATGCTAAAGTATTTCCTATCAAGTGTGCTACGCTTATCCCTTATCTGCCTCAGACTTATGCAGGATGATGGACTTGAATATACCGAAGACTCAAGTTAAAGTAAATAAATATCTATTAAATAATTATTAATATAAATATTTCATATCACGGTGTTTGTGGTCACATTCCTCCGAAATGGCTGGACTGAAATATATGATTTTTTAATGTATATTTGGTATGTATAAGAATAGTTCCTAAAGTATATTGCATTCCGTGATTACAGTTGTATTTCTATTTTATTGACAATTTTTTTATTTGACATTATTGTAAATATATCTATAACCACAAATTTTCACTTCGTCCAGCGAAGTGGGCACTGGTCAACTAGTAGTATATACATATATAGTAGTAGTTTATATAAAAATAAGTCGGGTTTTCCTTCCTGACGCTATAACTCCAGAACGCACGAACCGATTTCCACGGTTTTGCATTCGTTGGAAAGGTCTCGGGAAGGTTTATAGCAAAGAAAATTCAGGATAAATTTCAACAGAAAAGCGGGAAAATCTTTTTTCTTTAAGAATAATTATATAATTTCGAAACCAAAATTGTGGCAGAACAACGTCTGCGGGGTCCACTAGTAGTTTATATAAACTCCCTATATTAGTTAAAAACACATAAAGTACAGCAATTTCAACCGTAAACCACAAAATAGTGATATAAGACTCACTCCACAGAACTACCGCACTGTAGCCCAAAGAATGAACGATTGTGAAATATTACCACAGCGAGTGCAAAGACCTTATTGGAAATGAATGTTATTTATTAGTTTCGCTTATACTTCATTAAAGCGGACACAATTCTAAGCCATTATAGGCTTTAATTAAACCTTATAACGTATAAGAAAGTAATTTAATAAGTCGCTGCCAAAGAATGCAGTACGCGAAATAAGAATGTAGAGCAGTTTATTTGGAGGCGATTGTGTCATACTTTTTGGCTTTACTTGAACTTGAGTTTAGCTTTGAATTGTGTAAGGACGGCCACCTCAGCCATGTATACGTGTGTTAATCCGCTTGGGGCATATTTCTATCCGTTTCAAACAAGAGTGAAGCATACGCTGATATGTTTTTTTATGTTAGATATCAACAGACGAGCATGAGGTTCACTTGATGGTAGGTGATACCTCAGCCACAGAACATCAGTGAATGATGCGCTGTCAACCTAATTTTTACTTCGAGCATTCTAAAATTCATGACTCAGATTCAGACTGAAACCGAAACGCGCAATATACACTTCGTTACCCGGACGGAATTTCGATATTCCGTTCATTGCCTGAAGTTACCAGACGTTGGGAAATAATGCTTACAGAAAATTATAAACATATTTTCCCGGTGGGATTGAAACCCACGACCCATCGATGCGCACGGCAGGTGTTCTACCGAACGTGCCAACGAGCCCGTCTAAAATAATGAGTGAAGTATACACTGATATATATTATATGCTGGTCAAATAGCTTATTATATAACAAATTGGAATAAACTAATAATCTATACATATAATAAAAGAGTAGGATCGAAATTACGCTTCACTAAATATTTTTACCAGAAATTAAGAGGGGTGATAAAAGAAGGGTAGCAGAATGCATAAATGCAATTTTTAAGATTCTTGTCTGTCTGTCTGTCTGTCCGTCTGTCTGTCTGTCTGTCTGTCTGTTTGTTCACGCTAATCTCCGAAGATACTGAACGGATTTTCATGCAATTTACACAAATATATTAAGTAAAGCCCGGGGCAACATATAGGCTTTGTTTTATCGAAATCGGTTCTCAGAAAGAAAAGTTGTCATCATTTAAAAATAATTTTAAAGGCACCATATCACCAAATTGAACTTTTTCGAATTGTCAGATGTCAATCACAGTTTGATGTGTAAATGAAATACTTTGATTAATTCGCCATTTCCGATATATGTAATCGTAGAATAGTGGATATGCAGCATTGACATAGTATTAAATAGACTTCAGGTCGCATACAAAATTCGCGAAAAAAGTGTACCGATTATTTAAGCCACACCCCTTGTCAAATTTTGAAAAAATGACACTGCTCAATGGGAACAAAGAAAAGAGTGAAGTCGAAATATGATTTTATTAGTTACCAAAATATATATATTATATATATATTTATACATATCTATGTATTATACATACACACTTGACTAACTTCGAAGACTGGTATTATTAGTATAGTTTATGAAACACCAATGTGTAAATTATCATTTATCTAGTAGGGTACAAATACTATAATATATTTGATAAACAATAATATAATGTTTTAAATAAATAGTAATTCGTATGTTAAATAATAATATCCGCAAAATGTTCCGAATATATACAGATTGGAATATTTTCTTTTCCGTTTTAGCGTGAAAGCGTAACAAACAAAAAAAAACACTTTTGCATTTACAATATTACTAAGGATGCTTATCCTTAGATAGTAAGAGTTATTTTAGTACTAATCTACTCCATGCATCCACTATTCTGTTACACAATAGTATGCGCATGTGTTGGCCAACCTTGGCCAAACATTTGTAGCGTTCATTTAAAACAGATAATTTTGTTCAAATTTTCAATTATTTGTTAGTTTGAAAGCTTAAAATATATCTTATTTTATATGTACTAACCAAAAATAAGACTCCGTCCGTAAAATTGTTTTTTCGGGAATTATTTTCGCAATTTTTGAAGACAAACTGCGTCATTGTGAAACGTCTTAATATTGGCCGTGCTTGAAGAGAACTAAACAAAATAGACTCTCACATTTCAAGTGAGCCGATATTTATCGGCACGGATTTTTTGCGTCGACCCGATATCTAGTATATTGTTGATCGAAGATATGCAGGCCCATTGCGTAACTTAGATGCGAGTTCGAATCTGAAGTTGAACGGGAATATTTTTTTTTTGTATTATTTTTTTTTATTTTTTTAAAGAACTATATTATAAAAATAGAAAATGTATTATTGAAATATTATATGAAAAGGTATTTCTTATGAGATCGTTTATTTCACCTTTTCATCCATCCTTTCTCTACAGAATTACGATTATTCGACATTGTTTTTATTGCTTCTTAAGGACTGTCTTCGTATCTTTTGTTGTCTTCCGCATTTAGCACCGGAAACCCGAGTAGGAATCCCGGGAAAAGGGAATTTAAAAAAAATGTCTCAAAATGAAAATGATCAATTAAATGAAATAAATATCGAGGTGGATACAGTATCTTCACCACTAATTAAATTTATAAAAAAAATAAGTAAATTTCTTTAAAGTCAGGTTCATTTTTTCAACAATGGTATTTCTATTGAATTTCAAATCATACTTCGAACCCCAATCTCAACCACCATTAAACGTGTCGATAATATGATGCAAAAGCAACCGTCAATGACTAATTTGATAGCTCTTTCCCAAAAGAAATCACCAAGTACAGAGGATGGAGGATATGTCATTTGAAGAAAGCTTGCTCAAAAGCGAACCCCACGCGAACGAAGTCGCGGGCATCAGCTAGTATATCATATTTGTGTTTTAACTAAAGTCTATGCAACTATGAGTTCATTAAGAAGCGTGCAAGTGCAAGTAAGATTTTTTTTCTTGCCATCTGTGAGGAGAGAGCGTGCAGAATCTCAGGTACAGGTATAAACCAGATTGTATTTAACATATCCAACATAGCAACATAACTTATAAACGAGTCAGAAAACAAGAATCAAGGCATATCATTACTATTTTCAAAGTAGAGCTATAAAAACTGGATCACGTATATTATGATGACTGTTATTAATATTAAATCTTGCATACCTACTCGGTCAAAGTCAACTGCTCAATTAGTTTCCTTTATTTCATATTCTTAAATTAATTAATAGGATTTTACATAATATGCTAAGTACTTTATATCGTAAACAAAATCAATAGATATTACATCCTTAGGATATTATTATCGTCATATTTATTAAAATAATAAGCAGTTACATAGTATCGGCTATCGGCTGATGTAGTCTCGTAATAGATTCTATAAGGATATTTTTATGTGACTCTACGTCTCTACACTAGAATACTTAGAAAATACATATATTTTGTAAGTATCCTCACGTTTGGTAACTTCTGGCAGGCAACGGGCCCGGGCGAGAGAAATGAACAAGGAGAGAATAATAAACGAACGAACCCCCATTCATAGATGGAAAAACCATTTATTTCTGCCTTTTGAGATAAGAATCTCCCATAAATCCATAAATTGTATCATCCATAATTTTTGTCATATTTTTATTGAATTGAATGTTATATATTGCCCTAATGATATATGTATTTAGTAACTCGTGTAATGTTCTTACGACATCAGCACATTAACTGGCTCGCTGGGTAAATAATTTCCGTCTTAGTTTTTTTTTTGTGTCAAAGAATATTGCGACAAGAAAGTACATAAAATATGTATTGAGTATACTTATAAATCAATCAGGTTTCCAGCTATTTTTATCAGTGTTATGCAATAAATATTAGTGCAAACTTAACGCAGAAAGATAACTATATATATATTGAAAATAAATAACTTAAATTACCTTATATAATTATTTATTATCTTATTTATCACTCCGTTTCGAATGACTTGAAGTAAGCTTGATTACGAGCACACATATTTTCAATCTGAAAAAAGTTTATATTTGATTGTATACTCTAGAAACTAAAGACAATTCTTTAACATAATTACCTAACCGCTAACCGTTTTTCTCATTTTATTATGCTTGACACGGTGCTTTAGAATTTAAATTACCGGATCCCAGATGCTGTAGTGTCCAAATCATCATCCCTATTGAATTTCAAAAGCCTCGCGCATTTTTAGAATGTTGTTTTTTCTTTTACAATAAACAAGAATTCGTTGTCAGATTCTCGGTATAAATATGCAATGACATGAAATGATTTATTTTTTGTCACATAAATATATATGAAAAATTATATTTCGTCACAAAAGGCCCCAACTCAGCATTTTGCTGGCTGTAAACAAACAGCGCTGATTGGAACTCAGTTAAACATGTTCCCATTTAAATTTTTACGTTTTTTTATGTTAGATATCGACAGACGACCTTGAAGTTCACTTTGATAGTAGGTGATACCTCAGCAACAGAATATCAGTCAATGATGCGCTGTCGATCTATTTTTTACTTCGAGCATTCGAAAATCTATAGACTGAAACCGAAACGCGCAATAGCACTTCACGGTTATTATATCTATGAACAGTAATTCGTTACCCGGTCGGAATTTAGATATTCCTCCCACCCGTTCAGTGCCCGAAGTTACCAGAAGTGAGGAAGGCATGCTTATAGAAAATTATAAACATATCGTCCCGGTGGGCTTCGAACCCACGACCAATCGATGCGCACGGCAGGTGTTCTACCGAACGCGCCAATGAGCCCGTCAAAAATATGGTTCCTGACAGAGTGCCAAAACTGTAGTTAAACCTATATAGGTAAAAGCTGTTGTGTCTATAATTAGGAGTTTTATGGTCCAAGTCAGGTATATGTTTGTATGTATGCCCGCCCCGGTATGTGCCGTGACGCAACGGCGCGGCGTGCGGCCAGCTCAGACCGGTTTCGTCTAATATAATACGTGCCTCTTGCTATATAACAGCTATAATGTACAGCAAATTAAAGGCTTTGAAGATGATGTCGGTCATTGTTAGATTAAAACTTGAAATCTTTGATGAATCTTACTTTGCACGGCTGATGAACCAAAATAACTTGTTTTTTATTAATTAACACACAATCACAAAGTCGCCATCTATTCCTACGGAGTTGATATTTACTGTTCTATATTATGACAATATTGACTAACGGTGTCCTCTATTTTTTAGTATTATTTATTTATTTATTTTACACTTTTACATTAAAAACTTAACCTATAGAATTAATCTAAAAAACAGAAAGTACAGTAAGGCGGGCTTATTGCTCAATGCAATTTCTTCTAGGCAACCTGGATAGAAAGGAATTGAAACTTCAGATATAATATGTATGAAGTAAGTATATTTGATTTGGCGTTTTAGATTTTTAATTGCTGGAAGTCTCAAGTGTTGGAAAGTCTCAAACCACCTTCTCTATTGAAGTAGGTGAGGGTGTTTTTTAATTTCAATAGCCTCGCGTACTAGTCTGGGAAAGAATCTACTTTCTTTTGCAAGGATTTTCGGTTGGTCGAAACGTATGTAGTAACGGTTATATATATATAAGCTTATAACTTATTCACTGTGTAGATTTCAAATTGGTAAGCACATTTAGACACTGATGTATTAAGTAGATAGAAATATATACGTAGTAATCATCTTTGATAGTTATTGATGAAGCTATAACTCACGATCTATCCGTGGGATATTCCAAGGTCAAGAGGCTGTCTTGGAATGTACAAGAAAACATTATCATTTTATTATATACAATAAATGTCCAATAATATGTTTATCATGATTTAATTACTTTATTTATGTATTGGCTAGATTAACAGGTTTTAAATTTAAGTTTTGGATTGCTGTAGACGAAGCTTGCTTAGTGATATCACATAGGGCATAAATCAGTTATGTGCTATTGACCTATTTTTAATTCGAGTTTTTGGTATTCTATTCTGAAACCGTTACTCGAAGTTCGAACTGTAATAATTAATGGCTTTTCGATTTATGCACGTTCATTTGTTTCTAATCGGTTGAATAATCAATATAGCCAGTAAAATGTGTTTAGAAATAATGTACTACTAGATATATGTCGGAACCGGCGGGACATGAACCCGCGATTCATTGTGACGCAAGACAGGTGTTATTCAACGCGCCCTTGAGCCCTCAAAGATAATCCAGCAGAGCTTTGGAATGGTATTCATATTTAGAAAATTAAAATACTGGGATACTAAAATAAGATCTACTTTGATAGTCATTATTATGTAGGTAGGTACTAAATAGATCTTTAGAAAAAATAACTTTAAATTGTTTTTAATCCGGTATAAAGTATTTTATTTAAATGTGTGATACTCGCGTTAATAAAAGACAATATTAAAATAATTTTAGTACTTTAATAAAGACATAATAAATTGCCATCTAGAGCAGCATTTTTATAGATACCTGGGGCCCAAAACATTTTTTTAATTAACTCTATTTTGTTACCCTGGGAATTGAACCGTCATGGGATCAGTTAAATAAAAAGCGCATTCTACTGAGCCATGACAGTGTTCTTCTAAAAAAAAGGTTTCAATGAAATACTTATCTACTATTCTAATAATAAAGTTTAATATTCTAATTAAAAACACTTGCGACAGCTGCTTAATAGCTTTTCAAGACAAAAGAGTTCAACGCGCACGTAGATTTATATATACATAACATTTTTTCGTAAGCAGTATTGCTTTAAATGCCTCTCGAAGCCTATTTCTATCAAGTGTGGCACGTATTAGTTCACAACGCGACCCACATTTAAGGACATTAGCAAATGCTTTAAACAAACTTTGTATTCTAACTCATCGATATGTAGCCTTGTGCCAGAATGCTATGGCTTGCAATACGTTATGTGTATTTTATTACGTTCTGTTGACAAATAATGACCATACATAACTTTAAACAGGATTTTAATATTTGTTTTGTATTAGTCTACCCCAGTGTGAGCTCACTTGATGGTACAAGATATCAATGTTGCGCTATTGACCTATTTTGTAACATGTTAGATCCGAAGGCATTCGAACCATCGACATGCATGGAACCCGAATTGCCGAATTGTTTATTTCCTATATGAAACAGTTCCAATTACCATAATTATTCCATGATATTTGGTAAAACATAATCTTGAAATACTTAGGTGTTTTTTTTGAAATTGTAAATATTATTACGTGGTATGTGCTATCTTTCGTAGTTTTTTTTTATGTTCGACAGACGAGCATGAGGTTCACTTGATGATAGGTGATACCTCAGCCACAGAACATCAGTCAATGATGCGCTGTCGACCTTCATTTTACTTCGAGCATTCGGAAATCCATACACTGAAACCGAAACGTGCAATATACGAGTTTTCCCATCTATGAACAGTGGTTCGTTACCCGGTCGTTATGTCGATATTCCTCCCAGACGATCAATTCCCAAAGGTACCAGACGGGGAGAAGACATGCTTACAGAAAATTATAAACATCGTCCCGATGGGATTGGAACCCACGACCCATCAGTCCGCACGGCAGGTGTTCTACCGTTTGTTATGAACATAATATAATATGACCTTTATTTAAAAAACCTACTCATTTATTTCAATACAACTTCGCTTCAATATCGCAGCTGATCTGTATTGACGGTAGTAAAAAAAGATAATAAATTATTCTTTAAAATCATTTCCTGTTACTAAATCAATTTATAACCTAATCACCATCTACAATGTAATGGTAGGCTTTCAATTAATGTTCACACAACAATCTGACACATCTAACCTTGGTGCTGTTTTGACAAGTTTATTATGCAAGGGAATTTGGTATCTTGTAATATATGCAAGCTTATTGTCAAGTGCATGTTATCTATCAGGTGCTTAAATAAAAGATATCACCACATTGTTAGGTGGCAGTTTAGATAGGCTTATAGATCGCGTGCAACGCTCATAGCCATATATTTATACTTAGCAAGTTTATCGAAACAAGGTGTAATCTCTGATATAGATGGTACATTTACAATTTTTTATTAAATAACTTTTTTTTTTCGCAATAAAATGCGATTTAAAATTTATATTATGTAAGCGGAGTAAGCGAAGCAAGCGAAGCTCCCATTGAGCGACTCTAATTGCATGTTTGTTTGAGCTACAGATTTGTAAAATAATCCCGAAACTTTTACGGCGCGCGTGTTTACGGACAGACTGACGGATGACAGCTGTTTGAATTGAAACTTCACAAAGTTTCCAAACGCCATCTATTTCTACAAAAGTGATATTTGCGTTGCATAATCAGTTAGGAAATACTCGTTTAAATGTGTGATATCGCGCTAACCAAACTGATTCGATTCATGCTCGCTAACCCGCACTCTAGCTATGTACTCGATAATTTACTCTCTCGCAGGTGGCCCAGCTTACGAAATACGAAGAGGAAGATAAACAAGGTTATCGGAATGTGTACGAGTAGTATATTCTTAATCTTTTTTTGCAAATGTAATTAAATACATAAATAAGTCAGATACTTACATATAAATACCTCCTCTTGCATTCCTCAATAACTGCCAATTGCGAATTTTTTAAGACCCAAGTATACTTACTACGTACTTTCATAGATGGAAAAACCGTGAAATGCACATTGCGCGTTTCGGTTTCAGTCTATGGATTTCCGTATGCTCGAAGTAAAAAATAGGTCGACAGCACATCATTGACTGAGGTATCACTTACCATCAAGTGAACCTCAGGCTCGTCTGTCGATACATGACATTAAAAAAAACTTTATGTTTATGTTTTTCTACTGTTTATTAATTGAGTACCTCTCTTGTTATAATAAAATACAGTTTTTGATTGAAATTGGGAAAGGTTTGGTTAGGAGCCTATTAAAAAAAAAGTAGTCTTCTACTAAAGGTTACTTATGTTCTCTCTCAAAAGTTCCATAGTCTCTCGCCGGCCTTGCAACTATTTTTGTGCAAATTTCTTTCTATTATTTTACTAGCTTGGACTAAAATCGCAACTTCCTTGGTGAATGTCTATGGCAAAATAAACAGATTGGTTAGGATGGTATTACATAATATAGTACAAGGTATTAAGAGGTATGCCGCAGCAAGTCGGACGAGGGCGATACATAACCTTACATACATATTGCCGTTTATGTCACAAATGTATGCTGCCTATAATTATGTGGTTAGTCTTGAATCAATCATTCCAAATTGCATATGCGATTGCGGCTTCTAGATTCTATATTTTTTACGGCTAAGAGCCTTATGCATAAACTAAGTATAAGCTGGAAATTGTTAAAGTATGTTTTTTTCTCGCTGTAATACTAAATTAATTTTAAATATTTGCATGATTTAGGGTTCAGCCAACGGGGCAGATGAGAGAAAGCCCAAAAACGCCATGAATTAACAAATGAAGTTGTTCACTTCATTTGTTAATTTCAAGAACGCGAACGTTCGGAACTTCAAGTAACTATTTAAGTTAATCTTATTTGCAATCAATTTAGTGTGGGAGGGTATTTGTGGGGAAAGGAATCTTCATAATTTTACAGTAGATACAATTAGTTAATACAGTAGTACTTGTGGTATGGTGGTTTTTTCGACTATGTGTTTGCGTGTTGTTCCAACGAAAATGTAAGTGCGTGCTAATATTTCAACATGCATAATGCTGATAGAGGACAAATCTTTGATTTTTGTCGTTTACTTTTTTTATTATTAATATAATTAATTCAATATGTCATGTGGAGCAATATGTGATGGTTGCAGCTCCTTACAAACATTTTGTAAAACAAAAACTTGGCAATTAAAAAGTGTGGCGGAGAGTTTATTGCCAGTTCTTCTCGTCCGTTCTACGCCCTTGATTTGAGAACTGGCAGTAAATGTAAAATTAGAAGCATTTAAATTTTTTATTGACGTCCATAAGTGTACATTATGTTACCGAAATGAATAAATGATTTAAATTTGAGTATGTACAGGATGAATTCTTGTGGGCATACGGGGTAAGCATGTATTTATGATTTTATGATTTTTTTGCAGTTTAAAATACTTGGCCTTTTTCTTAGAAGTTAAGATTGTGTTTTATTGTTAAATTAAGTTTGTTTCATTCAAATCCCGTTCTGAGAACGGACTCACGGGCAAACGCTAACGACAAATAACAATTTTTATCATTGTATTCAAAGATGTTCTCATCTTTACATAATGTAATGATTAATAACGAAATAAATCAACGCCAAGACTATTATGGTATTACGTCACCGAAGGCACGATATGCCGTAGGCGGCAAACAGAGCCGTCATCTTCAAGACAAAAACCTCACTATAATTTGCATGCCGGAGTAATTCAGCCTCATCCTGGCTCGAGAGGTCAATTATCCAACTTTTGTATCTAAAAAACAAGTTTTTTAATAATTTAATGCGTAGGTCGATGTATTAGACAATTTACATTGATTTCTCAATACCAGATTTCCAGTTAATATTAATATTACAAATCATCACGTATACCTTCTCATTTGACAAACAATATGTTACAACTTAAAGCTTTCTTTCTTTATTGCACTGTTTTCGTACATTTTTTAACAATAGCTAAGAGGTAATTAATAACAACATTGTAGAGGTGAGTCGTTGATGGTTATTCTGTTAACGAAATGCTAATTACCATCTGATAACCTGTTAAAAAAGCGTTAGCGACTAAGCATTGAATGTTCGTTCGAAAATCGTTGAATAAAACAGTTAATATATTTAACGGCTTTTGCGGTAAACGAAAAGCAGTTAATTCGTTAACATTAGAAAAGCAGCTAAAAAAAACTGCTTTTTGAATTAGGTAACGCCCACTCCTACAACATTGTGGTTTATGGACTCGCTGATAAGCAGCACTATGCAGTGCAGTGCCTTTGACTTTTATCACAGACCATTAATGGAACATGTTATTTTTATGATTTTGTATACGATTTTTCATAATATAAGACCAAATATCACTGAGGCCGCATCGAACTGGAGGTCAATTTGGCTGGAGTATAGCACTATTGATGTAAGAAAGGTTTCGTCAAATATAACTGACTTCAAGACCATTCGTCGGCCATTTGTTTTGTTTACATTAAAATTTGAACAAACTTGTACAGAAATTACAAAAAAAGCTTCTATAGGTAGATATTAACCAAAATAAGATTCAGATTTTGTTAAAATGTCTGTCTGTTGCAAAAGTTTATTTAAATAAAAATATGCGTAGGTTCAGGTTTTTGCACTCACAAAATGTGGTCTACAATGAGGACTACAGTTAGTAAAATATTAAATATGGCAACGACCATATATAGGCATAGACTTGACTTTATTTAAATACTAAATTTTACGACCTCATTGGCGCGTTGGGTCGTATACCTTGCATTCCGAATCAGTCAGTCAGTGCTCGAATCTCACCCGGGTTTCTCTAAAAAATATATAATTTTAATTTTATATTAAATGGATGGAAAGAATATCATCCGGGAAACAAACCATCGCATCAATGGAAAATTCCGCGTTTTAGTTTCAATGTTTCCGAATGCTCGAAGTTTAAAAAATAAGTCAATAGCGCATCATTGATTGAAATTACAATACAGATTATATTTTACAAACCTGTTCCTATGGCGTCTTAAGAGATATTTCTTAAGTGCTTAAAACCATTTCGTGTTCATTCCATTTTGAATTTTATTATCTCTTGCCGTTGTCATTTTATTTTTGTCTGCGTGAAGCTCACTTGATGATTGGTAAGCCACGCGACGCGACCTTATCCAATTATGTGCTGTCGCCCTATTTATAGATCGAACATTCGGAATATTGAACAATTAGCATTTAAAAACAAACATTTTTCGTATTTCCATAATAAAATAATACCTACCAAAACATTTTAAATATAAAAATTAATATAGCATCCTGAACTGGTTTTGTATTATGAAGGCAATTGAAAAGTTAGAATATTAAATTAAAAAGAAATAAACAATATATATAATATATAGTATAGACTATAGTATAGTCATTTTCCGCCGGTAAAACCACTTTGGATATAATGAATATTTTTTTTTAATTCTAATTGTTTTTCTATTAGCTAAATATATTTCAATAGATTTATTAATGACATCAGCTGTCACATAATGTCAAAGAAAACGTCAAAATATTAACATGAATACGAAGGCTAGATTAACGGTTTAAAAGAAAATAAGAATCTCAATATAGGTACACTTCTCGAGTCACTTCTATTTATTTGTTTTGATAACACAAATGTTATCATTTCAAATATCATGAACATAACCTATTTAACTAATGACCTATTTCGCATTCATTAACATCAGCCTCGGTGGCGCAGTAGGCAGCGCGTAAGTCTCATAATCTTAAGGTCGTGAGTTCGATCCTCACCCGGGGCATATCTTTTTTATTTTTCTTTTTCTTATTATTTTCTCTATAAAGGAGGTCATAAAACCAGTGTTACCACCTGTTTGTAAGTTTTGCAATAATGTACATTTTGTTACGACATAAACAAGTATGCAAATTAGTTCTAAACAATGAAATATTTACAGCCTACGTCTTACATTCGACCATGCTGCGGTATTAAATTGTGTTACAAGACTTCTGGTTTAATTTGTTTTTATATTGGCCGGCTATATTTCTGAAATTATATGAAGCAGTCCTTGACATATGATGTAGTATATTGTCATGATTGTATGATAATAAGATTATAGATTATGTTAAATTGTTTCTTGAAAATTATATATTTTTTATTATTATTTTTAACTTCCTTTACTTTTTAATACCGCATCCTCATTGCACGTGGCATTTGGCATCGGGGATTGTGGGTTCGAACCCAGAGGGAACAATTTAGAAAATAAAAATTTGATTGATTTTATATACCTGTTAAAATCATCAGTGAAATAGACACAAAAATGTGCTGCCCCATGGCCTTTTAGGGATTTGGGATTTCAATTTAGCTTTCTATAACGAAGGATTGCTTACAAGATATTATTTGGGTTTCAAAAATAAGATACATATTATATCATAACAAAACCAAATTACACCTATTTCAATAGTATGGTTACGAAAAATGTTTATTCTTATCAGTAGGCCATCTTTGACAAATTTTCAAACGGATGCTGAGTTGCTGTTAGCAGTATTTTACATAACTATAAACGCAAATAGAGTTCAAAATTGAATGAATAATTTAGCAATTACACATATCTAGATGAGATAGAAAATTAAATTATAATGCATTGCAATAGGCTCCATATTTCAATGATAAGTTTTGCAAGGTGTGGTACAATCAAAGATTTACATACATTTTACATTACATTCATTCAAGTTATATTCAAGTGGCGAATAAAAACACTTAAAATGATGAGAGATATTAAAGCATTGTGATTCGTTTTTGGAGGGTTTGCGTCGAGATGGATCTTACTCAATATCAAGTGGGGGTGAAGAGAATAGTCTTGGAAAATATCACGCATTTTTCCCCGCAAAATACTTAAAATTTATCGTGGGGCAAACGTTGACGCTCATGCTATATCATGCTCATGTAAAATACCTAAAATTACAGAATACCGATCAATGTCATATGATTATCACGGCATAGTTAAATGTAATGACATTGTCAGTGCAGTGCTAATGTCACTTTAAATTGAAATGTCACACGCAAATAGAAGTGAGAAACTTTACTCGCCTGGCGTCATATTATTTCCGCGATTATTATAAACGTATCGAGCCTTAGCACGAAGGACTCGCGAGAAAGTATTGACATTATCTGTCAATTGTATGAGAAATTATTTTAAATAGCATATACAATTACATAAATGACAGATAATAACTAATAGTTTCTTGAAAGTTGTTGTTTAGGCCCTCCGATAGAGTCAATGAGTTGTATGAGAATGTAAATGGATCATTTCCCATAGTCTTGGTGGCACTTGTCTTGCTGATTTCAAATTCCTTTGTATCCGGATGTACTTATGGATTATTAATTAGCTAAAATTTTATTGTAATATAACGCCTCTTTCCCATTGGGGTAGGCAGAGATCACGGAATTCCATATGCTCCAATCTATCCTATCTTTCTTTCTTTCTTTCTTTCTTTCTTTAGAACTGCCAGACCACGTACGATCGGTCTACCATCGGAATATACCGTATAAAACATTCATAGCTTGAAGGTAACTGAACGAGACTTGATTATATAGACTAAACCACTGTTACCTTGAAAAACGTGCACTGAACGGCCTTCTAGAAGTAGTAATTAATGAAATTAATAGCGTGAAAGAAAGCAATGTTGCAATACATGTCGCATTTTGGTACAAGAGCAATGAATCAGAGGCGGCCTTGTGCACTTGCGTAGATGCATATTGTATGCTAAATTATCTTTGCATTGTGTTAACTTGGATAGGAAATTGGGAGAGGTTTATTGAAATAAGTATGTTTTTCATATTATGATGATAATTTCATCTCTTTGGTCCAGAAATGTCGAAGTATGTACTTCGAAATTTAAAATATTTTAGTTTTGTTTATATTTTTAAGCTTTCAATAATTTGTTACAATCCAAGTTGTCGAATTAATTTAAATTGTTTACTTATTTCGCCAAATATCATAATTTCGGACTTATCAAAGTATTAAAAAGGTTGTCAGCGTATCATTGTTTTGACGGGTCCCAAGAACAAAATCGTATCTGCGAAGTCGTTTATTTGCAGATACGATTTTGTTCATAGGACCCGTCGGTTTAATGTTCGGTGGCTGAGGAATTACGTCCTGGAAGGACATGTCTATAATTTTCTGTAAGCATGCTTACCAACGTCCTGTCATTTCGAGCAAGAAATATCAAAAATCACTTCATATTCCTTTGTGAACATTCATAGTGAACCCCCGTTCATAGATGGAAACATCGTGATGTACATATTGCGCCTTTTGGTCTCAGTCTATGGATTGCCGAATATTCGAAGTAATTAATAGGTCATCTGATCATCATTGACTGATATTCTGTATCACCTACAAAAAAATGTACCATTAAGTGACCCTCATACCAATTATATTTTAGTTACACTTGACTTGTTGAATCCTGATTCGAGTAAAAAAAATGGTGAGCGGAAAAAAAGTTTGTAAAAAAATCCCGCTTTCGTTTACAGGGTGTTCACACCCCGCGCTCTCACGACGCAGGTCCACGACGTTATTTGTATTCACAGTAGCACCCTTTGTCGTGAGGATCGTGCATTGATTACGTAATGATTTAGCTTCCGCGACGTAAATAACATTTTAGGGTTCCGTACCCAAAGTATAAAACGGGACCCTATTACTAAGACTCCGCTGTCCGTCTGTCCGTCTGTCACCAGGCTGTATCTCATGAACCGTGATCGTTAGACAGTTGAAATTTTCACATATGATGTATTTCTATTGCTGCTATAACTAAAAGAAGAAAGATATGTTACATATATCGACAGACGATCATGAGGTTCACTTGATGGTCAATCATCAGTCAATGATGCGCTGTCTACCTACTTTTTACTTCGAGCATTCGAAAATTCATAGACTGAAACCGAAACGCGCAATGTGCATTTCACGGTTTTTTTATGAACGGTGACTCAGTCGGAATTTCGATATTCCTCCCACCCGATCAATGCCCGAAGTTACCAGACGTGGGGAAATGTTTACAGAAAATTAAAAATATATCGTCCCGGTGGGATTCGAACCAACGAACCATCGATGCGCACGGCAGGTGTTCTACCGAACGCGCCAACGAGCCCGTCAAAATAGAATGAAATGAATATTTAAGTGGGGCTCCCATACAACAGACATGGTTTTTTGCCGTTTTTATAGATAATGGTACAGAACCCTTCGTGCGCGAGTCCGACTCACACTTGGCCGGTTTTTATGAGTTATACTTACCTGGTAGAATGGAAATCAATTGACTTCATAAAAAAGCAATCGAAATATACCATTCAATAAGAGAGCGTTGTTTGTTGTTGTTGAAATAAGTTTTCAATATCGAGAATAAGGCCATTTGGGTTAGAGAAGTCATACTAGGCCTGTTGAATGGAATCAATAAATTGATCTACGAATACAATAAACAATACATTCAAAACAACTATGTCTTTTTGTTTGATCGCTTGGTTCTATTAAATAATACCGTTCAGGCATTTCTTATCATTTAAATAAATAAAATGAATCGACTAAATAAACAGAAAATGTAAGTTTTAAATGATTTTTTGATTGATTTTTACATTGAATCCTTCAAACCTTGATTAATTGACTAAAGGATTGCATAGGGCAGAGAAGGATTCTATGTATAGCATGCTTCAGCCCAAAATGGCTAGAGAAGAGACTCAGATTAGCAGACTTACCTTGTGTAGTTGTTGGTTACAAACATATGCAAAAAGGGGTGCATGTGAGAACTTTTTAGTATGTCAACGGCAGGAGCTATAAGATATATTTAACATCTATAATAATTTGTATCCAAAATTAACTAAAACAAGTCTGTCAAAACAAGGGTGACAATCGAAATTCCGACCGGGTAACGAACCACCGTTCATAGATGGAAAAACCGTCAAGTGCATATTGCGCGTTTCGTTTTCAAATTTCCGAATGTTCGAAGTAAAATGTAGGTCGACAGCGCATCATTGTCTGATGTTCTGTGGCTGGAGTATCACCTACCATCAAGTGAACCTCATGCTCGTCTATCGATATCTAAAATAAAAAAATATATCTCATATCGGACTGTTAATAAATATTACAACGTTGAGTGTAAAGTCGGTACTCCTAGGTAGACATGATAACAGGTCAAACACGATATCTGTTATACCTGTTACTGTTCAATAATAACAGACTGTTATTCAGATATTAAAGGAATTACAGATAATACGATCTAATTTAGGAGTGACTTTTCAAACTAAGTGTATCTCGTTTTAGCATGCAACAATCATAGATATTTAACTGAGACAGGTAACAATGACAGTTGTTCTGTAATGGCTTGGCTGTTACTAGTATTAATTAAATAGTTGTTATTTAGTATTGCAGATATTTTCATTAACAGATATATCACAACCGCAGGAACAACTGTTATCTGTTATCTTTGAACACCTGTGATTTATATCTGTTACCAGAAATACGCCTCACTCCAACTCCTAGGTGAGAGTCTGGCCCAAAAGTGGGCCCAATTAGACGCGCTCGGTTAACCGAGATCCCCAATAATTGCACGCCTTTCACAAACTACGAGTATAACATGCGGTTATGAGTACTCGTATAAACTAGAGCTGTGCATTCATTAACAGCACTTATATCTGTTTGCTAATATTACTGGTGTATACTTCGATCAACATGTCAATGGGTGTATACTTCTATTAAAGAATTTATTCAAACGATTTTTTTTCAATGAACTCATAGATGTCTGATTTTACAAGTCTCTAACCGAGCTATTATAAATGTCGCAGTGAAATGAGAATACCAAAGATTTCGTGAAAGAATTTGAATAATAAAAATTTGAATAATCTTCTTTATTTAGATTTTTTATAATAATATGTTTAATTGCATTGCACCACGCGGGGGGGGGGGGGGGGGAGTACCCAGAGCGAGTATATCTATACTAATATTATAAATAGGAAAGATTTGTATGTTTATTTATTTGTTATGATTTAACTCAAAAACTACTAGACCGATTTTAAAAATGCTTTCACCACTAGAAAGCTACATTATCAGCAATTAACATACCTATCTATCGCTAGTAATTATTATGGACGTAGTACCAGAAGCAAATACTAACATTAGATAATGGCTCAAATATTTGTTGACGGAGAAAACACTTATGCAAGTGAGCGAAAGTGGTGCGTGCTCGAAGTGCTAATCACTCGCCGGAGCGGGCTTGGTCTCGTTTGGTTATCTGGGAAATTAGCAAGGAAATCACTTTCCATGAAACGATTCTTAGTTTTTGCACACTTCTTAATATGGCTATTGATTACCATACATAGATCTATATACGAGCAATATATATAATATATATCTCGTATATATAAGCAACTTTTTTTTCTTTGTTATCGATAAACTTGAAAACTACTGGACCGATCGGCATGATACCATGACCATTCGACGCGGAATTAATTGTAGAAGTATAATATTGTCTTTTATTAACGCGAGTATCACACATTTAAATAAAATACTGTATACCGGATTAAAACGCGATTTATTGTTTAAATTATTTATCCCGACGTTTCGGATGCTTTTCAGCAACCGTGGTCGCGAGAGACCCGAAACGTCGGGATAAATAATTTAAACAATAAATCGCGTTTTAATCCGGTATACAGTATTTTATTTAATTGTAGAAGGTTTTAGGCTATTCATTTTTTGAATTCCATCAACCCTTTACCATTTTTTTTCAAATTTATGTGGATAGTTCATATTCGTCTATCCTTTACAATTCGCCTAGCGAAGGGCGGGCGGGGACGGCTAGTTAATTATATAGCGGGCTAATAAAGGGCTAAAGCAGGTCGCGTAGGAGGCATATTGATGAAAAAACTGTGAACACTATCTATATATTATATCTATCTTTGTCGATAGTTCATCGACCTTAAGGTAGTTGCTCTATCATATATATCAATGTATTATTACACACAGCAGTAGTGCGTGAAACTGCAGTAAGATGCATGATAAGTTGCCATCATTTCACTTTTTGAGACATTCCATTAAAGTGAATAAAAATACAAAAATCTGCCCTCTTTTTTGGACTAATAGTAATTTAAAGGTCTACTACGTCGGTATAAGGCTTTGTTTTAGAATATTTTTATTGATTATTCCAATTATAATTAAAACTATTATAAGTATGTTTGATGTTTTGTGAAAGATCTGAATGAATGTTGTTAAATATAATTTAATGTTATTTTTTTCTATTTTTATGCTTATTTTAAATTGTAATTTTAGTAGTGTAATTGGTTTTGGTCTTGAATAAATATATAAATCTATACTAATATTATAAAGAGGAATGTTTTGTATTTTTATATTTTTGTATGTTATGAATAAACTCAAAAACTACTGGACCGATTTTGAAAATTCTTTCAACAATAGAAAGCTACATTATCAGCGAGTAACATAGGCTATTTATATGTATAGTACATCTACATTGTACCCGTGTGAAGCCGGGGCGAGTTGCTAGTAAATAATAAAATTTCAATATTTTATTCACGTGAGTTACATTTTTTTAAAACATGACATACACGTAACTTATTACCCGTATGCCTGTTCAAATGAGCTCTACTCTGAGAAGAACGGCTAATAAATCCGAATGATTGCATTTTTAACAGTGCTGAGTTTCAAAATGGCGAGAAATATTACGTTACTAATAATATAAATAATTTTAGCTTAGCAATAAATAATCCAAAAAAGATACCTTTACGCTTGTACAATTTTATTAAATAATTGACAAAGTTCTTTATTTAACTGTTACTTGATAAATACACTGTTTTTGTGGTTCGAAACGTACCGCGTAATAATATAATCCTTGCATCATTTCCTCTTAGTTTTAAAATTACTGACAAAAACTGAATAAAGAGCGTAACATTTTATTGAAAATGAAAGTCATTATTCTTTAAATACTCGTCATGGACAACTTAAAACATCGCAGGATGCTAGAACACTACAGAATAACCTCGAAAGCAGTTAGTCAATATTAAGTTAAGTAATCGATACTTCTATATCTATATATAATATTATAAAGGGAAAAGATTTGTATTTTTGGATTTTTGTATGTTATGAACTCAAAAACTACTAGACCGATTTTGAAAATTCTTTCACGGTAACGTGTATAGTACATCTACATTGCACCCATAATATGAAGCCGGGGCGCGTTGCGAGTTATTTGTAATTATGGACGATCGACATAGTTATAATATTATACTTTAAATATAAGATTAAAATAAAACATAATAAACATGAAATTCTCTACAATGTAATTAGATTTTATTGATGCAATGTTAAGAAATAATATGCAAGGGAAATCATTTTATAAATGAGTTATTAATTTCTATTTATAATCAATTTAGTTTAGCTCTATAAGTTATTAACCGACAATTTCGTGTGTCGACGCGAATCAAGAATCGATTATTATAAATGTCGTAATTTTTGTCGACTCCGAATATTCCCACTGAATTATGCAAGTGTTACGACTTGCGAGAGACATTAGTAAAATTAGGGTCAACAGTATTGTATATATTGCTAGTTCTTTGCGTTACATTGATTATGGATTCTTTTAATTCCACAACTTTTCCACAGCTTTTTCTACAAGCAATGAGCTTTTCTTTACTTGAATATCCCTTGTTATATTAAAATAGAAGGCTTTATCATATAATCAAATAACATGGTTAAAAAAATCTATTAATATTTAATTAAATGATTAAATCCTAATTGTTACTGCAGCAATATTGAGAGCCCCACAGAACATACTTCTTCTGTTCTGTGGAGAGCCCACTGAAAATCAATGCTATGTCATCTAAAAAATGATGTCAGCACTCGCTGAGCGGTTCTTTTTAATCACATCAAAACACAATTTGACGGGCTCGTTGGCGCGTTCGGCACTCGGTAGAACACCTGCCTGGTCGTGGGTTCGAATCCCACCGGGACGACATGTTTATAATATTCTGTAAAAATGTTTCCCCACGTCTGGTAACTTCGGGCATTGAACGGGTAGGAGGAATATCGAAATTCCAACCGGGTAACAAACCACTGTTTTGAGATGGAAAACCCTGAAGTGCATATTGCGCGTTTCGGTATCAGTCTGTAGATATCTAACATAAAAATATCTTAGCTGTAAATTTAAATATTATTTTAATAAAACCAATGGCGCTATAAAATCGTAATACTTTATTTATTTAGTAATTATTCTTGAAGTAAACGAATTGCTTTTTGTAGGTAACAAAAAGTTTAATAATTGTTCCAAATAAACAAAAGAGGAAGTCGCTAACTCAGTAATTAAATAAAAGAATCGATTCTCCATCGCGGCTCTGTTTCCGCATTACACCATTCTTTCATAAGAGCCATAAAACCGTGCCCGTTACGGTATTTATGTACTCATCAATTCTTTACGTTTTTGCAACAATAAACTTTTTACTCAATGTTTTAGAATTTGCTATATTGGATTAAATCTATACTTATTAATATTATAAAGAGGAATGATTTTTGTGGGTTATGAATTAACTTAAAAACTAATGGTCCGATTTTAAAAATTCTTTCACCAATAGAAAGCTACATTATCACCGAGTAATATGTGAAGCGTTGCTCTTGCTAGTTAGAAATATTTGAGTTAGCACGTACATATGAGTAATTTGTTTTAATTATCTCGTAATGTACATGGACAATAAGAATATTCTATTTCACGCTCACATACCTAGTTAATATAAAAAAATACACTTGAAAAGGTAGCTTCAGTATGTTCTGGGCAACCGCGAATTACTACTGCAGTAGTAACTGTTAGAGGGCCAGCAATCAAAAATACTATTTAAAAAAAATATAGAAATTTAAAAATAACTAGCTGACTAGCGGCGAGTTATAACAACACCTATGATAAAATAAATAATATAGGTATTCGTGCCAATTTACATTGCATAGTGATCGGTCAAACGTATTTTCAGAAATTTTTATTAAAAAAAATATAAACCTTTTTATAATAATGTTTATAATTATTGTATATACTTATGTAAGTAGTAGTATTAATAAAAATATAATAAATGTGCTACAATATAACGTTTAAATTAAATAAGAAGAAAAGTAATTAAATATCGTTATAAAAATATAAAATAGTTTGTATGGCGAGTAGAGTACTAAGCGTGTACTGTAAACCTCACTAACATTGGATCATCAGCCAATACTCGTAATGACAGTAATAAATATAACTATTAATGTTTTTCCTGCATAGTGTTGTTCTCATAATAGTGCAATTCGTAATCTTTGTGCAGTCTAGTGAACAATGATAATTGCAGACAAATAAACCGTTGGTAAATCTAGATAGCGTTTACAATGCTTGCTTTCCACGTTGTACTTCGATAAGAACCTAGATGTGAACATTCCGAGACACTTTAATACCACGAGTCACACATAGGTGGCGTTGTGTAATAAGCGAAAACATTATTGCAAAGGAATGTAGGCGAAATGGAATGCTTCTCGACAATTATGTCATTAAATAAGACAATTATTACGTTGTTGTCAATTACTTATAATTGTTTAACTGTTTACTTGGCTTGGCTGTCTAACAGTTTTGTATTGAGAAGTGATGTGCTTATTTATCTACTATTTTTAACAAAATCTAAAGCGGTTAAAAATACTATTGCACAATTTAATATGTTTGACACTGGATAGTGTGTAAAAATATAAAAAGAATTTCCGATACCGGGAATCGAACCCGAGCCTCCTGGGTGAGAGCCAGGTATCCTAGCCACTAGACCATATCGGATATGATTGTTACGGTATAAACGAAAGTAAGTTTAACAGGCCTTGTCTAAAATAGAAAAAGTAAGATACGGTAAACGCAAAACTCTGGGTAGAAGTTTAACAATGAGAATACTTGTCGCTTGTAACATAATTCGACTCATTCGACCTTTACTATAATCTGATACCTGTATCCGAGATATTATACATTTTAAGCGTCTTTTAAACAAAATATTATGACTTCGATCTAATCGAAAACTCATGGAGTCATGAATCATCATATGAAAAATATGAAGGTAATACATTTTAAAGAATAATTTCATTGGTAGTACATACGTAGAAAGTGCTTTTTTGCCTTATTATTTTAACTTGTTTTATAATCAGTGACCAAGATCAATTCAATTTGTTGATTATAATATGAAGTAGTTCGCTTTCCAGTTTGTTCGAAAAACTAGACATAATAATTATTATAAATAAATATTAATAATTTTATAAAATATAAGTGAAATCCCGAGTCTCCTAGTGGGGTATGGGGCAGACACATTTCTGTGTCTGTTTTTCTGATAATTTTTTCTTTACAGGCAAGTAGGTGATCTTCTGTGCCCCGCTTCACCGAATTATTTTTTTATTATTTTTTCCCCGGGATTCGAACCCGGGACGTCCGGTGCTAAGCGCATCGCGTTTACCACAGAGCCACGGTGGCGGTCAAATATAACGTTTGGTAACTTTGGCAGTCTGTTTAATTTTGTTCCAAGCAATTCATGTTCGAAGTATTCGCGTCTATTCCATGTCATCAGAATTACATAAAGCGAGTAAGAAATGTAATTTGTTACAATAGTCGAGCGAGGTTGCGAGGTTCCCATGCGTTTTGAGTAGATAATAACGTTTGCTAATGTGAAACTAGTCTCAAGAAATCTTATTTAATAAGGGCCGATTTCACTAGCCATAATTAAAATTACAATTTAGATAATTAACAGTTTTATTTTCGACGCACTCAAAATATAGATAAAAAAATCTTTCAGGGTGCTCCTGCTGTGATTCAGTTAACAGATAAATTAGAGGGTGAATTTACAATCGATACTAAACAGTCTGAAATATTTTTAAGAAATACATAACTTTTACGGGATTAAAATTTAAAACGCGATTTATTAATGATATTATTTATCCCCACGTTTAAGCCAGCTGTCACATTTCAGTCTGCACGTGACCACGTTTGCTGGAATGTATTCAAAACATTGGGATAAATAATAAATCGTTTTTTAAAAAGGTAAAAGTTATTTCATTTAGATGTGTGATACTCGCTTTAATAAAAGACAATAATATTAAACACAGAAGATGTTTGTCCGATTCCTTTAAATGATTAATACCAAAGTCTTGGTTGACTTTCTTCCGTACAACAACGCGACGAGAATACGTTTACACTTCCTCAAACAAAACCAAAATCACTCAAACCAGTGCCAGTGCATACATCTCGGTGTTAAAAAAAATGCGATGATTTTTTTTAGATGTTGGAGAACAGCCATATTGTCCTACCATCATGCTTAGAACCACCGATATACCATCAGTCAGTAAGGTGGTTGAACCGGTCAATAAATAACACAGGTGCTCAGCTTTCACTTGCGTGGTTGCCGAATAAACCGGTTGAAAAAATGTCTTCGGAGAATAGATGTGTGAATGAGATAATATGTTATGTACCTATCATAAACTACGTTCATGGGTTTCTTGCGTAAGTTGGCTTTACGGTTATTAAATCACACGACATGGTTGCCTCAATGGGTTTGTACTGATGCCTGTGCCGGTAGTAAACGCCTAAAATATTTCTTAAATTTGCAAAACAATTAGTATCAAATTATGTACAATTCGATCGCGTAGGTATGTAGTGGTGAGAGGGTTGCTAGACATGATAAACCCTGTATCTTGACCGAAGGGTTGATAAAAAGGCCAATTCCGGTCCGAAAGTCCGATTCGATTAGAAATCGGAAATAGAAATATGGCAATGTTCATAAAGGCTGCGAGAGTCATATGACAAAAATCACGAGTTAGTACATAAGACCATAAGGAACACTTACCTACCCATCAATTTCTGTGAGATCTTCTTCTTCTTTTTAAACATATTTACATTTTACCAAGCTTTAATTAAGCTTGCCCTATTCTATGAACAAATCTAAGAAGTTCAATTTATCCTATTCTCCGACTTTATACAATGAATGTACATGCATTGATGTAACTTACTAGGACTGACGATGACTTTAAATTGCTCCCATAGCAAATTAATGATAGAACAACCCCATAGTGATTGCACTCTTTGGACAAATAATCAGAGAATTTCTGATAAAAATTGTAAAATACTGTATACTAGATTAAAAGGCGATTTATATTGTAATTATTTATCCCGATGCTGTCTGCCCGTGACTACGGTTTCTGGAAAGCATCCGAAACTTCGGGATAAATGAGTTAAACAATATAAATAATAAATAGCGTTTTAATCCGGTACACAGTATTTTATTTAAATGTGTGATACTCGCGTTAATAAAAGACAAATATTGAATTTCAAAAACTTTTATTTAAATGTAGTACTACTATGTACAGCGTTCCTTGCTTGAAGATCTACACATATAGTACATCTTCGTTATCTGAATCTGTATTACCCTATATACAAATTGATGTGTTCGGTATTGTCTGTATGTCTAAATATTATGAGTTGTTGACAGCATCGATTGTTCTATTGATCTGTACAGATAAATGTATTACGTAACAATATTATGTAACTGTTTCGGTGTTTACATACATTCCTCGCTGTTCTCGCTTAGCTTAAGATGACTTGCGATGAAGTTGTAAATTATGGCAGTATTGCGTTAAATTATAGCGATAACATAAGAAATAATATTCAATAATTCACACATTTCTGTGACTTACAAAGATATATTTTTCTTTTTAGGCATATTGTATATCCGCCCCGGCTTCGCACGGGTGAAATATAGATATACTATACAAAAAGCATATGTTACTCGCTGATAATGTAGCTTTCTATTGGTGAAAGAATTTTTAAAATCGGTCGAGTAGTTTTTGAGCTAAATCGTAACAAACAAACAAACAAATCTTTCCTCTTTATAATATTATTTTAGATTAGTATTTTGTTTCGGTTTGAGTCTCGGACTCGGTCAATCAGGCCACTTTCTCCATAATATTATTAAAACAAAGTATGTAAAATTGGTGGAAATTATGTTTTGTTTATATTTAATGAAAATTCATTCATTAAGTAGGTTATTTTTCGAATTATTTCTACTTTAGTTTATTTATTAATTAGATATTTGAGACATATCTACGAGAGATTATTATTAAAATAATTATTTCAAAGTGCAAATTAGCTTTTCTTCATAAGCTTATTAAAAATATGTGAGATATTTTTACATATTAAAGTAATTATCTCAACTTGCACGGTAGCTTACCTACTAAATATTAGTTTATTTAATTTAAAACGAGAGTGAAAGTTGTCAATAGAAAGTGTAAGACAATGTTTCTGTATAACGATCGGTGTATTTGTAACAACTTAGCCGTTACGTTGTCAGAAAATTGATACAATTTGTAGTTGTTGCTAAATAATTGACGGTTTTGTAAATGCTTTCATTTTCTTGTCTTGTTTAGCTTCTTGTGAATTGGGATTGACACAAAACTCATAAATAGTTTAACTGTAGTTTACGATCAAGTTGAATTAGATTACATTTTTGGAATTTTTAAAAGATCGACAACGCATCTGAGATATTTGAGTCGCGGCGGTGGTTACTTACCATCTAACAGCCCGCCTGTCCGGTTGTCGGCTCTGAATTAAATAAAAACGTTTAAGTTAGTATTGTGTACATAAATATTTTTATAGTAATATTTTTTCTACTAGATATGTTTATGTATCATATATCGATGAATTCCACGTAAGTTATAGTATTTACTGAACTTTTAGTTTTATACGTTTTTGAATATAAAATGTATGTTTTCATTTATTTTAAAAACAATCTTATGCGTTTGCTTTATACTTACAAGACGTATATGGTTAAATTATTATAAAAAATAGATAAAAACGAACAGTATAGTATAGTTTATGGTTGTTGGTTAATAAATCAGACGTGGGTGGCATTGATAGGGAATACTTCTGAAAACCAGCATTGCTACCCGACGAAGGGTTAGGTACTAAGGGAAGAATTCAGCATCACTTTTATAGTCATTTGCATTGTATTTTATTTGTTTCTTAAATATTTTTAATCGACGTCAAAAAAGGAGGAGGTTCTCAATTCGTCTGTGTTTTATTTGTATGTTTGTTACGTGATAACTCCGCAAGTTATGGATGGATTTGGATGTTTCTTTTTTTGTTTGGTAGGGCACATTTTAGAGGCACTGACTTCAAAAAACTGTTAATAAATATTAAATATATAGTATATAATATAAGTACCAATAATGTTGTCGATTGTCCTTTAAGGCTCTTGATTTGAAGTAATTATTATTTTTTACTTTTTAGTTTAAGTTTGTACAATGTCCATATTATCATAATATTATGTACCTATAGTTGTAGTTTTGAAGTCGGTTTTTGTTTTTTGCTTAAAAATATATTTTTGAGTTTAAATGTAAGTCTAAATAGTATTATCTACATTTATATAATGTGTTTGTGGTTCTGAATAAAGTTATCTTTACACTACTACACCATATTAGATTATGTTTATTAACACTAACTAGTTGGTTGGTAAAAAAATTGGTTATTTCATAAAAATATTTAAGATATAATTTACGATGCATGATTAAAAATCCGTACAAATTATATTTAATAAAAATCTTTTTTTTTTCAGGTACTCATCATAACTAATGATGGCATGACATAAGATACTTTACAATGGAATAGCCGGGAAAACTTCAGTGATATGTCAAAGTGACAGTGACATTTAAATTAAGATGGCGGCGTTAGTGTCATTAGTGTGTGCGTTCAGTGCTTTTGTGTGTGTGAGTGGACATGTGGCTTTGACCTACCCACCGGCGAGGAAATACGATTTGGACTTCTTGGATAATTCTAGAACGAAGCCGCCATGTGGAATGCCCAAAGGTAAAAAGATCTTTCTTCAAATACATCGAAACAGTAGAATAGACTTGTTAAAATATTTAATATAATATTTACCAGATCTTAATTTCCATATTATAACGATAAAAGAAGGGAAACATAATACATTGAAATCATTTCTTTCTGTATACAATATACATACTAATTTTTGAAAGTACTAAACAATTTTTCATGCATTCACAATTAAACATATTCTAGAGTAATTACCTATTAATTAAACATAATATCTAACATGAAGTAGTTCATTAAAATCCAACATTTACCGTATGTCATTTCTTCCCGAAATTCGTTCCTTATTAGCGACACTATCGAAATTCCCAGCTAGGAATATTGATTTTTTCAAAAATCCAATGATGCAGTTTTATTTTTAATAAAATCAGTTTCGACACTCCTTTGAGTACTTTTCGCTGTTCCTCATAGTGTCCGATATTTTGGCCACACGAGCCCACTTAAAAAAATAATTCTGTATAAATATAGGTCTCTATCTATTTATCTAAGTCGTGTGCCTTACACCATCTATAACTCAAGAACGGCTGCACCGATTTTTATAATATATAATATATTTGGATTCGCTTATGTCCAGAATAACAGAATAATTATTAAAATTTTGGAAAAATTTGGAAAAAAATATATGCAGAAAATTAATTTTAAAATTAATTAGGATCGGAACTCCACAATATTCCGCAATTGAATCGTATTTTCACAGCAAATCAGTGACATACTAGACATTATATTATAGAATAGAAGTGGGAAAATAGCATATTAAATCTAGAAATATTAATTTTTATGTTTGATGCCAACATTCTGGCAGGACAAAGTCTGTCGGGTCCATTAGTTTTCTAATATGTAGATATATAGGTTCAGTAGGTTTAGACTTTCAAACAAACAAATTTATTTCATCATAATATTAATTATTTAGATGTTGATATACAGGAGTACATAGAGTGAGGATCTGAGGTGGGTTTTTAATTTTAATATCTACGGTTAGCGATAAAATATATTATAATTTTGTTACGAGTTTACATAATTAGTACCTATAATTATTATAGCAAAAAGTGTTGAGAGGTCATGACCTAGCCTTAACCTAGGTCATTAGCTTGACTCATCCGAAATATACTCACGATTCTGAAACAATAATTTTTGTTGTTATTTTCTTAAGAGTTTAATAATTATGTTTCTAGTGTCGTAATATTATCTAGATTCTCTCATCTTTTATAATATTTGAGTCGCATAATATTAATTGATATTCGAACTTTTCAAAAAAATAATTTTAAAACCAGTTTCTTTCGACATTTGGCGTTACAGTAAAAAATATTATATTTCAACTTCTACTTCAATAATAATACTGGCATTACTGAGAAGAATACAGCTATTTTACATTAAAGTAAGCTTAAAGGCAGGTAGCCGCTTTTGATTTGATACAACTAAATAATAATTAATATATAATTTAATAATTATTAATAATATAAGTTGCTGTTGCACCTGTCTGGATGTTGTAAGATACTAAATTATAAAATTATAAGTGAGCATTATACACAAATCGAATGAGTAGGAAAGAATTTAGTGTCTAGTGAGTAAGAAATAAAAATTCAAAAATACTTGACGTATTTTCAAACTATGTACCTAATACATATTCATATAAATTAAAGGTAACATACTGTATTTTTGCCCAAGGCTGTATGGCAGTCGTGGCCGAGTGGTTAAGGCGTCTGACTCGAAATCAGATTCCCTCTGGGAGCGTAGGTTCGAATCCTACCGGCTGCGAAAACTTTTTATTTTTCTCAGAGACAGAATTTCATGATATTCATTTTTGTTTATCGAAATTAGAGTCTATGTTTTTATTGGAAGATTTATAGGTGACAGTTGTCGAAATGGGATTTCACAAAGTTGTTTCACTAACGCCATTTGTTTGTACTGGCTGTTGTTTTATTCATTTGAATGTGTAATATTTGTGTTAAAAACACTAATTAGTCCTTGGCGAAAGATACTTTCGATGTTTTATTGTATGAAAAGAAAAGCTTCTTATTGTACAATAAAACATCTTAGAGTCGGCAAAGTTCTTTAGTGCCTTGTGTCTGTGTAAATACACGTAGATATTGTAGAATGTCCCCTCTTTTTTTTACAAAAAAATGTTAAATAATTTTCGAAATAATGACTTACAACAACGAATATTCCATAAAATTGTAGTATCATGTTAGAACTTATGCAAAATATATTTTAGATACTTGCATTAATAACAGAGCCTGATTTAGAGATGTGGAGGCCCTGGGGCAACAAAAGAGAACCGGGGCCGCAAATTATTTTCCAAATAAAATGATGATTTTTTAAATATTTTATTATTTAAGAACAATATAATTATATTTGTCCAAAGTACAGTAGGTACTTAAAGTTAAAAGGATGGAAGGCTTTGTATGAAAGCATTGATGAAAGTTTGAAAGAAAGGTATGCAAGAATAGGATATGGACTATGGAATTCCGTAATCTCTGCCTGTCTGATCCCGATGGGGAAGAGGCGTGATGTATATAATGTATGTATGTAGGAATGTAAAAAGTGTGAATGGTAGAGTCGGGATTGTTCGACCTAGGCGAACGTACCTCGATCAGATCGGGGACGTTCTTCAAAAGGGCCGCACAATCATCCTTTTTTTCACTTTTTTTCAAACTATTTCGTCTCCATTTGATATTGACAAAAGTCTTAAAAATATGCGCACGCAAGTTTGCAGCCTCCTAATAGGCTTCTAAGCAATTACGTCATAAGACCGTGTGGCCTAATGGATAAGGCGTCGGACTTCGGATCCGAAGATTGCAGGTTCGAGTCCTGTCACGGTCGAACTCTATGTTTTTTTTTGTTAACTCGTCAACGTTCTTTTTTTTGGTTTTCTAATATAAAGTAATTAAATAAGTGCAACAAACATATTTTTGTGTGGGACTGCAAAATGGTAGGAAATTATATACTTCGCGGTTGAAGTCGGTAATGAGTCGCTTTTATAAAAAAGAATAGACAAAAAAAAACCTTACAAAATTACTACAGATCTAAAAAATATCATAATATTTTATAAAATAGTATGAAAATGAATGTATTATAAATTACTTTACAAATGTTGTGCTGACATCTTTATTTTTGCGAATGTTGTTTACTAATTGATCACACCTCAACTAGATGGCGCTTTACAAGGACTATTTAAAATAATTATATATTATATACATATATAGACTTTTTATCATTTAAAATCAGTATTTTTTGGTATTTTAAACATTTTTTTGTTTTAGGATCAATCAAAACATCATTTTTGGCTGGATCAAAATTCACAGTACATTGGCATTTAGCATACGCTCATCGAGTAAGTAATTCTATATTTAGAAATCCATGTACAAGCCCGGCTAGCTCAGTCGGTAGAGCATGAGACTCTTAATCTCAGGGTCGTGGGTTCGAGCCCCACGTTGGGCGGAAAATCCTTTTATTCTTTTTTTATTTTTCTAGGGTGGATTCAGTTTAAGAATATTGGATTACTTGGAACGACCACTTCTGGATCTTACGCCAAGAGCGGGAGGTTCGGAATTCGTTCGAGATGATGTCACGTAAGTGAATCGTATACTATCAACATCTATGTATAAGACGAATCTTGGGCCTAATTATGATAAGCTGAAAACAAGTTTTTTTACTAAATACATTGCACATAGTATTATAAATTAGTATCATTTTCTTTACACTGCATATTCCAGTTAATTTGTCATATTCTACTAATTGAGAAATTACGATTCTTTTAAGTTTGATAAAAATCGTATTCGATAATAAATTGTAGTTTCCTCTAAAAATATTTTATAACAATTTTTAATACCCACAGGTGACAGGATACTGATTATAAAAAAACAAAGACAGATTTTTTTTAATTAAAAAAAAATATATATAAAACAATTAATATGTTTTGTATATTTTTATATTTTAGTTCTGAATGGTTCTAAAAAATATATTTTGTGAATAACTGTTACAGCGCTCAAAAATACGAAGTGCATTTACCAAGTGATTTCACCTGCGAGAATTGCACTCTGCAACTGCAGCGAGAAGCGGGCGAGTGGGGTGCGAAGTACAGGTTCTGGTCCTGTGCCGACATTGATGTTGTACCACGTAAGTTTGATCTTTGAGAAATAAAAATATCATTACCATATTATGTAAAAACTTACTGTCTTGTTGCCATAGGTCGTCAATTTCTTGCCGACATGTCTTGTTATTGTTGTACAAACGCAATGAAGGCTAATGCATTTAAAGTTCCTGTTTATTTATATATACCAACTCCTCCAAAAATGATAAATTATTTTTACGTTAGAATATTTTTCCTTTCTTTTTTCAAAAATAGAATCTGCCAATTGCTGGGATGTCTGTGAGATATGCATGAAATCTCTTTTGACTACGATGGAGTTTATTCTAATCTATACTGATACCGAATATGCTATGAACGAAATTGTCTAATTATCTTACTAAATATTAATAATGTAATCATTTTTTTCCTAGGTGTGCCCTAATCGTTTCTTTTTATTTACTGCAAACAAAATTGCAACCTTAATACAAGCTCGTTCGGTAGAATACCTGCCGTGTGCATCGATGGGACGTGGGTTCGAATCCCATGTTTATAATTTTCTGTAAGCATGTCTTCCCCACGTCTGGTAACTTCAGGTAATGATCGGGTGAGAGAAATATCGAAATTCCGACCGGGTAATGAACCACTGCGACCGTTCTTAGATGGAAAAACTGTGAAGTGCATATTGCGCGTTTCGGTTTCAGTCTATGGAATTCCGAATGCTCGAAGTAAAAAGTAGGTAGACAGCGCATCATTGACTAATATTCTGTGGCTGAGGCATCACCTACCATCAAGTGAACCTCACACTCGTCTGTCGATATCAAACATAAAAAAAATGATTGTGTTCGTCAATTAAAATAAAAATACAAGCCTAATTCACAGTTCAAACGTTTTCAGGAAAACAGTACCACGAAACATGTTCCGGCAAAGGCTTCCATATCCTCGGTCGATGCAAGTGTAACAAGTTGTACAGCGGCGCTCGGTGTCAGTTCTCTGACGAATGTTCTGAGGACACAGACTGTGGGCTGAGGGGGAAATGTGTGGATGTGAACGCTACTGAGTCGCCGAGCCGGATGTGCTATTGTCCCCATGGGTTCTATGGAAAAGGCTGCAATAAGAGTGAGTAATATTGTTTTACGGTGAGCGACTGGGTAAAGATAGCTGTGGTCAGACATTTATTTGCCCCGTACACATTTACCCCGTGTGGCTTACTCATTTACCCCACGTGACGAACTTACTTACCTCGAGCGATGGCCGGTTTTTATAGCTTTTTTGGGATTTTTTAAATCCTATAATATTTTTTATTTATAAACATATTTAAGTTTTTACTTTATTTCAACAGTAAGTCAGAATACATTTTAAAAATAATTTTCTCTGTAAGTGATTTATGTAATCTAAAGAGGAAATAAATAACTATTAAATCGTAAACCGTAAAAATATTCAGACGTAAGGAAAACGCCTGGGTTTGAATAATATTATAAGAATATCTTGTGGTAATTTAATTATATATTAAAATAAAATTTGGTTGTGCAGGATACAGAAGCTTAGCAGTAAAAATAAAATTTTCGGTGACAGGAACAGAAAAGTATCTGCGTTATGTCTCAATTTAAGACAACTGTTATTTTCAGAGGCACCCTGGAAGGATAAGTCAGTGAACTTAGAGATGTACTCCAAGAAGGAGTTATCTAAAGACTTTTCACTTTACTGGCGAGTCATAAAGGACATGCAAGAAGTGGAATTCGTTATGATGGTCAATGGGACGTCTTATGCTGGTAATTTTTATTTGTACTGTCCTGTTCCCTCATTATGCACGTTGTCCTTTTAATTTGTTCTGTCCTGTTTTCCCTCATTATTGTCCTCGTTGTCTTTCCTAAGTGTAATCCTTGCAGCCTCTCAGTAATAAGGTTCTAGCAGTAGAATATTTACGCAGCTCCGACTGGATGTTTTAATCGATTTGTCACTGTAATTTTGATGTATTAATGATAAATTACCATCAAGTGCGGTCCGGACCCGTTTCTTATTATTATTAACGCGTAAAACTATATATTTTGTACGTGCGTTAGTTATCAGTTATATACACAGTTACTGGACAGATTTGATAACTTTTTATTCCTTTAACATTCAATTAATTGCCTGAATTCTATATAAGAATAAAAAATATTTATTTGTAAAAAAACATGGTACAGTGATTGGTAAAATTAAATGTTTTGCCAGTACTGCATACAAATGTTTTTTGATTTTACTCTTAACAATATTATAAGTATCCCGGTATCAGAGTGTGCCTAAAAAGTGTATTAAATCGTATAAGCTATATATATATGCAATTTTTTTTGTTGGCCCCTAAACATTGAGTGGCCTATTCTTTAAAGTTTTAGGCAAATAGTTAAAAATCCTAATCATTGTAACTAGTCTGCTTTCAGGTAATATGGGATAGAGTTTAGCGGTGATTTTATCTTGTGAAAATATCCCACTTTTCCTTCAGTAAATTCTAGTAATATATATGTTCTAATTTCCAGCTATCGGATGGCGTCCTCAAGGATTGAAGAAGGAATGCAAAAATTTCCCAGTGCTGGGTCCCCCACCTGAGACGCGTATGTAAAATAATAACATTTGAATTCAATTTAGTGTTTATTTTTAATATTAATTATAATTCCCTTTAATTTTAGAAAAATCTGAACCTTTGCCAAAACCAGAACCAAAGTCTGAACCAGAACCTTCGCCCGAACCAAAGTCTGAACCAGAACCTTCGCCCGAACCAAAGTCTGAACCAGAGCCCTCGCCTGAAACAAAATCCGAACCGCAGCCAGAACCAGAGCCCAGCCCAGAACCTAAATCGGTACCGGAGCCCACACCTGAACCTAAAGCAGAACCTACTCCCGAACCGGAACCCACTTCGGAACCAAAGCCTGAACCAATAACACCTGAAGCAGAGTCAAAAACTGAGTCATATAATTACGAAAACGACCGAAACAAACGTGTAGCGATGCACACATTAGATGGGTTCGATTTTAAGAACCTTGGAAATGATGTCACTGTAAAAACAAGCATTTCCTACAAAGTTTCTAGTTCTAAAGGTAGGTACTATTCCTGTATTCTAAATAAATATAACAGTTTCTTCTTTATCGTACCTAATACCCGACAAAAAATAGTATCTATGGATGTTTGTTCGCTTACTTATTCTTAACTACAATATTGATTTAAATGCAGTTATAATTTATATGGGCAGTTGTTTAAATATTTTTATATCTTTATGTATGTATTACAGTAGATAGATAGATAAATTCTTTATTGTACACAAGAATAATATACATAAAGTCCTTAAAACTAGGTTACACAAATAAAAATTTAATCCATGTACAACATACGGTCGGCCTTATCGCATAATGCGATCTCTACCAGGCAAACCTCTGGGTAGAAATTTAACTAATAAACAGTATTTTCTTTATTGTATTTTTATAGAGAAGAAAAAGGCAAGTGTTTTTCTAGTAACGAATAAAGAGAAATGTGTAAATTTTCAGGTCGCAAAAAACGGGCTGCTCAAGATGTAGAAAAGTCAAGTGAGTATCGTCATCAGTATTGAAATTCCTTTGTAACGCACAATACTGTACAACACACATGTGCTAAAACTCACGAGCTGCGCCAAACACGTCACAAACGCACAACTATTCTTTAAATGATGCAAAACTAACATTTGTATAAAAATATGTACATTATTGCATGGTTACGTTATTTTTGCAGACTTGGAAACATCGACCACAATTATTGACCATGAAACTGAAAATTATCCAGTCCCACTACCGACAAAACCTATTTCAAAACCACAACCCCAATCAGACACATATAAACCTAAGCCATTTAAACCAAAGATTAAATTAGGCTCAAAACCTTTACTAGTACAATCCCCAGATTCAATACCTGTATCAGAAATTTCAACTGAAACAGATCCTACCTCTGAGCCGGAACCGACACCTGAACCTCAATTAGAACCCAATCCGGAACCAGAATCAACAGCTGAAACTGAACCCACCCCTAAATCAGAAGTGAAACTTTATCCTAAACCTACGTCTGAGCCCCAAATAATAGCTGCACCTAAATCAAAGCCAGAACGCTATCGCGAACCCAAATCAGAACCCGAACCCACTCCTGAACCAAAATCAGAACCAGAACCCACGCCTGAACCAAAATCAGAACCAGAACCCACTCCTGAACCAAAATCAGAACCCGAACCAACCCCTGAACCCAAATCAGAACCTGAACCGAAATCAGAACCCGAACCAACCCCTGAACCCAAATCAGAACCAGAACCAACCCCAGAACCAAAATCAGAACCAGAACCAACCCCCGAACCAAAATCAGAACCCACTCCTGAACCAGAATCATCTCCAGAACCTACACCCGAACCTAAACTGAATCCTGAATCCAACGCAGAAGCCGATGCCGAGAATTTATTAGTGAAGGGCCTAAATGAAGAATCAGGTAATGCACTCGCTTAGCTCCTATACTGTACATTAAATCAGGTAAACAAATAACTTATAATATAAAAAGTATTTTAAAACAAATATAATATAACTGTGAACGCTTTTTTTCTTAAAGAATAAAATAACATTTTTGTGTAGAACTTGATTTAATGTTAGATACGAATTTATTTTATTATAAAATATATGTAAATACTATTCATTGTATTCTTGCTATTGTAATTATTATTGCTTTTATTTACTTTAAAAGTCTTTAATTAACGACAAACATTGCTTGAATGGATAAGTTCAAATTTGGAAATGGGTTAAATCTTAAAACAAATAAATATTAAATTCTTTAAATTCGCTTCGTTATATTTCAACTGTTTTATTTAACAACATATCAATACTACTCACGACTGTTTTAACTGTTATTTCATATTTTACAATAATTGCTTATGCTATAAAATGCTTGTGTGCTTTGTTATGCTCTATCCCTTTCCATATCCTATCTTCTATCCCTTTCTCTTCTCTGAACTCTTGTATCTCTTTATGTCTCATCTTGTTCTTTATTACATCATTTCTCTCGATATTAAAACAATCACTTGGAGGTATAACTTTTTCAGATATTTTGATGGAGAATGTATTTCTAGAAGATTGATTAATGGTTTGTTTATTATGTATATTTTATTTTATTGTTTGTTTGTTTGTAAATATTAGTTCCATCAGCTTTTAGTAACCATCATGATGTGTAAGTGATCGAATCATCCTGGGGAAATTTAAAAAAAAATGTATATAGTAAGCACAGATAACTTTATTACATTTAAAGAAAAATGTTCAATGAAACAGACACACACAAAATATGTGGCCTAGTTGTATACTAGGAGACTCGGGAATTCACTCTCATGTTACGATTGCAACAATTCACCCGTAAATGCATAACATAATTCGTAAGCGTTTTTCTTCCCAACGCCGCCGTTAGAAGGTCGTATGTGAAGCATCTCCCCTACTTATCGTCCAGCTATGTTATAGGCTACTTCCCGACACACGACTACGTGCCTAAGTTCGACTTCAACCCGATGGACTGCACCGATATTGTCATCGGCACTGCCAGAGGGAACTACCACAGAGTCCTTGATTATTATACTAGAGACAGGTAAATGAATACTTTAAGCTATACAAGGTGAAATTGAGCATGAGCAATTAGCATCATTTGAAGCTGTTATAGAACTAATCGTAAAGAAAAATTAGGTCGGTCAAGTATCAAGTGTTGCGATCCTAATATCTAGTATCGCGGGTCAACGTATGTACTCATATCAACGAACTTGAGGTGGGGTGATTTTGATACTTGAAGATTTATTGGTGATTATTTAGTAAAGCAATACTTTACAATAACTTACTAGATTTTTTTGAGATTTGCATATAATATTAATTTTGATTTGCGTAATTTTAGTTCTAATGCAGTTAGTATCTCGGATATTGTCCTTGATTACAAGGATGCTCACGATTTCATTTTCACCCAGTATTTGTATATAAAAACTATGAAATTGACTAATTTATCAGTACCATTTCATTGGCATCTGCTAAGGACGGTCTTTTTGAAATTTGTATTCCGAAGGGGCTAAAAAGGGTTTTTAAATCTGTACAATTTTACATTCAGTGGGTAGCTTCAGTAAATTACTTTTTTGTAACTTTTGTTTATGAATATATTTTTGGCTCATTTAAATACACTATTTCCCTCTCTCTCGGTTGAACTTTATAAACTTAGGCAGTAGGTATCTTGTTATAATTATTTACATTGTTTTTATTATTATTATCTCAGATCAACCCCCCGTGTAGACACCTTCTGGGGAGGTCACGATGATGTCACTGCTTCTTCAGGGTTTGAAGAAAACGGCGTTACTACAATTATGTTCAGAAAGAAAATTAAGGTAAATAATATAATATGAGTAATTTTTAATTTTAACATCACAGTATTTCAGTAAAGTCTCGGACTTTATATGTTAGGTATCAACGTATGACCATAAGGTTCACTCATTGTTAGTTGATGGAAATGGTATGGATTTCCGAATGTTCGAAGTAAAGGTTTTGACGGGCTCGTTGGCGTGTTCGGTAGAACACCTGCCGTGCGCATCGATGGGTCGTGGGTTCGAATCCCACCGGGCCCACATGTTTATAATTTTCTGTAAGCATGTTTTCCCCACGTCTGGTAACTTCGGGCATTGATCGGGTGGGAGGAATATCTAAATTCCGACCGGGTAACGAACCACCGTTCATAGATGGAAAAACCGTGAAGTGCATATTGCGCGTTTCGGTTTCAGTCTATGGATTTCCGAATGCTCGAAGTAAAAATGAGGTCGACAGCGCATCATTGACTGATGTTCTGTGGCTGAGGTATCACCTACCATCAAGTGAACTTCATGCTCGTCTGTCGTCTCTACTAATATTATAAAGAGGAAAGATTTGTATTTTTGTATGTTATGAATAAACTCAACAACTACTGAACCGATTTCTTTCACCAATAGAAAGTTACATTATTAGCGAGTAACATAGGCTATTTGTAGTGTATAGTACATTGCACCCGTGTAAAGCCGGGGCGCGTGGCTAGTCTGAAAAAAAACAACAATGTTTTTTCTTCCAGGCCAAGGAGCCGACTGACCATTCCCTCGTAGACGACCTGATGCACGTGATCTGGGCCCGGGGCCAGGAGCAGGCGCTACACGGAACGCCCCGGGCGGGCCAGGCCGACTTCTACCGCGCTGACGAGCTCAAGTACCACGGACATGGAGACCAGCGGGGTGTCGTTGCTATGAACTTCTTTGGTGAGTGAGAATTAGTAGACATGGGTGTTAACAGGTCAAACATGATATCTGATATACCTGTTACTGTTAATCAATAATAACAGATTCAAATATCTGTTATTAAATAACAGTCTGATATTCAGATACTGAAGGAATTACATATAATACGATCGAGTTTAGGAGTGACTTTTGAAGTGACTGTGAAACGTTCAATTGTATTTTTTGGATAATAAATACTAGGTGCATCTCATTTTATCACCCGATAATCAGAGATGTTTAACAATGACAAACTTTATTTATATATTCATACTTATTTACACAAATGCCATTTCAGATCATAAAAATCCAATTCGGTTGTGCAATTATAAAATTTTTATATACAATAATAATAATAAATTAACCTAAACTAAACTATCATAGCAAATGATATGTGTCGTCACTATTGCAAAATCGCTCATTGTGCAAATAAAAATGTCTAATTTGCTGTGTACGCAGTGCTCGCGCGATTGGGGAGTTGTGCATTCTATTTGTTTGACATATATTAACTTGGTTGATACTTTTTCTGATGAAGCAGCTATACATGGATGTTTATCCGTAGTATTTTATGGTTAATCCATTAACCTTTTAAGCGCTTGGCTAAATCAATTGCTGAGCCCGACTACGCACTATTGAATAATCTTTTTAGTTGTTCCACGCAGTTCATATACGCAGTATCTATACTAATATTATAAAGAGGAAAGATTTGTATTTTTGTAGGTTATGAATAAACTCAAAAACTACAGGATTGATTTCACCCCCAATTCTTTCACCAATAGAAAGCTAGAATATCAGTGAGTAACATAACTATTTTTTGTTTACTTATATTACATCTACATTGCACCCGTGTGAAGCCGTTGCTACTCTTTAAATAAATAACATTAGATGTAATTTGATATCCTAACAATTCCAGAAGAAACAAAATCCTCAATATCCGGGAGCATAACCTCCTTGGAGAACAACAAGTGCGGCGCGCAGTTCCGGCTGCCGGCGCAGTGCGAGCCGGCTAACGGCACTTGCGATTACGTGGCCTCCTGGGAGTACCTCGGGCAGACGCGAGGGAGGGACTCCGTGCGGTTCACGATCACCACCAGGCAGACCAAACATTGGACGGGCATCGGGTTCAGCCATGACAGAAAGATGGTAAGGGTTTTGGGAAGAATCTCCCACTTTTTCGTGTTCTAAATGTTAGTCTTAAAAAACCTGTACGGTGCAATGACCATACATAGCAATTCAGCATTTTCTACACAATATGAAAAGCTGCGGTCGGTGGCGTTGAACTGCAGTTAACATAACAAGCGTAGCGCGTTCATACATTTTTAAGCACTATTTAATTTAGTATTAAATTTTCATAAATTCAGTTTTTATGATATTTTATATTGAAAACACAAGAACCCCTACAAAAACCTTAGTCTTAAGCTGATTTTAGAAATGGGGATAAAACTTCCAAAAACTTCAAAGCCAAAATTTTGGATTCGAAATTCGGTTTAGTAATTTTTAACCAAGTATGGAGGAAAAAAGGGAGAGTTTAAAGGGAGGATCCTCGACCAGTCGAACCACTGACTGGCCGACCCTAAGGCCCCAGTGGTTGGTGTTGAGATGTTGTATATATGACGCCATGAGAGTCACTACCACGCCACGAGAGTCGCCACGAGAGACCTAGTCAAACAAAAGTTTACAGTAATAAGGAAAAAAGAGGTCATAAAACATAATTTATATTTATTTACTGCCTACCCATGAAAAAATATAACTAATCTTAGGCCATTATGGCGCTACGACTTAATCAGTCTCAGTGGTTGTCTATACTAATATTATAAAGAGGAAAGATTTGCTTTTTTGTTTGTTACGATTTAACTCAAAAACTACTCGACCGATTTTCAAAAATCTTTTTTTTAACGTTGTGCGAAGCCGGCGGATTAAATGTGTTTTCCTAAACAAGGCAGCGTGTTACAGTCCCAGACCGACGCGGTGGTGGGCTGGGTGGACAGCCGGTCCGGCCGGCCGTTCCTGATGGACGCGTGGCTGAGCGGGTACTCCGCGCCGCGGCTGGACGCGCGGCAGGACATCGCGCAGGCCAGCGGCCAGACCGCGGACGGGTTCACCACGCTCAGCTTCGTGCGGAAGCGCGACACTGGCGACAACAAAGTGAGTACACAGCACTCTCTTGACACTGTCAAAGAACATACAGGCTTTATAGGCGCGCTTGTTTTCTATGGGGTAAGAACAAGGACTTTATATAATATATAATATGTATAAAGTCCTTGCATGCAGTACAGTCTCTGACGCACCACGTCACGTCAGTAGACATGGGTAACTCAGCGAAATTTCCCGCGCCAACTCAGCAACTCAGGCGCAGTGTAGTGCGTCGGCTCCTTGAGTCAACTCAAAATTGCGCCACGACGCAACAAAATTAGACGCGCAAAGCGAACAGTGAAACCTCCAAAACGCACGCAACACCACGCTCATAGTTCACTCAGTGAGTGAAGTACTGCGCCGTGCGCCGACACATCTTCTATATATATATAAAAGAGATTCCCACCTATATAGTCACTCATCACGATATCTCTGGAACCATAAGGCGTAGCGACTTGAAATGTGGTAGGAATATTCCTTTCGCCGAGTAGAGGTCAGCTAAGAACGGATTTTACGAAATTCAACCCACAAGGGGGGTTGCGGGGGCAATTGCTAGTTATGAATATGTGAGCTGACTCACCCTGCGCAGTGAAGCGTGCCGGCGCAATTGCGCGGCGCAGCGCAGTGATACACATGTCTACACTGACGTAAGTCACACGAGAGTCGTGAGAGAGAGTGGACGTGTTGTTGCGCCTCGGGCTTGCTATACTATACGGTTAGGCACAGACAGCAAATACCCCGTTTACTACTCAGAATATAACTCATACCCGTTTCCTCCCCAGGACCTGGCGTTCACGGACTCGCAGTGCCTGCACCTGATGTTCGTGCAGCAGGGCGGCGGGTTCGACGCCGTCAACAAGCGCACCAGCAAGCACCTGCAGGTGCCCATCGTCACCGACGACAAGATCTGCATCAAGCCCTGCGGCCCTGGTAACTATATTTTGTGGTCCACAACTTGAAGTTAACACTTCACATACATAATCATATTTTTTAGCATTATTATATACTTAGTCATTTTACATCATATTTGTTGAAATTATCAGTATACAAATATATTTTTTAATTTATTTACTCTACAACTTGAGGTTAATACTTAACATACATAATGAAACAAACACACATATTATGCAACATGCGCAGTGTTACCCCTGATATGTATATACAAATATTAGGCATATTGGGCATATTTGGGCATATTGTTCGTGTTTCTATGTTCTGTCCGGCTAGCTGTAGCACTAGGGATGTTACGGAGGTGGTTTTATCGGAACCGAATTCGTTATCGGAGTTTTTAGTTTTAGGAGGAGTTCCGACCTTTCGGAACCGGAGTCGACTCTTCCTAATATTTGAATTCAATATGCGCAGAGCCTGCAGAGGAGGAGGAGACGACGACGACGGCGCCGCCGGGCGCGCACTCGTACGGGCTGCGCATCCGCATCACGGGGCTGGCGGACAGCTTCCGGCCGCCCGCGCCGCCCAGCGCCGAGTACGGGGCGCTCGCGCAGCGCGTGGCGGGCGCGCTGGCGGCCGCGCTGGCCGGCACGCGCGGCTACCGGGACGTCGTCGTCAACGGGTTCATGCAGTGAGTGGCGGGACACACACATACATACATACATCAACAACGGAAGTATCAATGATTGGAAGAAATGAATTGAATGATTGACCTATTTTATTTTGTTTTCCCACCCACTTAATACCTGAAGTGAACAGCCTTAGAGAAATCATATTTAAAGAAAGATATCAAACTAGCTTACTATTACGTGCAGGTGTAACCTGCCAACGAGCCTTTTGAAAATTGTATGGTTACTTTAAATTTTCGACGAGGACTTCTGGTTTGGGAAATTGTTTATGAAATAATTTTCTGTGATATCACTGCCTTTAGCTTACATTACGTTGTATTTTTTTCAGAAACGAAACGAATGCAATAATAGCGGATTTGACCCTAAAATCTATGGAGTCGAATCTCATAGAAGGTAGCGCTCGGTCACTGGACGTCTCGCTCGCACAGAACGAGACCGAGCAGGACAGCGACAAGGAGAAGTGGGAGCGGGCGGTGCGCGAGACGATAGCGAGCGGCCGCGTCGGGAACCTCAACGTGGACCCGGAGTTCCTGGTGTTCGCGACGGAGAGCTGTGAGTGTTTTATGTCAGATATCGATTGACGAGCATGAGGTTCACTTGATGGTAGGTATACTTCAGGCACAGAACATCAGTCAATGATGCGCTGTCGATCTAATTTTTACTTCGAGCATTCGGATCTCTGTCTTTCCTCCACACTGCATAGAACGATGGAAGGAACAGGACAATGTTGTCAGTGTCCTACTATATACAAAACCGTTTTAGACCACAGGCTGCTGGTCACAAAGACAATTTACAGATCTCACTGATATCTATTATTAGGTACAGGGTGTCACAGACTAAACTCTATTATTTGGTACAGAATGTCACAGACTAAACTCTATTATTAGGTACAGAATGTCACAGACTAAACTCTATTATTAGGTACAGAATGTCACAGACTAAACTCTATTATTTGGTACAGAATGTCACAGACTAAACTCAATTATGAGGTACAGAATGTCACAGACTAAACTCTATTATTAGGTACCGAATGTCACAGACTTAGCTCTATTATAAGGTACAGGATGTCACAGACTAAACTCTATAACAATTTTAAATAAAATACTGTATACCGGATTAAAACGCGATTTATTATTTAAATTATTTATCCCGACGTGTCATCTTTCAGTCTCCCGCGACCACGGTTGCTGAAAAGCATCCGAAACGTCGGGATAAATAATTTAAATAATAAATCGCGTTTTAATCCGGTATACAGTATTTTATTTAAATGTGTGATACTCGCGTTAATAAAAGACAATATTCTATAACAATTTCCAGTAGTGAGCGGTGGGGAGGAGGGCGAGGGGGACAGAGTATCGCAGTCGGTGTTTGGATCGGCGCTGCGGCTGTGGCTGGTGGTGGGCTGCGTGGCGGCGCTGGTGCTGCTCGCGCTGCTGCAGGCCGGCTGCACGCTGGCGCACACCAGCCGGAAGACCGACAGGAAGGTGAGTGAACGAGTGAATGAATGCAGTGGCGATGTAAGACCTAAATTTTGTGTGGACAGTATTCATTTTGCTGGGCTCTCTGCATGCAAAAAAATGTTTTTAATTTTGTCTTTTACTAACGCGAGTATCACACATTTAAATAAAATACTGTATACCGGATTAAAACGCGATTTAATATTTATATTGTCTCAATTATTTATACGGACGTTTCGGATGCTTTTCAGCAACCGTGGTCGCGGGTAGACAGAAAGATGACAGTTGTCTGATTTTTGAAATGTCACAAAATTGCCATATTAACGCCATCTATTCCTACGGAGTTGATATTTACTGTAATTTTCTATATTATGACAATATTGACTAACGGTGTCCCTTTGTTTTTTAGTATGTTTGATTTGGGGTTTTAGATTTTTAATTACTGGATTTGTTGGAAAGTCTCAAACCATCTTCTCTATTGAAGTTAGGATGTTTTTTAATTTCAATAGCCTCACGTACTAGTCTGGGAAAGAATCTACTTTCTTTTGCAAGGATTTTCGGTTGGTCGAAACGTATGTAGTGGTTTGGTTTATCCAGAGTGTGTTCACATACTGCTGATGTGAACACACTCGCGTCGCGTCTCAACTTGATGCAAACTGACTCGCGTCGAACTTTTTCGAATTATCAGATGTCAATAACAGTTTAATATGGAAATGAAACAGTTTGATTATTCGCCACTTTCAATATGTATTCGTGAATATGAATATAAGATATGAATATAGGTATCATAAGAAGAAACCTTGCTCAAAATGAAGCCCACGCGAACGAAGTCGCTAGCATCAGCTAGTAGAGATATACCTAAGCTAATAATATACGAAAAACATTTCAGGACCGTCTGATCCCGCACACAGTATGGAAGGACATCACATCGGCTAACACCAACTACGCGTTCGAACCGTTCGAGAACGACGACAAGTTCAACACGGCCCGCCCCCCCGCGCGCCCCACCTCACCCCCTCCGCCACGCCCCGATGCCCATGGGCGCGGGAATGGCCACAGCGGGAACGGCCACAGCGGGAATGGCCACAGCGGGAATGGCCACAAAGTGAACGGCCATAAAATGGGGACGAACGGACGCGTAGTGAAGACGCCCACGGGCACGGCCAATAGAAAGTTCCAGAACAGCGCAGCGCAGTACTACCACGACACGCGGTCGCTGCAGAGGCCTAGGAGTCAGTATGGGTGAGTTGCGGTTGTCATGTATGTGTGTTCCCGATAATCTCAGGAAATACTGCATTTTGTATACAAATCGGATTTCGGTTTAGGTATTAACTATACACTTACTTGAACTGTACACTTGGTAATGCAAACACATTAATATCAAATAAAAATCAGATATTACAAAAATAAAATTAAAAAAAAAGAGGATTACAGAAGACAATTTTAATTGTTCATCATTTGTCTTATAATTTAAAAAAAAAAGGTGGAAATATTTTAATAATAATAATAAGTTAAACATTGTATACTATCTGTAATATTAGTTCATAAATATTATCTATATGTTTTTTTATTATATATTTAATTTAGTTTTGGAAAAGTTTTAGAGATTTATTACCTAGATATGGTTAATATATAAACGTTCTGAGAAAAAAAAATATTTTTAAATAATTTGTATGAACAACAAATTTCTAACGAATGCAACAGAATAAAGAAAAAATGAGTTTATTCTACGAGCTAGCTTTTTGTTTAGAGCTCTCGGCTCGAGAGTCTTGAGAAGTGAATAGGCTTGTTAGAGCGAATTAGCACTGAATACGTTAGAGTATTTCACATCATCAGTCATGAGACCGTGTGGCCTAATGGATAAGGCGTCGGACTTCGGATCCGAAGATTGCAGGTTCGAGTCCTGTCACGGTCGATTAAAAATCATTTTACTTTTATTTTGCAATACAAGTATTAATTTTATTTTTAAATTAATTATATAGTTAAATTGTATCATTGGTGTTTTTCTTTATTCATATAGTCGTGGTTAAATTGTGTGTTTTTTAACATAATATTTTCTACGGATTGGACAGTTAAATTATGACCCAACTATGCTTATTAGTGCCATTATTTTATACTAATGTTGCCCGCGGCTTTGTTCACACGCAATTATCTTAAATGAAGGTAAATTTTCTTCCCGACATTCGATTTTGATAAAACAAAACTTAAATATATGTACAGCAACAGTTTAGATTCAGTTTGTCTGTTTTAGTATTTCCTGAGATTAGCGTGAACAAAAATTATATCGATTTTATTAATGTATTCTGTTAGCCTTTAACTTTAGGTAAGTATACCCCATAATTGTTCCCGTCAATTATTGTGTATAGAAATAGTTACAAAATTCGGCAACACATCTGCAAGCTCTAGTGTTGTAGATGTCCATTTAGCATAATATATTCGGGCGGCGGTGATTACTTACCATCACGTGAATTGAATGAATTGGAGAAAAAATATTTTCAACAATTAGCAATAAAAATTCAATATATTTTTAGATTTTTTAGCGATATGCGGTGATAATTGATTTAAAAAGTGTAGTATAAAGACTGGTTGAAAATCAGCGCTGTTTGTTGTTTGGTTTGTCAGTTTTATGTTTTCACTCCTTAAATGTGCAAGGCCATATTTTGTTTACTTTGATGTGAACTACAAAATATATATTTTTTTTTAGTTGGCCTGTAACTACGGATTCTTCTTATTCTATCTGTAGTTCATTCGTTCTATCTCTAGTTCATTCATTCAATTCGTTCCTCCCAGGCCCAGCTACGCAGCCCGCCCGGAGCACGGCAGCTACTCGCTCCCGCGCGGGCCGCAGTCGCCGCTCAGCGCGCAGTCGGCGCTCAGCGCTCACAGCGCGCAGTCGTCCCGCTCCGCGCAGCCCGACTTCTACTTCATGCCCTCGCAGCGGAAACACGAAGGTGAGGTGGTGCGCGTGTACGTCACGCCGCGCGACTAGTCTGTCCGTCCCTCTCTATTGTTGTGAGGGGACAGAGGTGCTTTAGGGACTTATGTTGTAGCTTAGATCTATGAGGAACGCGATAGCTAGTATAAAAAACATAGATTTACGTAGAAGCACGGGCCATATAGGCGCGCTTGGCACGGTTTCTCTGGGGTAAGAGTAGTTCTCACCGCAGCCACCGCGGCGCTGGCGCTGCTAGTATCCATGTGAACGACACTGACGCTGGTCATAGCGCGCACTCTCTCGCACCCAGCCGCTCGTAGAGCGTTATTGCCGTTCGCTCGTGAGAGCAAGCGAGACAACGCGAGGCGAGGAGTCAGCGGACTGCTTAGATGTGTGTATCACACTTCACAGTCACACCGATACATTCTGCGCGCTCTACAAGTCTAATATAGAACTACTTTATTTGTGCCAATAGTATGGGCCTGTGCTTTTATGTAAATCTACCACCAGTAATATTAAATCGAGATAATAAAAAAAAAACTACATATTGTTGGAAAATCCCATCCCAAAATTCAGAAACTATTTTGTTTTTTTAATTATTTTAATTTATACTGGTGCGATTTATTCCATAAGCGACATAGTTTTTTTTATTTTGACCTTAACAAGCAACTATTATATTATACTACCCCTCCCCTAATAAGCTTGGCCTTAGCGCGATCTTAGTGTACATTGGAAAATTAAAATCATAAGTAAAAAATTATAATGATAAATTATTTAAATAACTTTTTGCCTGGTTAAAACAACAAATCATTACGAGAGCTTTACGTCATCTAAATACTAGCTCAATAAGCCATTTTCTAACATTTTTACATAGTAAGTTAAGTTTATTCATGATCTTTGTTAATAAGTGCTCCAAATATATATATATACAGAAAAAATCGTTACAATATAGAAATCATGTTGAGTATAAGTTTGTATTAGACAAATGTTTTATTCACAGTTTCGTATAAAGTTTTAAAATTAGTAATACAAGTTAAGTATACGAAGTACCAAAATGTGACGTATTGGGTACATGAGGTACCGAAATAGGATGAGTTAGTACCTTGAGTCAACTCATCCCATTTCGTGTGGAATTAATGCCAAGTCAGTGCCAATGATTAGGAATTAAGGGTGCTTTGTAGTACTAAGGCCTTTTTGTAAAAAAAATAGTTTTAATATATGTATATATCAAATTACAATATAAATATATGTTTATGCAAAGGAAAATCACAACTATATTTGTGCAATTATGTAATAAGTAACACTGCAGCAAATCTAATGATATCCGTAGTGTAAATTCGTTTTTTTTACACGCTTTATATTAGCTTCACCTGTATGTATGTTTGTAGGTTTGTATGTTTGTAACCGACTTCTTTGGGCGCGATTTTGACCCACTTTAAATGGCCAGATTTCGTTCAAACTTTGTAGATTTATCTATATTAAGCTTACAATAAAAACTGCTTGCTATATACGAAATATAAATAGTAATATTACATTTACGATCATATAACAATGTTAATAGCGCACATATTAACAGAGGGTTGGGGGTATTCAATAGCACGCACTTTCAATATGCACCAAAAACGCATCCAAATGCACTACAAATTGCAATTCCGATACAATACTGTCACTTTGAAATATTTTGGCCAATGAACCATATCAGCTCTTAGTCACTGTTCTAAATTAGGAATGTCTTATAGACCAGTGTCGATAATTTTTGAAACCAAAAAAAATTACAGTAGGATGAAACCCATTAGAAAAGGAGGGGAATATGATCAAAATGAAAGGAAAAATAAATTACGGTCGATCCGAGTTCGGGAAGTGGAAGTGGGGGGGGTTTAAGGGTAAAAAACGGTTTATCTCGTTTTTCGGCAAAACTACAAGTCCTATGGAAAAAAGTCAAATGGCAAAGTTGTAGGTAATAGAAAGATCTACATTTGTATTTACACTTTTTTCACATAACCTCAAAATTTATGTGAAAAATTCCAAAAACCAAGTTTTTGGTTTTTTATTTTTATCTTTTACAAAAAAAAAATTTTTTTCTACGAAATTTGGTGAAAACTTACCTTATTATGTCCCAAATACACTGTAATTTATTTGATTTAAAATACTTATTTTTTCGCCTTATTTTAACTTAATATCAAAAAAGCACCCTAATTTTCAATCGAAAATTCTGACGTCAAAATATCAGCTTTTTTCAAAAAGTTTGGGGGCTTTCTGTTCGTTGAAATATCTACTTTCTGATGGTGTAAAAAAATATTGACAAACCTCTTTTGTGATTAATAACGGTGAAGGTGGAGTCTAAATAATATTTTCTGTTTCCAGAATTCTGATGGCGACCGGCAAACTAACACTAAGTTACCATAAGTTAATCTTCTCGCACATTCCATACAAAACAGTTCTAGTCTTGTGTCACAGTTTTAAATTAAGTTCCGCCTCCACTCTACTGGCATTGTGATTGGATCTATTAAAACTAATTCAATATGGAAGGTTGAGTATCTGTTACATTTCACAAGAAATGTCATAAATTTAAAAAAATTAAATCGGAAAAAAAGGCTAAACAAAAAAATCTTTACAAAAAAAACTGACTTTATATAAAGAATAAATAAATAAAGAAAATACATAGCTTGAGGATGGTAATTGCTGGATGTTACCAGTGGCGCGAATGTCTGTTGCGAGTGGCTGGCGCGAGTAACTGTCACCAGTGATTGGCGCGAGTAACTGTCACCAGTGGCTGGCGCGAGTGACTGGCGCCAGTGGCTGTTACCAGTGGCGCGAATGTCTGTTGCGAGTGGCTGGCGCGAGTAACTGTCACCAGTGATTGGCGCGAGTAACTGTCACCAGTGGCTGGCGCGAGTGACTGGCGCCAGTGGCTGTTACCAGTGGCGCGAATGTCTGTTGCGAGTGGCTGGCGCAAGTAACTGTCACCAGTGATTGGCGCGAGTAACTGTCACCAGTGGCTGGCGCGAGTGACTGGCGCCAGTGGCTGGCGCGAGTAACTGTCACCAGTGGCTGGCGCGAGTGACTGGCGCCAGTGGCTGGCGCGAGTAACTGTCACCAGTAACTGGCGCGAGTAGCTGACGCCAGTGACTGGCTTCAGTGGCTGTCACCAGTGGCTGTTACCAGTGGCGCGAATGTCTGTTGCGAGTGGCTGGCGCGGGTAACTGTCACCAGTGGCTGGCGCGAGTGACTGTCACCAGTGGCTGGCGCGAGTGACTGGCGCCAGTGGCTGGCGCGAGTAACTGTCACCAGTAACTGCGCGAGTAGCTGACGCCAGTGACTGGTTCAGTGACTGGTACCAGTGGCTGTCACCAGTGGCTGTCACCAGTGGCGCGAATGTCTGTTGCGAGTGGCTGGCGCGAGTAACTGTCACCAGTGGCTGGCGCGAGTGACTGGCGTCAGTTGCTGGCGCGAGTGACTGGCGCCAGTGACTGGCGCCAGTGGCTGGCGCGTATGCGCGAGTAGCTGACGCCAGTGACTGACTTCAGTGGCTGGTACCAGTGGCTGTCACCAGTGGCGCGAATGTCTGTTGCGAGTGGCTGGCGCGAGTAACTGTCACCAGTGATTGGCGCGAGTAACTGTCACCAGTGACTGGCGCGAGTAACTGTCACCAGTGTCTGGCGCGAGTGACTGGCGCCAGTGGCTGGCGCGAGTAACTGGCGCGTATGCGCGAGTAGCTGACGCCAGTGACTGGCTTCAGTGGCTGGTACCAGTGGCTGTCACCAGTGGCGCGAATGTCTGTTGCGAGTGGCTGGCGCGAGTAACTGTCACCAGTAGCTGACGCCAGTGACTGGCTTCAGTGGCTGGTACCAGTGGCTGTCACCAGTGGCGCGAATGTCTGTTGCGAGTGGCTGGCGCGAGTAACTGTCACCAGTAGCTGACGCCAGTGACTGGCTTCAGTGGCTGGTACCAGTGGCTGTCACCAGTGGCTGTCACCAGTGGCTGTCACCAGTGGCTGTTACCAGTGGCGCGAATGTCTGTTGCGAGTGGCTGGCGCGAGGAACTGTTACCACTTACCAATGACTGGCGCGAGTAACTGTCACCATCCAATCCAATCCCAATATCAGTAGAGCAGGCCACAGGCTCGTTCAGCGGACCGCTCGCTATACTGGACGTGTTGCCTGTTGTAAATAACGCTGTATAATAAGGAAAATGTGTTAATTTCTGTGTAACACTGAGGTTATAAAATGTTAACATAAAATATTATCAAAATTTGTTACAACAATTTTGTTGCAGTTTGCCCAATTTGATTGAATAACTTTAATGATGTTTTGCGTAGTAGTCTGAAATTTCGGGATACAAATCCCTTGCATATATGGGGATTGAATTTTTTTAAGCTGTGCTATAATCAAAAATATATCTAAAAGAGGGTTTTCTGTCTCATATTCTTACTCCCTTACCGACGACTTTTCCTTCTTCCTTTCATTGTACATCTATGTACATTAATATACAGCTAACTTTTATGTGACATAGTAATATTATAGCCACATTATCCAGTAATCCTTTATAATAAGAGGCGAGGGCGGCAAATACACAATTTATAACCTCAGTGTTCAAGCACCCTTTCTATAGTATAAGTTAGTTGTCTTCCATGAACACAGATGGCGCTCACAAGTTTTATATAAGCGCCATCTATCGCAACGTGGTGCTTTAAGGTTGGAGGATAAAATGCTCATTTTAATTTTACTTTAGATACGTTTAGAATAAATTTAATATTAGACGAATAATAGATTATCTATAATTATAAGAATAATTGTATCTAAATATTAATTCGGGTATATGAAAGTAGTAATTGAAAATAGTGGTACTATTTCGCCATGATCATAGAACAACGACGGTTCTGATTTTTTACGATTTTAGTTTTATTGTATAAAAATCTTTAAAAACATGCAATTTTCAACAGAACAAACAAAAACTTGGAGTTCGATAAAAACAATCAAGTTACGGCCTAAAATAACAGCGGTTCTACTTTTTCAACGCAGTACAAAAACGCGTATTATACCTTCATTGTACTACGTCGTCCCTTCGGCCTCACCTCACGGTAATCAATATAAAGTTAATATTAAAAAGACACTAAACATAATATTGCCGAGTTTGAACCCGAATAGATGAGCCGTGTTTTAATTATGCATAAAAAACGACTTATCAATCTTTAAAACGCTCTCCTGTAAAGTAGCCGTTTTGCAGATCCGTTGTTCTACGATCATGACGATTTGTCAATCATTTGAGTTCAAAAGGAATCCTGAGAAGCTTTAACAATATAAATAAGGAGGAACTTTGGATTTTTGTCATTTGTGTAATTAAGTTGTACGACAAATGTCATAGATGGCGGTAATCTCAAGATATACGTTTTTTCTTAAATACAGATCGGAATTTACTGTAAAAGTACTAAGTTTGTACTACTCTAGCGTAAAAATAGATGACATACATGCTAGTATATATATATATTGGTCGCCAGGTTAAATAAGATATACATAAGTATTACTCTGTACAATATAAAAATTGATCAAATAGCTAGTTCAGACTTTTTTTAAGACAAAGTTTTTTTATTTTCGTCTAGCCCTGTATAGTATGTAAATTAAGATTATATTTTATGGATATAAGTGGTTTATTGTATATTTTATAACACCATTAATATAATATTAAGTTAATTTATATAATTTAACTCCCATAGTTTATTGACAGAGTATTAATAATTAAATAATAAATACCAAACCTAAGATTGAATAATTAATAAATGGAATTATTATAGTACACTGTGTTTTATTGCAGACATTTCCCAAGAAATAAATTTTTTTTGATGAGACGCTGTTTTTGTGAAATTCTATGAATGGGATTTTTGGGGTATTTTAGTTCAAATTTACCTTAAACGACTCTAAATTCTCATATACTACCCCAATGCCTCAGTGGTAAACGCATTGAGTTTAACACCTGAGGTTTCGGGTTCGAGTCCCGGGCAAACAAATTTATAAAATATATATTGGTCAGCCACGGTACTCAAGGCTGATCACGTACTTGCCTGAAAAGAAACAGACACAGAAATATGTCTGCCCCAAGTCCCCCAAGTCTCGGAAATTCACTCACTCAAAAATAGGATAAAAATGTGTATATTATTTTTGCTTTTAATTTCAATGTGTATAAAAAAGGATAGGAATTAAATAATCTGCCTTTATTTTACTAAACTTCAACGTGTAAAAAATTTATTTGACAATACATCGAGTATGTAAACACATAAAAAGGTACGTATGTATATAAGCATAAAAAAGGTTAATATACAGTCCCATATAACAAAATACAATTTTTAACATAACATTAAAATCACAGTACAAATCACCTTTTATGGAATAAAAAAATATAACTTACAATATAATATATTGGTTTCCTTAGTAAGAAACCCTTAAAAAACGTCTGGAATGTCTTTAAAATACAAAAGATGACATATTAACATTTCCATGTACATTCAAAGGTTGGATTGAACACCTAAAACCTGTTTACTTTTGTACCGCCAAGTATCCTGAAACAAATATAGCAAATACATTTTTTTATTGACGTTCATAAGTGTACATTATGTTCCCTAAATGATTGAATTTGATTTGAATTATGACTATAAAAAAAAAATTTGAATACACAATGTTTTTTATATGACAGACGACTCGGTGTCATTTTGTCCTGGTTCGAATCCCGGAATAAGCCAGACAGGCATGGTCTATTATTTTTAATGAGAATAAAATGCAGAAATCTCCCAATTTTACAATAAAGTGTATGTTCCCGGTACGTAAAAAGAACGGTGAGCGACAGCGGAGGGGATGGTACAGTCGTGTTCTAAAGTACTAGCCTATTGTTTTATAACGTAAGAGTAATGTATTTAATTTAAATGTTTAGAGTTCACTCGGTGTATTTAAGTATACAGATTAAAACTCCCAGTATTTTTTTGTTTAAGCCACTCAGCTGATATCATGGAGGACGTGTCATTCGAGGCGGGTGTCAGACCACTATAACTTTAATTCTACTGAATATTTTAAGCAAAAACTTCTTTAAATATTTATAAATAAATGGTAAACAGTTCAACTTTCTATCTCTTAATTGGTCTTTACAAAAAAAAATCCCAAAAACTGCCCAAAAGTGTGGGCTTGACATGGGTAACTCAGCGAAATTCCCCGCGCCAGCTCAGCAACTCAGGCGCAGTGTAGTGCGTCGGCTCCTTGAGTCAACTCAATATTGCGCCGCGACGCAACAAAATGGGACGCGCAAAGCGAGCAGTGAAACCTCCGAAACGCCACGCTCATAATTCACTCAGTGAGTGAGTACTGCGCCGTGCGCCGACACATTACGAATGTATGAGCTGACTCACCCTGCGCAGTGAAGCGTGCCGGCGCAATTGCGCGGCGCAGCGCAGTGGTACACATGTCTAGTGTGGGCCACAAACCAGAGGACAGATAATTAGATGTCGCCACTCACCACGAAGGACAGCCGGAACCCGCGGCGCTCCGCCTCGGCCTCCACGTCCCGCGCGGCCACCTCCTGCACCGTGCCCGCCACGTCCACGTACCGGCAGCGGCCGCTCGCGTAGTGCGCCGTTATCGACTTGCGGTACCGCTGTCACACATACAAACAAATCGTCGAGATCGTAGAACAACGACGGTTCTGATTTTTTACGATTTTAATTTTATTGCATAAAACTATCTGACTAATAATTATCAAACTCCATTTTTTTATTTGTTTTGTTGATAAAGGGTTTTTTAGACAGTTTTTTCTAAATTATACAATATAGAACTATCAAGGAGTTTTATGTTATGACTTATACAATAGAACTAAAATCGTAATCTAAATCGTCTGTGGAATTGCAATGTCGAGCGTATCAACTGTCAACTCTCTCTGCAATATAATGTGCTACGAATAACGCGTGTTCTTATTTTGTTCCACCTTTTAAATATATAATAATATGCTCCGATCCTTACATACCACTTTCGCTTCTACTACTTTCATCAATGCTTTCATATACTTACACTTGTTGGTTTATAACAGACTACACGCCCCGGCGTCGCACGGGCGCAATGTAGATGTACTATACACAAAAATGTACATGTTACTCGCTGGTAATGTAGCTTTCTATTGTTTTTTTGTTAAATCGTAACAAACAAACATGTAACCTCTTTGTAATATTAGTATAAATATCGAAAAATGCAAATGCATGCAAATGCACATGAGGTTCCGAAACCAGATGGTGTCGGATTATTTTAATGTTCGGATAACTGGACTGTATAGAAACATTCACAATAAAATAAGGCATATTTTCATACAGTTGTACACGTGTTTTATAACTGTAACATATCTCACTATTAAGGCTTAGGCCACCCTAGAGGCTGCAAAAAATGGGCTTTTTGGGGATTTTTTTTCAGAAATACTACAAAATAAATCGAGATAACAGAAACGTGATTTTATTATCTATATCAGTGACTGCTTGTAATAATTTTTTTGAAGCGATTTATTACAAAATGGCGGCTGTGCAGCGTTTCGCAATCGCAATATAAAAAACCTATTACAATATAATAATCCTACGTACTTCTATAGACAATGTATATTTCAAGATATTTTCAAAATTTCAAGTTAATCGGTTGAAAATTACTTGAGTTACGAGTCCGGCCACCTTGAAAAATACAGTATCGCAAAAACGCTGCACAGCCGCCATTTTGTAATAAATCGCTTCAAAAAAATTATTACAAGCAGTCACTGATATAGATAATAAAATCACGTTTCTGTTATCTCGATTTATTTTGTAGTATTTCTGAAAAAAAATCTTATTTTTTTCAGCCTCTAGGGTGGAATAAGGCCTTAACTAATTACATAAAATTATCTTTAATTGGGATCTGTTTTTGTGCAACTTATATAGGCGAAGCGCGTGCGAAGGGTGCCGGATTATTGGACGTGACTCTCTCTTTCTCTTACAACTCACCTCGGTGACATTAGGTCCAGATCCGTGGACGAGCAGCGGGTGGAAGAACACCGTGTCCCCGGGACTCATCTCCAGCTGGACCGGCCGGCCCGCGTCGGATACAGACGGGTCCAAGATACCGTGGTACAGCTTGTTCGTGTTCTGTCAGAATGAAAAAATGGTTTCATTTTAATTAGTGCAGCTTAATGTAAGACATTGCATCCATCGATGCAATAGCGCATCATTATTTGATGTTCTGTGTCCGGTAGGAGTAACACAAAAACCGTCAAACAATGTACACCTATGAAAGTCAATAAAAAAAACCATATTAAATGCTTCTAATTTTACATTTACCGCCAGTTCTCAAATCAAGGGCGTAGAACGGAAGAGAAGAACTTTTTAATCGCCAATTTTTGTTTTACAAAATATTTGTTCTGGTTCCGTATTCACGTTTCAATTCCAAAAAAAAAACAGTAGATAAACATCTTATTCCTTCGTTTGGAGATAATTCCAGAGGTCCACACGGTCCGACGGCGCAAACAAGACTGAGCTAAGTACCGGCCATACTCTAGTTTAAGGCACGCACGAATAACGTTCGGTTAAAAATTACTTGTGTATGCCCAAACCTTTATTATTACAATTTAGTATTCTAATTCCGTTTACGAATAAATTATGATAAATTGAAAAAAAAAAAATTGCGTTTCACAAAAAAAATAATTCAATTTACATAGTAATTCCAAGTCCGAAAAAAATATCAAAACGAGTTGTTGATAATCATGTAATTTGTAGATTTTCGCGCTGATAAAAAGATATATGGACGCTGTTAAGCAATACAGTGTCAACCCACACGGTTGCCATTTTGATAAAATTGAGTTTGAAGTTTTAATTTGGTTTTATTAAATTTCATTTAAAAAATAACAGAAATAATAGATTTTGTTGTAATTATTATTATTACACTAAATGTATATAGTTTTTTTGGTAGAAATCAAAGTAATAGAATTTAGTGCATTATTGTTAAATATTATAAGCATGTTAGGGTTTCGCGCCAACTAGTTTTTTCAATATTTGTGCTATTAAAACGATTTAAATGATATACATCTCTTTTGAAATATGTACTTCAGTTCATAAGGAAGCAATTGGTATCAAAATTTACATTTTTGTCATTTTGTGGGTTGACACTGTATTGCTTAACAGCGTCCATATATAATGAAGCCAACTCTAGCCATGGACGTACCGGCACGTGTCCGTGCGCGTACAGACGGCCGGCCCGGTGCGAGCGCGGCAGGACGTACAGACAGCCGTTGGCCTCCGTGACGTCATCGACGGCCGTCCACGCCGCCACGATGAGCGACGCCGGCCGGAACGGGAAGTAGAACAGGTCCTTGGGGAACACCATTCATATATGTATAGAATAGAAGAAAATGGAAAAAAAATTATTCAGCCGGCTTAGCGTGACCGCCACGAGATATGTCGCGGACGAGAGAAGACAAACTAAGATGTAAGATATGGAGATATCTCGACATCGACAATTTTGATAGAAAAGATATCGACATATATATCTATTTTTGATATTAAAAGTCGAGTCTTAAGTGTAATTGTCATGTTAGACCCGGAAGAAATAAAGAGATAATCGATTAAAACACGAGAAAACGGCCGACAACATTTTGTCGCGGTTGTCATGCTAGGCCGGCAGATAAAATCATCAAATATACAATAATACCAAAAGAAAACAATAAGAAAAATTACAGACAATTAAAAACAACAGAAGTTACAACTGCAATAATTGGTGACCTCCGAATCCTTAGCGAATTTTTTTTTAAAATTCATTAAGAAATAAAATGTAAATTTATATGAAAAGAATATGTGTAATGTGATGCATTAGGTTAAAGCAAATAATACAGTACAATCTACATAGAAGAACAGGCCCATACAAACTATTAGCACAGCAAAAGTAGTTCTACTTTTGACCTGTAGAGCGCGCGGCAACGTATCGGTGTGACTCACACATCTAAGCAGTCCGCTGACTCCTCCCCTCGCGCTGTCTCGCTCGCTCTCACGAGCGAACGGCAATAGCGCTCGACAAGCGGCTGGGTGCGAGAGAGTGCGCGCTATGACTCCAGCGTGGCTGAGGTATCACCTACCATCAAGTGAACCTCATGCTCGTTTTCATCTTACATTTTAAAAAGAAGTCCATTTTCCCCTCGTTATTGGAGGCCTCGGGGCTGTAGCAGCTACGCCACTGTACTGTTATGTAGCGAGTAGCGATGAGATATACTTGCAAAATTCGATACAGGGGCTTCCAAGTACGAGTCCGTAAAAAAATCAGGGTCGAAAACCAGGTTTCATAATACTTGCATAGGAAAACGAACCGTAACGCCATACAAATAATGAGCATAATCGCATCTGCAAGAAAATGCTTTAAAAGTATAAAATACTTGCATAGGATTGTGCTTTTTATTAGTATTATATTACGGGTCGTAATGCAAGGTCCTATGCAAGTATTTTATGCTTTATAGTATTTTTTTGCAGATGCGATTATGCTCCTTATTTCTAAGAATGTACGGATCGTTTTTCTATGCAAGTATTTTCATACTTGCAAGTCTTACCCGCTCGCACCAGGGAGCCCCTACTTCCAAGCAAAGCCCTGGTTTTAAAACCTGGTGGCGTAAATACGTCTCATCTTTAGTAGCGAGCTGCGTGGAGGCACCCGTCAGCCGTTACCTGGTGCGGCGGATGGTGCCGGGAGCCCGGCGGCTTGTTGATGAACATGCTGTGCATCACGCGGATGTTGTCGCCGATCAGCTGCGACAGCGCGCGCAGCAGCCGCGGGTGCTCCGTGTACGTCGTGAATACGTCGTCGAAGTGGATCTCGGAGATCTAAAACACATATGTAATAGCTAGAAAATTAAAAATACAATTGATTTTTTTTTATCTATATCTATACTAATATTATAAAGAGGAAAGATTTGTATTTTTGTATGTTATGAATAAACTCAAAAACTACTCGACCGATTTTGAAAATTCTTTCACCAATTGAAAGCTACATTCAGCGAGTAACATAGGCTATGTTTTGTGTATAGTGCATCTACATTGCACCCGTGTGAAGCCGGGGCGCGTTGCTAGTTATTTATATAAACCAGAAAAGAGATTTAACAGTTTTTGTCTGTTTGTGCCACGAATCACGCAATTATGCTTCTATACCTCGCAATAAAAAATAGTCTGAGAAAATAAAATTTATAACAACACTAGCGACCTGCCCCGGCTTCGCACGGGTCTAGACTTTTTGACAAAAAAAGTAGGGGTTGTATGTATTTTTGTATGTAGTATCATAAAAAAATAGAAATTAAAAATTTTGTCTAAAAAATAAAATTTAGGGGTGGACTACCCCTAACATTTAGGGGGATGAAAAATAGATGTTGGCCGATTCTCATAGATACCGGATAAGCACAAAAAATTTCAAGCCGTTTCGGAGGAGTATGGCAACGAAAACTGTGACACGAGAATTTTATATATTAGATGATCTTTATCTATATATATAAAAGAGATTCCCACCTATATAGTCACTCATCACGATATCTCTGGAACCATAAGGCGTAGCGACTTGAAATATGGTAGGAATATTCCTTTCGCCGAGTAGAGGTCAGCTAAGAACGGATTTTACGAAATTCAACCCACAAGGGGGGTTGCGGGGGCAATTGCTAGTAATACATATATAATCAATCAATATCTATATAAGTTCAGGTTTTGTTGCGAAAACATTTAATTAAACTAGAAATGATAAGAAAAAAAACTAGAAACACCCATTGCTCAGTCTTTTAAAAATATCGTCCAGTAGTCGGCCTCTGCCTATCTTTCGTACGAGTGGGAAGAGTACGAAAGATATATCTCGTACTCTTTGCACTCGTATACGGCTTCTATATTACATTTCCAAGACATCAACATGCTGTAAGATAATTCGTCGTAATAAACAATACAATGAATGTCAACTTTTTGGTGTTACAGAACAGACACCAAGCCGATGGGCTACCTAATGGTAATAATCACCACCGCTTAAGGACATCTGCGACTCAAGTCTCAGATGCGTTGTCGGCCTTAAAAATGTATAGGCTCGTTTTGATATGGAATTGTAATCTTATAATGCTGAGTACTACATAAAACAAGTTATCTAATATAAAAAAGTCGCTACTTCGAGGTCAACGGTCAACGGCATTCAACACAACACGTCATTACTAGATAATTACATGTTTTTGAAAGGTTACAACGGGTTTTTCTATATCACTAAATACGTATGTATTATTACACAAACTCATTATTTCTTTTTTTTTTATGTCAGATATCGACAGACGAGCATGAGGTTCACTTGATAGTAGGTGATACCTCAGCCACAGAACATCAGTCAATAATGCGCTGTCGACCTAATTTTTACTTCGAGCATTCGGAAATCCATAGACTGAAACCGAAACGCGCAATATGCACTTCACGGTTTTTCCATCTATGAACGGTGGTTCGTTACCCGGTCGGAATTTAGATATTCCTCCCACCCGATCAATGCTAGAAGTTACCAGACGTGGGGAAAACATGCTTACAGAAAATTTTAATGATGTGCTCCCGGTGGGATTCGAACCCACGACCCATCGATGCGCACGGCAGGTGTTCTACCGAACGCGCCAACGAGCCCGTCAAAATGTATTTCTATATGTATTTCTGTATGTTCATCTAGTTCTGCCCATATTTAATTATTGTGCTCCACACATCCACATATTCTTACTGTACCAATTACATTTCCTCATGTGCAAACCCAGAGCTGGTCAATAGTGTACAGAATAAAAAATACTATAATAGAAATAAATCTAAATAATACAGCAGGGCTATTACTTCTACCTCTTGAGTTAAAGTATTGATTGTACAAACTGAATTTAAGCATTATCTATGAGTACAGGTAGCGGCACGAGTCGTGAGCACAGATGAACCCTGGTGGGGATTGAGTCAGCGTAAGTACACTGTCGGTCAAAATTATTTGGCACCTTTATTATTTCAATCGGTAATTGAAAATTAATTTAATTAATTGATTAAATTGTATCAGTCATGTTTTTCGTAATACTTATTTATTTCATGGAACAAAACACTGAGAAGATCATTGGTCGGGATTATCTATTTAACATCGAATTCTTTCTAGTCTGCATATTTTATTTTTAAGGTTCAATCAAATCGGTAACAAAAAGAACAAAAATACACTAATTAAAAAGTTGTCACTAAAAATTGCACTCAAGTGTACGATAGTCGAATGATACCCGCGGACCCAATAGACGACGAGCATCGCCAGCCGAACCAATCACGTGGAACGTCAGCGTGGTTAACGTCATATCCACCAATGAAAATTGTGCTCACGACTCGTGCCGCTATCTGTATATGCTATGTGTAATAATTAAAAAAAAACTGTCCAAATGTGAGTCGGACTCGCCCACCGAGAGTTCCGTACAAACTTGTAGTTAAGTAAAGATTCTCTCAATAAAAATAAATATAGCTACAAACTATAGATAGTAGCCGATTCTCAGACCTACTGAATACGCATATAAATTTTGGTAAAAATCGGTAAAGCCGTTTCCGAAACGGACAGTGTGACATGGAAATTTTATATATTAGATTTACAGTTTTCGATTATTTGCTTTATTTGCGCTACATGGCTTTGCTCCATGCCAAACTTTATGATTCTAGTACGGGAAGTAGCCTATAAGTTTTGATTCCCTTGCGAGTGTCTAAATAAGCAACATAAACGGAGCATAAAAAGCCATATCTTTTGAATTTGTTGATGTAGAATTTTTTCACGGCTGCAAGGGATTGCAGACCCGAGTATTTGATATTAATATCAACTTGATACCTTCATGCGTTCCTGAGAAAAAGTGTTTCGACAGACGGAAAGACAGATGGACAATGAAGTGATTCTATAAGGTTTCTATTTTAGATACAGAGTACAGAAGCCTAAAAAAAATTGTGTGTGTGTACCAGAGTACACAGGTAAGAAGTGAAACTTGTTTTATCATTGTTCTTAATATTACATTAAATTCTTTACGTCACTATACTAAACTTTGAGAAAAAAGCAACATGGCGCGTAACCGAAAAACGTGACGATTTTTTTTTTTACACTGCTACAAAATTTCTCCCATACTTCGATAAAGAAGTTTCACTTCAAAGATGGCGCGTAAAGGAAAAATGTGACGCGTAACGAAAAAATGTTACACTAATTTTTTTTCCAACCCCGATAAAGTAGTTTCACTTCAATTATGAGTTACCATCAAACTTTGAATAACTTAATGACAAACATTTAAAAAGAAAAATCAATGTTTCTCAATACCTTATTAATAACTTGTTCTCCTGTCAATCCCTTTTTGACGAGTGTGGCTTCCTTGACAATAGTTGAATTGCCTTTGTCCACTACACCCTTAGCTATTTGAATAAAATGCTGTCTGGAAATATAACAAATGTTTGAATAAATTTCAATCTCATTAACTGTGAGAACAATTAATGGTACCAAGTCCAAAATCGCCACTTTACAGAGTGATTCAAAGATTCTAAAGCTCATAACTTGTAGCATAATTAAACAAATATCTTTGGAATTTTGTTATGTTATACCTATTACCTACATGCTACATGCATAATATATTCTTCATTGTACTAAAAATTAAAGTTACAAACATATCTAATCTAGACAAGTACACATTGGTGGCCTTATTACTAGGCAGTGATTTCTTCCAGGCAAACATAAATCATATATTAGTTAGGTAGGCCTTTCTAATTTATGTAGGAAGAGAATTTCACAATCAATTGTGATATTCATTCTATAAATACCAGGAATAAGCATAAAATAGTAGTCCCAAAATATAGATTAGCTAAATCGAATAAATCGTTTCTTGGGAATTGTGTCAGATTCTACAACAGGCTACCGAAGTGTGTAACTGATCTTACGAATAAAAAGTTCAAAAACGTCATCAAAGGAATCCTTATTAAAAAAGCATATTATAAAATCCAAGACTATGTTGACAATAAAGATGTATGGCGCTAATTCATCTCTGCATGTGCGGCTTCCCTGGCAACTTGCGCTGTGCAAGTGTGTGTATCTCATTTTACACTAATAGTAAAAACTCAATTTTCTTTTGCATTGTATAGAATCTCTGTATACCTTGCATTATATAAACTTCTCAGCCGATTATTACTATTGTAACCGAGTCTTTGTAAGCTAAACCATTGTTGAAAAGAGTGTCCATGGAGTTTCTTGCCGGTTCTTCTCCATGAGACCCACTTTTTGGAACCGTGACGTTTACTAGCAACTAGACGTTTCATAAGAGCCTGCAAAGGCCTATTTGAAATAAAAAACGTTTGATTTTGATAATTCCAAAACCTGGTATTTGGCCGGATAGGTGTTTGTTATCCGGTATTCGGCCAGATGTTTTATTTAAGCCAGATACCGAATATCTGTTTCATCTCTAAATTATGGCACTAAATGGCACTAAATTAAAGGTATATATGGTACATCAGAAGAGTACTTACTTGATATTATATAATTCGTCAAAATCAAATAGCTTATTGATAACAAGATAGCCATTGTCTTCATAGAATTGTTTTTGTTCTGGTGATAATAAATAGTTATCATTTGATTCTGCAGCCACTCTGAAATATTTCAGGTTAAAAATAAATACATGTAGAATCTAATATCTTTAAATTCAACAATAATTTTTCAAAGTATTATCTTTCTTTTTGTTGTTTGATGTTGAAATCCAATATTTAATAAGATCAGAAATTCAAAACAAAACATTACATACCGATTCAGAATAGCCTTGATTTTAGGAGTACTTGAGAATTCCATAATACTAGTTACTACTAAGTAGATGAGATGCACTTCAGACTTCTATATTTTAATATTTTTCCACTGGGTTGTTTACTTTCAAGTTAATTATTTTGCACAAATCCTTCAACAACTTATAAATTATTGTTTTTATTTTGGTAACACAACAAGTGTGATAAAGTAATTAATAATTACAGTTATTTGTCTAAAAAAGATATTTATGTAATTTGTATTTTGTACAATTCAAAGAGTACCTATATAAAATTAAATCATTTTATAATATTTTTATTTATTATTTGTAATTTATGTAACAGCAGCTGTCGCCTGTCACTTATAAAATTGTCAAACGGAATAACGGATGGTGAACGTAATCTGTCAAAATAAATTGTTTAATGTTTAATCTATACATAATATTATAATATAATAAAAGAGTAGGATCGAAATTATGCTTCACTAAATATTTTTACCAGAAATTAAGAGGGGTGATAAAAGAAGATGATTTTTAAGATTCTTGTGTTTAATAAACTTCTTATACAGTCATTCTGGGTAACTTTGTCCCTCCCCTTTGGAAGGATTTTACGGTACTATGCATTTAGTAATTCTTTATTGCTTTATAAGTTAGTGTTTTTGGGGGATATTACTTAATGAAATCTAAATAACTATATTATTTAAAAAAAAATAACTAAATAAACTATAAATTGCCAAAAAAGCAAGAGCCAAAGTTTTTTTTTAAATGTTAAATTAAACACAAACATGTGATTCACTTGTTGGTAGGTGATACCTCAGCCACAGAACATCAGTCAATGATGCGCTGTCGACCTACTTTTTACTTCGAGCATTCGGAAATCCATAGACTGATTCGAACCCATGACCCATCGATGCTCATAGCAGGTGTTTTACCGAACGCGCCAACGAGCCCGTTATAAGGATACTAGGGTAACATTGTTCTGCTTAAAGACGTGATGAATAAAGTTGATAATCTAAAACGTTTCATATCTTTTGGATTAAATTAGCTTATGGTTTAAGATTAAAAATATCAATTTAATCACATGACAACTTTTTTTATTTTTGTAGTAATAGTGTTCCACAATTATAACAAGATGAAACTCCTTGATACCCTGGAATCAGCTTTTATTTAAAGGCCTTTTAGGTATTTTTTACTGTTATATCAGACTTTTATGCACTTAAAAAAAATTCTGTGTGTGTACCAGAGTACACAGGTAAGAAGTGAAACTTCTTTACGACATATCATTTTTGTACTATTTGCAACTTCACGAAAATGGGGTAGATAAGGCTTAAGCCTTAAGAAAAAAAAATTTATCACTTTCAAATTAATATATTGTTAGCACTACCCCCACCGGTCGAACCACCCTTGTTATAAATACGGTGTCATTCCGTCAAACTGACACATTCGTCTTCCGTCAGTCGATCAGTCAACAACTCTTGTTGTTTACATTATGAATTATTGTCTTCGCGAGAGTCATTTTGTGTCGTTTAGTGCTTATTTTGTCTGTGATTACGCTGTAAGTACATTTCTTGATTGTAATAGATGATTTGCTGGAAGTTTGGTTAAATTTGATTTTCTGATATTTTTGTAATAAAGTTGTATGTAAAAGTGTTCTCTATTTTTTTTAAATTTATTTCCCTTCTGGTTCTAAAATCAGAAGTGGGATAAAGAACTTCTAGAGTAAAGCCCACGAACCAAACTGAAGGCAAATCTACCCACATTTACGTGATTTTGTTAATTTAATTTTTGTGTTTGCTATTTTGTTGTTTTGCTCAAATTTCGTAATGACGAGTACTAAAGAGCGCTCACAAAATGGCTCGCGTGATTGTTCGCGTGATAGCTCACGGAGTAAGCCGCGAATTCGTACGCGAAATCGTTCGCGTGGCAAGTTTCCGAAGTCCCGCGAGACCGTTCTCGTAATAGAAACACGTGCTCACCATAGTCACCGTAATTCTCGCGATCATAATCGGTGTGTTTCTCGGTCTGACACTAGAAATAGGTTACAAACACCACCGCCTAACGTTTTCCGTGACAAAAAGTCACCATGTCACTCCTATCTACCGTTACGTCGCGAAGTAGTTGTGATGTCACATTGCGAACGCTCTCTGCGAAATAAATCACGGTCGATTGTGCGTAGGGCTAATGACGAGCGTACGAGTCGTCTTTGTCAGGACGATACATGTTGGTTGAAGTCTATTACCCTCAGACGTAGGGACACACAGGTGAACTCGCATTATCGTAACAACGTATGTCGGTCGCGTTCTCGTTCTAGACAGTCTTTTAAAGACCATGGTCGTCGTAATGATAAGTCACCTGATAAAAAGTGCCCCGAAACGTCCGTTATTGTTTATAACGAAAGTTCGACGCAATCGAAAGATGTCAGATCCTCCGCTAGTACCTCTGTAACTAATAGTGAAACAAACGAGTCCCAGCCTGTTCCATCAAGCTTTCAGCAATCTGAGGCATCTACCCACACTCATGCATTAATAGCGCTGAAGTCGGTACAACCGAATCGGTCCCAGAATTATTTCGTGTCTAACTTTGACCCTTCAATCAATAATATTGATGCAGGGTGTGAGGAGGTGGATCGCGCCAGAGAAAGTAACGGGTGGAGTGATCACGAATATTTATCTCGGGTTTCTTCTTGCCTTAAGGCGATGCTTGCGTATAGCTTTCTGAATGGGTTACGAACGATCGGACCTGGACTTATTTCAAATTTGAGTATGAACTACTTTGCCCCAGTAAAGTAGATTTTTCAAATATTTTATTCGAGACAATGTAGACCACATCTGAGAGTTAGTAACAATTTTTAAAAGCCTTCGCTTCAAAATAATAAAAATAACGTCGTTGCGAAGTGTCTTAAGTGTGATCACTTGAGTCGCGAGTGTTTTAGCAAACCCAAACCGACTCCACAGACTATTGCATCATCTAATACAAGTAGCCCAGTTTGTAGTTTTTGCAAAAAGCCGGGTCACTCAGAAAGTGCTCACCTGCTTTGTTAAGAAGCGTTCGGAGTTTCGGAACCGAAGTTGAGTACTTAGGCAGGGTAGTGAGTACTGGTCAGGTGAGGTCGAGCTCTAGAAAAGTAGACACCACCGCGAACAGCTTCAGTGTCACGTGGCGTAGTGAGCTGGTCCCGTGTGACTGTCACAGGTGTTCAACGAGACAATCTGGTTTGTCAAGGGCAGGACGGCCGACAGCGTATGGTTATTTGTGTAAGATCACGTAATAATCGTACGTATCATTATCCATTTATTTCGTGTATCGCTTTATATGTGTCACAGGTACTTATTACTCAAGTAAATGTAAGTTGAGGAGAATGGACTCCTGACGCGTGTGGTGAAATTTTTATTGGTGAGTTTGTTCCAATTATTTACAGTGAAAAGTAAAAATGAGAAGGTATTCGTAAATAGCTTTGTACATTAAGGCATACCATACACTGCCATTGTTTTTGTAAAATAGGAATTGTGACGATTTGGAGTACTAACTGTATGCGTTCCATTTTTCTATTGCTAAATAGTTTTATTTTGTAACTTTCGTTTTATTGTTCACTGACTAAGTGTAAATCGCAGTAAGTAAAGTAAAAGTAATGAAATAGTTTTAGAAACCATGATTATCATTCCGGTTATAGTAACTCACGTGCTAGACATATTTGAAGACAAGATACCAATGCACTAAAGCAACTAATTTTGGACAGACTAACCTCGCTGGAGAAACAACATCACGTGTCTCCATCGCGACTGGGGAGAACGCCTAAAGACTGCGCTAGCGTTGCTCCGGGGTTGCTGTGTTTGTATTCGCTGGGGCATTACGCGGACGTGACTACGGACTGCGACCTCAACGCTACCAATTGTAATGCTGACGCTATATAATCAATCAACGTGTCGGTGAGGTCTAACCAATTATTTGTAATTTCTATTCAAGTAGAAATTGTAAAGAAACCTAGTGTGGACCACGCTAAGGCCACTTATTTATTACTGAGATTTTCATTATTGAGTAGTTTTAAATTGTTTTGGCACATTGATAATAACTTACTCAAACTCGTTATGTTTATGTAGACAAGCCTGTTAGTGCCAGGGCCTCTGTCTGATGATTTGAGAATTTGTTTTCATGAAAGTTTCCCTATGTTTGTAAAGTGTTTCTCGTAAGGGGTGAACACGTTCAAGGGAAGTTTTGTCTTGCAGTCAGTAAAGCCTGTCTCTGAAGTCTTCGTACTCAGTTATGTTATCCTGGCTGACGGATACACTTCAAGTGAGGTATGATCTCATGACATTGGATGCTGTCTTGGAGCGCGCTCAGACATGCGATCCTAGTATATGGGATCTACCTTGGGTGGTTTTGTTTTATTACTGTGCTCAGATACTATCTTGGAGACGCTCAGATATGTGATCTTGGAGTTAAAGTACATGCAGGGTTATGCCACAAGTTGGCCTCTGACGAGTCGTGGTGTAGTCATGACAGTGATATAAATTGTCTGTATGACAGTTTGTGCTATTCTGAGTTGATGCATTCTTTTATGTGGAACTGATTCACACACGCAAAGCTATGTCTCACGTAAATCTACGTAGACACCTAGCGAGTCGTGAGAGGCACTCCCCCGACGGGAACTGCCCCGGGTGATTGGTACATATATCAGATTGTTTCATGCTTGGACTAGTTTACAAAGTGCATAGTTGGACTGTCCGTGTCTGCACAATGTGCATAGTCGGACTACCCGTGTCTGCACAAGATGCATAGTCGGGTCGGTGGTTTGTCCATGTCTGCACAAGGTGCATAGTTGGACTGTCCGTGTCTGCACAAAGTGCATAGTCGGACTACCCGTGTCTGCACAAGATGCATAGTCGGGTCGGTGGTTTGTCCATGTCTGCACAAGGTGCATAGTTGGACTGTCCGTGTCTGCACAAGATGCATAGTCGGACTACCCGTGTCTGCACAAGATGCATAGTCGGGTCGGTTGTTTGTCCATGTCTGCACAAAGTGCATAGTTGGACTGTCCATGTCTGCACGAAGTGCATAGTTGGACTTCCCGTGTCTGCACAAGATGCATAGTCGGGATGGCATTGGTTGCCTAATTATCCGTGTCTGCACTATGTGCATAGTCGGAATCACTCTGGATGAAGAACTCCAAGTATCGCCGCCTGCTGAAGCATCCAGGGACTGGACATCAGCTACTACGAGAAGCTTGGAAATTCGCTCAAGCGTCGCCGCCTGCTGAAGCATCCAGGGACTGGACATCAGCTACTACTAGGCGAAGCTTGGAAATTCGCTATGTGTTAACAGGACCAAAGGCCTATTTCATTAACTTTTTTTGTGAGATGAATGAGAGAAATGAGTGAGAATGATTTAATTTGCGATAGGCGATGTATAAATTGACTGAAAGGATAGCAAATGAAAGGAGAAAAGATGGCAAATGTTGTTCATTTGTTTAAAATCACTTTTGTTCATGTTCTCATACTTTGCAGATGACGAAACTGATGATTTGGAAGTTGGTTCATCGAGATCGAACCACGATTGATCAGCCCGGTCCTGAAACTGCCACATCCGCACACACCTCCTCGTGAACCTGAGGCTGGACCTTCTCCCTCCGGCTGTCGAGTTGGATTGTCCATGCCCCTTCTAGATGAAGAATAGAAGACGCAGCCCTTAGGAGTTGAGGACAACTCTACGTCAGGAGAGGCCGTGTTAGCACTACCCCCACCGGTCGAACCACCCTTGTTATAAATACGGTGTCATTCCGTCAAACTGACACATTCGTCTTCCGTCAGTCGATCAGTCAACAACTCTTGTTGTTTACATTATGAATTATTGTCTTCGCGAGAGTCATTTTGTGTCGTTTAGTGCTTATTTTGTCTGTGATTACGCTGTAAGTACATTTCTTGATTGTAATAGATGATTTGCTGGAAGTTTGGTTAAATTTGATTTTCTGATATTTTTGTAATAAAGTTGTATGTAAAAGTGTTCTCTATTTTTTTTAAATTTATTTCCCTTCTGGTTCTAAAAATATTGTTATTCTTATTTCAAACCAAACTTCAAAACTAATATATTGTTGTTATTATTATAATATATTACATTATATTATTTAGGTCACTATACTAAACTTTGATAAAAAAAGCAACATGGCGCGTAACCGAAAAACGTGACGATACTTACAAAATTTCTCCCATACGTCGGTAAAGAAGTTTCACTTCAATTACAGATCAAAGTAACAATTATTTAAATATCAGTAATTAACTTCAAAACAAAATGAACAAATGTTAATTCTCAATTCCCCCAGTCCATGTACAGAAATGGATTATCAATTGCATATGAATCGCCTCGTTTTGTAATTTTACCGTTGTCTAAATATGTTTCGGGTATGACATAGGATAATATCAAGTTTTGGTAATGATGGAGAAAGACTTCGTATTTGACAATGCAAAATCCAAATCTTTTATCAGGTTTTTTGGTTATTTTTCCAAACCCATTTTTCCCATCAGCCAAAATGAAATGAAATGAAAATTAATTTATTGTACATCATAAAAAAAAGAACAAAATATATAACAAGTACCTACAAGTGGCGGCCGTACCAGTAATCTCTTCCAGGCAATCATGCGAGGAGATTTTTAGGCTGAAAATTTCGTTATTGGTACACTGATCTAAATAAATATAATAACAATAAAATTACATAACTAAAAAGAATATCCAGGGAGTTACCCCAGTTTGTCTTGGGTATGTTTCCCCAAAATGTTTTCAAAGTACCTAATTTAAGACTTAATTTTAATATCCATGAATTATTAAAGAAATACCACTTACTCATGAACAAATACAACTTTATTCCAAAGTAATATTCAGTAGTATAAAACAAAACTCACCCTCTAGATTCTAGATACTTCTCCAATAATTACTAAGAACAACTTTTCGATAAATATATAACAAATGTCAAATTTAACTGCGGATCACATTCAAAAACAAAGTTATTTTTTTAGACTACAACGTTTACAAAGTTATTTTACGTTTAGAAACTTTAAAAAACATACATATCCAAAGACCGACTGGTGAGTCAATGCTACCCAGATTGACTGTATTCTAATTTATTTTATAATACTAACCTGGCTATCGAGGATTAATATGATCTACGTTCTAACGGAGGAAGCCTGATATTTTATATTCACTTCATTACTTTAGAATACTTTATTCGATTAAAAAACCGTTTTGGGAAAACTTAAAAACATTTATCATAAGTAGGTATATCCTTTGAAATAAATTAAATTAAATAACTTAGGCTTAAATAACATAAAGGCGCCCTTGGCATCCAAAAAAGTATATAAATAGACATAACTTCACATTTTTTTTCTATCAAGAAAATTTCATTGAAACATGTTTTCCTTTTGAGCGACACTGCAAAATATAGTCAAAAAACAAATCCCAAAATTTCATTTGCATAATTTTTTATTTTTTTTTTATGTCAGATGTCGACAGACGAGCATGAGGTTCACTTGATGGTAGGTGATACCTCAGCCACAGAACATCAGTCAATGATGCGCTGTCGACCTAATTTTTTACTTCGAGCATTCGGAATAACACAATTAATCCACATACTCAACAAGTTACACCTAATAGAAAAACCCAATTTTTCTCAACATATCCCATAATTAAATGAAAAAGCCATTTATTCATTGTATTAATTATTTCATTATATTTAATCCTATCAATAAACACTTGGTTTTGAGTAAGCACCAGAAAATAAGGGTACTTCCAGCTGCTTATCAATAATCATGTATAGAAAGGGTCTGTTGGCTGTGAACTTATCCGGCAAACTCCTAGAAACGAAGAGAGCTTCTGTGGCGGCACTGGCAGTAGTCCCCTCCTCAGTAACTTCTATATCAGCTTTTTGAAAGAAATCAGACACGTACAAATCGTCATCAGAAATGTTCGGAAATCGCGCTTGCTTATCGAACATTGACCTCAAGCCCATATCCATTAGCAGTTCTCTTAAATTGTTTAAATCTGAGCTAATTTTGAATCTTGGTAGTTGAATCATTACACTTTTCTTCTCCTCGGATGCGAATAACTCGTTGATGGTCTTTAATGTGATACGTTTTAAGTTTTCTATCACGGTAAACAGAGGCACGTTTTTGTATGGCAACATGAACAAGGCAGTGTATCTTTCGTCACTACCGTAAGGTAGTTCTAAAACTTTTGCTTGAATGAGATCCACTTCTTTGTAATTAAACATATCTGATGCAAACATTAAATTAACATCACCTGTTTTGACTCCCTTTTCACTGTAAAATGCACTTAATTTAGTTTTTTCTTTTAAAAAAGGGGTTTTCCAATTACCTTTGAAAAATATTGCATCAATCATCAAGAAAACAATATCTTCTAAGTCCCCTGGAGCAACTACCTCTTCAATGGTGTCATGTGTCGCTCTACTTACATAATTATTTATAGTTTGAGCAGCAAACTCAGTATTTTCGAAAGGAATCACTTGTATATCACTTACTTCTTTACGCAATAATGTATTTTTGAAATGATTTTTTATATGAAAATTTACATCCGAAAAAATTACTGAACTCCTTTCAACAACAACATCGGGACTGACGTTAGAGTTGATCTCTTTTACAATTTTCAAATATTTTTTATTGAAACATGAATGGGCGTGTAATTGAAGAACATCTTTCAATTCTGCCAAGGTCGTGTCGGCTGCTCCTAATGATATGCAGGATAGCAGCGTCCAAGGTGAAAGCGTTGAGGCGACGAAATGACTCTCCTTTTCTTGTGCTATTCTCATTAATAAGTCGATGGAGAAATCGTACACTGCTCTTCTGAACTGAGGCTTAGCGTTTTCTATCGTACATTGTGACAATATTGAAGGAATTAATCCAAAAAATAACAAAAGTTTGACTTCCATTTCGTGCGTCTGTTGACTTAACGCTACAAAGACTGATTTTATGTACATTGAAATAATAATATTATCAATGTGACCCCTGGCATGATAAGCTTGAACTAAGCAATAAGGTAAATTAGTATTTTGGTGGACTTTATTCTAAATTAATGAATATTAAGTTTTACCTAATATATATATATTTTAATACGTTTAATATTACATTTTGTTTATCGTTTTATTTGAGTATTTTCCGCTGTAAAAATCTATACGTATGTATAATAAAACTGTAGAGGTCGAATGTCTGTGTATAGAAAAGAAATGCTAAAAACCGAGTCAGGAGGATGTAAGAAGAGAAATAGAACAAACCCAGATTTTTTTATTTTTTTGTTTCTGTTTGTCTGTTTATCTTTTTGTCTGTTTGTACGGGCTAATTTCCGAAGATACCGAACCAATTTTCATGCAATTTCAATCAATATATTATGTAAATGAAATAGTTTGATTATTTCGCCGCTTTCAATATGTATTCGTGAAATAGCGGATATGAATATAATATGAAAACCTTGAAACCTTGCTCAAAAGCTCAGCTGAAGATGAGCCCACGCGAACGAAGTCGCGGGCATCAGCTAGTATTTCAATAATATTGTCAATACGTCATTGCTTTTGAATTCTATTCACAGTGAGGGCTTACTAAGTAACAATGGATATGGGGATAAAGTATTTCCGGAACATTTTAAGGTCTATAGTCGTTTGTTTTGTTGCTCTGGAATTTCCTGGAAGCTATATTTTCGTCGTCATTATGAATAATTATTATAATTTACCCGTTTATCAATGATGTACTTTGTTCATAAAGTATTATAATAAATGACAGCAACATTGATCAATTTAGTTGCCTGTACGCTCTGGAAGTTATCAGATACGTAATTTTGTATAAATCACTAAATATCTTTTTTGTACATACAGTGTGTGTCCAAGTATGGATCTAAGGCTAGTTGTCTTTATTTTGTGTCCAATTTTTGGTTTTGGAAAACAGTATAATTGCAATCGTGACTCCGCATTACTTTACTTTAAGCGACCAACTTATGATTTCTCTGTTCGAATTTTAGATCGTGTTTCACAAGAAACCGATGCTCATTTTGTATTCTCTCCTATATCCACGTGGTTGCAGTTGGTGACGTTAGCAGAAGGTGCAAAAGGTCGAACGGTCAATGAGATCTGGAAAGTAACAAGATATCACCGAACGCGATGTTTTCGTCGAAAATTTAGAGAAGTCATCAATATAATGGGCGAGGAACTTAATCCTATGACAAAAAGGACTAGCACCTTTGTATTTAATAAGCTGTTGAACGTTAAAAAGGCCTTCATTAATGAAGCAGTGAAGAGCAAAGAAACAAACATATTATCGTTAGATTTCAATGATCCGATGGGAGCAGTAGCAAAAGTTAACGAAGTTATCAAAACTAATATGGATAGTGTGATCGATGAAGGACTCGACGAAAACGATTTCAACATAACGTACCTTTTAATGACTGATACCGCGTACTTTAGGAGTGAATGGGCATATCCATTCAATCCAGTGTATACATCGAGAGAATTCTTTTACTCCGAAGAAAATGTCAAAATAGGGGAAGTGAAATTGATGAATCAAATTGGTTACTTTAATGTGGCGGACGTTCCGATCATAAACGCTAGAGTATTAGAAATACCTTTTAATACGGACGGCAGGGTATCGATGCTTGTGATACTACCGAAGAAAGGTTCTGTAAGAGACTTGTACTTCAACCTAAAAGACATTCGATTAGTGTCTATATTTAGTTTATTCAAAGTCAACGGTCCAAAACTAGTTACCGTTAGATTACCGAGATTCAAAATTAAGACTGAGTTGGAAAACATACCTGAATTGGTATACGATATGGGCGTGAAGAGAATTTTTTACCCCCATTTAGCTGACTTAAGTGGAATAAGTGACTATAAATTACATGCTTCATTGATGACTCAAATAGCAGATATAGAGATTACAGAAAAAGGGGCTAATGCTAGTTCAACAGTTGAATTTTTAATATCAGATTCCAGTGATAATGAAGAATTTACTGCTAATCATCCATTTGCTTATTTAATAGTGGATAAGAAAACTGAAATCATTTTATTTGCTGGTATATATAGTAATCCATCTGTTTATTAAATTATTAAAATGAAGCAACATTTTTTTTAGTTTCATTTATTAATAACAATACTTATAATAACGATTACGACTAGTATCACAATAACAGCCTCTTAATAATAATAAAAATATATTAACAAAATAAAAATCTGTAGTTAAAATCTCATACGTATCGAAGTTATTATGAAGTGAAAATAAATTCTCTTATTTTCATACATAATACGATACATTGAGAAACTGCAGAGAACTTTAACAGAAAAGATTGTCATAGAAGTCTACCTATAACAATTGTGATAACTTCAACTAGCTTCACTAATCTTTATGACGAAAACTAATAAGAATTAATTTCACCTTTTTGATCTAACTTAACATTTGAGGATAAAATATAAATTAGACGCTGATAAGCAATACAATGTTAACCCACAATTTCCTTCCTTATGAGCTGGAGTACATATTTCAAAAGAGATATATCATTTACTAGCCGTCCCCGCCCGCCCGCTTTGCTGGGCGAATTGTAAAGGATAGACGAATATGAACTATCCACATAAATTTGAAAAAAAATGGTAAAGGGTTGATGGAATTCAAAAAATGAATAGCCTAAAACCTTCTACAATTAATTCCGCGTCGAATGGTCATAGTATCCGATCGGTCCAGTAGTTTTCAAGGTTATCGATAACAAAGAAAAAAAAGTTGCTTATATATATATAGATTTAATAGCAAAAATATTGAAAAAACTAGTGGGCACGAAACCCTAACATGTATAGAATATTAAACAATAATGTACTAAATTCTATTATTTAATGTAATAATAATTATTATAAAAAAATCTATTATTTCTGATATTTTAAAGGAAATTCAATAAAACCTAATTAAAACTTCAAACTCAATTTACTCAAAATGGCGACCATGTGGGTTGATTGCTTATCATCATCCAATTAGTAAATTAACAATTTAATGTCAGTGCAAAAACAGTCATTTTATATCATTAACTAGAACACTGATTAACTTGATATCGATGGACAAAGAGCGTAAAAACCATTTTAGCTAAAATGACTTTATGTAGTATTTTCAGTTTTCGAAGATCTATCGAACCTTATACTTAAAATTGCGCTACGGTGAAAAATAAAGTTTTCACAAGTACTTAAGTATAAGGAAAAATGATATATAATAAATACCGGAGAAATATTTTTTTCTGAATCGTTTTTTGCTCATTTCCAAAAGTATGCTAAATGTAGATACGCCCTTTGTTGCGGAAACCATCGATATGTTCTAATACTTATTTCTATTCTTTAGAGTAAATTACGTTATTTTTATGGAACAACAATATTCTAACGTAATTTTATTAGGAAGATATACTCCTTTTTTTGTCCAAGTTGTGTGGTATCAATTCTCTAAGATATTGAGGAGTCCCTTCAGAATATCATGATCGGAGTCAGGGGCGTAACTACTGCCGTATCACAGATACGGGGCCATCAAACTACAGGGACCCCAAACCCGAGTACGGGCCCCAAACCCGTGTACAGGGCCCATCAAGGGTAAGCTACGCCTCTGATGGGAGTTAATATTATTGAAATGCAAACATCATAATGAGAACTGGCACCGTAATCGCACACACTAGGTACACGGAGGTCCGAGGTTCGCACTCCGACATGATCACAAACTGTTCGTTCCACAACGAGTCGTTGTTGCGCAGTGGTAGCTCCAACACTACCTGGAAAGTTAAGCTTTAGTTACTAAAAAGAAATTCATCAATGTTTTATTACAATGCCTAGTTATTTCATAATAACTAGATAAAAAATGTATTATGTTCAAAAGAACTCTCTACTCATAATATTGTTGTTGAGTTGAGTAGAGAGTTTAAATAAAATACTGTATACCGGATTAAAACGCGATTTACTATTTATATTGTTTATATTTTAATCCGGTATACAGTATTTTATTTAAACTCTCTACTCAACTCAACTCTCTACTCTTATTATTATTTTACTAGCAACATGCTCCGGCTTCGCAAAATATCCTACATCACTCGCTGATAAAGTATCTTTCTATTGGTGAAAGATTTTTTTAAATCGGTTCAGTAGATCTAGATATTACCCCCTACAACCTCACAAACTTTACTTCTATAATATGTAACATACTAGCTGATGCCAGCGACTTCGTTCGCGTGGGCTTCATCTTAAGGTGAGCTAATGAACAAGGTTTTTTTATATCCACTATTCGAAAGTGGCGAAATTAAACTATTTAATTTACATATCAAACTGTTATTGATATCTGATAATTCGAAAAAGTTCCACGCGAGTCATTTTTAAATAATCTTTAAATGATGATAACTTTTCTTTCCGAGAACCGATTTCGATGAAACAAAGCCTATATGTTGCCCGGGCTTTACTTAATATATTTGTGTAAATTACATGAAAGTCGGTTCAGTATCTTCGGAGATTAGCCCGTACAAACAGATAGAGAAACAAAATTAAAAAAAAAATCTGGGTTTGTTCTATTTCTCTTCTTCCTGACTCGGTTTTTAGCATTTTATTTGATCTGTACAGGTTTATTATACATATGTATAGATAATGAAGGACCCGTTTAAATCACCTTTTGGGAGGAAAATATATCGAGTGGAAGATCACATCTGTTGGTGCTGTTCCGGCACTCCCGGAGCGCGGTCCTCGCCACGTCGTAGCGGGTCTTCTGGAGGTCGAAGCGGGCCTTGATGAAGTTCGTCTGCACCTCGTTCTCCGAGTTGAATATGAAGAAGTAGTATCCATTTGCTGGTACTCTAGGGAGATAGGATTAATGAAAAGATAATACGAAAAGTAACTTTTTTGACGGGCTCGTTGGCGCGTTCGATAGATAACCTGCCGTGCGCATCCCCGTGGGTTCGAATCCCACCGGGACGACATGATTATAATTTTCTGTAAGCATTTCTTTCCTACGTCTGGTAACTTCGGGCATTGAAGTGGTGGAAGGAATATCGAAATTCCGACCGGGTAACGAACCACGAACGAGTTCATAGATTTATAAACCGTGAAGTGCGTATTGCGCGTTTCAGTCTATGGATTTCCAAATGCTCGAAGTAAAATGTAGGTCGACAGCGCATCATTGACTGATGTTCTGTGGCTGGGGTATCACCTACCACCAACTGAACCTCATGCTTGTCTGTCGATATCTAACATAAAAACACTACTAAGTCTCTTACCGGCTCTTCTCAGTAGAAGCGACATTCTAAACCGGTGGACGAAATAAAAACAATGGAGGTAAACTATTTCAAGCTTATCATGTTTATGAAAAAGGGTCAAGGTATTTTAGGAGCACACAATAAATACCTTGACCTAAACGGGGTTTTTTCCAAAATACATAAAAATTAAGGAATTTTGAGGACTTGTAACAGTCTTCTTCTTACTGGACTTTCAACAGCCGGCCTAGCATGACAATCGCGACAAAATGTTGTCCACCGTTTTCTCGTTTATCTCTTTAATTTAAGATTATCTTTTTAATCGATTATCTCTTTTAAGTCTTCCGGGTCTAACATGACCCATTTAAAACTCGACTTCTAATTTCAAAATTAGAGAGATTTAACGATCAAGATATCTTGTCTATCAAAGTTGTCGATGTATCATATATCCAGATATCTTAGTTTGTTTTCACTCGTCCGCGTGATATCTCTTGATGGTCATGCTAGGCGGGCAGGACAAAGCTGCGAATAATGAAATAAAAAAAGGTTGATATGACAAACTACCTGTATGTCAAAGCATTTGCTCTAGCGGCCGTCATAGTGTCACCGTCCAGCGCACCGGCACTGCAGGAGTGGTGCGGAGTGAGCGGCAGGTTCAGAATCAGACCTTCGCACTCCAACAGCGCTTCCTCACTGCTGGAGAATGACGACCAGAACTCGGAGTTGGACATGTCGAAGGGAGTCGTTTCGTTCACTTGCTGATGGTGTTCTGCATACCCGTCGGGGGATAGACCCTATGGTCATTCGTTTATGGTACATTAAACCATTAAATTATTGAGAAGAATCCTTAAAAAGGCTTTTTTTGACAACTGTATCAGTTTAGGTTCCAAGGTGAAAGGAGGAATTCAGCTCATGTATAAAATTTTGATTGACTTGGATGTACTAAAATCTGACAAAGTTTGCTTGTATCTTTTAATCTAGTACGTTTTATTCAAAATGAAATGAAATGTACTATTTATTGAGGCCGATGACAAAATAAAACATAAGAGAGTAAACGATAAGTTAAATAAAATTCAATTCAAAAACAAATGTCGCCATAAATGGGGATAAAGTTAGGGCAATGTGATACTCTGAAGCTGATATTCAGGAGCCCTTGACCCTTGTATTTGCTCTATTTACATAAACCTTCCCTCAAACTCTTTCGGCATTGACCATTTTGTATGACTACCCAAAATGCGATTTATTTGCGGATGAATGGGAGAAAATATTATCAGTATGATGGATGTTTTCTCAAATATCTGAAAGAGTGTTGTTAATTCCTTCTTTTTTTATTTTGTAATTAGATATTTTAGTAGTGTAATAAATTCTGCCGTTCTTAAAAAATAGCACTTACGTCTACAGTTTTATTTTGTTCTCCATATTATATAGTTGTACATTGGTAGAGTAGGGAGTGGTCGACCTGGGCGAAAGTACCTCGATCAGATCGGGGACGTTCTTCAAAAGGGTCAAAAGTACTCGATGCCAACGAGAGTGTATGAAAGCATTGATGAAAGTGGAAGAAGCGAAAGTGGTATGTAAGGATTGCAGCATATGGAATTCCGTGATCTCTGCCTACCCCAATGGGAAAGAGGCGTGATGTATATGTATGTATGTACATTACATACCTCCTCGGCCGCAAGATCCCTGGCTTCATCATCTTCATTGAACTGCTTGATCAGTTCTATCTGACCCAGCATCAGCTCGCGTTTGGTTCGAGCTTCTTCTCTTGCATCTCGACGTTTTTCTGTTATAACAATAAAAAAATAAGATACTACCTATATGCGTTGAACGCAAAATTCACGTTAATATGATAATTTTGCCTTTATCTTTTATAAAGGCGTGAAAAGTAAACTATTGCGTGTTTCAGTTTCAGTCATTTTAAGCCTTTGGATTTCAGGATGATCGATATAAAAAATAGGTCAATAGCGCATTATTGTCTGATTTTCACTAAGGTATTATATACCAAAGCAATATTTAAAAAAAACAGTAGAAATAGAAAGTTAATTTTACAATTGTCATAAGTACATATTATAATTAATAATGTTGCATTTTGCATTAGATAAGATAAGAAATGACTATAGGTATTAGAGGAAGTTTGAGAGTAGCGCCAGTGAATGAAAAATTGAAAGGTAATCGTTTGGCTTGGTATGGGCATGTTATGAGGAGAGATGAAGGTCATGTATATAAAAAAGTTTTAAATATGAAAGTGGATGGGTATAGGGGAAGAGGGAGGCCAAAAAAGACATGGATTGACTGTGTGAAGAATGATATGTGTTTGAAAAGAGGTGACTGATGATATGGCGAGTGAAAGGAGAGAATGGAAAAAGAGAACATACAGCGCCGACCTCAAATAAAAAAAGGGAACAGGGCTGGAAGAAGAAGAATAATAATTACACTTTAATAAACTTACGCTGTCTTTGAGATCTGGTTTTTTCTTCATCAATAGCTTCGACCAACACTTTCCGGAGACGGTCCAGTTCCTCATCACTGCCGCGCACTGCTGACATGACTTTGGTCACGTCTGGAGTCGTCTGAAATAATTCATTGTACAGATTATAGAATTTTTTTTAAGAACGATAGAAAAAATATATATTATTACTGTTCGGATATGATAAGTTACATTCTATAATTTATATACCTACGTCGCGTTGTGTTAAATTTTCATTTCGCCAGAATTGGTTCAATTGACTATAACTATTTGTTCTTTTGTTACATATTAACAAATCGCATTTATAAAACTAAAGGGAGGTATCCATACAATTCTCTATAGGTAATTTATAGCGTAGTTTCTCAAAATGGGGCTTTGGCTGTACAAAAAAAAATTTGAGTGGGTTGAGCTATCGTCACTTTTAACAGTCATTCTCTGCCGATACTTCAGCCGCAGAACATCAGTCAATGATGCGCTGTCGACCTAATTTTTACTTCGAGCATTCAGAAATACATAGACTGAAACCGAAACGCGCAATGTGCACTTCACGCTTTTTCCATCTATGAACGGTGGTTCGTTACCCGGTCGGAATTTAGATATTCCTCCCACCCGATCAATGCCCAAGTTACCAGACGTGGGGAAAACATGCTTACAGAAAACTATAAACATGTCGTCCCGGTGGGATTCGAACCCACGACCAATCGATGTGCACGGCAGGTGTTCTAACGAACGCGTCAACGAGCCCGTTTTACCGCTCCATGAAGGTCCACATCGCTAAATCATCAAGCGAACATAATTTAATATTAGCAATAGTAATATATCAGGATAAAACGCTACAGTTGAATAAAGTAAGAATATTAATACCTTCTCTTTATAGTCAACACCCATAGTCTCGTGAAGTTTCACAAGAACTCTTTTGCCCCTGTCGCCGAGCGCTTGTAACTGGTTTAATACCTGATGGAACACCTCTTTGGATTTTTGGTCTCCTTCAGAATTCTGTAACACACCCAAAACATTACAAAATATCTCGAATTGTACTCGATAGCTAAGTCTCTATTGCATGTATTATGCATATTATGCAATTATGATACATAATAAAACAAAAGGAAAGAAAGGATCAGAGGATCTAAGAGTAGAACGAACGACTATAGAAAAAGTATTCGTATTGTCGATCTATCATTTGTATGAAATTTCAAATGATTTCTCATACAACTGACAGATGGACGATTCGAATATTTTTTCTATAGTTGTTCGTGCTAGGCCCTCCGATTGTAATCGTTATTAATAAAATTTATTTAATGTCAAAGATTATAAAATACATCGTCAGATACAGTAAAAGTAGAGAATTATTCATATGATTTGATCTATTGACATATAAAATAAAGTATCTCACTGGCGTAACAAGCCGACCGTAGCTTACCAATTGAATTTTTTTTTTTGGAAAAGGCAGAAGGTTTTGGCCAGTGGCCTTAACAACTAACCGGACTTTAGATTATATTTATTGTAAAAGTAAAATTTACAATTGTAATAAAAATATTTAAGATAAAACGAACACGTTTCTTAAGATAAAAAGTAAGTTTAGGTTAGCAACTAACTTTTATGGTTTATTACTAAAATATCCTGAAATAATAATTGTAGAATTTAAATTACTAGAAATTTTGCAAGTTAATTTAAAATCTAGTTCGTTAGAGTTCAATAGAAGAATTATTCCTTTTAAGTAATATACAATATACATATCTATTATATTTGCTATATTGCGCAAAATACCTCTTCATTCATTCTTTTGTTATGTTTTGTCTTCACTTTTCAATATTTTTCTTGTATCCCAATCTCAAAATTAGCGGTCTTACCCCAAAAATCTTAAAAACACTATAAAATCATAACAATTAATGATTGTACTACAAGTATTTCTAAAAATATTTGTGTTAAATGGTTGTTTAGGGTTAAAAATTCTTTAGACTGTCTTTTAAATACGAACCTATGCTTGTTTAGCTGCGACATTGTGACATTTCGGAATTATCAATAGATTCATACGAACACTACTTTTTATTACACGTTTTCTGCATACATTTTTATAAACTTCTTCTAGAAAACAGTTAAGTAAAAAATACATTCGTAAATATTGACTTACCTCCAATTCTGTTGTTTTCTTCTCGTCTTCATTAGTCTTATCTAAATATGTATCTTTTATTATATTTGTTCTTTCATCCTTTATTGTATTATTATTTATTTTACTCAATTTGATATCCCTAATATCATCTTCGTTTACTTGAGTTAAATTATATTTTTTATCAGTGGAGTTACTGAGATTATCTTTGACATGAAAATTATTATATGTTTTATTACTGTCTAATTCAGTATTTTGTGTCGTTGTTAAACTTGCATTACCGTCAATATCTGAAACAAATTTGTACTGATAAAAATTGTATCTTTGATATTATGTATTAAATTACGTTTTTAAAATGTGATTGAAACTTAACGGCCTTTATAGTAAAAAATATATTTTGTTTCTTTCGTTCTGTAGTCTTTTTATATTCGATAGAGCGAGACAGAACATATTTACTATATTAAGCTTATATTTTATAATACGTTTATGAATAAGGCTATTATTATTTATCAATACTTCTATATCTATATATAGATATAGAAGTATAGATAAATATAGACTAATCTTATAAAGACGAAAGATTTGTATTTTTGAATTTTTGTATTTTTAAACTCAAAAACTACTGGACCGATTTAATTATTTCACCAATAGAAAGCTACATTATCAGCGAGTAACATAGGCTATACTATTTTTGTATATAGTACATTGCACCAGTGTGAAGCCGGGGCGCGTTCTAGTACTTTATAATATGAATATAACCAAATAGTGATAGTGTGTTGTATAACATTATCAAATTATATTATTAGAAGCCTCACCTTATCATAATATAATAAGCTTTGACATAATTAACAGAGCAATAATGATAATAATTTTACAATAGCCATTATTCGTTATCGCTCTTATTTGTTGCGATGAAAGGATATTATTGTTTTGGACACTTATGAAAATTTCCAGTGTTTTATGAGATAAGGATCGCCAACTAGCAGTAGATCCACGAATAGATATTGACGCGGAGACAAAAGATCTATTAAAAATCTAGCCAAGCGCACCAAGGCTGATGGCTTGTTTAAACTAAAAACAAGCCATCTGAATTCTATTTTCAATGACATACTTGTATGAAATGTTTTCCAGACATACAAAATACCTACTAAGTTGTAGTCTGAAGTATGTTTTTTAAGAAATAATGAAACTTGTTAATTTTTGTTTTTTTTTATGTCAGATATCGACAGACGAGCATGAGGTTCACTTAATGGTAGGTGATACCTCAGCCACAGAACATCAGTCAATGATGCGCTGCCAACCTACTTTTTACTTCGAGCATCCGGAAATCCATAGACTGAAAACGAAACCAACCTGTTTTGTCTGCCAACAAGTTTGGAAGACTGTTAGTGTTGTCTTTACAGAACAGAAATAAACTTTCGACGGGCTCGTTGGCGCGTTCGGTAGAATACCTGCCTGCCCTACCCTGCATCGAGGGTCGTGGGTTCGAATCCCACCGGGACATGTTTATAATTTTCTATGTATAAGCATGTCGTTCCCACATCTGGTAACTTCGGGCATTGATCGACTGGGAGGAATATCGAAATCCCGACCGGGTAACGAACCATCGTTCATAGATGGAAAAACCGTGAAGTGCACATTGCGCGTTTCGGTTTCAGTCTATGGATTTCCGAATGCTCGAAGTAAAAAAAAGTAGCCACAGCACATCATTAACTGATGTTCTGTGGCTGAGGTATCACCTAACATCAAGTGAACCTCATGCTCGTCTGTCGATATCTATACTAATCTATACTTATAATATAAAGAGGAAAGATTTGTATTTTTGTATGTTATGAATAAACTCAAAAACTACTGGACCGATTTTGAAAATTCTTTCACCAATAGAAAGCTACATTATCAGCGAGTAACATAAGCTGTTTTGTATATAGTACATCTACATTGCACCCGTGTGAAGCCGGGGCGCGTTGCTAGCCTAACATAAAAAACATGAAGAGTTAAATATAGTATTTTGCACCATTGCACCAAACACTTAACAGTAAAGTTATTTTAGTTATTAATGAATAATTTTACCTTTAAACGACAACCATTGCCGCTCGTCTTTGTCCACATTAGTATCTCTATGTCTGTGAAGACCGGGTAGCGACATCAGGTGGGAGGGGGGGTGGTAGTTCTTCAGCGATTCGGTCTTCGCCGCTTGACGTAGAGAATGGAGATGTTCTAGTATTGCTCGCAATTCCTAAAAGCGGTTTTAAAAAGATATTAATAAATGAATCTATACTAATATTTCTTTGTAACGATTTAACTCAAAACTACTCGACCGATTTTAAAAATTCTTTCACTTATAGAAAGCTACATTATCAGCGATTAACAGGCTATTTTTGTGTATAGTACATCTACATTACTCCCGTGCGAAGCCGGGGCGTGTTACAATACGTAAATAAATTGATTTATATGACGGCATCTTCAATTTGGAAACTTATTTAGTCATCTCTATTATATGTTTCTTTTCAATATTTCTATTAAGCTATAAATATTATATAACTAGTAAATATACAATATTTAAAATCTTAAAACACTATTGGAAAATTTTATTCGATATTTTGAATAATATCTTTCAGAGGAGAGTAAAGAAAAAGTATGAGATCACTTGTTGGCTGGCTTGGCTACTCTATTTCAGCTTTTAAAATGATTTTATGGCACTTATTACATAGGTTTAAAACTTATGTGTTTAATAGATAGATAGATAGAAAATTTATTCAGTAATAACACCACTTAAGTCTAATACAATATGTGACTATTTGTAACTTAATAAAAAAAACGAGTAAATATCGAGATATTTGGCGGCTCTTTTCGGTAGAAATAACATTCTGAACTGATGGTAGATTTAAAAAATGATCAAACCTACTTTAGGATCATGGTCGGTGACATCTATGTTAGGCACGTTAGCTGACGATGTCACGTTGGTTGTTTGAGATGGATCATGAAAGCTTACGCCAGCTTTGTGACGTTTCATGGTACCTGGGAAACATAATTTATTAATACGTTATTTAATAAAAACTATGTTAAATCAATCAGCGTTGTGGAGTAAAAGACGATGTAGTGACGAGAATTGAGAAAGGTATGTTGAGGTGGTTTTGGCACGTAGAAAGGATGGATGAAAGTAGGGAAACGAAAATGATTTATGATACTGGTGTGAGTAGTAGAGTCGGGAGTGGTCGACCTAGGCGAACTTACCTCGATCAGATCGGGGACGTTCTGCAAAATGGCCGTCAAAAGTACTCGTAACCGACGAGTGTGTATGAAAGCATTGATGAAAGTAGAAGAAGCGAAAGTGGTATGTAAGGATCGGAGCATATGGAATTCCGTGATCTCTGCCTACCCCAATGGGAAAGAGGCGTGATGTATATGTATGTATGTAAATCAAATATAATCGGATTCAATCCCTCCCACCCGTTCAATGCTTACAAAAAGTTATAAACATCGTCCCGGTGGGATTCGAACCCATGACCCATTGGAGCGTACGGCAGGTGATGGTGTTCTGTCAAACATGCCAACGAGCCCGTTATGATGGTCTAGAGGGCACAGTCTCGATACAAATAATATTTTTTCCTATTAGCACGGTCATAGTATGATATGGTGTAGTGACGGTGTAGGGAAGTATGACGTTGCTCGTTAGCATAAGATACATGATTATAACCAGAGTATATAAGACTAGATTGAATTACCAGGGTCATTGGCCTTTCCATCTTCTTTATTCAGCTGTAATATCTTCTCCCAAAGAGTAGTATTCGAGAGCAAACCAAGTTTGTGCGCTTCCAGCAGTTCGTCCAGCTCCTCAGACGAGTCGTCTCCGATGTACGCGCACTCCTGGAGGTGTTTGTAGCCTTTTATCATTATAAGAGATGCGCCTGGCCATCTAGAATTTACAAATTTTTCTGTGAGAAATTGGATCGTTGACTACCTATCTATGTTTTGCTTAAAATCTTTCATTGTACAAAGAGAAAGATATGAACAAAGTCTCAAAACTATTTTTCACAAATAAAAATTCAATCTTTTTTTTTTCTATTATTATTATTACTTTCTTTTTTTTGCATCTGAGGCGCAAACTGTTGTGGTCTCTGGCAGAATGACCAGCGCTGTGGAACTCGTCTGCTCCACAGCATAATGCTGAGCCAGGGCCAATTACAACCACAGCACACACACACTACACACTTAAAATGTACCTTATTCCCTTTTTTTCCATATTTTTTTGTTATTTTTCTTTTTTGATTATTATTATTATTATTTTGTGTTTTTTTGTGTGTGTGTTTCGTTAGTAATAAATGTTATGTCTATGTCTATCTTTGCACAACATAATATGGTCGGCCTTATAGCATAATGTGATATCTACCTCGGTAAAACCTCTCAGAGAAATTGATTGAGAATTTAAGTAAAACAACTTATGTGCTTTACCTGAATCGACCAAAATATTTTTACTCCCGCGATTCCAATCGAGATCTTTGATGCTAAATGCAACGCAACCACTGAGCTACCTAGGAGGTAAGGTGGTTGTGCAAAAAATACCAAATTATTCACCAGCATAAGACCAGTAAACCACAGAACAGAAGAAGTAAGTAGAAGTGCAATGTGTCATAATTTGTATCGGATCGACTGTTGCCAAATTCACACAAATGAATGGAGTATTTAATACTGCACACAGTTGCAATTTTTCTTCGATTCGTTGTTTTCACAGAACAGAAAAATAACTCGCAACATCAAGTGAACCTCTTGCTCGTCTGTCGATATCGAATATTAAAAAAGAAGCATACCTAACACAGGCAGAAACCGTGACAGTGGAACCCTGGAGCAAATAGAAGCCCCAGTACTCTTTCATGTCGTCTTCCAGCTCCAGCTGCCGAGTCATGGAGACCGGCACCAGCTCTTCAGTAAGTTCTGGAGGACCTGGCACCACGAACGCGTTGAATGTGGCGTTGGATCTCACCACCTGCCTCTGTATCGGATGTTTTCAATTATTAATACAATTGGGATGAAGTAAGAAGAAAAAACAAATATTAACCACCATATACCACCAAAATTTATTTATTTTTGTTTTGGCACAGAATAACAAAAACTTCACCTATCCATATCTTCGCCTGAGCCTACTAAATACGGAGTTTTTTCCATATATGACAAGTTTCTATCTAACTTCACTTTGTATGAGACCAGCCGGCCTAGCATGACTGCCACGAGATAGAGATCATCGCGGACGAGAGAAGACAAAACTAAGATGTAAGATATCTCGATATATTATATCTCGACATCGACAATTTTGATAGAAAACATATCTCGATCGACAAATATATCTATTTTTGATATTGAAAGTCGAGTTTTAAGTGTAATTGTCATGTTAGACCCGAAAGAAATTGAGCGATAATCAATAAAAACACGAGAAAACGGTCGACAAAATTTTGTCGCGGCTATCATGCTAGGCCGGCGTGCGATTTTTCCTTGAGACAAACATGATTTTAATTTTAAGCAGTGCTACAAGGCAGGCAGTGTAATTTCTTTTTCATTAATTATTGCCCTAAACTATTTCTTCTTCAAATGTATCTAACGCATGTTTAGAAGTTTAAATTAAATAAAACGTATAAGAGGTGATAGAGGCGTCCATTGCAATCTTCGCCTACCTCTAGGGTTGTCAACGTTTTGCATTTTCCAATTAAATTCATACTATACCTTTAAATAAATACTGTATACCGGATTAAAACGCGATTTATTATTTATATTGTTTAAATTATTTATCCCGATGCTTTTCAGCAACCGTGGTCTCGGGCAGACAGCTTTAATCCGGTATACAGTCTTTTTTTTAAATGTGTGATACTCGCGGTAATAAAAGACAATATTATATACTATACCTATCTTTCTATTTATTTTTTGAGAATTTTTATCAACTGCCTTCAAGATAGCAGTAAAAGACAATATTATATTATATACATATTACATGTATCTAAAAAGTTTTAAATATTAAGAGGTAGGCCAAAAAAACATAGATTAACTGTGTGAAGAATGATAATATGTGTTTGAGAGATGTAACTGTCGATATGGCGAGTGAAAGGAGAGAATGGAAAAGAGAACATACTGCGCAGACCCCAAATAAAAAAAAGAACAAGTCAGGAAGAAGAAGATTATATTGTTTCCTCACAATTTTGCCAATTCTGATCTTAGTAGGGATACATAAATAAATAATTAGTTTAATTTAATTAATATACATAATATTTTGTTCTTATCTTTGTATTACGATGTTTTGAAATACTACACAAATGAGAATAGCAGACATCGGTGTAATATTGACTGTTGAACGATTACAAGTCCACTTCAAGTTATCTTTGAGTGTGAACAATTTAGGTTTTGTAATGTATATTTATAATGTAGGATGCTATGTAATCTATATTAATATTATAAAGAGGAAAGATTTGTATTTTTGAATTTTTGTATGTTATGAATAAACTCAAAAACTACTGCACCGATTTTAAAAATTCTTTCACCAATAGAAAGCTAAATTATCTGGGAGTAATATAGGCTTTTGTTTACAGAACATGTACATTGCACCCGTGTGAAGCCGGGACGCGTTACTAGTATACTAATAATAATAAAGGGTATGTTTTTATTAATGTTTAATTCATAGTTTGTGTCTTACTGTGCTTGCGTGTTGCGACTTACTGTAAAAAAAACTGTTTCTATATGTGAAAACCATTAATTATCTGTTTGTTTTATATCCTGTTTGTTATACATTCTAATGTAATATTTACTGTACGTTTTCCTCAAATAAATAAATAAAAATAAATATACTAATAATAATAAAAGATCTTATCTATTAGGTTCGATAAAATTTACATCAATTTAAAGCTTGTCTATTTGTGTTTAGAATGTGATAATTCATTTGTTTTTGCGCCATTTCATTTTGCTTTGACATCGTTCTGTGCACAATATGGAAAACTTTATCGCATTATTTTCGAATACGAGTTCCACCGTGGCATCAGCGCTGCAGAAACAGCTTGAAGGTTTAATGATGTGTACGGCGGCGATAAATAATTTTTAAATGTTTAAATAGTAAGGAGATCGATGAAAAACAGCTCGGATATAAAATACCTAGGATGCTACCCGTAGTACGAGACTTAACTACGCGCGACGTCGCGGGCCGAAGCTAGTAATAGTATAAATGTTAATCATGATTGTATGTACTAGTCCTTTTATAAAATACAATAATAGACTTTAAAATTTGGTTAACTATATCGAGATGGATTTTAAAGAGTTGACGTATTTATCAATATATTATAGATAAAATAAGATAAAGGTATAATCTTTTAAGTAGCGAGATCAAAACTGAGTTTATAGGTTCAAGGCGGTGGAAAAGTACGGGTTTCGAATCAAACTTCCTAGGGTTTCCAAGGGATTGTAAGAGTAAATTATAGTCGCTTAATATTCCATCTTCTATGGTCCAACATAAAGCCACATCATTTTGATTCTAAATATGAGATTTGTCGACCGTTTTCTCGTGTTTCAATAGATTATCTCTTTATGTCTTCCGGGTCTAACAAGACAATTACACTTAAAACTCAACTCTTAATGTCAAAAATAGATATATTTATCGATCGAGATATATTTTCTATCAAAATTGTCGATGTCGAGATATAATAAATCGAGATATCTTACATCTTAGTTTGTCTTAACTCGTCCGCGAGATATCTCGTGACGGTCATGCTAGGCGGGCTGGTAGGTTTAGTATTAGATTCAACCTATGAATTAATAACCAATATTCAGACAATATTGTGCTTCCATTTTTAGTAAACTTTGTTACAATAATTCGACCGATAACCCTTATCAACATTTTATTTACACACTGCGTTTGGTTGAAATGAGGACGATTGTATTTGCTTTGATATATATGTAGTGTCATGCATCTGTGTGCAGTGAGTAAATATTATTTTAAATGCATTTGACCTATGTTAGGGTTATAATATTGTCTTTTATTAACGCGAGTATCACACATTTAAATAAAATACTGTATACCGGTAAATCAAACATACTAAAAAACAAGAGGACACCGTTAGTCAATATTGTCATAATATAGAAAATTACAGTAAATATCAACTCCGTAGGAATAGATGGCGTTAATATGTAAAGATTGTAAAACAAAAACTTGGCGATTAAAAAGAGTGGCGGCGAGTTTCTTGCCAGTTCTTCTCGTCCGCTCTACGCCCTTGATTTGTGAACTGGTAGTAAATGTAAAATTAGAAGCATTTAATATTAGTAAAATTAGTAATTTAATATGTATTATTTTTTATTGACGTTCATAGATGTACATTGTGTTACCTAAATTAATAGATTATTTTTAATTTAATTGAATTAAATATGGCAACTTTGTGACATTTCAAATATAAGACAACTGTCATCTTTCAGTCTCCCGCGACCACGGTTGCTGAAAAGCATCCGAAACGTCGGGATAAATAATTTAAATAATAAATCGCGTTTTAATCCGGTATACAGTATTTTATTTAAATATGTTAGGGTTATTAATTTAAAGGAAAATATTTAAATAATAAATTTATTTTTGTAGGGTTATTATACTTAAAATAATATATCTATTGATACTGTTGACAATGACGTTAGCCAATCAGAACACGAGAATATTTCCCGCCAAAAATATGATTGATCAGACGTTGACGTCAACCTGAACCAATCAAATAACTCTGATTCTCCCGCTTGAGGTGATTTTAAAACTAGAACGTGGTGAGTTGGGGCTGCCGGCAGACCGAAAGGAACCTCAAAGTCGACCAGATTTTTTTATGTCAGATATCGACAGACTATGACTAACTAGACTTGTGTTTGATGACACATAATAAGTTCTTAAAATATCTTTATTGCACTCTTTATGAGAAGTACAAATGGCGGTTTTATCGCTTAGTAGCGATTACTTCCAGGCACACCGGATGCGTGTCAAACGGAATTCCCAAGTCCTCTCGTAGAGCATGGGGCAGACATATTTCTGTGACTGTTTCACTGATCACTTTTCTATACAGGCAAGTAGCAGTAGGTTTTCTTCATAAATAACTTATTTATAAAGGCATTGGATATGATATAATAAGCCTCGAATGCTCGAAATAAAAAGTAGGTTGACAGCGCATCATTGATGTTCTGTGGCTGAGGTATCACCTTCCATAAAGTGAACTTCATGCTTGTCTGTCGATATCTAACATAAAAAAAGCCTATCGAATTCAATAGACCGTGAAAGTGTGACGTCACAAGTCTATTAGGCTTGTGGGCATGCCCATCGTGCCCTTGCAACGCTCGCACTCTATCAGGTAAAACAGCAGACAATCGCTTGGTTATAAGATTAGGAAATGTACGCACCTACCTGACACCAAGTGGGGGATATCTTCCGGTCGATCAGCCGCATGTCCGTCATACTCATGGGGTACATTTGGCCGGAGAACACTCGATACCTGCAACAGGATTAACACGTAATAGCATTGCTATATCATCTATAGTCTATACTAATATTATAAAGAGGAAAAATGTTTGTTTGATTGTTACGATTTAACTCAAAAACTACTGGGCCGATTTTAAAAATTCTTTCACCAATAGAAAGCTTCATTATCAGCGAGTAACATAGGCTTTTGTGTATAGTAGGTACATCTACATTGCACCTGTGCGAAACAAGGGCGTATTACTTGTGTGTTATATACAGTAAAGTCACTTAAAAAATTATGCTGAATCTTCTTCAAAGCCGCTCAGCCTCATAGGAAACTCATCGGACTCTTTCTACTTTATTACTTTACTTTACTAGTGATCCGCCCCGGCTTCATAAGGGTGCAATATAGATTTATAATCACAAAAAAAAAAAATCTCGTGATGAAATTTTTTTTAAATTCGTTCGTTTAACAAACAAATAAATCTTTCCTTTATATAATATTAATACAGATAGGATAGATTATGTAGCTGATTGAAAATTTCATAGAATAGTAATTTATTTAGACTAGACATCATCTTTTTTAAGTTTACTCACTGAATAAACCCTTCAAATATATCTTCCAAAAAGGCATAAAACTTTTAAAAGGTACTTACTTCATATACAAAGGTGTGAATATGAAGATTGATGGAAGTACAATCATCAAGGCGAGAAGACGGCATAATCTGATCGGCCCTTTGTAGCATGACCGACTAGTGCCAGTTATATTACGGGCTGGCCGGTTTCTGTTCACTCCAGCTAGAAAAAAGTCAGGATAAATAATTTAAACGATATTAATAATAAATCGCGTTTTAATCCGGTATACAGTATTTTATTTAAATGTCTGATACTCGCGTTAATAAAAGACAATATTAGAAAAAAAGTTTTTTTTATGTTTAGACATCCATAATATAAATTCTAACTGGCTTCGCTCGGGTGCAATGTCTATTTACTCGTTGGTAATGTAGCTTTCTATTGGTGAAATTTTTAAAATCGGTCGAGTAATTTTTGTGATAAATTGTAACAAACAAATCTTTCTACTTTATAGTATTACTACGTGCCCCGGCTTCACACGGGTGTACTAGCCTATGTTACTCGCTGATAATATAGCTTTCTATTGGTGAAAGAATTTTTAAAATCGGTCCAGTAGTTTTTGAGTTTATATTATAAATTATTATAAATTTATAATATTATAGTATAGAACTATAGATTATAGACTAGACAGTATATAAAACTAATCGGAGTCAATTTTAGGTACTTGATAAGCAGCTATCTTTTTTATGGGAGGCAGAACAGCTTGCGGGGTTTTTGACATTATATTAATTGAATATTTTTAATATATTTTACAAAACCTTTGTTTTTAAAAACATGTTAATTATTAAAAAAGTATATATGTTCGAAGGATGGAATCTTGATTTCTAATATTGATTGATTTCAAGGTTTCAGAGTTTTCGTTGGTGCATTGGTTTAATTGTTCCGATGGGTCGTGGGTTCAAATCCCACCGGGTCGACATGAATATGTCTGTAAACATGTCTTCTGGTCACTTCCGGCACTAAACGGGTTGGAGATATCGTAATTCCAGCCGCCATACGACCCACTATAGGTGAAAAAAAACGTTGAAGTGCATATTATGCATTTCAATTTCTGTCTATAGATTTTCGAGTGCGCGAAATAAAAATAGGTTGATATTATTGACTGAATATAATGATTCATAATATATTGGTCAGAATTTCGATATTCCTCCCACCCGTTCAATGCCCGAAGTTACCAGACGTGACATGCTTATAGAAAATTATAAACAAGTCATCCCGGTGGTATTCGAACCTATGACCCATCGATGCGCACGGCAGGTGTTCTACCGACCGCACCAACGAGCCCGTCAAACACTTCTCAAAAAGGAGGCCGCTCATCAAACGTTACCCCGGGACGCAACACTGAATTTTAGCGTCTTCCTCATTCTTTGAAATTGAATAAGAGATATGAAATTAATTAGAATAGAACAATTAACTTTATTATTATATAGTTAACAGTACTTACTTTCTAATGGCACTAGTTCTTGTGGATCCATCGCGAGCTCATCCCGACTCCGCGCGTTACAGATAAAATTCGCGTTTTATTTATCGCTATCGCTATCGCTGTAATTCAGCCTGTTGCTATCTGAAACCAGAGGATTTACCTGTTAACTGTAAATCGTTTTTATTACAAGTTTTATTACGACCTGCTTATATCATTTATTATTTATCGAACCGATACGACTTGGGAACCTACAAGAATCGAGGCCGGAAACACACCTGCAAGCCCTTTGGTGCTTTGAACTTCGTACTTTAAAGTTGATGAGACAGCCGTAGTACATATCTACAAATATATACTTCATTTCCCATTGGGGTAGGCAGAGATTACGGAATTCCATATGCTCCGATCCTTACATACCACTTTCGCTTCTTCTACTTTCATCAATGCTTTCATAGATACTCGTCGGTTTCGAGTACTTTTGACCTAACCCCTTTGAACGTTCCCGATCTGCGTTCGCCTAGGTCGACCATTCCCGACTCTTTCACTCACACCGGATTTATGAATATTTTTAGTTTCTCTACTTTCGATTAATACTTATTATATAAAAAAAGATTTTCTCTAGTATGAGTCTCATATATAATTACATGTAACTAATATACTCAGAAGAAGGATTTAATTCATTTAAGAACCTCAAGCAATCAGATATTCTACATTTGAGACTTCATTAGTCTTTCTGTGTCGTAAATATTTGTTAATCAAATTACACACTAATTATATCGTTTATAATTGAACATAGCTTGTTAGCCACGGTTAATGTCTTTATATTCAAACAAAAGAGAGCAATTTGTTACACATTTTAATAATTAGTTTTGTTGTTAACTAAAACTAGCTAATAGAAGTTATATGTACTAATACTTAATCACTTTTGTTACATTACAAATCTATTCTAATCTTAAATATTAACATATACTATATAACTTTTAAGCTGCTACCGTTTTGTGCTCCAGCTTAGGCAAGAAAACACAATAAGAAAGAAGAGAAAAACGAAATGAATGAAATGATTTTGTGAAAAAAGTTTTTCTATACAATAAATACAAAATTTATAAAAGATTATAAATATTACGTCAATAACTATCTTTATTTTAAGATATGCACCCTGGTTAGAATTCAGCTTAAATATCAATCAAATCTTGATCCGACTCTACGTAGCTTATGTCCTACAACCTCAAACAGTCGTATTTGAGCCATGATTGCTGCCACTTTGAGAAGAGAGTTATTTCTTAAAACTTTTAGGGGCAAGCACTAACAACTTGCGAGTAAGTTTTCGTATCGTCCATCGATCAGTGTCCTTAGAGGTCTTATAGGCCTTAGAGACGTTAGAGACCTTATAGGCGTTAGAGACATTTATAGGCCTTAGAAGATCACTTGAGAGAGAGAAATGTTCCCTGGAGAATTCGTTGATGTTGGCTTCATCGATCTAATCTGATGTTAACTTTTACTTTAAAATTATTATCTCATTATATTATCCTATAATGGCCTACCATATTATAGCTAAATACCACCTCTATAATTATCATATTTTATATTAAGTTATTACCTATATTTGAAATTATATTTAATCTTATTACTATTTGTATTATTATAGTTCTCTAATAAAATATAATATGAAACACTATACATATTGATTTATTGCTTTAGTTTAGTAGCTAGAGTTACGGGCGTTGCTCCCTTACGTTGCTACAAGAAATGATAATACTTATATTTATCAATATTGACAGTTAATTACGCGTGTAATTAATACAATTATTATTGGTTGATAATTACATTTAAAAACAAATGATTCTGTTAGGGTTACCATAGTTTATTAAAAGCAGAAGCACAAAGATCTTGCAAGAAATTGTTCGTATCATCACGCTGTCATTTGTAAGAGGAATAAGTTGAAATTGCATACGAATGACGCGACCGCGGACGGTACGAATACTCTCTTGTAATTATTATTGGTTCATGCTTGTACTTTCACGCGAGACATCACTAAGTATAGATCATTATTTGAAATGTTATTATTGTTCATGAAAAACGTAAACTTTTCTTAAACTGCCTGAAATGACAATAGCTGAGTAGTGAGTAGGTATCGTTTTTATTATTTAAACAAAAAGGTATCGTTTTTATTATATTAAAATCAGTTCTATGGATAGGCCATCAAATGAAACTAACAGACAGGCTTTCATTCGAATTCGAAATGAGTATGGATAACGGGTCTATGTCCATAGAGAAGGAAATAATATTAAAACTATTCATAAAACTTTTCTCTATTCTACTCAATATGGACAAAGTTGATTCGGTGGGCGTCCATAATTACTACTGTTAAAAAACGCATTATAAAAGTTTAAAATTGGGTGCGAGTACATTGTCAGTCCAATATTTATTATTATTCTGTTATTAGTTTAAGTTTTTTGAAAAAAAATGCTATTTTCCCTTCTTTATATAAGATCGCTATAAATACTTTATGTTAATTTCTATTTTTTTCCAGACTGTATCAAAACACATCAAAACCGATCTACTAAGTGACACGACAACTGTTTGAATAAATTAAATACCTTGTTTTGATCATTTTACAATTCAAATTCTAACACATTATATAAATACTCAATTTAAATATTCCACGTGAGTCTTAACAACTGTTAAGATTGTGTCATTATCATATAATTAACATACAATTTTCAATAGATTTTTTTCGAATATTTCGTATTTTTCTTTAATAAAGTAGAAGGCAAATTGCGTGTTTCTGTAATTACATAGGTAAAATCATTAATTTATTTTACTTATATTCCGATAATGGATAACCTAAGTTATATTCTATGTTATTGTCAACCTCTTGTTCTAGAGGTGTTATATTAGTGTCAAATGTACGTAATCCTATTATTGAATATAACGCTTTACAAATAATAGGATATCATACCTATTACTGGGTAATAGTCAAATAATAGTATAACAGTCAAGAGATCAAAAAATACGCAATACGCATTACGCAAATTAATAGGATAGCATACCTATTACTTGGTAATAGTCAAATAATAGTATAACAGTCAAGAGTTCAAATAATACGCAATATTTGAATATTGCGTATTATTATTATATTGAGTTTCATTTTGAGATTTTTTATGAATATAGTGTATAATAATAAAAATCTTTATTGTACACAATAAAAAAAAAGAACAAATAACTTATACATTACAAAATATATTGGATGTACAAGGGGCTTCTTCATACTTTTTTACAAAAAAACATAAAAAATAAAAAAATATATTAATAATTTATTTTTATTTTTTATATAAAAAAGTTTAATTATGAGATTTTTTAATGAATATAGAGTATAATAATAAAAAACTTTATTGTACACAATAAAAAAAAGAACAAAGAAATACAAATAACTTACACACTACAAAATATATTGGATGTACAAGGGGCTTTTTCATACTTTTTTACAAAAAAAAAAAATTTAAAATTTTTTATTTTTTTATTTTTTATGTTTTTTGCGACGTATGCGCAATTTGAACATAAACACGACTAAATGAACATTTTAAAATAATAGGCAAAATTCCCTATTCTCCGTACCATAAAAATAACATAAAAAATTAAAAAAATATATTTTTTAATTTTTTGTTTTTTTTGTGACGTATGCGCAATTAGAACATAAACACGACTAAATGAACATTTTAAAATAATAGGCATAATTCCCTTTTCTTCGCACCATAAAAAAATATATTTTTTTATTTTTTATGTCTTTTTGTGATGTATGCGCAATTTGAACATAAACACGACTAAATGAACATTTTAAAATAATAGGCATAATTTCCTATTATCCGTACCAAAATACCATTGCATATTCATATAACAATTTTTAATATTTAATCGATATCGATTGCTTGCTGTCGAAAGACTTATCCACGAAGCTTAAATGCAAAACGCGACGTGTATACTATACAACTCATCATACAACAACGAGCGATTCGATGAGAAGTATGGCAACGTCGCACTATGACTTTGCGTACCTATTCTTCGCGGCGTTTAATAGGTACGTCGCTGACTATTATTTGACTGGGTATTATTGGACATCCTAATATGAGAACATTCATATTGCCTATTCTGCGCGGCGTATAATAGGTACGTCGCTGACTATTATTTGACTGGGTATTATTGGATAGCCTAATATGAGAACATTCATATTGCCTAATATGGAACTTCTGCCGTATACCTATTACCTATACCTAATACGAATATATTAGTCACACCTTTATCTTGTTCTTACTTCGAATATTTGGAATTCCATAAACTGAAACCGAGCAATTTCTCATCTATGAAATACATAGGTATATCTCTAACTTCTTACTGTTTCTGTTCTTACTCTATCCTCTCTCTGCGGTTGCTTGGTAGCGATAACTAAAAAACTATAAAGCCGTCCTTTGTCTACTATGATCTATTTCCTGTTTAATTTGTGTGACCATAAATAATAGATATTTTATTTATTTATACGGTTATACAATCCCGACGAGATTCAAACCCATGATGTGTCGGAACGCAAAATAAATATATAGCCTATGTGATCCGAGGTATACCACACTACACCTTCTAAAAAGTGGGTCATTATTAATTGCAGCTCCATGCAACAATAGATGATAGATTACCATCCTATAAAATTACAATTTAGTTTTAGAAGAGTGAAACACAAATATTTATTCTCAAAATCATTTTATAATTCCAAACTCACGCCATAGCTTACACCTTGATGGTATTGATACATAAAAAATATTTAATTTGCATCTTATCTATATTTGCAAATAATCGAACATTTGGAGGTACAATTGAATTTCGCGTAGGTACTTGAGTGTATTTACTTTTTTTTAATGAAGAATAAGTAAGCATTTGACCGCAATCCTGACTGATGGTAAGCGCGGATGCGATCTAAATGGGAGCATGCTTACTTAGAAGAAGCCTATTCACTTTGGCTTTGAAGACATAAATATTGTAGGAATCGGGAAAGACAGACCCAGGTAGAGAATTCCATTCCTTGACGGTTCGGAGGATTGGAGAAGATAGTTTGCTACTACTGTTGTTGTTTAAATTAAAGTGAATTTAATATATGCCTTATAAACTTATACAAAAGGCCTGCAAGTCCTCTGGTGTTGCAGATGTCCATGGGCGCCGGTAATCACTTACCATCAGGTCAACCGACTGCCCGTTTGCCCCCTATTCCATAAAAAAAAAAGTATATTACCTAAGTACCTACGGTGAAGTCTTTGCCTGGTTTTTCACTAAAAAAAACTCCACTGGTTATAATAAATTTTAAACAATCATTAAAATTAAATGTTTATTAGACAGCTCGTAAGTAGTACTCTCTTCTTCTTCTTCTCCCTGCCCTATTCCCTTTTTCTATTTGGTGCAGTAGGTATGTCTTATAGTAGCACTATTTATAACATTTTTTTATGTAAGATATCGACAGACGAGCATTCGATGGTAGGTTATGATGACAGGGCATCTGTCAATGATGCGCCGTCGACCTATTAATTTTTAAATTTTTAAAATGTAGTGTATCGTTGTAGATCCCTGGGGACCGAAATAGTAGTGGGAGAGTAGTCGCCCTTTTGTGTCTGTGTTATTTAAGCCAAGTAAGTAGCGATCAATGAGAATTCGATTAGTGGTAATTTAATCTCATCGTAAAAGTGTTTAAATATGTTTATGTTTTATTTATAAATTATTTATTATAATATAAATAATTCTAAGCAATATTTAACTGTTAATTAGTATTAAATTATTTGTTTAGGAGGCGAAACTGACCTCAATTCTCTTTTCTACGCCCTTGATTTGAGAACTGGTAGTAAATGTAAAATTAGAAGCATTTAATATGTATTTTTTTTATTGAAGGTTCATAAGTGTACATTATGTTACCTAAATCAATAAATGATTTTGAATTTGAAAATTTAAACATGATAACTAAACACGTTATAATATAAAAACCTTAAATACCAGAAACAATATATAAGAAGCAAAAAATTACATACTTGGAGATAATACAAACGCATCGGTCAACAAACTTTAACACAGTTTAAAAAAACAGAAAACACGGCACTTTTACTATTAATAAAAATACGCGTTTACGCGACGACAGTCGACTGAATACTATCGAGTACTATCAACATTCAAAAATATCGTGATACTAATATAAATAGTCTATTGTATAGTAACCTCACTAAATAATTACGGCGCGGCGCGGGCGCTTGTGTACACAGACGTATAGATAATAATAATATGAATATATTAACGCACACTCAGACAATTTATACTGATAATCTATATCTATACTTAATATTATAAAGAGGAAAGATTGTATTTTTGTGTGTTGTGAATAAACTCAAAAACTACTGGACCGATTTTAAAAATTATTTCACCAATAGAAAGCTACATTATTAGCGAGTAACATAGGCTTTTTTGTGTATTACATCTACATTGCACCCGTGTGAAGCCGGGGCACGTTGCTAGTAAATAATAACCTAGCAGCCTAGGACCTAGCACGAACGAGTATATCGAACGAACTATCGAAAAAGTATTCGAATCGTCAATCTGCCAGTTGTATGAGAAATCATTTGAAATTTCATACAAATAACAGCTCGACGTTGTTCGTGCTAGGCCTTTGATTTTGTATTTTGGTCGATTCTTTTAATAACCATTCTTAGGAATGTCTTTTTATTACACGACCGGTGTGTGCGCCGGGCGAAATGGCTCTCAGATAGAAGATTTTTTTTCGTTTTACTTCACACTCATCGTTATAATTTGGCCAATTAACTCAATATCGTTATAAATTATAATCTATATTCTGATGTATAAACAATAATACTGTAAAGTTTTATCAAAATATGTTCAATCGTTTTTGCACGAAAGAGTAACAAACATTCTTACATTATTATTTATAATATTAGTAGGATAAAAGTGTGAAACTTGGCGGCTCTTCTCGGTATAAGTCATATACCGAACAGGTGGTAGCTTATAAGTTATAACATTGACGATCCAAAATATATTTTAGAATAGTAGTGAATTAGTTTTTATTTCTTTTTTTAGTCATAAGCATTGACATAATATACCTATATCATACCATAAGCTTTTTGATTTAATTTTTACTTTAATATTTATTTTAGCTTTAACAGTTTTGGCTTGGTATGGGCATGTTATGAGGAGAGATGAAGGGCATATATCTAAGAATTTTACAAGTATCAACGTCAAAGTAAAATTTTGAATATGAAAGTGGATACATATGGGTCATGAGGGAGGCCAATAAAACATGGTTTGACTGTAAGAAGAATGATATGTGTTTGAATACTATGTAAAGGTCTACGGCGACCTGAATGTACAATAAATCATTTAAAACTGCTTAGTTTGCAAAACGTATTTTGTTTCACATAATATAAGAAATTATTTCAATAACGAATAATTATTTAAAATATGCTTGGCTGGCGCAGTCTTAAATATACCAAAAGATTTAGCATTTTTAATATAATTTATACATTCCGTAACTAATACGTTCAGAGAGGTGAGCACGAACACATATCGAAAGAGTATTTGTATCGTCAAACTGTCATTTGTATGAAATTCCAAATGATTTTTCATACAACTGACATATTGACGATTCGAATACTTTGTCGATAGTCGTTCGTGCTAGGCCACCAGCACGGTCATGAATCTTTGTTTTGTTTCTGCTAGAAGTAAAAAATAGGTCAAAAGCACATAATTGATCCTATGTGTGTGGAAACCACTCACAAGTTAGCTTTAAGCTCATCTGTCGATATCTGTCAAAAATACTTCCAATCCACTGGACTTAGTAGAAATAAATAAGTTATGGAGTACCTACTCGTGGAAATAGAAGACAATAGTTAGTTTGTTTGTTTGTTAGGCGATAATCTCTGGAAGATCGGCGTGCTTAGACAAGGGGTGATCGCTCGGTATCGCTGACATTTAGTTTCATTGATAATACTGATAACACTTGGCTACAAAGTTCAAGTCCATTTAGAAAGATCAAAAAGGGTAATAAAGTTTTATGGTAACTTTATCAGTATCTACGCTCTGCCTAATCTGTTTAATTTATATGAATACTAGAATAATATAAAAAAAAAACTCTTAGTTAATCATGAATTCTGTGCAAGTATTGCGATTCTTCCAGGCAGGAGAAGCACGTCTATGAACGGTGGTTCGTTAAATTCAAATTCAAAATCATTTATTCATTTAGGTAACACAATGTACACTTATGAACGTCAATAAAAAATACTAATTAAATGCATATAATTTTACATTTACTGCCAGTTCTCAAATCAAGGGCGTAGAACGGACGAGAAGAACTGGCAATAAACTCTCCGCCACTCTTTTTAATCGCCAAGTTATTGTTTTACAAAAGGTTTGTAAGGAGCTGCAACCATTACACCACATTCTTCACGACATCTTTCAGTAGTTAACTATAAAAATAATAATAAAAAACCCCGGTCGGAATAGGCTGGCAAAATATTGGCAATCCACAACTACGCGATTCCTAAGGTACCTTTTGCACGCCTAGGTTTTAGGTTCTCGTGTCGGCGGAAATAGATTTCGCCGTCGGTATTTCTAACTCGATACACCTGGGAAACCTTAAAGCCTGCTACCTCATAACCTCTGGTGTTGCAGACGTATACCTACTGGCAGAGGTGATCACTTGTATTATTTACTAGCTACGTGCTTCACATGTGTGCAATGTAGATGTACTATGAAACTCGCTGATAACGTAGCTTTCTATTGGTGAAAGAATTTTTAAAATCGGTCCAGTAGTTTTTGAGTTGATTCATAACGTACAAAAATACAAAAATTCAATAATACGAGTATAAATCTTTCCTCTATATAATATTATAGTATAGAAGTACAGATATAGATTTTTGGCTTCGCACGGGTGCGAATACAAAAAAATAAATACAAACAAATAGCCTATATTACTCGCTGATAATTTAGCTTTCTATTGGTTAATTTTTAAAATCGGTTCATTAGATCCAGAGATTACCCCCTACAGCCTCACAAACTCACAAAAACCTCTTTATAATATTAGGATAGATTTACTTTTTCGTTTAATAATAGTTTTGTTATCTAAATATAATTGTACCTAAAGACAAATAAACAAAATTTGTCTGATTGGTGTTTACCTATTATCTGTAATTTCATATTGAATTTTCTTAATCACCTAGTAAATAATAATTATTGTAACTCCTCGTTACTAAAACCTGATAATTTGTTTATTTATTTATTTTATAAGCAACCTACCTATAAGTCATGTAGTCGACCTATACATAGAATTAAATTCGATATGATTATAATATTAAATTGATTTTTAGTATTTGTAAGGGTTACATAGCCCTGAATAAAGGTACCTACTTGTAATTTTTTTCGAAGAATAAGGTTAAGTGTGAGACATAGATGATAGAATTCATTTTACTCTATGGATAGGTCGTAATATATGAAAAAAGTTATGATACTGAACTAGTTAGTATGACGTAGGTATACCTATTCTCTTCTGACAAAACGATTGTGAGGTCTTATATATCTATCTGTCTTCATTATTATTTTCAGTACTGCAATACAGAGATAAGAACTCTATTATAATATGTTATAGTATCACAAGAGTTAAAATTTCCCTTTAACAGTTTATGACGCTCTTATAACAATGGTAATAAAGCTCAAATTTGCATCTATAGCGAAATTCCTCTCACTCCGCCCTCACTTCCAATTGGCCCCTAATAAAATCCCTCTGGCCAATAGAAAATCAAATTGCGCAACACCTGTTCGAAATTTAAATAAATTGCCAATTTTATTTCAGTTCTAATTCGACCTTGGTAGAGGTAGGGTGTTGGTAAAAAGAAAAGGAAGAGAGATAATTTGGTGTTAAAGTGTTTAGTGCATTACAGTGATTTATATGCCCACCGTGACGAATAATACTGGAGATAAAGGTTGGTTATTTCTGATACTCACTCAAATTTCTGAAGTAGCAAAATCTCCTTTTTTATCCTAGTCGGATTTTTTTGTGAATAAGATGACACCTACTCAGGATATACTACCTAAGGATATACTAGGTATATCCTTGTCTGGCCATAGGTTATGTTACAAATGAAAAACTTTTAATTTAAAAAAAAATAAAATCTCAAATCTAAATGGCTTCGAAATGATAATCACTGTAAGCACCAAAATATATGTGAAAAGGCGGGAAATCGAAGTTTTTAACTTAATAAATGCGTTCCAAATTCAAAATTATTTACTAGTTGATAATAGAAAAGTTTTTATGTCATAGGTCTTGATGTTTTTTTTTTAAATATATTTCTTATATATTATTTATTACGCTTTACTTACCTATTTTTTGGGAATCTTTGTTTTTGAATCTCACCTTCAAACCTGAGCTTGTAAATAGGTTCAAGCTAAATTTGCCAAGATTACTTCTATTTTTTTTGTAATAAGCATATGATGACAAATGAGCATGACGCTAACTTATCAATCAATGATGCGTTGTTGACCTATTTTATTGTTACTTCGAGCTTTTCAAAGTTCAAAGACAAAATCAATTTCAAAGCGACCCAATTTATGTACAATGGTTCGTTACTCGAATGAATTTTTTCGCATTTACAACGGCGAGTGTTCTGGCGAACTATTTGACCTAATCCCAGCTGCCGACTTCCATCACCGTACCACACGTCATAAACAATTATTTCATCCGCATCACCTTGACATATGGAAGTCGAGCACCGTAAGATTTACGCGCAACTTCATTCCACGTACAACAAAATTGTGGAATGAATTGTCGCCTTCAGTTTTTCCAGTTAATTATGACCTCGCTGGTTTCAAAAAACGAGCCTACAGATTTTTAAAAGGCCGACAACGCATCTGAGACCTTCAAGTCCTAGATGTCCATGGGCGGTGGTGATTACTTACCATCAGGTAACCCACCTGCTCGGTTGTCTGCTCTGAAATAAAAAAAAAAAAAAAAATTAAATATCGAAGCTAAGAAAATAATAGTTTTCAGAAAATTATAAATATGTTGGAACACAAAACATTAAATACATAATTTATATATGATTCATATATTGTGTTTATTATACAAAAAAGTCGCTTTAAATAAAATAAATAATCAATGAAGAGCTATTTTTATATCGCAGGACGCGGCTATCGCCGGATGTTCTGTTTCAATTATAGTAATGTTTTAATAAAACAAAAGAGTTATTCATTAGAATCACAATTTTCATCGTATATTCTTCCATTTATAAATAGAAGTAAGTACTCTTATATTAAACTATCCACCCATACGTTCTTTACAAATCGAAACCTTCGCTGAAAATTCCTATTATTCCTATTAATGTCATAAACAGGAACTGAAACCGATTATTATTATTTTTTTGTAAGTTAGAGATTAGATCAGCGTTTGACCACTGTTTCACCTGTTCACATTCCTCTTAAATGTATCCAGATTATACCTTGTAGGGAAGACAGAGGCCGGCATTTGCTCGGCCTGTTCGCATTTTAATTTTAATTTTCCAAAATACGTGTCTGACTGAGATACCATGATATTAGTTTTTAAGAGTAATGCACACTAAACTTACCACAGTAATTCAGTAAATATGAATAAAAACGAAATAATATTACCAAAAACCTTTATTATACCGGTATAACTCCCATAGTAAATTAACCGGTATTCAGTCCTTGGTTATAAATGCGAAAGTAACTCTGTCTGTCTGTCTTCATGCTTTTACCAATTTAACCACTGAGAGATTAATATGTACATACATACAGATGATACATATTATCTAGCCGCGATTAGAATATTTAAATGATAAATTGGAGATTGATGAAAATCAGCTTGGATAAAAAAAAAGACTATCACCAAAAGTTCATTCATTTCTGTCTTAACTTGAGCATCGATATTTTTATTAATACGTCCCGACTTCGCAGGGTTGAAATGTAGATGTAGAGTATAGAGGTAGAATATACACAAAAAATGTTACTTGCTGATTATGTATTGGTAAAATAATTTTTAAAATCGGTCGAGTAGTTTTTGAGTTAAATCGTAACAAACAAACAAATTTTCCTCATTACAATATTAGTATAGATGTGTATTTTTTTGTAGTGTACTCCAAAGCAATGACATCAGATCAAGAGTCGTGTTCTGATGAAGAGCCTGACAGTGAGATGCTCAGCGATGATCTGTGTCTGCCGGACAGTGATGATGATAGGCAATCTTCAAGGAACTCACAGGTAAAAGTGTTTTTGAATTATGCTATTATATGTTAATTAAATATTTTTTTGTAGCTAATTGCTTGGGAACGAGTATGATTTAAATAAAATACTGTATTAAAACGCGATTTATTATTTATATTGTTTAAATTATTTATCCCGACGTTTCGGATGCTTTTCAGCAACCGTGGTCTCCCCGTGACCGCTATACAGTATTTTATTTAAATGTGTGATACTCGCGTTAATAAAAGACAATATAACGAGTATGATATTTTTCGTGCAATTCGCACCACCGTTATTATCAAAGGGTGGTGCGAATTGCATCCACCAATAGATGGAAAAACCGTGAAGTGCACATTGCGCGTTTCGGTTTCAGTCTATGGATTTCCGATGCTCAAAGTAAAAAAAAACGTAGATCGACAGCGCATCATTGACTGATAATATTGTCTTTTATTAACGCGAGTATCACACATTTGCTGTTACAGACCACGGTTGCTGAAAAGCATCCGAAACGTCGGCATAAATAATATAAATAATACACCGAGTTTTAATCTATTATAAAGGATTTTATTTAAATCATTGACTTATGTTCTGTGGCTGAGGTATCACCTAACATCAAGTTAACCTCATACAGGTCTGTCGATATCTAACATAAAAAAAACAACTAAAAAATAACTGCTTCATCTGTTCAGAATCACCCAGAAGACTTTCCAACTCTAAACTCCTGTCTTCTGCGACCACCACGCAAGCTCTTCACCAACTGCCGTGAACGTTGGCGACAGCAGAACGTCAGTGGAGCGTTCGCGGAACTGCGTCGTCTGGTGCCAACGTATCCTCATGATAAGAAACTGTCTAAGAATGAGATACTTAGGATGGCTATAAGGTATAAACACCCCTTCAGTGTAATACTTATATCGACTGTGAACTGGCATCCGGTTGTCTCTCAATATTTTGAAGATTTTTTTTATTTTGATACCATGGTATCCAAATAAAAAGGGAACATACCATGGTATAAAAAAGTAAAATCTTCAAAAATTTGAGATAGGACCGGTTGCCAGTTCACAGGCGATATAAGTATTACTATGATTTGTAGCTTCGTGCTGATGGGAAATTGGGAGGTGTCTGAGGAATAAGCAACATAGGTCCTTTTTATGTTAGACTAGCAACGCGCCCCGGCTTCACACGGGTGTAATGTAGATGTACTATACACAAAAAATATAGCCTATGTTACTCGCTGATAATGTAGCTATCTATTTTTAAAAGTTTTAAAATCGGTCCAGTAGTTTTTGAGTTTATTCATAACATACAAAAATACAAAAAATCAAAAATACAAATCTTTCCTCTTTATAATATTATTATTAGTATATTAGTATAGATATAGATATCGACAGGTGTGAGGCTCGCTTAGTGGTAGGTGATACCTCAGTCACAGAACATTAGAAGGACTAGCAAGAACGACTATCGAGAAAGTATTCGATCGTCGAACTGTCAGATGTATCTATGAAAAATCATTTGAAATTTCATACAAATGATAGCTCAACGATACGAATACTTTTTTGCGAGTTGTTCGTGCTAAGCCCTTCAGTCATTGATGTGCTGTCCTTTGACCTTTGATTGCTTTCATTCTTTTCTTCATGATTGAACCTAAACACGGAACATTCACTTCACGGTTTTAACATATATACTGCCGTTACCTGGTCAGAATTTCGATGTTCCTCCCATCTGTTAAATACTCGAAGTGAAAACAAATATACAGAAAATTATAAATATATCTTATTCGGTCATGCCGGTATTCGGCAAAACCCGTCTAGTCTTTCCTAGGTCTTAGTACTAGTTTCCTAGTCTTTCGTCTAGTCAAACTTTATCCATATCGAATATCATTCATATTGGTTGAGTGGTTTCTCGATATAATGTACAAAGTAATATTTTTCAATAAGTATTTTGTTTTATACAATTATAAATAGACTGTTGTTTAACATCTATCCCATCAGGGCAAAAAAAAATGTCCACGCCAATTTACTCCAACTTTCAAGAGACACAACTCATATTTTTCAAGCGTGAATAGAAAGGCTTAATATTATTCTAATATGTTCTAAAGAATTTTATTTGTGCAGGTACATTGGCCTTCTCTGCGAAGTACTAGATTGGCAGAAGACCCATGGTCTTTTAACAAATAAGGAGAACTCAGGCCTGGCTATCAAATGTGAATCCCCATTGAGCCCAACGTCAAGACGCATCCGGCTTAAAAGAACCTTCGATGATATACGAAGACCAGATGATAATGAGTGTCTTAGATATGGGAATGAAGAAAACGAAGAGTCTAGAAGACGAATACATTTCAATAAAAGCGATTTGTTGTTTGGCAAAGATTTAAGGATATTACGCAGTCATTATTACTTGGCCTCTCGATGGCGTCAAATGCCATTCAGGAATCTGACGGGGGAAAGGAATGGGAATAACTTGCTGATGATTGCACCTGGATCTAAGGAGGATGAGAAAAATAAGGATAGAAATGATGGGAAGGACAGTAATAAGAGTTAATATACGTTTTAGACCACAAAAACTGTCATGTTAATTGTATAGAAATGCGTTTTGAATTTATATTTGTTGTAATATTCATCAATGTTATTTTAGAATAGATGCAGATAGTTTGTACCAGTGCAATTGATTTTCTGAAAGTAACAAACGCCTGATAAAAATTTAGAACAATTATTTCAATAAAACAAAATCCATTATAATTCAACATTAAGTTAAAGTTATTCTTTTCATTTTTTATAGTATTAGCCTTAGATTATATATAATTCTAAATAATCTAAGTACGTCTCATTAAACTTACTAAAACTTCTAAAAATTGTGTAGTTCTTTCTTGGAATTAGGGCATGCATAATTCGTTCGAAGTAGATATTCGGATATTTCGAATTCTATAATAAAAATTATTCGAATAATTCGAATAAAACGAATTTTTCGAATTGTGTTTTATTTAATGTGTGTAAATGAAAAGAAACCTCTTTAGTACTTAAACATTTTAATTAGGAACCATTATGTGCTCAAAAAAGTCGTCTAAACATAATTATAAGTTGAAAATAATTACTTTGTTGTGTTCCGAAAATACGACCGTAAGAAACTGAGGGCGTCTAAAGTATCGTCATTAAATGAACATCTCAAATGATTACAAAAAAAACCTATTAGCCGAAATACACGTTCAGCTTCAACACTTGTAGGTGGAATGGTTAGTAAAAAATCATACATTTACCAAAACGAAGTAGAATAGTAGGTATTCGAAATGTCCGAAAAAACCGAATAATTATATAGGTACTATTCGAATAGTTAATGTAGCGAATATCCGAATAATATGAATATCCGAATATCCGAATTGCATGCCCTACTTGGAATACATATGTATGATGTTCACAATATGTTATTAAATTTATTAATTTTACAAATAATTGTTTGATTTGAATGAACCTGAGTAATTTGAAGATAATATTTTTTTTATGTTTTATAATTATCAAGTCACCTGATTACATAATATAATAATATGTATTCATGAAAGCTTGAAATTAATTTAGATAAATACAAATTTGTAGTCAGAAATGAAATTTTGCTTTTAAAGTGACAAAATTTTGATAATATAAAAATAAGTAGTGGTGCTTGATACTCAATAAAAGCCTGAAACTGTCATTTTAAAACTTTGGCAGAAAAAATATTAGTTTATAGTCTGGAATAAGATACAAGCTAGCTTTTTGATAGGAAATAGAAGGGATGGAATTTCAAAAAAACAAACGAAACGACGTTTAAAATATTAGGCTAACACCTTCCTAGACGTGACTCAGGCTTGAATTATATCTTGAGGCATATCAAATATTTTTTTGTTTGAAAACCAATGTTATTTTGACAGTTATATTTCAAGAAAAGGGTTTTTTGCTGTAAAATATAGCCCCAAACTAATTTAAAAGTTGCATGTAAGTTTTTAAAGCAAGTGATTATACAAGATGACTATTGGATAATACCTAAAATAATCAAAATTACGTGTCCAAATGTAAATACATAAAAAATGAACGTAAAAAAACGTCTTAAAACAAAAATAAATATCAAGGAAAAACCATCTTTATTCCACTGCTTTAAGGTCTAATGTGACAATTATAAACATTTGTGTATACCTAATTAATAAATTAATAATATTGATATCTTCGTTCAGTTATAATTCTTATGTGATATGGAGTGAACGTTAATCAGATATTGTCGTGTGGGTTATCTGTTGTCCTCAGTGAGCTGTAAAATGGTATGTATAAAGAGCAAATTAAATAATATAAATAATTAATATTGTCTTTTATTAACGCGAGTATCACACAATTAAATAAAATACTGTATACCGGATTAAAACGCGATTTATTATTTGATGATCAAACATACTAAAAAACAAGAGGACACCGTTAGTCAATATTGTCATAATATAGAAAACTACAGTAAATATCAACTCCGTAGGAACAGATGGCGTTAATATGGCAACTTTGTGACATTTCAAAAATCAGACAACTGTCATCTTTCTGTCTCCACGCGAGTCGCGACCACGGTTGCTGAAAAGCATCCGAAACGTCGGGATAAATAATTTAAACAATATAAATAATAAATCGCGTTTTAATCGGGTATACAGTATTTTATTTAAATTAAGACTTATTCATAGGTAGAAAAACCATGAAGAGCGGCATGCGCGTTTCGATTTCAGTCTATGAATTTCTGTGTCTAAGATCTCTCCTACCATCAAGTTACTGTCGATATCTAACATAAAGCCACCATATTTTTATGACTTGAGAATCAGACATAAAAGACTTGAAATTGATATACATTTAAAGGCCGGCAACGCATCTGCAAGTCCTCTGGTGTTGCGGATGTTCATGGGCGGCGGTGTTCACTTTCCATCAGGTGAGCAAGCTCGTTTGCCCCCTATATTACAAAAAAATAGATAGTTTTATGTGTTTCATATTTTTTTATGTTAGATGTCGAGCATGAGATTCACTTGATGGTATGACCCAAGCCGCAGAAAATCAGTTAATGATGCGCTGTCGACCTATTATTTTTACGTCGACCATGTTTTACTTCGAGCATTCGGAAATCGATAGACTGAGACCGAAATGCACAATGTGCACTTCTCGGTTTTTCCATCTATGAACGGTGGTTCGTTACATCATAAGGAAGCCGGTAGTATAATTTCAGGGAAAAACATATTTGCGTAAGTTTTATTACTGTAGCATTTATAATAATAATATATCGTTTTATTTCGGGTAAAATGCCCATAATTATACATCACAATTACATTAAATTTATAAATATAACACAAAGAAAATTATACTTAAATTTAATAACATTAATAACAATTAAAAATAAAAATTAAATTAAATTCTGACATACAATAATAATCATTTGAGAATAAAAAATAAAAAGAATAAGGCCGTCTATCAAGATTGCACCGAGAAATGCAGTTTTGTCCAATGCTTCATATAGGGGGAGCAATATAATCTATCAGCGATAAGTTGTAGGAACTTGTTGGAGCTATCCCGCAGCCTGCGCATCAGCGATGCTGTTCGTTTATATTTGTATGGAATTTTTTATATCTGTCTGTCTCACTGATATTTTTTTTACACTGACATAGTAGGTATATAATATAATTATATATCTCCTTTTAATAATGCGACATGTATGTACAACAATTATTTCCAAACAATACCATTTAATTAGTGACTATTTGTACTGTTCTATTTGACAATCAAATAGTTAATGTTTCGGAATATTTTTGCATACCTACTACTTTTGCAAATGAGTTACGTGGAAGAAAAATTGGATAACACATTATTATTACTATTCGCGTCATATGAACTCAACTGCCAATGCATGGGGGGCGGAGGTAAAGGTAAAAAAATTGACTTCGTTTCGTTTTTTTCGTCAATTTTTTGTTGTTGTTAATCGTAATGACAGAGTTTTTCTTTAAGTTCGTGCTATTAAGAGTACCAAATATTACCATGTCCCAAATTGTATATATTCTATTGCAAAAATACTATACACAACAAAAATATACTATAGCCTATGTTACTCGCTGATAATGTAGCTTTCTAATGGTTCGCAATTTTTAAAATCAGTCTAGTAGTTTTTGAGTTAAATCGTAACAAACAAACAAACAAATCATTCATCTTTATAATATCTATTAGTATAGATTTAGTTATTTTAAGTAAGACACATATTAAGTGATGGTTGAATTGCAATCGGACGAAAAACGAAAAAAAAAGAAATTCTTAATTTTAAAAAAATATGAAAAGGTTATAAAAACTATTTTTAAAAGTAATCAAGCTGATATCGAACCTTTATCATTTAAACACCCGCTCGCGTTGATAAACACTTGTAAATAATCAAGAAACGATGTTAGAAGTAGAATTATTGTTTTTAGATTATATAAATACTTAGTGCAATGTGTTCTGTGATTTTTATAACGTTAATAATGAAATCTAAGGTATGTTTAGTTTTGAAGGAAAAGCTAATTTAATATAGATGGTGAATTTACCAGCAGTTTAAGTACGCTTGTGTCTAGGGCGGCTTTTAGGGGTGGAAAATTTGGAGGCCGATTTTCGATTTAGATGTCTCCATTGACTTATATGTATACTACTAGACAAGCAATTTGGAATAATAATTGTGTCGCAATTTCGGATCGCGCGGGCGGGTAGAGAGGGGGAGCAAGCATGGCGAATATGCCTTGCAAACGCTCGCTCTCGCATATTTCTAGTAAAGAGTAAGCGTGATGGAAAATTATGATGGCAGTTGTGTATTTATATTTACGATAATTATTGTTTTAGACAAATACGAAATAAATTACTTACTACTGAAATAGACTTCAAATCACCTGGGAAAACTACGCACATAAATTATAACAGTGTTTTATTGGTTACTATGAACAAAATCGGTGTTAGTTTGTCGAAAACAACGTTCACGGCTTACAAAACAGTGCACTGATCTTCTCGCTTGCTCGCAGTGGACTAAACAAGTTACGGAGAATTAACCGCAACTCAGTGGCCAATTATTTAAGGCCGCATAGCTTGTCTAGTAGTATACATATAAGTCAATGGATGTCTCATAGAAAGAAGTCTACAAGACAGCTTGCCGATTACATAACAGTTTTTAGGTGTTGTTTTCGTCCTTTGTTTCAGAGTTTTGTAAAACTGTTTATATATAATTCGAATTTCTACTTCAGTAATTTCTCAGCTTCTTTTTCGTTTTCCCAGAATGTAATTGTAATAGTGGAATATTGTGACTGCGGCCAATAGATTTAATTATTTTATTTTATATTAAATATAATATTTATATTTAGTATCATGCTACAATATTTCATCTACCCGATCATTAGAGTCCAATATATATAAAATTTTCTTGTGACCACCTACACGGTACAATTGTGAACATAAACCATCCAACCTACTCAAATAACCCCAAAAATCAATCAAATACTGTCCAGCGGTTTAGGAGGAGTTTAATTACATAAATAGAAAAATGTACATGGTAATAGTTTTTTTTTTAAATTAGCGACAGGATTTTATTTTGTTTAATTAAGCGAAAAATAATTAAAACTTTACTTAATTTACTAAGTAGATATTAAATATTACTATAATATTCATCTCCATTGTTAAAGAGTAATCTAAACTAATAATACAAAAAGGAAAGATTTATTTGTTAAAATTTAACTCAAAAAAATAACCGATCGATTTTACCGATCGGGGCGTGTTGCTAGGGTAATATATAATAAAATAAATGTACTTTGAGCGAGAACAGTAGAGTCGTTTATGTTAGCTTAGAACTAAGGCATTTACACTGAGATTCAGCATCATATATAGAAGTATTTTGTTTTTTAGATTTGCCGTATTCTTCTCGTAGGCTTCTTAGCCCTTCTCACAACACCAGTTCTGTACTTCTACTTCAAAAGCCCTCCCACTTTACCTGATATAGACCTTGAAGAGTGGTGGGGGACGAAGCTGTCTAAGTCTAAGCAAAACGACAGTATTGTACCGTTTCAAGTGGAGTTCAGTGAATTGGTAAGTATATACGAGTACTTCTATTGTCATTTTTTTATGTCAGATATCGACAGACGAGCATGAGGTTCACTTGATGGTACGTGATACCTCAGCCACAGAACATCAGTCAATGTTGCGCTGTCACCCTACTTTTTACTTCGAGCATTCGGAAATCCATAGACTGAAACCGAAACGCACCATGTGCACTTCACGGTCTTTCCATCTATGAACGGTGGTTCGTTACCCGGTCAAAATTTCGATATTCCTCCCACCCGATCAATGCCCGAAGTTACCAGACGTGGGGAAAACATGCTCACAGAACATTATAAGCATGTGGCCCGGTGGGATTCGAACCCACGACCTATCGATGCGCATGGCAGGTGTTCTACCGAACGCGCCAACGAGCCCGTCAAAACAGAACGTGTATTTTACAGAATATAATATTATTATAGATTATATAGATACAGTCTAATAACCTCTTCTTATATATAATAATATTGATTGTAGCAAGTTAAGGATATAAAGGAGCGTCTTCGCGACCGCCACCCGCTGACGCCGCCGCTAGAGGGCGTGGCGTTCGAGTATGGCTTCAACAGCAAACAGCTGGAGCCTTGGCTCAAATATTGGGCTGAAGAATACCCTTACAGGTTGGTTATCATTTGATCCCACGTTCGAATCCCGAAGAAACATTTAAATTATTTTTTACGCAGAGCGCAAAATATTGATCAACTACTGGCTTATAAGAAAATGATTGAAATGTACTGAGAAATGTGTACGTTTGTATATATTTTTTACTGATCTCGAGAATTCATTTTTATAATATAGTAAAGGGGTGGTATTCCTTCTATTTATATAACTAAAGTCTCTACATTTGCTGAGAGCATTTAAAATTTTAAAGAATTGATGATAGCACTGCAAATTATGTATATCTATTTGAACAGTACAAAATGAACTTCTTACTGTAATCAACTAATTATCGCTATATAGTTATAGTATAATAAAATTAATGTATAATCATAATATGTGTCATACTCGTAGGTCAGTTAATTAGGATAATATTTATAATATTGATTTAAAAAACAATGTAGTTTGAATAAGTACTTTACCGAAAAACAATGTTTTTTTAGTAGGTATGGGCTGCTTCAATTTATCATTACCAATGATATTCTATCGGGGGAGGCTCAATTTTTGAATGACTCTTTTCTTTTTTTAATAACCTAACCTAAAGCCGAGATCGAAACGAACCCCCAGAAATATCCGAAAATCCAAAATTTATTATGTATTTCTGAGAACTACAAAACCCCATAACTTATACAATTAATGTTGAATGTTAACCTCCCCCGTCGGAATATCATCTATTATAAATTTATAATGGAATCAACAGCTTAATAAAGACAAATAAAATCCTATCGTCTTTGGGACTGCAACTGAAACTGCTTTATCATCATTATTTTAATATTTTATTAACTGATTAGTACTAGAAATGAAATTAATAAAATATTAATTGTGTGTCCAGCGAACGTGTGAAGTATATAAACAAGTACCCACATTTCAAGACCAACATCCAAGGTCTGAACATACACTTCCTTAGAGTAAAGCCAGAGGTAAGTCTAGATTATTTTTGGTATATCCCTTTATGTACAGTACGTAAATGTGCGAATAAATAAGCATTTTGCTTCATAATCCTAGTTTACTTCATAAAGTATATACTTGCTACTATTTGAGACCGGACGATTGAATATACGAATATATTAAGTTTAACTATCTAATATAGTATTACGTGGAGTATAAAATATTAAAAATCCGTGCGCTTCGATAGATAGTGGGTTCGAATCCCACCAGGACGACATGTTCATAATTTTCTGTAAGCATGTCTTCCTCACGTCTGGTAACTTCGGGCATAAACGGGTGGGAGGTATATCGAAATTCCGACCGGGTAACGAACCACCGGGCAACGTAAAAGGAAAACCGTGAAATGCATATTGCGTGTTTGGATTTCCGAATGCTCGAAGTAAAAATAATTGACTGATGTTCTGTGGCTGAGGTAACATCAAGTGAACTACAAATATAAAATATTGTAGTTACAATTTTTTTTTCTTCAAATCAGTGAAGTGTTCCTGTCCGTTTGCCTCCTATTAAAAGAAAAAACAATTTATATAGTGATTTTCAATGTTAGGTTCCTGCTGGAGTAGAGGTTGTTCCCCTACTCCTGTTACACGGATGGCCAGGTTCGTTCTTGGAGTTCTACGACGCCATTCCAATCCTCACAGCGCTTAATAACGACCGGGACTTCGCTATTGAACTCATTATACCCAGTTTGCCCGGATATGGCTTTTCTAGTGTAAGTTTTATTATTTTCTAATTCAAATAAACAAATATGGCTGTTACTATATAAATTCAATTAATATTATTCAAGTAAACAAGTACCAAGAACTTTTTAATCGTCAATTTTAAAAGCTACTAAACCACCGGCTTTTACAGAGAAAAGCCGGCAAGAAACTTCGTAGATATTGGTATAGATCTGTTAAAAAAAACAAAATTATTTAAACAAAAACGAAAACCGACTTCAAAACTATACCTATGTACAAAATTAAACTAAAAATTAATAAATAATATTTTAATTACTTAAAAGCAAGAACCTTAAAGGACAAAAAAAAAAAACATTATCAAAATTCATGCTTAATTGGTGGAGTTATCGAGTAACAAACATACAAAAAAAAACATCATACACACAAATTGAGAACCTCCTCCTTTTTTGAAGTCGGTAAAAAGAGGCTATTTTCTGTAGTTAACTTAGTGGGACTTGGGGCTAGACCCATCTGTGTCTATTTTACTGATCATTTTTCTTTATAGGAAAATTAATGACCGACGGTTTCAATGCGGGAACTCCTGTGCTAATAACAGCGCACTTACAACTCCCACGGAGATGTTCAAATTTTCATTTATTCTGTACTAGCAATTGCCCCCGCAACCCCCCTTGTGGGTGGAATTTCGTAAAATCCGTTCTTAGCTGACCTCTACTCGACGAAAGGAATATTCCTACCATATTTCAAGTCGCTACGCCATATGGTTCCAGAGATATCGTGATGAGTTAATATCTAGGTGGGAATCTCTTTTATATATATAGATTTAATAAATACCACATTAATTAACACAGGCTGCCGTCAGACCTGGTCTTGGAGTTGACAAAATAGCAGTCGTAATGAGGAATCTCATGGCGAGACTTGGTTACAAGAAGTTCTACGTACAAGGAGGTGACTGGGGAGCTATTGTAGGGAGTCTTATGGCTACATTCTTCCCGCAGGTATTTTATAAATAAAAGATATATAATCTATATATTATTTTATATTATATATAAAAATCTCGTGTCACGGTGTTTATTGTTGCAATCCTCCGAAACGGTTCGACCGATTTTTGAGAATAGTACGTAAAGTTGATTCGGTCTCATTTTCTTCATTAATACCTATAGTCGTGCGAAGCAGGGTGAAACAGCTAGTATATGTATATAATAGATTGAGATATAAGTATAAACAAATGTTGTTCTAAGATCTGGCCCTCTTAAATCTATTTGTAAAATACCTACTGAAATCAAAGTTGAGAGCTAGTTAAAATGTTTCTGTCTCTTATCACGTTTGCTTATGCTTATGAAAGTGACAGTAACAATTTTAAATAATTTGATAAGCGTGTGAGTATAGGTACAATTAATAATAACAATGTGACGAGAAAAAAAAACATCAAAACTGATAAAGAACATCCTTGAAACTTCAAATGCCGTCAAAAATATTTTTACAAAGAATCGTATTATATTTTGGCGTTTACACTAAGAACATCTAATTCTTATTATTGATCGAATCGTTGATATTATGGATAAGAATTTTCACTTGTAAAAAAATAGTATCTCTCTATTTTTCAAGTACCTACCTACATAATTATATTTGGATAATTGCAATTCAGGGGTAGAAACAAATATTTTACTTACACTATAACATCCAATCCTTTTAGGAAGTTCTCGGCTACCACACGAATATGGCATTCATTTCGACAACAGAGTCAACTCTTCTTCGTCTCCTTGGCGCCATTTACCCCCCACTTGTGGTGAGCGCGGAGGCTGTTAACCGAATGTATCCAGTATCCAAATTCTTCGGAAATCTCATGGAAGAGACGGGATACTTCCACATACAAGCTACGAAGCCGGATACTGTTGGTGAGCTATAGATATGTACTTTAATAAAATGTAACTATGATGTATGATAACTTTTGACGGGCGTTTGGTAGAACACCTGCCGTGCGCTCCGATGGGTCGTGGATTCGAATCCCACCGGGCGACATGTTTATAATTTTGTATAAGCATATCTTCCCCTCGTCTGGTAACTTCGGGCATTGATCGGGTGGGAGGAATATCGAATTCCGAATGCTCGAAGTAAAAATTAGGTCGACAGCGCATCATTGACTGATGTTCTGAGGCTAGGGGCTACCATCAAGTGAAACTCATGATCGTCTGTCGATATCTAACATAAAAAAAAAATTTGCCACAGAGGTGGAAAATAATTATTAGTATACATATTACATAAAAATAAAATAAGATTTCCTCTTATTGTAACCTGCATGAAGTTTCATGGATTGAAAACGTAACGCCCAACATGCACTTCACGAATACCAAAAAACAAAAAAAAAACTAAGCCAAGTTGAATTAAATAATCCCCTAGTGGGGTATGGGGCAGACACATTTCTGTGTCCGTTTTACGGATCACTTTTCATTACAGTCACGTAGATGACCACAATAATTTATAATCTTGGGTTTTTTATATGTTGCTATTTCCAGACATGACAAGATGATTTTGCAATTTGTTTACACATCATCATATTCCAGGTGTTGCTCTCGCTGATACACCAGCAGGTCTTGCAGCGTACATCCTGGAAAAGTTTTCCACCTGGACTCGTCTGGACCACCGCTCCAAGCCTGACGGAGGCCTCAACTACCGCTTTACCAAGGACAAGCTGATCGACAACCTGATGGTCTACTGGGTTTCCAACTCCATTACAACTTCCATGAGGCTGTACGCGGAGACTTTTAATAAGAGATATTTCAGCCATAATTACGATGAGTAAGAAGTTTTTCTTTCTTTTTTTAGCTTTTTTCCGCTTAATTCCGAATACATGCATACAATATTGATCGTACTTGAAAATGGGCAAGGAATAAAATATAGAGAATTAAATGAACAACAATTTAAGTCTCATTATTTTTGTTAATAAGTGAAAAAAGTCTTGTTAGTAATGAAAAATGGTAATACCTTTAAATCAAGATGGCGGCTAACGCAGGGGTAATTTAGACTCCCGCTGAAGGGTAGTATAATATTTCTAGAATTAATGCAAGATCAAATGCTAACCCGATTGGGCTATCAATTATAATCATGAACGTATCTCTATAAGGCATTTTAGGGCTACAACTCAGGGCCTGAGGATATCCCTTTCAAACTAAAAACCTATTGCCAACCCTGAGATTTTATATATACATAGTTTATAGCTGGTTACCAAAATATTTTATTTTGACTCCTATTTCCCCCTTTATTCGGACCCCCAAATAGTATTTAGCCCAGTCTACAAGCTCACAGACCCCACTTATTATAGTGGAAAAATAATTTTACTTCAAGAAGCGTAACTTAGATCTACTTATTAATAACTTATTTGCTAGAACTAATTCTTTATATTAATTTAAAATATTTTATTTGATTAAAAATCGGTTTTCAGCAATCTTAAAGAAATTTATTCTCTATCCTTTAACATAAATTAAATTAAATAACACTTTGCCATTATGCCTTCGCATCCAAAAAAGTATAAAAATAGACATAACTTCACATTTTTTTTTATCGAGAAAATTTCATTGAAACGTGTTTTCCTTTTGAGTGACACTGAAAAATATAATCAAAAAACAAATCCCAAACTTTCATATCCATAAACCACATCCTCAACAAGTTACACGTAATAGAAAAATTAGTTTTCTCAACATATTATCTTAATAAGAATATACCAAACTTCACTTCATTACAGAATACCAACATCGGTCCCAACTTGGGTGATACAAGCAGAATTCGAACTATCGTATACACCTGCCTGGATACTGAAGTTCAGATATCCAAACCTACTGAATGAGACTATACTGAACGACGGGGGTCATTTCCTAGCTATGGAGTTACCTGAGGTGTTCTCTAAGGATGTATTGAAGGCTGTTGATGCCTTCAGGAAGTGGCATAAGCAACAACCAAGAACGGAATTGTAAATAAATCATTATTTGTATTTTTGTTGTTTTATTTCGCAACTAGCAACCCTACGAGGTGTCAGTCAGAAATGAATAGTGAATATACTAAAAATTAAATTCCCGTACGCATATAACTTCCGAATGACTGCACCAAACTGGTTTTTTTTTTATTTGTAATTGTCAGGACAAGGTTTGTACAAAAGAAAATATCTAAAAAAGTCTTATGAAATTGTGAAATTGTGAAAAGATGTCAGTTTCTCTACAGAAAGAGACATCTCTACAGAAAAAAGGATCTTTAAATTTATTGGCAGATTGATTTTAAATTATAAGTACTGTAAAGGGGAGATTTGGTATCATTTTCTTCTATTAATTTTTTTTTTTATGAAAAAGAAAAAATGTTGCTTACTTAGGTATTTAAAGATCTTCGCAGGCTAGTTGTTGATGAGATGAACTTAGTACGAGAATGTTCAATAACTATCTATATACATATTTAAAAGTCTCGTGTTACGGTGTTTGTGGACCCACTCCTCCGAAACGGCTCGACCGATTTTTATTATTTTTTATGTGTAGATACTTGGTAGGTATGAAAATAGGGCGTCAATTATATTTCATACCGGTAGGTGATTAGAGTGTGTGTAGCGACATACAGAAAAAAATCTATTTTTAGGATAATTTTTATTTTTTTTGGCATCAAAAATACCTATAAACCCCTGACAAAGTATCCCTTGCCCTTTTCACACGCCTAATAATCAAGATACAGTATATTTTCTATTATCCCTTCAATTAATTCCTTTTCGCAACTAGGCGCGTGCCGCAGCGTCGCTCGGCTTGTGAGATTATCCAGTCAAGTGTGGACTTATTGATTTTATAATACGATTTTATTGTCCATACAAATAACTATTAGGGTATTTATGACTTTAAAAACTGAATATAGTAAGTAAAGGTTATAGAAATAAATATCAGTGGGTAATATTGCTTTTGAATAGTGAAAATATTTTGAAATTAGTTCATCAGTTCCAAAGATTATCATCTACAGACAAATAGACTCTACCTTTATTGTAAATATCTATAAAACAAATGCAAATTTTAGTTATTGAATATTAACAGAAAGTAATGATTTTTCAGCGTTTACGATCTGACTTTAATATCACAATACTCTTATAATAATAATAATAATAATAATAATAAAGCCATTTATTTCCCAAACATACATACATACAATTAGAATTATGTTTCTTAAGTTCATGAATAATTTTATTACATATATATCTTATTATTTATCTATCTATATTTTACTTTATTTATTGTCTGTGGTGTTGGGTCGTCCATTTTTGAACGTAGGCCTCCTCCATTCTGTTCCACTCGTCCCTGTCCTGTGCAAGTCTTGTCCAAAGGGAACCAGCGACAGCAACAATGTCATCCGCCCATCGACGGCGAGGGCGTCCAGGCGGGCGGCGCTCTTCGCGAGGGTACCAGTGTAGCACCCTTTCACTCCACCTGTTGTCTCTTGTTCTTGCAGTATGTCCAGCCCAACGCCATTTCAAGCGACATGCCATTTTTGCTGCGTCTATTAGTTTCGTTTGTTTCCTAATTTCCTTGCAACTTATCCTGTCTTTAAGCTTTATGCCAAGCATACTTCTCTCAGCCGATCTTTGGAATACCTTTATTTTTGTTATAATTTCATACGTAATGGGCCACGATTGGCATCCATAGAGCAGGGTAGGGGTCACAATAGAATCCATTGCTTTTTTCTTCAAAGATATGTGTAATTTGGATTTGAAAATATGCTTGAGTGCCCAGTATGAATTCCACGCTTTTTTGATACGTTTTTCAATTTCTTCTATGTAATGAGTTTTAAATGTAATATTTTGGCCCAAATATGTATAGTTATCAACATAATTAATCTCTTTATTGTCTATGATTATGGGTTCCTTGAGTCTGTTTGTCATAATACATGTTTTTTCTGGGTTTATTTCTAAGCCACAATCTAGACTTTGTGATTGCAGAGTTTGCAACATAAATGAAAGATCCGTATGACTCTCTGTTACTATTATAATATCGTCTGCAAAACGTAGGTGGCTTAGCGTTTCACCATTTATGTTAATACCTAGTTGGTTCCATTGTAATTTCCTGAAGATGTTCTCTAAAAGAATATTAAAAAGATTAGGCGAAATTGGGTCTCCCTGCCTTACTCCTCTTTTAAGGTCAAATGTATCCCCTTTATTTTCCAGTTTGACAGTGGCTTTGCTACGTCTGTAGATTTCTTTAAATATTTCTATGTATCTCTCTTGTACTCCTTGTTCTTCCATAGCTCTCCAAAGCTTGTCGTGAAGAATCGTATCAAATGCTTTTGAGTAGTCTACGAAAGCAACATACAGTGTTTTCCCGTATTCTGTGAACTTTTCGATTATTTGACGTAGAGTGAATATGTGGTCTAGAGTAGAAAAGTTGGTTCTAAAACCGGCTTGCTCTCTTGGTTGTTGGAATTCTAGCTGCTTCTTGATTCTGTTCAGGATTACATTGGTAAACAATTTGTATGTTGATTGTAGTAGACTAATTGGTCGATAGTTGTTAATATTGAGAGCGTCTCCTTTTTTGTATAGTAGTGTTATTATTGATGTTTCCCATTGTACAGGTATTCGTATTTGAGTGATAACATCATTAAATAGCTTAGTAAGAATAGGTGATATTGGTTCTGCTAGTACTTTAAGGATATCGTTAGTAATGTCATCATCACCTGGGCTCTTCATGGTTTTTAGCTTTTCTATGGCGTATTCTACTTCCCTGTTTAGTATTAAAGGTATTTCCTGGGTATTGTTAATTTGTAAAGTATGATTTACGTAGTATCTTGGTTGGTCTGCTGTGCTGTAGAGGTTCTTATAAAAATCGGTAGCGATATTTAAGATACTTTTTCTATTTGTTATTTCTTTTCCCTTGCTTTCCAGTGTTTGTATCCAACGTTTTGCCACATTGATGCGTTTACTTCCTCTTTTCACTGAACCTCTTTTATCTAGTTCTTCTTCATATATTTTCATTTTGTAGTTCTCTTTGTTTCTTTTTATTTGTCTTCTAATTTTTCTATAAAGTTTTGTGAGATTTTTCTTTTCAACTTTTGTTTTTTCTGGCTTATCTTTTAGTTTAGTTCTCTCTTTTATTGACTCTTTAATTTTGTCTGTAATTATGTTATCTATTTTGTTTGTGTTTTCTAACTTATGTAGTTTTTCAGTGCTTTTCTTGATCCTATGTATTAAGTTATTGTAGGTTTCTTGAATAGTTGTAGTATTTTCTATTTTTCCTTTTTGGTTGGTAAAAGTGGTTCTCAAAAAATCACGCTCAGTTAGTGTAAGACCTGTATGTTTTTTCTGAAATGATTTTCTTGCTTTCTGTTTTATATTTAACGCAATTGTCGCACGTAACAACCTATGGTCGGTGGGGTGGGTGGTATTTATAACCTCTATATTTGTTAAAGTATGTTTGTGGGATTTTCTTGTGATAAAAAAGTCTATTTCATTCTTTGTTTCTCCGTTAGGCGATATCCATGTCCATTTATTTTTAGGTTTTTTCTTAAATTGAGTATTTGCTATATAAAGTTCATTTTCTAGACAAAAATCTATAAGTTTTTTCCCTCTATGGTTCCTTATTCCATAGCCCCACGGTCCTAGAGCTGCACTATCTTCTAGAGTCGGTAGACCAATTTTCGCGTTAAAATCACCCATTATAAAGGTGTTAGGTACTGTGTTCTCTAAGGCACTTTTTATGTCAAGGTAAAACATTTCAATTTCGTCTTGGGAAGAGCTTTCTGTTGGCGCGTAAACCTGTATAATATTGATGTTACAATTATCGAAGGCCAGGTCTAGCCTTGCCACTCTATCTGACGTAGGCTTAAAATCTAATATGTTAGTTTTAAATTTCTTTTTTAACATAAATCCTACACCATTTCTTCCGCTCTTCTTTCCCGTATAAAGTAATATATATTGTTCGTATTCTACTATATGGGTCCCCTCTTTTTTAATTTCAGAGAGACCTATAATATCCCATTTGATGTTTTGTAAAGCATGTTCTAGTTCTTCTTGCCGACCGTCTCCTACGAGAGATCTTACGTTAAATGTACATATATGTGTGTATTTAGTTGGAAGAGCTTTACCTTTTTCCTTAGGAATGGAGGGTGACGGTCTACTACTCCCGCAGTGACCAACTGTATTGGGAGAGGTAGTATTTTGGTAGGTTTTTATTTTCTTAGTGTGCTTTATTTGGTTTTGGAGAGAGGCCGTTTGTGGTTGCTATTCTTCTAAAGTGTGTATATCCTTAGGTCTAATTCCAGCTTCAAGAGTATTACTGGATGATGACATCGGTGTTTTTTTCATGTAATTATCAATAGTTTTAGTTCTCTTTATGTTTTGAATGACATTTCTCTGTGAAGTTTTAGGAAGGGACTCTAGCTGCGGTGGTGAGTTTGGTTTTCTTTTCTCGTTTCTAACGTTAGACTGTCCGTTTTTAAGATGAACTGGATCTGATGTGTTTTGGTTCTTTTTGTACAATGTAATAATTTTGTCATACTTCAACACTACATTTTCACCTTTTTCTTGCCGAGTTTTAAGTTCCTCACGTAAGTCTTTCCTTTTTTGTAGTATTTTTTGTGTAAAATCTTCTTTTATATACATGTTTGTGTTGCTTAGGTATTTTTTATTTTTAAGAATTTGAATTTTAAATCCCATGGAGCATGTAGTCAGTGCAATAGGTCTGATATTTCCTGTTCGTTTTCCTATTCTTTTCACTAATTCAATGTCTCTTCTTTCACATGGTAAATTCATTTTTTCTATCAATATTTTCAATATAACGTCTTCTAATTCGCTGTATGAATTTTCAGTCTCTTCTACGCCAAAAAATATTACATTTTTCTTTTTTAAGTGCTGTTCGATTTTGTCTATAGAAGTCTGCTGTTTCTCTATCTTCTTTTCCAAAATATTAAAATTAATTTCCATGTTTTCAAATTTGGAATCAATATTTTTATTAATGTCTTGTATTATAGTGTCTTTGATTTTATCCATGTCCATGCGTTGTTTTTGCATGTCCTCCTCGATTCTTTTTAATAATATTACTATATCCTCCATTTTCATATAAAGTATTAATATAACTTGTAACAAACAATACACAAAATTATTGTTTTTGTTTAACGCCCTCTAGTATCTATTTCCGAAAATTATCGATTGGCGAAAATGCTCGTATTCTTCCCTTAGATCTGAGATCTACAAGTTGTTTCGATAGATCTTTGATAGATGGAGCTATTTATTTAAATTAGTGTATTCCTTTGTTTGGATTGATTGTTGTCAAATTGAAAAATATTTTATGCCGTATTAGTCGTATTATAGATTTTACTCACGGTTATCACTCTTTTCTTGTGTTGACAGTGTTATATTATTAACTGTGCGAGTAAGTTTCCGTTTATTCACTATTTTCTTATGTTTTCTTGATATGACCGTTATATTTTGTTTTTCGTTATTCTTGTTAACTTTATGCACTGGATCACTTGAATAACACTGGTCCAAGCGTGATTCGTATTATTCACTGTAATTGTACATTAATTGGCGAGAATTTACACGTTTTTTGATTTTTAATTCGAAAACTGTACAGAGACTTTGTTTACTTGAGTACAGTGTTGCCACAATACTCTTATACCAGAAGTCATTCCTAATTCTCGTTTTTATAGTTGGTGAGAATCCCACTAACTCATACTTAATATCAAGATTTATAAACCATTAGGTATCTGAGTGATGAATAATTCATCGAATATTAATTTAAAGCAAATATTTTTATCGTATCGTAAGTCCGAGCGACGCCCGGTCGCGTGGCTTGTGCTAATATCTTACAGATTAAATATAATTCGTGATCATACATAATTATCTATTCTGAGCATACCTAAAGTACCAAAGTGACTTTGTTTATTTAAAAAAAATACAGAAAAAAACATATGATAAGCAAAATTCTTGTAATGTTGGTTGATAACAATAATAGGTAAAATTGGAAAATGTAATAAAAAGTGTGCGTTGGCCGGGAATCGAACCCGGATCAACTGCTTGGAAGGCAACTATGCTGACCATTACACCACCAACGCTTGTGATAGAGACGTCTAAATTTCTAAATATCTGTATATGGTATTAGTTAAATATCTTGACCTAAATTATTGTATTTAAACAATGTTTTTGTTTAGTATGACAGCTGATATAATATTATCTGTATTGTTCAAAAGTAAACTACATACTCAATTGGTGTCGTACTTTTCGGAGAAGTCGTACCACACAAAAAAACATTTTTTTGGTGAACAATCAAAAAGGTTTTAATTCTAACATATTACCTACTAACTTGATTTATTAATAACTAGGTGTACACGGCATGCGTTGCAATTTCTTTCTTAAACGTTTGCTGAACAACTAATCAAAGTTTCATCATAATTGGATGAATAGTTTAGGAGTGCATAGAGGACAAACTTATATTGAATTTTATTTATATATAAGATAATTTCAACTACATACAAGAGCTTATAAGAACAACAATAATAAGCTATTTATTTAGAATAACATCATACGAAAATTACAATACTAAGGTACTAAATACGAATAATTTGACGGACTCGTTGGCGCGTTCGGTAGAACACCTGCCGTGCGCATCGATGGGTCGTGGGTTCGAATCCCACCGGGAGCACATGCTTACAATTTTCTGTAAACATGTTTTCCCCACGTCTGGTAACTTCGGGCATTGATCGGGTGGGAGGAATATCTAAATTCCGACCGGGTAACGAACCACCGTTCATAGATGGAAAAGCCGTGAAGTGCATATTGCGCGTTTCGGTTTCAGTCTATGGATTTCCGAATGCTCGAAGTAAAAAAATTAGGTCGACAGCGCATCATTGACTGATGTTCTGTGGCTGAGGTATCACCTACCATCAAGTGAACCTCATGCTCGTCTGTCGATATCTGACATAAAAAAAAAAAAAAAAAAAATGTAATTGTACATATAGTAGGTAATAATTGTAATAATACATAAAAATGGAGTATCCCAAAACGGATACCACTCAGCAGAGGCGGGACTACTATACAAGCCCAAAAGCCCGTCTTGCCGATTTTAACATAATACGTGTTTATATATTTGTATAACTTATATAATTACGTAATCGTATACGCTATATATGACTAATGACATTATTATATTTCTTTTTAATGCATTAATAAGGCAAAACAGGCGTTTGGGCTTGTATGGTGGTCCCGATACTGCCACTCAGTATATGAGACCAATAATAGCCCTGATTTTCAGTTCCGGTTGAAGAGGCGCGCCGTCCAAAGCATACGCTGTATGTACCTACTTATATTAATAAATTCAGTAAAATTAAAAAAAAATGTGCCAAAAGGTATATTGTAATATTGAACCCATGTACATTTTGCATACATTTGTGTGAAATATTAGACATCAAAATCAAGAGTAGCTTATGGAAATCAATCCCGCAATTCGCTATCTCGCACGCGCAGGTCACGTGTCAACAATCACATTATGTCACTCCTCACACTTCCTCACCCTCGCTCGCTTCCAGTGGCGGAGTTACCAGCAAAGGGCGGCAGGTTTTAGGGACAAAGGGGACCGTTTTTAACTGTCTAATAGAAATCAAAATATTTAATAAGTACCTATGTAATATCTTTTTATTATTGTATTACAGAACTGTCTGCCTGTAATTGACAGTGTTACCAATACTTTGTAATTACTAATTAATAATTATATATAAGACTGGCTGATGCCAGCGACTTCGTTCGAGTGAGTTTCATAAATGATGATCACTTTTCTTTTCGACAGTCGATTTCGATGAAACAAAGCCTATATGTTGGGAACTCTTTAATTTTCCAGGATGAAAAGATCTAAGATGTTGACCGAGGATATAAGGTACCACCATGCAAAATTTCATGTAAATCGGTCCACCAGTTTTGGAGATTAGCCCGTACAAGCAGACAAACAGATAAAAAACTAAAAAAATTGGATTTGTTCTATTTCTCTTCTTACATCATAAGATATTTTGGCAATGACTTTTACCTCTTCCCTTTGAATGTACATTAATCGGCACAGCTAATTTATATACTTTATAGTTAAACCAATTTGCAGCGCCTGACTAGTAATCAGCTTCTATATAATAAACTATCAACCCGCCCCGGCTTCGCACGGATTCAATGTAGATTTACTATACACAAATATAAAAATACAAAAACTTATGTTGCTCGCTGATAATGTAGATTTCTATTGGTGAAAAGAATTCTTACAATCGGACTAATAGATCCAGAGATATTTACCCCCTTACAACTTCTGATGCAGGGACTGAAACCGGTTAATATTTATTTTCCAAAATACGTGTCTGACTGAGATATAGATTAGTTTTAAAGAGAAATACACACTAAATAACCGGTATAACTCCCATAGTAAATTAACCAGTATTCAGTCCCTGTTCTGATGAAATTAAATTTATTTATTTCCCTATTACAGAGTGTATATTCTTAAAATTAACCTCAGGAGTTATTGGTTAGACTGGTCGAGGATCCTTCCTTTAGGTTGGAAGAAGATTATTATCATGTCCCAAAAACCGTACTTTAAGGTGGCAGAGACTAGCTATCATCAAATAAATCTTTCGGTCGCTTGTTAATTGATACCCTGACAAAGTTAAAAGTTACAATACTTCTTAAAAATATAAAAACCCCATAATCTGCGTATCAGCCAATGCTTTAAGTAATTAATCGGAGGTTTTATAACTCTACGCCACGCTGCTTAGTTAAAAGAGAATTTCTTAAGCGGTTTCTATCTGCAGAAACTTCGGCAAATTAATTAAAATTTTACCTCGTTTTGTTTTTATACTTTCACTGTAGAGGGAGGGCAGAATTCCGCTTGTACTGTTCCGTATCATTACATTATAATCTCTGGAACAAATTAAAAAAACTTACTAATAAAGACTCACTAGAAAGCAATATTAAATGAAACATATATTAATTATGTATAGTATTATTAGATCAAACCGCCATGAAGTTATTAAAAGTTAAGAGGCACTTGCTCCGGTTTCAAAATCATTTGAGAATTCGTGAAAATCATGTATCGATAAAAATGTTGTAGGATCGTGATTAATTAGGATATTATGCTTTTTTTATCATTATATAACAGACACCCGAGCAGACGAGGAAACCCCTAACAGAAATTTCTCAGTTCATTGATTTTTTTGTAGGATAATACACAGAGACTTGTAAAGCAATTTAAGTACCTAATTTTGAAATTATGTTAGATATGCTATAAAAGAAATGTCCCACACTGACTCTAAAATATACCTATACTTACCTATACATATACAGAAATACGTTTTACGTTTTTTCTTGGTTTTTATATATTTATCAGTCAATTTTGTATTATTTTATTCTCATCACCAAAAGTGCTCTCTTTTTGAAATAAGACGAACTATTTTGACTCATAATATTTTTTATTAGAAAAATATAACACCAAACCTCAAAAATCACTTAGCTAAAACAAATTAGTTTAACCCACCCTCTCACGAAGCCCCATTCACTCTGTTATCAGGCGAACGCACGCCTGCCACATCGCTACTTGTCGCTCTGGGATATAAACCCCCTAATAGGGTCGATAAAACTTGATTTTTATTGCTCTTTTCAACACAATTCATTGACTTCCTTTAAATCAAATATATTTATTTGTATGAAGCGTTGCAGTTGTGTACAATGTTAGAGTTATTAAAAACATTAAATACAATAATGGATATATTATATTATATTTCTTTGGTATTTTTAAAAATAGGATAACTAATACTTATAACTCAAAAGTTATTATCGAAGGTGTCCGCCTCCGATGTCAATGTCGCTGAAATATGTTATGCTACGTCAAAATCTAAAAGACAAGTATTTTTTTTTATCGGCAGAATAACAATTTTAGAGTGTGAAATCAACCCCCAAAGTTATACAAACCCCTTATAGGTTTCACATACTTGTTGTTAATACTTTTGCAAACGACAAAATGGGTCACAATCTACATGAAAAATTACGAAAGGTGGGATACCTGCCGGCCTAGCATGACCGCCACGAGATATGTCGCGGACGAGAGAAGACAAACTAAGATGTAAGATATGGAGATATATTATATCTCAACATGGACAATTTTGATAGAAAAGATATCTCGATCGACAAATATATCTATTTTTGATATTAATAGTTGAGTTTTAAGTGTAATTGTCATGTGTCTTTTGTCAAATAGAGCGATAAATAATCGATTAAAACACGAGAAAACGGTCGACATAATTTTGTCGCGGTTGTCATGCTACGCCGGCAGGGAACCTATCCTTGTACCTAAGTAATAAACACATGTTGCGTGTTCTTTTCATTTGGTTAATAATTATGTTCAGCATTCATCGCAAAACTGATCCAATTTATAAATGAAAAATAATTCATAAAATTATAATAAGTATTTTATTTAAAAAGTAACAATTTTTCGTAAAGTATCTTAAAAAACGTAAACATTTCAATCATTCATTATCATCGGTAATCAGATTCACTTCTTGACCTTACTCTTATTATATTAAAACAGCTACTATATAATTACTTAATTTAATAATGTGGCATCACGCTAAAAGGACCATAGTACGTTTTTGTAATATTTATAATGCGAAATTAAAAAAAATATCAATATTTGTATTATAAAAAGACGATTTCAAAAAGAGATAACTATGATTACTGGTATATTGTTTTCCTTATCACTAAAAATATGATAACTTGACACAGAAGTATACAGTAATGTATATAGGAAACATAAAAATATAAATAAATAAACAAAATTATAAAAAATCTGAGCGTAATTTGTTTTAGACCAAAAAATATAGACGTAAATTAAAGCTCTGTTTTCCGTCCATGCCATTCCCTAAAAGCCTTAACCGCCTTAAATACATCTTTCGCGAAAATGTCAGGCAATTCAAGGGCTATGAAATGTCCTCCTTTGTCCAGGACAGTCACTCCAAGGAGATTGGAGTATTTGATACGGAGAATGTTTGGTGGTTGGTAGAATAGCTCGTTCTTTGCTTGTAACGCCCAAGTTGGCACTTCTGTTGGGTGGCTGAAAGATAAGAAAACTATTTATCACCGTAAATCAGCAAAGCAAGATTAAAAAAAAAGAAGTTTTTATTTGTAAGATATCAACAGACAATCATGAGGTTCAGCTAATGGCAAGCGACACCCCAGTCACAGAACATCAGTCAATTATGCGCTGTCGACCTACTTTACTTCGAGCATTCGGAAATCCATCGCGGATTGATGATGATGATGATCGGATTGAGACCGATACGCGCAATTTGTACTTCACGGTTTTTCCATATTCGGTAACAAAACGGTAGTTTTTACTCGGAATTTCGATATTCCTCCCACCTATTTAATTCCCGAAGTGGAGTGAAGAGGTGCAACGTAGATGTACTTTTTACTTTTTGTAGATACACAAAAAAAAGCCTATGTGACCTATGTTTTAAAATCGGTCCAATAGTTTTAGAGTTAAATCGTACCAAACAAACTAATCTTTCCTCTTTATAATATTTGTATAGATATAGATTTTGCGACTTCGTTTTTTTCGGGATGTTATAAAAATACATACTTATAATATTGTCTTTTATTAACGCGAGTATCACACATTTAAATAAAATACTGTATACCGGATTAAAACGCGATTCATTATTTAAATTATTTATCCCAATTCCCAACGTTTCGAGTGCTTTATTATATTTATAAATAACTAGCTGACCCGGCAAACGTTGATTTGCCATGTAAATAATTTCTAAAAAGCAGGGGTTGGTGATAAAAAAATAAAAATTTAGGGTTGTATGTATTTTATAATGCCACATTATAAAAAAATAAAAACAAAAAATTTCGTCCAAAAATAAAAAATAAAAATGTAAGGGTGAACAACCCTTATCACTTAGGGGTATGAAAAATAGATAGTAGCCGATTCTCAGACCTATTGAATATGCATATAAAATTTGGTAAAAATCGGTACAGTCGTTTCGGAGGAGTACGGTAACTAACATTGTGACATGGAAATTTTATATTTTAGATAATAAATAGCATTTTACTCCGGTATAAAGTATTTTAATAAATACATACTTATCCAAATTCAGTGCTCTAGTCTTCGTACTCATTGCCTCAGAATACAATCTCATAGATGTTGTGATGCTATTGCTTGTCCAGTAGATCATCAGGTTGTCGATGAGCTGGTCTTTTGTGAAGGGTTTGAAGCCACCATCAGGAAGGGCCTTGTTATTCCAGTCGGTCCAGGAAGAGAACTTCTCTAGGATGTACGCGAGTAGACCGCTAGGAGAGTCAGAGAGTGCAATACCTGGACATTCAAACAAAATTCGGTAATTATGCAGTTTGAGGGTTTTTCCGAAAAATGATACAAAAAAATTTTTTCTTGGGAAATTTGTTGCTGTCATTGTAACAAGTGATATTCCATGGGGAGAGGCTGACATTTCCCAGTAACTACATGATTTATGCGATTTTGAAGTTCTCATAAATTTACGATATTTCGACATTTTCGTTAAGGAGAAGCAGCCTGGAAAAGCAGCCGAGAGATTCAATCGCGTTATCTATTTATACTGGAGCAAATCATATCCAAGCACTAGGATTGTTTAAATATTCATTTATGTTATAATAGGCCTTAGAAAGTAGTTTTACTTTAACGTACGATTTGAATTTATTTATTGACAACACTTGTATATCACTAGGGATTTTGTTGAAAAAACGTATACAATTGCCTTGGAAAGAATTACTTGCAGCCTTGTGGTTGGTGCACTAATTTTGTCTTTATTACGAGTACTATAATTATAGAAACTACTATTCTTTTTAAAAATATCTATATTTTTCCGCACATATAATAATATATACTCATATTTAGTAATATGAGAATATTTTACGGTACTTTCATTTGTTTTTTTTCGTTAGTTTGTGAAGTTTTTTTGATAATCTACTTCTTAGTTGGACACTCTTGACAAAGTGGTCGTGCTTAATGTTATGGCACACTGGGAAACTACGCCCACATCATTCTTTCTTCCAAAGGCTTGCTTGACGTACAATGCTTCACTTGTAAGCACACTGCACTAAAATTAACTATTTTTTTATTGATAAAACAAACAACAATAAAAACATATATGTACCAATGGTATCGGGCTTGGTAGCTTGTAGATGGAAGTAGCCGAATTCTTCCATAAGATAAGCGAAGTAGGAGCTGAGCGGATACATCCGGTCAGCGAGATGCGAGTCCACAATCAGTGACGGGAGGAATGCTCCTATTAATGTTCGCAGATGAGCACAATTGTTCTAAAATTAAAAATACATACATTTATGTTAGACTTGCATGTCAAAATACTGTAAGAAAGGGAATATCAAATCATATGTACGTTCCGCCCGTCGCTGCTATCTGTTCCGGGAGCGAGAATAAACTTGCTGGCGAAAAAGCCTTCGTCATATTAATGAACTCCACAACAAAGTGGACATTTTTAAGTATATGTGGAGTGAACTCGCAAGGGCATTGTTATAAGTATGTTATTGTAGTTTGATGTTTTGTACCTGACACTTCTTTTGGTTTTTATTCTACTGTATTATTATTATAACGTTCAATTTTGGTATTAATTAATTGATTTTTTTGGATGTCACTGTCGCTGACTGACGTTGTGGAAATTATAATACTTAAACCCCAAATATGTTTGAACAAGAGTCGTATAGGTACATACCTTACCTTGAACCTACATACTTTATTTTGAAACGACACTCAACTGAAATTAGACTCAAGATTCAAGAATTGTCAAGGCTTTGTATGGAAGAATCTTCGCTCAAGACGAGATTACGTTTGAATTTAGTTTCAACCAAGTCTGGAATAAGTTTAAATCGTAACGTGACTTGAGTTGCATTCGAAAGAATACGGACATGTTTCGGGCAATATAGGTTTTTATAACATATACAATATACATATATCGAAAACATACTATCGAGAGTAAGATACATACATATGTATATCGAAAACAGAGGGGATGGGAAGATAAATTCAACTGTTAATTCATATCATGAATTTTGTTTTTAAAAAAACCTAGGAAATTGTGAAATTGATGAAATTGAAATCAGTCAAAATAACTTCTTTGGGAAATCTAGTGCTTACATAACTTACCCTGACATGTAGCATATTGGAATGGTGGCCCAGTACTTCGTTGGGGAAGAGTGTCGCCATCGAGGAGGCGATGATGGCACCCCAGTCACCTCCCTGGATGTAGAACTGCTTGAAGCCGAGACGGTGCATCAGGTTTCTTAAGATGACACCGACTTGAGGAGGACCCATTCCGGATCGAACAGAGGCCTGTAAATTAAAAGATTCCTTATGTTATAACAAGCCGTGTTAATAAACTAGGTAGTTTGTTCTTTTTAATGTTAGATATTGACAGACGAGCACGAGGTTCACTTGATGGTAGTTGATACCTCAGCCACAGAACATCAGTCAATGATGCGCTGTCGACCTACTGTTTGTGTTGTTTTACCCATAGACTGAAACCGAAACGCATAATATACACTTTACGGTTTTTCCGTGAATATGAACGGTGGTACGTTACCCGGTCGGAATTTCGATATTCATCCTACCCGTTCAATGCTCGAAGTTACTAGGGATTCGAATCCACGACCCATCGATGCGCACAGCAGGGGGCCTAGCACGAACGACTATCGACATCGAATTCGAATCGTCAAATGTCAATTGTATGAGAAATTTCATACAAATGACAGTCGACGACACGAATACTCTTTCGATACTTGTTCGTGCTCACCCCTCAGGTGTTTTACCGAACGTGTCAACGAGCCCGTCAAATGTTAATCCCGTGTTCTATACATACACCCCATACTGCCTTATGCTGACCTCTACCGCGGAATACTGAAACGATAATCAAATCTTGAGGGCTTCTTAAAATGTTTCTGTCTTTCATTTTACCTTCGTAATGAAAGGATTAGATATACTTTTAAGTACACCTCAATGTTGATTAGCGTTCGAGGATTCGGCCACTAGTCCATTAAAACTGCTGATATCTCTTTCGCTATATCTCGCTATCACTCTCAGTCCGGTCTGATATCTCGCATAGACTATTTCCATATTTTCTATGTTCTATTTATCGTTTTACATTTTTATAATTGTGTGAAATTAATCTATATATATAAAACAAAGTCATGTTAGTTGCACCCACAGAACAGAAGAAGTTTTTCCCTGTTCTGTGGTTTCACCATTTATAACTCAAGAACGGCTGCACCGATTATAATGATCTCTCATTTGTTAGATTCGTATGTCTCGAGCATAGAGCAACACGGGCCACCGGCGAACTCTGGTTCGCCGGTGGACCGTGTTGCTCTATGGTCTCGAGTAACAGAATAACTATTAAAATATCGGAAAAAATCAGGAAAAAACTGAAGCAGAACATAAATTTTAAAATATATTCAGTTCGGAACTCCGCCATCTTCGGCAATTGACAGCTCACGCAATGTACGCTTATGGTTCTTTTGCTTTTTTTTTTTTTTGTGATAATAATTGATGTCCACTGCAAACATTATGGAATAGAAGTAGGAATAGCATTTTCAAATCTAGTAATATTTTTGTATTTTTGAAGCCAACATTCTTGCAGGAATGTTCGTCGAGTCCGCTAGTCTAATATATAAAATTCTCGTGTCACAGTTTTCGTTGCCATACTCCTCCGAAACGGCTTGACCGATTTTGATGAAATTTTTTGTGCTTATCCGGTGTCTATGAGAATCGGCCAACATCTATTTTTCATCCCCCTAAATGTTAGTGGTTCTACACCAAAATTTTTTTTTTAATTTTTGGACGAAATTTTTTGTTTTTATTTTTTTATAATGTGGCATTAAAAAATACATACAACCCCTGCTTTTATTGTCAAAAAATCTTGACCCGTGCGAAGCCAGGGCGGGTCGCTAGTATAAATAACCGTTTTGGGCATTTATTAATAATTCAATTATATAAGTAAATTAAGTGGTTGATGATTGAATATAAGGTAGATATTGTTTTAATGAATAGAAAGTGTTTTTAGGGCATATATGAAGAGAAGTAGATAACTTTTTTAGTTAGGTCACTATTCTAAAGATGCAACACTGCATACTCACATCGGAAAACCCATAGCCAGGTAGACTTGGAACGATCACTTCAAACGCGAAATCAAAGCCTTCGGTCTGTTTGGTCAACAGTGGTATAGCTTCGTAGAACTCTCTCACGGAACCAGGCCAGCCGTGCATCAGAAGTAACGGCACTATATTCACTCCTTTAGGAACCTTCAAGTAAGGAATAATTTAAACTGTCAGTTTGTCACACGATTCTGTGACCCATTAGTGAATGTTTTATGTATTTGGACCTCCTTGGCTCCGTAGTAAGCGCGATTAGCACCGGAGAATTCGGGTACAAATCTCGACGAAACAAGATTAAAAAATGTTTTGATCGAGAAGGCACAGAAGATTGACCACCTTGCTTACACAAAAATGTGTTTACCCCATGCACAACAATTCGAGAATTCTCACTCTGACTTTTAATTTAAAACTATATAAATAAGAAGGTATTTTATTTCAATTTTACTTTTACATTAAATTTCATTTTAAAGATCCTAATTATTTAAATAAAATACTTTATAACAGATGAAAACGTTACTATTTTATATTGTTTATCCCGACGTATCGGATGCTTTTCAGCAACCGTGGTCACGGCAGACTGAAAGGTTACAGTTGTCTGATTTGAAATATCACAAAGTTGCCATATTAACGCCATCTATTCCTACGGAGTTGATATTTACTGTAATTTTGTATATTATGAAAATATTGACTAACGGTGTCCTCTTGTTTTTTAGTATGTTTAATGATCCTAATTAATTATTATTGATGATATTAAAATTACCTGTGGTCTGACTCTAATGAAGTGTATATCCAGTCCCTGTATGTTAGTCTTAAACTGAGGAAATTTGTTCAGGAACTTCTCTCTCTCGCCAAAGGGGTATTGTTCAGTCCAGTACTTGGTCCAAGGGTCTAATTGATTACTGTTGAAGCCATATTGAAATGCAACATCTTCGAGTGGCGGAGAAGGTTCACGATGGGTTTTTAAACGCTGCTTAAGGTCTTTTATCATCTAAAAATAGAAAAATAACGTTTAACTGATTCCCAGAAGGGTTGTTATTTTAATTTAACAGATTATCGAGAAGAGAGGTTAAAATTATTGAGACTTGTTCAAGTATTTTAGATATGTGAGTAATTTCAAAATAAAGTGTACTCTGTTTTAAAATTCGATTTTAATTATTAAGTTTTTATTTTATCTTATAAATAATAAATTAACAAAGTCGAGGGACAAGACAAAATCTGGGGTTACATTATTTCTTGAAATTGCTCATGTATGAATATTGTAAATCATAATATATATGATACATATTATATACAAGAGTGTTTGTGTGTATTTTTATGTATATGTGTTAGATTAATAAAGCTTTTCGTCTTCTTCTCAAAATATTAAAGTAACATTAAATTTACATAAAATCATAATATCACATAATATATATGGTGTTTTATCGTGAAACGTGAGCCATTTTATTAGCATTAGAGATGCATTCATAGATGGCGCTTATACCCATTCTTAACTTTAAATATATAGTAAAATACGGTGACCTTGAATTTTCGGGTTCAACTTGCAATTATAAGTGTGCATACAGACGGCAAACTAGAATCGTCATTTTATAAAATGTAGGTACCAATGGTTTAGATTATTACATCTACCTAGAAGTGACGGGAAGCAATTAGGTAATTACTTTTTTGTTGTTATCATCACCGAATGACTAATCAAAACTTTACTCGGAATGTTAAATAAAAATTTATATTGTTTATTTTAACCTTTTTAGACTATATCAATAATATTTATTAGTTTTATTAGTTTCATTTTTATTTTACTTAATTTTGTCAGATTTTTAATTTTAACCTCTGTATTTCTTTTAAATTTCAATTCATAGCCGTGTTTTTGACTGTCTTAGTAGATTGTGTAGAAAATTTCTGTGTATTGTAAAATTTAAATTTCTATGGGTATTGCCTGAAATAAACATTTATTATTATTATTATTATATCTTAGTACATTAATGTGATACTTAATTAGCATAGTATAATTATTATTTATGTTTACAAAATACCTACATCCTCTGAGAACTTTACTTGAAAGGGGCGAATACTCTTGTCATGTTTTCCTCTTAACTCCTTGGGACCCCACCATTCTTCCATATTTAATTCTGGAAGTGGTTCAGAGAACAGCATTGTGGCAGCGTACCAGCCACCAGCAACTACCATCAGCACCAGAAGCGTGATGAGCAGCGTTTTCGCCATCTTTGGTACTCACTGCAATTCTATTAAAATATTGTCTTAATAGTAACAGCTTGTATATACTCTATAAATAAGTATTACAATTTTCTTAAGGGGGCGTCCATAAATTACGTGAGGTGTTTTTTTAAATTTTCTGTACCTCCCTCCCCCCCTGGTGAGATGTCGTGAGATTTTATTCAACCCCCTCCCCCAGCCCCCAATCTCACGTGAGATTTTTCAAAATGTGGGTTTCTTACGTAAACGCGTTGGATTGTTATTGTAAAAGGAAAAAAAAATTATAACGTCGAAGTATGAATGAAATTATTTTCTTTCGAACGAATTAGTGAATGATCTTTATCGTATTACGCTCAAGATTAAATCTTAAGCATGTACATTGTACAATCTGGATTAAATGGACCAAAATAGTATAATTTCTTTTTTTTTCAACGTAAGATTAGATGAGATTTGACTCGACCCCCTCCCCCCCTTAAATACCTCACGTAATTTATGGATGCCCCCTAACTTGCCAATCAATCCAAAAGTAGTAGTTTGTGTAGTGTATGATAGTTCAAGTCGGAAGGTCAAGAATGACTTTTAATTTGCTTGATTGCATTTATGTAATATCATTATGTTTACATACTCCTGATAATATTATTTTTTTATTGAAAGTTACTTTCATAAGTTTAATAACGTCTGACTTGATAAAGTATCTACTGAAATTATACATGGAGTTCAGAATATTCCCAAAAAATAATAATAAATATGTTGCCGGCTGGCTCATGTAATAATATAATATTTACCTACCTACCTTAATGGTGGTCTACGAATATTATATAATAACTAGCAACACGCCCCGGCTTTTTGAAAGAATTTTTATAAATCGGTCCAGTAGTTTTTGAGTTTATTCATAACATACAAAAATTAAAAAAAACAAATAAATTTAGAACACAAAATGTTTGTAACGTGAAAAACGTGTAATAATACATCTAGCTATTCATTTATTTAAATTCATTGTTTAAATCTATATCTATACTTATATTATAAAGAGGAAAGTCTTGTATTTTTTTTGTTGTTATTATTTTTTATTAAACCTTAAAGCTGAAATTATTTTATATGTTTGTAAATTAGTTAGTATAATTAAAATAATTATTAAAGATGTAACAGGCATTGAAGACACAAATAAATAAATGATGATTATATTTATTTAAATTTTGTTTCCTTACAATTTTTTGCTAATGTTATAAGTCTCGGTCACGGAATAGACAAAAAGCCTTTTTTATCTATTCTAAGGTCCCCCCCACCAAAAAATATGATCAACCACTATTAGTAATGTCAATTATTAGTCTCTCACCTCAGTTATACCTACCTACCTTATATTATGTACATATAAAAATAAGCCGAAGAAAACTTTTTTTTTTACTATAAATCCCACACGAGCACACTTAAGTATAAAAGTAAGAAAAACTATAAATTACTAAAATAAATAATACCTACCTAGTCGCGACGCACACGTCTAACTGATCGGATGTTTATGAAACATGAATGAGTTTGAGTTATGAGTTCGACTTCGAGCGGTCTCAAATCTAAATTGTCGGTATTGTAGCTCTCGGTAGCTACTATGCTTATCGTTATGTGAACTATGAACGATAATGACAAGGTGTATAAATGTTATATTAAAGCTCACTTTGTGTGAAAAAAATATATTTAAATGTAATACAAATCCTATTATTTAGATTTCAATTAAATCTTATTATTCAATTATAAGTTATATTTTAATGGATAAAGTTCTGAACTACATATTTAGTTTTAAATGACATTATAAATGATCTGACAATTATTAGTTTATTAAATTATATTATTATTTATTGTTTATAACAAACTGTTATAATGCCATCTTCATTACATAACTAGACTTACTAGTTATACGAAAACAAAACTTTGCTGGTTCTCAACTTAATCTGCCTAGATTAGAATATAGTTTCGGCTCAAACTAATAGATGGCGCTATTTGCAGTACATTAATCTAACATTATTCAAATTACATGTAACTTGTTTAAAAATTATAATTATCTTGTTTATTTTACAGAAGGACGGTAAAACATGTAGTTTTCTTCCATTTTCCTCTTTTAGCCGTCATCCGTGCCTACAATCTGTATGCAGACTTCAATAATACTGAATTGAGTTATCATTCGTTTCTCAGAGCACTGATATGAGTTAATACTTAAACCACTTCTCGACACCAACCTTGAGGCCTTACGATCGGCAAGTGGTTAGACTGGTCGAGGATCCTCTCTTTAGGTTGGAAGAAGACCACACCTTCCTTCCTCTAAATATTATTTATCGTTATATTTCCTCTACCCTTATGTCCAGCCACATCCATGCTTATCCATGCATACTTTTCTCGTTACATGACTTTCATTTCTCATCACATGCCCATACCACGGTAATCTGTGACTTCTTATCAGTCACAGGCACTACATATTTTAAACTTTAATCTTTCTAATTTATTGTTCATTCACACCATTCATCCAACTTAACTTTTGCAACTCTGTGACAAGTAATATTTTTATATCCAAATCATTAGTTGCCGCTCAGTAGGTACCATACAAAACAGCTCTAAAGAATAGTGGTCTTATAAAAATATTCTAACTAAAGTAGGAAAATAAAACAACCATATTATTACAAATAAATCTAATATTTATTAGGCATTTTAAGTTTACATCAGCAATCTAGAATAAAAATCCAGTAATCAAGATAATAGCATTCAATATATCTGAAGAAAATACTTTAAGTTAATTCTTAGTGTTATTTCATCTACTTTATTGTCACAAGTATTATTGTCATTGATTTTTATAAAGGAAACTTGATAAATGAATAATAACATTTCGCCGATTTATTGGCAACACCAGCAAATTACTCAAATTGCTACGATAGTCAAAAATAATAACGACCGCATGTCGAAAAAAAAATGTTTGAATTTTAAAAACTTATATTATTTTGAATATAAAAAATAATTTTATTTGTACAAATAAGAAATTCCATTTTTTTTCTATTTTATCTGAGGTCATACTATGTGATTATTTTTCCTTGCTATTTACCTAAAAAAATATTAAAATATTTTTTTTAAAATAAATAAATATATTAAAATATTTTTTTTCATCACATCTCATTTTCCAAAATTAAAGGAGGAAATCTAAAATTTGGATTACCTACCTTAAAAAAAATATTTATTTTTTATTGAAATCTTTCCTCATGTATTGGGATCTTGAGTAGCTATGACAAGGCTCCGATAGGCAATTTGAGAGTATATCTTCCTTCGAAACGTTATTCGATATGAGCCTGTTCAAATAATTTTTTCATATTGTGTAGTGTAATTGAGTCGAATTAATATGAGCCTGTTCAAATAAATTATTGTGTAGTGTAATTGAGTCGAATGGAATAAATATCATCTTAAAAAATAGAAGTTAGTGTAGATTTTTATAAGTACATTCGTGTATAATTTGATATTTTCTTCGGTTAAAATCAACGAAATAGTCTAGTAGTAATCGTCGTAGTTCATCAATATTTATCAAATTTCCTTTGTTGGCTACGCCTTTATATTTTAAGCCATAGTTTAGCAATATTCACGCATTTTGTACAATCTAAGTTAGTATAATAAAACTCTAAGCTAATTAAAGCCATTCTATTATTAATAATCTACCTTAATTATATAATATCGTTTCGGAAATTTCTATTCGGGGAATTCTATTGAATATTCGTAATATAGTCAATGATTTTTAAATTAGATAATAAACTATATAATTAATATACTTTGAAAAAAAATGAAGAGAAGTCCTTTGTAAGTCCAAATAAGAAAACATTCTCACTTGAACTTATCATCATCGCATTCATATTCGTTAAGTAGATAATAAATTTAAATATTTTTTTTATATACTATATAGGAAATAAAGGTAACTTCAATATGATATTGGTTCGTAACAATAATTTTATTAAAAAAAGGTAAAATAGAATTTTAACGAGTTTGCGATCTTAAATTTTGAAAAACATTGCATAATTTCCAACGACACACAATTCGATATTTTCGCAAACTGAAACATTCTAAATGAAAGCTTTTAACATACATATAAAAAATACAATATATAGCAGTAGCGAGGAGTCTTAACAAGCCGACCCCTAACGTCTTCCCTCTCAAAATTAATCTACTAAAAAACTAAAAACAATGAAAATATCTTTCGCTTTACTTTGTGTCTTTCTCTCACTGTATTTTTATGGTGTGATTTTTTTTTGGAGAGGCTTTGAAAATGTTCACCCTTCGCCACCGATATATATGTACCTAGTAATCAGTTGGTAGATATTACATTTAACACACCTATGTACATAAAACATTATTTTAATGCACAACATACCCATAAGAATCTGTGTAATAATTAGTATTTTCTATTATTAATTATTGTCTAAATTCTAAAAACAAGAATCATATCGATTTAGGCACGCTAACACATCACAAGCTAAAGGCTATGTTTTCCTACAGCTATTTTATGCAATTCGAAAAAGGAAAAATAATATGTATTTACATACATCTGGCAGTTATAAAATATCGCAAGTTTAATGGACTCTCCCATAACTTTACTTTATATTATGATACCCCAGGGATTCACTTTCGTCTCATTTTGGAATAATCTACCATTCGAATAATATCCGAAAATTTGCTGGAAAAATGCTTGGCGCAAATAATTGTAATATAGCATTTTGTATGTATATAATTATCTGATAATCTAATAGAAGACATTTTATGTATAAATAGTTAACTGATAATGTAATAGAAGACATTTTGTATGTAAATAGTTAACTGATAATGTAATAGAAGACATTTTGTGTGTAAATAGTTAACTGATAATGTAATTGTAGACATATCTGTGTTTAAGTATAAATACTTTACATCTTGCTATGAAAAAATATAGCAACGGTTAATTTTAAAAATATTGTGTAATAGTCTCCCTGGGGCGATTAGTTTATTTTATAAACAATAATTATTTTTAAATCAATAACATTTCATTTGTGTTTTTCGAAAATTTGCATTGTATAATTAGAAATATATTATTTATTTCAATTGTATTTAGATCTAATAAATCTCTATTAAGCAAGCATTAATTAAATCGGAACTCTTGAAGCTATTTTTCAATAGAATATTAATTACATTTTTTTATTATAAAAATCTAAAAAATGTATAAATTCACAACCTATTTTTTGTCTATTTACTTTTTTACAAGATTGTGATTTTATGTTATTAAATATTTGAATAAGATTCGCCGTTATACTACTAGCATATATTCCTTTCTATAATACTACTAATTGGTTTTATGTTTCTCATATTTACAAAACGTATAAATATTTGGTTTTACAATAGGTACATAGTTAATTCCAAGGGCGTTGCCAATGGCCGCTTCTCTCAGTTCAAAATATTTAGTCAAATCCAAAAAACCTAAGTCATTCCAAGTATGCCATCAGTGTTTCCTTAGCGTTTTTGTCGCTAGATTTAGGGATTTTTAGAGTTCGATAGGGATTTTCTGAAATATTTTATCGCATTGAAATCTTTAAGGGGCTTTTAGTCCTAGATTTATTGAAATCCAATAACAAATGATGTTGCTCTTTCCCCGTCGAACCTACGACGCCCTTGGTTAAATCCTTGATTAAAATTTATTTTAGAAATGAAGCAATTTGTAGGAAGAAAGATAAAATAGTCTTTGAATTTAGTGAAACAGAAGACAAAGGATAATGTAATATACAACTACAATCTACAAAATATAGCGGTTTTGGTCCGAAATACATTTTAAGTGAACTAAAAGTTCGATAAACTAAACATTAATATCGTTTTTTCACTTATTACTATAAAATCCAGATATACATATCTAGTAACATATCAGTATATAATGTAATATAGAGTTATTCTTATATATATTAAATCATTTTGAATATCGTTGTCGCAGGTTAATTGTAGAATTTGTCATTTTACAAACACTGACTGGTTGCTGGATACAAAGTACTGATTGCTTAAAATCCTGTTTATTTTAGAACAATAATTCTATCATCTATTTGAATAGTGATGTTTAGGAGGTAGAATTAGCAAACATACACCACTGTTTGTATAAAAAGAAATCATACAATTTTCTGGCAACATTGACATAACTGAGCTCTGCATAAAAAAATCTCTTTCATGATATTCACTTGACGTTGAGTCAATAACAACAAACTTTAGTTGAGAGCAATTTTTTTTTTTTGTAATGAAATATTGATGCATTTTATTACAAAAAAAAACAATTAAGTATAATAATTTTAGATACAGGATGTTTTTCTTTCGAATATTCAATATTTATAACATTAATAGTTAAAGGGTTTTTGGTAAGTCTCTCAACAACGTAAGTCATAAGAATAAGGTATTTCACTATAATATGTAAGTATTCCATAGAAGCCTATATCTAATCTTATTGAATTATTATTGTCGTATTTTAAATATGTAGATTGAAAGCTCGATAAATGGATAAGGGTTCATACGCACTATGCGGGTAGCCGCATTACGGCTAGCCGCGCGGCTGACCGCAGGATGCGGTTGCGAATGCGGCCAGCCGGATCGCGGGCAGCCGCATTCGCAACCGCAACGTGCGGTTGAAGAACCGTTGCGATTTGCGGTCATGTCGATCCATTTCAAAGATGGACGTGGAAGAATTTGCAGCTATTTACTACATTTACACACGTTACGTAAAGAAGAAAAAACAAAGAAAGAAGTACTGGGTGCATCCTTATTTGTAAACACGAGATGAGAGCAAGCATTTTGCAATATTTTTAACACTCACTCAATGGCGGGCAGCCGCAGACTGAACCGCACAGTGCGTATAGCAACCGTCCGGCTGGCCGTCACTCGGGCCGCAGCCCTCCGAGCGACCGGAGCGGTCTGCGGGTAGCCGCATCGCAGTGCGCATAGAAATGAATATTACGTACATAATTGTGCTTGCGGTCAGCCGGACGGCTAGCCGCAATGCGGCTACCCGCATAGTGCGTATGAACCCTAAGGATTTAAATGGCGATAGAATTTTAGAGTTATGTTTAATTAATAACATTAATAAAATAATTTTCTAACTCTAATACAGTTTTGAATAAACTTTAAAAGCGAAATAAAAGTTTCAATTAATAATAATATTATTGTCGTTTTTTTGTTATTTATAACTAGTGTAATAGAATATTTAAGATTTATGAAATTTAAAGAGGTATAAGTATGGACCACGAAAGGCTAAAATTTATCTTAAAAAATATTCAATTTCGTTGAAATTAAATGGGGATTTCATATAATGTATTGATGTGACTAATCTTAAATTTTTGATATTTTAAAAATAATTAGGGATATGATTGAGGATATGTAAATGGAAATTACAATATAATAGAAATTGGGTAGGTACTAGGTATGTATTTTAGTAAAATTATGTCAGTTTTTAGCACAGCCAAAGGTTTTTGCAGTGGACACATTTTTTAGATTACATCAACATTTCTCTAACATTTTGGTAGAGAAAGCTAATCCAATTTCAAATAAATGAACGATTTCGAACCTTCTTAGTACTTATTATTTTGTGGAGTGACCAATTTTTTTAATTATAAACATTTTGAGCAAGTAATTTATTTAACTAGTCAATGTCGAACATTAAAATTTTCGTCTATTAAAAGATTGTTTTGACTAATTTATATTTGAATTTTAATTGGAATAGTTGTCTTTTTCAAAAAGTTGTAAAGCTCAATACCATTTTTATCCAGCCTACGAATGATATTCATAGAAATATTAATTGAAACACCCACTCCATAATAAGTACGCAACGTTCTAAGCTAAAGCCTATAGTAGGTTTACCTCTTTGGCGACAAACTTTGGACATAATTCGGATCCATTTCATCTAAATCTCTACCTTTTGTCTCCGGCACGCAGCAAACTACGAAACAAAGTCCCCCAACACTTATAGAAGCATACAACCAAAACGCCCCATATAGACCCAACGCTTGCTGAAAATCAACAAACGTTTTGACCCCAACAAAAGCGCAGAGGTAGCTAAACGCTGTTGCCATAGCACTTCCGAATGCTCTGTATTCCAGTGGAAACAGTTCGCTGATTAGAAGCCACGAGATTGGACTCATACCCAAGGAGAAAGCAATTGTAAAGACCAGAACGCATAATAGGGGTATCCAATCATTTTGCCCAACTGTCTGATGAAACATGACATTCTGAATCCTTTGGTTTCTATGAACCTCCTCGTAATATGCATAACTACCGAATCCAGCTAAGGCCATAGACATTAGAACTGAGCTGACAATAAGTAGTGGAAGACGTCCAACAGTATCTATCAGGAGACCCGAAAGACATGAAGCTAATAATTGAACGAAAGAGACAGCTATTGCTGCACCATGAGGGTTCATCCCTCCAAAAGTTTTCCTAAATATTGGTACAGCATAGAAGGAAAACGCATGAGCACCGGAGAACCTTTGGAACATCATGAGGCCACAGGTCACCAGAATTGGTCCAAGTAGACGGTTCATCGTCCTGACATCTAAAGAACTAATCAGTTGGCTGCTAGTCATCTGACTCTGCCGTTGACTAAAGTTTTTGCTCGCTAGCACATTGGTTCGTATAGTGGCTAACTCCTGCGCTACGTCTGAGTTTGGGCCTCGTAACCAGAGCAAGCTTTTGTAGGCTTCTTCATCTTTCCCGATTAGAACGAGATAGCTTGGCGTTTCTGGTATATAGAGTACTGTGCAGAATAGAAGCAAAGGAGCAGCGGATATGCAAAGTGCTAATTGTTGCCAGTCCAAATAGGCTCCAATGGTGAAACTGAAGAGTACTCCAAGATGGCCGACCACTTTCAATACAGCACTTAGACAGCCACGGATATCCGGTACAGATATTTCGCTGATGTAAACCTGAAATTGAGAACAAAATGTTTAAATAAATTTAAATATGTATTACTTTAAGATGCATTACATATAGGTAATAATAATTTAGAGATCAAATAAAAGACTGATACATGAAGATCTTGAATGCAAACGGTTACTTATCTAAAGTGGTTTCTCAAATTTGAAAATGTAATATTGACTAAGTAAATAGTTTTTCAATATTTTTTACCATGATATGACGATCGACCTTACCAATATACCTTACGATATACCTTGCCAAAAATCTGTTTATGTATAAAAACTTCCTATTCGTAGTATGCTTGCACGAATAGTACTTGAAAGTACATCTAGTGTTCAAATTTGTCCAATATTAGAGATTACAAATAAAAGTACTACTTATCTAGCATAAAGAATAAAGATCTTAAAAGGAATAAACGTTTTCAAAACCCTTATGTAAGGACAAAGAACCAAGAAACTTTTCAATTACGTAATTTTCATTGAAGGGACTCAGAAGCTAATATAAAGTTTGAAGCCTGAAAATAATCGCAACTCACAAGCGTTTGTATAAATAATAACCTTATCTTGTAAAACTTTCTCTTTTCGGCAATTTTAATGAAATTAGTCAACAAAAAGTCGTAGGGGACTCTCGGGAACTTTTAGCAAGTTTCAACATTCAATTATGGGAGGTTGTGCAAGTTATTGCTCTTTACTTTGGGAAATTTCTTAGTTTCCAAGAATATTGAATAAATTAATAGAAAAATCTCTGAAATCTTATGATTACCTAAGTTTTGCGTCGCTGTACTGGCATGTAAGAAATTGGAAAAGATTTGAGATCGATAACTGGTTTTCATATCCTCAGTTAATCATATTAACTGTATTATCAAAAAAATATTATTTTTAATCATGAGTGTATAGAAATCAATAAAATAATTTCAAATTTATTTATAAAGGTATATAAAAACACGATTTCAATAAATCTTCATAGATATCATCATGATCTTTCAAAAATTACACGTAAATTAGGGTTGTCTAGTAAGGTACTATATCTACAACTAGTAAGACGCTCCGGCTTTGCACGAGTACAATATAGATGTAGGTACTGCCGGGCTAGCATGACAAGCGCGACAAAATTTTGTCTACCGTTTTCTCGTGTTTCAATCGACTATCGCTTTATTTCTTTCGGGTCTAACATTACAATTACACTTAAAACTCGACTTTTAATATCAAAAATAGATACATTTGTCGATCGAGATATCTTTTCTATCAAAATTGTCGATGTCGAGATATAATATATCGAGATATTTAACATCTTAGTTTGTCTTCTCTCGCGCGAGATATATCTCGTGGCGGTCATGCTAGCCCGGCTGTACACACAAAAATAATTTTTAAAATACGTTTAGTAGATCCAAAGATAACTACAACCTTTTTTTTTACACATTGGGTTACATTATTCAAGTTTTAGTAGGGATCCCTAATTATTTCTAGAAGTAAATATAGCAGATGTTACTCGGTGAAGATGTAGCTTTGAAAAAATTTTTAAGATCGCTCGAGTAGTTTTTGAGTTAACTCGTAACAAACAAACAAATCTTTCCTCTTTATAATAATTAGTATATATACAATTAATAAAATATGGTCACATTACGACCGAGTAATAATGGTAGGACAATAGAATTTCAGCAAATTAGTAATACAATATTAACCGATTTTAGTCTTTATCACAAAGGAACAAAACATATTCTACCATGCAGTATATGAAGGGAAATTTATATTAAGTTGTAAAATGGAATGTTCCAAGTGAAATGAATCGTCTTTATCTTTTTACGGCCCGATAGTCAAACAAGGGGTATTTAATTGGCTATATTAGTACAAGACGTATGAATAACAAGGTAATGCGGGTTTTTGAAGAATATCGAATTCTTTTCAAGGATTTTAGTCTTTTATCCAAGGTTTTATCTATACAAAAAAATCTTAGTCCGTATTTTGTATAAGTTTAATATATATTTAATCTTTGGCGTATTCGGTATTACCTAACATGCGTTCTGATGGGTAGAAAGTTCGAACCTCAGGCCTGACAAGTTTATAATTTTCTGTTAATATAATATTATGTCTAGTCACTTCAGACACGAAACGATACTTCAGACTTCTAAAAAGTCACGAATTGCTAAGGTTGACCACAGCGACGGGCTCAATGGCGCGTTGGGTAGAACACCTGCAGTGCGCATCGATGGGTCGTCGGTTCGAATCCCACTGGGACAACATGTTTATAATTTTATATAAAGATGTTTTCCCCACTTTGGGTAACTTCGGGCATTGATCGGATGGGAATATCGAAAATTTCGACCGGGTAACGAACCGTTATCCGTAACCGTTCATCCATGGAAAAACCGTGAAGTGCACATTGCGCGTTTCGGTTTCAGTCTATGGATTTCCGAATGCTCGAAGTAAAAAGTAGTTCGACAGCGCATCATTGACTGATGTTCTGTAGCTATCACCTACCTGAAGAAAAAAGTGAACCTCATGCTCGTCTGTCGATATCTAATATAAAATTGCGTTTACCTGAGATAGCATAGTCAGTATAGAACAGCAGAACCCTCCAAGGAAGGCTGTGATGCACATCATCCTCACTGACGTGGCCAGGACGGTCAGCAACCACGACAGACTGCACGGTGCTGCTGCTAGTGAGAGCACCCGACGTCTACCATGACGCATGGCTGCTCCCCCAGCCATGCCACCGAACAAAGCACCTGATATTTAATATTGTCTTTTATTAACGCAAGTATCACACATTTAAATAAAATACTGTATACCGGATTAAAACGCGATTAATTTTTTATATTGTTTAAATTATTTATCCCGACGTTTCAGATGCTTTTCAGCAATCGTGGTCTCGGGGAGACAGAAAAATGACAGTTGTCTGATTTTTTAAATATCACAAAGTTGCTATATTAACGCCATCTATTCCTACGGAGTTGATATTTACTGTAATTTTCTATATTATAACAATATTGACTAACGGTGTCCTCTTGTTTTTTAGTATGTTTGATTTGGGGTTTTAGATTTTTAATTACTGGATTTTCCACCTTTTCGGGATAAATAATTTAAACAATATAAATAATAAATCACGTTTTAATCTGGTATATAGTATTTTATTTAAACACTTGAGATATTTGTTTAATTTAATTAAAATATAGTTCGACAACATATTATCATCATGATGTTCTGTCTGAGTTATCTAGTGTGCTTAACGCTCGTCTATCAAAACCTGAGATAACTGTAACAAACGGAATGGCATATGATGTTACAAAAGTCCATAATGATATTGTTAAGGCTACAGAACAGAAGAAGTAAGTAGAAGTGGATTTGAAGTTTCTATGTCTGCTAGAAGTGCCTTAGAGTTTTGATGATCGGTCAGTCAGTGAGTGAGTGCGTGAGTGAGTGAGTGACAAATTAACAAACTTTGACTAGTTATAATTCTTAAACTACTGGTTCAAACAGAATGATATTTGAAATATACCGAGTTTATACAATGCCTGCTTGGTTACTGAAAATCAGGATTCTAGTTTAATCCACAACGAAGTTATAGGGCGTCGAAAATGGCCCGAACTACTTCGAGAAAAGGATAGTACGGTCGTGCCGCTTGTTGCTCGACTTGGCGGGGGCACTCCCGTGCCCCCAGATAATTACTAAACTAAACTTTTTGTGATAGATATAAGGATGATTTTGACTGTCTGTGATCGATTAAGAGTCACCATGCTTAATTGTGACACGCGTAACACCTACTTCGCGCTTCCACTTATTTTTCATGTTCCGTGGTTAGGGCCCATTTACTTGATGCCATTTTCTTGTTCATACAAGAGCAATAATTGAAGCGGAATAATTGACATCCAAAATGTACACGCGGATATTATGTGCTCTTTGCACCAAGAAAAGTAATGAAACAAAACTTGTACGACAGATCAATAATGTTACGTGTTGTTTAGACTATGCAAGTCATTTATTGATTTTATACTACAGACAAGAAATCTGCATCGTGTAAATGGACATTTAAACAAGAAGTCAAAAGCTTTATAGATACTGAATATTACCAAGAAACGACAACGAAGCCAGCCAGGATGCCTGTTGGTCCGTCAGCTGGAAATCTCTTCTGGTGGAGTTTCCGGGGCCTTGAAGGGACGCTATGGCTGGTGAGCTGTACCCCTTGCCAAGACCTGCAGAGAAGGGGGCTAGGGAAACAGCTAGAGCTGCAATCACCTGTAAATAAAGCACATTGTTGAGGAGTAAACAGGTGACTGAACGTAGTTTGACGGGCTCGTTGGCGCGTTCGGTAGAACGCCTGCCGTGCGCATCGATGGGTCGTGGGTCGAATCCCACCAGGACGTGTTTATAATTTTCTGTAAGTATGTCTTCCCAACGTCTAACTTCGGATATTTGGAGGATTATCAAAATTCTGACCGGGTAACGAACCACCGTTCATAATTGAAAAATCCGTGAAGTGCATGTTGCGGGTTTCGGTTTTAGTCTATGGATTTGAGAGAGAGAGAAAAAAAATATTCACTGTCAAACATAACAATACATAATACACACATTATTAATACACAACACAGATTTTTTTTTGTGAGCAACTGACAGCAAAAAGGCAAAGGATTCAATATAATATGTATTGTGGTAAACATTTTTACTAATACTTACCACGTTTGCAAATGCTCGAGGTAAAAAGTAGGTCGACAGCGCATCATTGACTGATGTTCTGTGGCTGAGGTATCACCTACCATCAAGTGAACCTCATGCTCGTCTGTCGATAACTTACATTTAAACAAAGAAGGTGAACCGAACGCGCCAAGGGGCCCGTCAAATTATCTCCTAACTAAAATACCTTTGCCTCTCGAAAGCACGTTTAGATAACAAACTAAATGCCATTTACTACTGTTTACCCAAAAATCCATCAGAGCTGGGTCACGTAGTGTACGTGACAGAGAATGTTTATATTTGATCGTTTATTTTTTACTGTGAGGGTTTTTAAAACTAACTCTTATTTTCTTTATACGAAATAAAAAAAATGTTTGAATGCTTTCAATTTTGCAAATGCGTTGGAATTTTTGGATCTCCCAAATACATAAATATTATAGAAAATTTGAGTAGCTATGTATCGATCAACTGTGTAAAAAAGGCTATTATTATTGTTTTACAATTCAAAAATAGTAATTATGATCAAATATTTCAGATTTTAGGTCGAAAAATTGTCGAAATAAAAAATAATAATTAGATAAATCTCCTCAATCTTTTTCGTTTTGTTTTTTATTTACTAAATTGCGATTGGTTAGATATAATGAATATTTTACAAAAAAATATAGTATATATAAACTAAATTTTACATAATATTCTCAATGTCATTTTGGGTACAATCGGCGGCTTCATCGTTAAGAAGTGATTGTTTTCTGATAACCGTAATGTAAAATATTTTATATAGACGAGAATTGCTCTTGAAGTGAAAACAAAATTAAGAATATTTTTTTTAGTACTATACAAAAAACTATACAACTTACACTAGTATACACGTAGTAGGTATAAATGAAAACCTAGTGTACATGAATAATAATCTACTGTGGGGCGCAGCGGCTGACGTAGATGCCATATTCATTCTCCAGAAAAGGGCAATTCGTGCAATTTATAATCTTGGCCCCCGCGAGTCTCTGAGAGAATTATTTAAAGAAATTAATATACTCACGTTGCCTTCCCTTTACATTCTAGAGAATATCATGTTTGTTCGTAAAAATTTGCATCAATTCACTGTCAAAAGTGATATTCATTATATAAATACCAGGAATAAGCATAAAATATAGCAAAATCGAATAAATCGTTTCTTGGGAATTGTGTCAGATTCTACAACAGGCTACCGAAGTGTGTAACTGATCTTACGAATAAAAAGTTCAAAAACGTCATCAAAGGAATCTTAATTAAAAAAGCGTATTATAAAATCCAAGACTATGTTGACGATAAAGATGTATGGTGCTAATTCATCTCTGCATGTGCGCCTTCCCTGGCAACTTGCGCTGTGCAAGTGTGTGTATCTCATTTTACACTAATAGTAAAAACTCAATTTTCTTTTGCATTGTATAGAATCTCTGTATGTATACCTTGCATTATATAAACTTCTCAGCCAATTATTACTATTGTAACCGAGTCCTTGTAAGCTAAACCATTGTTGAAAAGAGTGTCCATGGAGTTTCTTGCCGGTTCTTCTCCATGAGACCCACTTTTTGGAACCGTGCAACTAGACGTTTCATAAGAGCCTGCAAAGGCCTATTTGAAATAAAAAACTTTTGATTTGATTTGATTTGATAATGTTAAATATGTATTATACTATTTTTATTTTTAAACTAGCGATTCGCTCCCGCTTCGCACGGGTGCAATGTCAAAAAAAAGATTTTGTATAGCACCAATTTTAAAAGATTTTTTAAAATCGGTCGTGTTTTTGAGTTAAATCATTACTAAAAAGCAAATCTTTCCTCTGTAAAATATTTTTTTTAATAAGCACACTGACAAATCAGGCTCGACTGTGACCATGATGGACACAGCACTTATTTTTTATGGTCCTAATTAGGTCTCCCTGAAAATGACTTAACTTTATGTATGAAATATTGAACTGTAATAAAATGTTCCACTGGCAAATACCCACCCTATTTTAACGTGAAAGTTTTAAATCTGATAATTACCTAAAAGTTATGTTTCCTTTTAATGTGATGTTTCAGCACAACAACGGTCTGAAATTATTATGTTAATGAAATTTTAATTACCGAGGGTCGAACATCTGTAAATAATCTTCCGAATTTCATGCCCCATCATTGCAACTTTATGAAAATTAATTAGAATTTAATTTCCAAATATTAAAGGGTCATATCCTAAAAAACAGGCATATTGTCGTCGAAACTTTGCTCCGAGGCACGTTAACCCTTTTATAACGAGATTCTTGAGACGTCGAGCTTTCTCAGAATCGTTAATTTTTGAAATAAGGCGCATTAAGTTGAAATTGGCGAGGCTATCGTGCCCGCGGTGAAAATATCGATAGCTTTGCAATAGGAATGTTACGGAGGTGGTTTTATCAGAACCGAATTCGGAACCGGAGTTTTTAAATTTGGTTTGTTGGAACCGAAATCGGAACCGGAACCAAAATCAGAACCGGAACCGGAATCGGAGGGGGAGCCGAAAAGAGGTATGTAGTAAAATAAAATTACAAACATTATTCATCAGTTTCATTCATATCATTTCAAAAAATAAAACACCTTCCTCAGTGTTGAAAAATTTTAACGATTTTTTTTAAATTTTCTACAGTAATTATTAAATCAAATAGAGCTAATCGCGATCACCGCCACGGCCACTGTGCTTCGACCTCAGATTATAACTTCCGATTCAAATTTATCGGAACCAATCGGAGTCAGAGGTGCAAAACCAATCGAAAGTTCCGACCTTTCGGAACCGGAATCGAAGCTCCGTAACATCCCTGCTTTGCAATATTGTGACCTAAATTCGATCTCGTTTGCCTACGAATTTGTTTTAAAAGAGAAGGCTTTTAGAAGTTGTTCATAGCAGATAACTTTTTTAGGTCAACTTCCTTCATCTTAATTTTGATACGTTCCACGTATGTAGGTACATAAGATAAAACCAATAATGTTAGTGTTTCATGCATTGACATACTACATCAATGGTTTCATAAGTGTACATTGTGTTACCTAAATTAATAAATGATAATTTGATTTACTATCAAGTGGAAAGCGCAACATAGAGTATACACCAAAGTCGCCAACCCAGCTACATAATCTTTTGTCGGTAACTCATACAAAAACACAAAAATGTAACATAGCTAAATCAACAAGGATTCTATATAACAACATTAAATCAAATCGGATTAATAATGAAAGTCGGTAAGCTATTTAAATAGCACCGACTGTATGTTTTTATTGTATAATACTGTTTATATGAAGCTGTAGGAGTGTTAATTTATTCAGGGTTATATTCATTTGTTAACAGTCGTATATCAAATACTTAAATAAAAAAAACTGACGAACTCGTTGGCAAGTTTGGTAGAACACCTTCCTTGCGCATACATGTTTATAATTTGTTCTTGAAGACTGTAGCAGATGACCTCTCATCATCTATCATGAGACACTTTGTGCGTACACTCGTTGTTTCGGATCGACTAGTGTACGCATAGACTTTCTCGTGATATTTTGTTCTTTTCAATAAAAAAATAATAATAATATTGTACTTGTATACTAACACTAGTTTTTCTAAGTCTCTACTAACAAAATGGATTATTTTATCTGATAAATAAATACATAATAATAATAATAATAATTTTCTATAAGCATGTTTTTCCCGCGTCTGGTCACTGAAATGAATATTGAAATTCCGACCGGGTAATGTACCACCGCCCATAGATGGAAAAACCGTGGCGTGCACATTGTGCGTTTCGGTCTCAGTCTATGGATTTCCGAATGCTTGAAGTAAAAAATCAAGTCGATAGCGCATCATTGACCGATGTTCTGTGGTTGGGGCATCACCTACCATCAAGTGAACTTCACGCTCGTCTTTCGATAACATATAAAAAAATTAAAAAAAACGTGCTTTAATCTGACTATGACCACACTATCTAACAAGTATTTGGAATAAATCGCGTTTTAATCAAATTTTTTTTTTAAATTCAGTTTGCTTCAAATACAACCCTCACCTGTGTAATAAAATTTCTATATAATAATTTAATATGAAACTTATATAGCTCTCTCTGTTGCCTATGTAGTGATTCCGACTGATTTTGACCTCTTTGGTTCCAAAAACGAGCCTATACATGTTTAAAGGCCGACAACGCAACAGTGACATTTAAGTCGCAGATGGCCATGGTGCCGGTGAGTTCTTACCCAGGTGACCTGCCTGCTGGGTAATCAAAAAAAATCTGTCAACCTTCTTAATTCTTAATCTGACATAGAAGGGTGCCAGATTATTATTTTTTTACTTAACTAAATACATACAATACTAAACTTAATACAATATACAAACCACTAGCTTAAGACGGCGATATTAATACAGTCGTATAATATTAGTTAATTACGAAGCCACTGTTAAATTAAAGCAGCGCGTATTTACGTTAGCGTAATACAGTAAGAGAATGTTTGACAAAGCTCAACATGACAAGTTCAAATTAATTCTAAATTATATTATACTAGCTCCCCGACCCGGCTTTGCACGGCTTTACTAATGAAGAAAATGAGACCCAATATTCCCTTGACATTTTCTTATTAAATAATAAAATAAATATATTTCCAAAAAATTTTGACGAGCTCGTTGGCACGTTCGTTAGAACACCTGCCGTGCGCATCGATGGGTCGTGGGTTCGAATCCCACCGGGGTGACATGTTTATAATTTTCTGTAAGCATGTCTTCTCCACGTCTGGTAACTTCGAGCATTGATCAGGTGGGTATCGAATAACGAACCAGCGTTCATAGATGGAAAACATTGCAAAAACAAGCATATAGCACGTTTAATTTAGTTTTTGGATCGCTAGTGTTATATAAATACACCCCGCTAAGCTAGAACTATAAAATATGTATTAATGTTTCGCATCTCTCGTTTGCTATAGAGAAATTTAAACACATACGTTTAATGAAAATACGGCAAAGTTCTATCGTTTGGTTAAATTATTTGCGTTGGAAATATCTAGTACAAAATAAACACAAACAAAAGCAAATACTATACAAAGTTATGAATTAACAACTGACCGCAGTCCGCATTCATATTAGACATAATCCAAGCGCCCGAAGAAATCCGTTAGCTTCAGACTTGAGCTCAGTCAACGGTTATAAGTATGGAGCTATGAAATACGCGAATTCAAATTCAAATTCAAAATCATTTATTCATTTAGGTAACTTATCACCGTCAGTAAAAATACATATTAAATGCTTCTAATTTTACATTTACTGCCAGTTCTCAAATCAAGCGATCTCTTCATAATTGTCAGCTACGACAAAATTTATAGATCTTTTTTCATTTTTTTTATGTTCATATCGACAGATGAGCATGATGTTCCATCTATAAACGGTGGTTCGGTTGGAATTTCGATAATCCTACCACCCATTTAATGTCCGAAGTAGCCGGCCTAGTTTGACAACCACGACAAAATTTTGTCGACCCGTTTTCTCTATATGGCTTTCTTTATGTCTTCCGAGTCAAACATGTAACATGCGCACCACGATCGCCAATTTTCTCATAGAAGAGTGTTGCCATTTTGAACGAATATTGTTTCCACCTTGTTTTTTATTATTTTTTAATGGGACAACACATATTTTGACACGAACAACTTAGTCTCCGCGAGATATCTCTTGATGCTAGGCGGGCAGACGTGGGGAAGGCAAGCTTATAGTAGTTGGAGAGCCCGTGGGAGATCGTCCTTCACCGATCTGATAACCAGATGAGACGTATTTTTTATTAAATATTTTTTATAAACAACTATGCCTATAATTGCTTGCCTATCGAAAAGTGGTCATGGCTATTTTTAATTAAATTAACTTTTATCGATTTTTTTTTCATCACCTTCATACTTTTGATAACCAAATGAAATTTATTTGACTGATAGTTTTTGATACACAGAATATGCCTAGGTATGCTTGCCTACTCATTTCAGTGTATAACTACCTGGCAAGCAGGTGTAAACAGGTAAGTCAAAATAATAAAAAAAAATTAAATAAATAAATAAATAAAATTAAAAATAAAAATAAATAAAATTAAAATAAAAAATTAAATTAAATTAAAAAGAAAATTAATTAATTAATTATTTTTTTTTTATTAAAAATAGCCATGACCACTTTTCGATAGGCAAGCAATTATAGGCATATTCGTTTATAAAAAATATTAAATAAAAAATACGTCTCATCTGGTTATCAGATCGGTGAAGGACGATCTCCCACGGGCTCTTAGACCATAGAAAATTCAAATCATGTCGTCTCAACGGTATTCGAACCCATGACCCATTGGAGAGACATAAACATCTGTATCACCAGGTTATACTAATAGTATTAATAATAAAGCCATTTATTTACGAAACATACATAAAAAGATAACTTTGTCGTCAATTTTTGATGCTGCTTACATTTTTGTGCTAGGTACAATGTCAATTAATTATTTTGAAAAACGAATATCATTATAAAAAAAGGTTAATTTCATAATATATCGAAATCAATCAATAATGTTTACTTCGAACATTCAGAAATCTGTAGATTGAAACATGTTACCTATTGGCTATGCATTTAAAATTATAGGTACTAATTGTAGGAAATTATAGTTTTAATTAATATTAAATAGTTTTTTTTTTATATTTTTGCATGCTGTCTTCCATTGACATAAGACTAATAATATACTTTGTGTCAGTTTTTTACAGTACAGATAGCCGAGTAGGTGGGTTACCTGATACTTAATTCTAATGTCTCAGATGCGTTGTGGGCCTTTTAATTTATTATTCTCGTTTCTGGAAACCAACGAGTTTATTTTGATGGTTTAACAATATATCTTAATAAAAATGAGTATCGTTTTTATTCTTATTTTATCTTACTCATGTTTCGCACTCATTATGTAACCGTAATCGCTTACGCCAAAGAAAACGCCATTTTGGTAGCCATGACCTAATTAATAATCTGCCACAAACAGATTGAATAAATCATTTCGCTTTGAGATTTTGATGTGACAAGTCAATCTTAAGCAAAATTAACTTTTTGTAGCTATTCTGTTGTAATATTTGTTATTTCTTTTTCCTTTATATCTGCGAGTATACTAATATGAAGAGGAAAAAATTGAATTTTTGGATTTTTGTATATTATGAATAAACTCGAAAACTACTGGACCGATTTTAAAAATTCTTTCACCAACAAAAAGCTACATTATCAGCGAGTAACATAGGATTTTGTTTTTTGTGTATAGTACATCTACATTGCACCCATGGGAAGCCGGGGCGCGTTGCTACTGTTTTATAATCTCTTTTGTTGTCTTTTATTTACACAAGTATCTCACATTTAAATAAATTAAATTGTATCTGATTTTATCGCAATTTATTACTTATCCGCGACGTTTCGAATGGTTTTCAGCAAGCGTGGTCACGGGCTGACTGAAAGGTTAATGTCTGATAATAATGCCACCGCCATTTTTTTTAATTATTAAAAAAACTTTTTCGTAAAATACAAAACATTTTTTTATTCTATATAGTTAATAAATGCATTTATTTTTACACCTATTTTCCCGAGCACAAAATTTCTCATTTATAATATTAGGAAGGATTATATTATGATAGTGAATAAAAATTAATGGTGCATACACCATTTTACAGAAAATCTTCAACCGTGGACAGAATATCTAAGTCAAGTTTGGTTAAAACGACCGGACTAATGACGTCATTATCCCTATCTGTGGTTAATCGCATGTATCCATATAACTTTATGATAATCTCTATATACGGTTAAGGTACAATATGATAGTTTTAAAGCTGGACTTTCAAGGGTCCGAATTCGATTTTGGTCGTATCTGATATCTACACTAATATTATAAAGAAGAATAAATAGTATTTTTGTGTTTGTATCGAATAAACTCAAAAAAGACTGGACCGATATTAAAAATTATCTCACCAATAGAAAGCTACATTATCAGCGAGTAATATAGACTATTGCATATTGCAACCGTGCGAAACCGGGGTGTTGCTAGTGTTATATATTTTTCAACGAGTGTTTCAACATTAAAACTTAATATTTTGGGCCATACGTATCTGGTGAATAATCAAAATAGCGTTTTTGGCTTCGTGAAAGAACTCTCATATATGTATTAACTAGTAAAATTATAGTATTTATAAGTATTAGCTGCAATACAAACTATAATAAATAATAAAAAGTAATATATTGGTGCAAGTCAATAGATAGTATATTTAAGTTTTACCATATTCCTAAGCAAGATTCGAATGACAGAAACATATTTAATTGTCTAGGTATTATTGAACTTAAATATCACTTGTATAATAATATATTTTTACCAGGTAATGCAGAGAAATATGGATTTGAACCCATATTTTGATATGAGGGAGTTGGATTCACATACATAATTTCTGAGTAAACCAGTCCCTTTATTCCTTACCTAAAAAAATGCCGTTTGACATCTTTGATCTCTACAAAATATATAAGCCACAACATACCTGAGGTAGATGTCTAGACTTGCGTGTCACCGGTCGCGCCGGCTCCCCTGATAAGCATTTTCCGTTCGGAACTGAACCCACTATCTCATCCTTCCTCTCTTTCAGTATCGGTATGTTATGCTTCTCAAAATAACCGTTTTGTATCATTTGATCCAGCGACACCTCAAGTTCTCTAGCTGCTACGGTTTTCCTTCCACAAATAGGATCATCAACAACCATTTTCTGACATCCAGAAACTTCTGAGAATTTCACAATCTTTTTCGTTTCATCTTTTCTTTTCTTCTCTTTGGGGAAATCCGTCGTCCAATAACGAACGTTTTGTTCCGGGAGACGTAATGGTTTGCACACGGCTACATTTTTCGGTTTGGGCGCAAATTCGTATCTGCGTTTCTTTTCGTAATCATAAGACTCCCGCGGCCGTCTATCTTCGATTCTAAAATCGTAATAGTCTTTCTTGTATCTTCGTTCGTTGTAGTAGTTGCGTGGCAGCGAGTTATACTTGGTATATGTTGTTGGGAGGTTTAAATACTCAGGTCTGATTGGTCGGAATAATGACAAGCGGCCTTGTGCTTCGTCGAAGTCTGAATATATATCCTCATAGACATAGCCGTTTCTTCGTGGACGCTCGGTCCTGTAGCGGTCACCTCTGAAACGGTTTACTTCGGAGCGGTTTTCTTCGTAGCGGCGGTGTTCGTAGCGACGTCTTCGTTCGTATTCGTAGTCTAGGTCTGATCTTCTGTCATACAGCAACCTTTCTCGCGACCCGGCCATCCTTCAGTCTGAAAAACGATAAAGCGATTTTAAATTCACTTAATATAGCAACACTTATAGCATATGAAACGTAATTATAGATATATTTTAGTATGATAATTTTTTTAAAAGACATATAGGTATATAAATATCATATGTATCATGAGTTTTGTCTTGATTACAATATATTGTTGAAATTTGCAATAAATAACACATGTATTTTTTGTTGCAAAAAGTTAAGTTTTTGTTAAAAAAATAAGAGGATACTGTTATTCAATATTGTTACAATAAAGAAAATTAGAGTAAATATCTACTTCGTAGGAATAGAAGGCGTTATTATGGCAACTTTGTGAATCAGACAGATGTCAGCTTTCAAGTTCACGTTTGCTGGAAAGTATTCGAGATGTCAAATAAAAGCGAGTTTTAATCCGGTAAAAGTAATTCTATTTAAACACGGACATTATCATAAGTTTTATAATTAATATATAGTAATACTGTGTAATGTAAAATGGTACTCATAATACGATTTTAGGGATGATTAATAATATTTTAAGTAAAAAGTACGCTTCATCAACTAAAACAAAACCCAGAGTTCCAGCTTTATTTTGGTTTTAAAAAGCTTTTGTGAATATTTAGTGAGATTTCGGCATTTATTTTAATTCAACATGGCTGCCGGCCGATGGGTTGGAATGTAAAATTAGTGGCGCATAGCGACCGGCCTTGAAAACTTTTGTGCAAAATGAACAAATGTTTAAAGTAGATATAGTGCTGTTTTTTGCAAAGGAATAATGTAAAAATACTTCAAAGGACTTGATTCAAATTCAAATCATTTATAAAAAAAATAAAAAATTTGACGCGTCTAATTTTATATTTACTATCAGTTCTCAAATCAAGGGCGTAGAACGGACGAGAAGAACTGGCAATAAACTCGCCGCCACTCTCTTTAATTACCAACTTTTTGTTTTACAAAATGTTTGTAAGTAGCTTGCGTAGCCTGTACTTCTGATGCTGTAGTATCTACAAAGCTTGTCTCTTGAGAAGTATAGCGATATGTTTTATGATATGGTATTGGCGATTAAAAAGAGTGGCAGAGAATTATTGGCAGTTCTTCTCGTCCGTTCTACGCCCTTGATTTGAGAACTGGCAGTAAATGTACAATTAGAAGCATTTTTGTTTATTAACGTTCATAAGTGTACATTGTGTTACCTAAATGAATAAATGATAATTTGATTTGATGTGTATTTGCCAAAATGATTTTGATTGAAATTGTACAGGCTGTAGACTAATTAAATCATTCAAACAGCGGGAAACGCATACATTTGCATACAAAATGCAATATTCTGAACGGAAAATTCAATTGATTAAGGTAACCGCGTGTGGAGTTCTGATTGAATCATTACACTTATTAGATTTTGCTTTCCAAGTTCTAAACTAAGTTATCGAGAAACGAGTTTGTATCCATGGTACTTTAATAAAAGATATACTGATATCGTTACTACAAAATTGCTAAACTGATTTTTGTTTAACTTGTTATAGAGATAGCGTACACCTTGAGGAGTAGATTTGCTCGACCGAAACAAATATTGACCGATTATAAGATTTGTAAGCTTGTTTTAGAAGTGACCAGACGTAGGGATGATCATTAAATGTGTAGGAGGAATATCGAAATTCCAACCGGGTAACGAACCACCGTTCGATGGAAAAACCGTGAAGTGCATATTGCGCGTTTCGGTTTCAGTCTATGGATTTCCGAATGCTCGAAGTAAAAAGTAAGTCGACAACGCATCATTGACTGTTGTTCTGTGGCGGTATCAGCTACCATCAAGTAAACCACATGCTCGTCTGTCGAAATCTGACATAAAAAATTAAAAAAAAAAGATTTAGTTTAAACCTAATGTGGCGATAATACCTAATAACTGCTGGAATAAATATTGCCCCAAGAATTTATCTAATTGTACATTTTGTTAATTGTAACAAGACAAGTAACTAAAGTTTACGTAAACAAAATTGTATTGTTTGTCCCACAGTTAAGTTATAAAACTTAACTGTGGAATCAAAAATATAATTCATTAAATTAAATTAATTTAAAAATTAAATTCTTGGAAGCACCGTATTGGACTGAATACCGGTTAAATTACTATAGAAGTATTTGTTAATATTCTTACGTTTTTAGTCATATTTACTGAAAAAATTTGTGTGTTAATTTTAGTGTGTATTTTTAAAACTAGTGTTATGGTATCTCAGTCAGGCACGTATTTTGGAACAAAAAACTTACCGGTTTCAATTCATGCTTTGAAGTTTTAAAAATATCTAGAAAATGAAAATGTCGCGTACATTATATCAAGGATTTTCTTTAAACTTAAGAAAAAATTGTTTATCTTCTTAAACATAAGAAAATTTGTTTATGTGAATAAAAGTTGACAGCGGAATACCGTAGGTCGTAAAGCGCTGTGGGGTTGACGAGCTAAAGATGAACTCCGACACTAACTAGTGATGTTCTTATTATTATCTTTTATTAACGCGAGTATCACACATTTAAATAAAATACTTTATAACGGATTATAACTCGGTTTATTATTTATATTATTATTCGGATTCTTTTCAGCAACCGTGGTCGCGGCAGACTGAAAGATGACAGTTGTTTGATTTGAAATTCTAATCCGTTATAAAGTATTTTATTTAAATGTGTGATACTTGCGTTTGTAAAAGACAATATTATTATTAACCTAAACATAATTTTTTTTAAAGTTTTTTGTTTGACTCTACTTTTGGTAATCACTCACACCAATGCAAAGCTCAGGTCACGAACTGTACTAAGGTTTCATCAAATAAGAATAGATTTATTAGGCACAAAACAAACAAACAATGAGAAGAAATAAAAATATAAAATCAGTAAAACATAAAAAAGACATTTTTTTTGCTTAGCTACCTAAATGGTGAGGTTACTCAGCTTGTGCTATGTCAATACTCTTGGCATAGCGCTAGTTTACAGAACCTCACCGAAATACTACCCATTCTATTGTTACTCGTAAATATTACCGATACTCTACAGTACATCACTAGTTGTGGCGCAGTGCGGTAACAGACGAATCTTTTCGTCCGATAAACCTCCAACAAAACGTTTCCTAAACGGACGACATTATTCATGAAATTCATAATAATATTTATATTGAGAGACATTTGATGTGCACTTTGCGTTTATTGTCTTTTGGTTACTCTCCTTATATATCGTCTTATTTTTGATACTTGTTTTGGTATTTTTGTATTGTGTTTCTTATTTTACCTAAGTGTAAGTTTTTTTTATGGAATATAGTGAAAATTTATGTTCTGGCGCCCATGGACATCTGTAATCCAGGCCTTGCAGGTGCGTTGCGGGCCTTTGAGAAATGAGTATAAGTTTGAAGGTCCCCAAGTCGTAAACCATATGAGAGGCTGAGGGCGAACTGGTTTGGACCCTGGGATACTTAATGGTCTGATTATTATTTAAGTGGTTACACTACCTTGGCGCTCGGGAAAATAGGAGTAAATATAATGCTTTTTAGAGTTCCGTACCCAAAGCTAAAATGGGTCCTTATTACTAAGACTCCGCTGTCCGTCCGTCTGTCAGTCTGTGTCTCATGAACCGTGATAGATAGTTGAAATTTTCACAGAACAAATACTAAAATGACAGACTAAAATAAATATTTAAGGGGGCTCGCATACAACAATTTATATTTATAGATAGTACGGAACCCTTCGTGCGCGACTCCGACTCGCACTTTGCCGGTTTTTTGTGATGCAGTGCTAGCCATAACGCTTTGCAGCAGCACATTGAAGCGTTGTTAACATATTTTTTTTTATCTGTGAGCCAAAAATTAAAATTTAGTCTTGTATTAACGCGAGTATCAAACATTTAAATAAAATACTGTATACCGGATTAAAACGCATTCCAGTAATTAAAAATCGAAAACCTCAAATCAAATCAAACATACTATAAAACCAAGAGGTCACCGTTAGTCAAAATTGTCATAATATAGAAAATTACACTAAATATCAACTCCGTAGGAATATATGAGGTTAATATGGCAACTTTGTGACATTTCACAAATTAGACAACTGTCATCTTTCAGTCTCCCCGTGACCACGGTTGCTGAAAAGCATCCGAAACGTCAGGATAAATAATTTAAACAATATAAATAATAAATCGCGTTTTAATCCGATATAGAGTATTTTATTTAAATTCAGTCTTCGACAAAACCTCAGTAATATGCTAAAGTTTCATTTAAATATTTTTCAAATCGGCCAAACGGTTGCTGATATCACTTTTGACAAATTTTAAGACTATAAATAGTTAAGTTGTCTTGTAAAAGGTTTTAAAATAACACAGCAAGTACTCTTGCGGGTAACCTACTCATCTTAACCTAATAAGCACGAAGGTCGAGTTCAAATCTTTCTTTCTGGGTTAAGATTTAGCTGATACAGTTACACGACTTTTTAGTCTGTGAAGGCTTTATTATGAAATATTTTGTAATGAAGTCATTTTGTATATTTTTATTTTTTATGTTAGACATCGACACGAGCATGAGGTTCACTTGATGGTAGGTGATTCCCCAGCCACAGAACATCAGACAATGATGCGCTGTCAACCTACTTTTTTACTTCGAGCATTTAGAATTGAAGTGGTGTTATACAAAATTCTTGATTCTTTAGACAACGCTTAAAATGTACTCATAAGTTTTTGAACAATTCTTAGCATTTTGTTGATATAATTTTAAACTAAGTGGTTGATCTCACAATTTTCTTGTCTTTATGTAAATTATATATTGGCGGGCCGCCTATCTTACGCTCCGATGGGTCGCAGGTTCGAATTTATGTTTTATATTTTAAACGCGCCGAAATGTAAATGTTATGGCGGTAAAAGTAGCCCCATATACAAGTATTAAATAAGTTGCTACATTCTGACTTTTCATTTTCCAAACTACATATCGGATTTTGTACTTACATAAGGTAAGTATATTATGTGGAAAACGAGATACAAAATATAGTACAAATTACTGTAAATATTCTGAAAACGGCAAGGTTCGAGGAAGGTGTAAAACGCCCTGGCTGAGAATCATCTGGCAATGAACTTGAGATAAGACTTTTGAACAATTATTGAGGCCAGCTTTAGTCTAGGCGATAGAAACTGACTGCCAACTACCAGGGATTTGAAAGGTATGGGGATTAAAAAGCTTAAGAGAGCTTAGAGTATAAGAATGTTGGTTGTACGGTAATGAACAAGTGATATTTAGTTATGGTTATAGGTAAATACTAAATATCATTAACAATGTTGCAATACAATGTATCCTAGTTAATGAGTAAACATTTCAACAAACAACAATAACACAATAAAAACAGCTTTGTTGTAAACAAAGCGGATAGTGGAGAAAGCATAAAAACCTTATTGATGGAAAAATTCGTTCGTGCCAATTTTCATGGTGACCGGTCAAACATTAGAGTTTATCGATTTCATATGTACAAACACCCATTTTTATATACAGATTATTTCTTGCAAAAAGCTGTGTTTACTTTTTCTATGTAGGTATATGTGGAAGTTTCAATAAATAGATTTTCATAATTTCAATCATTTCATTTATCAATTCTACATAGAAACTTACAAAATGTACAATTCGCATAAAGTATAAGCTTACTTGGTGAATTGCTCCTACAGAATTAAAGGCGCAATTTGAATATCCTCTTTGGAGAAAAAAAGAGAAGCGGAAATCGATCGTTGCTGCGGAACAATCAGTGCTTTTTGTAAAAAAACGGTCAAGTGCGACCCGCGAGCTTTGTAAGCAGTTTTACGATAACTTTTTACCCTCATTACATTCTGCCTCAATAAATTTTAAAGATATTGTGGGAACGTTAGAGGGTAAATATCCTCTACTACAACCTATTAATACTAAACGGAATTTGACGGGCTCGTTAGCGCGTTCGGTAGAACACCTGCCGTGCGCATCGATTGGTCGTCGGTTCGAATCCCACCGGGACGATATGTTAATAATTTTCTGTAAGAAAATTTTCCCCGCGTACACGCAACTAAGTCCGGTTCCGGAACTCGGCTACCAAGAAACAGAACGGTCTGGAGGTAATAGAATTCATATGAAGCTCATTTTTTACCATATTAACGGCATAGGCATCACCTAGGTCTATGACATCAAAAATTTAATAACTCGGCTGACCGAGTTACAGGCTCGATGGGATCGTCAATTAATAAAATGGCATTTGGCAGCGTGTCGTGGGCCGTCGCATTGCGACAACTACGACATAATGCTGTCTTTTATACACTAAATATTACACTGTGATACCCATCTTCTTAAGCCTAATCTATGCTTATATTATAAAGAAGAAAGATTTGTTTGTTTGTTACGATGTAACTCAAAAACTACTCGACAATTTTTTAAAAATATTTCACCAATAGACAGCTACATTATCAGCGAGTAACATAGGCTATATTTATTTCCAGAAATAATTAGGGATCCCTACTAAAAACTTGAATAATGTAACCCAAGGTGTAATTTTTTTGTCATAGAATGTATTGAAAACCTAGCAGCTCGCTTGAATGTAGTTTACGAGGTTGTAGGGGATAATCTCTGGATCTATTGAAACGATTTTAAAAATTCTTTCACCAATAGAATGCGTTTTTTTTAAACATTAGTGTTCATCATCGTCTATATTGCACCCGTGCGAAGCCGATGTATGTTGATAGTTAAGTATAAGATCAGGATTCCCCGTATGGACTATGGAGATGTATTTAGTTTCATCTTTTCCCCACATTACGGCAAAACTTATGGTTCCAGCCGCACTGTGATTACAATAGTAAATCAAATACAAACATTAATTTTGGTCAATATAGTTGGCGCAATATTTGATATAATGGTAAGAACCATCTTACTGGTTAAAATATAGTGAATTAATAGCGTTTTAATTCGGTTAAAGTTATTTCATTTAAATCGGTGATTATTGTGTTTATAAAAGAAAATATTGAAGGGTGTATAATTTCCTGTAAAATGTCAAGAGTTTAATATAAAAAGGGTTTTCATGTAAATCAATAAATATATGTTGTCATGAGCGTTCTACCGAAGGTTTTTTTTTTTTTTTATTCTTGAATAAGTAGGCGTTTGCCCACTATCACACCTGGTGGAAAGTGCAGATGTGCGCTACGATGGTGAATCACGCCCACCTATTAGATGCCTATTAATTCTTTTCTTGAAAAGATCCATGTTATAACGGTCCGGAAAGACAGACGCAGGGAGAGAATTCCACTCCTTAGCTGTACGAATTATAAAAGTGGACGCAAAGCGCCCTGTACGTACTTGCAGTATGTCTACCAGGTAAGGGTGGAAACCCGCCGTGCGCCTCGATGTCCGGTGATGGAAAGGAGATGGCGGAATAAGTTGGTGAAGTTCCGATGCACATTCGCCAAAGTGTAGTCGATAGAAAACCGAAAGGCTAGCCACTTTACGCCGATGTTCTAAAGATAGTAAGCGACGATTAACAAGTTCTGGATCATCTATCAGGTGTTTGGCCCGTCTTTCCATCGCATCCAGAGCTCCAAGGTGGGATTTGGCAGTACCTGCCCAGATGTGAGAACAATACTCGACACACGACTGGACTTGAGCTTGATATAAATTTAAGAGCTGTCCCGGTGTAAAGTACTGTCTCACTTTAGACAATATGCCAAGTTTTTGATTAGTAGGTTAGTGTTGTTTTTTAATAAGAATATTCCCAGTTTATATAAAGGAACAGGCCCTTATATAAGAAAAAACGTTAGAAACATATTTGTTTTTAGAGGACTTGTAAGTTCACATTTTGTAATTGCGACTGAAATTAACGTTTGTATGAAGTATTTGAGATACTTTTAAGAAACGAGCCTTATCATTATTTAAAGGTCAGCAATGCACCAGCGGATCTGGTGTTAAAGATAATAATTATAATATTATAATCGACTATCCCTTTGTCCCTTATCCTTTTGTATAAACAGTATACAAAAATTCCCGGTACAGGTTTGAAAAGAGGGTTTTTTAAATTAATTATTTTTTTATATTGTGTTGTTAATTGTATGTAGGTACTTATTTTAAAAGCTTTTCGATAAAAGTACAAGATGAAATAATTAACTTCTAAGTAGATATTAAGTTCTATTCTTTAGGTTAACTTATGGTATTAGTGAACTGATTTGAAAATTAATTTATTTATATATAAAGTTATTATATACAGTATCAACTTATATGAATATTTTAAGTAAATCAATACATAGTCCTTTAGATATGCAATTACTGAAGGGCACTCTGACCCTTGACGGTAGATAGCTGGCACCAGCTGCAAATAATCTGTTTCAACTGGCGTGATGGACCCTTTCAAATCTATTGTTATGTTAAAATGGCAGCTTTTCTGTGCATATAATAAAACTGTAGAGGTAAAATGTCTGTTCATAGAAAAAAAACGAGTCAGGGGGATGTAAGAAGAGAAATAAACAAAACCCAGTTTTTTTTAATTCTTTTTTCTCTATCTGTTTGTCTGTTTGTACGGGCTACTCTCCGAAGATACTGTACCGATTCATGCAGTTTACACAAATATATTAAGCAAAGCCCTGGGCAACATATAGGCTTTGTTTCATCGAAATCGGTTGTCGGATACAAAAATTATCATAGGCAACTATATACAACAAATTGCAATGCAAACTGACTCGTGTCTAACTTTTTCGAATTATCAGATGTCAGTAACAGTTTGATATGTAAATGAAATAATTTAATTATTTCGCCACTTTCAATATGTATTCGTGGAATAGTGGATATGAATATATCGTATGAAGAAAAAAAATGCTCAAAAGCTCAGCTTAAGATGAAGCCCACGCGAACGAAGTCGCTGACATAAGCTACATAGTATTAAATAAATATTTGTTACTTATGTTAATAAAAAAAAATATTTCCGGACAAAAACACCATGGTCCCTATACTAATATTATAAAGAGGAAAGATTTGTTTGTTTGTATATCTGTATGTTTGTTTGTTGCGATTTAACTCAAAAACTACTGAACTGGTTTTAAAAAATATTTCACCAATAGAAATCTACATTATCAGCAAGAAACATAGGCTTTTTGGAATAGTACATCTAGATTGCATCCGTGCGAAGCCAGGCTGTGTTACTAGCTATCAATAAACTGCGTATTAGTCGGGTAAAAGTTATTTCATTTAAATGTAATATCGCGAATATATTTATTTTATTTATTTAACAACTTTATTGCATTATAAATATATAAGGACTTACATAACAGAATTAATAGAGCAAAAGGTAGGTAAATATATTTTAAAATGCAAAACAATATTGTGAAAAAAACAGTATTTTCAACTGTAAAAATACATTAAACTTATTAAAAAATCTAATATACTCCTATGAGTTTTTATGAGACGAACTATTTCAACTGCGCTAACTTCCTCTAAACCTTTTAGATATTGATACAGTTATAAAATGTAGCTTTCATTTCACCCTGACTAAAAAGTATATATAGTACATTAACATAGTATTAAACGAAGATATAGTATAATAAAATCCTCGAAACTTTGTATTTATATACCATTTAACGAATTTCTAGTCTTATAGTATTATATAATACATGTAATGAGAATGTTTACTTACTTATATGAAGATAAATACTACCTTTTATAGAATACCTTTTAAAATTATTAAAAAAATGCTACGTATTTTTTCATACGTATAAACATTGTCACAATGAAACTTGTATTGTTATCGTTTTAATTATCACTCTTTATTCATCTCTTCTATCTACATAAAAGAATGAATATTTCTACACAACTCTTTTTAGATTATGTATATTCTCAGCTTAGAAACAAGTCTAACCTAGTCTCTTTGTTAACAATTCGGTCTAAAATATAATTATAGCAAAGATTAATATATTCATATTTATTAAAATACTAGTGACCCGCCCCGGCTTCGCACGGGTACAATAGCATATTATGCCTACATGTCTTATCTATCGCAGGGTCGCATTCGCACACGTAATTTTTTGAGATAGCTCCTAAAATATTAATTTAATGTATATAGTGTAAATTATACTCATATGAATGTGCATGAAATGCTTAAAGTTAACTTACGTATTTAAATTGATAAGGATTGTATAGATATACACTATATTGTATTTTATAGACCTACTAAAAGATAATAACGTTACATCATAGCACTGTGTCAAATGAGGTGCAACACAGTACCTTAATCATTCAGTAGCTTAGTGCTACGCCGTAGTGTACGCCGTAGAACCTCACATAATCATAGCAGTAGCGAGTGGTCCTAATAAGCCGATTCCTACCGGCTCATCGTATTGGTTAATTTCAAATAAATATAATATATACAATATACATATTATGACGTTTCCGTATTCGTTGCCTTTTTTATATTCCTATCTTTTAATTTTGAAGCTGTATGAATTAATATGTTATAATTTATTGTAGTTGATGGATGTACGATGCATTTCTGTTAATCATACTTTTTGTTATATTTCTTTGTCTCTAAAGATTTTATCACACCTACATGTGTGTACCAATACGAAAATAAATAAAAAGATGCTACGACGAATACAGAACCTTCGCGTTACTTAGAAATAGATTAATAAATAATTATATTTTAAAATTGAATATAACATTTACTATATTTATGTTTCGTAATCACATAGAAATTAAATGGATAACTGTATAGCAACCAAAACCTATATCCATTATAATAATTTGAATCGTTATCGGAAATAACGTCTGTGTAACATCTTTGAAACATGAATCACAAAAGCCCAAAACTATAACATTTGTTATGTACATAACTTTGCTTAGAGATATATGTATTTCACAGCAAACAAATTGTATAAGGCAATTTGGTGACAAATATGTCTAAAATAAAACATTTTACATTATCACAAATGTAGAATAAAATATATTTAAAGTAGGCAAAAGCGGCCAACTATTCGTAGATCCTTTTAAATCAAACATTTAATTAATTAAAAAAAACACATATTAATGTTAAAATACCATTCATTATTTAGTTTGTGAAACAACAACTTTGTAAATAAAGGCCATATTGTCTTTATAATAAAATAAATTGAAAGTATTGGAAGTGGTCGATTTTCTTTTTATTACGCCACCCATGGACATCCGCGACTCAAATGCCTCAAAAATGTGTTGACGGCTTTAAAATACAGTAGAGTCCGTTTATAATGACATCGAAAGGAATTGACAAACACGTCATAATAAGCGGACGTCATACAAAGCGTTTTGTGAAATAAAAAACCTTTTTTATGTAAATATACTTAAGTTAGATTCTCCATTTTCTAATCTGCATATTATTGCACCTTTCTCCTCAATTGTAAATGCTTTACGTCGTTGAGATGACGTTTTTTCACAGTTACAAACGAAAACAATGCGTGACCTTCAAACGTCAATTACTCACTGAGATTCAAAACAAAAACGAGCCACATGCCGAACGTTGTCGGGAATCAACGAACATTACCGAAGGTGTAAAGAATCGTGTCGGTCATTATAACCGGACATAATCTATTAAAAATGGGTCATAATAAGCGACATGTCACTGTAAGCGAAGTCATTATATCCGACTTTTTCATAAAGAATTGTATATGAAAACCAAACTTCGTAATGTAATTACGTCATAATAACCCTATTGGTAAATATAGGCGGAGTCATAATAAACGGATTCTACTGTATAGTCGACTTTTTTATATCATCCAACACTGAAATATTCACTTTAATATGCTGCAAGATTCGCTTAAAATGTGATGTATAAAACGAACTGAACAATTGTAATAAAGTCTAAACCTTTTATTATCAATCTATACAATAAAAGATAAAAGCTAAAAATGCATTAATAATAATCAATCAAACGTCCATTAAGATGTATATCGTTCAAATCAATGACTAATAACAATGGACAGGTACATTTAGCCGATTCAGATCGGATATTACCGACTTGAACCGGATATAACCGGTTTATTCCGGATCATCTGCACATGCTTTTAGTTTGATTTGATGAAAATCGATTGATAATTGAAATACGTTATGGATAAGGTATGAAAAACTGTCCTGTTGTTTGTAAATCTACTTTATTTTTGCTACAGACAAAGCGATTTACTACTTCTAATATTGAGTGGGATTTTCTGTATTCCTAGTTCCTATTCAAAATTCACGTTTCGGTCAGTGTGATATAGAAGATTAATAATATAATCGATATTAAGTAATTAACATTACAACAAAATCTTACACTGGACATCTGTATAAAAATTGGAATAACCAATTTATTTTCCATATACTTACAATTTATTATACATATACATTATTATTATAGTTAATTACGTTATAAAGATGTCATGTGGAACATGGTGTAATGGTTGCAGCGCCTTACAAATATTTTGTAAAACAAAAATTTGGCGATTAAAAAGAGTGACGAAGAGTTTCTTGCCAGTTCTCTTCCGTTCTACGCCCTTGATTTGAGAACTGGCAGTAAATGTAAAATTAGAAGCATTTAATATGTATTTTTTATTGACGTTCATAAGTGTACATTGTGTTACCTAAATGAATAAATGATTTTGAATTTGAATTTGAATACGGTTAGTATATGTATGTATAGTTAGCAATTGAAGTTTAGATTTTTTTTATTTAATTACCAAAAACACAAATGTAAAGAAATACAAAGCATAGAGGTACTATAAAATAATATTAGACGCTTCTTCTCGACACAATTGTCGGTTTTAATTCCCCCGTCCTTTAAACCGCAAGAAATAAATAAAATAAAAAAAATAAGCAAAATAGTATTCACGATCGCTTGATTGAATAAATACATAAATACATATATATCACGCCTCTTTCCCATTGGGGTAGGCAGAGATCAAAAAATAAATAAATTATAATTAAAAATTAAAATCCTTGCCAGGCGTGAATAAGTTGATAAGTCGACTTGCATATTTTTTTACATCATTATAGACATTAGGTACGGATATAACAATAATAATTATCAGATCATGCGCAAGCATTTAAATGTCGCAAGTTCTTCGATAATTAATTTATTCTAAACGAGTCAAAAATCTATTCTGAAACTATGATATTTGCCAACTAACTTCTGTTGCTATTTTGTTTTATCAATCTAGAACGAACTACTGGATAAGTGATATAAGATGGAATTTCCCAATAAATTGATATGCTGAGCGTGGGAGCCTTCCGCCTATAATTGGATTTGTTTTTGATTTACAACGTCCTTACGTATTGGGTTACGTCTCAAGGACGCGTGGAAATACATTCGGTACATCCTTGGAAGTGACAAATAAATCCAAAGGCTATATAATAATTTACTACCACATATCCGGGAGGAACAGATGATAATTTAATAAGATATATCCGGGAGAAAGTAATAAATATATTTAATTATATAAGTTATAATAAAGTTTGATTTTTTTTTGATAGCAACCATTTTCACATGCAAATTAGCTATCATTTTCTCCACTAATGTGGTAATTATATTGCTTTTGTGTGGAAATCGAACCTGAGACTTCACTTTTAAACACTATCCCACTTTTAAACACTCATAGGTTATGAACTTTTGCAACTCAATGCTTGCGTGTTGAACGTAGCTTTTTCCAATAATTCACTGATTTTTCCCGAAATTTAGTTTGTGAATTTATTTTCAAATTCAGCAGTTAGTTCGAGCTTTCGTTTCTGAGAGGGAACTAATACGAATGGAATATAATTTCTGAAGTCTAACCTTGTTCTTGTATTATTGTGAAAAAGCTGTTGTGACAGTCAAGAATATTATTGACATAATTTATGCTTCTCGATGTCCCTCTTGTATTTATTTACTAGCGATCCGTCCCGTCTTCGCACGGATGCAATGTAGAATGTAGATGTATACAAAAAAAAATTAAAAAAAAACGGTTACTCGCTTATAATGTAGCTTTCTATTGATGAAAGAATTTATTAAATCGGTTCAGTAGTTTTTGAGTTTATTCATAACATACAAAAATACAAATCTTTCCTCTTTATAATATATAATAAATATACAATATATAAAGTATAGATTTATAATATTAGTATAGAAGTATAGATATTATATTTATAATTTGGCTTGAGGTTTCTTGGAACACAGGTGTCGAGTCTTATTCCTAATATATTGCGACCGCATTTTAAATAAGCTCTTCCAAATTGAATACGAATATTATATAACACAAACATTTTATAATAAATAACATTATTACACACTGAAAAAGGATGAGTAAAAATAATAATTATTATGTTAAATGAACTAAAACATTAACAAAAACTTCTGAACGGATTTTGCTAAATCTTTGCAGTATTATTGTTTATACATCAGAATATAGGTTATAATTTATAATTATATTGTATCAATTAGAGAAATTATAACGATGGAGGCATCGAGGATTGAGAACTGGCAGTAAATGTAAAATTAGAAGCATTTAATATGTATTTTTTATTGATGTTCATAAGTGTACATTGTGTTACCTAAATTAACAAATGTTTTTGAATTTGAGGTCAAATAAGTCAAAAAAACTGTATTATTGCCAATTGGTAGAACGTGATAAAACTGAAGAAAATGTATCATATTTTATCTATCTTTTTGCTATCATTTTCTCTATTAATGTGACAATTTTATTGCTTTTGTGTGGGAATCGAGACTCGAACGACGAACCTGAGACTCTTCTGAAATAGAATCTGAGAGCTATTTAGCTCAGCATAGTGGGCGAGGTTTTACAATACAAGGCTTGTTTACTTATTTCAAAGTTATGGATTTTCAAGATAATTACCGGTATCGGTATCGGTATCGACATATCGAGCGACGTTCAGTTTCGTGGTCATCTGGAAGGGAAGGCCAAATTGGCCTCAAAAAAGCTTGGTGTGCTCAACAGAGCGACACGGTATTTCACACCGGGCCATTGCCTACAACTGTATAAGGCACAACTTCGGCCCCACATGGAATACTGCTCTCATCTTTGGGCGGGAGCTCCCCAATACCAGCTCCTTCCTTTTGACCGCATTCAACGTAGAGCGGCTCGAATCGTCGACAACCAGGCTCTCGGCTTGACCCTTTGGCGCTACGTAGAGATGTCGGATCACTCTGCATCTTTTATGAGTGCTCAGAGGAATTGTTCGGATTAATCCCAGCCGCTAACTTTCACCACCGCACCTCGCGACATAACTACAAGTTCCACCCGTACCATCTTGACGCTTGGAAGTCTAGCACTGTGCGCTTTATGCGTAATTTTCTTCCACGCACTACGCTATTGTGGAATGAGTGTGTGTTCAATTTACAGCAGGTGAGCCACAAGCTCGTTTGCCCCATATATTATAAAAAAAATGATAAAAAAAATTACAAATTCCCATGCTGATTGAAAAACTGATATCAAATACAATAAAACAAAAGAACAATAGTCGATGTTCGGGCAAGCTAAAGCAATTTCTTCGTTCATTCACTCTTTTGTTTGTTTTGATTAATTGAAGCTGGAAGTGTATTGAGTGATTATTTTCACTGGATAATGAACGGTGAATGATGAATCTGTTGTTCGTTCCTTTCCATCAAAACATTGATTTTATTTGAATTTTAAATAGGTCATTTGAAGGTATGCCAACGCCGTTACGTGAATAAATGATACAGTTTCTCTGGGGAATGAAGGAGTGAGTTGAGTATTTGAGTAAAGTGACTTAAATGAATTTCAGCTTCAAATACATTTATTTGTAAGAAGCACTGTCTGATCTTTTAAATTCAAAAAACATTTATTCTTTTAGGAAACACAATGTACACTTATGAACGTCAATAAAAAATACATATTAAATGCTTCTAATTTTACATTTACTGCCAGATCTCAAATCAAGGGCGTAGAGCGGACGAGAAGAACTGCAATATAATGCATATCCCCAAAGGAACGTACACATTTTAAAATGAAATTAAAAATAGGTATAACAACAATTAGATTCAGTACGAATATATATAAAAGTACAATAGAATCTCACTAATCTGGCACTATTAAAAACTGAGGGTGCCGGATTATTGGAATGTTCCGATTACTGGATTGTATAGAAAATTTATATTATAAATAAAATTAAGCATTTCATAACGGGAAAACAGCGGGCAAAAGCAAGTCAAAACAACAACTCCCTTTGGTCAAACTCATAAAAAAGTAACATTATTTTAGTACGATCAAAATATTTTTATATAATAACTAATGGACCCCGCAGACGTTGTTCTGCCACAATTTTGGCTTCGAAATTATATAATTATTCTTAAATTTGAATATGCCCATTTACCCACTAAAATTGTCTAATATGTCACTGATTTGCAGTGGACATCTGTTATTCCAAAAAAGCTAAGAATGCATGACGTGAGCTGTCAAGATGGCGGAGTTCCGAATCTAATTTATTTTATAATGAAGAAAGGGATTTCGTAAGATTTTTAAAAAAATTTTTCCTACAAACCTTCTCCTAAAAATTCTGAAGACAACAAAAAAAAATTTAGCTCAATCGGTCCAGCCGTTCTCAAGTGATGCGAGTACATACATGCGGCATTTTATTTTTATTTATATAGATTAGCAACGCGCTCCGGCTTCACACAGGTGCAATGTAGACGTACTATACACAAAAAATACCCTATGTTACTCGCTGATAATGTAGCTTTCTATTGTTAAAGATTTTTTTAAATCGGTCCAGTAGTTTTTGAGTTTATTCGTAACATACAAACAAACATTCAAAAATACAAATGTTTCCTCTTTATAATATTAGAATAGAAGTATAGATAATAATGCAAAATATGTTTTAAGAGAACTACTAAGGCAATTTATTCATACAACATACATAATATTATGGCACCATTTTACAGCAGGGTATACTAGCCGTAATGCCTTTCTGGAACATTAAGCTTGCTACCTAATATGGAGGTAAATCGTAAGCGTCGTCGTGAGACCATTTGAGAATTTAAATAAAATAAGTTTTTCCGGAAAAAGTTTATTTTTTTAAGACTGAAAGATGACAGTTGTCTGATTTGAATTTTCACGAAGTTTGTCGATTGAAATGAATGCGAAATAAATATTCTTTTGTAAATATAGTAAATTATGAGGAGCTGTCTCTCAATGGTTGTTAAGGGGCCCACTGAAAATCAGTGTTGTGACGTTAATGCACCACAGCGTATGCTGAGCTGCACACATTTTAAAATTATTTCAATTATAATTTCATTAAATAGTGTTAAAATATAAATATTAATGTTCTGTAAATTGGGTGTTAAATAAATACATTTCATTTCATTTCAAATACAGTCAATTTCGCATTATGTGAGTTCATTACTTTATGTTCCGAAGTTTTCATAATTATGATTGAATTATACAAAGTAATTTCCCTTGAATATATTGTATTGTAGCTGCGATGTATATAGGAAAATTGCAATAATAAGTCCATCGAGGACAGTATTTGCTTAAAATCAGATAAATCTAGACGCACGGAGGGGTACTATCCTAACTTGGTTGATGTTAAGGCAAGGATTGGAATTCCCTACCGTAGCTTCGTCTATTTTTTCCAGTGACGTATAATATTGGGATCTTCAAGTCAAGAGTAGGTAGGCTTCTCAGGAAAGCGTTATTTACCACCTAATTTTTCATAAATAATTAAGATCAGGTGTGATACACACAAACGCTTTCCTATTTCAACAATAAATTAGGAGGTAATGGGGGGGGGCAAGTATTTGCTTAACTGTATAGGACATAGGTATATCTATAAAAATGGAAAAATGGATATTTGTATATATGAAAGCGCTAGAAGGTTTTTATGCTACGCTTTGTTGTAACTCGCTACAAGTCAGTTAGTAAAAATATATCATAGATAATAATCAGTAAAATAAAAATAATATATAAAGTGTCCAACTGGAGTTTATATTACTTTAAATGAAATAAAATTACATAAAAACCGCAAAATCTGGTATTAAGAAATGTGATATCCAATATCCGTTATTGAGTTATTACTTTGGTCTAATTCACCAAAGAAAGAGCATCGAAAATTGAAAAAAAAAGCATATAATCACGTAATCATTAAATACTATGGCTTTTGCTTTAATTATTAAAATATACCTATAACTGCAACACCTTAAAATATGTACTGAGGGAAAAATTAAAATATACTCACTTAATAATTCTTTAAGGCATGTCGAAACGAATAATAACACCTTTAAAAATAACACTTCAACATCAGAACAACACCAATCGAACATGAAAAAGATTTTAGGAATGAGCAATTTAAAAAAAAAAAATCGAATCTATTTTCGAACAATTGCATTTGTAACTAAACTAAAACCTTTTTAGTATTTTTTTTTAAATTACACAAATGCATATGTTCACAGATTAGTTTTTTTTTTAAATATGGAATTATTTAAAACCTTTTTGAAATTGTCGATATTCACGCTACCCGCGTCCGTTTAGCGGCAGAACGCCGCGGCGACTGCTTCATCCCCCTGTAGGGGGTATGCTATACTTATGTGTTTACATCTTAAATGGGGTGCGTTCAGAGTAATCTAGGTATAGAGGCTTTTATTTACTAAGTAATATTGTTTTTATAATTATCTTTTTTAAATCTCATATGACCGAATTATCGAACGCTAATCAACACTGAGGTGTACTTAAAAGTATATCTAACCCTTTCATTGCGAAGGTAAAATGAAAAACAGAAACATTTTAAGAAGCCCTCAAGCTTTGATTACCGTTTCAGTATTCCGCGGTTAATATTGTATTCTTTTAATCAAATTAATGTAATTTGTTAAAAGGGGACGGGCACTGATGTTTATAGCAGAGTATATTTTACCTTAGATTCTAACGTTTTAACCTTCTTTAGGCACACTATATTGAATTGATTTAATAATAGAACTTACAATTTTCAAGTAACGGATAGATACATTTTTATGGATATGAAACTTGTATTGCTAATTAATGTCATGTATATACACAAACTTCTCCCTCTAACTAATTCTTATTCTTACACTAATACAAAAAGTACATTATTTGTTACGTGCGAAGCCGGGGCGTGATGCTAGTTATGTTATAACATCAAAATAAGTAGAATAAGTAACAGTGAGAACATCACTTGCAAATTCTGTTCATAGATGGAATAAACCGTATAGTGCATGTTGCTCATTTCGGTTTCAGTCTATTCATTTCCGAATGCTCGAAGTAAAACGTAGGTCGACAGAGCATCATTGACTGATGTTCCGTGGCTGAGGTATCACCTCAATCATCAATCAAGAGAACCTCATGCTCGTCTGTCGATATCTAACATAAAAAAATACTCATTTGCAAGTGACTCACTTTATTATTAAAAAAAAACCTCACATATAATTGACTCTATATTAAAATTACTCTGTGCGCTCCCAGCTGCAGTATAAGTATACAGTATAAAGAGTACCACGGATGTTATTATTACTGCTTACGATTCGTAGCGGAACTCAAATTATATTTCCACTACGTCTTTCTGCAATTTCTAATGAATACCAACATATTTTTATTTGTTTGTTAGAATAAAGGTAGGTATGGAGCTAGTACTCATATGGACTCAAAGCAAAGCCATGTAGAAAAGCTGTAGAGTTCTAATAGTGCGAACAGCTAAGTATTGGAATTCCCTATCGTCTGTTTTTTTTCCAGGGACTTAAACCTACTATACACTAATGGAAAAAATTAAAGGATTAAAAAAAAATTTGCGCTTTTTCAAATATTGTTTAAATATATAACTAGGATAATATAAATATAAAAAAGGTATGATTATGCCAAAGAAAAATAAATGATAATATTAAAAAAATTATGCCGCTGAATTCCATGAAAGAACCATGGAAAATCTAGGTAATCACCACTGACATTTTAATACTAAGTCAATTGTGATAATGTCAATGGTTATCACCGATTGATTGCATTGTCAGCCTTTTAAAAATGTATAGGTTCGCTTCTTAAAACCAACAAGGTTCCTTAGTTTTGTAGTGCGTGGTATGAAGTTGCGTGTGAACCTTACCGTGCTCGACTTCCATTTATCGAGATGATGAGGATGAAAGGACTTTGTGACGAGTGGTGCGATGATGGAAGTCCGCAGCAGTAGCAGTTGTACTAAAGTGAATTCCCGAGTCCCTTAGTGGGGCATGGGACCCATTGCTATGTCTGTTTCACTGATAATTTTTCTTTACAGACAAGTAGGTGAAGCCTTCTGTGCTCTGTCCAAACGATACATTTTTTTTAAATCTTATTTCCCCGGGATTCGAACCTAGGACCTCCGATGCTAAACGCATTATGCTCAACATTGAGCTACGGAGGTGTCAGTTGTAAGTACTTGGATCGTAGTAAACAGCAGATATTAGAGTATACAATGCAGTAAATCTCGATAAAACTGCAATAGCTAGATTGTAATAACAGCACACATGTAACCTTGGACTCATTTCGTAATATTATTTTTGCCGCAGAGAAGTGGCAAGATGCAAGCAATAGTCTACAGATGTTAGACAATAAATTACATACTATTATAAAAAAAAACTAACCGTGAAAATATTCGAGTCTCGTTTCTCGTGTTGTATGTTGTAATAACTAAACAGCCGTCTCCGTAGCTCAGTGGTAAGCGTGATGAGTTTAACACCGAAGGTTCTGGCTTCGAATCCCGGCGAAACAAGATTTATAAAAAAGAATCGGTCGGGCAGGGCACAGAAAGCTGATTTGATCTATCTAAAAGGACAGCTACATTTAAATAAAATACTGTATACCGGATTAAAACGCGATTTATTATATATTAAATGCTTCTAATTTTACATTTACTACCAGGACAGCTACAATTTGCAAATCTGGTATTGCAAATTTTATGTACTAAACGTAAGAATTAATGAAAAATTAAGTGTATATCTAAGCTATTTAATAATTATGGCTTGTACTTCAAACGGAAAAAAAAAATCCTATAGAATGATTCGTTGCTCGTCTATCTGTATTTCCGTCAATATCCTCTATATGTAATCCTCTTTTCTTAGTAGCTTGTGGAAGTATCAAGTCGAAACTAATATGAAATTCTTAGTGCCTCGTAACCTGAAACCTTTTCTAAATACCAATATAGTTTTACCTACGAGTAAAATAATGGCATAAAGCAAGGGTAAATACTAATTATAGTAATTAATACCCGAGGATGATAATGTAAATACTTTTTAGACGGACTCGTTGGGTCGTCGGGTTCGAATCCCACCGGGACGACATTTTTATAATTTTCTGTAATCATACCTTCCCCACGTCTGATAACAGTTCGGGAATTGAACGGGTGGGAGGAATATCGAAATTCCAACCGGGTAACGAACCACCGTTCATAGATAGACGTGCATATTGCGCGTTTCGATTTCAGTCTATGAATTTCCGAAAGCTCGAAGTAAAAAGTAAGTCGACAGCGCATCAATAACCGATGTTCTGTGGCTGAGGTATCACCTACCATCAAGTGAACCTCATGCTCGTCTGTCGATATCTGACATAAAACAAAAGATTGATAGGTTGTTCGTCTTAGGCCCTCTGATTTTCATTATGTCAAGTACGGAACGTACAATATTAAGGCAAAATTTATTTTTAAATTCGTATCGCAAACGCAGACTTATGAAGTTCGGTTTTCGGAGTGTAATAAAGACAACATAGAGTGTGATAGCTAAATATGAATCCATAAGCTGGATCAACACGATACAGCTTACAGCGGCCGAGTGCGAACTTTTCCGTATAGCGAACTATATTACATACAGGTGTAATAAAAAATAAAAATTGCCATTAATTTCAATTTTTTAATTTTTTCACATACATTTTTCTGAATTTTAAGACATTAGTCATTCACGGAAGAATATCTCAATTAAAATATTATTTATTTGCAGAAATAATGCAAATATGAATTCAGGTTTAAAAACAAAGTATTTTACAGTTTATTGCATTAATGTACTTTAAATTTAAAAATAACTAAACATTTTATTGATGTCCTAATAAATATAAAAAAAATTTAATAATAAATTTGGCAACATAAATATAATATCTAACTTATGCAGCATTAATTTTGTCCAAATAGAAAATCAAAATATTGTACATAAATTCATTTCTTCATAAAAATTTTAAGGCTTAGTACTTCAATAAATAATTAATCTTAGTCAAAATATCCAAACACCAATATAAGCTTTGAAAGCAGAATTTCCATATTGACTTGGTAGACCTTACTATGTGTGTTATGCTATGTAGGTACGTATTAATAAAACAGACAATCATGAAATATCTCAACCTTCCAAGACAAGAGAATTCTCAAGAAATATTTTTAATATACTCGCTATATCTGTAGTAGCTACGATAAATACAAAATAACAATATTCAAACTAAAGCATGTACTAAAATCCATGTCCATGCGTCGGGTTGTACTCCCCTAAAATATGGCGAAGGGGCCGATGGCTGGCCATGCGTCATACTCGTGAACGGGTGCTACTTGTGATGACTGGTCGGACTTGAATTCGAAAAAACTATTTCGACTATGTGTTTGCGTGTGTTCCCAAGATAATGTATGTGTTTGCGTGTGCTCCTATTTCACCATGCCTACTGCTGATAGAGAACAAACCCTTGTTTTTTTAATTTTTAATTATTATTTATATTATTAAATACTTCAAGATGTAATGTGGAATATAGTGTAATGGTTGCAGTTCCTTACAAATATTTTGTTAAACAAAAAACTTGGCGATTGAAAAGAGTGGCGGAGAGTTTATTGCCAGTTCTTCTCGTCCGTTCTAACCCGATACAGCCGATTCTAGTACACGTACTACTGAGCTACCGAGTTAGGTTAGAGAGGACGTGTGTTGAGTGTCGGAGCGATTTCGCTAAAAGTTACGTAATTAATTACGTAATTTTAATTGTTGGAAAGTGATTTTTCACGTGGTTTCGTCCAGGTTGTCGCTGAAACTCGTAAGAGTGGAAGTGTCGGTGTGGGCAAACTAACAATAAAGTGTTTTTGTGTTGTTAGTGTGGTTTTTTGGGTGTGTTTTTGTGTTGTTCCGGTTTTTGGATTTAAGTGTGGGTTTTTCTGGTATGTACTGTGTGTTTACTAGATAATAAGTGTAGTTATTAACAATAAATTAGCAATAGATATTAAGTTATTACTAATTGGTAATAAGTCTTTTTCTTTTGTTATATTTTTTGTTATTCTTTGTGGGTAGGTTAATTTGTGTTTTTACAAATGTTTCTTAGTAGGTATTTTTTCTTTTCTTTAATTTATTTCTCTCTATAATAGGTGTAGAAATAAGTTTAGGTTATAATGGAAAGTGGGGGCTCGGAATCGGGCGCCTCGGCGGCGAGCGGTCCTCGTAAGAGGTCGTTCTTCAAACTTCCTGCGGAAGTGGTCTTTTTTTCCTCCGATTCGGAGGCGGAGACTAGTGGGGCTGTCAGTAAAGGCAGCCCAAAATCTAAGAAGGCGCTGAGACATACAGCGGGTCTTGCGAAGGCGCAAAAAGCGCTCGAAGACATGAAGTCGGCGACGGCGGACGTCGCTATGAGACAATTACGGTCGCGTACGTACCGTAAGGAGCCGGTAGCGGGGACGTCGACTGCGTCCGCTGCTAAAATAGTTACCAAAGAACCAGAGGTGGGAGAGCTGAATGCTCTCGACTTAAAAGATAGGGCCGCGAAACGCGCGGATCGTATTGTTGAGATCGCGATCAAGTCGGGGAACTTGAAGGGCGAGTTCGTTAGGGACTTGAAGGTGGCTGCCAAGGACCTGAAGGAGATTGTTATGTCACTCTCGGACCGTACGGCTGAGGAGGAGATGAGGAGGTTGCAGGTCGACAACTCCAGAATGAGGACGCGCATTGCGGACTTAGAGATGGAGTTGAAGGCCATCAGGAGGGACTTTTCTGAAAGGGCGGCGCAACCCGCGCCTGTAGTCAAGGAGATCGGCGCTCCGGAACGGGAGGCGCTGCGGATCCTTGCGGAGGAGATGCAGAGTGGCATTCTGAGGGCGGTCGGCAATATGATCGACGCGAAGATCGACGGTCTGAAGGACCGTCTGTTGCCGGTGCCGATTTTGCGCCCTCCGTTGGCGTCATCGGCGAGAAGGGAGCGCGCGGACTCACCTGGAGTGGTGGCGAGAGGCAACGTGGCGGTGGCCCCTGCGCCCGTGCCAGTGCCGGCGCAGCTGTTTGCCATGCCGGAGACGCCAAAACCAGTGGCGGTAAAGGCGGTGAAGGGGAAGACCCCTAAGGCGAAGGGGCCAGCTCAGCCGGTTGCTGAGGCTGTGCTCCCACCACCGCCGACTAGCTCCCAGGAGCAGGGCGGAACCTGGGCCACAGTCGTGGCTAGGAAGGGGAAGGGCAAGAAGGCCGCCCCGGTGGTGCCCTCTGTGGCGGTAGCCGGACCGCCGCAGACAAAAGCGGTGGCTAAATCGAGGCCAAAGGCCCCGGTTTTGAAGACCCCTCGAGCCCCAGCGGTGGTCATGACGCTGCGGAAAGAAGCGGTGGAGAAGGGCGTCACCTACGGTGAGGCAATTGCGAAGGCGAAGGCCAATGTGAAGCTGGCTGACTTGGGGATCAGCCAGCTGAAGATTCGCCAGACGCGCACGGGGGCTCGTATTATGGAGCTCCCGTCTGCATTGGGAGGGGAGAAGGCCGATGCGCTGGCCGACAAATTAAGAGGGGTGTTGTCGGACATTGCCGACATCGAACGGCCGGTGAAATTGGCGGACTTGAGAGTGCTGGGTCTTGATGACTCAGCCACGGTGGAGGAGGTGGTGGCTGCGATCGCCGCTAAGGGAGGATGCGAGCCCGGCGCGCTGAAAACGGGCTCGATTCATAGGGAGGAGGAAAGCTTCGGGACACTGTTTGTTAAGTGTCCCGTCGCCGCGGCAAAAAGGGTGGTAGCTGGCAGGCTTTTGGTCGGGTGGAGCTCGGTGCAGGTTGTCGCGTTGGAGGATAAGCCCCTGCGGTGTTTCCGCTGTATGGGGCTCAAACACACAGGGGCGAAGTGCCCCTCGAACGTGGACCGCACCGGACTTTGTTTCCGGTGCGGAATGGAGGGCCATCGCATCGCGACTTGCACGGCGGCCGCACATTGCGCGGTCTGTAGGGACGCCGGTAGACCGGCGGGACATGTCATGGGGGGGAAGGAATGCCGACCCCCAGCGATCAAGTCGAAGAAGGGCGCGCGCAAGACCGCGGGGCCAACCGGTTCAGTCCGGGAGGCCCAGAAGGATAACACAATGTCGGAGTAATGGTTAGGTCCCTCAAATTTTTGCAAGGGAATATCAACCACTCCGTCGCGGCTCAGGATCTTTTCCTCCAGGCCATGGCGGAGTGGGAAGTCGACATTGCGGTCGCTGCGGAGCCGCATTTCGTGGCTCCGCAGCCACACTGGGCGGGGGACGTAGGTGGTGTTGTTGCCGTCACCGTTCGTCCCGGCGGCTTGCCGCTGGCGGTTAAGGAGAGGGGGGACGGGTTTGTTGTGGTCGAGCGGGAGGGGTGGACGGTGATCGGCGTCTACTTCTCCCCCAATAGACCGAGGGTGGAGTTCGAGGGCTTCCTTGACGGCCTCGGCCAGGCGGCGCGTCGTGCGCTGCCATCGCCGATTGTTGTCATGGGGGACCTCAATGCCCGGTCAAGGGCATGGGGGGACGCGAGGGCAAATCGTAGGGGCGAGTGGCTGGAAGAGTGGTTGGTGGAGGTAGGGCTCGTTCCAGCAAATGTAGGAAGCGTCCCGACGTGTGTGCGACCGCAGGGCGAATCGAGGGTAGACATTACGCTCATCTCGCCTGCGGCCGCACGGATGGTAAGAAATTGGAGGGTGGAGGATGCGGAGACCTTGTCGGACCACATGTACATTAGGTTTGAGGTCTCCGCATCCGGGAGGGCGCAGGACGTGTCGAGGTGTGCCCTGCGCCACTTCCCGAGATGGGCAATCGGTCGCCTCGATCGCGATCTGGCGGAGGAGGCGGCCATCGTGCACGCGTGGTGCTCGTCCGGCACAAGTACGGGGAGTGTCGACGAGGGGGCTGCCAGAATAAGAGCGGCGTTGGTCGGCGTGTGCGATGCGGCGATGCCAAGAGTGGTGGGGCGCCGCAAAGCGAGGAGGGCCACTTACTGGTGGAGTGCGGAGATCGCGGACTTGCGGTCCGTCAGCGACGTCGCACGGAGGGAGTACCGCCGCTATCGTCGTAGGAGGCGGCGGGACCCCGAAGAGGAGGAGGTGCTGCGGGCTGCTTACGCGGAGCGCAAGAAGGCGCTCCAGGCCGCCATTAGCAAGGCCAAGGAGAGCGCGAGGGAGGCGATCCTGGAGGGCCTCAACAGAGACCCATGGGGACGGCCGTTTAAAGCGGCCCGGAGGAAGCTCCAGACAGCGGGGCCCCCGCTGACGGAGACTCTACAGCCGGACTTCGTCGGTGGGGTCATGAGGCAGCTGTTCCCGGTGGCTGCGCCCTTGGAAGTCCCGAGGATGGCTCCTCTAGTGGTGGCAGAGGGAGGAGAAATACCTCCCCCAATTTCTGATGGAGAAATGGAGGTTGTGAAAGACCGCCTCAAGACGAGGTGGAAGGCGCCAGGCCCAGATGGGGTGCCCGGAAAAGTGCTGGCGATAGCGCTGGAGCACATGGAGGAGGAGCTGCGGGGACTGTTCGACCAGTGTTTGGTGGAAGAGCGGTTCCCGGAACTATGGAAGGAGGGCCGTGTTTGCCTCCTTTCTAAGGCAGGTCGTCCCCCCGACTCACCTTCGGCTTACCGGCCGATAGTCCTTTTGGATGAGGTCGGTAAAACGTTCGAGAAGGTGGTGAGTCGGAGGATTGTTAGACATTTGGAGGAGGGGGGCCCGGGATTGTCAGAGTCCCAGTATGGCTTCAGGGCCGGTAGATCGACCATTGACGCGATATTGGCCCTGAAAGCCCATACGGAGGAGGTGGTCGAGAGAGGAAGGAAGGCATTGGCGGTATCACTTGATATCGCCAATGCATTTAATAGCTTGCCATTCGCAGTTATCGAGGAGGCGCTGCGGGCGCATGAGACGCCGCTGTATTTAAGGCGGCTCGTGGCCGATTATCTTTCAGAGAGGGTCGTCGGCTACGTGGATGCAACGGGTGGCCTTGTTCGTCGTCGCCTGGAGTGCGGGGTCCCGCAAGGTTCGGTGTTGGGTCCCCTCCTGTGGAACATCAGCTACGACTGGGTGCTCAGGGGCGCGCTTCTTCGCGGATTGCGCGTCCTCTGTTTCGCCGACGACACTCTGGTCGTAGCCCAGGGGGGGACATTTGGGGAGGTGTCAAGTCTGGCCTCGGTGGGGGCCACTCTAGTGGTGGATAGGATTAGGGCCCTCGGACTGGAGGTAGCCCTGACGAAGACGGAGGCCGTACTTTTCCACGGTCCGAGGGGGGGGGCTCCAACGGGGTCTGTTATCAGTGTGGACGGAGTTGTCGTGAGGGTGAGTCCCAGTATGCGTTATCTGGGGCTCATTCTGGATGGAAGATGGGGGTTTGGGGCGCATTTTAGGGCGCTGGAGCCGAGATTGGTCTCGGTGGCTGGCGCGTTGGGGCGTCTTCTCCCAAATTTAGGTGGGCCGGACCAGGGGGTCCGTAAGTTGTACTGTGGCGTGGTTAGGAGTATGGCGTTGTACGGGGCGCCGGTTTGGGTGGATGCGCTTTCGCGCGACAATAGGAGGCTACTGCGCAGGCCGCAGAGGATCATTGCGGCGAGGGCGACAAGGTGTTATAAAACGGTGTCGTTCACTGCGGCCTGTGCTTTGGCGGGTACTCCGCCCTGGGAGTGGGAGGCGGAAATCCTGGCCTCCGCCTATCGCTTCCGGGTGGAGAGGAGAAGGGAGGGCGAGATCGCGACTGCGGAGGAGCTGAGGGCGGTTCGCAGAAGGGTGGAGGAGGCGGTGATGGACCGCTGGAAGAGAGATCTGGAGGAGCCGCAGGCGGGCCATAGGCTGGCGGAAGCGATTCGCCCTATCCTTAGGGAGTGGGTCTCGCGTAAAAAGGGGGGGTTAACTTACAGGGTTGTGCAGGTGCTGACCGGACATGGTTGCTTCGGTCGGTACCTGCATAAGATAGCGAGGAGGGAGCAGTCGCCAGTGTGTCAGGAGTGTGATGAGGGCGTAGAAGACACGGCCCATCACACTCTGGCGGTCTGCTCAAGGTGGGCAAGTCAGAGGCACGACCTAACATCTGTGGTCGGTGCCGACTTGAGTCTCCCAGTACTGATGGGGGAGATGGTACGGAGTTCCGAGGCGTGGAACGCGGTGGTCTCCTTCTGCGAACGAGTAATGTTGCAGAAGGAGATCGCCGAAAGGAGAAGGGAGTGCGCCGCTCCAGCGGGCACCATTAGAGCGAGGAGGAGAGGGGAGCGTAGGAGAAGGTTCGCCCATCTCCTTCGCTCTCCGTAATGTGTCCATTGTAGGACACGAGTAGTGCCATCGTGGCAAATCGCCGAGGTCGCGGTAGTTTACAACGTTATCCCGCGGCCTCAACACGGCGAAAAGAGGGGCCAGAGGGGGTTTAGTGGGTCGGGTCACCAGGCTGTCTGGCTAGCAGACAGTCGCGAGTGATTCAACCCCACACTCTCCCGGCAGTTTCAAAAGAGCCCCGCCGGTGAGGTAAGGTTTGTTGAAACTTCCCCCTCTATAAAAAAAAAAAAAAAAAAAAAAGATTAAAATATGAGTATTTTTTAAAAATCATGTATTGAGGCCAGAGATCAATAATCAACACTTCGTCGACTCATTTTCCTATACCCAAATTAAAATTTAAAAAAACTAGGTAAAGTTTGTCCATAATCTATGTCCGATTTAAAAAAAAATACCAAATGTTATGACAAATATGAACAGCCTGTAGATATTGACGTCACGAGTAAAAACAACTCGTTTCGCGATCCCTGATCCGACTTGATCACTATTTGGCCTAGTTACAACTTTTATTCACTTTTACTCATCCCAGTTGATGAGTTGTGCGGACATAGAGCGTGCCGCTACAGTCGCGATATTAATTCAACACACTGGTATATTCGCGGTCAGAAGTCTTCAAAACAATAAAAAACAAACAAATTGACGTTGATTTCACAATAATTTCACGATTATCTATACTAGTATTATAAAAAAAGAAAGATTTGTTTATTTGTTTGTTACGATTTAACTCAAAAACTACTCGACCGATTTTAAAATTCTTTCACCAATAGAAAACTACATTATGAGCAAGTTATATATATTTTTAGTGTAACTACATTGCACTTGTGCGAAGCCGGGGCGCATCGCTAGTAGGTTATACATGTGGTTTTTTTAATGTCCGATATCGACAGACGAGCATGAGGTTCACTTGATGGTAGGTGATACCTCAGCCACAGAACACTGATGCCACAGAAGACTGATGCGCTGTCGACCTATTTTTTACTTCGACCATTATGATAATGGCGGCATTGCGGCAGTGACATCTTCCAGACAATGAGGCATGGGGTGGACACATTCTGTGTATTATTTCTAATTATTTTTCTTTAAAGGCGTAAAGTTGAGTTATTGATAGAACTAAGAATTAAGTCTTAATTGTGTATTTTAAATTACAAATATTATTAAAATAAAGAGATAATATTATTTAAAAACTAAGTAACAATAGAAATTAAGCTTCCTATATAATACTCGAGTATTTTAATACATATTATTAAAATAAAGAGATAATTTTTGTTTAAAAACCTAAGCAACAATAGAAATTAAGCATCCTAATACTCGAACGCGCTAACCAACCGAGCTGAACTGAAGCTATTTGCTAGTTACATGCATCCTGCATTTTCAGGGCGATGAAAATTGATCGAGTCTATCTCTCTCGCACTCATTGTTTATAGTTCGTCCGTCTCACACAACACTGATATACCGATCAATCGATTGACTGATAGTTTGGTATGCAAGAGATTTGTTTTGCAGATATATCTTAAGATAACCCTTTCTTTAAAGGCATGGATGCAGCATGCTTTCTGGTGTTGCGTATGTGTATGGGCGGCGGTGACACTGCCTTATTTGGCCCCTATTCCATAAAAAATATTTAGGTGTGCTATAATATCTAATCTAATCTAATAATATCTATAGCGTTTATGGTAATGTTAAATATTGAAAGTGTATTTCAAAATAACATAGATTTTTCTATCTGAAAAACATATATTGAAGTATGACAGTACACAATTTCATCTAAAATATGAAATAGAATTCGACGCCTATAACTAGATCAAACTGTCGTGGTCCAGCCCTTCTGAGATCAGAAGGGCTGGGCAATTTCCTCGTAACAATTAATAATCTTTTTTTTATGCAAATAATTAACATTCATATTTATTATATACAATGAGAGCTCCGAAAACTATATACAATGAGAGCTCCGAAAACTCTACGTAGAGACATACATTCGAATTGAAATACATTATATAAATAATGTAAATATTAGTACATGAATAACAAATTATTCAACAGTTAATATTACAATTATATAATAGTATATTTAAAATAGATGAAAACATAGATGTATTTTTTTCAAATTTTATTAATTTTAAGAAGCAAATTTATATTGCTCTTCAGAAATTGTAGCTTCTAGATTAAAAATATCACATATATTTTTTAGTAATGGTGTGCCTACCTTTAATTTAAGTACATTTAAATAATTGTATAATTTTTGTCAAACTATAAGTGTATAAGTAAATAAATTGTATTTAGTTGGTAAGCCTTATTAAATAAATAAAAATAAATAAATAAACATACAAACATACACAAAAACTGTTTTAATTTTTTTGTTAATTTAAATGTTAAATATCGACAGACGAGCATGAGGTTCACTAGATCGTAGGTCAACCACAATATTATTCAATGATAAGCTATTATTTTAATAAAACACATAACTGAATATCTTCGAATACATCTAAATATCGATTCTCTCGTATAGAGATAAAACAATACACCTCAGTGCCCGGGGCATTGGACGCTTTCCACTCGTTAGTCGGAAAAAAGCTCTCCTACCTCGCTTTAGACGACACAGCTTAGAATATTCAGCTTCTTCACTATGTTTAAGTACAGCGCCTCTGACGGAAATTAATCGAAAATTATAATAATAATATTTTTTATATAATCATCATCATCATAATTATTATTTCCCTAAAAATAACGATTTTATAATTATGATATTCTCTGAATTTTATGACTCTTATGATTTTAAATAAATATTGTAATATTCATTGAAAAAATAATGGAATTATGGTCAGTAGCTTGTATATTTTGGACCATTCCTTCACCTTAATAGGTAGCTTGACAATTATGAAAGTTTTTAGTAATTTTGGAACAATCTGTTGATATTACTGAAAACAGTTGGCCTAGCATGACAACCACGACAAAATTTGTCGACCTGTTTTCTCGTGTTAGTTATAATCGATTATTTTTTTATATCTTCCGGGTCTAATATGACACTTACACTCTCGACTTCTAATGTCAAAAGTAGAGATATTTGTCGATCGAAAAATATTGTTTATCAAAGTTGAATAATATATCTCGACATCGACAACTTTGTCTTCATTCGTCCGCAAGATATCTCTTGTTAGTCATGCTAGGCGGACAGAAAGCAGATTTTCAAGACACCAAAGTTTGCTAACTAATTTCACTGTACTGTGGAATCGTATTAAGATAATAGTAGCGCATACATCAAGTGCACTTGAAATATAAATTTACAATCCTTCTCGAGTGGTTTCTTTGAACCTAAACCTATTTGAACGTTTAAACTAATTTATTACTCTAATGGACCAGTATGAAATGCGATGCATCATATTAAATTAACATGTCATGGCACTGCAATTAATTAATTGTTCTATATTTGTATGCAAAATAACGAAAACGTTTCATGATACTGAATCTATTATACTCGTATACGTTTTATGTAAATGAACTCATGAGTCAGAATCCTTGATGAAATTCGTTGCCTGCATTTTTAAATCTGCAATGTTCTTGAATGTTAAATTGCTATTCAAAATGGAAAGGCGTTATTTTTTTTGATATTAGATATTTTTTTCAATTCACGTCGACAAAACTTTCCTATTTAAAATATTAACACTAAGGACTTCAAATACATTGTTAAGTAATATTTTGTTAATAAGACTTGTTTCAAATAAACGATATGATGATACTCCTATTTCACCATGCCTACTGCTGATAGAGGACACATCTTAGTTTTCTGGTTTATATTTTTTTATTATTATAGTTAATTACTAAAAGATATCATGTGGAACATGGTGTAATGATTGCAGCGTCTTACAAATATTTTGTAAAACAAAAATTTGGCGATTAAACAGAGTGACGAAGAGTTTATTGCCAGTTCTTCTCTTCCGTTCTACGCCCTTGATTTGAGAACTGGCAGTAAATATAAAATTAGAAGCATTTAATATGTATTTTTTATTGACGTTCATAAGTGTACATTGTGTTACCTAAATGAATAAATGATTTTGAATTTGATAACCGTAGGTAAGTAAGTATAGATATATATTTTTTTTTAAATCCAAAGGACTACACAAATATATATATTGTATACTTTATATATGTATATTATCGGATGTAAATTAAAACACAAATTAATCTTGAAATTTTATTAAAACTCTTAAAATAATTTAAGTACATAAAATACACTGTATGTGTTATACACCACATAGCAACACTTTCACTACATAAATATACTATGTACATTATATATCTAATAAACATATAAAGGTGTTCCTCAAAAACTTTGAAAAGTTTCCCTAGGATATCCTTTACATTATTAATAACATATTTTATTATTCCAAGTCACCGTTTAGCACCAAATTTGTATTCAACGTTGAAGAAAATTCTTCCATATATTATATTGTAATTTAACTTATGTGCATTACTTTTTTGCAAAAATATGCATTTTCGATAACAACAACTATAAATTTAAGTTTTTATGTATAATTTCACTGGAAGAATATTTTGAAACATTTCGCTAAATATTAATTTAGACATTTATTTTTATAACATATATTGTGAATATTTTTAAAACCAAAAAACGTGGTACTTAAAATTCTCAGCAATTTACAACATTAATATAATTTTAAAAAATCTGTTGAATTTTTAATAATATAATATTTTCTATATTATTTACAATAATAATAATTTGAATTCGGTCGTTTTTGGCAATCATATTATGTTTTTGAAAACTATTACATATATGTTATAATTATTATGTATGTATATTGTATATGTTACCTTAAGCTAAAATATATACAAGTAATTAAGCTAAACATTTCATCATTGCAATAACCTGAAAATGAATACATTGGTATCTAAGTTTAACTTCAGTTCGTAAATTGCAAAAAACGTCAACAAAACGTATTATACAAAATATCAAATAACATTTTACTACAAAAATTAGTCTTGATAACGACTTACTGAGGGTTTCAAAAGTTATAAAAACCTCGAAAAATGTTTTCTATGTGAATATTTTTACCAAATTCCAATTTTAAGTTCGACGATTTTCATGATTTTTTTTACTCTTATTCATGAATTGAACATAAACGTAGCTTGGAATAGTTAACTTCTGTTTTGTATTTTTTTTTAAATATAGAACAGAAAAATAAGTAATCACATTCGCTACTCAAATGTAAGACATGTAGTTCGAATTTTAGAAATTAATAGGTTCATTTCTGGAAACCAAAGAGGTCGTAATCAGTTGGAAGGACTGCCGGCCTAGCATGACCGCCACGAGATATCTCGCGGACGAGAGAAGACAAACTAAGATGTAAGATATGGAGATATATTATATCTCGACATCGACAATTTTGATAGAAAAGATATCTGGATAGACACATAGGTATATATATTTTTGATATTAAAAGTCCAGTTTTAAGTGTAATTGTCATGTTATCATAAAGAGATAATCGATTAAAACACGAGAAAACGGTCGACAAAATTTTGTCGTTGTTGTCATGATAGGCCGGACGGCGGTTTATTTCATTCTAGTCATTTAGTATTCGATAGAGCGAGACAAAACATAATTTTACTATTTCAAGCTTATATTGTATTTATAAATAAGATCACATTAATGTTTTGTGTATGTTACAAGTAAGCAATAGGTAATTTTTTTCCCCAATGTAAATTGATAAATTTCTTTAATTATTTTTTTGAACATTAAAAATAAGAAATCAGATCTTAACATACAAAGTTAACTATTTTATATTTGCACTGTTCGTATTTAAGAATGCATTTAATATTTAGTTTTTAATTACTATGGCTCATAACACATCTCTATAAAAATATAAAATTACTCTACGAAACCTTAACATAGGTAAAATTTATTTATCTCATCCAGTTCATAATTATTTCAATAATATAAATCACAAAACCTAAACAGTATTTAAACAGATGACAATTTTCTGATTAAAACTGGTGTCAAAATTTTAAAAGACTACAGTTACTTTAAGAGACCTCCATAAGATAACTAATTTACAAACAAACGTTGTGATGCATTTGGAAGGAACTCGATAAGGCACATGAGGCAACAGCTTGAAGACTTAAACCTAACTATAATACTGTTGAAAGACTTAACACGGCGTGTTATTATTTACAAGTGCTATCAGTCTGATTCGAATACCGTATCGTAAATACTATCGATTAATACATAACGATTCGACGTATTTCGGGTCCATTTCATCAATTTCCCGACCTTTCGTTTCAGGGACAAATAACACAACGAATAAGAGACACAGCACAGAAATCCCAGCATACATCCAAAACAGACCGTATAAGCCTATGTGGTCTTGAAAGTCAGCTGCCGTTTTTACATTTACAAAGCCGCACAGATGACTGAAACTCGTTGCTAATGCACTACCCGTACTTCTGTATTCTAATGGAAACAGTTCCCCAATCAATAGAGATGATATTGGACTGATACCCAGAGAAAATGCTATCGTAAAAGTCAGAACGCAGAGCAGAGGTATCCAGTCGTATCCAGGTTCAACATGCGTTAGGTTTGCTGAATTTCGGAAGACATCCTCATAATAGGCGTAAGATCCAAAGCCTGCTAATGCGATGGACATCATAACTCCGCTGATCATTAATAGCGGGAGCCTTCCAACGTTGTCGATTAGCATTCCTGATAAACAAGAAGCCAATAGCTGTACGACGCTGGTGGCGATCGCTCCTCCGTGAGGATTCATCATTCTGAATGTCTTCTTGAACATTGGGACCGCATAGAAGTTGAATACATGTGCGCCGGTGAATCTTTGGAAGAACATCAACCCGCAAGTTATAAGCACTGGTCTTGTCAAACGCTTGGATAGAAGGACTTTCAGCTTTCCTGCTTTACCATCATTGAACTGTTTGCTTGCTAAAATATTTGTTCGAATTGTGGCTAATTCTTGACGTATATCAGCATCTGGTCCTCGCAGCCATTGAAGAGATTCAGCTGCCTTTTCTTCCTTGCCTCTAAGGAGTAATGAAGATGGAGTTTCAGGTACGAATAACAGAGCCATGAAGAGTAGGACAGGAGCTGCAGCTACTACCAAGGCGAGCTGGTGCCAGTTCAGATAGGCACCGAGAGAAAATGAGATGAGGATGCCTATTTGGCTCAGTATTTTGAGTACGGAGCTGAGGCAGCCGCGGATTTCGGGTACTGCTATCTCTGTCACGTACACCTGCAGACAAAGAGAGAATATGATTTAATAATGTTACAATTATTGTAGTTATCGTAACACTTTATTTTATCAATTTTGATTGAAATGTTGATTAAAAAATGTAAGTTGACAGGTGAGCGTAAGGCTAACTTGATAGTAAACGATCCCTCAGTCATAGGACACCAAACAATGATATGCTGTCGATTTTTTTCTAACATTTTACGGAATTTTCTCATAAATATGACTTGTAATATTTTATTTTACAAATATTAGGAAAACTTACAGCTAAACAAAAAATGAGTTAAACAGAATATATACAGAAGGCCATTTACAAAATTTCACAGAATTTCATAGAATAAGCCTACGCGCAGACTAGAGCCACTAGCCACAGCATAGCCACCGGTGGCCGCCACAAGCTACGGGCGTAATATTTCATACATTTTAGGGCATCCGCGCAAACACGGCGCTCGAGAGGCCGCCACCGAGCTTCTAGCCACCGGTGGCCGCCACAACGTGCGGGCGCGATATTTCATACATTTTACAGTGGCTGAAACGCGGCCACCGGTGGCTGCGTCTAGACGCCGCTTCTAGTGGCGGCCACCGGTGGCTCTAGTCTGCGCGTAGAATAAGACAGGCACACTAGAAAGTTAAGCACAGATAGACATAACTTATGAATTACAATAAAAGTTAATATTAAAATTTTATCAACGTGAAGAGTTTAGAAGAGTCTGTTAAATAAGAAGGTAACTATTGAAGAGGTCGATGTCTAGAGTGTTATTATAGCACATGCAGATATATTCTACTGTACTGTCACAAAATTCAACGAAAACTACTGTCGTTTTTGCCGAAAGATTTACGCAGTAACTTGTCGTCTAACAAGCGATAAGTCTTCATATTTTTTTAATAATATTGTTCATTCATCAAAATATTTTATGTAAAACAAGTGACGAACACATATTGTTTGGGATTCGAATGGGAGTAAATAAAATTCACGAATTGAGACGTTAAAATTGTTCTTATATAAGACAAAATAAGCGTTCCAAATTACAATCCGTGCCGTGATAATTGTCGATTCGTAACAGATCGTGACAGATCGGTCGTGAACATCTCAATAAGACACAGTTGTATCAACGCAAGGGCCAAAGCACACACGCTTCTTTTTGCATCGGCTTGCTTTTGATTTTGCGAGTACCTCGATACTGTATCGCGTTATGGCGATTGTTGCAACTTAATTGCGTGACTTCGTAAATGCATAGGGTTTTGGTGACAGTCTGTGTTTAATCGCTGTATCGGGATCGCGATTCAGTGTTATATCGAGCGTGGTAGTAGTGGCTTGATTGCGGCGGCTAGAGTTTAAAAGCGATCCCATTGAAGCGTTCAAACGCGGCACGCTTCTGAATAGCGACTAAATCCATGATGCTAAAAGTAGCGTGTGTGTCTCGACCCTAAGTACGTATAGGAATAATTATAAGAACCGTTCACTACACTAATTGATAAACTCCTCTACTTAGTTGCATAAAAATTGTAACATTACTGACGATAATTTTTTTGATAATAATTCTTATTAAATCTACATATGAATTTAATTAATTATATATGTATGTAATATGTATAATATGAAGTATGAAGGGAAGTTTTATAATATTTCATCGATTTTTATGGAGTTAATAAAATCTATTAAGATGATGTTGTTAGTTAGATAGAAGATCTATAGAATTTTATGATAATTTTTCATATTAATAGCAAATTATACTTCACAAATGACTCGTTTATCGGTTTGTTTGTCATTCAACTACAACAACAAAACGGAGCATCAGATTTTCTTGTTGTATTTAATTTACATCTACGAGTAAGTAGGCAAGTACAACAACATGCTTATCGAATAATTGTAAAAAAGGTCATCCGTAATAATCCGTAATCATCATCCGTCTGTATATATATGTATATTTCATCAAAATATGGTCAGCCGTTTAAGCAAGATTGAGTTTCAAACATCCATACTTTTAAACATACAACTAAATATTATATTTCTTGTAGTTATGTCTATAAATAAAATTAATATTGAAATAACCAATAGGTACATATAAGTTCTAGAAGTCCTACAATGGCTATAAAATGTAATCCAATCATACTTCTCTGGAAGTGTATCGCTTATTGATCGAGGAAAATTGGTTTCGTATCATAATAAGATATTCGTCACAAAATGAAATTTCCATTTTCTATCAATATCATTATATTTTTTTAGACTGGAATATATATTATATTTTTTACATGTGCTTATATTTGTGATATATATTACTGGCTATCCACCTGGCTTTGTCTGCGTACATGTGACTTAATTTGTGATGACGAGCCCGTCTCCTGCTGCACAGCTCGCATTCAGAGATAAAAGAACCACGTTTTGATTTCAGATTTTATGAATTTCTGAACGGTTAAAGTACAAAATAGCACTTTCATAAATTCGAAATATCTCTACTAAGTATTTTAATATATAAGTTATTGACATAATATATAAAAGTACATTTATTCATTATTATTCCTTTGGAAGTATTCAATGAGAAATATCGGAATCTATTGAGTAGCTTAAAAAAAATCCTAAAAAGGCATAGCTAATAGCGATTTTTATTGCTATCAGAGGGCCTAGCACGAGCAACTTGCGAAAAAGTATTCGTATCGTCAAGCTGTCATTTGTATGAAATTTCAAATGATTTCTCATACATCTGAAATTATAAGATTAAAAACGTTTAGACTAGAAAGTATATCTTTAGTTTCAATAATTTAGCAATGTATTTAAAAATTTCGATGCAGTTCATAGATGGAAAAACCATAACATTGCGCGTGTTGGCCTCAATCTATGGATTTCTGAATGCTTGAAGTAAAAAGAAGGTCGACAGCGCATCATTGACTGAAATTAGAGGCTGAGGTATCACTTACCATCAAGTGAACCTCATTCTCGTAAAATAAAAGACCATTAAATAAAATATACAGCCGCAGCGTCGATATGGAGGTCGTGTTGCTTACAGAATAGCTCTACAGTATTACAGAATTCTAACATTCCAATAATTGTCATCGATTGTATAGCTAATTGTTGTTGCATTCCCCACGATATATCACTATTCTAAGTAAAAATCTATATTTCCTTATTTGGTTTGTTACTTTTTTGCTTTGATAGCTTCTACTGCTAATGAGCGATAGCGGTTATTCCGTGGGATCGCTTTGAGATTCAAGTAACTGTTAAAAATGGTTATAGCAGATATTTTATTTAAAGTAGAAGGGTCTTTGCTAGTCGATGTTTGGGCAGACTGTCGTTAATGTATACTAATATTATAAAGAGGAAAGATTTGTATTTTTGAATTTTTGTATGTCCAAAAACTACTTGACCGATTTTAAAAATTCTTTCACCAATAGCAAGCTACATTATCATGGAGTAACATAGGTTTGTGGATAGAATATTCCACCCGTGTGAATCCGGGGCGCGTTGCTAGTATACTCATAAATATATTCATCGTAAAATCAAAAAAATCATAATTTACGCCATGTTATGTCATTTTTCGTTGTTGGCTACGGACTGCTAGTGATTTGAATGGGAATTTTTCCAAGTATATAAATTACTTATCCAAATTTGATCCATAACATCTTTTTAACGATAATATTGTCTTTTATTAACGCGAGTATCACACATTTAAATAAAATACTGTATACCGGATTAAAACGCGATTTATTATTGAATTTAATTGAATTAAATATGGCAACTTTGTGACATTTCAAATATCAGACAACTGTCATCTTTCTGTCTTCCCGCGACCACGGTTGCTGAAAAGCATCCGAAACGTCGGGATAAATAATTTAAACAATATAAATAATAAATCGCGTTTTAATCCGGTATAAAGTATTTTATTTAAATCTTTTTAACGAGTTGACCCTAATATTTGGTGGTTGTTATACCCTTGGCCCCCTCTACCAACCCACCAAAAACCATTGAAATCCCCGAACCACACATCTGAGGGTCTTCTTGTAAGTAAAACCTACTAGTTAATAAGATATTATTAATAACTTTGTATGAAATATGCTTTGCGATGCATGCTATATACAACTCGTGGTTGCATCCTCTCGTTAGATCAAACTGAAGTAATTAATACATTGAAGTTCGTGATAATAGACTCGTAAAACTAATTATAGGTAAAAGATTAATGACCGCGATGCATGTATGTAATTAAATTGTTAATATAACTCCCCACATTGTTATTTAATGGCGTGTCAATGAATTTTGTAAGATAATTTATCCATTTGAACAGAGTAAAGTCGGGTTGTAGCTTCGCGATACAGGTTCGAATATGTGGATGGATGGGTGAACGTATGTCACATAATAGGATATATAAATAAAAATCAATGTATGTTTGTCCTCTGTGCCCTCCTTAACTATTCATCCGAATATGATTAAATTTTGATGAGTTGTTCTGCATACGTCCGCTAAGGTTCCTTTTTTATTAGTTTATAGATAACTTAGGTTTATCCGGAGAAAAAATATATATTTATCAAAATCGGTTTTGCAATTTGGACATAAAAGTGGTTATCGAGAACTCCATATTAAACGTTAAAATAGAGGAATATAAAAGAGTTAAGTACAATAATAATATCCCGCGTTTCGACTACAGTCAATGGATTTCCGACTGCTCGAAGTACAAATAAACACGCTGATTTATTTTGAAAACTTGTCATGACACACTCGTGTTGCCCCCCAAAAATAGACCTAATTTGATCCCCAACTCCCCAAGATTCTCCTTGTGACATTTTTAATGCTGACTTTTCTGTAACTGCTAATAGTTCAAATTGGAATGTGACTAGTATTAGATAAATTAGTAAAGCAGTCGAAAGCACCGAAATTCATCCGGTATCGCGTACGAATGTTGTAAATACCTTTACTCTGCTCTATTACAAATATTTGATTTTAATTACAATTATACATCTAATGAAGAACTCTAACAACATACCTACGCTTTATGTTAGATATTATCGGCAGACGAGCATGAGGTTCAATTGATGGTAGGTGATACATCAGCCACAGAACATCAGTCAATGATGCACTGTCGACCTAATCTACTTTTAGTTCAAGCAAAATAAATAAATTTAAATACAAGATCGTTATTTAGCTTAGAAGTCCAATAAATTTATCCTTGAACTGCACTTCAACGACCTTTGTTATATTTTTGGATGGCGAGATATGATTTCTGTTCTGTGTGTACTGCTATTTTATGATGACTGGCTAAGTAGTTCCATTTGCTCAGACAGGTTTAAAAGCTTCATAAATATCAATCTGTTCATGGAATTTGAAATAAACGTTTTACAGGCGTTCCAGCAATATCGTTTCGAGTATTTAAGTCATCTACAATTAACATTATGCCTTAACAACATTGAATTGTTTCAGACCTGATTCTTATGACGGACGATGACATCTCCAAGAGGTTTTTTAGTAATAAATATCTAGAAACTAGTAAGATATCAAGTACAAAAGAGTTGAGGGTCCTTAATAATATCCAAAAATTCGTGAATGTGGAATGAGTTTAAGGGAGATTTAATAAAAAAATATTTTTTGTAAAACCGATCTTAGAACCGTTTATTTATTTTCTTTCGATTTTTGCTCCAAGATCTATAAATCTCATAACATCGATATCGATAGTACTATAGAAGACCTATGTAGTCATGAATTATCTAGACCTAATTTTGATATTCATCCCACCAATTTGCTAATAATGCTAGTAGCCAAACAACTGGAATCATTTTTTTATAAAGGATAGGCGTGTCTCGTGATGGTTAGCGACTACCGCCGCCCATGAACATCTGCAACACCAGAGGCCTTGTGGATGCGTTGCCGGCCTTTAAGAGTAGGCTCGTTTCTTGAAGATTCCTAAGTGGTACCGATTCGGAAAAACCGCCAGCGAAAGCGAGTTCCGCAAAGTGGTTGTACGTGGCAAAAAATAAGCAGTGCTGTAAATTTAAAAAAAAACTAGCAACTCGCCCCCGCTTCGCACGGGTGTACTAGGTACACAACAAATATGTAGCTTTCTATTGGTGAAAGAATTTTTAAAATCGGTGGAATAGTGTTTGAGTTAAATCGACACAAACAAATCTATCCTCTTTATAAAATTTTAGTATATATCACTAATATTCACTAACAATAGTTATTTTAGCTCTATTTGCATACAAACCTCACTAATAACACCAAAAATTATAAAATAATAATAATAAGTGTAATGGAATAAATAAAGCTCATTCATTCATTCATATATGACAATTACCTGAGTAATCATAGTGATACAGCACACGATCATACCGCCGCAGAAGGATGTGACTGAGATCATATCGACGCTGGTAGACAGCGATGTCGCGAGCCACGCCACGGTGTAAGGGAGTGCCACGGCCAGTAACACTCGCCGCCTGCCCAGGCGCATCGCCATGCCACCCAGGATGCCGCCGATGAGAGCCCCTGCAACAACCAAAATACTTATTTGAAAAAAAAAACCCACCAAAAACATTTTATTGTAAAGTAGGTACCTAACGCCAAGACGGGCTCTTTGGCGCATTCGGTAGAACACCTGTCATGCGCATCGATGGGTCGTGGGTTCGAATCCCACCGGAAGCACATGCTTATAATATTCTGTACGTTGTTTTCCCCACGTCTGGTAACTTCGGGCATTGATCGGGTGGGAGGAATATCTAAATTCCGACCGAGTAACGAACCACCATTCATAGATGGAAAAACCGTTAAGTGCACATTGCGCGTTTTGGTTTCAGTCTATGGGTTTCCGCATGCTCGAGGTAAAAATTAGGTCGACAGCGCATCATTAACTGATGTTCTGTGGCTGAGGTATCACCTATGACCAAGTGAACCTCATACTTGTTTGTCGATATCTGACATAAAAAAGACGATAAGGTATATATTGCTTGCATTGTAAAAAAGTTATCAAATCTTATGGAGAGGCAAGCTCCCAGCTTTACACAACCTAATTCTCTCTCATCATAGCATTCTGCGTGGATCCTAGCCTAAGTACCTACAGTACACCTTAGTCAAAATGTGTGGCTTGGTCGTTTCGATAGATTAATATTCATATTCAATATTCCATAGTTGCTGGCCTAGCATAACAACCACGACAAAATACACTTACAACTCGACTTCTAATGTCAAAAGTACAGATATTTGTCGATAGAGATATATTGTCTATCAAAATTGTTGATGTCGAGATATAATACGAATATATTGAAATATCTTAGTTCGTCTTCACTCGTCCGAGATGTATCTACCATCAATAGAGATTCACTCTTGTCTATGAGTACGAAATTTTTCATCTGATTTTGAGCATTGGTAGGTAAATAAATCATGAACGATAAAATAACAGTCACCCAATACGGACTGATCTTGAAATAACCAACAATTTTATATTATTGATCACTTAAGAAAATCTTTAAAAATAATGTAACCGCTCTCAAGAAACACTTAACAAAATTTACTCCTTGATAGCTCGTACACTTTGTATGTAAAGCCCAAACAATACGCTGTTTGAGATTCAAGATCTCTTTGTTCTATTTTAAATAAAGTTTTGCTAACACAACTGGAATTATGTTGGACTTTTTTGAATATTTCTTTTTAAATATTTAAGACTTTTTTTATAAATATAATGAATGTTTTATTATATAATTACTATACTTCTAACCTGTAAAAATAAACAACATTTAAAGCTATTATTTGACTTATACTAACTAAAAAAATCCATAATATAACCTAGTAAATCACAGTACGACCTTTGATTATTTATATGTCTAAATAATCTAAGAGTACGACTTAACTAATGTGTCAACTGTCAAAAGTCAAATGTCAAAATTTTAGGCGGGAAATTTAAACAAAAATGAAAGACAATGAACTTTATTTACATATATTTTAATTAATATGAGTAAGTCAATTTAAAATAAAATATTATTATTAATATAAAATAAAAGTTCTTTTTTTTTGTGGTTACACTTGTGGTTGTGGTAAGAGGACTAATTTGTGTTTGTTGATACTAATTTCTGCAACTGCAGCATCGTTTTGAACTACTATTTCACAAAAAGAAAGCCACTTTATCTCAGATTTACTTTTGTAATATTTCATATTACTTTTAGTTTTAATTTTGAAATTATAATAGTTTTAAACGAATATTATGCAATTTTTTGAACTCGCATACTTTATCGGCGTCATTTCATTTGTCAAAAGCAAAAAGGTTATTTTTAAATAGTCAATAAAAAAACATCTTCTATAAATTGTAAGTGAAATTTCATTCGCTTCAATGCGATATTAGATACTTTAGAAAAACCAAAAACATTAATTTTAAACTTTCATGATATGTACGAGTATACATCAGTTTTAGTTGAAATACACATTACAATCCATTTTAATCAATTTGTTTACATTTACTCAGCAAATTCCCCAATACAGATGGCGCCACTGTAGTTTATGGACATACCGGCAGACAGCAGACAGCAGACACAAATAAACATACGTTGAACTATTTATATATTGCGAAAACCGGGACTGTTTTATTTTTAACATCAACTCGACCACCTTAGAGTCTACGTTTAGTATTGGGTAAGATTTGGTCTATGATATTTCGTTTATAGAGACGTACTTTACGACTTCAAAAAAGGAGGTTCTCAATTCGACTGTATGTTGCTTTTTTTCGTATGTTTTCTGGAGCCAAAACGAATACTGTATATGTGTAAAGTGTTTGTACGAGTAAGACGTACTGAATTCCATATAAATACCATTAATTATGCAGTATTTTATTTTTGTAACATTCAAAATAACGTCAAGAGTAAAGATAAAGTGAAGCTTAAACGATGGATCTTCATTGCCTATCGTCTTATTTTTTTTACTATTATTTTTTTATGTTAGATATCGACAGACGAGCATGAGGTGAAAATAGGCTTACAGAAAATTTTAAACATGTCCCGGTGGGATTTGAACCCACGACCCATCGATCCGCACGGCAGGTGTTCTAACGAACGCGCCAACGAGCCCGTCAAAATACTGATTTAATTATGTCTGCCTATTATGATTTTAAGGAATAACTACTGAAATGCTATTGACAAAATTGACGCCCATGGACATCCGAGATGAAATGTCTTAAATGCGTTTCTTTGATTTATGATTTGTAATAAAAATTGTGATGCAAAATGTATTTTGTTTATTTGTTTTGTTTATTTAAATATTAAAAGGAAGCCTTTTTTTCTTTCGACAAACTCCAATTATTCCCAAAGTTTTTTTCAAGACACTTAATAGGTATTTAGTTTATTTAAAATTTACGTTAAGGTTAACTACAACCTTTTACCCTCATTTACTAACTGAAATAAAACATTAGGATCGAATGATTAAGTAGACGTCCGTATCGATTTGGGTAGCGAGCGATCGATGGTATATTGAATCGCATATATATTCAATTGTAAATATATTTATCGTTAATATATTACATTACTGGCCACCAAAACGGAATGTGAGTTTAGGACTGAAAATATATTCTAGTTCTAAGTAAAATTTAGTTAATATCTACGATATTGTTTTTTAGAGTATTTGTATAGACTTAAGTTAATTGTATATACGTTTTAAGTTAAATTAATAATTGTAAAATATTGGTTCGACATTAAACAATAATGATATTTGCTTAACATAATATATTAATGAAGCTTATGTAATGTTTATTATAATTATACTTAATAATTTTAAACAATATAATAAATATAAAATAAGGTATTGCTATAAATTAATTTATCACAATACCTACGTAAATCGACTAGTTTCAAGTTATTTCGAGAAAAACGTCTATATAATTCATTTTTATAACGAATTAAAGTCTAAAAACTAGAATAATTATCATTACTTAAATTTGGATAACTACCTACATGCAAAAAAGAAAAACCGCTACATAGTTTTTAAGTCATTGATAATGATTCTTGTTGAAATTGTACAAGATAATATTTCTCAAGTGGAAGCAAACCTGTAATTTATGACGCCATCTTGTAGAGTTTTATGATGTATTTCGTATAATATCACAAAATTGCTCTAACATCACAGATTTTAATATATCGCAGGCGTCAAAGCGATGCTGCAGGCTGTAATTTGCGATACGTGAACGCACTACGAAGAAATCAATTAAATTGTAACAGTTCGACTGATGATATCCATGTACGATATCCCTTATAGTACAAAGTGAAGAAATAATTGCAATCTCTATACTATAAATAATTAATAGGTAATTATAATATGATTGCATATAATATTAAGTAATATTTATAATATATCTATACTATATTAGAATGTACAAATTTTGCGTTTTAAGAGGATTATTTACAATAAATAGAGACAATACCAGCAACTTATTATGTTAGAGTTTGAGAGACTCACTAGTGTAACTCTGACTCTACATAAGCGTATTGACTCTACATTATAGTAGAGTTTTATTTATTTAGTGAATAAAAAATACTCTATATAGAGTCACAAATATATTTTTGAAACTTCCAAACTTTTAGAACAACATTTATGTCAGGATGGTAGAGTCACATCTACACAAGCAAATGTTTTTCTTACTTAACCATAAATATCTTGATTTAAAGATAAAAAAAATCTGATGAAACCAAGTTTAAATGAAGTTTATTTTCGAATTGCGTTACGTTTTGCTCCCATATTGATTGTCAATAAAAGCTTCGTATTCAATAAATCCTATAAACGGTAAGCCGTGTTTACTTTGAATACAAAACGCTCCTGGGCTAGTGTTTTCTATTTGTTAATAAATATTCATTGCACAAGACCGCCTATGTTTAAGTGGACAATGACAAAATATATTTATATTGTATGTACACGTATACAGACACACTTAAAATATAAAAAAAGTTAAGAGAGTAGTATATTTGTAATAAAAATATTATAAAGAGGAAAGATTTGTTTGTTTGTTAATATTTAACCCAAAAACGATAAGACCAATTTAAAAAAATATTTCACCAATAGAAAGCTACATTATCAGCGAGTAGCATAGACTATATGCTATATAATAAATATGTATATGCTATAGAATAAATAGGCTATATTTTTGTGTACAGTACATCTACATGTGCAAATCCGGGGCTGTTAACTTGATGTCCTGCGGAGACTAAACAATGTTATTTTTAAAGAGCTTACTCTAAAAATACTGTTCCACACAGAATTTTAATAATTCCTACTTTTTAACATAAAATATATTTTAAAAGATAAATAGACCTTTTATGGTAGACATCAACAGAATATGATCATGAGACTGACTTGTAGGTGATAAATTAGTTGACTACAATCAAAAATCCTCTATCCGTCGAAACGATATGGAAGTGTACTCCTATGGATTAGTAACTAAAAATGTATAATTAGACGGAAATCGTTAAAGAAAACTTGACATTTCCAATTTTGGTTGAACGTCTCCTAAGTTCGTTCTTAACAGGCGACAGATAAACTTACTAGTTTTCATTGCCAGATAAATTTCCTTCGTGTGCAATGACCGAAATGGCGTGCTTTTAACGTTAACATAAATGCATTTTAATACGTGTGAATATTGTTACGACTATTTACACAAAGGGATCACAAACAATACGTTTTAGAGGCTGTTTTAGCGAAGCGCCTTTCAAATGCAAAATTATCGTAAAACCGTCGATTTATGATATGCTCGCTGGAATAAATTTTAAACAGGGATGTTCAGGATAAGAACGGTAAACATTGGAATTTATTACTTTATATCTTTGTGTATTGAAGGGAGACTAGTGCATTTTGAATACAATTTTTTAAGACAGATATCAAATAGATCGATGATATCTATACTAATACGAGCTGACCCGGCAAACGTTGATTTGCCATGTAAATAATTTCTAAAAAGCAGGGGTTGGTGATAAAAAAGAAAAAATTTAGGGTTGTATGTATTTTTAATGCCACATTATAAAAAAATAAAAACAAAAAATTTCGTCCAAAAATTTAAAAAAAAATTTAAGGGTGAACAACCCTTATCACTTTGGGGTATGAAAAATAGATAGTAGCCGATTCTCAGACCTACTTAATACGCATATAAAATTTGGTAAAAATCGGTAAAGCCGTTGCGGAGGAGTACGGTAACTAACATTGTGACATGGAAATTTTATATATTAGAAGATTATAAAGAGGAAAGATTTGTTTGTTACGATTTAACTCAAAAACTATTAGAACGATTTTAAAAATTATTTTACCAATAGAAAGCTATTTTTTGTCTATAGTAAATCTATATAGCATCCTTGCAAAGCCGGGGCGTATCGCTAGTCTTAAATAAGAAGGCTGAAGAACGAACCGCTTCCGAGGAGAATCGTATCGTCAATCTGTTAGTTTTATAAAATACTAGCAATACGTTCGCACGAATGAAATGTAGAATTCTGATAATGTAGCTTCCATTTGCCAACATACAAAAAAATTGACAAATTAAAGATAGAAATATTATTCTCTCGCAGTTATGTGTCATGTCAACCTCATTCACATTACGAAATGCGATACACATTAGGTATGTAGAAGAAAACGAGTGAAAATATTGTATTAATTAGGTTTTTTGACTTCTGTGTCACAAACTTTTCGTTATATTATTTTGGTTAGATTTTTATTAATGAAGAATTTAAAGGGAATCTATTTTGTATGGGCATGTGATAAGGAATAAAAAAAATGTATTTAAAATTATCTTTTTTTTAAAAAGTTAAGAATGATATATAATATATGAGGGGTGTGACTTATGAGATGAATAAGGCAGGGAGAAGAAGAAATATTAAAACTACACCAACTCACAGACTGACAACCCTAATCCTTTATCCTATTTCAATAACAAAGTAATTGCGACCTAACTGCCTTAACAATTAAGTTTGTTTAAGGTTAATGTAAAATTATTATTGTAGACTCATACATGTAATTATAAATAATGAATTATGTGCCTTTTACCTGTACTTAGAATATAAACCCTTCTTAGGGACAAATTAATCTTATAGTTTATTTGTTGCTAATATTACATAAAAAGTGATGAATTTGCAAAAAAATAATATAACTAGAGTTTACTTTTTAGTGATTCATAGGAAAAAAGTTGGGTCTAGAAATAACTTTGGCTACATTTTCCCCGCTATTTATTAAGCTAAATCTTATAAAAATATACATACAACTATGTCCAGAACACATGAATAAATCAAAGCTAGCCGCACACATCAAATACACAAACACAATCAGTTGTAATTACTTAAGACAACATTGCGAATGCTGGACTAACATCCGTACTCTGTTCGGTAAACATATTGCTTTAGAGTTTTGTAGAGTACTATAAGACTACTCCCTTTTTTACTTTGTTGTTTAAGTTCTATACATTTAAAAATAAGTGAATTCTAGTGGAGCATGGTGCAGAAACATTTATATACGAGTATGTATCTGTTTCTGTGATTATTTTTCTTTTTAGCCAAGTATCAATCTTCTGTGCCCTGCTAAACTGATTTTTAGGTTCCGTACCCAAAGGGTAATAGGTCCCTCTATTATTAAGACTCCGTCTGTGTATCCTTCTGTCACCAGGCTGCCTGTATCTCATGAACAGTGACGGTTAGGCATTTTCACAGATGATGTATTTCTGTTGCCGCTATAACAACAAATACTTAACATAATAAATAAATATTTAAGGGGGCTTACACACATGATTTGAATTTTTTTACCGTTTTTATATAATAGATATTATGGTACGGAACCCTTCGTGCGCTTGTCTAACTCGCACTTGGTCGGTTTTTTTAATGTTGTTTCACCGATATTTGACCTAGGAACTGGCCATTGAATCACGAAGACGATGAAAAACACAAACGTTTTCGAATTTGTATAGAAATAAACTCTACGGGAATTGAACTTTGGATATATCTAATAGGCTGAGATCTCAAAGAGGAGGAAACAGGAGTATCTCCTCTCTATCACATTTGTGTCAGTTTAGCTAATAATTTTAATATTTCCCTGAACCAAAATACGGATTTGAATCCAGAATCATTGTATGTAGAATACAGACGAAGAGTTCAAACTACGATTTTCTCGGCAAGTTTTCTTGAAATTTACTTAGTATAGAGTTGCATCGCTCATGCACTTTGCCATAATGCAATAAACCAGTTTAGCCTAACAATAGTAATATAAGCTAGGCTTTTACTGCTGTTTTCAACGTGTTCACTCGCCATTAAATACGCGCAACAAGTCGTATAATGTTTTGTTCTGAGTTATTACACGTTTATAATAATATCCAAGTGTGTATTACTTGACTGCCTCCGTGGCTCAGAGGTTGAGGCATCACAGGCGGAGGTCACAGGTTCGAATCCCGGGGCAACAAGGTAAAAATACATTGAAGACTAATTACATACTTAAATATGCCACAAGAGACTGACTGATAACCTGTGCTGTTTAGCAGCAAAATAATATTCATTTTTGAGTATTTTAATATCATTTTATGTATGGAAACTACAATAAAAATCTTTATTTTCATTATTTGCATGTAAAGAAAAAATATTCAGTGACACAGACACAGTAATATGTCTCCTCCATGCTCCACTAGGCCTCTCTCGGGTATTATAATATTGTACCAATATTATGCGAATACAACTGACGGTAACTAGGAAAAGGTACCAGTTTAGGACTAAGAAAAATTGTATTCCATGCCACACACACTACAATAATTGTGTTTTTATATACATTGTGTAATAATATTATTTATATAGTGTAATTTATAGCATAGCCAATAATAACACAAAAAGCTTGAAGTATGTTATTTCAGTATTTTAATGTTAGATATCGACAGACGAGCATGAGGTTCACTTGATGGTAGGTGATACCTCAGCCACGGAACATCAATCAATGATGCGCTGTCGACCTATTTTTTACTTCGAGCATTCGGAAATCCATAGACTGAAACCGAAACGCGCAATATGCACTTCACGGTTTTTCCATCTATGAACTGAACGGTGGTTCTTTACACGGTCGGAATTTAGATATTCCTCCCACCCGATCAATGCCCGAAGTTACATTACATTAAAACATGCTTACAGAAAATTATAAACATGTGGTCCCGGTGGGATTCGAACCCACGACCCATCGATGTGCACGGCAGGTGTTCTACCGAACGCGCCAGAACGTGCCGCGTCAGTTCATATTATTTGCAATTTACAATGACTTATAGAATAGCAATCTATGTTACACTATAATTGATATTCTAACGTGTTGTTTCGTATTAAACAAAAGGCAATCAACCTTCTACAATAAATCAGGACTAACCTTAGCTTTAATTCGTATGTTTATGGGTTTAATCTTGTTCAGAAATTACACTCTAATCCGTACAAGAATTAAAGCTCTTATATAAACGGGCCATATCAAATCGATAACATCATTCAATGATGCCACTTATATATTTTACTTCCTGCATTTTTGTTTATAACGTAACTATTCCTAGTTCACGGGCCACCGGGAATTGAACCTGTGACTCGTGAATACTCTGTTATTATTATTATTTCACGCTTTAAATGCTGAATTGAATGTCTGAGTCGATTAGAGAGAGCCGTCGTATACTAAACAAGCGATCCACCCCGGCTTCGCACGTGTGCAATGTAGGTACTAAAAAGAGCATATGTGACTCATTGATAATGTAGCTTTCTATTAGTGAAATCATTTTTAAAATTGGTCCATTAGTTTTTGAGTTAAATCGTAACAATCAAATATTTCCTCTTTATTTATCATTTTACAATATTTGTACTTATGAGCCAAGACGTACAACTATTCAATTCATGCAAACAAAGTATTGTTACTACTTACATAACCGATCTTACATTTTAGAAAGAGTTAAGAAAATATATTTATAATATTAGCTTAGATTAAACATTTCATTTCACAGTAAAATAATATAACGAATCTCAGTGTTTTACGCACACTACAATATTGAGTTGCCGCATTCAGGAACCTGTTTTTTCTTTATAGCGCGGTATCTAGTCGTAGCGCGCGGAGATCAATTATTAATCTAAGAATATTACTATAGTATAGAAGTATAGACTTACCTAATAAACTCAAACTGGCTATCCAGCTGGCCTGCTGGTCTGTGACTGTGAAGGATCCGTGTAACCTCGACTCCTGCATGGAGGCTATGGCTGGAGACATGTATCCCTTGCTGAGGCCAGCTGCGAATGGCCCCAGGGACACTGCCAGCGCCGCTAGCACCTGCATCAATATATTCACATTATCCACTGTAATTTGACGGGCTCGTTGGCGCGTTCGGTAGAACACCTGCCGTGCGCATCGATGGGTCGTGGGTTCGAATCCCACCGGGACCACATGTTTTAACACATAATTTTCTGTAAGCATGTTTTCCCCACGTCTAGTAACTTTCATAGATGGAAAATCCATATTGCATATTGCGCGTTTCGGTTTCAGTCAATGGATTTACGAATGCTCGAAGTAAAAATTAGGTCGACAGCGCATCATTGACTGATGTTCTGTGGCTGAGGTATCACCTACCATCAAGTGAACCTCATGCTCGTCTGTCGATATCTGATATAAAAAAAAATCTCTACGGTGCTAATCCAGGAGGATTTAACAGGATAAGAATGTACAACGCCTGACAATACAATCCCATCAGGTTTGGGCTCATTTGGCTTATACTGAGGTTGAGGAGTCGATAATGTTACCATATCTATACATATAATAGAACTGTAGAGGTCGAATGTCTGTACATAGAAAAAATTACTAAAAGCAGAGTCAGGGGGATGTAAGAAGAGCAATAGAACAAATCCCGATGTAGTTAATAATTTAACACTTAAACTACCAGGGAGGCCAAATAACCATTTTTGAGGATTCAAAATTTTTAAAATTCCCATTTTCATTTTTCTTGAAATTACCACATGAAAATTTGTGTTTTATTGCCTGTGTTAAATTCTGTATTATTTATAATCAACTGGAAAAAATAAATTTTATTTTAATATGAAAAGCGGTTAAATGACATTGGTAGAAATATCATTATAAAATTTTTAGGTTTAGTGTTAAATCTCTCTAAATGACAAGCAATAGTGCTGGGCATTGACATAGAATATCTGTCTATAGATTTCATAAATGTTATATCTGTCTATAGATTTCATAATTATTATAACATATTAAGCCTTATAAGGTTGATTCTTTTATACCTAATATATACTGAAAAGTGAAAAGTATGCATAATTTATACCTTTATATACGTTCAATAGACTATCGAGTTATATGAATATATATTACAGTGACGTATACGTTGTAACATCACTATGTACAAGCACACGACTGTTCGAAATCGATCAATGTTTCAAGCATCGTGTTTAAGTGATACCGACAGATAGTGATGAGGATTAATGTCGATAAAAAATAAGGTTATGTATTGAATATTTGAAGATATATAGATCTCTATTCGCATCAAATTTTACGGATATTGCCTCTTATAGTTAGAATTCGTTGCTATCTGACTATTTTTATACCTTATCTTATTATACATTTGTCGATAGGAACATTCTTTCTTCAGGCTTGTGAAGTTATTTGGGAAAAATCTTCTCAAAATTTCGTAATTACTTGCAAAAACAATTTACAGTGTATGAAGTTAGATATCGATAGATGTGCATGAGATTCACTTGATGGTACGTAATATCCCAGCCACAGAACATCAGTCCATCATGCGCTGACGACCTAATTTTTACTTCGAGCATTTGGAAATTCATAGACTGAGATTGAAATGCGCAATGTGCACTTCACGGTTTATTCATCTGTGAACGGTGGTTCATAACCCGGTCGGAATTTCAATATTCCTCCGAAGTGTTCAGACTTTATAGAAAATTTTAAATTTTTATGTTCGTCTATGTGATGTAATATTATTTAGGTTAGACTATTCCTGTACCCTCAAAACCAATAAATCATCGACACGATGAATAGTGACATCACTAGCGACATTATCTAAAAGCGTCGCTAGATTGAAGCGAACATTTGGGAGGGGTCAACGTACGACACACTGACTTAGATTCTGACACACAAAAGTCATAACAAATAGTACTCTAATATTACCGAACAAAGTCGATATTAGATTGGCAACGTTTTTGGAAGGATAATGCAGTCATTTGTTTTGGTATGACGGCTGAAAATTTAATATTATAAAGTGTTAATACATGTTGTTATGAGTTCCGAATGCTTTAAATAATTTATTTATTTTTAACCTTTCGTGAATAGAAACTTAACACACTAAAGGCCAAACAGTTGTCAGAGTCAAATGTTAAGTTATACTTGAAGTAGTCTTGTCTCTGTTTATTACTTAATTGTAGATAAAGATAGATATAATAGTACTTGTGACTGAAGATAAAATAAAAGGGATAGTATAGTTTCTAATTTAAATTCATGCTTAACACATCAATACACAAATATACATACATATGTCGCCGGCCGAACAGGAAACCTTCAAAAAATCAGTCTGGAATTTGCAAATGTCTATGGGCGGCGGTGATGACTTATCATCAGATGTGTCACCTGCTTATTTCATAAAAACACGAACCAAAGTAAGAAGATAAATGTCTCCACTGAGGCTGTTACGAAAATATTCTGGTAAATGTTTACACTTATATAATTAAGAGGTACAATTTCTTTATTAGGGGGGTAAACTGAGATGGAGGGGAGATAAATTAAAAATTAACTGTCAAAAACAGAAATAACTAAATACAAAATAAATGTTTGACAGTCAAATGGCGTTATTCTCAGCATAGTGTAATGTGTCTCGCGTCAGAAACCACGCTGATTTTCAGCTGTACCCTTTTTAAAATAATCTCTGAAGCTACAAGGGTGATTTGAAACTTTTCTTCACAAGTAGAAAGCTACATATCTTGGTAATATTTTGATACCATTTAATTTTTAAGTCGAAATAAATAAAACAAAGTCGGCACGTAAAAGCGTGTCACGTTGTAAATGTATTTTTTACAACACGCCCCGGTTTTGCACGGGTAGAATGTACATAGTAAAATAAAATGTTACTCGTTGGTAATTTAGCTTTCTAACAGTGAAATAATTTTTTAAATCGGTCAAGTAGTTTTTGAGTTAAGTCGTAACAAACAAACAAATTGTACTACAATACATTCTTTTATATGACATATCTAATCATTGTCTATGGAACAATTTACATGTATGGTTTCTATGAATTGGAAGACTATAAAATGAATCATTGCGACTCTATATAGAAGTGATTTGATTGTTCTGTGTATTAAGGTCCTTAGATGGAATTTTCTTCATATAACACACATCTTTTTTACCTATTTGCGAAAACTTTTTAATTTTCCGGGTTGAAAAGTTTCCGCGGACCGTTGACCGCGACAGTTGACCGGGGATATAAGGTACCACCATGCAAAATTTCATGAAAATCGGTCCACACCAGACAAACAGACAGAAAAAATTAAAAAAATCGGGATTTGTTTTATTTCTCTTTTTACACGCCCCTGACTTGGTTTTATGCATTTTTTTTTCTATGTACAGACCTTCAACCTATTTTATTTAGTTTAGTTTTATTATATGTAAATATATAAGATAAGCATATAGTAACAAAAATTATTTTTATTCAAAATTACACATAGTGAGTTTTACTTTTGAACCGACGATAACAAGTTACCATTAAAATTGTCAAAACTAACCTGTCTTCTATACCCCTTCCGGCTGTCATCGGATCTCATCATCATGATCCTCGTCTCCGGTGTAATGTTCGTCATCTTCTCACTCAAAATCACTTTTTCACTCATGTACACTGATTTCACGACACTTTTTCACAAAACTGTTGATGACTGTACATCACTTTACGACGGGAGTATTAAACCTGTAACAACAACAAAATGTATTAAGAAAATTGTAAAATTATAATATTTAAATAAAAAAAGTTTATTCAGGAAACCATTTAATACTATGTCAGTTGATCGAAGATTTAAAACTATTACAAGTATTACGGTAGGTATATAAAGTATGAAATAAATAATATTTATAATATTTTGTAATAATGAAAAAAATATGTGAGGTCTGAAGGGAAAGACAACTCAGTATAAGTTGGGACAAGTCCCAACACTGATTTTTAGTGAATCTGGTGGAGGGGTTCGCTGGCACGAGCGCGACAAACATAATATTATAATGTACCTATTTGTATTTAGAAACATCAAACATGTAACAAAAAAAAGTACCTTATCTATATGAGAAACTCATTTAAAATGTCCTAGTAATGATACAAAAAATATCTGTAACAAATAAATTTTGGAAAAACATGTAGTAGGTATATTAACAAAATATTATATATATGTACTGATGTTTAAACTATTATGGTATAACAAAAGTATCTTATAAATATTAAACACAAGCGATCCGCCCCGGCTTCGCACGAGTACAATTTAGATGTACTATACACGAAAAGCCTATGTAACTCTCCGATAATGTAGCTTTCTATTGGTGAAAGAATTTTTAAAATCGATCGAGTAGTTTTTGAATTATATCATAACAAACAAACAAATTTCCTCTTAATAATATTAGTATAGAAAAACTAAAAAAAAAAATTTAAAAAATACATTTTTTAAATCTCACCGCGTAATAATTCATCTGTGACAAAACTAATAAACAAAGAACTAAATACAACTTAATTGAAAGATATATTATCACGGAATCTAAACACTTGGGGTAAATTCGTATATAAGACGTATCTCGTACAAGTGTAAATTGTAACTGAGAGACATCAGTCAAGGCAAAACGAGAAACAATGAACTAGCGTCATGTATAGTTATTGTTTAATAGTGATCTGTTATTGCACTCCTAGGTGCAGTGTGAAAACATTTATTGTATGCACCCATACTCCGAACATCGTTATAATCTAAATATATTTAAATAAAAAAAAAACTTCAACTAATAATAATATTTTAAAACAAAATCTCATTTTATTATTTATACGATTAGGCGGCTTTACAGCAATTTGACGGGCTCGTTGACGCGTTCGGTAGAACACCTGCCGTGCACATCAATGGGTCGTGGGTTTGAATCCCACCGAGACGACATGATTATAATTTTCTATAAGCATATTTTCCCCACGTATAGTAACTTCTGGCATTGATCATGTGGGAGGACAGTAGGTCAGAGGTGCATCATTGACTAATTTTCTGTGGCTGTGGTATCACCTACCATCAAGTGAACCTCATGCTCGTCTGTCGATATTTTATATTACGTATATATTTAATTAAAATGTACGTGTGCTTGTCACTGAATTCCTCTTAAACCACTGGACTGAATTTTATATGTGAATTCAATAGACGGTTTAGATTCACAATTGGTGAAATAATTCATGTATCAGACAAGACGTCTGTCGGATCGGTCCGTATTTATATAAAAAAATATTACGTATATATTACGTAATAGACATTGTCCTACCAGAAAAGGCTTTAAAAATAAAAAATATTTCTAGATTCAAATTTACTCTATTCCCACTTCTATTATCTATATATATATAAAAGAGATTTCCACCTATTTAGTCACTCATCATGATATCTCTGGAACCATAAGGCGTAGCGACTTGAAATATGGTAGGAATATTCCTTTCGCCGAGTAGAGGTCAGCTAAGAACGGATTTTACGAAATTCAACCCACAAGGGGGGTTGCGGGGGCAATTGCTAGTATACTATATGTAATTGATTTCCAGTAGACAACCAATCAATTTCTATACGCGTGCGTGACGTGAGCTGTTAATTGCGGAAGATGGCGGAGTTCCGAACCTAATTTATTTTCGGCACTTTTTTTTCCTATATTTAATAATTATATTTTTAATAATTATTTTGTTATCCCGGATAAAAACTAATCCATAATAAGATAAAGTTCTTGAGTTATAAATTTTGTATAATTTTATTAAAACCTTACTAAAAATAAAATTAATTAAGTATACAATTTAAAAACATTATCTACTACCTAAAATATGAATGAATTTCTATACCTATATTATAAGCATAACCAAATATTAACTATAATTAATAGATAGGAAAATAATTGCTTTACTTAAAAAAAACATATCATAATTGTATTTCTACGTGTTTGTATGAAATATTCAATGGAAGTCTGTGGGTAGAATTAAAATATAAATATTATTATTCCAGAAGTGGACTGAACATAATATTTATCAAACAAGACGTACGTCAGAGTCAGGAACGAAGCCGGAGGAAATCTAAACGAAGGAAACATTTCTATTTTCATTAATTACATACAGACGCGCGTATTTTTGTTCATAGACCAATGATGACGCACTGTGCTAAGGTATGAGCTACACTAGAAGATATAATTTGTGTATGGTCAAATGCTTATCCTATTGTTTGAAATTATATTATAACGTTCTCATATTGAGATTGCTAAATTTGTTTTCTTTTGCTTACAGATTCTAAAAATATATAAAGTAATATATTTTTTTCAGTGAGGGAGTGTTTATGCTTATATAATATAATACTCGTATTATAAAGCTGCCGTCGTACGGGTAAACGCAGTACTTGCAAAATGGCGGTTTCTGGTAAAGCACGGTAAAAGGATTTTTTTATTAAAAAATACAGTTGAATTTAATATTTTTAAGGTACTGTATTTAGATTTAGTTAAAATAATGTGTATTGCGAATTGTACGCACTTATTTTTAAATTTAAATTTAAAAAAAAGGAAAATTCATATTTTGTCAAATACTGCGTTCTTTATTACGACGGCAGAAAGAGAGATTTGTATTTTTGTATGTTATTAATAAACTCTAAAACTACTCGACCCATTTTAAATATTCTTTCATCAATAGAAAGCTACATTATAAGGGAGTAGCATAGGCTATTTGTGTATCGATACGGCTGCAATGTAGTACACCTACATTGCAGCCTTGTGACGCTGGGGCGCGTTGCTAGTCTATTTAAATAACAATCAATGTAAGTAAGTTTGTCTTTTATTCATAACTAAATTATCCATCCGATTATGATGAAACTTTTCTAAATACACCTACGAAGGTTTCTGTTGCTGGCATACACTTTTTAACTTTACGTGGCGTTGCAAATACATTTACATAATATCTTTTTTTGGGATTTTAACGTCTTAAATTTTTTATTATCATATTTTTTACGTAGGGAAGTCAATAATACTCGCCAAATTATACACTTTTAGTAAAATTGTTGAAATGTTTGTTTGTAAAAATATTTTTAGTTTTTAAGTAATTAAAATTTTACTAACGAATAACACATTTTATATGTTTTTATCCGACTTTTAATAAATAGAAGAAACAAATCTCAGTTATATAGCTCGACATCGAGTTTTTCTTTGAGCAATAGTTAATGAATTACCTAATATAGTAAGGCTATTACTGGATTACTGGTTTAACACCAACTGTGCGCAAATTTATAACCGTGCTAATTATTTAGGTCGCTTTGTGTCCGAGTTCTGTTTCTAACATTGGTTTGTTTAGCATTTATTCATTTACAGGATTAAATAGCAATACTATTTAGAGGATTACTGCTGTATTCAGATGGCTATATTTAACCGTGAAATAAAATAATTTAAGCTATTGAAATTAATTATTTTAATATAAATACTGTTATATTTAATATAAAAGCGAGAGTGTTGTGGAGTAAAAGAGGATGTAGTGACGAGAATTGAGAAGGGTATGTTGAGATGGTCTGGGCATGTAGAAAGGATGGATGAAAGTAGGGAAACGAAAAAGATTTATGAAACTGGTGTGAGTGGTAGAGTCGGGAGTGGTCGACCAAGGCGAATGTACCTCGATCAGATCGGGGACGTTCTTCAAAAGGGCCAGGTCGAAAATACTTGAAACCGACGAGTGTGTATGAAAGCAATGATGAAAGTGGAAGAAGCGAATGTGATATGCAAGGATGGGAATGGGAAAGAGGCGTGATATACAGGGTGTATTTGAAACGCTTCCGTTAACTTCGTGGTTATTTATATCACCTTTGAACTAACTGATTGCCGCTAATCATTTATTTTTAAACGGCTTTTTAAAAAAATGTTAAAATTTTCCACGCGCAATGTATTCACTACCGTAACTAAGCATATATAGATGTAGAATGTAGATATAGATATAGCATGGCGACAAGCGGTCGGACACCGACCGGCAAGGCAAAGGTGCGATAACGCGCCCTTGCCGAGGCCTTCTCAGACCTACCTTATGCAATGAGATTAAAAAAGAAAAACATCTACCGTTCGCTCCGATGGGTCGTGAGTTCGAATCCCACCGGGACGACATTTTTAAAATTTGCTGTAAACATGTCAGACGGGAGTCTGGTAATTTCGGGCATTGAACGGGTGAGAATATTGAAATTCCGATCGTTAACGAACCACCGTTCATAGTTGGAAAAACCGTGAAGTGCACATTGCGCTTTTCGGTTTCAGTGTATGGATTTCCGAATGCTCGAAGTAAAAAGTAGGTCGAAAGCGCATCATTGACTGATGTTGTGTGGCTGAGGTATCATCAACCATCAAGTGAACCTCATGCTCGTCTGTCGATATCTAACATAAAAAAAAACTTGTGTAGGACGATAAATTTCGATCGTAAAAAAACCAAGTCGCCTCGGTTAACAATGGAAATTCAACGTCTCACAACTCGGCAAAGGTTAAGAGTTACAAGAAAAAAATAATTAGACATAAAACGCTCGCTATAATAAAATGATAAAAATAGTGCATACCTACCTACTGAACGAAAATGAGAACTTGAAAACATTTTAAAATATCTTGATTTTAATGAATACTTTCGAAATAATCGATATAAACTTATACAAAATAATCAATAGTAACAAATACAAAAAACAATTCAAACAAGCTTTTATTTAGGAAAAGTTTATCTTCTTCTTTTTAGCGCATTTAAATAAAATCTTGTTATTAAAAAAGTATCTTTCTTTTAAATTCATTTTAAATTTTTAGTTTATTTATTCGTATTCTCAGCAAGTCCTTTCATTTGATACCCATATTATAGGAAAGCATAAAAAAAATCCGGCCATCTTTTGATGTCCACCATATTGTATTTAGAGTGATGTAACTTTATTTTTCGAATTTTTCTCAGCAAGCCCTTTAATTTGATACCCATATTGTAGGAGTGCATTAAAAATAACTGGTCTGCCATCTTGGGATTTAGAATGATGTCACACTATTCATAGTCATTCAAACTAAACGTGTATACAAAATTTCAGCTCAATCGATTGAAAATATCTGCTTCAAAATTGAGTTGCAAGATTCCCCTCAACAAACAAATTAGTTCCATACATTACATAGCAAGTTAAATAAAGAAGCTACACTAATGAACACTTTAAAAACGGCTTGGATTTTTCACATTAAAAGTAACAAAACAAAAATTTACAAAACCCAAGAACAGTTGTCTAAAATAAGAAAATACGTATTGCGTTTAGATTCAACTTAAAATTAATTTCAACAGAAGGATAAAATACTGACGGTGACTGACCTGACTAACTTCTTTCTATTCTGTAATAACATACAACTCGCGAGTAACTTCTTTTTTATTTCCTCGCCACTATCACATTCACGGTCAAATACTCATTCTTTTACATAACCCCACAGAAAAAAGTCCAGTCACAAAAAAAACTAAAATTTCACAACTAGATATTAAATTAAAAGTATTCACAAAACACTTCATTAAAGTAACTAAAGTATCGAAACAAGGATACGGAAGAATACGGCGAGAGTGCAGTGTCAACTGCAAGCGCCAACTACTATAAAATGTTCCCCATAGAACCAATTTCAAATACCCCTAAATATCTTAAAAACCCCTAAAGGTTTTGTTGTACACTCGATATGGGAGGTAATTTCAAATATGACTTAAATAAAATGCATTCAAGTAGCATAAAATAACTGCTGTATTTAATTGGGTGCATTTTAAACATTTACATACATTAATTGAACCGTTAACAATAAAATTCGAGGTTCGAGGCTTATAAACAGTATAAAATCGTGCGTTTTTTCTAAATAAATCGTGATTAAAGTACCTACCTCCTAAAAATCCCCCTAGACAAATGTTACCGCTAAAAACATCTATGGACATCTTGATTCTCCCTTGGGGGAAAACCTCCAAGTTGGCAACACTGCTAAGGCAACCGACCTTGATACATCACCTTTGTATTAAACCGACTTTGCACGTGCCAAATATTTTCAAACGAGGCGGTTTTTAGTCAAAGGATACCGCCTAGACACGAAGGAAGCCGCGAGCGGCGTTCACCGTACCACAGGGATGCGAAAGTATCTATCGATAGTTTTGGATATCGCTAAGTTATACTTTTGTTAAATACATTATCGAATTACATTAGTTACATAATAGGAACTGTATTGGTTGGTATCTATGTATCGAAATATGTTTTTAGTAATGAACAATAAAACATGTTTGCGCTCTCTTTAATAAAAACCACATTTACATATGAATTAAAGTTTAGTTTCATCATTCAATAAACAGTATTTAATATTTTTTGTTTTTAAAAATGTTTCTAAAATAAGTCTATTAAAAAAAAAGAACATTAATTAAAATGATAAATAAATATCCATACACACAAATTGTTGGTAAAGGCGAATTATTGTAAATCCTAATGAAACCTATCATACGGAAAAAACAATGTACTCAAACGTGGGCGGAGCCGGAGGCAAATGCTCGATAGTTTAATTTTACAAATCACAACACTATTATGGTCGGCGGCATTTTGTCCAGAAGTTATAGATATTCTATGTTATTGCCTATTGGTGTGCATGCGCTCCCGAGATGTGCACGCCTGACAAGATTCATAGTTTAATTATTATGAGGCAATCGCAGTGCCATACGCATTACGTAATAATACGGATGTGTTTTGTTATTTTTGAACTACGTAGTATCGTCTTTGTGCATTGTTTATGTGTATAACATATTTTGTAATATTATTTCGTGGTGATAGTTCAGTGTGGTGTCGTGGTGAAGTGATTTATGAGTAGAACGAACTTCAAAATAAGGTAGGTCTTTTAATTTGAACTGCTTGTTGGCTTTGATATCATGAAACTTCATTTCAACATGAAACTGTATTTTGAATATGAACCTACGATTGATACGGGAGATTTTGAAATTGTCATTTAGGTAGTTATTTGGTAGCTAATTAAACAGTTTATGTACATAGATACTTCTTTGTATTTTTCGTACGGATTAAATAATCAATAACAAACAGTAAGACTCAGATTAAACACAGTTTATTTAATCTTAGCAGTTAGATATCTAAATGAAAGTACATACGACAGATTGAGTCATTATTTTCAAGATATGCTGGGAATTAAGTAGTCAATTACGTTAGACATAAAGGCATGTTTTGTTATTATCAAAGGACCTGAAATAAATATTTTTGTTAGATAAGAATTATCTTTTCTAGGTATTTTTTAAAAATAACTTTTTGTCGATTATTTAAGTATACGAAAAAGTGTAGAAGACTAAAAATAAATCATAAAAAGAAGGAAAGGTTTGGTGGAACATGCGGTGGAACATCTAAGGGGTACCTGATATTTAGAATACCTAATACCTAGTAGGTACCTATTTACGTACATGCATAGCGTATGTACGTAAATAGGTATCTACCTTGTTGTATTCCTATTATTTTTAAATCAAGGATTCTCAAAATACATAACGGTTAGACGATTTAAAAGCAAGATTTATTAAATGATTATTTTGAGTTAGTAGGTACAATTTTGGAATTAGTTATTTACGTACTAACATGTGTTTAAGCACATTTTAATGGTGGTTTTTAAGCGGCATTGAATCTATGTCTATGTAATATCTTTGAGTTGGTATCTATGTAACCTCATCTTTAATCTTTAATAAATTATAAAGAGGAAAGATTTGTATTTTTGTATGTTATGAATAAACTCAAAAACTAATGGACCGATTTTAAAACTTCTTTCACTAATAGAAAGCTACATTATCAGCGAGTTACATAGGCTATCATATTTTTTGTGTATAGTACATCTACACTGCACCCGTGTGAAGCCGGGGTGCGTTGCTAGTCTTTGATAAATAGTCAACAAGATTTAAAGAGTTCTTTATAAAAGTCTTGTTTACTGTCAGGAGATGATTCATAATCATTAAGTGTGGTTGTAGATTTTCTTAGGGAGTTCGTGTACCTTTCTTAGATATTTAGATGAAAAAAATCTTTGACAACTTAGGTTAGGACGAGTACCCCGTATACTAAGCTTTTTTTATGTCAGATATCGACAGACGAGTATGAGGTTCACTTGATGATAGGTCCTACCTATCCTACCGATACCTCGGCTACAGAATATCAGTTCTAATGCGCTGTCGACCTAATCATTTTTTCTTAGAGAATTGGGAATGCCATAGACTGAAACCGAAACACGCAATATGCACTTCACGGTTTTTCCATCTTTGAATGGTGGTTCGTTAGCCGATCGGAATTTCGATATTCGTCCCAACCGTTCAATGCCCAAAGTTATCAGACGTAGGGAAGACATGCTTACGGAAAATTATAAACATGTCTTTCCGTTGGGATTCGAACACACGACCCATCGATACACACGGCAGTTGTTCTACCGAATGCGCCAACGAGTCCGTCAGAAAGTTCATGCGATGCGCGTTAGGTACCGACGCGCGAGTCGATTGTTCATGGTTCAACGATCGCAGAGCGCGAGCGGGCGGGCCGGGCGGAGCGGGCGGTGGGAGGAGCGAGATGACGGAGTAAATAGATTGCGAGATGGAATAAAAAAAATAAAAAAATAGAATTTTGCTGAAATTTATAATGAAACTGGTTGTATTGACATATCTGAGTTCCAAAATTGAAAATCAGGGTTTTTTAAATTGGTGAAATGAACACTTTATTTTTTAAAAAGAAGCACTTTTCCGAAACGGGTATAGGTAGTATAATCATATCCCGAAGTTATCGGAAGTCCTATCCTTCCACCCGGTATATGTATATCTAGAAGAAATAGCTTTAAGTAGGTAATACAATCTTATATAGAACAACATACATAGAAGTATTTCTATAACAATATTTTTTTTTTTAGTAAAAATCCGAAACAATATAAAATTGAAAAAAGAAAGAAAATTAGCATACGGCCATCTTGAAAAATGGACGCCGATTGTAACCAAAGCGGGGCCCCCAAGGGCAATGGGGCCCAGGGCGGACCGCCCCCACCGCCTTACCCTTTGTCCGCCACTTTTTTATATTCTTACTGTTCGATATTTAAATACACAATGTACACAATTTATTTAAATATCGAACAGTTTTCATTATTTGAATAAATTATGTTAATTTATCTCTAAATGCTGGTATCTCGCATACAAAAAATAAATTAGCCTTCCAAGGCTCACACAACCTGAAGTTATAATATACTTAAGAATATAGAGAGCACTGCCAGCCTAGCATGACAATCACGACAAAATTTTGTCTACCGTTTTCTCGTGTTTTAATCGACTATCGCTTTATTTCTTTCGGGTCTAACATGACAATTACACTTAAAACTCGACTTTTAATATCAAAAATAGATATATTTGTCGATCGAGATATCTTTTCTATCAAAATTGTCGATGTCGAGATATAATATATCGAGATATCTTACATCTTAGTTTGTCTTCTCTCGTCCGCGACATATTTCGTGGCGGTCATGCTAGCCCGGCTGTTTTAAATAATCAACGTCGGTTCAAATCTTTTAAAAAATTTATTAGTAATTAGTAAACAGAACCAGGGGTAATGTTAGTATTGAGAACTAAAGTTCTAGCGCAAATTTTGTTTACTGGGTGTATACTGTATACTGCGTATGTGATGTATGTTGGTTATTGTATTGTGTGGAGAGAATAAAAGTTGTAGCGGATAACAGATAGCGTTTCCATTTAAACTGCTATGAAAATGTTCTCCATTTGTACTAGGAGAATATGATTAAAAAGAAATAGGAATAATTCATTTGTGAAATAAATTGGTAGTATGTAGATATTTACGTGAATTGTATGATCAATATGTGTTTTATTTTGCCATTATGAGGCGTACAGATGTCGCAAATTGTAATTATATTACGCTGTTATTACTAGAACTTCACAGAACTATGTACAACCATTTAATTTGTTTTTTTTTTTCAATTTAGGTAGATAAAAATTAAAAATAACTGCAGTTATTTCTGTACATCATACAGACGTGTATTAAACTTACAACTATGAATTATATTAAGACTAGCAATTGCCCCCGCAACCCCCCTTGTGGGTTGAATTTCGTAAAATCCGTTCTTAGCTGACCTCTACTCGGTGAAAGGAATATTCCTACCATATTTCAAGTCGCTACGCCTTATGGTTCCAGAGATATCGTGATGAGTGACTATATAGGTGGAAATCTCTTTTATTATATTAAGATTACTTTTTGCAACTTGACTTTTTTAAGGTACTCTTGACTGATGAGAAATAAGGAATGAAGAAGAAACAAGAAGAAAGAAAAAATCAAAATAATATCGTCTGCAATTTTAGATGGAAGAAAATAACAATGATGGATGGCTTTAACAACAAAATACAGCTGACCAGTATCAATATAAGTACATACATTATTGTAATTACTTTATGTTATATATTTTTTCAAAACGAAACCTTTAAGTGTATATTTAAAAAAAATCTTATCCAGTAATTGTTTTTGGCTGCTAATTTAACCTTTCCATTTCTAAGTATTATTATTACTGTTTTTATTTGTAGATAAACAACAAGTGGACAAGCTGAAAATCAGCGTAACAGTCTTCTGACAGTCAGCTTATGCTGAGATCGAGGAATAATTTAAAATTTAAATTCTATTTGTCTTGAGTGGCAATAAATGTTTTTTTAACATTACTTTTCCTTTTAATGAATTTTAAAGCGTCAATTTTCCCACGTTTATATAATAGAAACGATATTAAAGCTATGAATATTATAGCAATATGTAGATGACGTGCTTAAAATAAAGACCTCAAGAGAATGAGGTCAATGTTAGATCTGCGATTATTTTAAACCATATTGTGACCTACTCGTACGTCTAGCGATATTTATATGAATTTATACTCGTCATAAAGCTGATGACGGAACTAGCGACAGTTTAGCGACACAGTAGCGGGGTCACTTGGTACAGAGGTCAGAGCTAGACGTTTTATAGCTTTTTGAAGGTAGGTTTATATCCTTTTGAAGAACAGAGGTAGGTCGTGTTTATATTAGCGGATCTAAAGTATGAGGATATAGTCAATAAATCATATTTTAATTCAAAAGAGAGCCTATGGAATGATTGAATATAGTCAATATAGGCTCGTTGGTGCGTTTGGTAGAACACCTGCCGTGAGCATCTATGGGTCGTGGATTCGAAATCCCACCGGGACGATATATTTATCATTTTCTATAAGCATGTCTTCCCTCATCTGATTACTTCTGGCATTAAACGGTTGGGAGGATTTTCTAAATTCCGGCCGAGTAACGAACCAGCGTTCATAGATGGAAAAACCTTGAATTGCACATTGCGCGTTTCGGTTTCAGTCTATGGATTTCCGAATGGTTCAAGTAAAAAGTTGGTCAACAGCGCATCATTGACTGATGTTCTGTGGCTGAGGATCACCTACATCAAGTGAACCTCATGCTCGTTTGTCGAAATATTACATAAAAAATCACATACCCTCAATAGCCTTTTTTAACCCTATTAAGGGGCAATTTTCCAGAATCCATTACTCAAATGATTGCGTTATACGGTATTATTACATTTTCGAGAATTAATCCCAAGAGTAGCTCATTCTCATCTTTATATATATAATTCTTCTGTGAGTGTGTATGTCACTGAACTTCTCTCAAACGACTGGACCGATTATGATGAAATTTTTTGTGTGTGTTCAAGGGGATCTGGGAATGGTTTAGATTCACAATTTTGTCAGCTGGACAATGTTTTTTTAATTAATTTTTAATTATTATATAATTTCGAAGCCAAAATTGTGGCAGAACAACGTCTGCGGGGTCCACTAGTTTTATATATTATTTGACCAAGAAAATATTTCTTCCATTAAAGGTCAAAAAAGGTTACACTAAAAATACCACTGAATTATGGATAAATTCTACCAACAATTTGTCAGTGGCATATCTAATGTTTTGAATAATAAATCTATCAACAGAATAATTAAAAACGAATCTTGTAAAAGGATGAAGCCATAAAACGTATTTTATGTTTCATTAAACAACTAATTTGAAAGAGTTATCCTCCAAATATTTTGAGAATATTAAAACAATATGAAAACGGAAGGGCTCATAAAGTATGTTTAGATTTAAAACTTCTATTTAAAATTTCACTAAAGCTGTTTACACAGTAGCGATAGCAGCGAGAGTCATCGCGACTAAGTTTCGTTACCCAAATTGATATACATACATATATTATTACCAACTGTCAAAATTTCAAATTTCAACAGAGAAAAAACTAGGCAAGTGCGAGTCGGACTTGCCCATCGAGGCTTTCGTACAAACTTTTAGTTACGTAAATTTTTCTCAATAAAATTCTATAGGATTTTTTCCTTTACTTGTACTACATGACATTACTTCATGCTAAATTTCATGATTCTTAGATTCTATTTCTAAAATTTACTAACAGAAGGATTAGTCGGCTATTATTATTTTATTATTTTGTCGGCTGACATGAAGCGGTTTACGAAGGATATGTGGAATCGACTGATTCTCTCTTCGGGTGATCAGACGGCTGGCAGCTATTTCGAGCAGAGAATCAGTTTAGCTATTCAGCGAGGTAATGCTGCCAGTGTTCTAGGTACCAAATTGGAATTTTTGATGACATATTCTTTTTGTGAATATGTATTATATATAAAAATTTTAGGATCAATGATAAGTTTTTAATTTGATATTGTTATGTATAAGTTAGTTTTAGTTTTCTTTTTATTTTATTTTTTTAATATTTTTGTGTACTTAGCTTAGTACTTAGTTATTGTTTTGTGTGTGTCAAATAAATTAATATTCCTACAGAAGGATTTACTTTTCTGATTGGACATTGTCAATTGGGCAAATTCTTAGAAGATTAGAAACGCATCGTCTGTTCGTAGCCTTAATTTGTTAAGTATATAATAAGAATCTGTTTTATCGCTTTGTTTATACTACTGTAAGATTCAACACGGAAATTCTATCAAGACATGATAATTATAAAGATGTTTCGGATGTTTCAGTCAAAGAAGAAAGTTTAAATGTGTTTTTTTATGTTAGATATTGACAGACGAGCATGAGGTTCACTTGATGGTAGGTGATACCTCAGCGACAATACATCAGTCAATGATGCGCTGTCGAGCTACTTTTTTACTTCGAGCATTCGGAAATCCATAGATTGAGACCGAAATGCGTAATGTGAGGTTCACGGTTTTTCATCTATGAAATAAAATACTTTATACCGCCCTTGATTTGTGAACTGGCAGTAAATGTAAAATTAGAAGCATTTAATATGTATTTTTTATTGACGTTCATAAGTGTACATTGTGGTAGTATAAACCTAAATGAATAAATGATTTTTGAATTTGAATTTGAATTAAAATGTGATTTATTTTTTTATATTATTTATCACGAGGAAGACTGAAAGGTGACAGCTTATTTATTCTTTTTTTAAAAATGTGATACTCGCGTTAATAAAAGACAATATTTTACATAATTTGTCTAAATAGTTAAACATTATTATTTTCACAGAACTTCTAAGCTTCTTACTGTAGTTAGACCATTTTACAAAAGCGATTTTGTTTTTAGGACGCCCATTGACATAATGCCTACGCCCATTAAATGTGATTAAAACTGCGAACATAGTTTATTCTTCTGCATCTAATTAATGGCAACCTCCAAAAAGACGGATTCTGCCAGTGTCAAGTATTTTTGGGCGACTATAATATCAGGGTATTACATACTATTGAAACTTGACGTACGAACCACGTTCGAATGTTTATTTATTTGACAATTATCAATTATTCCTTATACCACACAAAAATACAATATAATTTAACATTACGAACGAAATACAAACAATAAAATATACACTACACAATCTATTATACATATACATATTATGTTAAGAGTTTTGATTGATTCTTGACGACCCGGCTGCGAACACGCCCTCGAATACCACAAAACACGCGTTCACAACCGCAACGTCTAACTACCAATCCCATAGTTTATTCGGTCGCCGGTTTAAAATAAAATAGATATCATAAAATGACGTTTCTCTGTTAAACTCTCGTCGCCTGAGTGCTTGTTTAGTCTATCTAACATTGGTAACATTTAACAGAAGAAGTGTTTTTTTTATCTATTTGAAAAAAAAGCTCTAATTTCAATATTTGAAAGTCTTTATTTGTACATTAGTTACGTATGTATTGATTGTTATAATTTTGACCTACAGATGATTGTTAATTAACCATATTTTACAGTTTTTATGTGGAGATAGACCAAACATGCACCAATGTGGCCAGTCTATCGGTCTTCTACAGGTTGCATTCTGGCGAATGTGCATCCGAGCTGCACCAACTAATTCCACCATCTCCGTTTCATCACCGGACATCCAGACGCACGGCGGGGTTCCACCCGTACCTAGTGGAGACAACACATGTTCGCACAGGGCGCTTCGTTTCCTCTTTTTTATTGCGAACCGCTAGGGACTGGAACTCTCTCCCTGCGTCTGTCTTTCCTGAGTAGTACAACAAGGCTCTTTTTAAGTCTCGAATTAATAGGCATCTCCTAGGTAAGCGTGTCTTAACATCATAGCCCGCATCAGCACATTCCATCAGGTGAGATGGTGGACAAACGCTTACCTATTCTTGAATTAAAAAAAATATAATTGTGAATATGGAGTTAGAATATTACCTAATCTTAATAATACTGCATTCAAAGGTCATTTTTGATAAATTTGGTCGATAGACCAAACAAGCACTCAGATGTCGATCTGACATTACACATACATAATCAATAGAATCTAACAATAGTCTAGCTCACAGATAACTAAAAAAAACTAGGCCCATTAATAAGGTTATTGACACTTGGCAGCGCAAGAGTATATTTTTCGATTGAGTTCGATATAAATATCTGTTTCTTGTCGGAGCAAAGGCCCCGTTCTATTACAACTCTGTTTTATTCTAATATCTTTTTAGACATTTTACAGAATTTCCGTTCTATTTCTTCACCTTATTTATGCAAATAATTACTTTACATTTACGGTCTTATTTATAAGTAGTAATAAGCTAGTTAAAATATGTTTCGTCTCGCTCTATCAAATATAAAAACCCTACAGAACGAAAGAAACAAAACATTTTTTAACTATATGTATATCAAGCTTAAATGTTTATGAATAAGATCATTAGAAAATACAAAGAGAGCTCTGAAAACTCTACGTAGAGACATACTTTCACAGTGTTTAATTGAAATGAAATACATTATATAAATATAAGTACAAGAATAATAATTATAACACAAAATTACACAAAAACTGATTTAAAATAGCAATTTCAACAGGTACATACTTACGCAGAATAAATATTTTGGAAGATAGCTGAGAAAATATAAGGAAATGTAATTTAAAAAGACGTAAAGTTGCTTGTTAAAAAGTCATATTATTTAAATAAAATACTTTATAACAGATTAAATCGCGATTTATTATTTATATTATTTGTGCCGACGTTTCGGATGCTTTTCAACAAACTTATTGTCTAAATAAATAAAAATATATCTGGTTTAGCCTATAAAAAAATTAACGTATTTTCCGAACTTGAGCACTTAGTGAAATTACATTAATAAATTTTAAAGGTAAAAGCGTTGTAGTCATAAAATAGATATTTAAATTCAATTTACCTACTTAACCTCAAAATAGCTTCAAATTACGGCAATATGTCATCATTATCCATAATTATCGGAGAGGTATAATTAAGGCTTGGTTATTAAAAATGATAAACGCCATTTTAGCGCCTCGAGCCATCATTATGAGATGTACGAGGAAATTACTCTTGTATCGGCATTTACATCTTTATATGGCGCCATTTACACGTAACGATAAAGATTACAATTTAATGAGTATACGATTTTTAGTAGTAAAAAATACTTATTTATACTACTGCTTATTATCTTTATGGAATACTGGCAACGCGCCCCGGTTTCACACGGGTGCAATGTAGATGTACTATACACCAAAAATAGCCTATGATACTCGCTGATAATGTAGCTTTCTAGTGGTGAAAAAAAATAATATTATAATCCATTCAGTAGTTTTTGAGTTTATTTATAACATACAAAAATACAAATCTTTCCTCTTTGTAATAAGATAGTATATAAATATATTTTATGACGATATAATAATAACCCGTTTTATAAATCCAGTTATTTGGTAAAATATACAAAGTTTAGTATTTATAATTAAATAGCCGACAACGCATTAGAGACATTTAAGTCGTGGTTATCCATGGGCGGTGGTGATATCTTACCTCTTATGAGATAACTCGATTGTCTGCTCTGTGATAAAAAAATAGAGTTTAGAAAAAATAATTAAGTTTTTTTGGGTTCCGCGAACAAAATATGTTAACATAATAAAACATTAGAACACCAATAAAATCATATTAAAATTAGTACTTCAATTCAATATTCTTTTAAGTGTAGAACTGTAGTGATTTTGATACAGTTATCATTATAATTTATCAAATAAAAAAAAAGTACATAAAATTAGTATTGTTTTAAATTAATAGAGAATTTTGACTCTCTTTGTTTATTTGAGAATTGATCTTGCAATGCTTCAAAATGCTAAAACAAACATTGTCAAATGTCTACTACGCACTTTTACTCGTACTTATAAAAAAATTGTCGTGACCTTGCCACACAAGTATATTTCCTTTATTTTTATAAACACATATATGCTGTGTAGGTTTATAATTAATATAAAGATAAATGTTGTCTAAAACTATATTTTTGAAACGACCACTACCGCCAAACAATGATCATATCCAAATCGTATCATATAAATGGCCCAAATTATAATCGTACGCTCATTACCGACGATCGGCGCGGGACGGGAATTTTAACGCAATGCGATATCGATTAATATGAACATCGAGCTGTCGGGAATCGAATCGATGTACTGCCGGCATATCATGACAACCGCGACAAAATTTTGGTGACCACGGAGAAAACGTGTTTTAATCGATTATCTCTTTATTTTTTCCGAGTTACAATTACACTTAAAACTCGACTTTTAATATCAAAAATAGATATATTTGTCGATCGAGATATCTTTTCTATCAAATTTGTCGATGTCGAGATATAATATATCGAGATATCTTAGATCCCAGTTTGTCTTCTCTCGTCCGCGACATATCTCGTGGCGGTCATGCTAGGCCGGCTGGACACTTATAACTGTTGATAAGTATTAAAAAATATCGTAGAAGATGGTGTAATTCCGACTGTAGTTGTTTAATAACAGTGGAATGTAACGACCAATAGGCCGAGGGTGAGCAATTGAGTTTATTGTTTTACAATTGAGCAAATAAATTATCTCATAAACTACATTGGATTGCTTGTGCTGGGATCGAACACGCGACCCCCAGCGGCTAGACCATAAACTTGAACGCGATAAATTTAACATGTAACTTTCTAAATCCGAATATTTATATCATACTGTTGTTATTTGTATGTACCTACATATTTTATTTGGAGATTATTTAAATATAGAATTCAAAGAATATATATTTTGTGTATATATTTTATGTATAGTACTTCTGTATGCGAGAGGAAGGCTGGTAAGTAATGGAATAGACACGAGAATTGAGACTCTTGGATAATGGCCTTTAATTAAAAAGGTACCTTTCATTATTTCTAAATTGTTACTACTTTTGTCTTTTCCTACCATATTAATACCAAATGTACTTCAAATGTGTATCGATTCATTTAAATCTGAATCTTTATTTCTATACTAATCTATAAATAATTAATATAATAAGTACGAAAGTGCTGGAGATACTTAAATAGGCAATTAAAAAGTTTCCTTATATCCCGGGAAAATATTCCATTCTTTTTATACCGGGATATCCATTATCTATGGAGAAAAACTTATGTTGTTACAGGTATAAAACATGACATACTTATATGATACTTTTTATGCCCAAATAATATTTCAAATGTACAACCTGAACAAAGCCGTGAACAAAAGCTGACTTGAGCGTTTTAGAAACCTGCTTTTATATAATTTAATATATCCCTAAAATATCTAGGATCGTGAAAATAAAACTACAGTTAAAATCTAAGAATTTTATTTTGGGGTCCCTGAGAGATTTGTTTCCCCAAAGTTAGACGGAATTAATGAAACCGTATGATATAAACTAGTGTTAGCTCTAAGAACAATCATTCCATCAGGACTCGTCACGTTGTTGACGGCACGTGGTCTCTTCTGGTCTAAATGGGCTTCGAGAACGTGACAGATACGACACGTGCGTGACAGCAGACTACGGTTTTCACGTTTCGTTACTTATGTAAGAAATCGCGTGATAAGTGGTCTATGCTTGAATTGGTTATAGTCCAAGAGCCAGATTTCTACCCGAATCGGACTTAAGGACAAATTACATACGATGGCGAATGTAGTGGTGATAGGGTTGCCGGACATGATAAACTATATCTTGATCGAAGGGTTGATAAAAAGGCCACTGTCGGACTTTAAAGAGGGTGTACAGAGTTGAAATACTAAAACGTATTTATAATGCACTAGTGGACCCCGCAGACGTTGTTCTGCCACAATTTTGGCTTCGAACTTTTATAATTATTCTTAAAGAAAAAAGATTCTGTTGAAATTTTTCCAGAATTTTCTTTACTATAAACCTCAAGGAGCCCGAGACCTTTCCAACGAATGCAAAACCGTGGAAATCGGTTCCTGCGTTCTGGAGTTATAGCGTCAGGAAGGAAAACCTTATTTTCCTTATTATTATTATTATTATATTTATTACTTATTTTTATTATACTCGTAATGCATAACATACACAAACGTCTTCTTTTCTTAAACGTTGGTTAAATTTGCAATTTGGACGCTGTTAAGCAATACAGTGTCAACCCACAAAATGATATAAATGTACATCTTTATACCAATTGTTTCCTTATGAGCTGGAGTACATATTTCAAGAGTCAAAATCGTCTTAATAGCAAAAATATTAAAAAAACTAGTGGGCACGAAACTCTAACATGCTTAGAATATTTAACTTTGCATGCATAACAGTGCATTATTGCACTAAATTCTATTACTTTCATTGCTACCAAGAAAAACGATATTGTATTTAATATAATAATTAAAAAAAAGAAACTATTATTTCTGTTAATTTTAAAAATAAATTTAATAAAACCTTATTAAAACTTCAAACTCAATTTTCTCAAAATGGCAACCATGTGGGTTGACACTGTATTGCTTAACAACGTCCATTGGTCCTTATTAGACGGAAATATGATAACAATGTTACCTGTTCTCTTGATTGTCACATAATAGCCAGCTTTTATATTGCAACCTTATGCAATACATCCTTAGTAAGGAAGGCTGCTTGTTTAATGGAATTTGCTATTAAAGGCTTATTTGTATTATTATTTATTGAAAATTATTATAGTACTATGCTAAACGGTTTAAAAAAATTATATAGAGCGCGTGCACTACTCAAAGCCTATACTGATGTTCTACGCGTTGAGATCTTTTTGTGTAGTTGTTTGGACTCTAAGGACTCGTATTATATATTTACAGTTTAAACAAACATTTAACGTTCTCGGATAATTATTCTAAATATTTGATGTGATAAAATAGGTCGACGGCACATCATTGATTCACTTTATAGCTTTAGTTATAAAACTCTGGGCTATTTATTATAAAGTTTCCTCTCTTTTAACAATGTATTTATTTACTATTCGGCATTCATAAAATAAGGTTAGTTTCTTCGTAAAATCTGAAACAGAGTATACAATTCTGATCGATGCGAACTAAATCTAAAAAATAGATAAATTTAATATTGTCTTTTATTAACGCGAGTATCACACATTTAAATAAAATACTGTATACCGGATTAAAACGCGATTTATTGTTTAAATTATTTATCCCGACGTTTCGCAGTCTCCCGCGACCACGGTTGCTGAAAAGCATCCGAAACGTCGGGATAAATAATTTAAACAATAAATCGCGTTTTAATCCGGTATACAGTATTTTATTTAAATAGATAAATTTTTCAAAAAAAAAATGTCAGATAGGTACGTCTAATTTCCGTACGACGGCAGTGGAGTATCAACTATCAAGTTATTGATAGTTGATTATTCAGCTATTAGCAAATTTTAAAACAGATGCATTGGCTTTCAACATAATACATTGCTCGGAGCTATAGCGATTTAGAGCAAGCCATCATATGAAAGCAGCAATGCAGCAAAAAACTCTAATATCTCATTGAAGCCGGTATGCCTTAATGAGAGGTTTACAGACCGCACGCGTTAGTGATTAGCGGTCGACATATATTTTTTCTACGATCTGTCTTTGTAGGGAAACAGAAATCGACAAGCAATGTATGTATATATTAAATGAAGAGGTCTTTATCTGGGGGCACGGTAGTGCCCCCGCCAAGTCGAGCAAAAAGCGGCACGGCCGTACTATCCTTTTCTCGAAGTAGTTCGGGCCATTTTCGACCCCCTATAACTTCGTTGTGGATTAAACTAGAATCCTGAATTTTCAGTCACTAAGCAGGCATTGTATAAACTCAGTATATTTCAAATATCATTATGTTTGAACCAGTAGTTTAAGAATTATAACTAGTCAAAGTTTGATAATTTGTCACTCACTCACTCACTCACTGACTGACCGATCATCAAAACTCTAAGGCACTTCTAGCAGACATAGAAACTTGAAATTTAGAATACAATTAGTGTTTAGTCTATAAATCAAGGAAAAACTACAATATTTTGAAATTTCGGTCCAGTTTTCTAGATATACAATTTTTTTTTGTATTTCTGTATGTAATGAATAACTTAAAAACTACTGGACCGATTTAAAAAAATATTTTACCGTTAGAAAGCTACATTATCACTGAGTAACATAGGGTATTTATTACTAGAAAAAAATAGAGATCCTTAGAAATCCCTACTAAAAACAACCCAAGGTGTAAAAAAATTAGCCATAAAATGTCTTTCATCGCATGTGCTGCGGAAAGTATTGATGATAGAACAAAAAAACGTTCTACAATATTATAGAACATATCAAAATCTACAAAAAACTTCACGAGACCATATATCCAACTATTGTAGTTATGTCACTATAACTACTTTTTTACATTAAAAAGTTGATAAAAATGCCGATCAAAATCAGACTGTTATCCATACCTTTGTATTAATTCTTATCCAAATAAACTAAGAAAAGGACTATCTACAAAAAGAAATGAGATGCCATCAAAAACATAAATTGTAAAAAAAGCCAAGTCTTGCAACTCAGTTCTTCTATCTTAAAAAGTTGTGAGATCTATATACCTAATACCAAGTCGGTCAATTTATTCAGTCTCTACTGAAGGATCCTTCTGTCTTAAGTAATTACATAATAAGCTAACCTAACAATATTTTATAGTGATCATATCAATGCCAATATTAAAAATCTTTGATGTTTAAAATAAATAGATTGACTTGGCAATCGCACTAAACAATCTAATTTAATATAATATGTATTACTTGTGGGATACATTATGATTTTAATAAAATAAAAAAAGATACATTGTGATTTCATGCGATAGCCGAGCCAATCTATTATTATACAAATTATTATACAAAGCGACTTGGAAACATAATCATATCTGATGTTTTTCTACGAATATGTCGAAGTTAAGTTTATTGCAAATTGTATTTCAAATGTGTTAACGGCAAATAACGAATATCTATATCTATGAAAAAGGAAATGTTTCATAGAACTGTTGACTTTAGTATTGGTGCTATGGGAATACGTATATTGGATCAATTGATCTTATTCTTTAACAAGTTGTGACAAGGCGTGGCGTCGTAATTGGATTGTATATGTGACAATCACCTCTGTATTGTGATCTAGAGGAATTTTCCGAGCAAAAAAAACAAATAATAAGTTAACAATTTGAAAATATGCAATTATAGTAAAATTACATGTTAAATTTTAATTAACATTACATATATTAATACGTATATTTTTATAATACACTAGAATCCTCTTGAAATCGAACCTCGGTAAGTCGAAAACTTCCAGAACTCGAAAAAATGTTTTATTCACTTCTCTTCAAGCTCCAAAATCTCCATTACTCAAAATCTCAACCCTCTATAGGTCATAATAATCAGTGAGCACAAGCCACTTCAGTACATATTTTCCCTTTATAACTCGAAAAAATATATTGGTCCTCTGAATCTCGAACATAGCAATGTTTGATTTTACCAACTTTAAGAATTTGCCGACAATGTACAAGTACCTAAGTCATTGTTTCTTATGAAATGATAAAGGATTTTATGGCTGACATTAACACGTGCTTATTTACATATTAGACCCTATAAGTCGAATGTTTCCATACACAATCCATCTAAGAAAACTCTATAACTCGATTTTTTGGGCGGCCCTTGAAGACTTACAGAGGTTCTACTGTATTTCGATTTTTTTAACAACCATAATATTCATTTAAGCGTCGCGGTCGTAGTGAAGTCTATAAATAGTTAAATAACACATCCAAGCGTGACATTGCAATTTCTAAGTACAATTATATCGTGTTTCAATAACTCGACACCGAAAGGAATTTCACACGACATCCAATATTGAGGAGTAATGTGAACCTGCTCTTATAGACCAGTGCCGAAGCCTTTAAAAATGGTAAAAAGTGAAAAAAAATTACAGTAGGATGAAACCCATTAGAAAAGGTGGGGAATATGATCAAAATGAAAGGAAAAATAAATTACGGTCGATCCGAGTTCGGGAAGTGGAAGTGGGGGGGGGTTTAAGGGTAAAAAACGGTTTATCTCGTTTTCCGGCAAAACTACAAGTCCTATGGAAAAAAGTCAAATGGCAAAGTTGTAGATAATAAAAAGATCTACAACTTTTGTATTTACACTTTTTTCACATAACCTCAAAATTTAGGTGAAAAATTCAAAAAACCAAGTTTTTGGTTTTTTATTTATATCTTTTTCAAAAATTATTTTTTTTCTACGAAATTTGGTGAAAACTTACCTTATTATGTCCCAAATACACTGTAATTTATTTGATTTAAAATATTTATTTTTTCGCCTTATTTTAACTTAATATCAAAAAAGCACCCTAATTTTCAATCGAAAATTCTGCCGTCAAAATATCAGCTTTTTTCAAAAAGTCGGTGCGCTTTTTGTTCCTTGAAATCTCTACTTTCTGATGGTATAAAAAAATATATACTTTTTTAACAGCTGCTACGAAATAACAGGTATGTAGTAAGGCCCAGACCCTACTAGAACCTTCCCCACTTCTCTATGAAATACATTTTTATGGGCTAAAATTTTCCATAGGTCACTCTGGTATACAAGTTATCTTAAAAAAGCAATAAATAGACATCTATGCTTATAATTGAAAGAAGATTTTGCAACTTTCTCAAAATATTGTAGATGTCTTATTAAATATTAACTTATTTGGTTTTTGGTTTTTGCATTTTCTGAGAACATTTACAATAGTAATGTATATATTTTTTTACACCATCAGAAAGTAGAGATTTCAACGAACAGAAACCACACCAACTTTTTGAAAAAAGCTGATATTTTGACGGGTGAATTTTCGATTGAAAATTAGGGTGTTTTTTCGATATTAATTCAAAATAAGGAGAAAAAATAAATATTTTAAATCAAATAAATTACAGTGTATTTGGGACATAATAAGGTAAGTTTTCACCAAATTTCGTAGAAAAAAAATAATTTTTGAAAAAGATATAAATAAAAAACCAAAAACTTGGTTTTTTGAATTTTTCACCTAAATTTTGAGGTTATGTGAAAAAAGTGTAAATACAAAAGTTGTAGATCTTTTTATTATCTACAACTTTGCCATTTGACTTTTTTCCATAGGACTTGTAGTTTTGCCGGAAAACGAGATAAACCGTTTTTTACCCTTAAACCCCCCCCACTTCCACTTCCCGAACTCTGATCGACCGTAATTTATTTTTCCTTTCATTTTGATCATATTCCCCTCCTTTTCTAATGGGTTTCATCCTACTATAATTTTTTTTGGTTTCAAAAATTATCGACCCTGGTCTATTACTCTGCGGTCGACTTTGACATTCGCGGTTTGCACTTCCTGATTTTAAAATTACAAGTGCAAGTTTAATGAACTTGGATGACCTTTATAGAAAAATATAAAAGTCTGTATTGCTTTTTCACTTTTGTGTTTCTAATTCATTTTTCAGGGTTCCGTACTCAATTTCAAAAACGGAACCTTTATAGGTTCACTTCTTTGTCTGTCTGTCTGTCTGTCCATCTGTTTGTCAAGACACTTTGTCTTTCTGGAGATATCAATATCAAATACTCAAGTTTGCAGCAGTGAAACAATCAACGAATCGAATCGACGCGATCGAACGATACGGCCTTTTATGCACCGTGCACAAGGGAATCATACATATTTTGATTTCCTTGTCCCACGGTTTAGGATACCTACTTCCCGTTGACCTAGAATCATGAAATTTAGCATGAAGCAATGTCTTATAGCACAAGCAATGTTTTGACGGGCTCGTTGGCGTTCGGTAGAACACCTGCCGTGCGCATCGATGGATCGATGGTTCGAATCCCACCGGGACGACATGTTTATAATTTTCTGTAAGCATGTCTTTCCACGTCTGGTAACTTCGAGCATTGAACGGGTGGGAGGATTATCTAAATTCCGACCGGGTAACGAACCAACGTTTTTAGATGGAAAAACCGTGAAGTGCATATTGCGCGTTTTGGTTTCAGTCTATGGATTTCCGAATGCTGGAAGTAAAAATTAGGTCGACAGCGAATCATTGACTGATGTTCTGTGACTGAAGTATCACCTACCATCAAGTGAACCTCATGCACGTCTGTTGATATCTAACATAAAAAAGGTACTGAATTAACCGACTTGGTTTACATTCGATTTTATAACTTTTTACGGCAGTCTTCTACGTTGCGAGACTTGTGAATGTTTTTTTTTGATGAGATAGATTTGACAGCAGCCATGACAGAAGGAATAACATAGTAGTTGAGTAATTTCTGTCTAAACAATAGTTATGTCATGCATTTCAATGTCGCAATCGATACAAAACTATAAAATGTATATTTTTATTATGAAACAGTGTTTTTTATTCGTTTCAAACACCTGGGCTTTATGGCGCATGTTAAATTTAACGCTTCTACTTTTATGTGATTTTCATATTGAATTTGATGGAAGTAATATGTTATATAAGTTTAGTATAAATTCTATTGTTGCCAATTTCAATAGAAAATCCTCGTCTATGGTTCAGTGGTAAGCGTGTTGCTTTGAGCAACGGAGGTCCCGGGTTCGATACCCGGGGAAGCAATATTTTTTTTACATATAATGTGAATTTATCCATCCTTTCTACATGCGTAAGCCTACTCAGCATACCATTTTCAACTCTTGTCTATCACCTTTTACTCCACAAAGCTCGCATTATCCTAATATTATAAATGTGAATGTAAGTTAATTTGTTACGCTTTTACGCCAAAACTACTCAACCGATTATCACGAAACTTTATACACGTATTTTAAGAGGTATTAAAAAGGACATAAGATACTTTTTATTAAATAAAAAAATATGTTTTTTACGGACGGTAAAAAAAATAAAAGCTCAGTTAAAATAAAAACCCATGCGAACGAAGTCGCGGGCATCAGCTAGTATACAATAAATTACAAATTTTGCAAATAAATAATCTTAATTACAGACAAGTTTATAAATTCTCTAGTCTTTGCTTGATCTAAGTTTTTAACCGGGTTCAAATCCTGCGGAATGGAGAGTACTAACGCAATGTCTAAAGTTTACACAATTTAAGTTGTTAAATGTAGAAACTATCAATATTATGTCAGGTTTTATCTTATCGAGTGCGATGAAGTTGATAATGTTAACTTGACGGCCGGTGGTAGCCAACTTAGATTTACGTTAAAGTTATATACACACCAACAAATCCAATACTTTTTTTTTCAGAAAAGAAAGTAATTACCGTATGAAGAGCTAAATCATCAATTAATCACCAAATTTATCACATGTGTTTAATTTTTTATAATTACTATATAATGTTTGAGTAAGTATATTTATACATCTATAGTAATATTATAAAGAGGAAAGATTTGTTTGTTTGTCACGATTTAACTCAAAAACTACTCGACCGATTTTTTTTTGTATAGCAGACTATATTGCACCGTGCGAATCCGGGGCAGTAAGGTTATATTTTTATTTCCATTTTTTTGTTGAAGGTCTGTGTTAAATATATGCCTTCTTTTTTTTCTTCAATTATGGCTGAATATAATATATTAAAAAGGTATCTATATAATGAAACATCAATGTAAGTGTGTTTATCCTCTATGTACTCCTAAAGTATTGTTTTTTTTATGTTAGTTATCGACAGACGAGCATGAGGTTCACTTGATGGTAGGTGATACCCCAGTCACAAGACATCAGTCAATGATGAGCTGTCAAACGTGCCGAAACGTGCAATATGCACTTCACGGTTTTACCAACTATGAACGGTATGGAATTTCGATATTGTTCCGACCCGTTCAATGCCCGTTCTGAAGACATGCTTACAGAAAATTATAAACATGTCGTCCCGGTGGGAATCAAACCCACTACCCATTGATGCCCACGGCAGGTGTTCTACCGAACGCGCCAACGAGATCTGATTATAATGAATAGTTGGTGTGTTGATATGCATGCGCCCGCCAAGGCAACTTGGTCCAAGCAAAACACTTTTTTACTTTACATGGCAACACATGTATATTATACGTATTATGCTAATGTAAGCATAAACTTTTTCGTTGATAGTGTGATCTATGTTACACTCATAAATCTGAGATCGTGTGCAGAAGCGCTTATATTGGAAAGTGAAATGTAAATAAGATTGAATCATGAAGATAGGAGTTACTCGCCAACTTAGCCTTCCTTATTGCTGTGAAATATCTGTTTTCTAAGTAAATGTCCAATTACAACGTGATTTAAACACCTGTCTAGGGTTGTTCTTGTGAATATAACTCAATTTGAATAGTTAAACGGTGTAATAACTTATCTCGATGTGGAGTTTAAAATAGAAGATAACATTTTAATTGATTCCATCCGGCATTTCTTTGTAAGACGTATAATTTATGACTTACTATGAGATTCTCCACAGTTCATCCTAACCATAAATCTTGGAAATCTATAACTGAGAGATTTCTTAGCAATTTTCTGCCTCGTACACTTACTCTGTGGAATCAAGTGTTGTTTTTTTTAACTTAATAGTCAGTTGTTTGACCACTAACCCACCTGGTGGTAAGTGGTGTTGCGGTCAGGGTGGTAAATCACAACTAGATGCCTATTTACTCTTGTTTTGAAGAGGCCCAAGTTATATTGATCGGGGAATACAGACACAGGGAGGGAGTTCCAATCCTTAGCATGATAATCGGTTCGCATGATAAAGGAGGAGGCGAAACGACTTGTGCGGAGTGAAGGGATGTCGACTAGGTAAGGATGGAAGCCCGCCGTGCGCCTGGATGTCCAATGATGATTTCCGAACCAAAACAACTTAAGGGCTTTCAAAAAAGGAGCCTACTCATTTCTTAATAGCCGGGATTCCCCTGCAAGTCCTTCTAGAGATGCAGATCACATACCAACAGTTAAGCCCACCTCCTATTTCATAATCTGCATCAATTTTCACATTATACTCCTTATTTAAAGCTGCGATACTCTTGAGATATGGCATTATGTATTATAATAAGTGTGTTATCTCTCAAAACTAGATTCAAACTTTAATTACATCATATAAACTCACAGTAACTCTTCTTGGAAAAGGCTTTCCCGCGAGAAAATTTCTAAGCAACACATAATAACTTATAACATACGTAATATCTACATAATTAGGTGCCAACTTATAATTAGGTAGGTAATTATAAAGTTTTGCAATAGTCTTCTTAATAAGTCTGCTCCCATTTAGGCCGCTTCCGAATTTCATCAGGAAAGGCTTATTTCATCAATAAGCTTTATACATAATTCCAAATTATTCTAAATAATGCCCTCATTCTCACCAAATTTCGTTCAGCGATTTCATAGATGCAGTGGCGTGACGTTTATATATTACTTATATAATTATTAATTAGGTTAAGGGCTTTATCTTTTTATAGTCGCATTAATAGGGCAAGCCCGGCTTTTGGGCTTGTATGTCCCGCCACCAATAACTGGCACAGAGTTATTTATTGTAAATTCAACTACAAATCAATCTGTTTACTCACTAATCTGCCTTAATTCAATCAACTACAAGACTCGTAAACTAGTCCGGTTTCAGGTCAAATCTCAAACAAACAATAATTCATATCGATACGCATACGTGACTCGCAACGCATATATTACAGTATTTTTATCTTGACCCATATTTACTAATGACCAATTAGCTATTATCTGTTCCAGAAAATATAATAAGTTTGCAAATAATGGTTTGTAACGCCATCCATAGTCATCAAGATATAACATTTGCCCTCCTAGCATGACCATCGAGAAATATCTCGCGGAGGGGTGAAGATATACTAAAATAAAATATATCGCGATATATTTATCTCCACATCAACAACTTTGATAGACAAGATATCTCGATGGACAAATATCTCTACTTTTGATATTAGACGTCTAGTTTAAGTGTAAGTGTCATGATAGACCCGGAAGAGATAATCGATTAAAAATACGAGAAAACGGTCGACAACATTTTGTCGGCGCTTATTATTATTTAATATAAAACTTATAATACACACACATACAAAGGCTCATGGACCCAAAATATAGTTGATAAGTTTCAACTTAGTAGTCAAAGCAGAGAAAGAATTTGGTAGAATTCAATTTGGCGTGTTCATTAAATCAATAACTAGAAATTTTATTGATTATTAAGTCCATGGTAACTTTAATATATTATAGCGAAATGAATACGATTAGAAACTTCTCAATAGCCTTCAGCATTTTGAAATCCAATAAGCGTTTGCAAACATGTGATATTTTTGTATAATAATAAATCATACAATTGGCCTACAGCAATGAGTACGCTTAATGTTTTAGTCAAAGCATAATTAAAACTAAATTTCGATCTATATTATCGACTATCGAGGTAAGTATATAAAACTAAACTGAAAAATGTTGTGTTCAATACATCCATATAATATGGAAAAGTCGTAAATAAGATTGCTCGTGTCAGTTTTAGTCTATGGAAAATAAATAAAATCATTTTTTAATCAAAAAACAAAAACCGACTTCAAAACTACAAATACATATAAAATATATTAAACTAAAAAATAGAAAATAATATTTTAAATACTTCAAGAATCCTTAAAGGATAATCGACAACATTATTGGTACTTATATTATATATACTATATATTTAATATTTATTAACAGTTATTTTTGAAGTCGGTGCCTGCCAATCGATGCCGCTCCGTACCGTTGGAAAAGTGGTTGCAAAAGCAGCATTAAACTGTTCTTCTTGGCTGGCACATCTAAATCCATAACTTGCGGAGTTATCGCGTAACAAAAATACAAAAAAACCTCCTCCTTTTTCGAAGTAAGTTAAAAATTCAACATCGCATCACTGATTCATGTACTATGTCTGTCAACGATAGTAACTGTCAACTTCAAAGTGCACATTTATTAAAAAACAAAACACGACTTCATTAACACATTTATTCCACTAGCATTCAAGATGGCTTCCGTGTCAACAGATTTTGAGAATTACGTCACATATTTCATGGTCTTTGATCTTTCATCCCTAAAGGCTAAAGCACACATGACACTTTTAGCTAAGCAACCGATGTTTTTGCGAGTGCATCGGTACAGTAACATATTTTGGTAAATCTCTGAGTTAGATCGAGTTATCGGAATTGTGCATTTCAGTGTTGTATCGAGCGCCATGATCGTCGCAACTAGAGTTTATAAGTGTTTTTTTTTATTACAAAGCAGACAAACGAGCAGGTGGAACGGTTCGGTAGAACACCTGACGTGCACATCGATGGGTTGTGGGTTCGAGTTAGAAAAGTCCAGCCCGACATGCTTATATTTTTTTGTAAGCGTGGAGAAGAGATACGTCTGGTAACGGGCATTGATCGGGTGGGAGTAATATCGAAATTCCGACCGGGTAACGAACCACCGTTCATAGATAGAAAAACCGTGAAGTGCATATTGCGTGTTTCAGTTTCAGTCTATGGATTTCCGAATGCTCGAAGTAAAGAAAGTAGGTCGACAGCGCATCATTGACTGATGTACTGTCGCTGAGGTATCATCTACCATCAAGTGAACCTCATGCTCGTCTGTCGATATCTGACATAAGAAAAAAAACTGTTTGTAAGTAATCTCCACCATCTATGGACACCCGCGACTGTAATGTCTTAGAAACATTACCAGCGTTTTAGTGTGCGAATTTAAGCTTTCGGACGCGTGAAGCGTCCAATTAGTAACTTTATCGCAGGTCGTCGATGCTAAACGTATCGTGTGTATCTTTGCCCTAATAGTTAAAAAGTTGACATTCGATAGACATGTGGACATATTTATTTAGCGTCAGGCAACTGTCGACAGTTTTATCTCGAATGATAAGCGACTGATGGCATGTTATCTAGGACGAGCTTGTGTGTTAAATTCAAAACTTTTTCATTTCGACTCATAATCTTCTGTTTTTTTAAAGAAATAACCTATAGGATATATATGAATGGCTAGAATAATAGTTTGCTAAGCATTTCGCTTTATATCTATACGTATAATTAAACAGTGGAATCTACTCTGACATTGGTCATAATATGCATGATATATTATATAAACAAAAATCATTTTTAACATTGACTGTCTGTTTGTCTTCGAAATTACTGAACTGATTATCATGCAGTTCATTTTATGATTTTAGCTACTTAAAAGCTTTTTTTTTAATGAAAAGGGATGTCGGGAAGAAACATTTTCATCATTTAGAACTCGCGTTCACCAGCTATTTAATATTAATAAACGTAAATATTGTTTTAAAACAATAAACACAATAATAAGCACTAAGCCTATTATAATTCTCAGTATCACGAATTAAATTATTGTTGTAATCTAATTCTAACATGCTTATCATTAGAATGTAAAAATAATACTAATACCAACTATCAAGGATTTTTTGCTTTTTTTCCTTAAACATTGCTTAAAAAAATAATTATTTATACCCACCGCTGTTCTTTATTACCTATAGTCTATACTAATAAATACAATACCTTGAAAAAAAAATGTGAATTTTAAAAATGGAACAGTATTATCGAAAGAGTATCTACCGAATTTCTTGTCAGCTTTTCCGAATAAGCTCCAAAAATTCTTGAATAAAGCATAATTTGAATCAGAATCGTGTCGAAGACGCCGATATAACCGGGAGTTCACCCCCGCCTACATACAAGTTATTTAATATAGGTATATGCATTGATACCGTTACAGAATCCAGCCACTTGAAATTACACACGTTTCCATTGTGTCACGGGATTTGGAACGAGTATAAGAATATAATTATTTATATTACAATATTGTCTTGTATTAAGATGAATCTATATAAATTATAGTACTAGGTCCTTACAAAACCATGGAAATAAATGACAGTTAACTTTCAAATAAAGAAAATAACTATTTTAATCGGTTAAATACTTGTTGTAAAGTTAATTTATATGCAGTGTAATAATTCAGTGATTGTATATATTATAATTATAATTCTTAGGAATTTCGCGTAACCACTCAAGTTTTCTCCATCAATATTTCTGAATCGATAAAAGCCTAAGTTACTCGCTGATAATGTAGCCTTCTACTGGTGACCGAATTTTTAAAATCGGTCCAGTAGTTTTTAAGTTAAATCGTAACAAACAAATATTTCCTCTTTATAATTTTCCATACCCGTAGTGAGGAACTGGTCAGACACATTTCTGTGTCTGTTTCACTGATTATTTTACTTTAGACTTAGGTATTCTACCAGAGCGAAAAAATTTTTTTTTCTTTTTATCTCTGTGATTTGAACCCAGGACCTTCGGTGGTAAATATTAATTTAAGATTAATTTGCGTCTACGACAATATCCTATGAGAATGGAAACGCACTGCGTGTCAAGTGTCAGTAACAAGGCGTGCTTTCTTCTGACTGAGTGCACTATACCATAAGTGGACATGGATTTTGATCCTTATTGCCTTGTAATAAGACCAGGATAAAGCTCCAAGATTTAATATTTTTAAATCCTATACAAGTCTTATTACAGTCATAAAGTGTAGTTTTGTGGAGAATTGATATTTTAAACATGGAAATGTCGAATTTACATGTATCTTTGCTTCTGTAATAGATTAAAACGGTTTATGTTTTAAGAAATTAAAAAAAAAATACGTACTTCAGACACAAAATGAATTAAAATTACCTAATAAAGGCCGGCAACGCAAATTCGCGGGTTTTGTTAATAGACTATAACAGAAACACCTAATAATTACGCACTATCGCATTAACAGTTGCTGGCATAGACATTTACGTCACATTCGCTTTGACCAATGGCGTGGCTTTTCAAATGTTTAAATTTCCCACAGTTTATTCGCACTTTTTAAAAATTAATTTCTTGCTTAAAACTGAAATTGTAATAAAAAATATTGACGGAAGCGTAATTCTGAAGTAATAAAGTTTATTAAAAATTATATTGTTGGCCCCTCCTTGGAATCACATGCATATTACCTTATAATATATAAAAAATAATACAATTATTGTTATAAATATTTCCATGGATTTGCTTAATAGAATATGCAAATAACATTAATATATTCGAGACAATATTGCAATAAATTCCAGCCAAGATATATTTCAATATCAACACAGTAGAACTAATAAACATTTCACTTAACATAAGCAAAAGTTCCGCACTTTCCTTAATTTCATTAAAATTAACAGATTTAACACTTAATCCGGCAATTTCGCGAAATGACCGCTTTTCGGGCGATAAATTTTTCACTCTCTCTAATTCAATTATGATACAATCGCAATCTATTAAGGTTTTATTTTTTAGGGTTCCGTGGCAATAAATTCAAATTCAAACATTATTTATTCATTTAGGTAACACAATGTACACTTATGAACGTCAATAAATAAAAATAATATATATATATATATATATATATATATATATATATATACATATTAAATGCTTCTAATTTTACATTTATTGCCAGTTCTCAAGTTATCTAGAGCGTAGAACGAACGAGAAGAACTGGCAATAAACTCTCCGCCACTCTTTTTAATCACCAAGTTTTTTGTTTTACAAGGAGACGTAATAAAACGAATAAAAACAAAGATATATCCTCTATCAGTACGCAAATACATAGTCGAAATAACTAATATCACCGCATACACGAATTCAAGTCCGATCTGTCACCACAAGTAGCACCCGTTCACGAGCATGACGTATGGCCAGCCATCGGGCCCCTCGCCATATTTTAGGGCCATAATGAATAGCATAAGTAGTATAATATTTAGTTAGATTGAAGGAAAATCTACTGGAAAAGAGGGAGTACCTAGAAGATAAAAACACATTGAATGACTCAGCTGTAGGTTGTAGCGCGTTCGGTAGAACATCTTTTGCTGCGATGGTTCGCAGGTTCAAATCCCGCCGGGATGAAATGATTATAATGTTCTGTAAGCATGTCTTCCCCACGTCTGGTCATTTCGGGCACTAAACGGGTAGAAGGAACGAAACGAAATGAAACCCCGTTCATAGATGTAAAAACCGTGAAGTGCACATTGCGCGTTTCAGTCTCAGTCTGTGGATTTCCGAATGCTTGAAATAAAAAATATGTCGACAGCACATTATTGACTGATGTTCTATGGCAGAGCGGAGCTAGGTAGGTATCATTATTCTTATTTACATGTGTATGTCAATGAATTTCACATTAACCGATGGACTGTTTTTAATGAAATTTTGTGTATGAGTTTGAGTGGATCCCTGGTTGAATTATATTTACAACTAACAACCCGCCCCGGCTTCACACGGGCTCAATGTAGATGTACTATACAAAAATAGCCTATGTTCCTCGCTGATAATGTAGCATTCTATTGATGAAAGATTTTTAAAATCGGTCCAGTAGTTTTTGAGTTTATTCATAACATACAAAAATACAAATCTTTCCTCTTTATAATATTAGTATAGATATAGATTTGATTAGGTTATTTTAGGTTTAGGTAGGGCAGGATACTTAAAGATACTTATAACTACATACATATCTAAGTTACAGACAAGCAAAAGGAATGCTAAGGAAAATAATCTAATCTTACTAACTTAAATCATATCACATAATATGTACGGAATCCACAGCACTCTACGACTCACGCTTAACCAGTTTTATCTCTAATCTTCTAAAATGAAATATTAGAACAAGAAAGGGTATAATTTAAATAGACAATTGTCACTTTCTCTCGTAAATAATAGTCATAAGACTATGAAAGTGTGTTTGTATGTTCGTAAAACAGTCACGTCTAAACGCTTGAACTAATTTTGTTGAAACGGTATATTGAATGCCTTTCAATATACTATTATAGGCATTTGCTATAACGTTCGGAAACTATTTTAATGTGGTTTTAGACTGTATTCATATCAATACCCAATGAACCAATTAATGTTTTTTTTTTCTTTATAAAATACTAGCAACGCGCCCCGGCTTCACACTGGTGCAATGTAGATGTACTATACACAACAAAAAGCCTACGTTAATCACTGATAACGTAGCATTCTATTGTTAAAAGAATTTTTAAAATCGGTCCAGTAGTTTTTGAGTTTATTCATAACATACAAAAATCCAAAAATACAAATCTTTTCTCTTTATAATATATATTATTAGTATAGATTAAATGGAATGGTGGAATATTGTAAGTCCGACCGGGTAACGAACCACCGTTCATAGATGAAAAAATTGAGAACTGCATACGCATTTCTCACTCTATGAATTTCTGAATGCTCGAAGAAAAAAGGTAGGTCGACAGCGCATTATTAACTGATGTTCTGTGGCTGAGGTATCACCTACCATCAAGTGAACCTCATGCTCGTCTGTCGATATCTGACATTTAAAAAAATATTTCTTTCAATACTAGAAACCGACTCATAGCGATACAAATCTTTGAAGTATAACATTTCTCAAATTAAGATATGTATCAATCCGAAGCAGTTAAAACACCCACCATTATCATATTACAGAATTATCACCGGTTTCAAAAATCACATTAATAACCAAAATATCTAAGACATAATCTTTAGTGTTGGACTTTGAAATTGATTAAAATACAGCAAATTTGTACCTATTTGATGCCACGTAATTATTGTATAGAAACAGAGCGCTTAAAGCTATTTGAGTTGAGAGCGTCATTTGTATGCAATTTGAAATAATTTCTCAAGCAACATATTGACGGTACGCATACTTTACCGCCTAGTATGAAAAATCCTCAAGAAATAGTCCAAACCCCTCACCTAAGGAGTACTGTTTCTCCAGCAATCGCATGCCGGTCTAGAATTACAGCCACGACAAAATTTTGTCGACCGTTTTCTCGTGTTTTAATCGATTATCTCGTCATGATCGTAGAACAACGACGGTTCTGATTTTTTACGATTTTAGTTTTATTGTACAAAAATCTTTAAAAATATGTCAATTCTCAACAGAACAAACAAAAAATTGGAGTTTGATAAAAACAATCAAGTTATTGCCTAGAATACCAGCGGTTCTGCTTTTTCAACTCAGTACAAACGCGTAGGTATAACTTCATTGTACTACGTCGTCCCTTCGGCCTCACCTCACGGTAATCAGTATAAAGTTAATATTAAAAAGACACCAAACATAATATTGCCGAGTTTGAACCCGAATAGATGAGCCGTGTTTTAATTATGCATAAAAAACGACTTATCAATCTTAAAAACGCCTGTAAACAGTGCCGGTGTTAGGGCCACTGACGCCCCGGGCAAGAATATTGTGGCGCCCACTTTAGGAAATCAATATCGAATGTTAATTTTCTACTTATTTTTTATACACGGATTAAATTAGAAAATACTAATTTTCCAGCGGTTTCATTTTCAATCGACAGAATACGATATGCGTATAGCACAGGGCGTATTGAGCGTGTGCATGGGAGGTAGGTGACTCCACCTCGGCGCCCCCCAAAATTTGGCGCCCTGGGCCATCGCCCCATCGCGCGCCCCCCTAACACCGGCACTGCCTGTAAAGTAGCCGTTTTGCAGATCCGCCGTTGTTCTACGATCATGACGATCTATTTATGTCTTCCGGGTCTAACATGACACACTTAAAACTCGACTTCTAATATCAAACGACAAAAAAACTATATATTTTCGACCCCATTATGCAGTTTTTTTAAGCGAGATTCAGCCATGTGACATTAGTGCTTTTTTGCAATTATTAAAATGGACATAAAATGTTTCCGACACTGTGTGACTAAAATATACACATGACGGGCTCGTTGGCGCGTACGGTAGAACACCTGCCGTGCACATCGATGGGTCGTGGGTTCGAATATCGATGGGACAACATGTTTATATGTATATAAATTTATGTAGGCATGTTTCCCCACGTCTGGTAACTTCGGGCTTTGATCGGGTTCGGTCGTCTAGTTTAATTTATTTATTTATTCTTTATTCATATTTCCTTGTTTTACATATGAAATATTTCTGAGTAAAATCATAAAGCATTTACAAAAATTTGTAAATTTGTATTTAAATTGAAACCATTTTCATTCCACTAGCTTACACTAAAATACAATCTACCAATTAAATAAAACGTAGCGTTAAATTTCATGACCATAATTAAGTTGGGATAATTGCAAAAAATTGAAAAATTTCTGCGATAGCTATCTTGAGTGAAACTGCAATTATGAGGTGTAGCCGGCAAAGATAATAGGAATATTTTAATTTATTGTATTTTTTTTTTTTTTTAATACAATTCACTTCCCGCCGTCTGTCCCTCTGTACGCTTAGATCTTTTAAACTGCGCAACGAATTTTAATACGGTTTTCATCAATAGATAGAGTTATCCCAGAGGAAGGTTTATGCGTTTTATAGTTTATTACCAAGCCGAATGATAGTAATATTTATATTAAACAAATGAAGGTTTTAGGTTTGTCCTCTATACCTTCAACGCTAGTTCAATACTACTTGTTACAAGTTTCGACACATCTCAATGTGTGATTAATTATAGTGACACGGAAAAGATTGATTTCGTATTAAACTCATCTGTTTTGTAACATTTTCGTTATGTGGTCATAAAATCGAATTTCGTCAAGAGTTACGATAGTTTACGGCCCCAGTACTTTTAAGTCAATAAATCTTTACATAGCATAAAAGAAAGTTGCCGAAATGTATGTTCGCGCATAACCACCGAACGACTGCACCAAATTGAATAATACTTTTTATGTTTTATTTGTACGAGTCCTTGCTTAAGGTTTTTATGAAAGAAAATGCTTAAAAAATCTAACAGAATTCTGAAAAATTGTTTTTTTTATTATATATTATATTATTATTTTATTATATTATTATTACAAAGTCACACAGCCTTACAAACACATTTAAACAAACAAATATATACATACTTTAAGGCCAATAATGGACTTTTACTATTTAAACAAAAAACAAAAAACAGTGTTGCTCTCACGCAATGTATAGAAAAACTTATTGTTATCTATACATATAATAAAAGAGTAGGATCGAAATTACGCTTCACTAAATATTTTTACCAGAAATTAAGAGGGGTGATAAAAGAAGGGTAGCAGAATGCATAAATGCAATTTTTAAGATTCTTGTCTGTCTGTCTGTCTGTCTGTCTGTCTGTCTGTCTGTCTGTTTGTTCACGCTAATCTCCGAAGATACTGAACCGATTTTCGCGTAATTTATACAAATATATTAAGCAAAGTCCAGGGCAACATATAGGCTTTGTTTCATCGAAATCGGTTGTCGGAAAAAAAAGTTATCATCATTTAAATATTATTTTAAAGGCATCATTTCAACAAATTGCAATGCAAACTGACTCGCGTTGAATTTTTTCGAATTGTCAGATGTCAATCACAGTTTGATATGTAAATGAAACAGTTTGATAATTTCGCCGTTTTTCGATATGTGTTCGTGGCATAGTGGAGATACGGTCGTACTACGTAATTTCAGATGCGAGTTCGAATCATCACTCAGGGAAATTTTTTTTTGTATTTATTTCTTTATATTTTTAAAAGAACTAATATTGAAAATAGAAAATGTATTATTGAACTATTCTAAATTATATAAAAATGTATTTCTTATGAGATCGTTTATTTCGCATTTTCATCAATCCTTTCCTTTCCAAGGGAATTAAACAAAAATATCTGAAATTAAAAGTGATCAATAAAATGAAATAAATATAGAGGTGGATATAGTATCTTCCACACTAATTAAATTTATTAAAAATTAAGTAATTGGCCAACATGGCCATACTATTTTTTTCATTCATTTTACGTTGCATTTCTCCATACCTTCATTTTATTCGTATTTAGACATTTTCTTGGCGTTTTTTCCATGTGTCGCAAGTATTTTCAAACCCCCGTACAATTTTCGTGCATATATTTAAGACGGAAAATGCACTGAATCCAATCTTCGACTGAACTCTCATTAGTGGAAAAAAGACACATATCTGCATTTTGGTGACGTAAAATTTGATTGATATGCATCTCCCTAAAGTTTCTTTAAAGTCAGATTAATTTTTTCAATTACCATGGTATTTCTTTTGAATTTCAAATCATCATTTGAACCCCAACCTCAACCACCATTAAACATGTCGATAATATGATGCAAAAGCAACCGTCAATGACTACTCTGATAGCTCTTTCCGAAAAGAAATCACCAAGTACAGAGGATGGAGGATATATAATATGAAGAAAGCTTGCTCAAAAGTTCAGCATAAAGTGATCCCCACGCGAACGAAGTCGCGGGCATCAGCTAGTTAGTAATAATACTCTATAATTTTTTAAGTGCTGATTTCAATTTTAATTTTGACATATAAAAGATGTCAATATCTGGGGAAATTGAAGTTATCTCATTGAGTTTTTTAGGCAGTCTTATAACGGGTGAGTTCTGCATGTATCTGGTGTGGCATTGCAAAATATTCATAACATATGTGTGTCGGGTTCTTCTGTTAGGCACTCTTAAGGATACGAAGCGATTGACTACATCTATAGAGTCACATTTGCCGTTATATATATCGTGTAAGAATGTCATGTCTAGGATTATACGTCGCTTCTGTAAAGTTTGAATGTTAAAACGTGTACAGGAGTCCAGGTAATCTTTGTTAAAGTTAAAGGTTTTAAAATTCAAATGTTTTAAGAACTTTTTTTGAATGTTTTCTATAGAAAATTTAAGCATCTCTATAGAAAAAAAGATATTTAAACATATTAACAGATTGATTTTCATTTATTAGTACTGTAAATGGGAGTCTTGGTCTTATTTTCTTCATTAGTAATACCGTTCAAAGCTGGGTCGAGAAGCTTGTCTTAAATATTTAGGATATCTTAATTACAATTTGCGCGTTTCGGTTTCAGTCTATGGATTTCCGAATGCTCGGAGTAAAAAGTAGGTCGATAGCGCATCTTTGACTGATATTCTGTGGCTGAGGTATCACCTACCATCAAGTGAACCTCATGCTCGTCTGTCGATATCTGACATAAAAAATAAAATAAAAAACCAATTAGTTCATCATTAAAGCAAGGTAAAACGTTACACAAATGCCCAAGGAAATTAAAACATGTACTTTTGAATGTATAAGAATCTGTTAAAATGACAAACGAATATAAAACAAGAAAACACATGCCGGGAGTAATTATAATAATTAAAACTGACAAAAATATCTCGCAATTTTTTAACAAAGCAATTAAAACTACAAAGTGTCCGACGACTAAAATGCTCCCTTCCAGGTAATTATTAAGCCACAGAGTATTAGTGTATTGTTCACAGATAACAAATACACTAATGACGTTGCCAATTTCTGAATATCTGATATTTTTAGGGTTCCGTACTCCGTACCAAAAACCTAGACTGTCCCGTTGCCTCATCATGAAATTTGGCATGAAGCTATATGTAGCACGAATAAAGAAAAAAAATCCGAAAACCGTTTTGTTGCTGTGTATTTTTTTGGGAAAATCTTTACTTAACTGAAATTTATAAGAAATTCGGTTTTTTATCTTTAACCGTAACCGTAGGTGATACCTCAGCCACAGAACACCCGTGACCACAGTTAGTGAAACACACTCGAAGTATCAGGATAAATAACCTCGTTATATATTTTTCGCTAGAGTCACATTTTAGTCCATAAAATGTTTTTCTTTTGAATGTTTCTGTCTTCCAGTACGCAGTTCTAGCTTTTTTGCATCTTTCTCAAGGTCGTTGTCGTTACAGTATTAATCAAAAACACATCTAATCACGTCTAATTCTAAACTAATATTATAAAGAATAAAGATTTGTTTGTTTGTTACGATTTAACTCCAAAACTACTCGAACGATTTTTTAAATTCTTTCTCTAATAGAAAGCTACATTATCTTTATTAGCTACATATAGGTAACGCAACATTGCACCCATGCGAAACCGGGGCGTGTAGCTAGTTATGTATATAACTATTGATGTATTATAAGAAGAAGCACACACACCTCCTCAGTCACACACAAACACATACACCTACACTCTATACGTATTCTCTCTGTAATATTATTTTTATTGATTAATCTGTAAAGCTTGTAAGTGGCGATTTGTTTTATAAATTAATTTGTTAATCTCCAGTAAGCTGTAAGGTTTTCCAAATAAATAAATAGAAAGTATATTTTATAAAAGCAGCTGAAAGGAAATAAACCCACTTCCTTTGTATCGCTGACTAGAAAATCCATTGAAATATTATCATTAGCATGTTATTTAGAACTGCCATAACTCAATCGTTAAGTCAGTTTGACTTACGACACGGACGCCATGCATAAATCATGGAATTTCGTAAATTTTTATAGTTTCTCTCATTTGTAAGCATTTCTGTAGCCTTTAGGTTTCCGATTCTAAAACACAAACATAGTATAGTTAACAAAACTTTTATTTTTACCACTATTTTCTAGAGCGCCAAGGTGGTGTCACCCCTTTGATTAGATATGTAGTTATATAATATTCAAAGTGTCACCCCTAATTAAGCAGACACAAGCCCCCAAATAATATTACCCCAGGATACAAACTCATAGTAATATACCAATCATTATACAATATTCTTTAGATACTTATTTGATAACAATATGACATTTGAATTTTAGCAATGTTTTAAGGTTTTTTAACTAAATTAATTTTCAGACAAAATTGCATATCTATCTATATATGGTTTGGAGCTTTTGAAATATATACTAGCAATACCTCCTGGCTTCGCACTGATTCAGTATAGATGTATGTTAATCGCTGATAATGTAGCTTTGTATTGGTAAATATTTTTTAAAATCATTTCAGTAGTTTTTGAGTTTATACGTTACAAACATACAAAAATGCAAATCTTTCCTCTTTATAGTATTAGTTAAGATATAAAATTATTAATTTCGTCCATTTATATTTTTTTGCTATTGGATTTAGTGACCTCAATTTTTATTAAATGGTAATATGTATTCCAGTTCACAGTCCAAGGGAAGGAAACTCGAAGGGCGATGATATCACCACAAAGTACCAGGAAATGATAAGCGGTAAGCACGTAACGCCTTGAGATAGACTAGACTGTTAAGTGCGGCTTCGTAATTAAATTAGTTTAATATAAATATTTTAACCACATCCATCTTTCATACGTAAATATATTTTTCTGTCTCTGAAAGACCATTTTTAGGGTTCCGTATCCAAAGGGTGAAACTAAGACTGCGCTGTGCATCCATCTGTGTGTCTGTCGCCATGAAATAAGAATAAATAGAATTAATAAATATTTAAGGGGGCTTCCATACAAGAAACGTGATTTTTTTGCTCATTTTTGCTCGATTTTGATGACGGCAATAGTTAGACGCTTGAAGTATTCACACAAAATTTAGTTATATACCTATTCACTTTTAAAATAATAATTAATTTAAATAAAATAAAATACATATGGGGGCCTCCTATACAATGAACGTGTTTTTTGCCGTTTTTATAGATAATGTTACGGAACCCTTCGGGAGCGAATCCGGCTTGCACTTGGCTTGTTTTTTATTTAAATGGAAATTTAAAATTATTAAAAACTTTGAATTGAAACAAGTATCGCGTAGGTAAGGCAGAAAGAGTATCTTGCGCCCTGAGTGAATAATAGAAAAAAAACATAATTAAACATATATAAGGTGACTGAATATAAATTTGTGTGTCTCTTTTCGTATTTTCTTTTACTTTATGTTGGGAAATGGGATAAGATACTAGTTAACTAGGTTTTCGCTAACGACATAATTTACGAAGTTATACAATGCCTATTCATAGCTTATCATAATCTCTTGAACTACGAATATTCTAAACATACTTATAATGAATTTCGATTTCCTTAGGCACAATTTCGACAATTTAATTGATATTTTTGTACAAATCTTATCTGCAATCTCGCAATCATTCAAAAAGATCTTAATATAGAAACGTTTAAACATTAGTTAAGAAATGAACGCTACAGAAATAGGCCGCCAGATGCTATATCGTTATGCAAGACGTAACGCAAAGCTTTTTCTTTAGACTAATGAACTTTTAGTTTATATATAAAAAAACGGTATCTTTTTGGCAATAATAAGTAAAAATTTTGTAGGCGATTGTATCTCTTATGTTATCATGCGTTGTCAAACAAAAGATAATAACTTCGCGATGTTTCAAGTGCTTTACTGCGGGGTTAGAACGCAAAACGCAAAACGATTCGACTGATCGTCTCGCTTCATTGTGATTGGTGTAGAGACTCTCTAGAGACTCTCTACACCAATCACAATGAAGCGAGAGAGTCTCAACACCAATCACAATGAAGCGAGACGATCAATCGAATCGTTTTGCGTTTTGCGTTCTAACCCCCCTGGATGGTCACGGGCAGTAGGAATGTTGACAGCTGACAGCTGTTAGAATTGTTTTTTTTTATTTTTGGCATGACGGATACATGTCCTTTAGTCGGTGTCAGAATTGGGATTTCACAAAATTGCCACACTAACGCCATCTATGTTTACGAAGTTTGAACTTGGTGTCTTCAAGAAATAGGAAGACTTTCTTTGTTTTTAGCTTCTCAGTGCTTTGAAAACCGACTGTCCCGAATAATGGACATGTTTTAAGTTAGAAGTAACATTATTGAATATTTTTAAACATAAAACGTAGCTTTCTATAATTTTTGAAAGAATTTTTAAAATCGGTCGAGTAGTTTTTGAGTTAAATCGTAACAAACAAACAAAACTTTCTTCTTTATAATATTAGTAGAGACTATAGATATCCAAATTAGTACACACATCTCTGAGTATTAATTGGACATGAATATCAAAATACAGGATAAATCAAAATACTTCTCCTTTTTTTTGGAAGTCAATTAAAAAGTGAAAGCTTGTCATTTCTATAACTTCATCATAGAAACAAAAAACTTAATCATCAAATAGACCACACACAAAAACAAACTTATATTTGCGATCGGACAAAAACAATGAAATACTATTCAACCTTAAAATAAAGGAATAAGACGTTAAATAAATATTGGGCCAAGCCATAATAAAAAATAATAAAATTGTCTATAAAAATTATAGTCCATAGGAATGACTTGAAGTTTACGTCTGCCCTTACAAGTATGACACAGAATTTACAACTTTATACCATGTAGTTAGAGTTGCTTTTACACTGAACTTATGATAAGACATTGACGGTGGTCCGTTTTGAAAAAATAGAGATGAAAAAAGTATTTTATGTATATTTGACAGTTGTCAGACTAAAATGGGCGTTTTTCTTTAGGAAAGGAAATAACTTTAGTTCTTTGTGAGCTTAATTCTGCTTCAGTCCTTGCTTATTCTAAGTAATTAAAAATACTCTACCTTGTATCATATTCATAATATACTTAACCTTACAAAGATTTAAGTAATTATTATGAGATAAATATATGAGGTATATATATTCAAATTCAAAATCATTTATTAATTTAGCTAACACAATGTACACTTATGAACGTCAATAAAAAATACATATTAAATGCTTCTAGTTTTACATTTAACGCCAGTTCTCAAATCAAGGGCGTAGAACGGAAGAGAAGAACTGGCAATATATCCGTATATAATTAATATGACAATATTTGAAGATCTTTGTAATTATTAAAAACAGTTATATTGGAGGCCGTCGTTGTCTCATTAGGTTGCCTACCTACCTTACGTTCCGATGTGTGAAAGGTTCGAATCCCGCCGTGACAACATGTTTATAATTTTCTGTAAACATATTTCCCTACTCTGGTAATGACGGGTATTAAACAGGTGGGGAAAATATTGAAATTCCGGGTTACGAAACACTGTTCATAGATTGAAAAACCGTTATTTTCATAATTCACGTTTCGGTTTCAGTCTATGGATTTCCGAATACTCGAAGTATAAAATAGGTCTATAAAGTGAAATTCATGCACATTTGTCGATATCTAATATAAAAAATATTTCCTTTATTAGAAATAATTAACAATTCAGCATACCCTGAAGAAGAAAATAATCATCAAAACTATGGAAAATATATATTATTGTTTTTTTTTTCATTTATTTATTTGGTGAATTCTTCATACTATAACTTCAAAAGCAATTGTCGAAAGAATCTTAATGATCGAAATCAGGAAGAGAGTTGAACCATTTAATAAATGGATCAGTAGTTTAGTGGCTTAAGGTATGCTTAATGGTGATCAGTATTTAGTATTATTTAACTATCGCTTAATATATAATAAACTTTTCAAGATTTCGTAATACATTTGAATACTCAGACGAATAAATTTGAGTTTCGGAAAATGTAGAAAAATGCTCTAAGAAAATTAATTATATGAAGAATAACTTATATTAAGAATTTCAATTTTCATTCAGAATAATAATAGAATGAAGCAGAAATGTGTACTTCAAGTCTTTTCAATCTATGAACCGTGGTTCATTACCTGGAAAATAATCCAAAAACCTCCTCCCGACATTGTAATGCTCGAACTCGCCAGATATAGAGCAAAACATCTTCATTGAAAATTATTAACATATCAAACCTAGCCAATTTCGAACCTGCAACCCATCGCTAACAAAGCTAAAATAGCTTGCTTAGAAACCTCGCGAACCAAGTCGGGAGCACCAGTTAGTTAATAATAACTACAAATACTCATAAAAGTAATCATAAATCAATGTAATTTCATTGCAATTCAAGAGACAAGTGTTTTTTCAAGAACTGCCTGAGTATAGATTCTCCGTATCGCAACATCAATGTATGAAACGCAGACAAAAATAGATTGTCTGCGTGTATTCTCTATTTTTGATGTCCACTCTTGATTGGACCAGATTCTATCTCTACTTTAAATGGCTTTTATCTTCCTAATGTAGAGTTATAAGCAAAAGCCGAACTCTTCCCAACTTCTTCGTTTTATTAAAATATACATAGACTGTCTGAGAGGTGTATTCTCTATTTTTGATGTCCAGATTCTATCTCAATTCTAGATATCGAACCACTGTTCACAAATAAAAAGGAATGATACGTATTTCATAATGTTTTAAGTAAAATGGAAGTCGACAATGATACTTTATTTAAAAAAAAATTATTACTTATGACTTGCTACTATCCTTCCTAATAAAACAATAAATTCTCAGACAGAACTATAATTTGGGATATATTACTGGTGTATCGTTTAAAAACAATTTGGGGCAGTTAAAATGTAGTTACGAAGATAAGTTTACGTGAAAGGCTTCATTCATCACGCATTACGTCACGTATAAAGGTTCTTCAGACGAACTAACGCAGTATACAGCAATTTGTAACATGGCATTTAACATTTTTTCACGTAGATGAAGAATTACTGGCAACTAAATAGCATTTATCAAAGTAGACTTTCAAAAATTTTCAATTTGTCTTGTTTGTTTTATTGATTATATGTAACAAGTATTTTTTGAAATTGACATAGACATGTATTTTGTTTTAAATCTTGAATATAGTTAATATTTCTGATTTTATATTCTATTTTTTCAAGGCCACTTAGTCCAAACATAATAGTGTCAAATAAAAAAGCAGTCTTCAATAATGTATCATACAACTAACAGATTACGATTTTAAGACTTTCTCGCAAGTCGTTCGTGCTCAAGTATTACTATTTTATAAAAACAGAAAGTTTTGAGAATTCTCCTTCATAGTTCAAATGCGTTGCCCTGTGTGAAGACTCCTTAAGCCATTGTGTGGAATGTAATAAAGCTGTCAACGGTCCTAATAGATTTCAATGTGTCTGAGATAAAAAATAAATTATATAATTATTCTTCTTCGCTTTTACTAGACCCTATTAATGACAGTTTTTAATATGTCGCTGTGCTTTTAAGTTTTAAGCTTGGAAAATTTAGCATCATAAATTGACCATATGCTTGACTTACACTTAGAAAGTCATAGTTTTGTTGTCCACCGGAAATGTCACATTTAAAACAAATATTTTTAAGCAAATATCAAAAACCGACTTCAAAACTACAACTACATATACATAGTATATACAAACGTACACTAAAAAGTAAAAAATAATATTTTAATAACTTCAAAGCAAGAGCCTTAAATGACAACCTTATTGGTACATTGGGTATATTTTCTATATATTTATTGACAGTGATTTTTGAAGCCCTACCAAACAAAAAAAGAATCATCCAAATCCATCCATAACTTGCAGAGTTATCGCGTAACAAACATACAAAAAAAGCAACATACAGACGAATTGAGAACCTCCTCCTTTTTTGAAGTCGGTTGAAAATAAGTCGAAGGCACATCGTAGATTAATGATGACTAACATCAAATCTAACACGCTCGTATATATCTGACATAGAAATTGCTTATATCTTTCATTAGCTACCAAAAAACGCATCGTATATTTTGTGCTTTGGTATTTGTTAGTGTTATTTTAAGCTACTATTTTTAAATTAAGTAATAAACAGAGTCATTCTGTACTCAGAATGACACCGTTATTTGTTTTTTATGTTAGATATCGAGAGACGAGCATGATGGCAGGTACTCCAGCCACACAACATCAGTCATTGATGCACTGTCGACCTACTTTTTACTTCGAGCATTCAGAATCCCATAGACTGAAACCAAAAGACACAATATGATATTTAATAATTGAAGTCTGAGTCACGGACGAAGTCGCGGGTAGAAGCTAGTACTAAACAAGATGACTTTCTTAATAAGACCTGTACATATCCGTACGTTTACGGAGTTGTTTATGCAATAAATAAATAAATTTGTTTTTGGCGTATATGAATGCGCCCGCGCAAGATATAGTCCAAGATATAGTCGCTAACTATATCTTGGAATAAACTGAGATGCCGTCAACTAACGTTTTCTCCATGAAACTTGTATGTAATAGCCAACATTAGAAGGGAAAGTATACATTCTCAGAGCATCACTAGATTTATCTTTGGTTCATAAAACATAAGGTTTTCCCTTCGTTACAAAATACAATACTAACAAGCCTATTTTATGTCAGAATAGTGATGGGCTCGATATGTATCGATAAAAATGTCCATCCGCTTATACGGATACGAATCTTAACTTTCTTACTCAATCGGTGTCGATGCGCGTGACCTTATTAAATATATTTATTTGTTTAGTTTGCAATACAAAAATGCCAAATATTTAAGTTTTAAGAAAATAAATCTGAATGGAATTTAATAGATTTTCATTCATACTTAATCACATATAGATACATTGAATTTTATCAATGTATTGACAATTAAGGAAAAAGATCCGCAAAAAGTACGGATTAGGTTATACGGATCTTTCTTCTCCCTCGGATATCCGCGGATACGGATACGGATATCCGATGACATCACTATATCAGAACATCGATAGATAAGCGACTCACTTGATGTAATGTGACATCAGCAATAAAATATCAGTAAATAATGTGCTGTCGGTCTATTATTTATAACGAGCTTTCGGAAATTCATAGAAGCTTTTATATCCATCAGTCAACGAACCTTTACATCCGATTAATGATCGATATACATACTTTAAAGAGCAAAATAAAAATAATACATGGGAGAACTGATGGGTTCGGAACCCGGGACCTACTGGAATGTAAGGCAGTTGCAATAACTACCCTAGAGATTCCGTCCAGATAATCCGTCGGATAATAAATAATACTTTATTCCACTTAAAGAGTATTTCGTAGCTTATGGTAACTTTTTTATTTTGTATTTCTAAATATTGTCTTTTGTCGAATATACTTTTACCGGATTTAACTTCAGAGAATTTGAGTCTGGATAATAATATAATTATTTAACATTTTAAATTTTATTCAAAGTTAAAAAGCATGTTTCTAACAAAATAGTAGAATATTCTATGAAAATTGATGGTTATAAGGTTAGGAGGCCAATAAGAGGAGGGTGAAATGAAATGAAATGAAATATATATTTAAACAAAAAAAAAGATGATTTGTGAAGAACAATATGTGTGGATGATATTGAGTGAACGATTATATAACAAGTGAAAGAAGATAATAGAAGAAATAGAAAAGAGAACATACTGTGACCCCAAATAAAAGGGAACAGGGCAGGAAGAAGAAAAATATTTTTATTTAAAATTATATTACTTGTTGGTGAATTTTTCTTCTTTTTTTTTTTTTTTATGTCAGATATCGACAGACGAGCATGAGGTTCACTTGATGGTAGGTGATACCTCAGCCACAGAACATCAGTCAATGATGCGCTGTCGACCTAATTTTTTACTTCGAGCATTCGGAAATCCATAGACTGAAACCGAAACGCGCAATATGCACTTCACGGCTTTTCCATCTATGAACGGTGGTTCCCCGGTCGGAATTTAGATATTCCTCCCACCCGATCAATGCCCGAAGTTACCAGACGTGGGGAAAACATGCTTACAGAAAATTATAAGCATGTGCTCCCGGTGGGAATCGAACCCACGACCCATCGATGCGCACGGCAGGTGTTCTACCGAACGCGCCAACGAGCCCGTCAAATCTTTGATTTCAAACATCTAATCAAAAACTCATATTAAGTAATTTCTAATTATTATTCTAATTCTTATAATCGTGGAATCCTCAAAGCTAAACGCACAAATGCATATAGAATAAAAAAATGATAGATGACGAATGTAAACCGGTTGTAACTCATACTCAACATGTCAATTAAAGTCTTATTATTATTAAACTTATGTTAATTAACTTTTAAAAAGTCAATGTCATTAACTCTTTATTAGATTGCTTTATTACGATACTTTAGCTTCTAAATACAGTTTTGTGTTTAGAAGCTCAAGTATGTGGAGAATATAAGTAATAAGTATAAGTAATGTCATAAATTATAAGTATAAGTAATGTCATAGATAAATAAATTAATAAATAATTTAAAACATAAATAATACATAAACGTATTTCACATCGAGGAGGATTATCAGGAAATTCATATGCTCCGAACCTTGCATACTACTTTCGCCTCTTAGAAATACTAGAAGTACCTACTCTACTATAAGAGTTGATCGATTATGTGTTAAGTCAAGCCTTCAATATTTGTTAAGATATCGTTAGATTTCTTGTAAATTACTTTAATATAAAATACAATCTCGAAATAGAAAATATTTAAAATGTCATTAAACTAGAATGTATTATATTTTAACCCTATCGTTACGCTATTTTGCCAATTTGCTACCAATACCCATTTCATCATGATTAGGAGAGCAATAATATATTTTTTTATTTTGCTAAAATAGAATTTTTATTTAATACAATATGAAATGAAAAAATGAAATGAAAAAAAGTTTATTTCAAGGTTCACACTAAAACTTACATACTAAACAAATTATAAAATATTACAACAGAATAAAAAAACAATTATTAAGAGGCAGTGTACCTTGAAAAAGGAGTCAGCTCAGTTTTTGTTGTGCTATCTATCGATAACACAACACTGGTTTTCAGTGACACCCTATAAAAAACAAAAACAAACAAAAACATAAAACATAAAACATTTGGAGCTTACAGACTACGGATCTTAAAAAATAATAATAATAAAAAAGTAAATTAATAAGATTAATAAATATATACTACTACTATTTTATATTCACACTAAAAAATAGAAAATCTGCCATATAATAAATACTAATTGTTAATCATTGTATTTCTTAGCATATTAAAACATTAAATATATATTAAATAATATTATAAAAAAAAAAAAATTCGGATCTCACAATGCTCACTAAGGCTAGTGGTGCTGGATTTGTTGATGTGTGGCTGTCATTATGTATTTTTTGTAGTTTAAGCGAAAACTCTCAACCGATCTTGAACTACGTAATGGCGGTGGTAAATTATTCCAGCACTTAGTGGCATTGTATCTGAAGCTTCCTCGAAACGCAGTGGAATGGTATATAGGGAGACAAAGCATTGGTTGTGTTATGGACCTTGTTACATAGTTAGCTCTCCTCTCATTCGACCACGAAAGCTTTTCGTACAAGTATGTTGGTGTTTTGGAATTTATAATACCAAAGAGCATTGTGGCGAAGTGGAGACGCCGTCTGTTATCCATTTTCATCATATTGCCATCTCTAATGTATGGAGTGACATGATCTCTGTGCGGAATATTCCAACAAAATCGTGCACAAGCATTCTGTACCCTCTGAATGGCAGATTTTGTACGAGAAAGCAAACGAGGACCATACGTGGCATCATTGTAATTAAATTTTGAAAGAATCAAGGCATCACACAACCGGGCACGAAGGTTTGTGTCCAAATAATTTCTTATACGATAAAGGATCTTCAAACGGTAGAAACAGTTAGAAATTGTGGTATTAATATGTTTTTCAAATCTTAAGTGATCATCAAATATAATTCCTAGATTGCGAGCCTCTCGCACTCTCTCAATTCTATTATTATTAATTACAAGTGTAGGATCAAATTGTTCAATTTTTTCGATCATTACAGGTGTTCCTAATATCATAAATTTAGTTTTTGCAGGATTAAGAACTAACGAGTTACGCTCCGACCAACTGAATATTTGATTGACGTCAGAATTAATACATTTTTCAGCTATATGTGTTTCGCTAGGTTTAAAAGATATATAAAGCTGGATATCGTCAGCATATATCTGGTATTTACAATATTGAATATTATTGACGATATCAGCACTATACAGGATAAATAGCAAAGGTCCTAAAATTGACCCTTGGGGAACACCTCTCTTAACAACACTAGGGCTAGAAGAAGACCTACTTCCATCCTCTTGCATTACTACAACAGTTTGCGTTCGGTTACTTAAATAACTGTTGAACCATTTTATAGTTTGTGAGCTCAGTCCATAGTACGCTAGCTTAGACAACAGTAAGTTGATATTTATAGTATCAAATGCACGTGAGTAGTCAAGAAGCAACAATATACTGCCCTTTCCCTCATCCTGTGCATGGAGTATATTATCAACTACGTCAATTAATGCAGTAGTTGTGCCCCTACCTTTTCTAAAACCAGATTTTTGATCGGGCAATACATTATTGGATTCAAGAAATACCATTAGCTGTTTATGCACAATCTTTTCAATGACCTTGGACAAACAAGGAAGAATACTTATTGGTCGAAGGTCCTTGAAATCATTTGGAGTTTCTTTTTTTGGTATCGGCCGAACTAAAGCATGTCGCCATAAATCAGGAAAGCTACTTGTTAAAAATGATGTATTAATAATATGGGTAAGAATAGAAAGAGTATTTGATTTTGTCATTTTGAACATATCTAATGAGATACCATCTATCCCAATAGCCTGTGATTTTAGCTCATTCATAGCTTTAAGTACTGTCATCTCATCTACCAATTTTAGGTCAAAAACAGCATTGTTATGTCGATGGAACTCGTGGAATGTCAAAACAGACAAAGGTATATTAGTAGTTCCAGGAATATCCAGGAAGTGTTTATTCAATTCATTGGGATTGTTCAAATGAAATGGTAATACAGAATCTTTCTTAACTACGAATTGTGTGTTTTCCTTTATATGTTTCCACATCTCACGTGGTTTATTAATATTCGAGTTTATGTATACGTGAAAATATGCATGCTTTTCTCGATCCAAAGCTGACTCAACATATTTTTTTAATTCAATGTAGAACTGTTTATGGGTATCTAGTTTACTTTTTTTCGCTCTTGTATGGGCTTCATCCCGAGTTCTCATCATCATTTTAATATTGTATGTGATCCATGGATGCTGTCTTCGCTTAATGTTCTTTATTTTTTTCGGTGCAAAAAGGTCAAACAATGATATCAATGTTGATGTTAAAGACGTAACGATATCGTTCACGTCCTGCATTGTTAGCAGTTTATTCCAGTCAATATTATCGAGAAATTCCGTAAGATCATCTGTATTTATGTCCTTGATTGGCCTAAACTCAATTTTTTTTGGAATAAGCTTTTCCTTGTTGATGCTTAAGGTACAGGAAATGAATGCATGACTACTTAGGTTATCAATATGATCTACAGTTATGCAGGATACGGCTATATTTGTACAAATTACATCTAGTAATGTTTCAGAATGAGTGGTAAAATGTGTCGGCTCAGCCACTTGTTGTTTTAAATTAAATGTTTTTAAGAACATTTCAAACTTTTTATAATTTATATGGTCAGCATCTAAAGCATTTATGTTAAAATCCCCGAGAAGTACTATGCTGTCACACCAGATAAACGAGCCTATTGATTCCGTAAGAGCGTCAAAGAAAGTATTAACATCTAACCAAGGAGGGCGGTAGGCCGTGCCCACGACTAAGATCTTTGTGCGTATGACTAACTTTAGCCACATCTGCTCTACTCTCGGTGTGACAGGATGTGATAATATACGTACAGATATGCCATCTTTGATATAAAATCCAACTCCCCCCCCGCGAGAGCGTACGCTGTTCGGGCGCGGGACATGTCGGAGTCTATATCCAGAAACGGTAGGCGCGCGGCCCGCCTCTCCTTCACGCAACCAAGTTTCGTTGATGGCCATCACATCGACGGCATGTCTTTCCATTGCTACAAGAAACTCGTCATGTCTGGTTCCAAGTGAACCGGGATTTAGCAGACCAACTTTTAATCTTTTTTTACTATTGAATGTGATATTTTAAGATATATATTTGACCGAGCTTTAAATGAAGTAATTGTATAATAACTATATTGTAATAGAAAACATAGTGTAATATATGTATATAATAAGTTATAGTATAAGTGTAATAAAATAACATTATTACAATTATTTTATTAATAAAATCTTTAAATAATGATGTACGGAAACTATTACTATTCTGTTTAAACTGTATAAAGAAAATAATTATTAGGAAAAATAATTCAATATTTTTAGAAAATATAAAATTTAAAAGTCTACCATACATAGGCTCCAAACAGATGCATATAAATATAGTTAAAAAATTAAACAGTGTAAAGTAGCAAATACAAAACTTAAATCTATTTATGGCTATACGAGTGTACTTGTAAGAGTTTATATAACATTTTTTTATAAATAAGTAACAGTAGTAATTAAACAATATATAAGTTGGTAAATGTTTGCAAGTATTCCTATACTTTTCACCAGAAATTATGGTGAAAATTAAATTAAAATTAAAAAAATATATATGCGAACCTAACTTTAATCTGACCCAAAAACCTTATTTATATCTTCTTCAGAGCGTAGGATATGAAGAGAAGATTTCTGATCTCGCCGCGCAAAGATATGTCCTCCCCTGGTCCACACAAATCGCCAGTTCCTTTTACGCAACAACTCTTCACGTGCCATGTAAAACAGCTTACGGTTAATTCGAGTGAGATGCTCGTTGACATAGAAACGGCGCGGTTCTCCTCCCACATCGATCCCAGTGGTGTCCGCACCGCGCCGGACGCGCGCCGCGTGCAGGAACTCGTCGCGCAAGTATCGGCGCGTCAGTCTCACAACGATGGGCCGCGGGCGAAGACGTCGCGTCCCTTCGGCACTCACTACGCCGGGCTCAACACTATTCACTCGAGAACCGAGTCTAAATGCGTTTACTATATCACGCTCTTCCAGGGTGAGACCTATTTTATGTGCTAGGGTAATAACAACATGGAGGAGATTCTCCCCACTGTTTTCTGGAAGACCTGAGATCTCGACATCGTTGAGTAGCTTGTCTTGTTCAGACTCGTTAAGCTGTCTTTTTAGGAGATCGATGGTCTCATTTACTTCAACTGCTTGCTTCACCTGGTTTTGCTCGGTACTTAACCTAGTCTCCATTTGTGTCATTCGGTCCTCGATACTATCCATTCTTGTGTTTATTTGACTAACAACTAATGATAATTTAGACATTTCCAGCCGGAAAGCGGATATCTCTGAGCGCAGGAGCTTAATTTCTTCCGCGAGTGAGGACGAATTGCTCTCTGGGCGAGCGTCTTCGAAATTATCACTGCTTTCCCCCTCCTGGGAGCTAAGGCTACCTCTACTTTCTTTAGAAGAGGCACATGATTTGGTAATAGTCTTACAGTTATTGCATATCCATGTTTTATTGTTGCGGGCGTCAGGGTGACAGGGCCTGTGATACAAGCCTGAACATTTTTTGCACCTAGCGCCATCTGTGGCTTCTGCGAAGAACCTTCCACAAGTATTACACTTCACCATTATTGATTTAGATTTTGATTTATGTGATATTCACTAGATGGCGGGCGCAGTGCAATTACTATAAATTAATAATGATTAGTGAAAAGTGGGTACACTTGAAAACAGATGATCAAAACTTCCAAAGTCCCTGAAGATTTTGCAACTTTTCTTCACGAACCAGGCTGAGCCAAACTGCTATAACACTGTATATCTTGAAGAAAGTTATAATGCACTAAACTTCACACTCTATATGTCTAAATTCACTTGTTTTATATTTATTCACGAATAAAAATAACGAGACCACTGTATCGTCTGCAGCTCCAAATGTCAGTATTTATATGAGGGGTCGGTGGTATCCCTTACTGATGGTATTATGCTTATCTCACGATGGGTCACGGCTTCGAATCTCCGAGACAGACTTGTGCCCACTTCGGACATTTAACCAGTGGTATTCTCGCCCGTAATATCTGACATAAAATTTTAATTGATATATAATAATAAATATCAATATCTAACAGGATATGCAGCTATGAATAAAATTTGTATTAAGTTATGTTATTGTATTATATTAAGTTACTAGCAATAATGTAGCTTTCTATTGGTGAAAGAATTTTCAAAATCGGTCCAGTAGTTTTTGAGTTTATTCATAACATACAAAAATTCAAAAATACAAATCTTTCCTCTTTATAATATTAGTATAGATTAATAATAATAATAATAAAGCCTTTTATTCAAACGAAGAAAGTAAGAAAGTTAAATTTTTTTTTTTTACTTAATTCTTAATAACTAAATTACATCTAAACTTTCTTCGCCTGCTTGCCAACTGACAAAGGCCTCCTCCAACCTTTTCCACTCCTTCCTATCGCGCGCTATTCGGTGCCAAGTTCCTCCCGCTATTGTTTTTATTTCGTATTATTATTAGTATAGATTAAGTTATGTTAAATCGTGCGTCTATATTTTCTCTATTTGAAACAAACCGACCGCAATGCGCTTACGCAGGGTTAAAAAAGATTTGAGCCATAATCGCAAACTGCCGTCAAGAATGATCGATGTGTATCCATTACACTTGATTGAAACGTATCTTGTGAAACTGTTGACTTCCATCTATTTCTTATTAAGACATCGACTTATATTCCGTATTGACTTTTTATTAGTCGTTTTTCGTGTTTCACTTACGATGAGATTTTAATATGTTTGTATTTACAAATATAGAGAGAGAGAGAGAGAGAGAGAGAGAGTTTATACTGCACAAACAACAACAAATTAACAAAGATTACTTACAAAACTAAACTTATAAGTAAACAATAAAAAAAACATATAAAAATAAGAAAATGAATAAAAACAGTTTGTGTTTGGCATTTAAAAGGCCGCAGTCTCAGCATTGTGTGGTAAGCTTCAACCTCACGGCAGAAACTTACCACGCTGATTTTCAGCTGCATAGTCGAATCTCGATAATTTGATTTGACGATATAATAAAAACCGGTCCCTTGAAAAATATTTGATAAATTGTATAAAATCTGTATTATTATTATATCTGAAGGGACCAAACCAGGGATGTTACGGAGCTTCGATTTCGGTTCCGAAAAGTCGGAACTTCCGATTGATTTTGCACCTCCGATTCCGATTTCGGTTCCGATAGATTTAAATCGGAGGTTATAATCGGAGGTCGAAGCACATCGGCGGCAGTGGCCGCGGTCAGCGCTATTTTATTTAATTAACTTCTGTTTAAAATTTAAGAAAATTAGTTTATTTTTATATATCACACCCAGGAAGGTGTATACTTTTATGAACTGATATGAATGGAACTGATGAATAATGTTTGTAATTTTATTTTATTACACAATTCTCTTATGTGTCTGCCTCCGATTCCGGTTTGCGGTTCCGATTCCGGTTCCGATAAACCAAATTTAAAAACTCCGATTCCGAATTCGGTTCCGGTAAAACCACTTCCGTAACATCCCTAGACCCTTCGGTAATTTTTAGTTGAAATAATCTTTAAAATTAGTTTACTAGTCCTAGAATATCTATATTACTCCCAACAAACAAGCGAGCTAATAATTAACTTTATGCATATACAAAATATTTATTATGTTCTAGATAATTTGAATTCTTCAATGGTCCCTTGAGATTCAAATTATCGAATGTCACCTGTATATTGATAGAGATATTGATGATTATACGATTCTGTACTATGAATGTCGATTTTTAATAAAAATAAATAGCATTGCTCGCGATTATACAAGCATGGAATAATCGAATATGGTATTAATAGAATTTCCAAGTCCCCTAGTAAGATATGGGGCAGACATATTTCTGTGTCTGTTTCACTGATCATTTATCTTCACAGGCAAGTAGGTGATCAGACATTAGTGCCCCACCGAAAAATATTTTAAATTTTATTTCTCTAGGATTCTAAAACAACTATATTCTATAAGTAAGTATATAACATACACTATATTCTTCACGGTTCAAGCTATAGTCCGAAAAATCTCAATCTCAAGGATTTGGCAGTGAAAACGTAACAAATTTTTAACTGGAACTCCGACATATATCAAAATTATCTTTCGTAATAGCTTTCGTTATCAAAAATGTAAAAGCTGTTACCGATATCTCAAAATTCAACTTTCATTTCTACAATAGTCGCAAATGACAAGCGTGCGACGGGCTATCTACATAGAATTATTGGAGTTAAGTTACATTTTGACATTTGAAATGCGCATAGTATTCAAATCGTATACAATGATAGTATAATTTGGGTACTTATATTTATTTAAATACTAGCGACCCGCCCCGGCTTCGCACAGGTCTAGATTTTTTGACAAAAAAAAGTAGGGGTTGGTAATAGACGAATGAAAATATAGGGTTGTATGTATTTTTTAATGCCACATTATAAAAAAATAAAAAATTTCGTCCAAAAATTAAAAACAACCCTTATCACTTAGGGGTATGAAAAATAGAGAGTAGCCGATTCTCAGACCTACTGAATACGCATATAAAATTTGGTAAAAATCAGTAAAGCCGTTTCGGAGGAGTACGGTAACTATCATTGTGACATGGAAATTTTATATATTAGACATAATTAATAATAATAATAATCATCGATACATCTTATCGCTATCGTATGTTTTCTATTCTCTATTATTAGATATCTCTTATGTTCTACCAGACTAATTCTTCCCTGATGATTTGAATTTCGAACGCAGACAATTGAAACACGGAGGCCTATTATGGTATTTAACTATGAATCTATTTTCGAACAATTTCGGTGAACGCTAGCTGGTTGACCTTACATAGACTTACTCTCACGATCGCGACGAAATTCTTACAAATTACACAACATTCTAATCAACTCAATACCTTAGGTATTGCTAAACCCTTACAGACCATTGATCTTGAACTTAGTACTATTAGTTTCTAAGTAAAAAACAAGAAGTTTTTGACGGGCTCGTTGGCGCGTTCGGTAGAACACCTGCCGTGCGCATCGATGGGTTGTGGGTTCGAATCCCACCGGGACAACATGTTTATAGTTTTCTGTAAGTATGTTTTCCCCACGTCTGGTAACTTCGGGCATTGATCGGGTGGGAAGAATATCGAAATTCCGACAGGGTAATGAACCACCGTTCATAGATGGAAAAGCCGTGAAGTGGACATTGCGCGTTTCGGTTTCAGTCTGTGGATTTCCGAATGCCCGAAGTAAAAAGTAGGTTGACAGCGCATCATTGACTGATGTACTACTGTGGCCGAGGTATTACCTACCATCAAGTGAACCTCATGCTCGTCTGTCAATATCTAACATAAAAAAAAACTAGAATTAAATTCGGGAATCAAATAAAGCCGAGAATCGTATTATAGTCATAACATTAATGACAAATGACTAGCAACGCGCCCCGGTTTCACACGGGTGCAATGTAGATACAATAAATAATATCCTATGTGACTCGCTGATAATGTAGCTTTCTATTGGTGAAAAAAATTTTAAAATCGGTCGAGTAGTTTTTGAGTTTATTCATAATATACAAAAATACAAATCTTTCTTTATAATTTTAGAATAGATGTCGTTGTTAGTAAAAAGTTTCATTCAATTCAATTCATTTACTATTGAATAAGATTTTATTTCTGCATACAAAAGGCAATTATTTTCAATGCAGTTTTAAATCCTATCTAAATTATGTTTAATATTTATTCTGTTCAGTTTCTTGACGCATATATTTTTTATTTTCTTAAATTCAGTAAGGATTTTTTGGAGAACAAAAATTATAACAATTATAATATTAGTTAGAATTAAGTAGATTTCATATTACCTATTAGAAGCTGAACCTATACTAAATGCATTCTAAATATTGTTTCTCAATCCATTTTAATGTAATGGACTATATATTAACACATACTGTCCAATGTCGCCGATACAGTTAGTTTCAAGTTCAAATATTTGCTCGAAAGGTTACTTTAAAAATACACTGCTTCCAATATTTTCTCAAGCGAAGTGTTAAAAGCGTTTTGAGATGACTTTGTAGAAATTGTTCTAATCTCTCTACCGGAACGCTTCGACCAGCGACAAAACGACCACGACGATATTTTGTCGACCGTTTTCTCGTTTTTAAATCGATTATCTTTTTGTGTCTTCCGGGTCTAACATGACATTTGCACTTAATACTCGACTTCTAATATCATAGTAGAGATATTTGTCGATCGCTATGTCTATCAAAGTTGTCGATGTCGAGATATAATATATCGAGATATCTTACTTTGTCTTCACTCGTCCGAGAGATATCTTGTGATGGTCATGCTAGGCGGGAAGGTTTTGACCAATGGCTGTTATATCGGTGGACAAAGACTCTACCATTCTTACCTGCCCATTTTTTGTATGGAAGTTAGCCCTATTGGCCCCTATAGCTTAACACGAAGAGTGGCGAGCACTGAGGCTCAGCCATGAAATTTAGGGGGTAATTCTGCCTAATTTGAAGTTTGTTAAACTTTAAAGTTTACGGATGCTAATACTTAGTGAATTTCCTAATATCGCATGGAACAGATACATTTCTGTGTCTGTTTCACTGATCATAATGTTTTTTTTTTTATAACAGAGCGGACAACCGAGCAGGTGGGTTACCTGATGGTAAGTAATCATCACCGCCCATAGACATCCGTGACTTAAAAGTCTCAGATGCGTTGTCGGCCTTTCAAGAATTTATAGGCTCGCTTTTTAAAACCAGCGAGGTCGTCGTCGTCGTGTTTTCCCGGGATTCGAACCCGAAAACAGGGCCAAGGGTTAAAATTTATATATTTTGTTTATCGTTTATACAGTCCCGGTCACTTGAATAGAACCACTACAAAAGTATTGTGGTTAGCTCTTATTTGAAAAGATACAAGTAATCTATGATAACGGATTAATTTATTTCCCTATGTATAATCTACGAGGGTGGATTGAAAAGTACTCGGCCTAACACAGATCCATTCAATTCTAAAAATCAAATCTACCCACATTATTTAGTTCAGTTCAGACTAGTTCATTGTGTGAAGTTCGAAACGTGTGCGATAATTAGTTGTGATTTTATAAATTTATTAACAAAGTAATCGGACATAATTTCCGCGAATGGAGCAAATCGAGCAGCGTGCCGTCATTAAGTACCTCCATAAGAAGGGGCTATCATCAAAAGCCATCCATGATGACATGGTCAGTACATTAGGCGATTGTGCTCTGTCATATTCATCCTACAAAAAATGGATAGCAGAATTTAAGCGTGGTAGAGAGAGTGTGAAAGATGAACCCCGCTCTGGAAGGCCTTCGACGTCAACTACTGACGAAAATATTAAAAAAGTACTTGATTTAATAATGGGAGACCGCAGATTAAAAATTAGAGAGATAGCCGAGATTATAGGCATCTCTTATGAACGAACTCAAAACATCATTGTCAACGAGTTGGGTTTCCACAAGATGTCTGCGAGGTTGGTTCCGCGACTGCTTTCAGTTGAACAAAAAAGGACGCGATTGACTATTTCACGCGACTGTTTGGAGTTATTTGAAGCCGATGCAGATGATTTTTTGAATCGTTTTGTTACTATGGACGAAACATGGGTTCATTACTGTACACCGGAAACAAAACAACAATCAAAACAGTGGAGAAGACCTGGTTCACCACCCCCTAAAAAGGCTAAGTCGATTTTGTCGGCAAATAAGGTGATGGCTTCAGTATTCTGGGACTCGAAAGGTGTGATTATGATTGATTATCTTGAAAGGGGTCAGACTATAAACTCTGATTACTACTGCACCTTACTACGTCGTTTACGAGAGGAAATAAAAGAAAAACGTCGAGGAATGCTCAGAAGAAAAAAATGTCGTTGTTAGTAAAAAGTTTCATTCAATTCAATTCATTTACTATTGAATAAGATTTTATTTCTGCATACAAAAGGCAATTATTTTCAATGCAGTTTTAAATCCTATCTAAATTATGTTTAATATTTATTCTGTTCAGTTTCTTGACGCATATATTTTTTATTTTCTTAAATTCAGTAAGGATTTTTTGGAGAACAAAAATTATAACAATTATAATATTAGTTAGAATTAAGTAGATTTCATATTACCTATTAGAAGCTGAACCTATACTAAATGCATTCTAAATATTGTTTCTCAATCCATTTTAATGTAATGGACTATATATTAACACATACTGTCCAATGTCGCCGATACAGTTAGTTTCAAGTTCAAATATTTGCTCGAAAGGTTACTTTAAAAATACACTGCTTCCAATATTTTCTCAAGCGAAGTGTTAAAAGCGTTTTGAGATGACTTTGTAGAAATTGTTCTAATCTCTCTACCGGAACGCTTCGACCAGCGACAAAACGACCACGACGATATTTTGTCGACCGTTTTCTCGTTTTTAAATCGATTATCTTTTTGTGTCTTCCGGGTCTAACATGACATTTGCACTTAATACTCGACTTCTAATATCATAGTAGAGATATTTGTCGATCGCTATGTCTATCAAAGTTGTCGATGTCGAGATATAATATATCGAGATATCTTACTTTGTCTTCACTCGTCCGAGAGATATCTTGTGATGGTCATGCTAGGCGGGAAGGTTTTGACCAATGGCTGTTATATCGGTGGACAAAGACTCTACCATTCTTACCTGCCCATTTTTTGTATGGAAGTTAGCCCTATTGGCCCCTATAGCTTAACACGAAGAGTGGCGAGCACTGAGGCTCAGCCATGAAATTTAGGGGGTAATTCTGCCTAATTTGAAGTTTGTTAAACTTTAAAGTTTACGGATGCTAATACTTAGTGAATTTCCTAATATCGCATGGAACAGATACATTTCTGTGTCTGTTTCACTGATCATAATGTTTTTTTTTTTATAACAGAGCGGACAACCGAGCAGGTGGGTTACCTGATGGTAAGTAATCATCACCGCCCATAGACATCCGTGACTTAAAAGTCTCAGATGCGTTGTCGGCCTTTCAAGAATTTATAGGCTCGCTTTTTAAAACCAGCGAGGTCGTCGTCGTCGTGTTTTCCCGGGATTCGAACCCGAAAACAGGGCCAAGGGTTAAAATTTATATATTTTGTTTATCGTTTATACAGTCCCGGTCACTTGAATAGAACCACTACAAAAGTATTGTGGTTAGCTCTTATTTGAAAAGATACAAGTAATCTATGATAACGGATTAATTTATTTCCCTATGTATAATCTACGAGGGTGGATTGAAAAGTACTCGGCCTAACACAGATCCATTCAATTCTAAAAATCAAATCTACCCACATTATTTAGTTCAGTTCAGACTAGTTCATTGTGTGAAGTTCGAAACGTGTGCGATAATTAGTTGTGATTTTATAAATTTATTAACAAAGTAATCGGACATAATTTCCGCGAATGGAGCAAATCGAGCAGCGTGCCGTCATTAAGTACCTCCATAAGAAGGGGCTATCATCAAAAGCCATCCATGATGACATGGTCAGTACATTAGGCGATTGTGCTCTGTCATATTCATCCTACAAAAAATGGATAGCAGAATTTAAGCGTGGTAGAGAGAGTGTGAAAGATGAACCCCGCTCTGGAAGGCCTTCGACGTCAACTACTGACGAAAATATTAAAAAAGTACTTGATTTAATAATGGGAGACCGCAGATTAAAAATTAGAGAGATAGCCGAGATTATAGGCATCTCTTATGAACGAACTCAAAACATCATTGTCAACGAGTTGGGTTTCCACAAGATGTCTGCGAGGTTGGTTCCGCGACTGCTTTCAGTTGAACAAAAAAGGACGCGATTGACTATTTCACGCGACTGTTTGGAGTTATTTGAAGCCGATGCAGATGATTTTTTGAATCGTTTTGTTACTATGGACGAAACATGGGTTCATTACTGTACACCGGAAACAAAACAACAATCAAAACAGTGGAGAAGACCTGGTTCACCACCCCCTAAAAAGGCTAAGTCGATTTTGTCGGCAAATAAGGTGATGGCTTCAGTATTCTGGGACTCGAAAGGTGTGATTATGATTGATTATCTTGAAAGGGGTCAGACTATAAACTCTGATTACTACTGCACCTTACTACGTCGTTTACGAGAGGAAATAAAAGAAAAACGTCGAGGAATGCTCAGAAGAAAAGTCCTGTTTCATCAACGTCACACGTCAGTACAGTCAATGGCTGAAATTCACAACTGTGGCTTTGAACTGTTACCGCATCCGCCGTATTCACCTGATCTGGCACCATCAGACTTCTTTCTGTTCCCTAACCTAAAAAAGCACTTGGGAGGTCAAAGATTTTCGACAAACGACGAGGTCAAAGCAGCTGTAGACGCATATTTTGACTCTAAGGAAGAATCATTTTTTTTCAACGGTCTAAATGCTTGGAAGGGGAGGTGGCAAAAGTGTATTGAACTTGATGGTGATTATGTAGAAAAATAAAAATATAACTGATTTAGTATGTGTTTATTTTCTTGGTTAGGCCGAGTACTTTTCAATCCACCCTCGTATACATATCCTAATACGCGCAGTTAGAATGAGATCTTTCTAGAATTTACCATTCTAGCGTCCGAAAGCGCGGTCACTTGAATAGAACCAGTCAATTTACATTGCGCCATCGACGTGAACAGACGTTTGTATTTTCAAAACCTGTACGCTGTTGTATTGTAAACTTTTATTTAAAACTTTCTGTAGTAAGGTGTAACGATCCTAAACTAAAATGGGACGTGGGAAGAAGTTAACTCCAGAAGAAATGATAAGAATTGAAACTTTAAAAGAAGAAAGCTATCCTTTGCGTGAAATAGCTCGACGACTCGGTAGATCGCATCATGTGATCATGAAATATCTAGAAGATCCAGAAATGTACGGTAAAAGATATAAAGGAAGGACGAAACGAGCCACAACAGAAAGAGAAAGGCGACGTATACTCCGTGTAGCGTCTAATTCCTCTTTAACTGCGCCTCAAATAGCACTGAAGGTGGGCACACAAGCATCTATACGTACAGTGCGACGTATTATAAACAAGTGTTCGACAATAAAACGTTTGAAAATTAAAAAACGACCTGCTTTAAATCACCGGCATTGTTCCTTGCGTTTGGAATTTGCACGACAGCATATGACATGGAAATTAGAATGGTACAAAGTAATATTTACGGACGAAAAAAAATTTAATTTGGATGGTCCTGATGGAAATGCATATTATTTTCACGATCTTAGAAAAGAAGAAAGATATTTGTCCCGTCGACACAGCGCTTTAGGAAGTATAATGGTGTGGGGGGCTATCTGTTGTGAGGGTGTGCTATATCTAGTTATGCTGGAAGGCAAACAAAATGCAGAAAAGTATATTAAGTTACTAGAGCAACTGAAGACAAAGTTAGAAGATCGACACTTTATATTTCAGCATGATAATGCACCAATTCATTCGGCAACGCTTGTGAAAAAATGGTTCGCGGATAATAATATCGAAAATCTTGAGTGGCCTTCGATATCACCCGATCTTAATATTATGGAGAATGTATGGGGATGGTTAACGAGAAAATTGTATGCAGATGGGAGACAATTTGATAATAAAGAAGCACTAAAATTAGCTTTAATGAAAGAGTGGTCGGCGATACCTCGACATTACGTTCAAACATTGTACGATTCAATGCCTAGTCGATTGTTTGAAGTTATTAGAAATAATGGAAAAAATACAAAATATTAAAACACTTTACATAACCGTTTGTTGTTTTATTATATAAAAATAAGCTAGTGGTTCTATTCATGTGACCGACCAAAATCGATAGTACTTCTATACATACATTTCATACATAAATAATTAAACAGGGTAATGATCAACAATATAATATTTAAATAGTACACGTACCCGAGTATTAAAAACTAAGACAGTATTTATTTTTTATTTGAAAATTCTCTCAAATGTCTGTAAACATTTGTGGTTCTATTCAAGTGACCGGGACTGTATGTATTTAATTCCTTAGTAATTAACCATGATATTAATGTTAATAATAAATTTTATAAATGCTTTTAAAATCTCATTTAAAAACAAATACACCATAAAGCAAAGTTTTCCAATATTTTTCAATATAATTTACTTTGAATTAGCTTGGATCAATGAAAATCTGTTATCCTTAATCGCAATCATTTACCGCAATATACTCAGGAGGTATCGATTTGTATTATAATTTTCACGAAACATTTCCGTTGCTTTGTAATCTTTATGTACCTACCTAATTTTAACTCCACATAACCTCAATTAAACCTGCCAATAAATATTTATTACCACATTATCAAAGAAATTGTACAGTAGTCTAATTATTTTTTTGTTATCAAATTAGGTATTTCGTGACGTATTTTTTTTTTATGTCAGATATCGACAGACGAGCATGAGGTTCACTTGATGGTAGGTGATACAACAGCCATAGAACATCAGTCAATGATGCGCTGTCGACCTATTTTTTTTTACTTCGAGCATTCAGAAATCCATAGACTGAAATCGAAACGCGCAATATGCACTTCACGGTTTTTCCATCTATGAACGGTGGTTCGTTACCCGGTCGGAATTTAGATATTCCTCCCACCCGATTAATGCCCGAAGTTACCAGACGTGGGGAAAACATGTTTACAGAAAATTATAAACATGAGGTCCCGGTGGGATTCGAACCCACGACCCATCGATGCGCACGGCAGGTGTTCTACCGAACGCGCCAACGAGCCCGTCAAAAATTAATAATCGTAATTACGCATCAATCATTTTTTTACCGTAGTCATATAACAAAGGAATTCTATCGGAATGTCAGACAATATTTCACGTGGTTCGAGAATAGTTTTACATGTTTACACGATTTTTTAAAAACAAAGACTTGTATATTAGTTTGTTTAATTTAACTCAAAAACTACTCGACCGATTTTATAAATTCTTTCACTGTTAGCTTTAGCTATATCTTCAGCGAGTAACATAGGCTATATTATAGGCCATGTTACTCGATGAAATAAATAAAGATAATAAAAATAACTAATGAATGTATCACCTACCATCAAGTGAACCTAATGCTCATCTGTCGATGTCTATCATAAAAAAAGATAGATCGACAGCACATCATTGACTGATGTTCTGTGGCTGAGGTATCACCTATTATCAAGTGATCCTCATGCTCGTCTGTCGATAAATAACATAAATAAAAGATAGAGTTTTATATACCAGAGCAAAAATCGGCAATAAAATTTCCGGGTATCTCCAATATCATATTCTTGATTAGCGCGTCAAAATACATAGGTATACCAAAATTCAATTTAATCGGAGGTATGGGCTACATGAAAGTACACCCCAAAAATCTAAATAAAAATTTATGAAAAACATTAATAATGACAACAAAATAGTTAATTGTTATAATAACTCTCTACGGTTCCTGCTTATGCTTTTTGTTATCGAACGTGATTAATATATTTACACACTTAGTGATATCTATCAATCATGCACATCGATCTATTTTATTTTACTCTTAAGTATATATGTATAGATTTACGCGCAATCCGCTTTTAATATATTGTCCTCCTTTTTGTTTTATTTTTGAAGGGCTTTAATATCTAAAATTACAACAACAACTCTTACAACAAATTATTATCTATCAAGGTACCGAACTATTCTCAAAAAGATAATCCAATAATAATAAGTTATCTAACGTTTTCTAAATGAATTGCATCACTATTTTGTACAATATAGAATGTACAATTTATTTTAGTTGAGTCACAAATCAGTGTACTAGTTAAAAATCTAAGAAAAATAAAATAAATAAAAAGGCCTTTAATTTGCTGTTTTTTACAAATAATTGTTTCGTCATAATAAACAATATTATTATTAAAAATTTAATAAGTATTTTATTTAATTTTAGTAAATGTAGATTAAAGCTTAGGATTATAATCCAATAACAAAATGAATAGATACACGATAAGGGCATAGATGGAGAAAATCGAAAATCCTCAACTATGAGATTGAAGAAAAGTCAGTTTTTTTTTAATATAAAGCTCTACAATACATGTTGCAACTTTATGCTATTACAATCTAGCTAATTATAATTAATTAATAATAATGACTATTGAGTAATTTACATCTAACTTAAAATACTACAGTATAAATTTACTTAAAAACTAAGATAATGTCCAGTGACTTTTCTTAGTTCCCATAATTATGTTAAGAGGCACTTGGTCCATGTGTCATCTAAGCACTTACACTTTTTCCAAGACAGAAATGACAGTTGATATAAAATATTTTTAGAATATCCTCCATAAATATTACATAAGTATTAGTAATAACCCCTTCGGAGATTGAACCCGGAACAATTTGTTTGACCGACTTTTTGATCGCCTTAACTTAAAAATCAATGCAATTGAATTTGTACTGAATAAAGTTTACTGCTGCAGTTGACTCAATCGAGACTCTAATTTAACTTTATCACTTTTTTTAATATAGTAACGGCCTGAGGCCATGAGATGTTCTTAATTGAATGCTGTCGAATTTAAAGTAATAGGTCTTATGTGGAGCGAGTGCCTTTCTGCTATCAATTAGTGGTATTGTGGAACGTATTTTAAGATATTTTTGAAATCGATTTTTTTTATGTCAGATATCGAGAGACGAGCATGAGGTTGATGGTAGGTGATACCTCAGTTATAGAACATCAGTCAATGATACGCTGTCGACCTACTTTTTACTTGGAGCATTCGGAAATCCATAGACTAAAACCGAAACGTGCAATATATTTACCGATTGTAAATAGTTGTATTTGTTTAAACCTTTAATTTTTGTTGCTTGTGCCAGCGCGCCCCTTCACCGGAACCACTGAAAATCAGTGTTGGGGCTTATGCTGAGCCCCAACGTATACTGAGTGGTATTCCGTTTTTGGGGGCACCACTCAATTTAAATTAAAGTTATTTTTTCAATTATTTATTTGTATAATAATCTTGATCATCTTTAGTAAAAAAGTTATTGTTTGTATTAGCTTCAGTGGTGTTTTTCAAAATAAATGATCTATTTATCTATCTATCTATCTATCAATATGCACTTCACGATTTTTCCGTCTATGAACAGTGGTTACTTAATCCCACCCGATCATTGCTCGAAGTTACCAGACGTGGGGAAAACACAAAGTTGTCAATTACAAATATGTCGTCCCGGTGGGATTCGAACCCACGACCCATCGATGCGCACGGCAGGTGTTCTACCGAACGCGCGAATGATCCCGTCAAAAATCGAAATAAAATGTCAAACTATAGATAAAAATTTGACAATTGTAATAAGTAGAATCAAACCTCAAAACTCTTTGGAGAGCTTTGTGACTGCAATCGTAACTCAGTATAGGAATTAATCGAAATAAACAAATAGACGATAAGATTTCTGGACATAGATGATAAATGACTGTTATTGGTATCTCATTCACGATAAGCACAGGAAAATCTTACAAAAAAACCCTTTTGCATTCGGGCATTGAACGAGTGGGAGGACTATCAAAATTCCGACCGGGTAACGAACCACCGTTCATAGACGGAAAAATCATGAAGTGCACATTGCGCGTTTCGGACTCAGTCTATGGATTTTCGAATGCTCGAAGTAAAATGTCGATCGACAGCGCATTATTATTGTCTGGTACTCCGTGGCTATGGTATCACCTACCATCAAGTGAACATCATGCTCGTCTGACGATATCTAACATAAAAAATTAAAATAAAATTAACGTCAATCAATTATCTTTGAAAAAGTTGTAACAGGATAATAAATGAAATACTTCATGTGATCTATAACATAAAAAAGTGGTCTGTTAAAGCATCTAAAATAAAAATAGAACAAAAATATCAAATAAAAAAAAATGAGCACCTGTAGACTTTTGGAAATATTAAATTATAATAAGAATGATATAATATATAAATGCTTTTCGTTTTTAAAATTTTAAATTATCCTTTGTTATTACAATATATTTATGTAAAAATAGTATCTCTATTGTTATCTACACTAATGAGCCTTGTCCACGAGTGTATTCTTGAAAAGATCCAAGATAGTAGCTATTTAATCACAAGATAAACATATTTTACTGATAAGATAAAAATTTGCGAGGTTCATTACAATATCAAGGTCCTTAAGAAAGCGGATTGTTTTGATAACTGAACTTCTATGTTAAGTAATTTGAAAATATGTAAATTTATTATAAAATGTTCCTACAAACATAAGAACTAAATTTATAGAGTTTATAATAATGATAAGGATATATATTAAATTATAATAGAGAAAGTAAATAATTTCAAAGCGGATAAGGAAAACTTTAAGCCGTAATTGATATGAAAACAAAGTGTTGATTCATAATATCGCAAAATTCCCACAAACGCAAGTTTAATGAGACCGATAAAGTCAGTAAAGTAAACAAAACTACATCCTAGAAGTTCAAGTACAAATCTACAGTAAATGTTTACCATATAGAGATAAAATTTACATTTCGAGTTAAAACTCGTAAAACTTTATTACAGCTGGCATTAACGCGTTTACGGCTCTTTAATTAGAACTTGATGAACTTGTAAATAAAACACACCGAGATGAAAGTACCATTGATGCTAAAGCCGAGCAAAAAGACCTCCCGCCTCCTAAACAATGGTACCATTCAAATGCCGGTGCAAGAAACATTTCAAAATCACTCACCGTACGATGCAGCATCTGCATGTGGACCACGAAACAATTCACTTTAATCACGTTGCACACAATTATAATTCGAATTCAAATTAAAATTCACTGAACCTAAAACGCTCCCCTGAGGGACACCCGAAATATATTTTTTGTATTCGCTTATTATTCGATCGCATGCGCGGGTCGACTGGCGCGTGGCATTCAATAGCCTGCTCTCCACTGAACTATCAGTAACTGACTGCGGACTGTGCGCCGGCGTTTCTCCTCGCTGTTTACAATATCCCATGTGCAACGCTATCCGATGCTTTATCTAAAACCAAACTTATTCCATATAAATAAGACTTAGTTTCAAATGTAGTTGCCATTTACGGCTTATCTGTGTTAGTAAGTCGGATACTTGTATTTGTCGTTTGTATGAATGAAAAATAAACTTTACGCATAGAGCTTTCTGATGATTGCCGTTCGTTTATATTATAACCTTAATTAATGTTTAACCACTTGATATGTTAGCGTTGGTCCTCGGTGAACACAAAATGATTGTCCGATTTGAGAAACATGATTCATATTATGTGTACGTGACAATTGTTTGAGATTTTTTAAGATACGTTAGCTTTTACTAGGAAATCTCATGTGGCATTGCTCCAAAAACAATAAAGATGTAATATTCAAATGAAGATCTTGTGATTACATTTACAGGGAATCTTACGCAGTAACATGTGACAACAAAGGTTAATTCCGAGTACGAATAATAAAGAGGAAAGTGAAATCTGCGAAACGCATCTTGATCAGAATTGTAAGTTTGATTTCAAATTCATAAGATGCTAATTTAATTAGCACGATGATTTTCTTCAACCTTCGAATGTCGTTCTTAATTGAACGTGGGAAGTTGTATTTGTACAAAACCAAGAGAAAATCAAAATATTAGGCTATCTATCTAAAATATACTTTTAAGTCAAGACATAAAGCTGTGTAATTAGTTAGGTTTGAAGGCACTCTAGTTAGTAAATTATTGTTAATACCTTAAGGAAACACACGCAAAGCACACATTACATATGTATGTACATGTATTAGCAGTCTTATATGCAACAAATTTAAGAATATGTTACGTTTGAATTCCGGGGAAATAAGATATAAACATTTACAAGGCACAAGAAAAATGATCAGTGAAACAGACACAAAAATGTAGCTGCATGGGGCACCCCATGAATTTACTTTTTATTTTCTAATACTGAAAAGTGTTCAACATAACATTTAGTTGGGAACTTTGAATTCTCAGGTTCATATTCTGCTGAAATGGGATTAATAGTTAAAGAAAGAAGTTAACAGTTAAAAGTGTATCGTGAGAAATTCTGCACCTTATATGTATGTAACAGATTTCCTTATTTGTATGTTATTGTACTACTCAGAAAGCTTTTTTTAGACCTTTTCTAACGGAACTCGTCACTTCTCCACTGAGAAATCAGAACTATTGCATTTAATTGATCATCGTGTTTCAACGTCTTTAACCTTTCACTAAATAATGATGCTGATGATGATTTTTAAGCATGCTATAACTATATGCAGATCATCAATGAATTACTTTCATTAGTTTAAGTCAAAGTCAAGTTTATTCACGTAAAATGTACTTATATAATCATTTTCAAATATTTTGCAACTGACTAAACAGCTGAGATACTGAGCTTTTTTGACCAACCTATTAACAAAGTAGAAAGTCCTTTATCATTCGTTCCGTTTAGTGAGCTACCTTTTATTTAGCAAGACGCTTTCGTCAAATATAAAAAAAATATTTGTGTTTATTTTTCTTGAGATTTCGTTGTCAAATTATTATTAGTTGTAGTTAATGTAAATCCGATGCCAGAATGTAAGTACACCTCGTCACTCCATACTGATAACAGAATAAATGCTGAGTCTATTAAAAGAATAACACCTGACATCTATTAATTACATTACATGTAATTGGAAGAGTTATTACCTAGAATATTAAAAAATATAAGAATCGAGTATACTAGCGACCCGCCCCGGCTTCGCACGGGTATAGATTTTTTGACAAAAAAGCAGGAGTTGTATGTATTTTTTAATGCCACATTATAAAAAAATAAAAACAAAAAATTTCGTCCAGAAATTAAAAAAGAAAAAATTTAAGGGTGAACAACCCTTATCACTTAGGGGTATGAAAAATAGATAGTAGCCCATTCTCAGACCTACTGAATACGCATATAATAAAAATCGGTAAAGCCGTTTCGGAGGAGTACGGTAACTAACATTGTGACATGGAAATTTTATATATAAGATAATACAATAGTTATATAAATAGCTTTTCATTAAAGATCAAATGAAATTATAATAAATGCACAGTCTATTATAATTATAAGCATATTAAACCTATTTTGAGCTTCATCACCATAACTAAAGGTTATAAAGTACGGATTTAATTTTACTATCCTCAGTAAGATCTTGTTATCCTTAACGAACACTATCCTTTTAGACTTTATGAGCTATTAATATTTTATAAGTTCATTATACATTCCTTATTTTTATTTTTTTTTTGTCAGATATCGACAGACGAGCATGAGGTTCACTTGATGGTAGGTGATACCTCAGACACAGAACATCAGTCAATGATGCGCTGTTAACCTAATTTTTACTTCAAAATCCATTGACGCGCAATATGCACTTCACGGTTTTTCCATCTATGAACGGTGGTTCGTTACCCGGTCGGAATTTCGATATTCCTCCCACCCGATCAATTCCCGAAGTTACCGAACGTGGGGACCTTTATTTTTGTTGTTCTTTAAATACATATGTTTAACCTTTGTATTTTAAAATGCCCATCTTTTGAGTTTCTCTATGTTAATAATGAGAATAACAAGTGAAAGTTAAAAACAATGATCATAGAAATACAAGACGTAATATTATACTCTGAGATACAAAACGTTCGAGTCAACAAAATGATATAAGCAACGCTTGCAACTTAATTACTGTTTATGAAAATATTGTTGTTATATCATAAGCCGTAATAACGTCATGATGTATGATACTTTTTTCTCTTTTACACTAGAAATACTTATTCTTAAACCTAGGATAATTTCAATAAAATCTAATATATAAAATTCTCGTGTCACAGTTTTCGTTGCCATACTCCTCCGAAACGGCTCGACCGATTCTCATGAAATTTTGTGTGCATATTGGGTAGGTATAAGAATCGGACAACATCTATTTTTCATCCCCCTAAATGTTAAGGGTAATCCACCCCTAAATTTTTTTTTTTAATTTCTGGACGAAATTTTTTGTTTTTATTTTTTTATATCGTGGCATTAAAAAATACATACAACCCGTGCTTTTTTTTTTCAAAAAATATTGACCCGTGCGAAGCCGGAGCGGGTCGCTAGTATTTCTATAATATTGAATATTATATATTTCATTATATTGTCTTTTAATTATTTATCCCGACGTTTGACCGTGACCATGGTTGCTGAAATAAATTTATAATAATTAATAATTCGTGTTTTAATCCGTTATAAATATTCGATTTAAAATATTATTTCACTGTTTTCAATTTGTCATATCTTTCTGTTTTGACTTGGCTCTCTTTTCCCTCTTTCTCTTCATATTAATAAGTTATAGCCTGTACAATAATATGTAATGTTTTTTTATTGCTACCTTAAGAAGAATACTTTTTTTTTGATAATTTCGTAGGAGTAGAAATATTTTACTATGTATATGCATATTACTTATTAACACCTTAGATGTTTCTTAAATAAACAATGAAAAACTATTTAATTCTTCTAATTATTACCTTAATCTATTAGCTATATGCTAATAAATTACTTTCAACACGCCCCGGCTTCGTACGGCCGCAATGTAGATGTACTATACACAAGAAATAGCCTATGTTACTCTTTGATAATGTAGATTTCTAAATAAGGTTTGTAATCGGTCCAGTATTTTTTGTGTCTATTCGTTACAAACATGCAAATACAAATCTTTATAATATTAGTGTAGATTGTATATATTGCTACAATTATACAGTTATGGAAATTCCCTCTATTTCAACTTTGATCTTGTTTTACATAACGGAAGTAATGCATGATAATCAAAATATATCAATCGTATTACGTACGACCTCAATAGTTAGTTTTATGCATGACCTAATCATTAAGAGCTAAGCCATGACTCAATGATACTAAATTATTCATAAACACTTTCAACCCAATGACTTTAGAGATAAAGTTCAAAATTCATTGTGTTACTCACCCTTTGACATATGGAAGAATGCACAATGATTTTAATGCATTATGTCTAACATTTTTAAAAATTATTCTTTTATGAATATAGCTTTTATGATTCTAGCCATAAGAGTTATTTTCTTATAACAAGAGTTAAGGTGAATGTGACTGTTTTCGTTTGTTTTGTTATTTGCTATGATTTTGTTCGGTTCATTGTTAAATAGTGAATAGACATAATGAGAGATTGTTAGTTTTGGGATCGATTACAAATGAGTATCCAAACTGGAGTGTTTTGTAATAATAGCGATTTTTTAAAATTTGGTTTATAACTTTTACTTTGTTTAGTTTAATTTAAGTAATATTTCAATTGGAAAATATTTTTAGTGAACAATTTTTTTATGATATTTAAAATATCAAGTCATAGTCAGATTGAAAAAAAATAATGTTTATAATTAAAAAATGCTAATAATGTTAAATACACATAATCTGTGTCACTAAACAAGATGCATAAAATTATTTTATTTAATAAAACTACTTTGCTAAGTCATTAACTTAAGTAAAATTCACAAAATCATTTAATAAGTATATTAAAAAAATTAAAAAAAATGTTACATAATTCTATTTCATTTTTTATCCACATTTAAAATTATTTAATTTCTATTTAAAAATTGACTGAATTCTCATTAAGTCTGAAATAAATGAATTTATCATTATTATTATATACTACTAACACGTCCCGGCTTCGCACGGATATGTTTTTACACAAAAAATATGCCTATGTTACTCGCTTTCTATTGGTGAATGAATTTTTAAAATCGGTTCAGAAGATCCAAAGATTACTCCCTGCAACCTTTTTTTACACCTTGGCATTATTCAAGTTTTAGTAGGGATCTCTAATTATTTCTGGAAATAAATATATAATATACTAGTAACACGCCTCGGCTTCACACGGGTGCAATGTAGATGTACTATACACAAAAAGCCTATGTTACTCGCTGATAATGTAGCTTTCTGTTGGTGAAAGAATTTTCAAAATAGGTCCAGTAGTTTAAATAAAATACTGTATACCGGATTAAAACGCGATTTATTATTTATATTATACAGTATTTTATTTAAATGTGTGATACTCGCGTTAATAAAAGACAATATTAGGTCCAGTAGTTTTTGAGTTTATTCATAACATACAAAAATATAAAAAATCAAAAATACAAAAACACAAATCTTTCCTCTTTATAATATAAGTATAGATATAGAAGTATAGATGAGGCATTAAGTATTAACCTTACTCATGTCGACTTGTTCATCCCTTTTCTATAACCCACCTTACAAATCAAACGCAACGACATTTCTATCATTAAATCGAGTACTGCATCATGAATTGTCTTATCTCTCCTGTGGATACACCATCCATTATTATACCTACCATCTATAAATGTCAACGTTCGCTCGACTTCCTCCTGGTAACTAGACCTCATAAACATTGATTGATCTTTCAATTAGAACTAGATAAATACTCGGATAGGATTTCATGGAACTTAGTTTGAACTACTGAAGGTTAATAAGGAATCAAAGACGTTCATGAGCGGTTATTGCTTTTGTAATAGAACTACTTTAAATCGATATGCGGTGTCACTAGCGCCAGAATCATATCCTTAAACAGCTATCAGACCAAAAATAATACGTTGAAAAAGTATTTATCATATTTTTATTTATTAAGTATAAAGTATTTATCATAGTTAGATATCGACAGACGAGCATGAGGTTCACTTGATGGTAGGTGATACCTCAGTCACAGAACATCAGTCAATGATGTGTTGTCGAACTACTTTTTACTTCGAGCTTTCGGAAATCCATAGACTGCGACCGAATCGCGCAATGTGCACTTCACGGTTTATCCATCTATGAACGATGGTTCGTTACCCGTACATAGTACGGGACGAACGGGTTTCACCACTACAAGTCGTCATAATTAGAGGTTGCAATCGAATATTCGAATATTCGAATTATTCGAATTTTATTTTCAAATTTATATTCGAATAGTAAAAAAATATATATTCGAATATTCGAATAACTACCAAAAAAATATACTATTCAAGTCTATGTTGGCAGAACTTAAAAATTGTTGTTGGTTAACATTAAGAATCGCTCAACGCCGACAAGCAGATCTGGTATGTACACTGAAGTATTTACACAATCCTAACAAATACTACCAGGAACAATCTTCTACTGTCTTCCCTAAAGTAGGAAATGATGTTATCACCAAAGTCATAGTTGACATACAAAAAAAATACTTTAATCAAAGACCTTCAACAATAACTTATACTGGCGCTTCTGATGACGAAGATGACATGTTTCTAGCAGATCTACAGCATAGTCAAAATGAAGAAGCGTCTAGAATCACAAATATGTCAATAAAAGAACAGCTGCAGAAAAAAATAGATGATGAAATGTGTGCAAGGCCTTCTACGTCCACAGCAACTTGCGAAGATGATCTAGAATCATCAATAAAAATGCAGATGGCTTTATATGATGCAGGAGCGCCAAGACAAATACACCTAACTCAGGCTTATGACGTGTTAATGTGCATTCCACCAACTAGTGTAGAGTGCGAAAGGGTATTTTCTTCTACGAAGTATATCTGCAATCATCTCAGATGTAAATTAAGCGATGATTCCTTAGACGCATTAAGTTTCCTCAGGTCTCACTTTCAAAGAATACGTAAAAAACAATAATTATTATGGCTGTGTTGATTTTATATTATAATAGGTAAATCTGACTTAATTCTTAGTTATTATTGATGAATCTGATTTATTAGTGTAATATTGCATATGAAAATGATACTGCAATGCCTTTACGACACCTTTACATTTGTGATACTTTTTATTTTTATTATTAACGAGTTTAAGACTTTTTGAATTGCTTGAGAATTTTATAATTGTTTTGATTAACATGTTCATGTATAATCGTGAGATTTATAAGAACATAAGGTTCCTACTATGTTTAAGAATTTGATAATACTTTTTATTTTACTAAACACCGAGTTTATATTGTTTAAAGATAAATGATGATTCTATTCGTGTTGGTATGTTAGATTATTTGCAATATTTATTGTTTTTTTGTTTAATGATTATTGTTCTGTTCCTAAAGCAATAAAAGCTGATATTTGAAGTGTATTTTTTAATATATTCGAATATTCGAATAATATTCGAACAGCACTGAAAAAATATTCGAATATTCGAAAATCAAAACTATCGAATATTTGCAACCTCTAGTCATAATACTCTCTGCTCATCGTGTCTTTAAATGCCACTGAATAACAAGCTAAAACCACAAACGGAGTTTATATAGTGTAAAAATAGTATGGAATCCTATAAAACCGCAAATAATTTAAGATCCAATTAACTGTTATTGTTATTCAAACTTAACTGCGAGTCATGTCCTATTGCAACGAGGATAAAATGTATTTATAGTTAACTAGCAATTGCCCCCGCAACCCCCCTTGTGGGTTGAATTTCGTAAAATCCGTTCTTAGCTGACCTGTACTCGGCGAAAGGAATATTCCTACCATATTTCAAGTCGCTACGCCTTATGGTTCCAGAGATATCGTGATGAGTGACTATATAGGTGTGAATCTCTTTTATATATATAGATTACATACACGTGGTAGGGAAAGAAATCCTAGTGGGGCATGGGGCGGATACATTTCCGCGTCCATATCTGTACAAGATTGTACTTTTTTATTTTATATAAAATCTCTTTTTATATAAATTATTCTTATATTCTATTTTTATATTTGAATTGTATTTTCTATGTCAATAGTATTTTGTTTTAATATGTATAATAAATTAGTTTGCAAGAACCAGTCGTTTCATTCAGTCGCAAATAATATCATTTATCGCTTTGCTTAGTTTGGGACCCAAAATCTACTGTGTATTTTGTGCCACAAATTGAAATGAAAAATGTTTATTTTAATGGTTAATGGGTAATTTTAACGATTCAACTAAAATTGTGTTTAGAACATTTTGTGATAATGATTACTTACCATCAGGTAACCCACCTGCTCGGTTGTCTGCTCTGAAATTAAAAAAAAAAAAATCTCAAGCAGTGCGCGTACTAAGCTGGTATCGCGTTTTGCTTCTGTCTCCACCGGCAAGGCTGTGCCGAACTTTTGTGTACAGTGCAGCACACTTGTGTACGAACATGTTCACTGAGCAGAGTTTCCTGCCTTCAGTTTTTTTTTAATGTTAGATATCGACAGACGAGCATGAGCTTCACTTGATGGTGGGTGATACCTCAGCCACAGAACATCAATCAATGATGTGCTGTCGACCTACTTTTTACTTCGAGCATGCGGAAATCCATAGTCTGAGACCGAAATCCGCAATGTGCACTTCACGGTTTTTCCGTCTATGAGCGGCGGTTCGTTACCCGGTCGAAATTTCGATGTTCCTCCCACAATAATGTATCAATGCCCGAAGTTGCCAGACGTGGGGGAAACATGCTTACAGAAAATTATAAACATGTCCCTCAACCAGGCTGTGGAATCTGCTTTCGCCGGCGGTTTTTCCGAACCGATACGACTTGGAAACCTTCAAGAAGCGAGCCTACATCTTTCTTAAAGGTCGGCAACGCACCTGCAAGCCCTCTGGTGTTACGGATGTCTATGGGCGGCGGTGATCACTTACCATCACGTGAGCCGCCTGCCCGTTTGCCCCCTATACTATAAAAAAAAATGTCATCCCGGTGGAATTCGAACCCACGACCCATCGATGCGCACGGCAGGTGTTCTACCGAACGCGCCAACTAGCCCGTCAATCAGTTGTTAATTTGATTTTAATAAACAAACAGCGAGCAAACATGTGGCGCACATTGAGCCGCACAGTTCAGCACACCGGTGGAAACGCACAAAGAAATTAGAAATATCATCATTATCTATACTTCTATATCTACGAGTATACTAATATTATAAAGAAGAAAGATTTGTATTTTTAATTTTGTATTTTTGTATGTTATCAATAAACTCAAAAAATACTGGACCGATTTTGAAAATTCTTTCACCAATAGAAAGCTACATTATTGTGTATTTTACATCTACATTGCACCCGTGTGAAGCCGGGGCGCTTTGCTAGTTTATGTAATAAATCAGAACCAGACGAAATTAAGTCCGGCACTACCAATGGCGGGGAGAAGGTGGTCTATATGGTGTAAAGTACTACCGTCCTGATACACAGTATTGTACGAAGCAACGAGCAGTCAGGTCAAGCATTACCAAATAACGGAAGGGTGTGATAGCGTTATCTACATGTCCGTTGTACCCAAAAAACTAAACAACTCTTAGATCGTTTCCAAATGGATTCGATTTTCCTATTGTTGAAACTGTAGTCCAAAGAGCTACTTCAAAACAATGACGGAACCACTATACAAACTAATTAAATAAGTCATTTATAACTTACATAAGAAGTTATAACTTATTTAATTACTTTTTTACTTATTTAATTAGATAGATAGATAAAAAGATATCAACTTAATTTGTTACTAGCAACACACCCAGGCTTCGCACGGGTGCAATGTAGATGTAATATACAAAAACTGTTACTCGCTGATAATGTAGCTTTGTAATATTGAAAGAATGTTTAAAATCGGTCCAGTAGTTTTTGAGTTAAATCGTAACAAACAAAAAAAAATCTTTCATCTTTAAAATATTATTATAGAAATGGATTCAGAAATGTCTATTGCCTATCGGAACAGGTATTTATGTTGTATTAACGACTCTATCGTTTTTTGTCTAAAGAATATGAAAAACAATAATCTTACTATAGCATTACCAAGAATTACGTATATAATGTTAGTAAACAAAAATTTCTATAATAAACAAACTCATTAACACAATGTTTTGATCTTTGAAATAATAATCTATTAGCTAGTCTAGCTACTAATAACATAGCATCTTATTATTTAAAAACGATAATAGAAACTGCATGAATAATCACACAATCCAAAATAGAAAATTTTACAGAAGAGCCGTTTGAAAATTCAACAAAATATTTGTTGTCACATCTTTTTATACAATATATAAATTATATATAAACATTGAATATATAAATCAAAAGAGCATTGAGATATGTATTATATAAAGATGGAAAAACTGTGAAGTGCATATTGCGCGTTTCGGTTTCGAATCGATTACCGAAAGCTCGAATTAAAAAGTAGGTCGACATCGCATCATTGACTGATTTTCTGTGGCTGATATATCGCCTACCATCAAATGAAACTCATGCTCACCTGTCGATATCTAACATGAAAAAAACATATTATTCTCAAAAAAAAAGTTATGTCTGTTTATCAAAAATATTGTCAAAAATTAACCAATGCATTTTTTCATGCCACTGCATCAGTTATGCCGATATGCACTTCAGTTTTATCTACAGTGAAATAAGGACTGCATTGGATCGCAAGATATTTACAACTAATAATTTTAAAAAAATAGTTGTGCGGTTATTCTGTCTCCATCCCCCATGAAGGGTCAAATCCAATTATAAATAACAAATATTTCATAGTCCTGTCGAAATATCTTGATAAATATCATAATTTATGGAACCCAACAAAAAATTAAAACTAGAGAGATAGATAGAATTAAATATTTTAGTATTATTCATAAACGTGGTTAAAACTGGGAATAGTTAAAGTATAATTTGTTTCACTCTATCGAATGGCAAAGAAACAAAGCAAAGTTTATCTGTTTCAACCTTATACGTTGTCAATTTTTATCATCGAGGACGAATTTGATTTATTTATCTCCGGGTTTCGTGTATGCAATGAAAAAACGGATTCCTTGAAGGATCATTCGTATCTGATTATGAAAAATGTTGATTAACAAATATAGAATTTTTTTTTTTTAATTATGATATTATTATTTTCTAACATAACCGACAGCAACACCAGGTAAGTAGTAGGTAGTCACCATCGCCCATGGAACTCCCGATTTAAATATCTCAGATGTGTTGTCGGCCTTTAAAAATTATTTTTTTAGTTTATTTTTTTATTATAATTATTTACTGAAAGATGTCATATTGTGGAGCATGATGTAATGGTTGCGGCACACATTTTGTAAAACCAAAAACTTGGCGATTAACAAGAGTGGCGGAGAGTTTATTGCCAGTTCTCGTCCGTTCTACGCCCTTGATTTGAGAACTGGCAGTAAATGTAAAATTGGAAGGATTTAATATGTATTTTTTATTGACGTTCATAAGTGTACATTGTGTTAACCTCAATGAATAAATGATATTTGAATAAAACTTCAAAAATTATACGAAATATAATAAAAATACTATACGGAATCCGTACCGCCGCAATCCATCTAGCTCGTGACCTTTTTTTCTGTGAAGTATATAAAGCTTAAATTACATAGCTTAAAGTGAATCAGTTCAATATTCATTTCACTTGATTTATGACACTTAACAGTAATTGCGGACGACTGCGCAGTTTCAAAGGATCTTGGTGATTTTCAAAGGAATTATCCGACTCTATCATGAAAAACCTATTTTAGACAGTAACTGTTACTAAAAATAGTTTTATTCACTTTTCGCACATAGGACATTAATCAATAATGCGTTTACGACTGTTTTATATTTTTCCAGCAGTCGAAAAGCCATTGTGTGAGTTTAAAAAACGCAATTGGTTAATTTCCACTTTACTATATATGGCGACGCGCGGCAATACGTTACTGGGCGGAAATTTTGAACCTTTCTGTCTCTTGTCTCTTTGAGTCTTGCAATATTCAGAAGTAGAAAATTGTTTAGAATATTATAAAATTGTCAGAACACTAATCGAACCTATACCATTTTTATTGTGTACTAATATTATAAAGAGGAAAATTTTTTTTGTTGGTTTGTTTATTTGTTACAAAAACCACTGAACAGATTTAAAAAAATGTTTTACCGATAGAAAGCTACATTATCAGCGAATAACATTTGTGTACATATTACACCTACATTGTACCCGTGCGAAGCCACGGCATTGATTCTGCTGCACGGACTGGTAACGTTTTGCTTAATAAATAAATAAACATATCGTAACGCAAGGCAATTACCTCATATTGCGTCTGTCATATATCAAAAAGGATATCGAGTTTGTAGTACTAACGATATAACGATAAAAGTCGTAAAATATACACAGACTGAATCGATTTCTTGCCCCCGATGTTATAAAATTCCGTTCTCGACAAATAAATCATCTGTTTAAAGTACCAGGACATTATGAGTTGTGCGGAGTTAAATGGAACAGGGGACGTTAGTACTTGACACAAATACGGAAAGTGAAAGAGTTGGGAAAGTTTTGCTAAAAGACCCTTGAACTTGTCGTTGTATTATGGAGTGTTCCGGCAAGGGCGCGGTCTCGGGCGAGATGGACGGATGCGACTTGTAAATCTTAGTCTACGCGCAGACTAGAGCCACTAGTGGCGACCACATTATAGCCACCGGTGGCCGCCACAAGCTACGGGCGTGATATTTCATACATTTTAGGGCATCCGCGCAAACACGGCGCTCGAGAGGCCGCCACCGAGCTTCTAGCCACCGGTGGTCGCCACACCGTGCTGTCGTGATATTTCATACATTTACCAGTGGCTGAAACGCATCTAGAGGACGCTTCTAGTGGCGGCCAACAGTGGCTCTAGTCTGCGCGTAGGTTTAGTCGCAACTTGTCATTGAAAATTGTAAGTACAATTATATAGATTGAATTATAACATATTAAGCAAGATAAAAGCGTATGATATGCGGATACAGACATGTTCTATGAAATTAAAGTAAGTTCTAATTCCATAGAAACAATAAAATAATTTATTTCATTTACACACATGAATATTAACAGTTAATTAACAGAAATAAAAACAACAAATAAAACTATTATATATAATTTATATAGAAAAAACTATTACTAAAAAATAAAAATATATTCATAATTCATCTTATATTAATTTATGACTATATCGTCCTCATAATATTATATTACTAGCGACCCGCCCCGGCTTCGCACGGGTGCAATGCTGATACTAAATACACTACAGAAAAACTGTTATTATTTTACATATAAACCTTCCTCTTCAATCACTCTATCTATTAAAAAAACCGCATCAAAATCCGTTGCGTAGTTGTAAAGATTTAAGCATACATAAGGACAGAGAAAGCGACTTTGTTTTATACTATGTGTATGTAGTGATAAACATGACATTTCAATACAAAACACAGAAATGGTCCTAAGTTAGATAAAGGTATTAGTTTTCCATGTAAGAAAGAGTGAAATTAATATATAAATATTCATGTCTTATACTTATAAACGTAACTTTAAATGATGCGCAGCCAACCTATATCATGTTTACTCCGAGCATTCAGATTAAATTGAAGCCGAAGTGCGTTTTCTATACTTTACGCATTTAATTATGGAAACGAAATCTAGGTAGGTGCAAAGTCTGCAGAAAATATTTGACATACAATACCTACCAACATTCCGTTCCGGTTACCTTATCAAACTGACGATTCAAAACTGCTAGCAAAAGTTTACTTCAATAGTTACGAGTATGTTTGAACTTTAAAAAAATTTTATGACCACTAGTCGCAAGACGAACTAAGGGTGTGAACACGGCTTTAACAGAGTTATTATTGATCCTTGACATTGATCCTAGACCAGAAGTCTGTCGCGGGGTCTTTATATCGTCACCTAGTTATCAAACAATCACGCTATGACACATATACGATCGTAGGAAGAATGAGAATTTATCTATTGTAACATACAGAGTTGGTAATATTTTGAAAGCGCCACAGCCTAACAATTATATGTATTAATTCGTTGGCGCTTTTGGTAGAACACATACCTTGCGCTCCTATTGGTCGATTCGAATCTCGCCGGGACAACATAATTATAAATTCAAATTCAAAATCATTAAGGTATACAATGTACACTTATGAACGTCAATAAAAAAAATATATTAAATGCTAATTTTACATTTACTGCCAGTTCTCACATCAAGCGCGTAGAACGGACGAGAAGAACTGGTAATAAACTCTCCGCCACTCTTTTTAATCGCCAAGTTTTTTTACAAAATGTTTGTAAGGAGCTGCAACCATTACACCATGTTCCACATGACATATTGAAGTAATTAACTATATACATAAACGAAAAAATAAAAAACAAAGATTTGTCCTCTATCAGAAGTAAGCATGGTGAAATAGGAGCACGCATCTAATAAAGTATAGTGACGTCAATGGCTGCTATAAAACACAGAGTTCGTGTGTTTGTCTAACCACTTCTTTTCGCCATAAACATTTTGCGAGATTTTAAAATATAACAAATACTGACGCAAATAATCTATTTCTAAGCTTTCATTTAATAGTTTGGTTTTCCCTAAACACAGTTCTATTTTTCTTACGTGCGATATAACACAAACCCGGTTCGGTTATATTTAGATAAATAATAATAGTTAATAATTAATCTTAATTTGCTAAATTAATCAACCGTAACGGCTGAACCATTTCTCATAAATTACACGTCAATCATTTCAGTTAACATGACAAGATGACTATATTACATCATTTCACGGTTTTTAACAATATGCATCGTTTAATATAAAAAATATTCTCTACAGCTGAAGAAAATTTTTAAGATTGCTAAACTGCTGAACAATTTATGATGAAATTTTTATAGACATTTATATACCTTGATTGAATATGTTTTACTTTGGTAAATCTACTAACCCAAATTTATTTATACATACATAGATATTTTTGTCGTCCAAATATCGACAGACAATCATGAGGCTCACTTAATGGTAAACACAGCCACAGAACATCAGTCAATGATATGTTGCCGATCTATTTTTAACTTCAAGCATTCCGGGATTTATAGACTGAAACCGAAACAACACTTTCACCATGAACAGTGGTTCGATACCCGGTCGGAATTATGATGTTCCCTTAAACCTTAATGATAAAGTTAAAATAACGAAATCCATTTTTCACTACGCTATCATAATATGTAGTATTGTAATATAGTTTTTTTTTTCGAAAGGATACTATTGTTTTTGGCACATATGTCCTTTACAACTAACCGTACATTTTTTGGCTTTAGCGCTCGACGTGTGTCTACAACTAGTATAAGTAAAGCATACCTAAAACTATACTCAATTCGTCTGTATGTTGCTTTTTTTTTGTGTTTGTTACGCGATAGCTCTGTAAGTTATGGATGGTTTTGGATGATTCTTTTTTTGTTTGGTAGGGCATATGAGGTGGTCCCATATCGGTAGTCGGTGCCAGCCAAGAAGGACAGTTTAATCCTGCTTGTGCATTCGAACGGTACGTAGCGGCATCGGTTGGGTGGCACCGACTTCAAAAACAACTGTTAATAAATATTAAATATAGTTATCCTTTGAGACTTGCTTGGAAGTAATTAAAATATTAATTTTTATTTTAAGCTTGTACATATTATGTTACTATATGAGTCGTATAGAATCAAAGGCGGATTGTAAGCAATTTAAAAAAGAAAACGTTTTTCTCATTTATTTTTGTATTAGGTATCATTAATTGCAAGTTTAAGGTATCTATTAATATTAACAATTGAAGATAAAACCAAATATATAAAAAAACATAACAGTCTAAACGACAAGAACTTATTTTATTTTGGTAGATTGCCGGACCAAAAATGTCAGATGGCCACCTTTGATTCTATACGACTCATATGTAGTTGTAGTTTTGAAGTTGGTTGTTGTTTAAAAATATTTTTTATACAATTTAATTTCATAAAAAAATACCTTTTTTCAGGAACTCTCTTGACGCAGATTATATGAAGGTAAGATAACTAAGCTTGTCAGATAAACTTAAAATGTAACATGTAAAAATAAAAGAAGATATACGTAATTGTCAGCCGTCAACAAGTAATGTGATTTCTTTACATTCGCATTGCACCCGACTTAAGAAGACGTATCGAATCATTTCGCAACGTTGGGTAAGAAGCAGGGATGTTACGGAGCTTCGATTTCGGTTCCGAAAAGTCGGAACTTCCGATTGATTTTGGACCTCCGATTCCGATTTCGGTTCCGATAGATTTAAATCGGAGGTTATAATCGGAGGTCGAAGCACATCGGCGGCAGTGGCCGCGGTTAGCGCCATTTGATTTAATTAACTTTTGTTTAAAATTTAAGAAAATTAGTTTATTTTTATATATCACACCGAGGAAGGTGTAAACTATTTTGAAATGATATGAATGAAACTGATGAATAATGTTTGTAATTTTATTTTATTACACAATTCTCTTTTGTGTCTGCCTCCGATTCCGGTTTCGGTTCCGATTCCGGTTCCGATAAACCAAATTTAAAAATTCCGATTCCGAATTCGGTTCCGGTAAACCACTTCCGTAACATCCCTAGTAAGAAGTATGCGATTTTAATATCCTGCGATTCGTCTTGCTACGTTTATCCATTTAATTCCATATTATGATGTCAGAATACCTCTGCGACTAAGGGGTATTTAATGTGAGATATTTGGTTCAAATCCTGGTGGAACAGAATTTTTAAAAACAATGCTTTTATTGTACAGGTAAAAAAGGCCGATTATAATTTACCTCTAAAGAAAAAAAAAATGTCTGGCCCATGTCCCACTATGAGACTTAGGAATTCACTGTGAGTTCAGACTTCATAGACATACATCAAGAGAGAACTAAATATCTTTAGGATCAACTTTTTATTCAATTCGATTTTTTACGATAAATAAATATTGTATATCACTCAAAATGAAAAAAGTCAATCAAAATCAAAAGTTTTTTATTTCAAATAGGCCTTTGCAGGCTCTTATGAAACGTCTAGTTGCACTCCATACAAATACCCCTAAAAAAACTATCTTAACTAATTATTATTTATCTTATTTATCTTATTCTTTGTAAGCTAAACCATTGTTGAAAAGAGTGTCCATGGAGTTTCTTGCCGGTTCTTCTCCATGAGACCCACTTTTTGTAACCGTGCTAGGGTGAGTCATAAGTTCTTGCGGTTTTCACCACATTATATAAAGAAAGTCTATTATATTAAAACATTCAGTTTAATATTCAAAATATAAACCATTGTGTTCAATAGTCAATATCCAACGCGCAGCCAGTTCTTTTATCCCTTGACGATACCAGTCTTTTGTTTTAGACGCGAAGAAATCTCGGATGCCGTTTTCAACATCTTGTAGGTTGTTGAATTGCCGTTTTTGTAAGAATTGAGCTAATGATCGAAAAATACGGCGCGAGATCAGGACTGTATGCTGGGTTAGGCAACAGCTCGATTCCTTCCAGTTCCGCTATTTTTTTCTTAGCTAAACTTGCAGTATGAGGAGGAGCGTTATCCATTTGCAACAGCGCTCGTCGTCGATTAATCAAAGCTGGATATTTTTCGCTCAGAGCTGCATACACACGTTCCAACTGGGCTGCGAAAACCTCTGCCGTAATTCCATGGCCATCTGGAATCAACTCCCAATAGACCGGTCCCTCAAAATTCCACCATAAACTCAACATTACCTTTTCTTCAAAGCGATCTCGTTTAACGACCGGTTCCGGTACCTGACCGCGCGATAACCACTGTTTTTTCATAACTGGATTTCTAAAATACACCCATTTTTCATCACATGCGATGATTCTTTTGAAAAAACGATCGTCAAGTGGATTGTCCAGCAAACGTCTGCACACGTCAATCCGGCATTGAGCCTGTTTAGGGGTTAACTCATGCGGAACAACTCGGCAGCTCTTATAACTCATCCCAAGCTTATGTAAGTGGCGAACGACACTGGATTGAGATATGTTAAGTTCTCCAGATAGGTCACGAGTACTTTTGCTAGGTCCTGCTTCTATAGCTTTATGTAAAGATTCGATATCCGTCGATATAGGCCTTCCAGCACGGGGTTTATCTTGAAGGCTCAAATCTCCCGATCGAAAACGCTGGAACCAAAATTGTGCTGTCCGTTCAGTCACAGAGTTTTCACCCTCTACACTACAAATTTCTTTCGTGGCAGTCACAGCTGAGACACCTTTTTTAAAGAAAAAACGAAGAAGCCCTCTAATAACTAGTTTCTCCTCCATTTTATCTATTTCGCACATTTTTATTTACGAACGCAAAAGAAATGTGTGCTGTGTAGCTCAATAGTACAAGACATAACCTGCACACCGGTGTTCCTCGTTTGTGTTTTCCGTAGTTCTTTAACGCGTTTGAACTTGTTCAAATAACTAGTGTATAACCGCAAGAACTTATGACTCATCCTAGACGTTTCATAAGAGCCTGCAAAGGCCTATATGAAATTAAAAACTTTTGATTTTGATTTAGCTCTTGACTTCGTCTGCGTCTGTCGGGTTAGTAATATATATCTATATTATAGTTTAAAAATACAAATATTTTTTCTTTTACAAAATAAGATAAAGGCATTGGCCTGAAAGCAAGGTAAGGCCTGCTTATGTATCTTTACAAATTTTCTTCCACCGTAAAATTATATACATACTTTCATAAAAAAGTTTTCAACCGCGACGAAGGATTGACATATTATTTATAAAAGTTTACTTTTTATAAGAAGCAAAAAAAAGCCTTCTCTCTAAAGGTAATCTAAAAGGCCGGCGTCACACTCACGACTACTGCTTGTTATCGGAGTCATTGGTCACTTAATACCACGCCGCAGCTGATTTGCCTCCCTATAGTAAAAACTCAACCTTAAAAAGAAAGAAAGGCTCAAATTCCAAATAAAAAGGTCGAGAAATTGAATTACATTAAAAAAAAACAGTAAGATAGAAAATAACTAAGTATTAAAAACCGAAGATAATTCTAAACTGCTCATCCCTTGTGACCGCTGATAAGGTTATCAAATTGCGACAAACGAAAGTGCTACTATCATAAAGCATATATCTAACCATATTAACTCCACAGGATAATTTTTATACAGAGTAATCTGGCTGTAGGTTTTATTCTAATAATTATTAGGGAACATGTTTTAATTTGATCTGAATTGGACTAAATGTATGTATATCAGTCTTTATATCTATCTATATATATAAAACAAAGTCGTGTTACATACAACACTCATAACTCAAGAACGGCTGCACTGATTTTAATGATATCATGAAAAAATTATTATATTTTTCGTTTGAAATTTTCTTCCATAATACGTGGGGAAGACATGCTTAGAGAAAATTATAAATTGGAACCCATCAATGCGCACGGCAGGTGTTTTACTGACGCGCCAATATCCTTAGGTATTATATTTTTTGCGACTGGATACTACGACTAAATACGCGTATTTCCAGCATTCTACTTTAGCAGAAATATAAGATGTAGTAGTAAACATGAAACTTCCTAAAACCCTACTTTACCAAAAGCACTTCTTATTAAGTTCTAGAGAGAATAACGATAGGTTTTTCAAACGATAACTTGAGTTACTACATGTCAAGGTAATATGTCTGTTTGATCTTCGACATCTTACCGTTGAGTTACATTTACCACCGCCGTAAAACTTCACACAGAGTTTAGGCAACATTTAACATTACTGTTTGAGGTTCCGAGTAAATTGTTTGTTCAATATTATATAACTAGAGGCTACTTAATCGCTTGATATACTTTTTTGTATTATTTCATGGGAGCATTGGCCTTATGATGAAATCATCGATGCTTAGTTCGATGCTTAGATATTTTGTTATTTTTCTTTTAATTATTGATAAATTTCATCAAAGACAAGCTTAATTATTAGTAATAGTACTTTCTTTTTATTTATTTCAAAATAAAATTCCCTCTAAAAATAAATTAAATATTAATGATATGAATCTATAACTAAACTACTCTGTGAATGTTAAATCAGCGTCGATTTGTTTGAAAGGGTCTAAAATTCCATTCTTATAAAGGTCTAGTTCTTTGATGACCCGTCTCGGATAAACTAATCTGTATATATATAAAAATGATGTTTGTTTTTTTTTATATATATAATCTCCAACGGCGTTTGACCGATCATCATGTAAATTGGGATCCATATGTATTTTTTCATAGGGTAGGATTTATCTATATGCTATCGCTATCGCATCAGTCAGCTAGTAAATATATAGTAGGTATAGTAGCTTATACAGCTCATAAATTATACTTCGTTTTAATAATTAACTGCATAGAACTTCAAGAATTATATTTGAATCATTCCTCCTATTATTATTGGGCAGGCAAATTAAATACTGTTTCTCTGATCATTTATCTTAATTTTGACCTTAGCGCTAAATCTCTTTATTTTAAACTAGGAATGTTATTTTACTTATTAAAGACAATATTAAAACTACCGAAATCAGTAGATTCGAGACCACTGGTGGTAAGCGCGATGCGTTTAACTTCCGAGGTTCGCATCCCAGGACATATAAGACTAATGAAACAATTTATTTTATTATTTCATCAGTCTTAGGAATCCAGGACCTCCCATGCTATACGCTACGCGATTACCACAAAACAATCAGGGCCTCCGAGATTGTCTTGTCTATTGACAATTCTAATTAACTTTGTTCAGACAAGAAGGATGCTCCCAATCCATTAAAAAAATCTTCAAACCAAATTGGGAACATCCTTTAACTTTGTGAACGAACCCATTAGGTCTTGGGATAAATGTAAATTAGGATGGAGAACATTGTCTAGCTTGGAAAATATTTAATACGGTTTCAAACTTTTCCAAGAGTTCAAACTTAGTACCAAAATTGTAGCAAAATCAGTTAAATAGTTTAGCTATGCGTATGGGCTGAGACGAAACCCACACTGTCTTTGATGATAACGATAAAACTTGATACTTGATAATTATAATATTTGTAATTGATATGTTATTGTATTATAGCGCCTACACCGAGCGCTCGACCCGAACTTCCCGTAAAACTTATTAAAAGAAAGCTACATTATCAGCGAGTAACATAAGCTATATGTTATGTTATGTTTTGTGTATAGTACATCTACATTGCACCCGTGTGAAGCCAGGGCATGTTCCTAGTATTCAAATAGGTTTATTTCAAAAAAAAAAAAATTCACATGTTTTAAAATATATCTTAATTTTTTTATTTGTTCTTTTTTTAAACAAACATACTGACTGAACTATTAAACGGATTTATGTTCGTTATGTACCCAGCTATGAGTAAAGTTATAGAATACATAAGCTTCAACAAAGTTGAGCTTACAAATTTATCGCCGCGACGTGTCCGGAGACATGTTTGCAGGTGAGCTTAACAGTGTTAAGTTCCTTTTAAAAGCTCACCTTAAACGCAATAAAATTTTGTCAGATAAAGCCTAGTTAATACTTAAAGCGAAGCATAACATTTTGTTAGTGGACTATTTATATTTCCACGTAACAAACATTTTTCTTTATAGATTATATAACACATATTAAGTGAACCCATTTATTTTTTTCTGTAATGGTGTATAATGAGAATTAAAAATAAAGGGAAACAGTTATATTTTTGCTATAATAATATTATGACTCTTATTCGAATTAATTAATATTTATTAGATTAAAAATACATCTCTCTGACTCAAGGTCGAAAGCGAATCAAATTTAAATTATTTATTAAGTAACATAATGTACACTTATGAACGTCAATAAATATAAAAAAAATATTTGCTTCTAATTTTACACTTACTGCCAGTTCTCAAATCAAGGGCGTAGATCGGACGATAAGAACTGGCAATGTTTATTGTTAGTAGAGTTTTCTCAGCCACTCTTTTAAATCGTCAAGTTTTTTTTTTTACAAAATATTTGTAAGGAGCTGCAACCATTTCACCATGTTCCACATCTTTAAGTAATTAACTATAATAATTAAAAATATATATATAAACGAAAAAATAAAATAAAAAACAAAGATTTGCCCTCTATCAGCAGTAGGCATGGTGAAATAGGAGCACATACATTATCGTGGGAACAACACGCAAACACATAGTCGAAATAACTAATATCACCGCATACACGAATTCATCATTTTTAGTTCCTCCTGAGAAACTGCTGTTGATACCGTCTCGATGGAATCTCTAATACCATCAAGACGTCATAAAGTGGATTTTAACAAATATTATATAAAATATCATCAATTAAACGACATAAGTCGTTATTTATTTTGTTCATACATTATTTAAATTGTACTACTTCTCTATCTTATTAGGTATTTTTATGGTATATACCTGGACTGTTTTTAATTAAACGTTATAATATATAAAAACCTATATTACAACGTTAGCAAAAAGAATATAATAATATAGGTAAAAGAATAATAACAATAAAAAATAATTACCCCGACACAGACTTGTCTTCATTCTATTTTTTATAATAATTTCGTTCAATGTTTTATCATATTTATTAAGCTATCGCCCAGCCTCTCCCTGGAACACAATCTCAACTAACAGGATATAAACGACGCATTGAATTCCGCTCAACTAGCGGTGTTTAAGTTTATTAGTGTTAACAAAAAAAGCCTCTTTATGTTCAGTTCAATAGTTCGCAACTTTTATTACCCTTTCTTCATGAAATATTGCCACATTGTATATCACGAAAGCGCAATGTTCTGTTAACTTCTTAGGTTGATATATAACCGGATTCACAAGTGTTCTTTACACAGGAGATGGTCTGCGCCAAAGCGTGGTGAGCGCTCATGACGGGGGACATAGGGGAAACTGTTGCTCCGCCCCCGTCCATAGCGAGCAGCTGGGGTCGCCAAGTTTTAGTGGGTAGGGGGGGCATAGCACTTCGGCCTCGACCCCCACACTCCCCGCGTCACTTACCCGGCCCGCTAAAAAGGGATTCCTGGCGGAAAAAATAAATAAAAAGGTCGGTAAGGTTCTTTAATATAGGGTTTCTCATTATGTACAACTACACTAATATTATTAAGAGGAAAGATTTGTATGTTTGTAACGAATAAACTAAAAAAAACTACTGGACCGATTTCAAAAATTATTTCACCTATAGAAAGCTACGTTATCACGAATAACATAGACTTTTAATAGTTCATATATTGCACCCGTGTGAAGCCGGGTCGTGTTACTCGTGTAATTTATACATTGTATATGTTGTAGAGAAATAAACATATCGGGGAATACGCGAAATCGCCATGAAATCATGGTGGCTGTTGAGATAATCCATTCCACCATTTTACAATACTAAATTGTCTCTGGTAATTTTTATCTTTAACAGTGAAAAGAAACAACAGAAAAACTATGTACACAGTTTTCTTCATCGACAAATGTAATCTGTCTAACTAGATCGCATCAATGATGCGATATCGACCCATCTGGGGGCACGGAAATGCTCCCGCCAAGTCGAGCACGGGCATTACATCCTTTCATCCATCCATGGCAATTGCCAAGTCAATGCATTACTTAAAGAAATAATAATATTGTATATGGTTACTATAAAATGTTGTTAGCTACCTAACAAGGTATCAATTTATGACAAAGTGGTTGGATAGCTACCTACTCCTATAGAAAGGTAGGTACTAGGTACTGAATTAACTGATTTGGTTTATATTCGATTTCACAACTTTTTTTTTGTTTTATTTTTTAATTCGAGCATATGGATATTTACTTTGTGCAAATGTGCAAGGGTGATTCGTTACTCGGTCGGAATTTTGATATTTCTCCAACCCATATATCTTCATTAATAATAGAGAAATTGCTGGAAAATCTAGCCCATATTACGTACATTATCAATTATCAATATAATGTGAATAAACGAAAGCTTTCACGACTCACAGATGTTAGAGTTGCCAGATGACAACTGGATGTTAATTGCGTGAAAATTATACTTTTTAGGGCATTGACTGGTTTTTTGTTTTGTATTTCGCCTTTTGTGATAGTGCCATAAAAGAGTTATTTCATTGTGCACAAAAGACCCAATTTCACTGTTCAAAAGGCGCTGTAAAATAGTTTTAATGGATGCTATACTTTCTTCTTTCTTTTTGATTATTTTTTAAAGTTTTTATATCAGTTTGTTATTGTTATTTCTGAATCATTATAATAAAACATAGTTCGACAGTGCATCATTGATTAATTATCCTTTGGCTGGGGTATTTTCTACTATCAGTTTCATTCTGTCATGTGGAACATGGTGTAATGGTTGCAGCTCCTTACAAAACATTTGTAAAACAAAAACTTGGCGATTAAAAAGAGTGGCGGCGAGTTTATTGCCAGTTCTTCTCGTCCGCTCTACGCCCTTGATTTGAGAACTGGCAGTAAATGTAAAATTAGAAGCATTTTTGTTTATTGACGTTCATAAGTGTACATTGTGTTACCTAAATGAATAAATGATTTTTGAATTTTAATTTGAATTTATCAATGGAGCTTCATGCTCGTCTTTCGATAAATTCAAAATTCAAAATTTCAAAAGGTAAGGATAGGTACAAAATAAATAAAAAATACTTTTCTATCATGAACTCTAAAGCGTTTTAACTTTATTAACTAACTAGTAACACAATATTGTCTTTTATTAACGCGAGTATCACACATTTAAATAAAATACTGTATACCGGATTAAAACGCGATTTATTATTTAAATTATTTATCCCGACGTTTCGGATGCTTTTCAGCAACCGTGGTCGCGGGAGACTGAAAAGCATCCGAAACGTCGGGATAAATAATTTAAATAATAAATCGCGTTTTAATCCGGTATACAGTATTTTATTAAAATAACTAGTAACACGCCACAGCACGGGTGCAATGTACAACAAGTACTTTACACAAAAAAGCCTATGTTACTCGCTGATAATGTAGCTTTCTATTGGTGAAAGAATCGATCTAGTAGTTTTTGAGTTAAATCGTAACAAACAAACAAATCTTTCCTCTTTATAATATTAGCATAGATAAATAAAAAAAACTCTAAAGACCAATAACACATCTGCGACATTTAAGTTGCGGATGTCCTTGTGATTACTTACTATCACCCCTGCTCAGCCGGCCTAGCATGACCGCCACGAGATATGTCGCGGACGAGAGAAGACAAACTAAGATGTAAGATATCTCGATATATTATATCTCGACATCGACAATTTTGATAGAAAAGTCTCGATCTACAACAATATCTATTTTTGATATTAAAAGTCGAGTTTTAAGTGTAATTGTCATGTTAGACCCGGAAGAAATAAAGATATAATTGATTAAAACACGAGAAAACGGTCGACAAAATTTTGTCGCGGTTGTCATGCTAGGCCGGCAGTTCTCTGCTTTGTAATAAAAAAAAACGAAATACGGCAAACTAATTGCAAAGACAAACCCCATTTCTTGACATCCCCTCAGACAGGTGCGATCGCCCCAATATTTTGATAACATTCAAATTCCTTACTTCCTTCATTCCCACAAAACGCACTCTTACGGAAACTCCAAGTCATTTCCCATAACTGTTTTTATTGCAAAATAAACCTAAGTTGATATATGATAAAGTCTTAATTCTATTAGTTATTCATTAAGATTAAAATTACATCAATATTTTTACACCTGTTTTAGAAAGGTCACGTATCGTTTGCGCTAACATAAACTATGTATATTTCATACTATTACGTATAATATTATAGATACGCATTAGTATAGACTTATATTATAAAGAGGAAATGTTTGTTTGTTTGTTACGATTTAACTCAAAAACTACTCGACTATATATTAATATACTAGCAACACGCCCCGACTTCACACGGGTGCAATGTAAATGTACTGTACACAAAATATAGCCTATGTTACTCGCTGATAATGTAGCTTTCTATTGGTGAAATAATTTTTAAAATCGGTTCAGTAGTTTTAGAGTTTATTCATAACATACAAAAATACAAAAATTCAAAAATACAAATCTTTCCTCTTTATAATATTATATATTAATATATTATTATTATTAATGATTAATTAATTAATTATTAATAATTAATATAGATAGAAGTATAGATATAGTATAGATATACTCACGTTTCATTTACTGATAAAACAAAATTCTAATAAATTATATTTTAATTAGAAAACGAACAAGCGTTGGTGGTGTAATGGTCAGCATAGTTGCCTTCCAAGCAGTTGATCCGGGTTCGATTCCCGGCCAACGCACACTTTTTGTATTCTTAAAAACATAACATCTTGGCTGTTTTTTTGATTCGAGAAAAATATTTATATTTTTATTTTGAAGTAATTAATTATTCCAACAGCAATTTAGACTATTGTAAAGCATTATTATTATTTTTTATTAAAAAAAAATGAGTAAGCATTGGCCGCAATCCTGCCTGATGGTAAGCGCGGATGCGATCTAAAACGGAGCATGCTTACTTAGAAGAAGCCTATTGACTCTGGCTTTGAAGACGTCAAGATTGTAGGAATCGGGAAAGGCAGACCCAGGTAGAGAATTCCATTCCTTGTCGGTTCGGAAGATAAAGGAAGCGTACCGTTTCGTACGAATATAAGGTACATGAACCATATAAGTATGCAATCCTACTCTGTGTCTGGCCGTCCGATAGTGAAAGGGAGCTGCAGGGATAAGTTCGTATAGTACAGACGCGCACTCACAGAAGTGCAACCTGTAGAACACCGACACACTAGAGTTAGCATTCGACGATGTTCAAGAGACAATAGCCGTTTAATTGAGCAAGATTAATAATATTAATATTATAAAGAGGAAAGATTTGTTAAAGAGGAAAGATTTTTACTCAAAAACTACTCAATCGATTTTCCTTTTTTTTTCACCAATAGAAAGCTACATTATCTGCGAGTAACATAGGATATATATTTTTTGTGTATAATAGGTACAGTATAACCCCGATTAACCGGGGTCGGGTTATCCGGGGAGCGGATTAACCGTGCGTCCCTGCGCCTCCCCTTCTCATGATACAAACATACAATGTAACAATATATATACTCCAAAGATAGAACATTTTTCAAAAACAAACTAAATTGACCAATTATTTTAAAAAACAAAACTAAAGTATGCAACAAAACGCGACTATTGTATTTACAGAAAGCAGAGATCTTTATATATTAGTATGTAGGATTCATTACTTCATGTGATTAAATTGGAATTTATTATGTACTAGTCCAAATAAAAAGTCGTTCGGATTAACCGTGGTTTCAGTTATCCGTGGACCTCTCGTTCCCGACACCCCCGGTTAAGGGCCTATGTCGATGAGGCTCGCAGGCCGACAAATCGCTCTATTGAATGTGAGCGAGCGAGATTGAAATATTTACTTGAGACATGTAAAAAAAAGAGATAACTGTAGCTTGAACGCGCTCGGAATAAAACAACGTATGTGCCAAAACTAATTCATTTCATAAGTTTACAATACTTTATTTGATTAAAAAACTGTTTTGAGCAAGCTTAGATACATTTATTCTACATCCTTTAAAATAAATTAAATTAAATAACTCTTTGCCGTTATGCCTTGGGATCCAAAAAAGTGTAAAAATAGACATAACTTCACATTTATTTTCTATCGAGAAAATTGTTGCATGTTTTCCTAAATTCGAAATATAGTCAAAAAACAAATTCCAAAATTTCATATCAATAATCCACAGCCTGAACAAGTTACACGTAATAGAAAAACCGCATTTTTCTCAACATATCCTCTTAATCGGGGTTATATTGTACATCTACATTGCACCCGTGCGAAGCCGAGGCGGATCGATAGTCAGTAATAAGACGACAGACGAAGAATCCTAATCAAAAGAGAAGTTGGTAAAACCCATTTATAATTCTTTCTTAGAACCATGACTCTAACTAACATACGTATCTTTCTATCAACGACTTCCAGACAACGATAGGGGAATAACATTGAGCACATCAATTAAGATGTTTAGTCACTCAATTGACACGTCCTAATTAGTAAAACTTCGCTTGATATTTTATAATAAAAATAAGCCTTTTTATTTATCCAAATCACTGGTACAAAATAGGTATAAAGTTTTTATCTTATTTATATTAGTAGTTTGTTCTGTATCTAGTTTGTTATAAAATAATAATTCATTTATGAGAATTGGATCCTTTCTCGAGCCTCTTTAAAGCCTTCTCCAGCTTGTTTTTTTTATGTTAGATATCGACAGACGAGCATGAGGTTTACTTCATGATAGGTGATACCCCAGCCACAGAACATCAGTCAATGAAGCGCTGTTGACCTACTTTTTTAATAGAAGCGTTCAGAAATCCATAGACTGAGATTTGCTTGTTAAATTATATATTGTAATTACAATACAATAATTAAAACCTTTAATTTTAACTCTACTGTGTTAAAAACACCTATTATCCTTATTACTGTTAGTTACAGTTTTGAACGAAAAAAAAGACGAACGTTCATTTTCCACCTGGCGTAATAAGAACATCCAAGTGTCATGTAAAATATATGTATTTTAACAGTTTATTAAAAACAGTTAATTATTATAACATATAATATAATTAATAAAGAAGTTGTTTTAATAATATCGGCTCCCTAATTCTCCGGATATAATATATACATTGCGAAGTAGATACAACTAGGACATCAATTGATTAGATCGTTCACAAAACAACATGAGTCATACGGAACAAATAAGCTGAATTTCAGTTTGAAATACTCTTAAAAAGCTAAGACTTATTATTAGGAAAAATAATAATTCTGGGTTTTCACAATGGATAGTATGATAGAAAAACAATTGGAGCACTTTTGAGATGCAGACCGGTTCGACATATTTACCAAAAATCGAAAACAATACATAAGTTGCCGCTGTTGAAATTTTTAGCGGGATCTCTCAACTCCCTCTTTACGTATACAAAACCCGCTTAATTAAATCAAAGTGTCCCTTTCGGAAGTTTTTTTTTTATGTCAGATATCGAGACGAAGACGAGCATGAGGTTCACTTGATGGTAGGTGATACCTCAGCCACAGAACATCAGTCAATGATGCGCTGTCAACCTAATTTTTACTTCGAGCATTCGGAAATCCATAGACTGAAACCGAAACGCGAAACGTGCACTTCACGGTTTTTCCATCTATGAACGGTGGTTCGTTACCCGGTCGGAATTTCGATATTCCTCCCACCCGATCAATGCCCGAAGTTACCAGACGTGGAGAAAACATGTTTACAGAAAACTATAAACATATTGTCCCGGGTGGGAATCGAACCCACGACCCATCGATGCGCACGGCAGGTGTTCTACCGAACGCGCCAACGAGCCCTTCAAAAGTAGGTATATTTCCCATTTCTTTGAAAAATATTGTTTTTCATCGCAATTGTAATATTACTATTACCTCACAATTTATATTTCAAATAGTAGCGTCATACATGCTATCAATATAATGTATGGAATCTATTAGTATTCAGTTCTAGTACACGATTGTATGTCGGTATCACTCATAAAGGGTTCTTATAAGCAATGACATACATTTCAATAGAATAGTGTTTCCAACATACCAAAAATTTCATTCTTGTAAATATGATTCGCTTTACGTGATAGTTTTGTAGATTGTATGACTAATTGGAGTTTTCAAACGTGGTATCATTACTTAGTTTGGTGATGGTTGATGGCATTTGGGCAGGCGCTGCCAAATGCCATCTTGGAGCCTTGGATGTGATGGAGAGGCGTGCTAAACGAATAATTAATGACCCAGAGCAATTCGATTCGCGACTACTCAGTCTCGAACACCGCCGCACGGTTGCACGTCTCTCGGTCTTCTATCGGTTACACTTTGGGGAATGTTCATTAGAGCTACACAACCTCATTCCTTCGTCTCCATTCCACTCTCGCACATCCAGACGATCGGCAGGACTCCATCCATTTGTTGTGGATATTCCTCGAATCCGCACAGTTCGCTTCGCATCTTCATTCCTTGTTAAAACTGCGAAAGAATGGAACTCCCTTCCGGCTTCTATCTTTCCGGACCACTATAACTTGGGTATTTTTAAGGCCAGGGTGAATAGGCTTCTTCTAGACAGACGTGCCCCTTCTTAGATCGCATCACCACTTACCACCAGGTGGGATCGCGGTCAAACGTCTGACTATTATGCATAAAAAAAAAAAAAAAAAAAAAGTTCGGGGCAGAATGTCTACGCAATCCCGTGAGCCAAAAATAGCAGACTAGTAACACGCCCTGGCTTTGCAGTGGTACACCAAAACATATGTTACTCGCTTAATGTAGCTTTCTATAAGTGAAAGAAATTTTAAAATCGGTTCAAAAGATCCAGAGATTACCCCCTACAACTTCACAAACTTTTAAATAAAATACTGTATACTACTATGAAAAGCATCCGAAACGTCGGCATAAATAATTTAAACAATATAAATAATAAATCGCGTTTTAATCCGGTATACAGTATTTTATTTAAATGTGTGATACTCGCGTTAATAAAAGACAATATTATCACAAACTATACCTCTTTATAATATTAGTATAGATAGACGATTATGCCTATTCTTTTTGACGGGTACGGTAGAACACCTGCCGTTCGCATCGATGGGTCGTGGGTTCGAATCCCACCGGGACATGTTTATAGTTTTCTGTAAACATGTTTTCTCCACGTCTGGTAACTTCGGGCATTGATCGGGTGGGAGGAATATCGAAATTCCGACCGGGTAACGAACTACCGTTCATAGATGGAAAAACCGTGAAGTGCACATTTCGCGTTTTGGTTTCAGTCTATGGATTTCCGAATGCTCGAAGTAAAAATTAGGTCGACAGCGCATCATTGACTGATATTCTGTGGCTGAGGTATCGCCTACCATCAAGTGAACCTCATGCTCGTCTGTCGATATCTGATATAAAAAAATCCTTAACACCAGAGATTTTAATTATGCGTTGCCGGCCTTTAAGGTATAATAAGTAACATATTGATTTACAAACTACTTTAGCATTTATAATTTAGAATAAGATGGAAATAAGTTTCTTTAAAATATGAAAAAATCATAAAAAAAACACAACTAAAGAAGTCCAACACTAATTGACGTTTTAAAAACATCGTAACTTGACACGGGCTTTCTTTGAAATTCCAAATCTGTGTTATTCAACGATTTATTTTCACAAGACGTAAATGTTGCCAAAATTCAAATATATGTTGTAACATAAAACCTTTTGTTTATGCAATATTTTCTGACATCCCCATTCCACCGGTTAGATTTCAAAGTGCATTTCTATATCTATAGTAATAATATAAAGAGGAAAGATTTGTTGGTAAAGATTTAACTCAAAACTACTGGACCGATTTTAAACATTCTTTCACCAATAAAAAGCTATATTATCAGCAAGTAACACAGGTTACTTTTTTTTGTGTACATATATACATTGCACCCGTGTGAAGCCGGGGCGAATCGCTAGTGTATACTAATATTATGTAGGGATTTGTATTTTTGGATTTTTGCATTTTTGTATGTTATAATATAAACTCAAAAATGACTCGACCGATTTTAAACATTCTTTCACCAATAGAAAGCTACATTATCAGCGAGTAACATGTACTTGTTTGTTGTGTACATATATTATAATACATTGCACCCGTGCGAAGCCGGGGCGGTTCGCTAGTTAGTTATATTAGTTAGCGTTAGCCAGTGATTTCGTTATACGTTTGTATCCGAAATCCTTATGGTCGAATACTTATTTAAAAATTGAGCTTTACTTGAAAGTATGTCTGTCTCTTTCATCACACATATAATATACGAGAGAGAAACACTTTAGGTAGATCTCAACTTTGATTACAATTTCGTATGTGAGTGTGCTGTACAATTTTACATACACAGTGACGAACTAAATGAACTATATGCGTTATTTATAAAAATCTAATTATCTTCAGAGCATGAATATAATAAAAACTTATAGGTGATAAGAATTGGTAGCGGCCATTGACATTTGTTGATCGAAGGTAGCGGCGCACTAGATAAAAAAATACTAATATCTGTGAAATAATCTAACAAGTAAAGCCAAGTGCTTTGCTTGTTAGATTATTAGGTCGGTTCCAAATAAAGACCACACATTCGGCGAGCGTGTCTGAAGTGTCAGGAGTAATCACCGTCCCGACTAGGCTCACCATCAGTCTACACTTCTTGGGACAGAATTTCATTATAATATTGACTTTACCTCTATTTGGTAACTGCTTACCGCCATAATGGTAAGAACGATGCATTTAGCACCTGAGGTCCATGATTCGAAGCCCAACGAAAGAAGATATAAATATTTTTTTTTTATGAAAACCAAAAGAAGAAAGATCAGTTAAACAGACACGCTCCACTCGGGAATTTACTTTTAAATCTCTATCTGGTCTCTACCGATGGGTCGTGGTATCACACCCCGCTGAGAATATTTTCATAAAGGGAAAAACCGTAAATTGCATATCTGGTATAATAATAATAATATTTGGTATAATCTTTAGAATGGTCGAAAAAATAGGTCGACAGTGCATCTGTGACTGATGTTCTGTGTCTGAGGTATCATCTACCATCAAGTTAGCTTCATGCTCGTCTGTCGATATCTAACATAAAAACATGTTCCTAAAATTTATGTTTGTTTATTCAACTTTTATTAAGAGTATTTTTCTAACTTACAAATTAACTTTATAATAAAAAAATGAATTATTTTCCTTACTTCGGACTTGATGAAAACATACAATATTTAATTTTCTTTATTGTCACTCAAAGTATACAACACAAACATACGTATACAGAAAAAATGGAACACAAGAATGTAAATTAAAATCAACAAAACTTTGTATAATTCAAATAAAAAGGAAATGTGAATGATATTTAAAATTTGGTGGTCACCCTACAGCGCTCCCTGAAGCGAATATAATTTGTGAGAATGCACACTTTTTTAACATTTAAATTATTTCGTTCACGAGAAAGTTAATTGTAGACCACCGGGATTGGTGAGGAAATATTTTTTATTTTAATTTTTTTGACCAAACATTTCGTTGTTTTTATGTAGTTTCAAAACGACGTGAATCAATTAATTGTATAATAACTTGTAAGAATCATTATATTATGTTAATACATAGATATACATATTTTAAATCCAGGTATTTTATATCCGGTATACAGTATTTTATTTAAATGTGTGATACTCGCGTTAATAAAAGACAATGTTATACATATACTAGCCGTCCCTGCCCGCCCGCTTCGCTGGGCGAATTGTAAAGGATAGACGAATATGAACTATCCACATAAATTTGAAAAAAAATGGTAAAGGGTTGATGGAATTCAAAAAATGAATAGCCTAAAACCTTCTACAATTAATTCCGCGTCGAATGGTCATGGTATCATGCCGATCGGTCCAGTAGTTTTCAAGTTTATTGATAACAAAGAATAAAAAGTTGCTTATATAGATATATGTATATATAGATTTTGTTTAAGTTTTCCATACAAACTTCGCTAGAAATTTATTAAAAAAGATAATTCCCAAGTACCCTAGTGAGTCATTCCCCTGTGTCTATTCCATTGATCTTTACAGGCAAGTAGGTGATAAGCCTACTGTGGACTGCCCGACAGAAACTTTTTTTAAATTATTTAGGTAAAAAAATACCTATAGAAATATAACAATCAAATATCAGAATATGTGCAGTATGACAATATTTAAATTATATAGATAGAAGACTATTTTCCTGTAAAAAGTTATTAGTGACACGGAGATATGTTTGCCCTACCACTAGGGCAAAAGTAGGTCGACAGCGCATCATTGACTGATGTTCTGTGGCTGAGGTATCACCTACCATCAAGTGAATTGTTCGATTGTCGATTTATTTTTATTATTTTGAATAAATTCATATAAATGACTAGATTATAAGTGAACAAATGGGGTTATATGATGCCAAATCAAAAAAAATACAAAAAAAATCTTGATAGGGATTAGGGACACGCTAATCACCTAGCGGTATGAAATATATGTTCTTTACGACTACTAAAAATTCATAAAAATCAATCGAGCCGTTTAGTAGGAGTGCCACCACAAACACCGTGACATGAGATATTTTTTTATATATATTGAATTTTAGTGTCACACGACATTTTTTACTATTTTGAAATAAAAATTAAAAATACACTGTGAAAATTTAAATGGTCTTTGCACGTTCGTCCGTTCATACAATAAAATAATCCACTGTCATCCAACAAAAAGCCATTTCATGTCTAATATAATGGTAATAGAGTCGAAATTACATTGTACACTCGACCACGTGCTGTTCATAACAATGAACTAGGAAGTTAGACATGTAATTCGAGTTTCCTACAAAAATACTGAGAAATTGTTCAATTGTTTGCATTATAAATTGATTTCGGGTGTCGCTATCTCAGTATGAGCATACATACATAAATAATAATGATAATTCACAGAAAGACCGAAAACTTGAGGAAAATTAATATTTTTATGTTTTAAAAGGCAGATTTTGACCACTGTGATATGCTGTTATATAACTGTTCGTATAATGCTCGACTAGATGTTGCGAAAGGCGGTGGTTTACAGACTAATTTTGCTAAGCGAATACTATTTTTCATATAAGAATGACTGTCAAACTACTGAAATAGTCCGAGAGCCAGTGAAACAAAAAGTTTACTTAGATTTTCTTTGTATATAAATTGATAATGTACAAATAGGTACAACATGATCTAGCAAAATGTATCCTGGCAGCATTTTATTTTATTTTATTGATTAGTATTTTAAACTTATTTCTTTATTTATTGTTACACCAAGAAAGCACTAGACACAAAGAAGTAAGTACAATAAATAATTAATCAGACCCAATATTATGTGACACATGAGTGTCGTCTCAGGTGTAAATAACATAAAAAGAAGACAACTGCAAAAATGTAATAAGTATTTTTTTTGTTGTTTTTATATGTTTTTTGTTTTTTATATGGTGTCACTGAAAACCAGTGTTGTGTTATCGATAGATAGCACAATAAAAACTGTGCTGACTTTTTTTTCAAGGTTCTCTCTCACATCTCCTTATAATATGTTTTTATATTTTTTCCTTTATATTCAGTTGTAATGATTTATAATTTGTTTAGTAGGTAAGTTTTTGTGTGGGCCTTGAAATAAAAAAAAAACATATCATTTTTTTTTTCATTTAATTTCACTTAAATAGACTAATTTTATTCCAACATTTTGCCTTCGTGACAAAAAAGTCTGTTACACTCATTGGGCTAATATTACTGACGTTAGTAATAATAATTCAATGGATACGCCATAATGATGAGGAAATTAGTAAGTGATGATGAAATCTACGATAAGGAAAATGAAAGAGGCCTACGCTGACGTCACTAATTTGTCTCTTCAATTGTGAAGGAGGAACGACGAGTGGCGTCGACTGATGTAGTTATACCCGTAACTAGACAACTTTTTCGAGTTTATAATTACTACAAACTAAAGTTAAGGATAAGATGTATTCATTTCTTTATAGAATTCTAAATTGTATAGCTACTATAAAATACGCAAGTCTAATGAAACCTCTATTCCACTAAAAGCAGTCAACTAAAAGCCTTTAAATAAAAACAATACGTAAGCAACCATGTTGGAATTTCGCGGAAAAATGTCGGAACAATATATACTCGGCATACAAATACTAAGCTAGGCTGACTCGTATTTTAAAGAGTCATTCTTTTAGTTTTTATTGTCTCCACAGATGGCTTTCATGATAATACGTTACCTTATTTTGATAAATGATTATAATATATTATTATTCATACATATACATCACGCCTCATTCCCATTGGGGTAGGCAGAGATCACGGAATTACATATGCTCCGATAATATAATAATAATAATAATTTAATATACCTATACCTATTCAATATTGTCATTTATTAACGCGAGTACCGGCTTTTCCACCTGACAAAAATTCTCACAAGAGAAGTGAGATTATTTCCTAGAAAGGTGAGCGAAGCTATTGAAATTCAAAAACACCCATTTAGTAGGGAAAGTTTGAAAATCACAAACTTATTAATTTCTAGCAACCCCGCCCCAGAAATCCAAAACCCGAAAATGTAGTTTTCTATTGTTGAAATATTTTTTTAAAATCGGTAGTTTTTGAGTTTATTCGTAACATACAAAAATTCAAAAATACAAAACTTTCCTATTTATAATATTATCTAATATATAAAATTCTCGTGTCACAGTTTTCGTTGCCATACTCCTCCGAAACGGCTCGACCGATTCTTACCAAATTTTATATGCGTATTCAGTAGGTCTGAGAATCGGCTACTATCTATTTTCCATACCCCTAAGTGATAAGGGTTGTTCACCTTTAAAAAATTTATTTTTTATTTTTGGACGATTTTTTTTGTTTTTATTTTTTTATTATGTGGCATTAAAAAATACAAAAAAGCAGGGGTTGTATGCTTTTTTTGTCAAAAAATCTAGACCCGTGCGAAGCCGGGGCGGATCGCTAGTATTATATAAGTATAGAAGAAACCAAAATTAAAATTTCCAAGTCAAACACACTAAGAACCAATAGCCACTGTTAGCCAATATTGCGATAATGTTATCTATAAATAATCTAAGTCTTATCCATAGGTATATTAAAAGAAAGTCGTGTTAGTTACACCATTTATAACTCAAGAACGGCTGCTCCAATTTTAATGATATCTTCTTTGTTGGATTCGTTCCCAAATAACAGAATAACTATTCAAATATCGGAAAAATTTAAAAAAAAAAATTCTGAAAATTATCTTTGACACAAAATTATTTTCGGAACTCCGCCATCTTGCACATTTGATAATCACGATTGTTTGTTATAATTATTTATTGCTGTCCACTGCAAATCTATAATAGAAGTGAGAAAATAACATTTGATCTAGATTTTTTTTTATTCTGGTAGGACAACATCTGTCTTGTCCGCTATTATAGAATGTAGTAAAATACAACAAATATCAACTCCGTAAATATAATAAGTAGATGGCAACTCTGTGAAAATTAATTTAAACAGTTGTCACCTGTCAGCTTGCTGAGAGACATTCGAAATGTCGAGATAAAAAATACAATGAACATTTTAATCCAATAAAGTGGCATTTATACTCTCTTAATACTTCATCGGATGTTATAGCGTATAGATCAAGGTCCTAATTAAGATACAACCTTATAACTTGTTTATTCTTTCAGAAAACAACATTAGTAATATGTAAGGCTCGCTTGGTAGACGACTCATAAAGAAAACAAATTTCTATTTTTTTTTATGTTAGATATCGATAGACGCGCATGAGGTTCATTTGATGGTAGGACACTTCAGCCACAGAACTTCAGTCAATGATGCGCTGTCGACCTACTTTTTACTTCAAGCATTCGGAAATCCACAGACAAACCGAAACGCGCAAAATGCACTTCATGTTTTTTCCATCTAAGAATGGTGGTTCGTTACACAGTCGAAATTTCGACATTCCTCCCTCCCATTTAATACCCGAAGCTACCAGACGTGGGGAAGACATGCTTACAGAAAATTATAAACATGTTGCCCCGGTGGGATTCGAACCTACGACCCATCGATGTACACGTTAGGTGTTCTACCGAAAGTGCCAACGAGATCGTCAAAACTCTATCATTTTATTAGCCATTTCATTATTGCAAGAGGTAATGGAGCAGGCATTTGAATATCTAAAAGAATGAATCTAGAGAGTTCTATTTAGCACCGGAGAATAAATATGATTAGGTAGGGCAATGGTGACTGACCTACTTGTCTGTAAATATATATGTCCCATTCCACCCCAGTGTACCTACCTAATATACGATAGGCCAGTGTACCCAATAATTGAAAACATCAATAATAATATCCTATACAACGCAGCACATCACTATGTGTATAATGTGTTATCGAGTGAGATTTACGCGACAAATGGATTAGCAGAAACACATAATTTTTGTACACATATGCTGCAGTAGTGATGTTTGATTTTATCGATAATTTTTTTCTTTGTTTTAGGTTTGCTATTATTTTCTAAATAACTTTGAGGGCTTGACTTTTACAAATCATGTTTTGTATCTATTTTTAAACAAATATTTATTTATAGTTTGTTGATCTGTTTCTTTTTCTAAAAAAAAATAGTAAAAATAATCCAAAATAATTTGTAATTAAAATTAAGCCAACAAAATTATTCTTTTCTCAATACGGCCTGTGGTTCTTTATATTCGTACCAAATTATGTATATTAAAATGTTGTCATACTAATAAGATGTGAAAAACCTTATAATATAGCGCTATTGTTCTCGAAATTCGAAGTCGAGACATAATTCTGAGCCACGTATTTATAATGAATACATCAATTTTATAGTTATCATTTTTGATAAGAAAGCTATTTATATATTATATTTTACGATAACATCTTAATTATTTTGTTTTCGAGTACACTTGAAAAAATATGTAAATTATAAGAATTAAATCAATAGATAAATAACCGATATTTTAATTGGAAAAACTAATTAAAGTCTACTTAAAAAAATTCAATAAACATTCGCTGTTATATTATTGTATAGGTAATTGTGAATGTGTGAGTGTGTGACTCAATTTTTAAACTACAAAATGTTTAATTCCATGTCTTCCAATGAACTGCAGTAAATTAGTAAGTATTAAGAACTTGCAAGAAAGAGTTCGCATCGACAATCTAACGCATTTGTAGCGAAAACTCATAGAACTGATAAATTCAAATTCAAAATCATTTATTTCTTTAGGTAACACAATGTACACTTATGAACGTCAGTAAAAATACATATTAAATGCTTCTAATTTTACATTTACCGCCAGTTCTCAAATCAAGGGCGTAGAACGGAAGAGAAGAACTGGCAAGAAACTCATCGTCACTCTTTTTAATCGCCAAATTTTTGTTTTACAAAATATTTGTAAGGCGCTGCAACCATTAGAACATGTTCCACATGACATCTTTATGTAATTAACTATAATAATAAAAAAATATAAACGAGAAAAAAAAACAAAGATTTGTCCTCTATCAGCAGTAGGCATGGTGAAATAGGAGCACGCACTTACATTCTCGTGGGAACAACACGCAAACACATAGTCGAAATAACTAATATCACCGCAACGCACCGATAGATTAACGAATACTTTTTCGTAAGCTATTCATGGAACCTTCAAAATATTATTTTATACCAAGGAAGATTTAATCTATGATTTTGGATTATACTAAATAAAATCGATAACCTCAAGAAGCGCATCCCTATGCAATGGACTCGAACGTCTAACTAATATTTATAATGCGGGGCGTGCTCGCCGCTCTAAATAAACAAAACCTAAGCGACTGTACACAGTTTATCCTAAGTTTTATTTCTTGGGTTTTATGTTCTCCTGGTAAAAAATAATTAAACGACAGTAAGTTCAGATGAAAGAATATTAACTTTAAGAGATACAATATAATATCATAGGAAAATAATTTTGGTTAGATTTAAACGTTTTGTATCTCAGCTGAAGTTAAGAAAGCTTTAAAAAAAAAAATTTTTTTTTTAAATATAATAAAGTACCTCATCGACGAATAAAAATACAAATTGTGATTAAATAAAATACTGTATACCGGATTAAAACGCGATTTATTATTTAAATTATTTATCCCGACGTTTCGGATGCTTTTCAGCAACCGTGGTCGCGGGAGACTGAAAGATGACAGTTGTCTTATATTTGAAATGTCACAAAGTTGCCATATTTAATTCAATTAAATTAAAAAATAATCTATTAATTTAGGTAACACAATGTACATCTATGAACGTAGAAGCATTTAATATTAGTAATATTAGTAATTTAATAAGTATTATTTATTTTTTTTTTAATGTCGGGATAAATAATTTAAATAATAAATCGCGTTTTAATCCGGTATACAGTATTTTATTTAAATGTGTGATACTCGCGTTAATAAAAGACAATATTACAAATTGTGATAATTTAATCTTAACTTTACTATAATTAAAAGCATCTTATACAGTGCATTGAACTAAATATAGGTACATAATATGTTCGAGATTTAGCGTGTGGGATGTTCATATGGAAATTCCTATCGGGAAACGAACCACGGTAATATATGGGATTATAGCGAAATCCAGATTGCGCATATAAGGAGGTTGTGTAGCACAAGAGTGGTCTCCTTCCATAAAAGTGCCTAGTAATATATTAAAATATTTATAGTAGTAATTGTACTTTTATTGATTAAATGGACGCTGTTATGCAATACAGTGTCAACCCATATGGTTGCCATTTTGAGAAAATTGAGTTTAAAGTTTTAATGAGTTTTTACTCAATTTCTTTTCAATTATAACAGAAATAATAGATTTTTTTGTAATTATTATCATTACACTAAATGTATATCGTTTTTCTTGGTAGCAGTCAAAGTAATAGAATTTAGTGCATTCTTATTAAATATTTTAGAGTTTTGTGCCCACTAATTTTATCAATATGTTTGCTATTAAAACGATTTAAATGATTATAATATATATCATATAAAATCTCTTTTGAAATATGTACTCCAGCTCATTAGGAAGCGATTGGTATAAAAGAAATATTTTTTATCATTTTGTGAGTATAAAACAAATAAGTTTACAATACGATAGGGAAACTCACTAGCTCGACGCGACCGTGAATATTTCTGCAAGATATGAAGAGTAAACAAAGTAATTCATAGAAATAACTCGTCTCGTTAACTAATCATCTTACGATAAAGCAATGACATCATTTTAAGAACTTTTTCCGCTCTCATTTCAGAATATTGTAGCGGGAAATCCCAGATGTTGTTTTGTTAAAATCTGCTAATAAACTGGCCACGTGGCCTCTGTGTGATGATTGATCTATGTCTTGGAATTCGTGTTAGTTAAATTCTTTTTAAGAAACTGTAATCAGTATTTTTAGATTGCACAGTCAGTCAATAGCAGTTTAGATGGGCTCTTGGCGTTTTTTTATAGAATACAGTGACTTTAATAGCTAACGCGATGATAAGTGATCACCGCCCATAGACAATAGACATCTGCAACACTAGAGGGCTTGCAGGTGCGTTGCTGAGTTGGGTTATCAACGGTTTGATAGGTCACGGGTTCGAATCTCGCCGGGACGACATATTTATAATTTTCTGTTAAAACATTTTTTCCCTCGTCTATTTCGGCTATTAAACGTGGAAGAATTGTCAAAATTCCGATCAGCAGATGATCCAAAGTTCATTGATAGAAAAAATCGCGAAGTGCATGTTGTGTGTTGTGGTATCAGAAAGAAGTATGAATTTCCGAAAGCTCGAAGTATTACATAGTTTGACAGCGAATTTTTGACCTATGTTCTGTGATGATCATCTGCCATCAAGTGGACCTTACGCTGGTCTGTCAATATCTATCACAATTAAATAGATGAGCGTGAGTTTCATCTGACGGTAGATACGGTGGATAAAAACACGTTTCTGCCATGTCTGTCGCGACCACGGTTGCTGAAAAGCATCCGAAACGTCGCTCGGCATAAATAATATAAATAATAAATCGCTGATCAACCATTATAAAGTGTTTTATTTAAATATGTGATACTCGCGTTAATAAAACACAATATTAAATACATACATACTTTCAACCACCTTTTTTCTATATCTTAAACTAGTAAGACGTCCTGGCTTCGCACGGGTGCAATGTAGATGTACTTTACACAAAATATCCTATATTACTCGCTGATAATGTAGCTTTCTATTGATGAAAGATTTTTTAAATCGGTCCAGTAGTTTTTGAGTTAAATCGTATCAAACAGACAAAGAAATCTTTCCTCTTTATAATATCTATATCTATATCGGATCTAGCAAACGACTTGCGAGTGAAGTATATTTTATTTTTTGAAGTGAACGTTCGGCAGGACATAGTATGTCCGTTCCATTAGTTGATTTATATTTCTTTAACTTCAAATATTTTGAAATTCATAAGCCCTCATATTACATAATTTATTCATTTCTTCCAGGTCGTTTAAATTTAATGTTTCAAAGTAAACACTGTCTCATATCTCGTGTTTGTTTAGGCGCGTGACAAATGGCTCTCCCGCCGGGACGACATATTATACTAAGACAAAAGTTTTTGAATTTTGTCCTAAGGCTGTTAATACACGACCGATTACGGTGGTCTTTTGAAGCAAAAACATCGCAAACCAATGGATTATTATTTTAGTCTACGAAACTAATAAACATGTTTCTTATGAAAAAGAGAAACGATCCAATACTCAATTACCAATCAACATTGAGACTTACTTAAAATTATATATGACACTTTCATTAATATATGTACCCGGCATGTAATCCTATATATTACTAGATGCACCCGGCATGCATTGCAATGCCACGTAAAGTGTGCAAAATTTCACCCAAATGGGTTGAGCCGTTTCATCTACATTTTTACTTTTAATGATTAATGGTGTTAGTGAAATATGCAAGCTAAGGCGGGATATCTATCCCTGTTTAGTAAGCCTTAAATATTTTTTTAATTATGTCACAACTATACTTATCTGAAAAATCGTTGGTAGTACTTACTCTTGTACTTGTTGTACTTTTTGCCATTACTCAACAAGTAGCCTATATATATAAGAAAGCTATGTTTGAAATCAAGTTGGTTGCTCCGTTTTTGAATGAAACAAGGACCAACAAACACACTCGCATTATGTTAGAAAAAAAAATTAGAGTTCGGGCTATTAAAGTATTATGTGCTATATGAAAAAAACAATAATAAAAAATGTGTAAAAAGGTGTGGAATTATGTAATTTGTTAGATGTTTATTAAAAAAAAGAAACTAAAAAAAACAAATTTATATAAAAAAGTGTGCGTTGGCCGGGAATCGAACCCGGATCAACTGCTTGGAAGGCAACTATGCTGACCATTACACCACCAACGCTTGCTTCTATTAAACAAAATATCAAGTTTTCTAACATTTCTATAGAACTCGTGCATATTTGAACAATTGTAAAGCGAAGGTGACAACTCCATAATAAAAAAAACACATCGTACTGTGTAACCTATAATATACATAATATCTAAATACTGTTTATATATACTATTCTTTTTTACATGTGTTTATCACTGAACTTCTAAACCACTGGTCCAATTTTGATGAATTTTTGTGTGTGAGCGGGGTGGTTTAGAATCACAATTGGATCTGATCCATCCAGGTTAAGTGATTTTACTAATATTTTATCAAACATACGAAGATAATACCTTGCGCTCCGTTGGGTCGCGTCTTCAAATCCGCCGGGACAATATATAATTTTCTGTATGCATATCTTATCCACATCTGGTGAATTTGGGCACTAAACGGGTGAGAGGAATTTTGTTTTAATTTAGATCAATTCCGAGCGGGTAACGAACCACCGTTCATAGATGGAAAAACCGTGAAGTGCATATTGCGCGTTTCGGTTTCAGTCATTCCGAATGTTCGAAGTAAAAAGTAGGTCGACAGCGCATCATTGACTGATATTCTGTGGCTGGAGTATCACCTACCATCAAGTGAACCTCATGCTCGTCTGTCGATATCTAACATTAAAAAAAAGGTCGACAGCGCATCATTGACTGATGTTCTGTGGCTGGAGTATCACCTATCATCAAGTGAACCTAATGCTCGTCTGTCGTTATCTAAAACATATATAAAAAAATGGTATGGTTTTATAAGATGTAACCTACTCTCTTTGTTGGTTAACTACGTGGGAGTCATCAAAATAAACATTTCTTATTTCGTCCTTATAATATCTAGAATGTCTGTCTCCTAATCGCTTATGTCACTAGATTATCCAAATGCATAATATTTTGTTTGTAACACAATAAAAAACAATCACATCCTGATTCGCAAATTGATGATTCAAAGATCATACATCATACTTGACCGAATCACAACGGGAAATGCAAAATGTTATATAATTGATAACTTTAGGTTCGCGCGGAAATAGAACCTAAATCATACAATACTTGCAATATACACTCTTGAACTATTAGCTATAAGATTCAAATTTCAATGCAGAGACAACACAGGGGTCCCAAATTTGGCCCACTTTCGCCAGCCATCCGTTCGAAATGGGAGCAATCATTGTTTGTGCGATTTTCGGCATTAGAAGCGCTAGAGATTTAGAGCGTGTATCGCGATGTTTCCCAGGATTTATTTCAATAAATATTTAGTTCTGAGCGGAAATATAAGGAACTAGTAATTGCCCCGGATTCGCACGGTTGCAATTTAGATTACATACTATACAAAACATATGTTACTCGCTGATAATGTAGCTTTCTATTGGTGTAATAATTTTTAAAGTCGGTCGAGTAGTTTTTGAGTTTATTCATAACATACAAACATACAAATCTTTCGTCTTTATAATATTAGTATAGATATAGATATAAAAACAGGTAGATTTTATGTATTATCATCAGAAATAATTAGGGATCCCTTCTAAAACTTGAATAACCCAAGGTGGAAAAAAAGGTTGAATGGAATAATCTGGATTTACTGAACCGATTTTAAAAATTCAACGATTAAACATCCAAAGTGAAAATGCTATGTTTTGTGTATAGTACATCTACATTGCACCCGTGTGAAGCCGGGGCGTGTTGCTAGTCGTATATATACTCATGTCCACCCCATCGTTCTCAGACTTCTGCCATCGGTCATAAATTAAATTGGCATTGAGATATATCGTCAGATTGTTCTCACCTCCGTATTCTGTTATTGCATATTTGGAGGTCATGAAATATGGGTCAAGTCATGACTGATGTGTTCATTAACTGTGCTGATTTTGTTTTTATTTCTTACTTTTACCTATACAGGTTTCGGCTCAGTGGTTTTCCACTTTCAAAATCTGTTTCAGTTGGGTAGGGCATAGAAGTTTGATCATGCTTTTAAAAAAAATTATAAGTGAATGAGGCTGCAGCTGAAAATCAGCGTGGTAAGTTTCTGCCGTGAGGCTGTTTACATAGTTTTATAATTTTCATCTCGAGTTTTGTATGAAGAAAGAGAAAACAAAGGCAAGTCCCATACAAAGCTAACATGCCAGAGAGAGAAAAAACGTCATATGACCGAAATTTCACGAACACGATCCGAATTAAATTTCGGTTTTGACTTTTGTGACGTTAATTTTACATGTGATGATAATTAAACATTACGAACATCGTTATACTATTACTATCCCATGCCCTACTAGAGGACTAGGGAATTCACTTTTCTACCAAAAGTAGTTACCACTAGCCAAGAGAGTACGGCCTACTTTTCGTATGTCAGATGCTGAAAAATAAGTCCTTTACATAATTATTATAGTTCAGTTTGTGCTGATCTGTAGTGGCTACGGTGCTGATTTTCAGCATTTACCTGCGTAATGATTAAAAAATATTAAAAACAAATTTTCCCCAAATGCTCATAAAGATTTCTCGTGTACCAAATAATATGTTCAATTATAATATTTATGTATGCATGACCAATCAAGAGATATCTCATGGACGACTAAAAACAAACTAAGATATATCTCGATATATTTTATCTCCACATCGACAAGTTTAATAGACAAGATATCTCGATCGACAAATATCTATATTTTTGACATTAGAAGTCGGGTTTTAAATGACATTGTCATGTTAGTCCCGGAAGACAAAGAGATAATCGATTAAAACACGAGAAAACGGTCGACAAAATTTTGTCGTGGTTGTCTTGTCTGCCTTTTCCCCGGTTAGAAATTTTATCGATAATATTTAATAATACAAATAATACTTTTCGTTAATAATACATGGTTTCAAATTATGAAACTAATAAATATACTTTTATAAACACGGCTTTATCGTAGTTCTATTTAAAAATGATTGTATCACTGTAAATTAACGTCATAATGGTCGGAATACCTTTTATATTTTTATATCAACTGCAATACGTGCATTTTTATCCAAGGCAAACAAAATAGCAATTACTTGAGCACCCTCCACCGACCGCTGAATATGCGGAATAATACCATTGTGTAATTCTGTAGGGTTACCATATTTTATTACATTTTGGGAGAGGATTTTTTTATTCTGGAACCCATAGTTTTTACGGCGAATGTTTAGTGATTTTAATAAAAACATAAATAAAATTAAAATACTTTCACTTTAAGTTGTGATTCTAATAAACCATTCCATTTTTATAATTAAACTCTATCTTTTATATTTTCTTGGCTAAACCAATAGCCAAAAGCTTAAACCAAAAAAGGACAAAGCCAAATTTTGATTCTAGGAAAATATAATTAATAATGAATATTAAATCTGATGTAATATTTTTTACACAGGTTTTGTATGTCTAATAATTGTAACATACAAAACTTAAGTTATATGCAAAGATTTTTCTAAATACATAGTAGTAATAATGTGGAATGGCTTCGCTCTAAACGCAGCCAATAAATACGCCTTTTTCAATTAATATAATGACTTTCAACCGCTATTGTTTTGATTTTTTTCTAAGATTTTTTTTTCATAAAAAAAACTTTATAATATTGCTATAGACATTTTTATGGTAACCCTACTTCCCTCGTGTATACGATAATACCCTACACCTGGTGATCGCGTGCCCTTTACAAAGCTTTTAATTCGTCCCCATTCACGCTGATTGGCCGTGACAAGTTACCGCTAATTCATCCTTGAGAAATATAATTAGGTATAATCATTTTTCTTTTCTTTTTATGTCAGATGTCGACAAAGAGCCTGAGGCACACTTGACACTTGAGGGCATTAATTAATCCATATGTTTGTCACATCTTCCACTAAGGAACTTGGAATAATGCTTTAAAGCAGAGTTCCCCAAACTTTTTTGTGTCGTAGACCCTTTGTCATGTCTTTCCGTGTTGGGTAGACCCCCTACTTACCTGTTATTAATTTCATGTAAATTTCTAACTGTAGTGAAGTTTAGTGTTAAAAACTTAAAGTAAAAACAAAAAATTAAAAATTACTTCATAGGTACTTTTATAAATAATGTATATGTTTTGATATTATAAGATAGTATGATGTATGTAAATAGGTACTATCAGTGTATGTGTTGAGATCCACTATCGTGGACCCCCATTTTCATTTCATGGACCCCCAAATTTTTTTTCGCTGACGTAGACCCCTTGCAGGTTGTCATAGACCCCTAGGGGTCGATATAGACCACTTTGGGAATCACTGCTTTAAAGTTATCGAGCTTTCATCCAGCCAAGAAGGTAACTGAAATTAAATAATAATAATTTGTTTGAATTAATCCCGGCTGCTGAATTTTATCCTCAGTTATCAGGTCAAAATTCCACTCTTCTCGATATCTGGCAATTCTTTAGACATTCTCCATTCCACGCACAACCACTCTATGCAAGTACCAAACCGATACGACTTGGAAACCTTCAAGAAAAGAGAATATTCAAAATAGATCGTTATCCTCAAAACCTCTGGATCTTCATTCAAATATTAATTTAGGTAACACAATGTACACTTATGAACGTCAATAAAAAAATTAAATGCTTCTAATTTTACACTTACTGCCAATTCTCAAATCAAGGGCGTAGAACGGACGAGAAGAACTGGCAATAAACTCTCCGCTACTCTTTTTAATCGCCAATTTTTTTTTATAAAATGTTTTTACAGATGAGCCATCTGTCCGATTGTCTCCTTTTTAATTACGTCAATGATGGTAATGCTCGAAGTAAAAAACAGGTTGACAGCGCAACAATAAATGTTCTGTGGCTGGGGTATCACCTACCATCAAATGAACCTCTTTTCGCGCGCTTTTCCATATCTATACTAATTAGTATAAAGAGGAAAGATTTGTATTTTTGTATGTAACGAATAAACTTAAAAATCTGGAACACTGCCCCGCGTATGTCTTCCCCGAAAATTATAACATGGGTCTCTTCAAAGCAAGAGTAAATATGCATCTTCTAGACAGTTGTGATTTACCACCCTGACTGCATCACCACTTAACATCAGGTGGGATAGTAGTCAAACAACTGTCTATCGACAGGTAACAAAAAAATAAAACTACTGGACCGATTTCAAAATTATTTTCTTTAATAGAAAGCTACATTATCAGCGAGTAACGAATTTTTTAAAGCCATCCACTGCAACTGTGACCACGGTTGCTGAAAAGCCTCCGAAACGTCGGCATTAATAATATAAATAATCGCGTTTTAATTCCTTATAAAGTATTTTATTTAAATGTGTGATATTATAGGCTATATTTGTACATCTACATTGCAGCTATGCGAAGCCGGAGCGGATCTCTATCTAAAATAAAAAAGGGATATCTCTGTATGGCATACCCCATACACATATTATTAGTAGAACACCTGGCGACACGTGCCCTTTATTTGATTTTTGCCCTTTTTAATCCGACGCGAGTTTATTCAGGTCCTTATTATACTTTGAAAGGGTACAAAATATTTATTTAAGATTAAAATGTGTGTTTGTTTTAAAAATTCTTTTCAATAGCTACAGTTTTTATGTTTAGAGATCGTGGTCATGTTGCTTTAAAAATGTTTGTCTATTTGTATGTCACAAATAAAACAGACGGGTAGAGAAGATAAAACACTAACCTTGAGTATTATCTATACAGATTATACTTCAGTGCTCCTCCTTAACGGCTGGACCGATTTTGATGAAATTTTATGTGTATGTTTGTGTCCCAGGGAGGTTTAGACCCAGTAGGTAGCACTACAATAGGGTTCCGTGTATTTTTTAAGCCATTCAGGCAGGAAAACGTGCTTTTACGAAGGGCTCGTTGATGCGTTGGCGAGGGTCTATACTCTATAGGAATAAGTTTATAATTTTCTATATAATACATGTTTTGTTTTCTGTCTTCGAGCGGGTAACGAACCTGCTGCAGCTCTGCTCTCAATAATCTAATTTTATAAATAAAAAAAACATTTACTAACATAATCTTTTGAAAATTTATACTCAAGGGCGATAATTCTGCGGGCAAGTCACAGGCAAAAGGTAATAAGTTAATAATACATAAATTAATATTAAGTATTTTTGACAAAACAAAAATATATTCTTATATTATATATCATAAAATAATGTTTTAAATTAGGTAAAAAATAACATGTTGTTGACTAAACATTTGAAATAAAGTACATTTGGCTTCATATACAAAAAGTGTGCGTTGGCCGGGAATCGAACCCGGATCAACTGCTTGGAAGGCAACTATGCTGACCATTACACCACCAACGCTTGATACTTAGTTATAAAATAGATAATTTTGTGAATCTATTCAATATTTATTCAGTTGTTAAGACAAGAAATATCTATTGGTCTAAGAGCCCGTGGGAGATCGTCCTTCACCGATCTGATAACCAGATGAGACGTATTTTTTATTAAATATTTTTTATAAGGGGCCGTCCATTAATCACGTGAGGCTCAAAAGGGGGGGGGAGGGGGTACGGAAAACATCACGAAACATCACGAGGGGGGAGGGGGGTCTCGTTAGACATCACGTGTATTAATTTTATTTATTTTTTGTCAAAAAGCGCTATTTATGAACCGAAATTTTGAACGGCGCGAAAATTTATTAATTAATTAATTAATTATTCATTAATTTTATTGCAAATACATATAAATGTTTTTCGAATCAAAATGCCATTTGTTAAATATTTTTTTCCAGTCAAAAATAGCCTTTACATAGACTTCCAAAAAATACACGTGATCCAGGGGGAGGGGGGGGGGAGTGGTCCCAAACCTCACCAAATATCATCAGGGGGGAGGGGGGGGTCAAAAAATGAGAAAAACGACCTCACGTGATTAATGGACGGCCCCTAAACAAATATGCCAATAATTGCTTGCCTATCAAAAAGTGGTCATGGCTATTTTTAATAAAAAAAAAAAAAAAAATATTTTTTTTAATTTAATTTATTTTTTTATTTTAATTTAAATTTTTTTTTTTTTTAATTTTATTTATTTATTTATTTTTTTATTATTTTGACTTACCTGTTTACACCTGCTTGCCAGGTAGTTATACACTGAAATGAGTAGGCAAGCATACCTAGGCATATTCTGTGTATCAAAAACTATCAGTCAAATAAATTTCATTTGGTTATCAAAAGTATGAAGGTGATGAAAAAAAAATCGATAAAAGTTAATTTAATTAAAAATAGCCATGACCACTTTTCGATAGGCAAGCAATTATAGGCATATTTGTTTATAAAAAATATTTAATAAAAAATACGTCTCATCTGGTTATCAGATCGGTGAAGGACGATCTCCCACGGGCTCTCCTACTATATGGATACTAAAACCAAGACAATGAATACCTATTATAAACTGGTTTTATTTGTAACTGACGGGCTCTTTACGCCTTTTGGTATAATCTACCTCGCACTCCGATGGGTCGCGGGTTCGTATCCCGCCGGGACGATATTTATAATTTTCTATAATTCTGTCTTTCTCACGCCTGGTCAGTGGTCACTCCATGCATTAAACTGAAGGGAGGAATATCAAAATTCCGACCGGATAACGAACCACTGTTCACAGATGGCAAAACTGTGAAGTGCATATTGCGATTTCCGAAGTAAACATCGAAGTAAACACTAGGTCGACAACGCATCATTGACTGATGTTCTGTGGCTGGAGTGTCACCTACCATCAAGTGAATCTCATGATAGTCTGTCGATATCTAACATAAGTATAAAAAAAAAACTTTAACTAAAGCTAGCACTTCAGATGGTCGAATACTCAACGCTAATCACAATTGGACGCTGTTAAGCAATAGAGTGCCATTTTGAGAAAAGTGAGTTTGAATTTTCAATAAGGTTTTATTTTCTTTTAAAAAATAACAGAAATGATAGATTTTTTTGTAATTATTATTATTACACTAAATGTATATCGTTTTTCTTGGTAGCAATCAAAGTTATAGAATTTAGTGCATTATTGTTAAATATTCTAAACATGGTAGGGTTTCGTGCCCACTAGTTTTTTCAACATTTTTTGCTATTAAAACGATTTAAATGATATATAACTCTTTTGAAACATGTTTTCCAACTCATAAGAAAACGATTGGTATAAAAATTTATATTTTTACCATTTTGTGGGTAAAAATTGTACTGTATTGCTTAACAGCGTCCACTTCAGATTTTCTGAAAAGTATTGCGGTTACTTTCATAAATATACATAACGTAAGAGATAGAAACATCTATAGCTTTTTATTTGATGGACCGGTCAGACATCTTTAGAAGTATGCCCACTACACCTTATATGATGCCCGTATCAGGCAAAAAATCCTTATATAAAAAAAAATAGTATATAAAAGAAAGTTGTGTTAGTTACACCATTTATAACTCAAGAACGGCTGCACCGATTTTAATGATATCTTATTTGTTGTAATAGCTATTAAAATATTGAAAAAATTCAAGAAAATAAATTACGAGGAAAATAAATTTTATAATAAATTAGTTTTGAATTCTGCCATCTTTCGCAATTGACAGCTCACGTCACGCACGATTGTAGATATATTATATAGTAAAAGTGGAAAAAAGCATAATAAAAATTAAATCTAGAATTTATTTTTTATTTTTGAAGCCAACATTCTGGCAGAACGTCTGTCGGGTCCACTTGTTGATACATAAATATGAGACTGTGACCGTTCTGTCTCTGACAAACACAGCTACGTGTCATACACGGAGCGTCTCGATGGGATTCGAACCCAGAACCCATCGGTACGCACGGCAGGTGTTCTACCAAACGCGCCAACCTTCGGGTTTAAAAGTCTATGTACATAAGGAGAAAACAACGACTGAATAAACACGAATTTTATTTCACGAAACTAATATTCAATATAACATAACAAGCGTTGGTGGTGTAATGGTCAGCATAGTTGCCTTCCAAGCAGTTGATCCGGGTTCGATTCCCGGCCAACGCACACTTTTTTCAAAAGTCAAAATTTCAACGCAATATTTTTGATACTTAATTCTTTTCAAAAATTGATTCCACAAGATGTTTTAAGTTTTATTTGAAAAAAATATATTTTCTTATATGGATTTTTTTTATGTCAGATATCGACAGACGAGCATGAGGTTCACTTGATGGTAGGCGATACCTCAGCCATAGAACATCAGTCAATGATGCGCTGTTCTACTTGCAGTGACCTACTTTTACTTCGCAATGTGCGTTGGACGGTTTTTCCATTTATGCCGGCCTAGCATGACAACCGCGACAAAATTTTGTCGACCGTTTTCTCGTGTTTTAATCGATTATCACTCTATTTCTTTCAGATCTAACATGACAATTACACTTAAAACTCGACTTTTAATATCAAAAAATAGATATATTTGTCAATCGAGATATCTTTTCTATCAAAATTGTCGATGTCGAGATATAATATATCGAGATATCTTACATCTTAGTTTGTCTTCTCTCGTCCGCGACATATCTCGGTCATGCTAGGCCGGCTGAAGAGTAGTTCGTTACCCGTTCGAATATTGGATATTCCTCCCACCCATTTAATACGGGAAGTAACCAGAAGTATGGAAGTTATGCTTATAGATAACTTCCATACTTCTGGTTACTTATAAGTCTGAGTAAATATATCGTCGCAACGCATCTGATAATCCTGAATCGGTGCACCCACAGGAACTTTTTAGTGCTTGATAATAATAATAAAATTATCTTTATTGTCACAAGTAAATACATAATATCAAAATAAGAATAATAAGCTTCAATACTAAAACTCATGATGCAGCAGGCTCAGCATAAAGCTGACAAACTGGGGTCTGTACAGCGCTGATTATGATTATTCAATGGTTAATAAGTAATTACGCTGTATCGTTTTGTTTTTTGTTCCTTTTCAATGGCGGATTCACCAACAGGCTGAGTAGGTTTCAGCCTAGGGCGGTAGATTTTTGGGGCGGCAAATTTGGGGACTAATTTTTTTAGGTATCTTATAGAAATCAAGTCTAAAAGTAAAACAGTTTTCTGTATCTTACTGAGATAGTCTAAAACTAAGACTTCAGAGAGAAGTGTAGAAGACAATTCCAATAGCAACTCACATTTATTGAGGACTAGCTGATGCCCGCGACTTCGTTCGCGTGGGGTTCACTTTAAGCTGAGCTTTTGAGCAAGCTTTCTTCAAATGCCATATCCTCCATCCTCTGTACCTACTTGGTGATTTCTTTTGGGAAAGAGCTATCAAATTAGTCATTGACGGTTGCTTTTGCACCATGTTATCGACATGTTTAATGGTGGTTGAGATTGGGGTTCGAAGGATTATTTGAAATTCAATAGACTTTAAAGAAACTTTAGGGAGAGAAATCCAGATATGTGTCTTTTTTCTACTAATCAGAGTTCAATCGAAGATTGGATTCAATGCATTTTCTTAAATAGATGCGTGCGCTCATTTAATTGGTCATTTTCATTTTCGGACATTTTTTTTAAATTCCCGGGATTCCTGCCCGGGTTTCCGGTGCTAAATGTGGAAACCTCTAAGATACGGAATCAAAAAAGCAATGTCGAATAATCGTAATTCTGTTTAAGAGAAAGGATTGATGAAAAGGTGAAATAAATGATCTCATAAGAAATACTTTTTCATATAATATTTCAGTAATACATTTTCTATTTTTGTTATAATATAGTTCTTTCAAAAAATAAATAAATAAATACAAAAAAATATTTCTTTCATTTCAACTTCAGATTCGAACTCGCATCAGAAGCTACGCTATGGGACTGCATAATATCCACTATTCTACGAATACATATTGGAAATGGCGAAATAATCAAACTATTTCATTTACATATCAGACTGTGATTGACATCTGACAATTCGAAAAAGTTCAACGCGAGTCAGTTTGCATTGAAATTTGGTGATATGGTGCCTTTAAAATAATATTTAAATGACGATAACTTTTCTTTCCGATAACCGATTTCGATAAAACAAAGCCTATATGTTGCCCCGGGCTTTCCTTAATATATTTGTGTAAATTGCATGATAATCAGTTCAGTATCTTCGGAGATTAGCGTGAACAAACAGACAGACAGACAGACAGACGGACAGACAGACAGACAGACAGACAAGAATCTTAAAAATTGCATTTATGCATTCTGCTACCCTTCTTTTATCACCCCTCTTAATTTCTGGTAAAAATATTTAGTGAAGCGTAATTTCGATCCTACTCTTTTATTATATGTATAGATGGGGCCGCAACATTTTAACAGCCTATACGCCAGAAATGTGTAAATCCGCCAAATAAAAGTGTTATGTTAATTTGTGGTAGTCTTGAATTGAAGAAGTGATAATACTTTATTGTTATGTGAGATAAATGATTTTTCCTTTCTTAATATTATTGTCTTTTATTAACGCGAGTACACACATTTAAATAAAATACTGTATACCGGATTAAAACTATCCCCGTGACCACGGTTGCTGAAAAGCATCCGAAACGTCGGGATAAATAATTTAAACAATATAAATAATAAATCGCGTTTTATTCCGGTATACAGTATTTTATTTTCCTTTCTTTCTGGAATTTGCCTGCCTGCTATGGGAAAGAGGCGTGAAATATATGTATAATGTATATACTAGCTGACCCGGCAAACGTTGATTTGCCATGTAAATAATTTCTAAAAAGCAGGGGTTGGTGATAAAAAAGTAAAAATTTAGGGTTGTATGTATTTTAATGCCACATTATAAAAAAATAAAAACAAAAAATTTCGTCCAAAAAAAAAAAAAAAAAATTAAGGGTGAACACTTAGCGGTATGAAAAATAGATAGTAGCCCATTCTCAGACCTACTGAATACGCATATAAAATTTGGTAAAAATCGGTGTGGACTACCCCTAACATTTAGGGGGATGAAAAATAGATGTTGGCCGATTCTCATACCTACCCAATATGCACACAAAATTTCATGAGAATCGGTCGAGCCGTTTCGGAGGAGTAGCAACGGAAACTGTGACACGAGAATTTTATATATTAATAGATATATGTATGTATGACTTGTGTCTTTATAATCGGTTAAAACCGAATCTGTTGTAACAAGTGTTCAAGTGTGTTAAACAAACCGCCTGCCCGCGCAAATCATTCAAGTTATTTATTTTCACAGTACATACATCATTATTCATTGCTTGTTTCGCGATGGTTCGGGGGATATTTTTGCAAGCGTAATTTATTATATGACCTGATTGTTTGAGAATATGTATGTTCCTTTGTGAGATGTAAACGCGACAGGTTTTAAAGAATAGATTTGTCTTCATCGCCAGCGTCTGACCTGTCAGTCAAAGTCAAGTTTTTTTATGAAAAAAAGTGAATTTATGATCTGACGTCTAAACATTGTTTACTTTAGGTGATCAGTCCGTTTTGCGTCTGTGTCCCTAACAAAACATTATTTTCCAGATATTGAACCCGGGACCTAGTGTTAAACGCAATACAGAGCAGATACTGAGCCATACAGCTATTTACTTGAACTTTTCACGAAAAAGTATACAATAAAATTCACCTAATACATATACCACCTGTACTGTAATCTAACTTTTAGTTATTATATAATCTTAATATATTATATAAAATGCAAATGTTCGTACGTGTGTCCACGGTTTTTTCTATCTTAAGCTACTTTGATCAACTTCCCCTTGGGATGGCGAATACCCCTTGGTCTCTAGGTGTGCATAAGGGAGTTTGGTCGGGGTGGGTGGAAGTGGGTGGTTGTGGGTGGCAAAAATGTGGAATAATATATATCTGTCCTTATCTAACTTACATTAGTTAGAAAAGGACAGAGAAAAAAGGACAGTCACTTCCGTAAAATTCTGAAAATCTCGGAAATGATCTAAAAAGTTTCAGAATGTGTGCAATCGCTAAAATTGATCCGAAATGATCTAGAAAATTCTAAAAATTTCTGAAATGATCTAGAAAGTTTTAAATGGTTTCAATTGTTGTAATCAATTAAGAATGTTTTAAAAAGCTTCTGGAAAGATCTAGAAAGTTCCAAAATGTGTGCAATCGATGAAATTGATCTAGAAAATTCTAAAAATTTCTGAAATGATCTAGAAAGTTTTAAAATGGTTTCAATTGTTGTAATCGATTTAGAATGTTTTAAAAAGCTTCTGGAAAGATCTAGAAAGTTCCAAAATGTGTGCAATCGATGAAATTGAACCGAAATGATCTAGAAAATTCTAAAAATTTCTGAAATGATCTAGAAAGTTTTAAAATGGTTTCAATTGTTGTAATCGATTTAGAATGTTTTAAAAAGCTTCTGGAAAGATCTAGAAAGTTCCAAAATATGTGCAATCGATGAAATTGATTCGAAATAATCTAGAAAATTCTAAAAATTTCTGAAATGATCTAGATAGGTCTAAAATGGTTTCAATTGTTGTAATCGATTTAGAATGTTTTAGAAAGCTTCTGGTAAGATCTAGAAAGTTCCAAAATGTGTGCAATCGGTAAAATTGATTGTGTAAATAAAATATAAATTTACTATTTATTAAAGTGCTTCTTATTTCAACTTATAATTATTTGGATTCGATAATTAGTTAATTAATTTGATACACTTTACACCGTATGTTAAATGGTCGAATAAGTGTCTTATTATTTAAGATAGAAATCTAAAATATTTATCTACTTACTTTAGAAAATGGATCCTTAATTATTTCTTATACCATTAAACATGCGAGGTATTTTAACCCGAGCAACGCCGGGTTTCGCTGCTAGTTTTCTAATAAATATAAATGTTGGCGTTTGACTGTGAGCCTAACTGATGGGAAGTCTTCATGCGATCTAAGAGGGGGCGCGTCCATTTAGAAGAAGCCTATTCACTCCGGCCTGAAAATAACCCACGTAACGGAACCCCTTCCGAAAAGATCCGGTAGGGAACCCCATACCTTTACATCTTGGACTTAGAACTGCTTTTCTATCATAACCATCAGAATCTTATTTTTCCTTTCCTACCCTTTTTAACCGACTTCAAAAAAGGAGGAGGTTCTCCATTCGTCTGTATGTTGCTTTTTTTTTGTATGGTTCAAAGCATTATTTATTAACAGTTATTTTTGGAGTCGGTTTTTAGTTGTAGTTGTAGTATTGAAGTCGGTTTTTGTTTTTTGCTAAAAAGTAACTTTTATACTCGAAGTAATCAGATGTTGGAGAAATGTATTTATATATATTTTTTTACATCACACACATATTTGCGTTTCCACTTAAGTCCTTTTGTCTTATCCTATTTTCCCTAATAGTGCATATTCTCCTTCCTAATTATAACACTTACAGCTACGCCTCTCACTAATGAGATTCTGACAGAAAAACAGCGTCACACAAAATGCTGAGTAAAAGGAAGGAAATACAGGTAAAAAAAATATTTAGCTTATTATTTTATTTTTATTATGTATATTATTTTTGTAGTATGTTACCTTGAGTCGATTGAACAATATAAAATACCAACAGAAATCGCACCCTCAAGGTTTCTTTTTTAACCATTTCAAATGTTTAACGAACCCAAAATAGTTCGACAAGCCACATGAGACATCACGCAGGACCCAGACATAATCCGTCTTATTTAAAAAGCCTAAGTTACCGCTCAAGTGTCAAATGTCAAAGTAATCCGAACATGTTTTTGTTCTTAAGAGGTTTATAATGTTTCTTTGTAAAGATAACATTCTTGAAACAGCTTTTACCGCTTAATTATTAGGGTGTTCGCTTGTTATCCTGATATTCGGTTACAACAAATCAATGTTGGATTATATAGGATGTTCTGTACACTGTGATATAAGGTGTAACGACAAATTGAACTATCGTTTTTAATAGAACTCAAAACCGAACAAACTTCTTGACGATATTTATTTATTTCTTGAATGATACTTATAGCATAACAGACAGCTTTGTGTTTAAATATTTGTAACATTATTTAGAAAATAAATTAACTGCTTCATAACATATTTGATAAATTATTAATCTATATCTATAAAAGAGATTCCCACCTATATATTGACTCATCACGATATCTCGGGAACCATAAGGCACTACATATATTCCTACCATATTTCAAGTCGCTACGACTTGAAATATGGTAGGAATATTCCTTTCGCCGAGTAGGGGTCGGAATCCTAAGAACGGATTTTACGAAATTCCACCCACAAGGGGGGTTGGGGGGGCAATTGCTAGTATAGAATAATTGTGTCTCTTCAGGAATAAAATTAAGTTCTACGTTAATTGTAAGTTGGCACTTTCTGTAATTATCCATACTATGGGAATAATGGCCAATCATGTGTTTATTTATTTTTTATATTTGACTTAGTATTTTGTTTTTTTAATTACTGAATTCAAGGTGTTGGAGACTCTCAAACCATCTTTTCTTTGGATATTAGGTGTAAGATTACAATAGCCTTGCTTACCATTCCTGCCGGCCTAGCATGACAAGCGCGACAAAATTTTGTCTACCGTTTTCTCGTGTTTTAATCGACTATCGCTTTATTTCTCTCGGGTCTAAAATGACAAATACACTTAAAACTCGACTTTTAATATTAAAAATAGATATATTTGTCGATCGAGATATCTTTTCTATCAAAATTATCGATGTCGAGATATAAAATATCGAGATATCTTACATTTTAGTTTGTCTTCTCTCCTCCGCGACATATCTCGTGGCGGTCATGCTAGGCCGGCTGGAATGAATCTATTTTCTCTTATTATTATTTTTTTGGTTGGTCAAAACGTATGAAGGTTATTCGTATAAATGTGTGAACTCGCGTAAAAGACAATATGAACCTCTACATTGATAGTTACGCTGGACATTTAGTTACGAACAAAATAAAACACGACCATCTTCACATATCCTCATGATGCCGCAGCATCGTACGGCAGCATTTAGGGGTAGCTTTAAGTACGCAGCTACTAAATGCTGGAACAATCTACCTCCGCCCATACGCAATTTAAAATCAAAGGCATCTTTCAAAGATAATTTAAAGCGATACTTATTGGCAATGCAGCGTACAGAATAGCACCCCTTACTCAATCTGATCGTCCATCCGAAATCCCCACTACAATAATTATTTTATTTTATTTTTAGGTTTAAAGTTTAAAAAAAAAAAGTCTGTAATAGTTTTTATTTTTAATTTATTATTTGTTTTTCTTAGCTATAAGTTTGCACACTGTCCCCGTTTTATTATTGTTATTTCTGTTTGTTAATTTAATTTCGATTAGTTTATATTATTCAAACGTCTGATAGTCCGTGGCGTGACTGAGGCTGCAGCTGAAAATCAGCGTGGTAAGTTTCTGCCGTGAGGCTGAAGCTTACCACACAATGCTGAGACTGCGGCCTTTTAACTGCCAAACACAAACTGTTTTTATTCATTTTCTTATTTTTTATATGTTTTTTTTTTATTGTTTACTTATAAGTTTAGTTTTGTAAGTAATCTTTGTTAATTTGTTGTTGTTTGTGCAGTAAATAAACTCTCTCTCTCTCTCTCTCTCATAGTATAGATATAGTTTATAATAACAATTTCAATTAAAATTACAATTATATCTGCACACCAACTGCTGTCTGACAGAAAACATAATGTTTACGCCTCTCCTAACCGACTACATTTTGAATCTTCAACAAGGAATGTAATCTTGAATAACGAACTAATTCTACACAGAAGAAGTGCATTTATGTGGTTATGCATAAGGCTTATTATTCTGTGTTGTATTAAAAATAATACATCTTTTAACGGTATCGTTGTAAAATGCAATTGGCGATATCTATCAGATTCCCATTGGCCTGTAATCTTTAGGTACATTTAAGAACAAAAGTGGTTTTGAATTAGTAAATCAGATTTATTTATTTTAATCATGAGGCAAAAAAATATGTACTCGTATATCTCTTCTAGGATGTACACAATGACAACCTGGGTAAAGAAAATATGTGACAAACATGTACCTTTGTTTGGTGAAATTAATCCCAAACATAGTATTCCTCAAAATGAAATTTAATTTATAATGAAAATAAAGAAAAAATATATTTAGAATATATTGAACATATTAACGAAATAATAAAAGTGAAAACCGTATCAAAAATGTTTGCGTGGTTTAGAACAAGAATGCGGAGAAACAGACAGACGCAGAGAGTGTATAAACTGGCTTTTTAGTTTTTTGCTTCTTCAGTGGAACATACCAATATGTTGTTACATACACTTGTTGACTTGATTCAAATATTTATATTAGACTGACTTAAGGCCGAATACTCAAACGTCAATCAAAATTGAGTTTACTTATAAGTGGTCACTTTCATTAACATTCATAATACATATAATAAGAGACATTTTAACTAGCTACTTAAATTACCATTTCTTTATACCGCTATTAATTTTAAGGGTGATTGTACGCAGTAAGTTACAATAATATGCATTCGTAAACACCGTTTTTCGCTTATCAATCCCCATCAGATCATTTGAACGCCACTGAAATATAAACTCAATTACATAAGTTTTAAGTTTATAGTTACTTAGCAAGTCATCTTGTTACCAATGAGATATGGTGGAAACGCCCCATAGTGAACAACACGATACAATGAACGTATATAATATATGATAAATGTCATTATTATAGTTTTCAAGAAAAGATAAATTAGCCATTTTGAGATTTACATTTGAAACTATTTTTTTAAATTCCTCCGTGATTGGGTCAATATTCTCTGATTCTAAAAGCAGTGTCTTCGAAAGACTGTTTACCTTGATCCAGGGTTCGAATCCCGGAAAGCTAATAAAATTGCTTCGGTCGAAACTCAGAAGACTTCAAGAAGATCACATGGTTAAAAAATACAGACACAAAATGCCCAACTAGATAAGTAAAAGTTACCTGAAAATATTTTGAAACGCTATCCATAACTTTAATTTTTATAGACAGTTTTAATGACTTAATAATAATAATATGATAAACTTTAGTTTAATGACAGCGCTTAATTTCGATATATTTACTAAACTAAATGTAATGGATGTCTGAATCCTTCTTGTTTGTTTGAAGTCGGTCGAGAATAGGTCGATAGCGCATCACTACACGATGTGCTGTGGGTAAGATATCACCTACCAAGTGAACCTTACGCTCGTCTGTCAATAACTGACATAAAAAGAGCTATCAAGGTTTTGTGTTACGCTACCGGTATTTACCGGTACAGATTTAAGTTTTCTTTGATGCACCGCGTTCTGCTGTCCGTACTCCACGTCACAAATATCATATAACATTTTTTTTTTATTTATAAATTATATAGTTTCCGCTGCAGCTGTTATAAGCACTGTCAAAAATATAAGAGAAAACTAAACTACTTAACTAATTATTTATAACTTAAAATGACAAATGAAAGCGAAATTGAATGAGAAAATGGAAATTTTATTACGATTACACTTATTCGATACTTAGCAACGACTAATTCGTATTTCGGTACAGAAATATTAAAATACATATTTGACATTTAGGTAATATTTAATTTAGTCTACTTTAAATTTACTACTGTACTCTAATATCCTCACAAAAAATCAGAATTATTAAAGACCACAGCAAACACAATCTTTAATAGTGTCTACGAACATATGTATTATTTCGGCGAAATCGGTTACCTACATATAATATTATTAAATGAATACGCAATAAATGTTGTACATTCTTTTTTGGAAATTGGGTGACAAAAAAATAAAAATTCTCATATTGAAAAACAGTTGTTTTAGAACAGAATAAACAATCAATTTCTCATTTAATTATTTTTTGTATAGACACATTTCCAAAGAGCACGTATCACGCTCCCTCTTCATCGGAGCTAGTATCGCCCATCGTGGAGGAAAGCGACTCACTCGCGTTGTACGCCCACGCCTCCACCTGGATTTTATACATGTGCTGGAAGCCTCTCACGGGAATCTTTACCTTAATAATAAAATATTGGAAAATTAATCTAATATATAAAATTTCCATATCGCAATGTTAGTTACCGTACTCCTCCCAAACGGCTTTACCGATTTTTACCAAATTTTATATGCGCATTTTTCATACCCCTAAGTCATAAGGGTTGTTCACCCTTAAATTTTTTTTTTAATTTTTGGACGAAAATTTTTGTTTTTAATTTTTTATAACGTGGCATTAAAAAATACACACAACCCTTTATTTTCAACATTCTATTACCAATTGCTTTTTTTGTCAAAAAATCATGGCAGACCCGTGCGAAGCCGGGGCGGATCGCTAGTGAATAATTTTGTGGATATACCAGTATATTTGTAGGGTAAAGTAGGTACACAGGCATAGATACACTACGAATACTAATTAACTAATCTATTTGGGATTTTATGTCTAATCATCACATCGAGTAACAATTTAGTTTATTCACATTGTTGCCTTCATTTTTATACAGGATATTTTTTATTTTTCATTAAAGTTGTACGTATACCTAGTGGCGAGACGACCATACAAGCCAGACAGCTCAGATTGCCCTATTAAAAAAAAAATCCCTTTTTGTAATTATATAATGTTACTAGCGACCCGCCCCGGCTTCGCACAGGTCTAGATTTTTTTGACAAATAAAAGTAGGGATTGGTAATAGAAGAGTGAAATTATTTGTTTGGGTTGTATGTATTTATAATGCCACATTATAAAAAAATAAAAACAAAAAATTTCGTCCAAAAATTAAAAAAAAAATTTTAAGGGTGAACAACCCTTATCACTTAGGGGTATGAAAAATAAACAGTAGCCGAAATCAATATAAAAAAAAAAGTAAAGCCGTTTCGGAGGAGTACGGTAACTAACATTGTGACAGGGAAATTTTATATATTAGATTAGAAGATTATATTACATTCAAGCGGCTTTTCCTCTTGTATGGTGGTCCAGCACTGCATATACCTTACACCTTTGTAACCCCATTTAGCACACGCAGCTGATACAAGTTTATAATCATTGAACACATCAAGCTAGTAACTATGACGGTAATCCACTATCCCACGCTGGTAATCAGCGATAGGACTTAAGGTGACACTAGTTGACATTTTTTCCATAGAAATTTCGGGGGGGGGGGGGGGGGGGGGTATTACTCCACTATTTAGCACTGTACATGCAAAGTTAAACATGATATCGTTTTGTCTCATTATTAATTTTGTCTGTGCGGAAATAGAATGGTAAATTAAAAAACCATTAAAAAGTTACGAGCTACCAAAGATTCGTTTTTATTGCCATTTTTAACAAAACTTTGGGCTTAAATTAGTAATAAAAGAAGTATCAAATTTTCAAAACAAAGTCGGTACCGACAAGGCACGATTATCGAAGAATACAATAACTTTTATTTGTAATTGATTTATGCAGTGGTTTTTTCATAAAACTCGATTTTCCAAAGGGTTTTTCGTATTTTTTTAGACACCCCTTTTACTATGAATTATCGTGCATCTCACTTAATAATGACTGCCCCGGTGCGGTGCGGGAGAATAGCATGCTTTTTGGCCACGCCCACCAGTGAGTTCGAGCCCGCGACTTGTGCAACCTTAAGGAACTTTCCGAAAATACCCCACTCTACTTTGTTGTCTATGGGCAGTTGAATACTTACTATTGGTTATCGCCAATAGCCTCGTCTATAAACAAAGAGGTTTCTTACCTTGATTTCAGGCGTATCCAGTTGCCAAACTCTTGGCTGTCCAAGCCGATAAGGCATTCCAACCTTCACGCAAATAATCATTGTGTCATGAGCTGCATCTATCTGCAAATAAAATACAAATAAACGGTAAAAAAGGTAGCCGCAGTGCTAGCCATTTAGCTTCGCAGCGGCATATTGAAGCGAAATTAACCTCACAAAAGTCGCAGAATTTTTCAAAAAAATCTGTGGCCCATAAATAATTTATTTGACAAAATCTCAGTAAATTGCTAAAGTTTATTTAGACAGGCGGTTGCTGAGATTTGCTCACAAACACATATGCCATTTGAGTCGCTCTATGGTATATTAAAATTTGTACCACCAGTCTGAAAATATCCTAGAGCCTTCATAGGAGATGAAAGAACAAGACAAAGCTATCAACGATATATTGTGCTACCAATCACATTCTCTCATATGAATTTGGTGACAACCTGCTCTAAAGAATATTTATTTAGTTATCTCTACATTAGCTTTATTATTATTATTCAAAAGTATCTCGTAAACAAAAAATAACCAAGACACAAAAGGCATCCTTATCGCTCAGTTTCTACATACAAACAAACTTTTGCCCAACGAAAAGTTTAGACGAAAAGTGTGGACAAGTAGTGTACCTCAAGATGTAAATAAAAAAATAACCAAGGCACAAAAGGCATCCTTATTGCTCATTATAGCCACAGGCAGTTGTTCTACTTACAAACATACTTTTGCCCAACGAAAAGTTTAGATGAAAAATATGGACAAGTAGTGTACCTCAAGATAGTAATTCAAATACGTGACCGTAGTTGGCTTGATCTGGAAAATCTCGTGGTAGAACCGGAAGATGTCGTCAGCTGCTTCCCCCCTGTCGTAGCACCGCAACCCCCCCATCCACCAGTGGCCGACCCAAGTGTGGGCGATCAGATCGTAGATAGACGTTCGAGGCATAACATACCCTGGGCAAATTGATTATTTGGTATTTTTTGGTCAGAATATATTCATTGGTGTCCTTAAATGAAAACTTCACCTAATAACAAGTACGTCGTGGACATAAACTAATATCATCAAGAGATAAAGTATTTGCTTTTTTTGAAGGGGATTTTCTGTGGTACCTACTACTGAATCGATATTAAATCCGTACCAGGCGTGAATCAAAATTCAAAATTCAAAAATCATTTATTCATTTACGTAACACAATGTACACTTATGAACGTCAATAAAAAATACATATTAAATGCTTCTAATTTTACATTTACTGCCAGTTCACAAATCAAGGGCGTAGGGAATCAAGGGAATAGGTTGATGAGTCGACTTGCATTTTTTTAAAAATCACAGTAGGCATTAAGATTGCTTAATTTATAAGGTGATTTTGTGGGAATTCAGTCTCGGGAAATATCAAAGTTATGTATCAAGAAAGTGTAATTGCCTGAATAGCTCTCAAAACTACAATAGTCGCATCATATAGTATTAGAATAAGTTATAGTTTCAGTAAGTTAATGAAAGAATAAAATAAAGTTAAGTTAAGTTTCTGTTTGTGAAGAAACATTTTATCTGTATATCTACTTAATATAATGTATATACCGAACGGATCATCCTTAGCGAAGGCACCGACTGCCTTGCCCGTGATGGCGGCTGTGATCCACGGCACGTAGGGGTGGATGAGGGTGTGTAGAGGCGGAGGGGGAGGTCTGCGCACGCGCAACGGATCCAGACATGGCGATCCTCCTAATAAATAAGCACAAAGGCACATAAACGTATGGAGTATGTTTTATTATCAGACAATCACTTGCTCTTGATCACGGTTTTGAAAAAAAAGCTTTCGCTAATTATACTTATTTAGAAATTCAATTCAATTCAAAAGAAATTCAATTATAAAGTCACATATAAATGGACTGGAATCGCTGCATATTAATTATGTAAGATTTCAAATATAACTTTATTTAAATAGACTTTTTACAAACTACCACTGGTTCAGAATATTTCTTTTATTGAGAAGAGCAGACAATAAACTTAGTACCTACTTAGTAGTTTCTATTTAATAATGATGATATTAATTACTTCCTACTTCATATAATTGGACTTATGTCCGTTTTAATTAAATAAATAAATATATAGAAAAACTGTGAAGTGCACAATTCGTGTTTCGGTTTCAGTCTATGTATTTCCGAATGCTCGAAGTAAAAAATAGGTCGACAGCGCATCATTGACTGATGTTCTGTGGCTGAGGTATCTACCATCAAGTGAACCTTATGCTCGTCTGTCGATATCTAACATAAAAAAAAAACTTGCTTTTCAAGCTAACTCCATTTCTATTACTGTTTTATTTTATATATAGATTATTGTCATTAGATTGCATCATTCAATACCGACTCAAAGATCGAGTCAAGTGTTCTAATCTAATGCTATTTCAATATATTTATCGCAAGCATTTTTATTATTATTATTTACAAGCTATAAAGCAATTACCTTGCGCTAGAGCTACAATAGACCAATGGCCGGTGTGCTCGTGGACGAAACTCGGAGACCCTGAGTGGAAGCCACAACCCGTGGTACAAGCCACGCGGTCTTTTGGCAATTGTGTGGCATTCTGAAAGAAAATCAATCAGATGCGGGACATTCTTCAAAAGAGCCAGGTCAAAAGTACTCGTAACCGACGAGTGTGTATGAAAGCATTGATGAAAGTAGAAGAAGCGAAAGTGGAAAGGATCGGAGCATATGGAATTCCGTGATCTCTGCCTACCCCAATGGGAAAGAGGCGTGATGTATATGCATGTATGTATGTATTAATAAGATACATTAATAACGATATTTTAAGAGTTCTTTAGACAAGAATTGGTTGTTTAGATTGGACTAGTGATGCATCTTGTTTTTAGGTAAGAAGCGCATACTTAAAGTTCGTCAAGTTTAATAAACCATGATAATCAGAAAGAGAAAAACTAATTTCGATTTATATCATTTTACCAGTCTACAATAATTATTCTGTAATATTTGAAATACATTACGCCTTTTGTAGTACTGAAGAACAAGTTATTTGTTTAAAATTGCCTTTACAAGAAAAAATACAATTTTATGATACTCACTACTCCCGGTATTAACGCATCGTACAAATAACACAGCTCTCTCGGAAGCAATTTTACTTTAAGGATATCCTTTTCCTCTTCTATAAAATCCCTTGGAACATCTGAAATAAAAACAATAACTACAATGTTATGAGAGCTCAAAGCTGGTGCGTATTTTGGCAACGTCACGCGATTCAACGAAGAAAAAGTGATTAACTCTCATTACGTTGTAATATTTAGTTTATAAGTTTGTGAAAAAAATGTATATACATCATGTTCATAGAATAATTATGACATGTGTTCAAAAATAAAAATAAAATATTTCAATATCAACCTCAAATATTCGGAAGGGCGCGACAAAATCTATACTATATTAATATAATAAAGAGGAAAGATTTGAATTTTTGTATGTAACGAATAAACTTAAAAACTACTGGACCGATTTCAAAAATTCTTTTACCAATAGAAAGCTACATTGCCAGCGAGCAACAAGTCTTTTTTTAGTACATCTACATTGAAATCTAGTTAAATATAAATAAAAAATAATAATAACTTATAAAACACACAAATTAATTTTAGAAACATTCGTATAAATACTAGTTCCATCACGTACATATCCTCAGGAGGGAAGATGTCCTCTGTCTAGTTTTAAACATTTTAAGTTTTAACATTTCCCTGGCAAAGTTATGTTAGTGCTATTTTGTTACTATTATAGTTTTTCAAAGCAATTTATACAAACCACTGGAGAAATCAATATGCAGTATGCTATCCGAGGTCTGTTTGCCGCTCTTCGATAGTAAGAAGTTCTTGAAAGGCAGGCAGGCTGGCACCATGTACTCTGACAAAGATATTGAGAAGCAATTATTAATTACGTAATATAAACAAATAACCACTGTAGCAAATATTACAAACTATTAGATAAATAGTATTTTATATCGAAAAAAAATGGAAATAAAATAGCGAGTGTTTATTTTAGCGAATTTTTAGAAAATCTTTGAATGCTTTTTAAAATTAACCTCTGAGTAAAATAATCTATCTTTAGGCCTTTGTTATTTAATCTGAGTGTTAAGGATTTCAAGTAGTTTTCCTTAGAATTGATTTTTCCTATCCTTGTATATAATAAATGTATGTTTGTCCAGTATGCACTCCTAAACTATTAATCCAATAATGATGAAACTTTAGTGAGTTGATTTGCATATGCCCACGATAATATTTTATCTATATAGATAATACCTAATAAAATTGCATAAACTCAAAAACACAAGTATTTAAATAAAAAAAAGTATAAGCTCACGTGACTTAACCGGAGTGATGAGTTTCAGCAACGCAACGCTGTGTTTCACACCAAAATGTTTATATTCAGGGTGCAGCAACACATCAGCGATTGGCATCAAGAGCACGGCCGGCTCGCACTCCTTGCCAGACGCGAGTTCCTCCAATGTAGTCTTACATTCCACTTCATCACGCTCATAGTCTCCAAATACGACATTACCCCTGTGAAAAATACATAATAGTTTTATGCGTCTTCACTTTATCCCACTTCTAAATACTTATCGGTTATCGGAAGTATTGTAGGTGTCCTTGAAGATAGAAAGAGACAGATATAGAAAATGTACCGCACTGTTAAGTTCTCTCGTAAAGAAAGACTGTAATAAGCATTTTCTTAGGAATTTTCTGCCTCACACTTTACTCTGTGGAACCAGAAAATTCACTTGGACAACCTCAGACCATATTTATAATAAAATTCACTTAATTATATAAAAATCTCGTATCATTATACCTAGTCAGGTCATAAATTCTGTCACATGTTTAATATAAAATAATTGAAACAAGTTTATTCATTATATAACCATTTATATACCAAAATGAACTTAACAAAACATAGATTCTTATGACACTAAAGTTTATTCAAAATGACCTCCGTGATTTTGAATACAGGCCTTCAATCTGCGCGGCCAGTCGTCTATCGCAGCACGAACGAGGTCCATGTCAATATCGGCGGCTGCCTTAATAAAGGATGTCTTGAGTGACTCCAAATTGGAATGAGGCTTTGAGTACGCCTTTTCCTCCAAGTGTTGCCATATTTTGTAATCTAACGGATTCAAATCTGGACTGGAGGAGGGCCAGTCTTCGTGCCGGATGAAGTCGATTTCACGCGCCGCCAGCCAGTCTTGTGTGCTCTTCGCTCTATGAGCTGGCGCCGAATCTTGTTGGAATACCCAGTGCCTGTTATTGAACATGATATGAGAAACAGGTTCCACAAGGTTCGTCAGGACTGTATTTTGATACACAACTGCATTCGTTTTTACACCTTTCTCACAAAAATGTACCTCTGTTAAGCCCCAATAAGAAACTCCCAATCATACCATGAGCGAGGATGGAAAATGACCTCGTTGGACACGCGGAATACGGTTGCTCGCTTCTTCACTACTGTGTGCGTACTCCTTATCATTTTGTTTGTTGTAGCTCTCTTCTACGGTAAAAAATTTTTCATCCGAAAAAAGAATTTCCCGATATTTTTTTCCCGCGTACCGCTTCAACAAAGCGCGGCATCTCTTCAGTCCCAGGTCCATTAGACGAGAATTCAAACGATGTCCTGTTTTTCTTCGATATGCCCGATTCCCTAAGTCTTCATTTAACACCCTTTTCACCGTGGTTCTGGTTAACCCCATATGAAGGGCCAACAGTTTCTGCTTACGTTTGGGATTTCTTTGAATTCGCGCCTTCACAGCTTTTATCACTGCTGGAGTCCTAACAGACCAAGGGCGACCACTTTTTGACCTGTCATCTACACTAGAGTCTTCATTGTATCGTTTGATGGTACGATAAACGAATCTTTTGGTTATATTCAAAATTTTCAGTATATCAAAAATTTGAATTGGCGCGTAACCGCAACGATGCAACACAATAACTGCAACACGGTCTTCTTTGAGCGTCCACTCCATATTTAAAAATGATTAAAATTCTAAAAAGTATACATTTTTATTTTCATGAACAATTCAAAATTCAAATTCAATAAACTTTTTTGTGGCCAGCATTCTAAAAGAAAAGTTTTTACTGTGTGACAATACTTATGACCTGACTAGGTATTTGTGGTTGCACTCCTCCGAAATGGCTTGATTCCCTATCCAGATTTTTTTTCTATTTTTTTGACGTAAATTTGATTTGGTCTCATTTTCTTCTTTAGTATAGCCGTGCGAAGCCAGATCGGGCAGCTAATTATTTAATTATATACACACACACATACATATTACATAAACAAAACACTTTTTCTGTAAATTAAATTTTTAATTTTTAGGTTTTTCTTTAAAAAAATTGAAATTTTGAGTTATTATAATATACGAATTATGTATGGAAGAGTGGGATATCCTGGCATAGGTATTTTACTTAAAAGGATGTCCCAACAACGGTCAACTTTTTGTAAAAACTTACTGATACTGAACCGATTTTCATGCAATTTATACAAATATATTAAGCAAAGCCCGAGGCAACATATAGGCTTTGTTTCATCGAAATCGGTTGTCGGAAAGATATTATCAACAAATTGCAATGAAAAATGACGCGTGTCGAACTTTTTCAAATTATCAGATGTCACCGAAATGATATAAATGAAATAGTTTGATTATTACGCCACTCTCAAAATGTATTCGTGGAATAATGGATTTGAATATATCATATGAAGAAACCTTGCTCATCTTAAGATGAAGCCCACGCGAACGAAGTCGCTGGCATGGCATCAGCTAGTAATAAATAATTTTTCATTTTCTATAATGCATAAATGTTATACTCACAAGGCGTAACCATCCGGTATCAACGCTGCGTCGACAGAAGTTGACAGAGCAAATTGACGGCTAATTAGAACTACTCTCGGCACTCGGAAGTAGTGAGGCGTCCCGTTCTTCACTAGAACATTTGGCACTTCGTTAGTCGAATGCTATTTGTACCCTTCATTAAGTAATTAGGCCTTGCTACGTTACAAAGTATTGCTTTTCTTAAAGAAAATTCTACCCTATAACGTATTTCGAAATATTTATATTCAAACAAGCTTTCACGCACTATTTCTACCTAATTTTAAAGTATTACTTTTGTTACACAAAATTTTACCTTAAAAACGTAGTTTTGAAATATACCTATATACAAATGTAAACAAGATTTTGCTCGCTATATCCTTCCAATAAAAAAAATCCAATCGGAAGGAGAGTGAACACCGACGCCCGTATACATCCGAACACTAGAGGACTTGCGGATGCGTCGCCGGCCTTTAAGATAGGATATAATTCTGATGTAAGACTTGCTACAGGCTTTGCCTCAAAAAAATCGCTCTGATAATATTAAACATGATAAAGGGCAATGTACTTTTACATATACTACACTACTGGAAACAATTACTTAAAGAATCAAGAAATTTTCCTCATTTTTTCACCAAAGTTTGGAAGGCTGTATCTCGGTGAAAAGTAGTCATATCGAGATAAAAAAAATTGTATTTTGAAGCTTCATTCTTCTACTTTGAATCATTTGTTTCTTATACATTTTGCTTATTGAGAAAATTTATGAAACATCTCGAGGGAATTGGTTTTTCTTGGAGATTGAAGATATCGGTGTTTGAATGAAAAAAGACAATTTCCTCTTCAATCATCGATATTTCGGCAACAGATTATCGCACAGTAAGTCTGGGGATGGTTTTGGAAACTTGAAGTGTATATCCAAACATATAATAAACGATGTTGTAATGTACCAAGAAATTAATTACCGTGAATATACTGCAAAGCTCCAAGCCATGTAAACTGCAGCTCAGTGAGGGGACCCTCATCGGCATCAAACGCAGGATCGTCATGGCAGTCGAAGAATTGGCAAACCACCACAGCTGATACTGGAAAAGTGAAATAATAAAAAAACAACATACACTCGAATTAAGAACGTCCTTATTTTTTGATGTCGGTTTAAAATGGAAACATTAACTTATTAAATCAAAATCATTTGTAAACAAAATTTCGCCAGATATAGAAAATTTATATTTGAGAGTAAAAAAAAATCTCAGCATTGTGTGGTAGGCTTTAGTCTTATAGCAGAGTACCACGTTGAATTTCTATACTAGCACTATTACAAGCAAATTTTTCCTCTTTATAATATTATAAAGAGGAAAGATTTGCTTGTTACGATTTTACTCAAAAACTACTCGACCAATTTAAAAAAAACATTAATTGTTGGAAAGCTACATATTTACCGAGTAACATAAGCTATATTTATTTCCAGAAATAATAAGGGATCCTACTAAAACTTGAATAATGTGTAAAAAAACGATTTTAAAAATTCTTTAACCAATAGAAAGCTACATTATCAGCAAGTAACATAGGCTATGTTTTGTGTATAGTACATCTACATTGCAGCCAGGGCGTGTTACTATTCAGGTATAAATGTTAAAATATACTTATAATTGTCAGACACCGTCTTCAGGATACAGTTTTGACTGTCGCTTACCCTACCCAAAAAGAGTGCTGTTTTCTTACGCATTACTGCCCATTTCAAATTCATTTCAATTTTTTTTGTGAATAAATGTAAGAAGAGTAAAGAACAAACAAATAAATATGATTAGAACCTTTATTTTTCTTTATAAGCTGTAGCTTCTGCCCGCGACTTCGTCTGCGTAGAATTAGTACTTCGGGTAGCTTATTTATTATCTGAGCTGTTTTTTCATCAATCTCCTTACTATTTTAATATTCTGACCGCGGCTATATTATCATCTACATATTAATCTCTCAATGGTAGTATAGTTAGCTATTAGACTGTAGATACTGTATATTATGGTATAAGGTAATGGTTTTTAAATAAAAAAATGAATCTAAAATAAATGAAATCACCTCTAATTAACCTGATTGATGGAAAGTTCAGAAACACATCACCGACACTCATCGTTATAATTTGGCCAATTAACTCAATATCGTTATAAATTATAGCATAAATGTTATTCTGATGAATAAAAATACTACTCTAAAATTTCATAAAAATCCGTTTAGAAGTTTTTGCGTGAAAAAGTAACGGACAAACAGACAGAGTTACTTTCGCATTTATAGGGCTTTTTGACTATTATCGCCCCGCGCTTTTTGATTGTCTTTTCAATATTCAACCGGAAGGATCTTATGCCAACAACAGTTATTAGTACTTACGTGTAAGTCCTAGAACTAGTCTCCACATCTCGCAATCATCCGAGATCGCGTCCACAGAACGAATGTACGTTTTGTTTCTTTACGTTATGTCAATATTTTCATTGACAAATATCTTACTGGCATACCTTCATCTTGCCACTTGTTGAATTTTGTCAGTATGTGATGGATTCTATGATAAATCGATTGACAGTTTGAGTCTCACATGATCTCTCATTTCTCCTCAGGATTTTGGGAGAATTCTAACTACCCTTGTTCTTCTTCCTGCCCTGTTCCCTTTTTTATTTTGGTTCGGCGCTCATTTTCCATTCTCTTCTACATTTCTTTTCATTTTAATTCTTTCCTTACTACCCTCTTTATATAATTCTAATGTGTATTTTTTGGTGTATCCTTATAGCCCAGTCGGGTTAGCATTTGACCACGTATTAATTCTAGGCAGAAATATTATTGCACTGCGCTTTAAATCAAACTTGGTCGCCATTTTGAATTTAGATTCCCACTAACCCACTAAAAGGTGGGGCAATAAATTTTTTACCTAGAATATATGAAAGGTTCGGCCCTTTTTTCGACTAACCTTGTAAATACTAAGCTTAGGTTTTAACAAGTAAACTTGATGTACTTTACACAAAAATATCCTGTATCTCGTTAATAATGCTTTGAAATATTTTTTTTAAATAGGTCCAGTAGTTTTTGAGTGTATTCGTTACTAAAATACAAATATTTGATCTTTATAATATTAGTGTAGATAGAAATATATTAACAGTTCTCAAGAACAGAATTCGATTTGAGTCTTGAAATATAAGCCTTAGTTACGCAATGTATGTCAATGTTATTGATTCCTACTTACCATAGTGACTCTAACGGTAGCTCAAATCGATAGTCAATGTGCGAGCTGATTTCCGGTGTCCTATATAATTTAATACTTAAATTATAATATAAATTATAATAAAGTATAAAACACAATAGCAACAGCTCATGTAGGCTATCAAAATATCTCAGGGCGCCACGGTGAAGCTGAAGTTACTAAAAATGGAGACGTCAATTTTTTTGTCATACATATATATATATGTGTGTGTGTGTGTGTGTGTGTGTGTATGTGTGTGTATGTATATATATCGACGGTTAAAAGGTAATAGTGTATAACCGACAAAAAATAAATTGTTCAGGAGAACATAAGTTCACTAAGTTTAAAGGGCACTTTGAAAACGTAGCTTTTGTTACGACATAAGTGACAAAAAAGTCGTCGTAGAGCCATCGGAGTGAGCGCTTTCGAAAGAGCATAGAATGTTGAGTAGGATGGCAATCATAAGTCATGTTCGACCAAAATGTCGCTAATTGTTGTCGGTAAAACAGTACCAGGCAGGAAAAACCATTCCTTAGCAGAAAGATAATTTTAATTATTAACTTAGGGTTCCGAATGCTCGAAGTAAAAGTAGGTCGACAGCGCATTATTGACTGATGTTCTGTGGCTGAGGTATCACCTATCATCATGTGAACCTCATGCTCGTCTGTTAATATCTAAAATAAAAAAAAATAAAAAAATAAAGTGTTTATAATAGATAATTAATATGTATATATGCCGGATACATTGGTTATCCTATAAGGTTTCCGTTTTTTCGGTAACGGTACTTTACTTCACTGCATATAGTACTCTAGTTCTACAAATTCAACTACCTCTAAAATATATATCAGTAAAAAATTAAATATTTTTATGTTTTAAGAATTAATAATAAAAACCACCTTTCTCCACTTTCTTACACAATGTCACCTGACTCATGTTATATGCACAAAGCGAGATCGCAAATTGCCGACATCCTCTCAGTTCTGCATCACAATGCACCGATAATAACCTATTTGAGGCATGCAATGGTGTCAGGATAGGCCAGTATGCATTATGCATGAGGCGACACCAACGCTTACTATAAAATAGGGTCTTATTTTAGGTAACGGCAAACAATACCAACAACTATTTAAAAATAAAATCGTACGTAACAATAATCTTCTAATATATAAAATTCTCGTGTCACAATGTTCGTTCCCATACTCCTCCGAAACGGCTTGACCGATTCTTATGAGATTTTTTATGCATATTCAGTAAGTCTGAGAATTGGCTACTATCTATTTTTAATACCCCTAAGTGATAAGGGTTGTTCACCCTTAAATTGTTTATTTTTTATTTTTGGACGAATTTTTTTGTTTTTATTTTTTTATAAAGTAGCATTAAAAATACATACAACCTTAAATTTTTACTTTTTTATCACCAACCCCTGCTCTTTAGAAATTATTTACATGGCAAATCAATGCCGGGTCAGCTAGTATTGTATAAAATGTTATCATTATAAATAGATAGATGAAAACGCACAGTGTAGTTTAAAAAACATAAAGTGATATATACATGTACAATGTACATATATACATACTTTGTATACTATATATTTTCTACTTTTTTAATTATAACTGAATTATCTATATATATAAAAGAGATTCCCACCTATATAGATACTCATCACGATATCTCTGGAACCATAAGGCGTAGCAACTTGAAATAAGGTAGGAATATTCCTTTCGCCGAGTAGAGGTCAGCTAAGAACGGATTTTACGAAATTCAACCCACAAGGGGGGTTGCGGGGGCAATTGCTAGTACTTTATAACTGACTTTTGGATTAAAAAATCAATGACTTTTTTATGTTAGATATCGACAGACGAGCATGAGGTTCACTTGATGGTAGATACCAGACAGAACATCAGTCAATGATGTACTGTCGACCTACTGTTTACTTCGAGCATTCGGAAATCCATAGACTGAAACCGAAACGCGCAATGTGCACTTAAGGGTTTTTCATTATGAACGGTGGTTCGTTTCCCGGTCGGAATATCGATATTCCTCCCACCCGATCAATACCCGAAATTACCAGACGTTGGAAAAACATGCTTACAGAAAATTATAAACATGTGGTCCCGGTGGATTCAAACCCACGACCCATCGATGCGCAAGGCAGGTGTTCTACCAAACGCACCAATAAGCCCGTCAAATATGTATTTCTTTACAGGCAAGTACGTGATCAACCTTCTGTACCCACTCGAAACATTTTTGGTTAATTTTGTTTCTCCGGTATTCGAACCCAGAGCACCCGATGCTAAACACACCGCATATCACTGAGCCATGGAGACGGAGGTACAGAACACAGCAAGAATTTACCATGACCGGGATTCGAATCCGTGGCCATCAGAGCTAGCTCTCATCAAGCTATTATCTCTTTATAGTAACAGAGAATTATCTATAGGGGTTCATATCAAGCAGTTATTCAGTGCAATTAGTAAAGGCATGCTTCAGAGTTAATTAAATGCATTTGAATGCAGTTCTACCTTCATATATAAACACTTATCGCTAATGCATTATTAGTTTTTTGCTGCAAAATGTTCAAAGTGGTGATTTTTGCTGGGATTGCTTTTTCCTTTGGTAAAATTCCGTTCCTATTACTTTTTTTGTGTTGAAATGGTGAAGATTTGTAGGGTGCGTTACTAACAATTCAGAGTGGAATTAAAGTTGATGCTTCCCACGTAAGTTGTAACCAAGTAATCTGCGTCATTCATATTTCGAGTTCTCAATAAAAAAAAACTTTTTTAGATATTTACAAGACGTATAAAGTTGCATCATTATAAAAATATTGATGAAAACGTATAAAAAATGTAAAACATTTTTTTTGGTTACCAAAACTTACGTGGGAGTAAATTATTAAAAAAATCGAATATAATTATTTTCTAAATCACAAATTGGTAAATATCTGAATATTTGTAGAAATTATTTGGATTGACAATAAGGGTCTTACCGAATAAATCCGTTAACCTACAAATATTTCTTTCTTTTTCTATACAAAATCGTTCAAATTTTTTTCCCAGTTATATTCCTGAGGAACTGATGAACAGCTTGCGAGAAAGTATTCATATTATTGATATGTCATTTATGTGCAATTTCAAATAATCTCAAGGCCTAACAAAAATACCAAACCAAAATTTGAAGTTTCGGCTAACGGATCGTACGGTTTTCCTATAACGAAAACCATTTGGATCCGATGATAGATGCGTCGTTCTCAATGAGAAATTATGTATTTCATTTGATATTATTAATTATTATGATCGTAATTATAATAGGAAAAAGAATTGAAATTTTCATAATAAGTTAAAACAAGAAGTCGATTTTTCTTTCGTTTCGCTCCGAAACAGCGTTCGATTTTGGTAATCGTCCACTAGACACTTTCTCGAAAGTCGTTTGTGCTTAGACCTCTGACAATGGATATAAGCCTTAAATAATAAGTACATGTCAGTAACTTTAGTCATCCTGATTGATAGTTTAAATCGATTACTGTATGTCAGGATGGCCGAGCGGTCTAAGGCGCTGCGTTCAGGTCGCAGTCCACTTCTGTGGGCGTGGGTTCGAATCCCACTTCTGACAGACTTTTTCGTATAATATTATGTCATAATTTTTCAACAATCTACATAATAATTCAATGTTCCTATTCTTCATATGATATGATTTCTACATAGATTTATTTCACATTTTGACCTCTCAAAAATATATACTGTATATCTGCTTATTCATACATTATGACAACGGTTATAATGTAAAAACGGAACGCCGTTACCCTTACCACCTTTATAGATTTTTTTTCAGTAAAACAAATAATAAATGAATCTGCGACATGTTTGCAATCAACGGTACAAATCCACTTTACGATAACTTATAGAATTCTCTTTTATTACACAAATCTATTGTATTTCTTCCCAGCATCAGCAGAGCTTTTCGTATCAGACGACAGTCGCGATGACTGGGAGAGGATCGTGGGTGGAACAAAGGCTGCGAATGGGTCAGCCCCATACCAGGTCTCCCTTCGTACATGGGGAGTGCGTCATTTTTGTGGAGCGTCCATTATCACACCACGTGTCATTCTGACGGCTGCGCATTGTGTAGACAGGTGGGTTTTTATCTTAAGTCTATTAGTGCGATGTAGGTAAAAGTTCAGGTAGGATCAAATAAGAAGAAGAAAGACTACATACATATACATTACACCGCTCTTTCCCATTGCGGTCAAATTCAAATTCAAAATCATTTATTCATTTAGGTAACATAATGTACACTTATGAACGTCAATAAAAAATACATAATTAATGCTTCTAATTTTACATTTACCGCCAGTTCTCAAATCAAGGGCGTAGAACGGAAGAGAATAACTGGCAAGAAACTCTTCGTCACTCTTTTTAATCGCCAAGCTTTTGTTTTACAAAATATTTGTAAGGCGCTGCAACCATTACACCATGTTCCACATGACATCTTTGTGCGGTAGGCAGAGATTACGGAATTCCATATGCTCCGATCCTGGCATACCTCTTTCTCTTCTTCCACTTTCGTCGAGAGCTAGATGAATTCTAAATAAGAATAAACGTAGAGCTATTCTACAAGTTAAAATATATTTCTGTTTTTAATACTTATACTTTAAAGTCCTGGACAGGTAGGTACCAGTTTAATAGAGATTTTTTGAAGTTATACTTCTTTTGGCGCGTTTGGATGAGAGTGAATTCATGACCTGCGCGCGCACGATGTCCCAAAAAAACGACATGATGAAGTTGGCTACAGAATAGAATTTGATTGATTTTAACATTTTTCTTCGATATTTACTGCAGTTTTGTTTTTTAAAATTTTTCTTCAGACGCCAAAGAAGTATAACTTCTAACGCGTGTACATAAGTACACACATACCTTTTTTATTCATGAATTAGAAGACGTTTGCCTGCAATCCCATCTGGAGGAAAGTGTTAATGCGTCCTGCGATGGTGAATCATGCCGACCATGGTATGCCTTGAGTTTCCTTTCTTTCAAGAGTGACATAGGCTTTGAGCCGCAAACATTCCCTGGTCCATAATAATTGAATCGCAACTGAAGCCCTACTATAATTTTAAAACATTTAATTTCAGACTCAAACCACAATACTTCCAAGCAATAGTCGGCACAAATCAACTCCGCGCTGGTGGGAATGCCTACACAATTCGCAAAGTGGTCCAACATGAAAAGTACGACAGTAACATCATCATCAACGATATAGCCATCGTATTTACTGACAAGGAGATTGAATTCAGCAGCACAGTCGATGCTATAGAACTTAACGATGAACCGGTGGAAAAGAACGAAGAATTGTTGTTGACTGGTTGGGGGACTACATCAGTAAGAATAATTTTTCAATTTTTTTTATATCAGATATCGACAGCCACTGAACATCACAATGATACGCTGTCGACCTAATTTTTACTTCGAGCATTCGTAAATCCATAGACTGAAACCGAAACGCGCAATATGAATGAATGAATGAATGAAAACTTTATTTGACAGAAAAAACAATAGCACAAACAAATAACTTATTAAAATAATTAAAATATAAATACAAAAAGACAATACTAAAAACAATGAACAACACTTCTGTCAAAAAGGAGGCCGCTCAGCATACGTTGTGCCGTCGTGGGAAACGGACGCAACACTGATTTTCAGCGACTTCCTCAGACGGTTTGGCATTTAAAGCGAACAGTCTGCTCTCAATCCGTTTAACATTAAAATTATATAAACATATATGTATATTTTAACTATTAATATTACCATCATGGAGACATCACTTATATGCACTTCACTGTTTTTCCATCTATGAACGGTTATTCGTTATCCGGTCGGAATTTAGATATTCCTCCCACCCGATCAATGCCCGAAGTTACCAGACGTGGGGAAAACATGCTTACAGAAAATTATAAACATGTAGTCCCGGTGGGATTCGAACCCACGACCCATCGATGCGCATGGTAGGTGTTCTACCTAACGCACCAACGAACCTGTCCATTTCTCCTCATGTATCCTCAATATAATAATCTTCCTAGCCAAGGATGATTCGGAGGAGCAAATTAAGACGTAACGATGTCATCAAAAACATTGCTTCACTGTTTAAATCAGCGCTGATTTGATTTATCGTGAATGACGAAAAAAACTTTACACGTAAAACCTCTCGATGTTAAGTTAGTTTCAACTTTCACCAACCACTCGGTGCAAGTCAAACTTAAACACAGTCAGCAGTGTATTTTATTTTTTAGTATATGGTCACCAACGAGCCTCATACATTAAGAAAATGATAAATTTCTATAAACTTAATATATTTATTTATTTATGACTAGCTGATGCCCGCGACTTCGTTCGCGTGGGGTTCGCTTTTGAGCAAGCTTTCTTCAAATGACATATCCTCCATCCTCTGTACTTGGTGATTTCTTTTGGGAAAGAGCTATCAAATTAGTCATTGACGGTTGCTTTTGCATCATATTATCGACACGTTTAATGGTGGTTGAGATTGGGGTTCGAAGTATGATTTGAAATTCAATAGAAATACCATTGTTGAAAAAATGAACCTGACTTTAAAGAAATTTACTTATTTTTTTTATAAATTTAATTAGTGGTGAAGATACTGTATCCACCTCGATATTTATTTCATTTAATTGATCATTTTCATTTTGAGACATTTTTTTTAAATTCCCTTTTCCCGGGATTCCTACTCGGGTTTCCGGTGCTAAATGCGGAAACCTCTAAGATACGAAGACAGTCCTTAAGAAGCAATAAAAACAATGTCGAATAATCGTAATTCTGTAGAGAAAGGATAGATGAAAAGGTGAAATAAACGATCTCATAAGAAATACCTTTTCATATAATATTTCAATAATACATTTTCTATTTTTATAATATAGTTCTTTAAAAAAATAAAAAAATAAATACAAAAAAAATATTTCCGTTCAACTTCAGATTCGAACTCGCATCTAAGTTACGCAATGGGCCTGCATATCCACTATTCTACGATTACATATATCGTAAATGGCGAAATAATCAAAGTATTTCATTTACATATCAAACTGTTATTGACATCTGACAATTCGAAAAAGTTCAACGCGAGTCAGTTTGCATTGCAATTTGGTGATATGGTGCCTTTAAAATTATTTTTAAATGATGATAACTTTTCTTTCTGAGAACCGATTTCGATAAAACAAAGCCTATATGTTGCCCCGGGCTTTACTTAATATATTTGTGTAAATTGCATGAAAATCTAATCAGTATCTTCGGAGATTAGCGTGAACAAACAGACGGACAGACAGACGGACAGACAGACAGACAGACAGACAGACAAGAATCTTAAAAATTGCATTTATGCATTCTGCTACCCTTCTTTTATCACCCCTCTTAATTTTTGGTAAAAATATTTAGTGAAGCGTAATTTCGATCCTACTCTTTTATTATATGTATATATATATATATATTATATGTATATATAGATGTATAGATGACAATACAGATAGTTAGTTTTGCATAGTTATATGTAAGTAATTTAATTTCTATTATATTTTCAGTGTAACATATCTACCTGTAAATATTTATTTAAAAAAAAAAACTATCTATCCTATTGTTCATAATATTTCCAGTATCCCGGCCATCTCCCCAACGACTTGATGCAGTTGGAGCTGAAGGCGGTCACCCATGAAGACTGCAAGGAAGCCCATAAAACTGTCAACGCTGTGTTCAACACTCAGATCTGCGCACTCACTAAAGCCGGTGAAGGTGCCTGTCATGTAAGATATAAGGAGCTTTATTTCATTACTATTATTTTTAAAGTAGCGATCCGCTCAGGCTTCGCACGGGAGCAAAAGTAGTCGCTGATAATGTAGCTTCCTATTGGTGAAAGAATTTTTAAAATCGCTCGAGTAGTTTTTGAGTTAAATCGTAACAAACAAACAAAAGATTTGTTCTTTATAAAATTAGTACCTCTTTATAAAATAGCAGGGCTTCTATCCATCGGAAATTTCATTTCATTTCACAGAATTCCATCCTGTAAACTCATCCCCTACAGGTATAAAGCAACGCTATTTATTCGGTTATTACAGGGTGATTCTGGTGGTCCTTTGGTCCGAGAAAACAGGCAAGTAGGTGTTGTGTCGTGGGGAATCCCCTGTGCTAGAGGCAAGCCTGATGTCTATACAAAGGTACGTAACTTTTCAATAATGTGAGTGAGTTACGCCACGTGTATGTATATTTTCAGAGTTCTCTTAAATCCATTGCTATACACCGCGGAATACTGAGACAATTCTTAAAATTGAGAGCTTCTTAAAATATCTTTCATTTTACGTTTGTTAATGACATCGATACTTTTTCGTAAAAGTGAATGTTTCGGCTTATACGTAAAAGTTTCGATCGCACCTGCCCAAGGGACCACATGTTTATAATTTTCTGTAAGCATCTTTTCCCCACGTCTGGTAACTTCGGGCAATGATCGGATGGGAGGAATATCTAAATTCCGACCGGGTAACCACTGTTCATAGATGGAAAACCGTGAAGTGCTTATTGCGCGTTTCGGTTTCAGTCTATGGATTTCCGAATGCTCGAAGTAAAAATTAGGTCGACAGCGCATCATTGACTGATGTTCTATGGCTGGGGTGTTACCTACCAACAAGTGAGCCTCATGCTCGTCTGTCGATATTTGACATAAAAAAAAATGTTGATTAGAGTTTTAGCTATATAGTTATAGCGGTATGCCCTCCATCCTTACTCTCCTTGATTTTTCGAGGGCCTTTGATTGTTTAAATGTGCCATTACTTATAGCTAAATTAAAATACTATGGATTTGACGCAAACTCTACAGCTTGGTTCAGTAGTTATCTGTCCGGACGTAGTCAACAAGTGGTACTGTCTAAATATGATGGTATTAGTTTTAAATCAGCTCTCTCAACTCTCAGCCGTGGCGTACCTCAAGGCTCAATTTTGGGACCACTTTTGTTCATTGTTTACTCAGCTGATATTGTAAAATCCATAAAATTCTGTCAATACCATCTTTACGCAGATGATGTTCAAATTTATGCACCTATCAGCCCTAACAGTATCAATGATTCTGTGGCTAGAATCAATGAAGACCTTCAACGCATTGCCTCTTGGTCTAGTAACAATTGTCTTGTCCTGAATGCGGCTAAGTCAAAATATATAATTACCGGAACTAGGAAACAGGTACTCTCAATCGAAAATTACCATCCGACTTTGACAGTCAACTCTAGTCCCATTGAAAGGGTAACAGAAGTGCGTAATCTGGGTTTGGTATTTGACAGTTTATTACGTTTTGAAAATCATGTGGCAGAAGTAGTTGGAAACTGTTTTTACCGTCTAAAACTTTTATATCGTATTCGTCCATACCTTTGCGTAGACCTGCGTGTCAAACTATGTGAAACTTTAATCTTATCCAAACTTAATTACTGCATATCTGTTTACGGTCCCTGTCTGTTCGATAAATCGCAACGTTTAGTACAACGTGTACAGAACGCGTGTGCACGTTTCTGTGTTAATATACCTCCTCGCAGTCATGTTTCACCATATCTGAACAAACTAAATATTCTCCATATGAAAAACCGACAAAAGTTATTTTTGGCCTGTTTACTATTCGACATAGTACACACTAAGCAACCTGATTACCTTTTTAAAAAACTTCTGTGGAGAAGTGAAGTTTGTAAGAAAAATGTTAGGTGTATAAGTAAACTATTAGTAACACCTTCACACAAAACTGCATCTTTTAGGGGTTGTTTTAAATTCCAGGCTACTAAATGTTGGAATGACCTACCCCCTCCCCTCCAAAAAATGACATCGAGACTGGGTTTCAAACTAGCATATAGGTCACTGTTGCTGTCTTCTCAAAAACCTCCTCCATAATGTTCTGTTTTGGCCTTTATTATTACATAATACATATTATTCCATAATGTTCACAGTTCTGTCACATAATACATTTATCATACTACATCGAATATATGGCTCATTTATTCTATTTACTTTTTATCTTATTTATTTTTAAAATCTATTAATATCTTTCTCTTATCTATTAATATATATCAATCACTTAATTATATTATTTGTATTTAGTTTTGTTTATTATTTCTTTTTATTCTTTATGGCTCCTATAAATTTATAAGCATATTTAAATATTTATTATAAATTGAACGTAGCTGGCGCAGCTACCTTACGCTCCGAAGGGGACTGGCAGAATTAACAGCGCTGTGGCATGAAAGTGTCACAGCATATGCTGAGCCAGTTCCTATTCGCAACCGCAGTGCACATTGCGACTTGACTGAATTAGCATAGATTTAGTTTTAGTTTGTTTAAGCTATTGTAATGTTGTACTGTGTTTGTGAATAAATGTTTTTATCTATCTATCTATCTATCTTTTAGTATTCGGCCATAAGACTTTGACTAGATTTTATAACTTTGTGAAACTTGACAGTAAAAGCAAGAAATCGGCGTCGGGATGTGACGACCCCATCGCCCGCTGGTGGAATAACCTTTGTGACAGAGATTATTCCACCAGTGCAGTCAGTCAACCTTAGTGGTAGTGCCATGCTGTGCTCCTTACAGCCGAATGGGCCGGCACGACCGGGGAAATACCACTCTCTCACTTGACACCGACGTGAAGTAACGGCATTGCTGTTGCGTTTCGTTCGGTCTGTGAGAGTCCCGGAGGCCCATATCCCCCCCCCCCCCCCCCCCAACACACACACACACATATGGCAGCACAAAATACGGTTATACTACCCCAGGAGGGTACCACGTGCCGTAGCCGTGGAGAATCCCTCTCTGGACGTCCACGCTCAGGACCCTCTGCATCGCCTGAGAGTGGACGCCCAGGCTGCCCTTCGTATTCTGGGAGGGGCGATATTGTGCTCGAATCTCATGCATCTGCTCGGGGCAAACGGAGCAAGAAACATAAGGCATCCCCAGTCACGCTTACCGTGGACTTTTGCAACATCAGGGGACTTCATTCCAACTTGAACGCCGTCCACTACCACCTTGAGACGGCGAAGCCTGCCCTGCTCTTTTTAACTGAGACGCAGATATCCTCTCCGGCTGATACCTCTTACCTCTCCTACCCGGGGTACAAATTGGAACATTCCTTTGTACCACGGGCTGGAGTGTGCGTCTACGCTAGGGATGATATTTGTTCTCGTCGCCTCAGCAGCCTTGAAGGTAGGGACCTCTCCATCCTCTGGTTACGCGTAGATAGCGACGACCATCCGCGCATCTATGCGTGCCTATATAGGTCCCATAGCGGTAATGCCGAAACTGACCGACTCGTTGAGCACATCCAAATGGCTACAGATTCCGTGCTACAGCAGATCCCATCCGCAGAGATCGTGATTCTTGGCGACTTCAACGCCCACCACGCCGAATGGCTTGGATCACGTACCACCGATCATGCGGGTAGGTCTGTTCACGATTTCGCCTTGACATATGATCTCACGCAACTGGTAACCTCGCCAACGCGAATCCCAGATGTTGAGGATCATACACCTTCCCTGTTGGACCTTCTGCTGACCTCTCATCCGGACAACTACTCGGTTTCCGTCGAGCCTCCTCTTGGTTCGTCGGACCACTGTCTGATCCGGAGTACAGTGCCGGTGACGCGCCTAACACGGCCCCGCTTCGCGGGTTGCCGCCGCGTGTGGCACTACAGGTCAGCGGATTGGGACGGGATGCGCTCTTTCTTCGCGTCCTACCCCTGGGGGCAAATTTGCTTCTCGCCGGATGATCCAGACGTCATTGCTGACTCTGTCACTGATGTGGTGCTTCAGGGTATGGAACTTTTCATTCCTTACTCTTCGGTGCCTATCGGCGGCAAGTCCCAGCCTTGGTTTGGTCGCCCCTGCAAAACGGCATCGCGCCGAAAGCGGGAGAGCTATCAAGCCTGGGTTAATGCATCAGCGTCTCGTGATTTAAACACCAGCGCACTCAAAAAGGAGTATAATTTTGCCTCCAGGTCCTTCAAAAGAGCTATTGACAAGGCAAAATCGGAGCACATCGGCAGAATTGGCGAGAAATTAGTCCGCCTTCCTTCGGGAACACGTGCGTTCTGGTCACTCGCTAAGGCTGTCTTAGGGAACTTCTGTCAGCCTTCCCTTCCATCCCTGCACAGGGACGATGACTCGTTGGCCCATGCCGCGAAAGAGAAAGCCGATCTTCTGGGCTCTCTTTTCGCGTCCAACTCGACCCTGGATGATCAAGGAAAGCAACCACCGGCTATCTTGCGGTGTGATACCAACATGCCGGAGGTTAAATTCCGGCAAAGTGCAGTGCGTAAAGCACTTCTTTCCTTGGACATTCATAAGTCGAGTGGGCCCGATGGCATCCCTCCGATCGTGTTGCGGACATGTGCTCCAGAGTTGGCACCGGTTCTAACGCGACTTTTTCGGCATTCTTACTCATCAGGCGTCGTCCCGAACTCTTGGAAGACTGCTTTGGTGCATCCGATCCCTAAAAAAGGCGACCGCTCTGATCCGTCCAACTACAGACCTATAGCGATTACCTCCTTGTTCTCCAAAGTAATGGAGTCCATTATTAACTGCCAGCTCCTGCGGTACCTAGAGGAACATCAGCTAATCAGCGACCGCCAATACGGTTTCCGTCGGGGTCGCTCAGCCGGTGATCTTTTGGTTTACCTGACCCACCGATGGGCGGAGGCAGTTGAGAGCAAGGGGGAGGCGTTGGCAGCTAGTTTGGACATAGCGAAGGCCTTTGATCGGGTGTGGCACAAGGCGCTTCTTTCGAAGCTCCCTTCCTATGGGCTTCCCGAGAAATTATGCAATTGGGTCACCAGCTTCCTGGCAGATCGGAGCATCAAGGTCGTTGTCGACGGTGCATGCTCGGACTCCAAATCTGTCAATGCTGGTGTACCACAAGGCTGTGTGCTATCTCCCACTCTGTTTCTTCTGCATATCAATGATATGCTGCAGATTAGCGGCATTCATTGCTATGCGGACGACAGCACAGGAGATGCCTCATACTCCGGCCGCGCCAAAATTTCTCGGGAAAACGTCGACGAGTGCCGAAACAGACTTGTGTCTGAAGTCGAGTCTTTGTTAACCAAAGTCTCGGAGTGGGGCCGACTAAACTTAGTCCAATTCAACCCCAAGAAGACACAAGTCTGCGCGTTTACCGCTAAAAAGTCACCATTCGTCGTATCTCCTCATTTCGAGAGTACTCCCCTGACTGCCGCAGCTAGTATTGGAATACTTGGTGTGGACATATCGAGCGACGTTCAGTTTCGGGGTCATCTGGAAGGGAAGGCCAAATTGGCCTCTAAAAAGCTTGGTGTGCTCAATAAGGCGAAGCAATACTTCATGCCGGCCCATCGCCTGCAACTTTATAAGGCGCAAATTCGGCCACACATGGAGTATTGTTCTCACCTTTGGGCGGGGGCTCCCCAGTACCAGCTCCTTCCATTTGACCGCATCCAACGTAGAGCGGCTCGAATCGTCGATGATCAGGTTCTTTCCGATCGGCTCGACCCTTTGGCGCTGCGTAGAGATGTAGGCTCGCTCTGCATCTTCTATCGCATTTATCACGGGGAATGCTCGGAGGAATTGTTCGGTTTAATCCCGGCCGCTGAATTTCGCCATCGGACATCGCGTCAAAAATACCACGCATACCATCTTGATGTCTGGAAGTCCACAACTGCGCGATTCCTGAGACACTTCTTGCCTCGCACAACCACTCTGTGGAATCAGCTTTCGCCGGCGGTTTTTCCGAACCGATACGACTTGGAAACCTTCAAGAAGCGAGCCTACATCTTTCTTAAAGGCCGGCAACGCACCTGCAAGCCCTCTGGTGTTGCGGATGTCTATGGGCGGCGGTAATCACTTACCATCACGTGAGCCGTCTGCCCGTTTGCCCCCTATACTATAAAAAAAAAAAAAAAAAAAAAAAAAAAAAAAAATCGGATAGGAAAATGAATATAATACCCGTGATTGCTCAGGAACAAGAGAATAATCTCCGTTCTCAATTTTTATAGGTTGAAGCCTACATGGATTGGATCGAAAAAACTTTAATGGATGACGATGAAGACCATTGGATGTATATTCGAAGGAGAAAAAGCAATAGACATTTAATCAGAGCGTAAAAAATGAAGCTAATACCAATAGAAAAAATAATAAAAAACTTTTATAACAATCGTATTATTCCTAAAACAATTGTTCTCAGATGATTAAAAAATCAGCTTTATATATTTAAAATACAAAAAAGGTGTTTTATTTAAAACGAATGGCAATTGGCAAAGTTTTAAACAGATTATTTTTTCTATTTACAATATAAAATTTTATCAAAATCAGTACTGTTGTTTGGTTGTGAAAATATATAGCAGATATCAAATAAAACCAATTTTAGTAAAAAAATCCTCGTATATTCATCAACACACATTACATTAATATCACAGAGACCAATGATTATCCAAAATGTTTGATCATTTGCTTCTAACAAACCCTAAATGTCCATAATTTGCACTTTATTTGTCTAGGGGTAGTTTGGAGTACTTCACTTTTTCTTAAAGCAGAGGCACAACTTTCAAGAAAGTATTCATATCGTCAAACTGGCATATGAATGAAATTTCAAACGATTCCTCAACAAATGACAAATTGACGAATACTTTCTCCCAAGTCATTTAGTATTACTGCCATTACTTTACGAGGAATGCGAGAGCGCTTTACATATTTTATAGCTGTGTCTCGCTCTATTGTAATGGAGGCGATAAAACTACTTTAGGAGATATGGCCCAAAACAAAACTAAAAACTAGCTGGACACTTTTTTAATGTTTGTTAATGCCAGATCAAACTCAAGATAATAAATGGTCATAATAATTTAATCAGTCACACACTCTCAGGTATATATAAATATCAGACTCACATCAAATTGACAATTTTTAGGAGTTTACGTTGGCAACAGTTTTATTTCAGTTAAAATTTTATTAGTTTCTTTTAGATTCTGATCAGTGTACTTATACAACTCTCACTAATCGAAAATTTAACTGAAAAATAACGTAGTTAATTCACAAAAGTAGAATTTTATGTGGATGATATGATTTTTATCGCAATGATAATATGAGTTTGGCATAAAATCTTAATACACAGTAATATTACATTTCATTTTCATTAAAGATAAGATATTATAATAATATCTCCTTTAGAACTAATAAATATTATTTTATTTAAAAGACTTCAAAAACAAGAGAGATGAAAAAGTCTACTTCGCTAAACGTATACTGTGATGTATAAATATAGCGTAAGTAACCTGTGCCCGACCGCCCGCGCCGGCCGGTACGGACGTGTTTACGGTAAATGTTAAAACCAGTGATGCCATCTTGGGGGTTTTCCCCCCAAATTTAGAGAGAATCAAGATGTCCAGGGGTACATTTATTAAGGGGCTACTTTATTCAAGATTTTTTTAGAAAAAACGCATGATTCTATATAATTTATATTAAGCCTCGAACCTCGAATTTAATTGTCAATGGCAATTTTATACTACTTGAATGAATTTTATTTAATTCATATTCGAAACCTCTCATACCGAGTGTACAACAAAATCTTTAGGGGTTTTAAATTGATATTTAGGGGTATTTGAAATTAGTTCTAGGATTTGGCATCACTAGTTAAAACTGCTGATGAATTTTATTCAACTAACTGGCTTGCAATAAACCATATATCAACGGGTTATAAAATATATAAATAATAAAGTAGAGCTAAAGTGTTTTAGTTATCTTTGATATCTTTAGCTTATACAAATACCTACCCATTACGTTATAGTTTTTTTTAAATAAACTCTTATAAGTACGAATATCCTTGCCAGCTAGCAATAATTGTAACCTTACCCCATTTTTTTGACTGTGTGATGTAAATACATTATAAAACATATCCAGATATACATAACATAAAGTCTGCTTCGCCTTGCCTCTGCTTAAGTTTTGAATAACTTAAAAAACAAGTATGTAAATAAATTTGCGGCTCCTCTCAATAGGAAATTAAATCATAGGAAAACTTGTGTAACAAACAAATTACTACTAACATTATTTGTGTTTTTATTTTAAACAAATTGGCAAAGTTTTCCAGAGATTATTATTTTTTCGATACAAAATTTTATCAATACCAGTACAGTATTTTCCGAAAATGGCCGTAAATCTTGATTACATCATCTCTAAAATGTAAATAGATACAATAAATACAACTACCCTCACCCGTATCCAAACGTAATCGAAAAATTCTTGTACATTTTCATCAGAAATGTAATTTGAGAATTCAGTTAAAACACCAGTCGAATTCTCTTTATCGATAACAATATCATTCGTATAATCTCTACTAAATATACCAAATTTCAATAAATTATCAATATTATTTATTTCAGTATTAATTTGCGTATTTTTTAATGTACTTTTTCGTTCAAATTTAAAGTTTTTTATAGTTATTTGTGTAGATGTAATGAGAATTGGAAATTGTGCGGAGTTTTTACTGAAGTTTCCGGATATTGAGACTTTTTCGAACATTATATTCGAAGAGTCATTATCTTGTCTGAAACAAACAATTGTTTAATTATAAATAGACACAAAGTATTATTCACAAACAACAAAGCAATATGACAAAAACTTAGACTCGTTCGTTCTTTCGTTCTTTAGGTATAACCTTGCCCTCTGATGGGTCGTGGGTTCGAATCCCGCCGGAGGAATATCAAAATTCTGACCGGGTAACGGTGGTACCGTACATAGAAGGAAAACAAGTGCGCATTGCGCGTATCGGTCTCAGTCTATGTTATTTCCGAATGCTCGAAGTAAAAAGTAGGTCGACAGCGCATCATTGACTGATGTTCTGTGGCTGAAGTATCACCTACCATCAAGTTAACCTCAGGTTCGTCATTGTCAGCCATTGTTTATATCAACCACAGACCATTCAACATAATGAAAAAGATGTCTTTAGCCTAGAGAAACTGACAGATACGATTTAGACCATTGGTTAAATTAGGGGTCGCTGAGGTTTAGCGTTAGACCATGGTATAGTCTATGGTTTATCGCAAAAACGCGATTTGTAATATCGCTGACCTAATTATCAAACTTCGTAACTCCAAAATTACCGATTTTTGTTTTGGCATCAACATCTTGTGTGAAATACCGTAACGAATACGATGGAATCACTCGTATCTACTAATTGTTTTTAGTTTTTTTGGTATTTACAAAAAAATAAAACTACGTATGTGCACGGAATGTTTGACCTGTTTGTAGTTTTTTCCTCCTCCTGTAAAGTTTGACCAAATGGAGATACGAAGTTTGATAATAAAGCCTGATCCTAAATGATAATGAAATAAAACCTAAAATGATATCATTTTTGCTTAAACCGTAGTTTATAGAGGTTTAAACCAGAGTTTTTAGTTAAACCGCTTTTTGTAATAAGACGCTAAGAGATTACTTACAGCGAGGATCGCTTGCAGGCGGCGAGCGCGCAGCTCTGAGTGTCTATAGCCTCTGATCCCACCTTCAGAGGTCCCGTATGAGCCACCAACACATATGTGACGTTCGAGCGTCTTGGATCTGATTGGATATAAATATCGGATTTAGATCAAAAGGTTGGAAATCTAGCAAATAGATAGATAAAGATAGATTTAAGGCCAGAGTTTAAGGGATTCGGGATTATACTCGTAATAACAAAAACAAATATGATTAAAAAACGTCTAAAATCTGTAGTAGTGTAGGACGGGCTCGTTGGCGCGTTCGGTAGAACACCTGCCGTGTGCATCGATGGGTCGTGGGTTCGAATCCCACCGGGACGACATGTTTATAATTTTCTGTAAACATGTCTTCCTCACGTCTGGTCATTGGTAATTCCAACCGGGTAACGAACCACCGTTCATAGATGGAAAACCGTGAACTGCATATTGAACGTTTCGATTTCAGTCTATGTATTTCCGAATGCTCGAAGTAAAAAGTAGGTCGACAGCGCATCATTGACTGATGTTCTGTGACTGAGGTATCACCTATCATCAAGTGAACCTCAAGATCGTCTGTCGATATCAAAACAATGTAAACCATATATTCATGCTACCCGCATGAAACTACCCGTTGAAAATATTTTTAAAATTTTCATTAATAGTTCAAATTTGGCATTCTAACACAAAGACGTCTAATATTTTGAAATGTGACAAAAGCTAGAACCCCTCCCATCCCTTCTCACACAATGTCACACGTGAATACCCCTTAACGTGTGACATACTTTTAGTCCCTTTGTCCTTACCTCCATTACCCGTCTTCACATAGAATCCACAGCAGAACTGTCCGTGGCACACGGTCTCCTCATAACCTTCAACACTCAGGCCCAGGTCTAAAGTCCTGATGCTGTACTGCCTCGGATCCTGCCCAGGACAGGCCTTGACTGTTGATTGACTACTTGTCAAACGTGCTTGGTCTATAAGTAACAACAAATCGATATTACATTTGAAATTAATAGTGTAATATCACATATCATCTATACATCTAATCTTCTTCTAAAATATAAAATTTCCATGTCACAATGTTAGTTACCGTACTCCTCCGAAACGGCTTTACCGATTTTTACCAAATTTTATATGCGTATTCAGTAGGTCTGAGAATCAGCTACTATATTTTTCATACCCCTAAGTGATAAGGGTTATTCACCCTTAAAATTTTTATTTTTATTTTTGGACGATGTTTTTGTTTTTATTTTTTTATTATGTGGCATTAAAAAATACATACAACCCCTGCTTTTTTGTCAAAAAAATCTAGACCCGTGCGAAGCCGGGGCGGGTCGCTAGTATCATATATTTAAATAAATAAACATAATCCCAACGTTTCGAATGCTTTCCAGCAAATTTCGTGGATTTTTTTTTGTTTTGTAAAAGATAAAAGAAAAATCCAAAATGTTGGTTATTTAAATTTTTCAGGTCATGTGAAAAAAGTGTAAATACAAAAGTTGTAGATCTTTTTATTACCTACAACTTTGCCATTTGACTTTTTTCCATAGGACTTCTAGTTTTGCCGGAAATCTAAATAAACCGTTTTTTACCCTTAACCCCCCCCATCCCCCCACTTCCACTTCTCAACCTCAGATCGCCCGTAAATTATTTTTCCTTCCATTTTTATTATATTCGCCTCCTTTTCCAATGGGTTTCATCCTACTTACTATTATTTTTTTTTCACTTTTTATGAATTTTAAAGGCTAAAGGATATTATTATTGTTTTCTTACCATTGCCATTCTTATTGAGCTCGCCTACAATAATGTTGCCAGTTTTTATATCCATTTCAGTGTTGCCATAAATTCCGTACGTTGAAATCACATTAGACTTGGTTGTAAAGGCCCAAGATGATGCAAAATGTCCCACTAAAAGTAAAAAAAATAAAAATATAAGACATACCGGGAATCGAACCCGAAAACATTGGATATTCAGTTTGTGTATTTGCCACGCCTATGGACATCAGAGTCAAAGATGCCATGGATAGAAAAACCGTGAAGTGTAAATTGCGCGTTTCGGTTTCAGTCTATGGATTTCCGAATGCTCGAAGTAAAAAGTAGGTTGACAGCGCATCGTTGACTGATGCTCTGTGGCTGAGGTATCACCTAGCATCAAGTGAACCTCATGCTCGTCTGTCGATATCTAACACTAGCAACGCGCCCCGGCTTTACACGGGTGCAATATAGATACACTATACATACAAAAAGCTTTTGTTACTCGATGATAATGTATCTTTCTGTTGGTGAAAGAATTTCAAAATCGGTCCAGTAGTTTTTGAGTTTATTCATGACATACAAAAATACAAATCTTTCCTCTTTTTATAATATTAGTATAGATTAAAAAATATCTACAAAAGTTGAGATATCTCACCTGTAGTCTCCAGCTGTGACAAAGCACCCAGAATAATATAATTACGTAAACTCATGTCATTCTGAAGTAAAATGTCCTCTTCCATCAAGACTCCGAACTTAACTCCGAAATCAGTGGAAAACGATTCAGAATTAGAGTATGTAGTGTTACAATTTGCGTTGCCGAAGGGCTTTCTGTAACTGTAATTGGACGATGTTAAACAATACAGTGTCAACCCACAAAATGATAAAAATTTAAATTTTGATACCAATCGCTTCCTTATGAGCTGGAGTACATATTTCAAAAGAGATATATATCGTTTAAATCGTTTTAGTAGCAAAAATATTGAAACAACTAGTGGGCATGAAACCGTAAAATGTTTAGAATATTTAACAATAATGCACTAATTTAAACCTCATGAAAACTTCAAACTCAATTTTCTCAAAATGTATGCATAGCAGCATCCAATTGTCTATATAAATAAAAAATTATAGCCACAAATTAGAGATGAAACTGATGATATCACAGAACGGGAAAAATAAGTAGAAGTGCGAAGTAGACGTGTCACGTGTCACAAATTAGCACGGTGGAGCTAAATCGATCACAGTCAGCCAAAATCATCCTTATATCTTTCACATAAAGTTTTGTTTAGTAATTATATATTAGTTTGTTTTAATATTACAAAACTTCGTAGTACTTTGTGCGCTAAGCCAAAGTAACCGATATCGCCAAGCACTAATATATATTATCAATTGTAGGACCAGTGCGATTTAGGTAGTTTTGAGTTAAATAAATAAAACCAATCAAAGAAAAATTGCAACTGTGTGCAGTATTAAATACTCCATTCATTTGTGTGAATTTAGTGACAGTCGATCCGGGATAAATTATGACACATTGCACTTCTACTTAGGCTGGTATACACTTTGATTATTCAAGTGTCAAGTGTTTAGTGTTTAGTGTGTAGAGTGATTAGTGTTAAGTGATTAGTAATGTCCTATACTGTTTATTAGGCAGTGTTTAGTTCATTTAAAAAAATAGACAATATTTTGCCTGTATACACTCTGATAGCAATAATATTTAACAAAAAAAAAAACCAGTGAATATGTATGATCCCATTCGCAATGTAGTTAATGAAATAGTGAATGTGCTTGCGTTACACATTCGAGAAGAAATTGAGTTGGAATTGAGGAGACCACCTCGATTATGGATAGCTAGGAGAGAAGGTGTAAGCCTCCTTCGGCCCAAAAATTTTCTAAATGCATTTAAGTAGCTATGGTTTGCAGAGCTGCGTCTCTGGCTTGTTTATATAAACACGTATGTTGAACATATAACTCCACAAATTTGTGGGTTACGGATTCGATCCACCTAGTATTTCATTCACAACAACATAAGAAACGAACACGACACTGTTGACTTAACAGTCACGCACGTCCCGACGTGTTAAGTTCATGTTTAGTGCAAGCGAGGGGTGAAGGCGGGACGCGCGGGAGGAGCTACTCGCAGAAAAAATAGAACACACTTGTAAATACTGTACTTCGCTAAGCACTTATACACTTAACACTTAACAGAAACTGTCCGAACGTGTTTTTTGCTAAACACTTAACACTAAACAAGCCACTCGCACTAATCACTAATCAAAGTGTATACCAGCCATTACTTCTTCTGTTCTGTGGATAAGATGATTAGTATTTCAAATCAAATCAAATTATCATTTATTTATTTAGTGTACATTAATGAAAATCAATAAAAAAGTACATAATATTAAATACTTTTAATTTAACATTTACTACCAGTTCTCAAATCAAGGGCGTAGAACGGACGAGAAGAACTGGCAAGAAACTCGCCGCCACTCTTTTTAATCGCCAAGTTTTTGTTTAACAAAATGTTTGTAAGGAGCTGCAACCATTACACCATGATCCACACGATATCTTGAAGTAATTAAGGGAATTCATTTTTTCACTTACACATATACCTACGATACTTACACAGAAATAATATCCCCATTTTTATCGAACACGAGGGTGCTTCTAACGATGTCTTCCCTCAAGTCGCAGTTAATTTTCTCATACACATGAGTCACCACATAGATTTGAGCCGATTTGGCTGCATTTGAAACTGTTTGTACTATCTGAAAATAAATATTATGTATTTGTAATCTGAAGTTTCCCAAAAAAATATCCACCTATTATAAAAACTTAACAGGAAAGTTATTTAAAGTTCGGAAAAAAGATATAAATATGAGAGCGACAACAAGTTTGTCGTATTCATGAAATTAAGATCAAATGACGCAGAAAAAAAGGCAAATAATGAAAAAAAATAGTTTTTTTTTATGTTAGTAATCGACAGAAAGGTTTGTCGACCTAGTTTTTTACTTTGAGCATTCGGAAATTTATAGACGTGACCGAATGGCGCAATGTGGCTATCACGGTTTTCCATCTTTGAACGGTGGTTCGTTACCCGGTCGGAATTTCGATATTCCTCCCACCCGATCAATGCCCGAAGTTACCAGACGTGGGGAAATCATGCTTACATGAAATTATAATCATGTGGTTCCGGTAAGATTCGAACCCACGACCCATCGTTACACAAGGTACGTATAGATGTTCTACCAAACGTGCCAACGAGTCCGTCTTACAATAATATTACTGTAAGACAAAAGAATTTAATCGTGAAAAAATTTAGCAACACTTATTCTATTTAATAGCAATAATTTCTGCTTATCCTTGAATTAAAGCTAAGTAACATAGAGCAACACGGGCCACCGGCGAACCGGTTCGCCGGTGGCCCGTGTTGCTCTATGCTAAGTAATTATAATTATCCAATAAATTAACAGCTGCAATAAAAAATTATTAGATAATACAATTTACCTCATCATAATTATCAATGCAACGCCCACAAAACTCCAAACTTGACTTTGATGAAAATTCTTGTGTTGGTAATACAAAAATATCTGCGTTCTGAAAAATAATAATTGTATATTATATTAACCCGTAAACTATCTCCCCCTATTTTGGGTTAGTAACTATCTGCACTCGGTTTGTGGGACGCGCTATATCTCTCTCCGAAAACTATGATAAAAGATGACTAATAATTTTTTTTTTTTGTGGCAAAGTGGATAAGTGTGGATAAGTGATCACAGCCGCCCATACACATCTGCAACATCAGAGGACTTGCAGGTGCGTTGCCGGCCTTTAAAAAATGATAAGGCACCTTTCTTGTCGTATCGATTCGGAAATACCGCTGGTGACAATCCACAGAATAAGTTAACGAAGCAGAGGTTCCTAAGAAATCGCGCGGTTGTTGATTTCCAAAGGGGTGTCGAGGTGTTTTCTTTAAAGTTTTTAATGTATATAATACTAGCAAAACGCCCCGGCTTCGCACGGGTGCAATTTGGATGAAAAAAAATATGTGATAATATAGCTTTCTATTGGTTTTTTAAAATCGGTTTATTAGTTTTTGAGCGAAACCGCAAAAATTTAACAAAATAACATAGTACTACCCCTCGCCGTATTGCTTGATGGGCTGCGTGGAGCCACAGCGGCGCGATGGCGTGAATTTTTGTTTATATTGATATTTTTAATTTCGTAATATCTTTTGAATGGAATGTCCGATTTCAATATTTTAAAAACTAATCAATAGGTATTGAAGCAGTCTTAAATACGAAACAATTTATTTGGATAAGAATTAATACAAAGGTATGGATAGCATGGTCTGATTTTGATCGGCATTTCTATCAACTTTTAAAATGTAAAAAAGTAGTTATAGTATCATAACTACAATAGTTAGACATATGGTCTCGCGAAGTTTTTTGTAGATATTTATATGTTCTATAATATTGTAGAACATTTTTTTGTTCTATAATCAATACTTTCCGCAGCGCATGCGACGAACAACATTTTTTGGCTAACTTTTTTACACCTCGAGTTGGTTTTAGTAGGAATTTCAAAGGATCTCTATTTTTTTCTAATAATAAATATAGCTTATGTTACTCAGCGATAATGTAGCTTTCTATTGGTGAAAGAATTTTTGAAATCGGTCCAGTATTAAGTTTTTTAAGTTTATTCAATACATACAAAAATACAAATGTTTCCTCTTTATAATATTAGTATAGATTATAGAATATAGATCAATAAGAAATTTATAACGCCTGCAAAAAAATCTAAGGTCTGATAATATTTCACCTCATTGATGAAATTTTGCCACCTCTATTGAGCAGGCGATCTAAAGCTGGAAAACAAATAATATTCGGTTGGAACCGTTTTCGATTAAATAATTCACGTTTTATATTTACCAATGCAGCTGCTTCGTGTATTAAAGATGCGTAGTTATTGACGTTGAATGTAGCTTTCTCGACATTTACGATCGACGCCTTGTAGTTATCCTGAAATTATATACAATAATATTACATATATACATACATACATATACATCACACCTCTTTCCCAGTGGGGTAGGCAGAGATCACGGAATTCCATATGCTCCGATCCTTACATACCACTTTAGCTTCTTCTACTTTCATCAATGCTTTCATACACACTCGTCGGTTACGAGTACTTTTGTCCTGGCCCTTTTGAAGAACGTCCCCGATCTGATCGAGGTTTGATAAATTACGCAAGAGAGGCCATTGAAGAGTGGAGTGGAGACCTAGCCAAGTAGGAGACAATCGCTGGGCCAGTCGCTAAATACAGGGATACATGGAAAGATTTGGAGGAGGCTTTTACCGCTACATGCAGTCCATACAATAATATTATCGTTTATTTTAATTTTATTTAAATGTTCACTAATATTCACTAACAATAGTTATTTTAGCTCTCTTTGTATACTGACCTTACTAATAAACTCAAAAATTATAAAAACAAGGAAAGTGTAATGGAATATATAAAGCTTATTCAATATTAATTTTGTATTGAAGTAACCCAAGTATTTCCAGGGGCATGAATGACTATTATTTTATTGCCAGTTCTTCTCGTTCGTTCTACGCTCTTGATTTGAGAACTGGCAGTAAATGTAAAATTAGAAGCATTATTTTTTTTTATTGACGTTCATAAGTGAACATTGTGTTACCTAAATGATTAAATGATAATTTGATTTGATTTGCAACACATGCCGGGAACAGCTAATACATAATAAATATTAAATACATATTAGATTTTCATAAAATTTATTATAAAATAAAAGATTTTATTAGGCTATTTCTGATCTTATTAAACAAAAATATCGCAAGAAATAGAACTTAGAACTAGGGGTAAACAAGTTAACACACCACAAATAATTCCATTATGCAACCGAATTCGTCCACTGACCTAAACATGCATCTCAAGCGTGCCATCTCCTTTCTCTTTCTAATATAGGAAAATCACTAATAGTTATATCTTTCCAATATAGTTCTCTCTGTTCTGTCTCGGTCTCATAAGGGGAACACATAATCCATTTTAAAACGGGGCAATAGCGTCACGTAGGCAGAGGATGGTTATCACTTGAGATGAATCACTTTTTTATGTTTTAACAATAGAAAACGTATTATCTATTAGTAGGAAGTAACTTTTGCTTTGATATTATTGCTTTTAATTTTTCTTTTGTTCTAGCCACATTAGAATTTTACATTAATTATCCTGAACGATTACGTTATTTTTTTAATTATATGGACGCCGTCATAATAATTATAAATTGCCATGTTATTTTTTCTGGTGATAAAGGCGAAATTATAATATCTACAAATTTTGGATAATTTTATTTTTCTAAATTTATAACGTTTAATAATATAATTATTTGCGGTTGTTAATAATAATTGTTCTGTTTTTGTATAATAAAGACAATCATTTCTAGAATATAATTTAATTATTATTTCTTAATTTTGTTAAATACCAAGGAATTAGTATCTACTCTAATACAATAAGGTAAGGTTTGTTGTAAGGTAGAGGGTAAACACTTGAAATACTAAGTAAACATTCTTCAATAATAGCTACTCAGTACACTATCATCGATTAATCTTCGTTTATCTAAATGCTAAGTTTTCATTCGAATTTATTTTATTACAGATAAGACAATTCAGCAGGCGACTTGCCTGATGGTAAGTAATCACCACCCCCCATGGACATTCGCGATTCAAAAGTATATGATGCGTTGTCGGCCTTTTATAAATAAATAGGTTCATTTCTTGAAACTGACGAGGTGATAATCATTCGGAAACATTGAAGGCGGTAATTCATTTGTGAATATTTCTCTATGCAAAAATCCAAATTGCTTTACATATATATATATACAAACTATTTTTTGTATTCCGCTACAAAGGTTTTAAAAAAAACACATAAATATTTTTAACTTAGAACTTCAATAAATTATACTTTTAATACTTATTTTAACACACATCTAAATAATTTAAGGTATGAAAAATATTTCATAATAATTTTGTTTAATTTTAAAAATATCTATTAAAACTTCTTCCAAATACTACTAATATACCTATTAAGTAGGTAGGTACCTATATTAGGAGAAATACCAACTTTTTTTGCTGGCTCTTCACGGTAAAAAAAAAATACCGAATCGGTGTTGGCTTTCAAAAATTGACGATTCAAAAAAATCCTGAACAAAGAATATTTTTAATTTGAATTTTAAAAAATTAAATGCATGTCATACTTATTCAAAAAAAAATTAATATTGTAACTTGTTGATTTGCCGTTTTATTTCTTCATTATATTTGGACCTAAGCTACGTAGTAACAATACAAATAAAACTATTATGTACAAATTAAAATATGTCTACATATTGCTACTAACTACAATATATTCAAAATCATAACATTTAAAAAAAATGTTTTTTTAAATGTTATGATTTTGTAATTTTTTGTGATTTTAATTTTTGTAATTGTAATTGTAATTTTTGTGACTTTCACGTAATTTTTTGTGATATAAAGGTAATTATACTCACCCTACAAAAAACAAACTGACAACAAAACAAAAACAACAAATTGTTTGTTAAACTCATTTTCCCGCCGCGCCGTGTACACAACCACTCCGCACTGACGTTTGACACACGTGTGCAAGATGGGTGTTATTCGGTCGCCGGTCACGACTCACTCTTTTAATCTGAGGACTTACTATTTTTTTATTTTGAATAATATGGTGCGTGATTCGTGATGCGTACGACGACTCAAGATTAATCCTTTGTGAAAAGGATATGTAAGTTCTATTATTTATCGTTTAATAAAGGCTGTCTTTACAAAACAATCACAACAATTTTACATAGCACATACAGCCTACAAGATAATTTTATGCAAATGCAATCTGCAGGTATATGTACCAGGCGCGGATCCGTTGAAGACACGATGAGCACAAGTCACAATGCGCTTTCGACCTACTTGTACTTTTTACTTCGAGCATTCGGAAATTCATAGACTGAAACCAAAACACGCAAAGTGCATTTCACGGTTTTTCCAGCTATGAACGGTGGTTCGTTACCCGGTCGAAATTTTGATGTTACTCCCAACCGATTAATGCCCGAAGCTACCAGACGTGGGGAAAACATGCTTATAGAAAATTATAAACATGTCGGGGGTGGGATTTGAACCCACGACCCATCGATGCGCATGGCAGGTGTTCTTCCGAACGCGCCAACGAGCCCGTCAAAGAAATAAAGATTTTGTGGCTAAAAATGTATTATAACTAACGCTTAAACTTAATTAAAAATCAATAAAAAGTCCACGATAATAAGATGTCTCTCTTAAATTCCCTACAGTACCCAATCGTGTTTTCATATTTCATGAACGATAATTTACCTACTACCTACTTTCTGCGGTAGTAGAACCACTTAAATTCATAAACGTCGTTGACGGATTCAACTAGTTGATTCATAAACTGTCAACGTTAAAACGTTGAAAGGAGATCAACGTTGATTCAACGAGTTCGTTGATTCAACGCTCATCGCTAAGAACCACTATTCAACCACATGACACTCGGCCCTTAAACATCTCCGTTGACATTAAATTTTATCTCTAATTACTTTAGCGAAGAAAAATTTCCTATGAAAGTATGTTAATCAATATTGGAGCATTTAATAAATTTATCTTTATGTGACTGTTATTATTTTTATACTGACATGATATAGACATCACGCATCCGATACATGGTCTAGCTTAGCAGTGTTATTATTATTTCTGATTCAATATTTCTATAAAATATATATAAAAATATTTCTTAACTTCTGGAATGCCGGAACATATTATAACGTCGCAAAACTTTCGCAAATCTTCGCTCGATTTTGCTTGATTTTTTGTCAAATTGGAATAGTGTTTTTCACAATATTTTTCTTCATAATAATATGATGTTTTTTGTGTAAATTCTAATAGGTATAATATGTATCCTTCTTTTATAAAACTTCAATATTTTTCAAAATTATACTGTGATATGTGTAAATTGTTTTATTTTTTGATATAGTTCCGTATTTCGTTATAGGGTGAGAGACTAATGGTCTTTGTAAATAAATAGATTACTGTGTACATTATTATGTATACTGTGTAAAGTGACATGTAATAAGAAAGTATAGTTATCTATTTAACTATAACAATTACAAGAATTACACTAATTGTTATTTTTCTTCTAGTTTTTGAGTTTTCAAATATACAGTCAAATCAAAAATTTGTGCATATGAACTTTAGCATTCCAGAGGTTAAAGAATCACACATTTTCCACATACCTAGATTCTAGTAGTGAATATCATTTTTTCTTAGAGTCCCATCGAATTGAAATACGCTATCTTGGAGCTGTAAAAATCAAACCTAAGTCCACGCAATCATATAATACTAGCAACACGTTCCGGCTTCGCACGGGTGCAATGTGGATGTAGGTTCTATAAAAATCATATATTACTCACTGATAATGTAGCTCTCTATTGGTGAAAAAATTTTTAAAATTGGTTCAGTAGTTTTTGAGTTAAATCGTTACAAACAAACAAATATTTCCTCTTTATAATATTAGCATAGATATAGATATTGAACCCCTATAAAGTTTTGTGTGAGTAACATAAAATATTATCGTTTACTTATTATCTGTGATACGTAATTTATTTTTTACTCGTACATAATGATAAAGTATAATACTTTATTTATTTACCTGAAGAAAATTAATGACGTGATTTTTAATTACAATAATTACCTACAGTAATTTTATTCGTTGCTAACTCCAGTAAAGTCGTAATTCCGTTTTTTTTTTTATCATTTGTAATTCGAACTGAAAACAAAATGGTGGACTGAATCTACGAAATTTCATAGTGTAAATTATAAAAAAAAAAAACATGTCAAAAACAATAGTGTTCGACGCTTACTAAATGCAATGCTTATCGCGCTTACCACCATAGTCAGTGGATACAATTCTACACATTACACTTAAAAACCAAAAAATCAATAAACATAATATCAACAAGAAAAGAAATAATAAAAGGAAAATTGTATGAATTATTTTTCTCCTTTTTTTAATTTGTTTTTTTTATGATTTGATTCAACTCAAGACTAAATGGGTGACCGCGACTCCGACTATTGTGGCCGACAACCAATTTCCATGAAGCTAAAGCCTATGTGTGGCCCCAGTGCTACCTTTGAAAACGGCGAAACCTGCGAAAACTTTCAGGCGTATCGAAAATAAGTTTGAACATTCAGACAGATGGATTAAAATATTTTTATCGTTCCCTCTAAATAAGAATAAGAAAGAAAATAAAAAAGGAAGAAGCGAAAGTGCAAGCATCGGAGGTTAATAACATATGGAAATCCGTGAACTCTGCCTACTCCAATGGGAAAGAGGCGTGAAATAAATGAATGTATGTATATATTGTATATAAACACAGATTGTCGATTCAAATATTTTTTCGTATAGGTAGGATTGACGGGCTCGTTGGCGCGTTCGGTAGAACAGCTGCCGTGCGCATCGATGGGTCGTGGGTCGAATCTCACCGGAACCACATGTTTATAATTTTCTGTAAGCATGTCTTCCCTACGTCTGGTAACTTCGGGCATTGATCTGGTGGGAGGAATATCGAAATTCCGACCGGTTATCGAACCACCGTCCATAGATGGAAAAACCGTGAAGTGCATATTGCGCGTTTCGGTTTACGTCCATGGACTTCAGAATGCTTGAAGTAAAAATTAGTTCCACAGCGCATCATTGACTGATGTTCTGTGGCTGGGGTATCACCTACCATCAAGTGAACCTCATGCTCGTTTGTCGATATCGGACATAACAAAAAAAAAATACCATATATTTAAATAATAAAAAAAATAAGTGGATAGATTATGATACTAATAATATACAGTAGTTAAATTTTTTAAGTAGGTATGCTCTGTAAAGTATGAGCTAGCTTATCACTTGTGCTGTGCAGCGTGTGGTAATAAATACGTAATATCTGTAATAAAGTTTCTGTTATTGTCTCTAAGCGTATTGATAATATTAATATCATCAGATTGCGTCACGCATTAAATTCGTGTCATTATCAGACCTAGATGTCCGATATGGTAGACGTAGGTCAGAAACGATTTTTTTTTATGTTAGATATCGACAGACGAGCATGAGGTTCACTTGATGGTAGGTGATAGCTACAGAACATCAGTCAATGATGCGCTGTCGAACACATTTTTACTTCGAGCAATCGGAAAACCATAGACTGAAACCGAAACGCGCAATATTCACTTCACGGTTTTTCCATCTATGAACGGTGGTTCGTTACCCGGTCGAAATTTCGATATTCCTCCCACCCGATCAATGCCCGAAGTTACCAAACATGGGGAAAATATTCTTACAGAAAATTATAAACATGTCGTCCCGGTGGGATTCGAACCCACGACCCATCGATGCGCTCGGTAGGTGTTCTAACGAACGCGTCAACGAGCCCGTCAAATTCGATTTAAGCAATGCATTATTTCGTTACTACCCTGCGACCCGGAAGCGATCATAAATTTAAATATCTGTAGGTATATCGATATTAAATTTTATTAAAAGTCCATAGTTAAATAGGTTGGAAATATTACCTACCAACAATGGAATTTTGTTTATATAAAATCACAAAATAGAAATTGATATGTAGATCTACGCTAACGCTTTATCAGGTTCTGGCTGAAACACCATATAATATGTCCTTATTTCAAAATTCCTTTTATCACCTTTACAAGTAATACTAAATAATAGATGGCAAAAATCTATTCTCAATTATGTCGAATTTTATATTTTTTTAAATATAAATACGTCAATTGAGTATTAATATTATCCAAGGTTACGGTTATTTTGCAACGATAAAAGCAAGGTCCGAAATCGAAAAAAACTCAATTTATAAAAGTTTTACTCATTTTTGCCCATTAAAATTAAAGCGGGCTTTAGTTTAGTAAAGCTAGGCAATGAGAAGTATTGTAGGAAAGAAGTATGGAAGGAAAAGAGGGAGGCCTACGACGCGACGAAGAGGAGACTAGTGGACCCAAGGACTTTATATACATATATATATAAAGTCCTTGAGTGGACCCGACAGACGTTGTACTGCCAGAATGTTGGCTTCAAAACATCTCAACATCCTCTTTGACGATATTTGCAGTACGCATTCTGTCAATTTTATGTCAAACGCCATAAGGTTACATCAAAAAAGTTTGAATTGTAAAAGCGCTATGGTTACATTAGAAATAATTTAATATGGTGGTTAAGTATTCTTAAATTTTCTAATTTTCCGCGCAATTTTCTTAATTTTTTCTTCTAAACTCAACAAAAAAAGAAGTAGTGAAATCGTTCCAGCCGTTCACGCGTGATGCCGTGACCAAGGGAAATAGGGATACATTTTTATATATTTAGATAAATTATTTTTATTCGAACATTATATTAGAGCTGCTGGCTGTTTTTATTTCCTTTATAGAACTCAATTTTGACCTTCCAAGATTTTATGAGCTTACGCTAAATACTTTGTATAGAGGCTATAGTACGAATAACTTTCGAGAAAGTATTGTGTTAATAGGTATCATTCATAATAGGAAACTGGCTATTAGAATTTTTTTTGAATAATTATGTTTATCTTATACTTAATCGTTAACTTTTTTTTAAGTTTGTCTTATATTGTTTCAAGGTATCTGTGAAAAAATATAACTGGCCTTCTGTATAATATTAAAAATCTTTTTTATCTGTATTTTTTCGAATATTAATTGTAAAATAAAAATAAACAAATAAAATAAATATAAGACAGATTAAGGATACTTAAAAGAGACAAGTGTTATCTATCGCTTTAAAAGTAATCTAATCTAATTGGATATAGATCGTTCCGAATGTACATGAGGCCATGATAATTACATGAAATGGGTGGGAGGAATATCTAAACTCCGACCGGGTAACGAACCACCGTTCATAGATGGAAAAACCGTGAAGTGCATATTGCGCGTTTCGGTTTCAGTCTATGGACTTCCGAATGCTCGAAGTATAAATTAGGTCAACAGCGCATCATTGACCGATGTTCTGTGGCTGAGGTATCACCTACCATCAGTACCGGTGGTAAGGGGGCGCGCGATGGGGCTGTCGCCCAGGGCGCCAAATTTGGAGGGGCGCCGAGGTCTGGAGTCTTCTGCCTCCTGTGCTGCACATCCTCAATAAGTAAATACCTAGGTATGCCTTACACCATGTGCTCTACGCATATCGTAACCAAGCTACTCTGTCGACTGAAAATGAAATCGCTGGAAAATTAGATTTTTCTAATTTAATCCGTGTATAAAAATAAAATTAAGCAGAAAATTAACATTCGATATTGATTTCCTAAAGTGGGCGCCACAGTATTCTTGCACGGGGCGTCAGTGGCCCTAACACCGGCACTGCCTACCATCAAGTGAACCGCATGCTCGTCTGTTGATATCTGACATAAAAAAAGCTCCATGAAAAATACATAGTAAAAACAAAAAAAATGCGTAGACTCGGAGGTAATTATTCAATTATGCTTGAATCTCCGGCCATAAAATTAATGAAATTATCTCTGTATTTACTTTAAAACAGTACTTTCTAAGTATGACGTACTATTCCAAAACAATAACAAAGTGATTAAGTTGCAAAATATGTTTTTGTAAGGGATTTGAAGTCAAGCCGTATATTATGATTATTATTGAACGATAAGACACATAGGTCGCGGGATAAGAAACTAGGCAATATGAAAATGATTAAATAAAATACTGTACACCGGATTAAAACGCGATTTATTTATATTGTTTAGTTACTTATCCTGTCTCCCCGCGACCACGGTTGCTGAAAAGCATCCGAAACGTCGGGATAAATAATTTAAACAATATAAATAATAAATCGCGTTTTAATCCGGTATACAGTATTTTATATATATACCTAAATGTATGATACTCGCGTTAATAAAAGACAATATTAATATGAAAATGTTTTTTTTTCTTTTTTATGTTAGATATCGAGACAAGCATTAGGTTCACTTGATGGTAGGTTATCACCTACCATCCATGGGGGATACCATCCGCATACATCAGTCAATGATGCGCTGTCGACTTACTTATTACTTGGAGCATTCGGAAATCCATAGATAGAGATCAAAACTCGCATTACTTCACGGTTTTTCCATCTATGAACGGTGGTTCCTTACCGGGTCGGAATTTCGATATTCCTCCCACCCGTTTAATGCCCTCTGTGTCCAGACGTAGGGAAGACGTGCTTACAAAAAATTATACACATGTCCCGGCGAGAATCTAACTCGCAACCCATAGGAGCACAAGGTAGGTATTCTACCAAACGCGCCAACGAGCCCGTCATAAATTATACTAAATACTAGCACCGCGCCCCGGCTTCCCACGGGTGCAATTTAGATGTTACTATACACAAAAAATAGCCTGTGTTACTCGCTGATAATGTAGATTTCTATTGGTGAAAGAATTTTTAAAATCGGTCCAGTAATTTTTAAGTTTATTCATAACATACAATAATTCAAAAATAGAAATCTTTCCTCTTTATAATATTAATATAGAGTATAGATAAGGTAGGCACGTACTTTAAACTTATATAACGTTTCAATCTTTCAATAATTTAAATAAAATACTGTATACCGGATTAAAACGCGATTTATTATTTATATTGTTTAAATTATTTATCCCGACGTTTCGGATGCTTTACAGCAACCGTGGTCGCGGGGAGACAGAAAGATGACAGTTGTCTGATATTTGAAATCAGCAGTATGTGAACACACTCTGGATAAACCAAACCACTACATACGTTTCGACCAACCGAAAATCCTTACAAGAGAAAGTAGATTCTTTCCCAGACTAGTACGTGAGGCTATTGAAATTAAAAAACATCCTAACTTCAATAGAGAAGATGGTTTGAGACTTTCCAACACCTGGGATCCAGTAATTAAAAATCTAAAACCCCAAATCAAACATACTAAAAAACAAGAGGACACCGTTAATCAATATTGTCATAATATAGAAAATTACAGTAAATATCAACTCCGTAGGAATAGATGGCGTTAATATGTAAGGGTTGTAAAACAAAACATTGTAAAACAAAAACTCGGCGATTAAAAAGAGTGGCGGCGAGTTTCTTGCCAGTTCTTCTCGTCCGCTCTACGCCCTTGATTTGTGAACTGGTAGTAAATGTAAAATTAGAAGCATTTAATATGTATTATTTTTTATTGACGTTCATAGATGTACATTGTGTTACCTAAATTAATAGATTATTTTTTAATTTAATTGAATTAAATATGGCAACTTTGTGACATTTCAAATATAAGACAACTGTCATCTTTCAGTCTCCCGCGACCACGGTTGCTGAAAAGCATCCGAAACGTCGGGATAAATAATTTAAATAATAAATCGCGTTTTAATCTGGTATACAGTATTTTATTTAAATGTGTGATACTCGCTTTCAATAATTTTCTTTTAAAATATTTTAACTAGTACAAGCTCGAAGTTACATATACCAACAGTGAAAACCCAATTCTTTTGAATTTTAAAATTTAACAATAGATAGAAGATAGATACAATAGGTAGAATTAGTGTTGTCTTTAATTCAGACCATCATAATTGAAACATATTTACTTGAATGAAGATTTTTTTCTGAATGCAACAAATTAAATAAAACAATTTACGTGAAATAATACATTTATTACATACAATTGTTACTAAAACTATACAACATACAAACTAATTACATCTAATACCAGTAAGATTTAGCCGGAACCCGATCTTCCTTGATGCCCATTTCTTCCATAATATCCATCTCAAAAGTACGAAGAGTTGGTGAGAACGTTATCTGTAGGAAGAAATTATTTTTATATAGGTATATTTCTCCATTGTTTTATATCTAAATTTATTAATGCTAGTTTATAGTTTACGGACATTATAAATTTGCAATAGAAGAAATTATATATATATATATAGGAAATAAGGTAGCATTGCATAACTATTAAATTCCATTCAGATTATATTTGATTTCTTAAAATCATAAAAAATGATCGACCTAGGCGAACGTACCTCGATCAGATCAGAGATTTTCTTCAAAAGGGCCAGGTCAAAAGTCGAAACCGACTAGTATGTATCAAATCATAAATCAATCACTTTCAGGCAATTTAAAAATCAGACAGCTGTCATCTCTCAGTTGGGATAAATAATTTAAACAATATAAATAATAAATCTCGTTTTAATCCGGTATACAGTATTTTATTTAAATGTGGGATACTTGCGTTAATAAAAGACAATATTATACCTTAGCAGCATCAGCAGCCGCAGTGTCCTTATCAACATTATCTACGTACAACTCCTTGCTCTTGAAGTCGATGGTTTCCTCGGCTGCCTTTGGTATTGGTATTATTCTACTGCTGCTGGTTGATACACGGACCTTAAAGAATATTATATTAAAACATTTGAGTCGTATAGAATCAAAGGCGGCTATCTGACATTTTTGGTCCGGCAATCTACCAAAATAAAATAAGTTCTTGTCGTTTAGACTGTTATGTTTTTTTATATATTTGGTTTTATCTTTAATTGTTAATATTCATAGATACCTTAAACATCCAATGAATGATACCTAATACAAAAATAAAGGAGAAAAACATTTTCTTTTTTATATTGCCAACAATCAGCCATAAGTCAGATAGCCGCCTTTGATTCTATACGACTCATTTTGTCACAACAGACTCAGAAGGACGAAACCTTTTTAGTTAGTGTAACCTGGCTCCGAATGCCGAGTGTAACCGAATGCTCGAAGTATAAATTAGGTCGACAGCGCATCATTGACTGATGCTCTGTGGCTGAGGTATCACCTACCATCAAGTGAACCTCACAGTTGTCTGTTGATATCTGACATAAAAATAACATACCTTTTCCCCATCATCAGTGAATCTCCACTCTATATCTGTGGCTTTCAAACTCTCGGGATCAACAAGTTTTACATCACCAGTGACTAGTAATGGTGCTTCTGACTGAACTACTATCCCTGGGAATTCTTTGTCCTTGCCTACCTGAAACATTCTAATGTGATCTTTTATATGACCAAATGGTAGCATTAACTGTCTGGTCATTCCAAAAAGACATAGAAGAGAGAAATTTTCATTCTATGTCTAATACTCATTTCGGACTATGTTATTAATGGTTCATGGATTCCACTATAAACAAAGAATAATTCTAGGTGATTTGAGATTCCATACTTACCACCAATATAGTCATTACTTTGAATATATTTAATTTGTAGAGAATATTAACAAGATGAGATCAAGAAGAGATTTATATAATAATTATCGATAGATCAACAAGATGATCATTTTATATAACACTTACAACTCTCAAATGAGTATTGAGTCCTTCAACAATAACCCAGTTTCGCTCTTGTAACACTTGTGATACGATTCCTTGCTTGCCTTTGTCCTTTCCGACCATAATCTCAACACGGTCACCTCTGGAAATATATTAAGATAACTATAAAATCAGTAAAAAATCATATAAATTCATATAAAATCCATACTTTTATATATGGAGGGTAAGGAGCACTCTCTCATATGGGACTTTACTTTCAAAAGTGTCAATGATAAACTGTTAGATTATAGTTCCAAAACCAACTAAAAAGGCGCTGATGACCACTGATGATTCGATGTGAATTTGGCGATTATTAATGAAGTGAAGTTTGCCAAAGGGAAATAGTAAAGTACAGAAGTAGTTGTACTGTATAGAGTAGTTTATAAAAATAAAGTAAATGAGTATGCAATTGAAAACGTCATCATTCAAAAGAATTCTGATATTTTTAAAATTATTGTTATATATTTAATCAATGTAAGAAATTACTTTACTATCTCGGCATTTGCGCGTTTACGGACCGGATATATATCTTTCTTCGTTTCATTCTGTCCTACTCTAACAGTTCTAGGCGCCTTCTTTCAAATGCAATCATCAGCTTACAGCAGCGCCACCATAATTTCACATGACTTTATGGACACTCTACCCTTCATACTTTTATATGATGATGATTTTTGGAAAAGTGACATATTTGTTCTTTACACTACTTGACTGAATATATAAATATGTGGTCTACCAATAAATAAAAAAAAGAAACTAAAATACGAGATACTCACTTAAAGAAACTCCATTCCCCTATAGGCTCGACGAAAACCTTCTTTCTCATTGATCCACGTTCATTTTGCCGCGCGAATTGTGCTGTCCATGGTCTGTGCGTGGTAAATCGGTATTTCTTACGTGCGATTTGTGCATCAGAATATTGTGGATATCCCTTAGGAGTCTTCCAATATACCTGAAATATTATAATTCCAAGATTGGAGGTTATTTGTTAGACATACACAATATAAAGGAAGAAGAATGTAGATCTCACTTGCTCATAACTTTTTTTAACGTAGGATTCTGGGAGATTTGAATATTTAAGAGTCAAATCTCCAACTTTCTTCGATAAATAACTAAAAATTCTCATTATTGATTATTTTACTCTTTATTGAAAACTACAAAATACAAATTATAACTGACAGTTAATTTTTTTTTTTTTTTTTTTTTTTTTTTTGCCCATAGGGCAGGCTAAAGTCTTTCGACCATACCGCCTTGTCTTATGTTATTTTTTTCCCTTTTATCTCTCCTTATTTATGTCTTACGTTTCTTATCCTTTATATGTATCGTAATATAGTACTTCTTCTTTTAATTAATGACGGAATCACGGAAGACGGAATCTTCCAATATCCAGTATTTTTCGTAATATAAGTAGTTATCATATCTTTATTTCCACGCGGCCATAAGTCTGACGTATGTCATTTAATTTTAATATCTCAGTTAAATACATTTTGTTCAATCCGATTTTACATACGTATCGTACGTACAATTCTTTATTTATTACTACCCAACAAAGAGTAGAAAAGGCACATTTCCATTTACAAATCCCGTTATCTTGTCCGTCAGGACTCCCGAAGAGTGGTGACGGAGAATCTAATTTAAAAATTCTGAAAAAACTTATTTACTAGAAAAAATATATTTACAGCTTTAATATTATAATTAACTTATTAACCTATTATTTTACTACTGTAACAAAGAGTACATAAATATAATTTTAAATATCGTTAACAGTTTCAATAACAAATCTGTACAAAAATATAAAAGTTGAGGCATTTTTAAGTAACTCCTGAATGCAATGCGGGATACTTTCAACTTTATTGTAAATTTTTAAAAGCCCATCAGACAACACAAGGCGCTGAATGTTGAAAGACGAACACTCAAAGAAGATATGATGTAGTGATTGTACTTTTGATGATTGACAATAGACACAATATGGAGAATCAACCATTTTAATACGATGAAGATGGTAATTTAAACGACAATGACCAAAACGCATGCGAGAAATAGTTGTATAAAATTTCTTGTTTGTGAATATTTTGTGCTTGCAAAACCAAGGTGTAGAATTTATTTGGACATCGAGACCGGCGAACCAAGTTCCTTTGTTTTGAACGTTTGTGCAATAATATGAATGTTTTCCCCATGCTTGGCACATCCGCTGTTTGATTAAACTAATTGCATCTGTATAAGGAATACGAATACTAATATTAATAGGAGAATCTCCTGACTTTACAATTTGTTTAGCCAAGTAATCAACATGTTCGTTACCTTGAACACCAATGTGCGAAGGCACCCACACAAAATTAATTATTACATTTAAATGACTTAGTTCAACCCATAACTGTTTTATTAAGAATATAACATAATTAGTATGAGCATTTAGATGATTATTTGCTAAATTTTGTAGAACACTCATACTATCACTTACAACAACCCATTTTGTGTGCTCTCTATAGCAATTCTCAATATGTTTCAAAGCACTTAAGATAGCGACAGCTTCCGCTGTGAATATACTTGCATCTTTATTGATTTTCTGACCTATGCCTACTTTTGAGGAAGGCTCATAAATAGCAAAAGACACGGATTCACTGTTTTTGGATCCATCAGTATAAATAAATTTATGATCTAACCATTCTGATAGCATTGCATTTACTTCTTCTTTTGAAAATAAATCTTCTTTATTCTTTATAACTATATTAATTGCTGGAAATTTACCACTATAAGAACCCTCGTAACATGGCAAGACATGCTTAGATTGATGAATGTTTGTATTTTCTATAAAATCAGTGAAATTTTGAAGACCTTGCAGCATATAAAATGATTTAACATTTGAATGAGATGCAGAGTGTAACAAATTGATCAAAAATGGATTACCACATACACTATAAAGTTTAAGTAAGAATTTTTCTTTTAAATAGTTGAATCGAATGGCTAACGGTGGGATATTACATTCAATCTGCAATGCGTTAATAGGAGTACTTCTGAAAGCTCCTGTTATTAGACGTAAACATTTGTTTTGCAAAAGATCTAAACTATTTACAACACTAGTATCTGCAGCGAAACAATAAAAACCATACTCAAAATGACTACGAACTAATGATTTGTACAACAACAACAGAATTTTAGGATCAGCGCCCCAGTATGAACCTGAAAGAGATTTTAAGATGTTATAGGCTTTATTTGCTTTAGTTATTATGTGCTTAGCGTAACTATTCCAAGTTAACTTATGAGTAAAAATAACTCCCAAAAATTTTACTTCAAGCGAGACCGGCAAAGAATAATAATTGTATAGTATGGTAGGCATGTCACGCGATTGTTTGCCAAATACAATGACTTTAGACTTAGATGGATTCACATTAAGATCAAGGTAAGTAAAATATTTGTACAGATTTGTTAAAGCATTGTTAATAATTTGAACTACTTCCGACTGATTTTTCCCTGATGTGTATATAACTAAATCATCTGCAAACTGAAGATTTTTAACTTGGGATCCTAGGATTATATTTAATCTATGAATGTACAATATAAATAAAAGTGGGGATAGTATCCCTCCTTGACATACTCCTTTGAATGAAAGTCTAGGACCATAAAGATGTCTATTTAATTTAACAAATACTTCCCTATTGGTTAAGAATTTTTTTACCCAATTTGTAAATTGTGCAGGAATTCCCAACAATAATAATTCATGACAAAGAATATCTATATTAACACTGTTAAATGCACCTGCTACATCAAAAAATACAGCTACCAGATTTTTACGATCCGACAAAGAGTTACGAACATCAAGCTGTAGTTGACAAATACTTTCCCTGGCAGAAAATTTTCTACGAAAACCAAATTGATTGGAAGGTAATATGTTGTTATTTTCTACATAAAACTCTAATCGTTGTTTTAACAATTGTTCAAATAATTTACCAACACAGGAAGTAAGTGCTATGGGCCGATAAGAATCGGGACAAAACTTAGGCTTGTCTGGTTTTAAAATTGGTATAAGACAATCCTTTTTCCATTCCTCTGGTATAATGTTTTTATCCCACATTAAATTCAGTATATTTAGAAATGATTCTAAACTGGCAATGCTAATTTTTTTAAGTAGAATATAGGGTATTCCATCAAGACCATAAGCAGTATCTCTTCTTGAGGTTATGGCTGATATTAATTCATTAATTGTGAAAGGACTGACAAGAAACCTATTACTGGAGTTAATGTTGTTATTATTGTGATTTGACATAGTGTTTGATACATAGTCTGGTGTGTACTTCTGCAAAAAATCTAATATCCATGTATCATTGTCACAATTATTGGAAATATATGTTTTGTTGTATTTACGCATGAATTTCCATATGACAGATATTGGTGTATTCCTATTAAAAGTTTCACATAGAGAAAACCAACTTTTTTGTCTTTCTGATTTTATGACAAGCTTTTTTACAGCTCTAAGTCTTTTAAAATGGATATAGTTTTCTTCTTTTGGATCATTTTTAAAATTTAAATATGCAGTTTTGAAGTTTAATACAGCTTCAGTACACTTTTGATTCCACCAAGGGAGAGGGGACTTTTTACCTTTATTCTTAAAAAGAGAACAATCAATGGTATTACTGGTAGGTTTGCGGTTTGAACTATTTGCAATAGAATTAGAAGCAGCTTTGCGTAAAATTGTACAAAAATGTAAATATGAATCAAGAGGTTTTAATCTATCTATTTTTAGATCAACTAACAAATCATCAACCTGGTTGCTATATTTCTGCCAATTAACTAACTTATAGTTGGGATAGAGAGGCAAATGCATAGCATTAGAACAATTTCCCCCATTCAAATTATTGTTATGATTTTCACTAATTACTACTTTTATTAAAACAGGAATATGATAACTACTACCAAGAGGACTATCGTTTACACTCCATTCACAATTACATGCAAGAGATGAAGAGACCAATGTCAGGTCAAGAGCATTGGGACGCCATGTTGTAGAACCTACAGTTGTTGGTTGACCACTATTGAGCAAAACTAAGTTGTTTTCATCGAAGACATCTAAAAGTTTACGTCCTCGTGGAGTGTCATAGTTACATCCCCAAGAAGTATGATGTGCATTAAAATCACCAGCAAATATGAAAGGTTGAGGAATAGACCTCAATAATTGCTCAAATTTATCTTTATTGAAGACAGGAACTGAGTTTAAAGGACTATAAAAACTTACTATATATAAGTATTTGTTGTGAACTGCTATTTTAATGCATATATTTTGTAATGAATTATCAAAATATGTGTCAATTTTTGTATAATTTATGTTTTTATGAATTATAATTGCGACTCCATTATGTATGTTACCGCAATCATTCCTTTCTATGTTGTAATTACTTATTTTAAAAGTTTGTTCAGGCCTAAGCCATGTTTCACTAATTATAGCTATATCAATATTATGTGTATAGAGGAAATTAATTAATATATGTTTATTACTGTTGAGGCTTTGAGCATTCCACTGAATGATATTTAAATATGACAAATCCATTATGAGGCAGATGGGAACTTGTTACTTAAGGTAGATTTTAATACTTCTTTAATTGATGTTGTATTTACTGGTATATCTTTATTACTGACTATTTTAATAATTGTTTCGACTAAAGTGTTGATAAATGTGTTAGATTTCATTAAATTGTTTATTTGTACTTCTAAGGTTCGAGCAGAAAGAGCTGGAAAAGCATTTGGATTAAATAATTCAGAATAGTTTACACTCTTTGTTTTAATTTTGTTTTCTTCAATTTTTTGTTTTTTCAAAGGACACTGAATGGAGATGGCGATATGGTTACCGTTACAATTGACACATTTTGCATTTTGTGAATCGGTTAGGCAGTTCTTAAAGTTATGGTTTAATGTGCATATTGAGCAAACCTCAGAGTTGCGACAAAATTTAGCTATGTGTCCATATTTCATACATTTGAGGCATTGCTTAACTGGAGGGATATACTTTTTAACCTCGTGACGCCAAGAATCTAAATAAACATATTCTGGAAGGATGGGGGAGGCAAAGGTAACTGCAACTGTTTGTGTAGGAGCATAGGTTATTGCTCCGTTGTCACCCCTGACTCTGCGCATGAAACGCCTTACTTGTACCACATTTTTCGAGCTGCCTATCAGACCAAAAATTTCCTTATTAGACATATCGCTTGGCACTGAAGTGAGAACTCCAGTAACTTCAGTACCTCCAGCTGGTATTGTGGCTATTAATGTAAGATGATCTAATAATTTCTTATTTTGAATAAACATATTAGCATTATTTGGTAAATCAAAAGTTATACCGACTTTATATTTGTTGATGGAGCGCAAATGCATAACTCCAGACACACCATGTTCCCGAATGCCCTTAGACAAGGCCATACGATCCCTGTCGTTGAATACTTTGCCTTCCTCCTTATGTGCTAAGAACACAACCAAGTCCTTTTGCGGAATATCTTCGGGATACTTGCGGACATATCCTTTAACTTTATAAGTTAAGTACTTGTCCGCATTATCCAATTCTCCAGAGTCTGAGTCCGAAGAGTACCCGATCCGTGGGTCTGGTGGATTTTCTTTCCACCGTCTCTTTTTGGTCATTTTATTTATTTTTGACTAAACCTTTATTAGTAGAACCTTAGTAACGTATTTGAAATAGAACAAAAGTAGAGAAAATATTTTTAAAAATTAATTTTAAAAAGAGCGCGCCTTTACTTATTGATGACTTTCCCGCCTTCACTGACAGTTAAGTATGTGTCGTTCGCGATTGAACGAACCAAAAGACCCGGGTCGTGAAATCTGCGCGAACTAATGGGTCACTTTGTTGAAAATGATTCGTTCGTTCGATTACAGTCAGGCGGGTCGCGGCGAACCGAGGTAGTAATAGATCATATGAAACGAACGAATCAAGCACGAGCCGACGCGGCGATGACGTTTTCTGTATTATACATTATAAAGGTCACCGTTCTACTAATATGTATGTAATATTATGTCTAACTTACTGTACTTATACTTCAGAAATTTTAATAAGCTATATTGTTTACGTTAATAAGGTTCAATATTGGAAAAAATAATATGATAATGTTATAAGACAAACATATATTATGTATTTTCTAGTATTTATTTTTAATTATATGTATCCTTCTGTTTGTCCGGGCTAAACTCTGAAACGTTTGAAACAATTTTAATGGGACTTTCACCGGAAGATATAAGAGATTATAGAGCAACATATTTACGCGGGAAATATGTTGCTCATATACACTAGGCTAGTCTATAATATTATAATAGTAAGAAAATTAGAGTTTTTTGTCTCATACTGCTTAAAAATATATTATATAGAATATACATATAATGTTATTCATCAAAACTTAATAAAACGGTGACCTGTGATCTCAATCACTATTTACTATTGATTGCTTTGCTATGTTGGTTCGTTTGAAATTGAACCAATCAATAGATTGAACGGGTCGAACGAACCAATAGATTGAATGGGTCGGACGAACCAATTGATTGAACGGGCCAAACGAACCAATTGATTGAACGGGTCGAACGAACCAGATCATTTTGTCAATGGTTCAGTATTGATCTAGTTCTTTGCGATCGAACGAACGACACATGTTTACTGACAGTGACATATGACAACAACACTAACAATCACAGATTAATAAGAGGTTCAAGATATAGTTTAATCTATGCCAAAATATAAAAATAATTTGTTTAGGCCATGGACCTAAAAAAGAGTCTTTTTTTTATTTTTTTTTAATTTATTTAAATTCGTCTATGTCGTTATCAAAAATTGACATTAGAAAACTGACGACCATGACAAAATATTATAATCACTGTTATTAAAATATTATTGCTATATAATTATTATAAATTATAATCATGTTTAATAAAAACCATTTGCAGGTTTTGTGCATTTAAGATAATAATCAATTTAAGAAAAGTTTTATAAAATCAACGAAATTATATTTTTGCCATCAACAATGATTTTCATAGACAACTGACGTAAATCAGCTGTCCAACAAATTAGTTGTTGTAGGTGGCAGCACAGCATCACGTGAATTTTCATGGCGGTGTTGTAGGGCTAGTCCCGTATCGTCTTGTGATTTCACCAAAAAATTGGTGTTTCGAATATTTAGTGTTAAACAGCACAAAAATTTAAATTGCTGGTGAGTAATATATTATTGTTGTACCTAATATCAACGTCACAATGGTGTGAGGTGTTTTACGCGGTACTTTTACATGTCAAAGTGAAGAGTAAAGTGATGGGGTGTTTAAGGGTGGTTTACGATGTTTTTCTGGAGTTACACAAGTGAGGCGCCAGGATGTCTGTTGTCGAATTAGGCGCTGTGAACCTGAAGTCGATATTGATTAAATCTAAAGTCAGTTAAAGAACTGAGGTGAATACTTCATAACGTCTTGAACAGTCTTAGGAAATTGGACTAATAAAATCGATTTTTCAGACATTAAAACGTGAACTTAATAATCTAAGATATAATGATAGCTGAAATGCTATAAGTTATTGATATGTGTCAATATTAAGGAATTCCAAGGTCAGATAATTAGATTGATGTAATATTTTCAGTTATTCAAGATGAGTGAATATTGGGTGGTTAGTGCCCCAGGCGACAAAACCTGCCAACAAACATGGGATACCCTAAACAATGCCACGAAATCGGGCAACCTGAGTGTCAACTACAAATTCCCAATTCCCGACTTGAAGGTAATTTCTTTTAACTCTACTATATTCTATCTATTCTATTTTGTATGAAGTCAATGAAGGACTTGTACACTATGTTATAGTTTTCATCAGTGATCATGTTTTATTTAGGATACCTCAGATTGAAAATCTGTGAACATTAGGAACACTTATCATACTTTTAAAAAAAGTTTATGATCCTATGTTTGTAATATTATCTTATTTACGTTGTAGAACACAGAACAATTACTATAGTGCATATTTCATTATATTTTAATTTATTTAAACTGTAAGTTTTTTGGCCTAGTTAGTAACCTATTTTTGAACACCAAGCTTTAATAAGACTTCATTCTCAATATCCAGGTTGGGACTTTGGATCAGTTGGTGGGGTTGTCTGATGACCTTGGGAAACTTGACACTTTTGTAGAGAGTGTTACCAGAAAAGTTGCCCAATATCTTGGAGAGGTAAGTTATTTTCCTGAAGTAGGAGTATGCCTTTCTATATTGACAACCTAAAGTAATAGCTAAGTACTTGCTAAGACCTGATTTTTTTACATAAACTTATTAATTAAAACATTGACTGCCCTATTCTAATCTCGTGCCTTATCTGTGCAGTCCTAAATCTAATGAAATAATTTATTTTAGTTATTAATGTATTATGTTATTTATTATAAGATTTTTGTGTTTTATTATTAATTTGTGAGTGCAAATTTTAAATCATAGCACACTTAGTATGGACACAATATACAAGGACAGTAAGACTAGACACCTTGTGTTTAGTAAAACCGTAATTTAGAATATATTGTCTTCTGTGGTGATAGCCAAATTATAAATAAACCTATTTAATTATAATTTGGCTATCACTTAATGTAATTGGATCTTGGTAGGCATATTCGTCTTTGTTTTATTTTGACAGCAATTCCCAATTGTTATGAATTTTGCAATATATTTTAACTAATATAACAAATTCACCTATTGTGCCAAATGTATATCTCTTAGGTTATATGTAGCTTATATCTTATATCCTATGTAGTCTGTGTAGTGATTTTCTGTATTATGTCAAAAAATATACCAAAACAATTTACTCTCGATTGGTTTTTCTTAATTTGAAAAATGTCTCAATTTGAATTAAAAAAAAAAAAAACATTTGTGGTCATCAATAGACACATGCTTAGAATAAATCAATCCAAAGACATATTTTCAATTATTTCAAAGATAAAAATTTTCAGAGGATGTAATTAAAAACTTTCAGGTACTTGAAGACCAGCGTGACAAACTTCACGAGAACCTCATGGCAAACAATAGTAAGTCCCATTTAAAATAAATCATAATTCATTTTTTTACATGGCACTAAACGTATTTATCATTAAACTTGTCATTTCAGAATTAGATTCTATTATACAATAGCTGTTTGGTGCCATTTTAAAAATTAAGGGGCAGTGCTAGTTTATAAAGGGTGTTTTGCATGGAAAAGTTTACAGTTTTAGACAAATGTAGCATGTGTGGGAGATTATTTTAGAACTTGGAGCTGTATAAGAACGGGCAAATGGCCGGCATGATTCAACTAATAAAAAAATAGGAATGATTAAAGTAGACAATGATAAAAGCACAGAATAGTGCGAAATATTTTGGCATGTATCGCTCAGTTTCCGTGGTTTCTACATTCAATTTATATTTTATTTATATTTATTTTGTTTTTCTTATAATTTGCATGTATTTTATTTTTTATCCGAATCGCCGCCATGTCGGTATTATTTCTTATTTATTTGCAATTTCTAAATTGCACTGTATATTTTGTATTTATTTTTCCTTTTGTAAATATTGACCTCTTTATTTATGTATCTTTTACATTAACACAATCCCATTTCAATTTGGATATAATCAATTTCGCACTAATTTCTAATGATTAAATTTCCAATGGATTTTTAATCTTCATTAAAAATTCATTGTTGACATGTTGAAGCTAAGAATGCTGAGTGGACAGTGTATGATAGTTCCAAAGGTTCTATACATGCGACTATTTTGAACCTTTTTGCATCCTCTTGTGCATTATATGAAGTATTAAGACTATTGCACTATTTGAATGTTAATTTTCTTCGCTTAAATTGGTAGACATTTGGGTCTTACGCCACTTTTACGATTTATACACTCGTAATTTTATTTTCACACGAATATTTTTTTTATGGCATTTTCATTACATCTTAGGCAAGTTGTAAAATGTTTTATGTTTAGGAATGTTTTAGATTGAGAATGCTAGTTCTGTAATTGCATTTCAGTGTCTGAAAAATGGAAAAAAGTATGCGGAAGTGAGTAATTATTGTAAATGTATGTATTCGGGTGTAATATGTGAAATTAGAGCTTATTATTCATAAGTTAATGCTTAATTTGTTACAATTACTATATATTTAGTATAATATTTTTTTTTATTAAAGATAATATTGTAGTCTTTTTTTGCGGCTTTACAGTCAAATCTATAGTATGCTTGTAACTTGCTTCAAATAACATTTATATGACGAATTATTTGAGGAGAATTACAAGATAATATGTATCTAATATGTAGATAAATAACCACAATTGAAGCTGGTCACGGCTGCCGAAGTTTTGGTTAGTTTCTAACTGATAATACTTGATTATGTAATCTTTTATCGGAGCAGGTGATTTTCATCTAAAATAAAAGTAATGTTTAAAAATATAACCGTATAAAATATCACTTAGATAGATAAGGACATGTTAAACTGTGTAATGTATTGATTTTCAGTTAGTGTGTCAAAGTCTATTATAACACTTGTGAAAATGCGTTCTATGCACCAATATACCGTTCGGAAATGCAATCGGTACCACAGTCGATCGCAATCACTGCCTCACCGACATTCATAGCTTAGTCATTCCGTGATTCCACATTGTTCATGCTTCGTGCTTATTATTTTTATTGTTATTACTATTTTTTTATTTAATTTTATTTTTATATCTCTCTCCTCTCCTATACTAACGTCCTTACAAACCTCTGAACCGAGGCGTTCAAAGTGTATCAATAACTCGAGTTATGACGACTACGAAAATAGTTTTACGTCTGGATCGTGACGTAGAATAACATCTATACATTTTACAGACCAAAAAACGCTCGGAAAGATTTTTTATTTAACTAAAAGCAAAATAAAAGAGGCAAGCACGTGTTTGCATACTGTGCCGAATGCAGGCGTCGACTCGTATGGCGATCCCGGGGAGCCCCCTCCTACCCCGACATCGCCGGTCTGCGATTCGGCATTCTCTGAGCATCACGGCTGTTGGCCCTGCGAACACCGTGACCTCTCGGACTGTGGCACGCACTCTCAGCCGTCCAGTGGGCGAAGTTCCCCGCGCTGGGACGATGACGAAGAGGACCGGCCGCATCACATCTTGACTCAAGGTTTAGGATCCTGTCCTAATCCTATCTGATTGGAATTTGAGGCTTTGCTTACTAAAATCTTAACATTGAAACCAGATGCGGGTACCGTTCCGTTATAGGCAAATATCATGCCGATAATTACGTTCAGTAAAGAACGAATTTAGTTACGTTTTCATATCGCACCTTGAAGACCAAACTGACCCTTAATGAAAAATTTTTTTTTTTGGAAATCGCGTTTAAAGTCTTTGGTGTCTGCATTTAGAAGACGAGCAATAATCTCACAAGATGGCGTTCACAGTTGAAAATCATCAGTTATGGTTTTGCGACGATTTGGTTTTCAAGGTGCGATGTTGTTTCTATTAAAAGAGCACAGAATCGGCCGTTACGTTTGTATCCCAGCCTTTGGCAATGATTAAAGATGAAGATGTTAAAGCGCTGATGATTCGTGAAATAAAGTCTCAAATACCTGTCATTTAAGCCCGATAGGCTAGCTAAGACTCCATATTTGTATACTGGCGCTGCCTGTGGAATTTTAGGAACTGTGGAGGCAGTGATTGCGATTTTTTTTTATTATAATTCATTAATTTAAAACAGGTGGCGCTAGATTACCGAAAGCGCCATCCTGAATTTAAAACTTGTACTAATATTTCGATTGTTGAAAATCGATTTTGAATTTAGGGTGACGCAACGCGAAGCTAGGTGACCCAATTTCACTTTTAATTGTACGCGTCTAAAGCATAATTCGCTTGGCTATTTTCACACATGTATGCATTAAAAGGTTTCTGTTACTCGAGTAGCGATTTGTATTTGTAAATGCGCAACCGTTTGTAGTTTGTAATGAGCTAAATATAAAATGTAAGCTATAAATAATACGCTATGTTATATTTACCTGATCCTGTAAGGCTTAGAAAAAATTGTGTTGCTTTTTAATTTTCAGTTTTGCTTTTTATTTATATTATATTTAAAATATGTCTTTGTATTAAGAGAAAGTTTTATATGTCAACTATATTTTTATATACTTTGAAGCGTTATTACAATGTAAGTGATAAAAAAGTGCGACGATAAAGAAGAGAATTTAAAAATTGAATTATGTTTAGTATGCCTTACATTTATTTGAATAAAATGTCATTTCTAAATGCGGTACCATCTTATGGATGAGATGGTATTTTTCCTTTCGATGATACATTTCACTCAATAGTCAATAGGGAATTAGTGTTGTCATACAATGTTATTCTTATGTGCACAGTTTTCATACATGCATATAAAATAATAAAAGATTTTCTGGGTGGATATTAGGGATGAATACTATACAATAAAAACAAATTACACGAATCTACATGAATGTATACGGTTAGAAGTCCATATTTGCATGTTTTGCACGATTAGTCTACCTTGCATGTGTTCTATTTAAAATTTGACCATCTGTCAATGTCAAATTTCTTTATTTAGGATCTGTATTTTTAAACGAATAACAGAGAGATTAAGTTTTATCTGTGATTTTATGAATAAAATATCATGGACCTAAAAAAAAGAGCGGACAGAACGTCGCTAAGAAATATTTGAAGCACCACAATGGCGGCGGCGAACTATGTGTGAGTGTCTAAATTATTGCCAGATGGAAAAAAAATACCCAATTTTAAGGTGTGGTGACCTCGGAACTTGGATTTTATTATAAATAACAAAAAGGCAACGTAATACTTTAAAATCAAATTGATTTTATATAAATGAGCACTTTTAAAATAAATGATGTATTTTTTGTTTAATCTTTATATTCATTATTGCGTTTGTATTATTTATAAATGAACTGCATTCAAGCTCAAGGTAACATGTTAATTATTTTTTAACTTTTATTTATACGAAATAAAATTTGGTATACCTAAATAATATTTGATCTTATTATTTAGATATTTGTCTTTTTTGATAATTGATGGTTTTTATATCAAGTGTGCCTTTTAATATTGATCTCCTAATAAATACAATTTGATCTATATTATAATTAAAGTTTAAAAAATATTCGACCAACCTATAAATATTTTTGGTAAATATATTTAATGAAAAAATATATTTATTTATAATATTATAATAAACTAGCAATTGCCCCCGCAACCCCCCTTGTGGGTTGAATTTCGTAAAATCCGTTCTTAGCTGACCTCTACTCGGCGAAAGGAATATTCCTACCATATTTCAAGTCGCTACGCCTTATGGTTCCAGAGATATCGTGATGAGTGAATATATAGGTGGGAATCTCTTTTATTTAGATTTACACGGTGCTAAGTACATTAAGATAAAAATAATTTAACTCCTACGTTTTAGGTAATTTGCAAATTTAAATTACTGACAACACTGTTTGGTTGCGTTTTGCTAAATTATATTGAAGTATAAACGATAATTATGGTGAATAAATAACTTGCTTACTTATGAAAGGTGATTCCCTGACTTTATTTAATGGAACCATTATGATTTCTACAACTTTTCACCATGTAGAACGGCATCTTTTATTTTTCGTCATATAACATCACGCGCAGGCGGTTGGAAGCGTAATGGCGAGCGATCGGCTTCCTATGGTGTGAATGTGTGCGTGCCGGCGTGTTTGTATTAGCGAGCTGGCTTCCTAGGGGTGCTTCAGTTATTGTAACGAGAGGTGGTGTCCGCTCTTTTTTTTAGGTCCATGTAAAATATGAAATATGTTTCCAATTATTGGAATTATATAAGAATTCACAATACTTCATGAGGCAGCGAATTTGGTTGATTTATTGTAAGGATTATTTGAAAAATATATATATATTTCAGATATATTGACAGATGGTTTTCATTGTTATGAGTAGTGTAGTCGTGAAACTTTGATGTTGTGCATGATACTATCGTATTTAGTATTATGTTCGTCGTTTCTATACTCTGTGTTTTCATTTGGCTTCTATAATTTTTGGTTCCGTTGATTTTTGTTTCAGCACTTACAAAAAAAAATATTTACAATAATTATATATTAAGTACAATTTTTCTCCAGGATACAATCGTTTTAATGTGGCCTTATTTAATGATTTTAAAAATCGGTTTTACTTTAAAACCAGATTTGTGGGCCATAATAAAATGTTAATTACCGATATTTCCATAGACAAATGTTCATTTTAGATAACAGAATAAATTAAGTGGGGGGTGAAATACATAGGGTACACTATCTTAATACAAGAACCATTATATCGGGAATTAACCTAGTTTTTCGGCAATAAAGATTTTATACGCTATTCATAAGTTTGATGTATTGCATGACCTAGATTGTGTAAACAAAATATTAATATTTTAGTGTCTGCCATTGTACGTAGTTTTAAATAACTTCAGAGTTATATTTATGGTACACTTAATATAATTGTCATTTGTCTATGGAAAAATAATTGTGGAATACTCAATGTTAACGACACTGAACATTCTATTCTATTTTTAAAACATTTTGTCAGTTGAAGGGTAATATAGGAAAAAAAGGATCGATTAATAAAAGCAATAAATTTTTCCCGCGGGAATTAAAAAGCGTTTAGACTACAGGAAAGGTCCTATATTCTTTACTTTAGTATGGAGAAAAGTATGAGTGGATTTCTTATAGTTTTATAATTTGTATTTAAATACTTACTATGTACCTTTGAAAATCATATTTTTCCAACACACATTTCATAAAACCTCTAAAATTATATTAAATGCAGACTAAAATCTAGTGCATATTACATTTAATTATGTGTGTTATTGAAGTCTATGAATATCAATACTTTGTGTATTCCTTAGTTTTTCATTTTTGTTCAGAACATTCAAAAGTAATTTTTAAACTTACCCTTTTTGTCATATACCCTTCAGTTGTCAAACTAAAAATGTCATTTATGAAAAGTACTGATATAAATAATAATAAAAAATGAGGGTCTCTTTCTTTGAACGTTCATTCACACATATTTAGTTGTTGTTTGTTTCAGTATTCCACCGTTATGAACTTAATAGAAAGAAGGATGTCATTCTGTATGAGAGGTTTCTCTTTCATACACATAACAGATGAAAAATGTACATAGATTATTATCAATGCTGTTATGTCAAAAAAGCATTTAACTTTTTTTGGCATATAAGTTAGGTTGCTGTCTATTGTCATCTAATTCTTGAATCATAGGTTTTATAGCTTTATTAAATCGAAATTAGAATTATTTTCTAAGGTTCCTACATTATCAGTATTAATGAAAAGTATAAAAATATTTTTTTCCCTTATTTTAAATTTAAAAGCACATCCTTCTTACTAATAAAGTTTTAATATAAATAATAAAAAAAAATCAATTTTTGTCTCTTATTATAACGTATTTGTTGATGTTTACAGGCGACCTGCCAACGTATTTGACCCGTTTCCAATGGGATATGGCCAAATACCCGATCAAACAGAGCCTTCGTAACATCGCCGATATCATTAGTAAACAGGTAAGATGAAAGCCGACTAGTTAACAGACAGCTCATCAAGAATCTACTTTCATAAAAAAATATGACGGCACAATGACGTCATCATCTTAGCAGAAGGCGACATTGTGCTGGTCAGAATTTCGATATTCCTCCCACCCGTTTAAAGACTGAGGTTACCAGATTCAAATCGGCGACCCATCGAAACACAACCTACCAACTGACCGCAAAAAACCCTCTGATAAAATGTCTGTAGCCAAGTTAACAGACTAGAATGACTGATAGACAACCCTTAAAGAGCCCTTTATTACCAATCTTGTCACTTCTGAAAACCAATGTTGCCACTCATCGTTATAATTTGGCCGATTAAATCAATATTGTTATAAATTACTAACTCAATATTGTAATAATTATAGCCTGTATGTTATTCTGAAGTACATACTGTAAAGTTTCATCAAAGTCCGTTGTAGTTTTTGCGAGAAAGAGTAACAAACTTCCTTACATCCTCACAATCTTTCATATTTATAATATGAGTAGGATGTGTTAATATCGTCTAAAGTTATAACGAATATCGTAGGTGGGTCAGATCGACGCAGACCTGAAGGTGAAGTCTGCCGCCTACAACTCTCTCAAGGGCAACCTACAGAACTTGGAGAAGAAACAAACGTGAGTATCTATATAAACTACCTTCTTCCACGGCCTTTTTAATGAAGTCTTAACATTTTTCCGAACCCATACGACTTGGAAACCTTCAAGAAGCGAGCCTACATCTTTCTTAAAGGCCGGCAACGCACCTGCATGCCCTCTGGTGTTGCGGATGTCTATGGGCGGCGGTGATCACTTACCATCACGTGAGCCGCCTGCCCGTTTGCCCCCTATACTAAATAAATCATTTTATTAAAAAGGGCCTTTGCACTCGAGAGTCTTTATGTGAATGTATCTCGCGACATTTACTGTGTAATAATAAATAGTTGGAGACTCCAAACTTGGGAGTTTATTTCCACACAACTGCACACCTGTGCACAACTTTTTTTTATTTTAGCTATCGACAGACGATCATGAGGTTCACTTGAGGTCTTATATTCAATTTCAGAGGAAGCTTGTTGACCCGTAACTTGGCGGATTTAGTTAAGAAGGAACATTTCATCTTGGACAGCGAATATCTGACCACCCTTCTTGTAATCGTGCCTAAGTAAGTATCTACTGATTAAGGATATAATAACCTATTACAAAAAAGTATATTTTATTTGACATACACACAATTAGAAAAAAAAAAACAAAACAATCACACAAAAATAATCATATAATAAAAAGGTAAAACATGACTTATCAATATTTATATATACTTGTGAAAAAATATGAAAATAACAAAGAATTTCTTCAAATTTTAGCAAAGACAAAGCTTTTTGAAAAGGTGCTAAACATTTGAAGATTTTTTTAACACATTTAATTTGCCCAGAAAGTTTCAGTAAAATCATAAATACGAGGGTGAATCAAAAAATTCTTGGAATCAATATTAAAAAATGCAAAGATTTAAATAATAATATTTTATTTTTCTACATAATCTCCCTCCAATGCAATGCATTTAGAATAACGCGTTTCTAACTTCCTTATTCCTTGTGAAAAAAAATTATTTTCTTGACTCTCGAAAAAGTCCTCTACGGCAGCTATAACCGCGTCATTATCGTGAAATTTTGTTCCACGAATTTCCTCTTTTAATTTTGGAAATAAGTGAAAATCACTTGGGGCTAAGTCCGGAGAATATGGTGGGTAGTCAAGGAGATTGAAGCCAGCACAGCGGATTGCGTTGAGCGCAACTTCCGATCGATGAGCAGGAGCGTTATCTTGAAGAAATAACACGCCCAACGACAGTTTTCCACGACGTTTTTCTTTAATCGCTTCACGCACTTTCGGGATTAAATTTGCATAATAGGGTCCAGTAATCGTCTGGCCTTTTGGCATGTAATCAATAAAAAGGATTCCTTCACTATCCCAGAACACAGAGGCCATAACTTTGCCAGCGGTAGGAGCAACTCGAAATTTCTTGATGGATGGAGAGGATGGTCGTTTCCAAGACATGCTTTGTCTTTTAGTTTCAGGATCAAAATGGTGGACCCACGTTTCATCCATGGTGACAAGACGACGGCAAAAATTATCCGAATCACGCTGGAACATTTCGAGATTACGCTTGGAAATTTCCAAACGTCGCTTTTTGTTTTCGTCGGTTAACATTCGTGGCACCCATCTTGCAGACACTTTTTGAACCCCAGTGAATCAATTAAAATGGATTGAACGCTACCAAAAGATATCTTTAGGATCTCAGCTATATATTTTATAGTCATTCTTCTGTCTTCCAAAACCAGATTCTCAACCTTTTTGACATTTTCTTCTGTAACGGAGGTTGAAGGCCGCCCAGAACGCGGGTCATCTTTACAGCTTGATCTACGTCTTTTAAATTCAGCCACCCAGTACGCAACCGTAGAATAGGGTATAGCATCACCCCCTAATGTCTGCTGAATGTCCAAAAAAAATTCCTTCGTAGACATTTTTTTCAAACTGAGATATTTTATCACCGCACGTAACTCACTTTTATCCATAATTTTGACTTTTTAGCAACTCGTTGCACAAAAAAATTTATTACATGCGAACGAACTGACAAAAACAAGTGACAGTCTGCATAAATATAGTGTGATAGACACTCTTTAATTTGAATATCGAACTTGATCCAAAAAGGTTTCATATATATGCACTTCTAAGAACTTTTTGATTCACCCTGGTACCTCAGAAAATTTGAATTATCTATCACTCAAAATCATACTCAACTGCCATCTATCACTTAACAGATTTTGGTTATCACTTAACAACCACATGTAAATAAGTAAAATTTAACTTAATTTTTTCACTTAAGTGGGCCCAACCCGTCTTACTTTCCATACAAAAGCTCGTACGTGATTATGGCGATGTAACCGATTTTTCTTTGAAACTTTTGAACTAATAGGTATCTCGTGCACTATATCTAGGTTTCTATCGAAACAAAATTTTAAAATTTTCAGAAATAAATTCAGTATAAGCCTCCAAAAATCAGCTTTTTTGCAAAAAAATTACCCGAACTTTGGGCGGTCATAATGTACTCATAAATTGTGAAAGTAAATATTTTGTTATGATAGAAACCTTGCAAAGATAATGGAGATTCTAAATTACAAAAAAATATTTTATAAACTTGTAAAGACTACTGAAAATCACGTATTTCCTAGAACAAGTTTTATGAAATTTCCGCACGCTATTTTTCGTTCAATGTTATCGCGTTCTCACTCACTCGTTAGCGGTAGAGGTATGCGCTGCATGAAACAAAAAGCTTTTCAACCATGCTCGCGTTGACGATAGTCGAACCGGGAAGGGCCCTCTTAACAAGATGATGTTCAATTGACTACAACTATAAAAACTATCAATAAAGCTGCCATTGATCAGTATGGGAGATTATCGTGTTAATATATCGAAAATAAACCTTGCTGGCTACAGCAGTTTACCAGCCAGCACTTCATAGTAAAAAATTGACACTTAATAACATGAGTTGGTTAGTTTTTATTAGAGATGGGCCAAAGTTCGTCTCACATTCAGTTTAACCGAATTTCGGCGTCTTCAACCGAACTTCGGCATTCGGCCGAATTTTGAATTTTGACCGAATGTTCGGCTTAACTTCGTATTCGGTTCAAACCACATTTGGCCCATCTCTAGTTTTTATACATCGAAAGTAAACCTTTCTGGGAACTAATAAATAAAAAAAAATTTAAATTCAAAGTATTCAAGTAGTTTAAGCTTATTTGAATAAGAAATATTTTCGAGTTACGGCCTTATTCATAAACGTAAGCTTGATATACAAAATATGTTTTGTCTCGCTCTATAGAATATAAAAACTACAGAACGAAAGAAACAAAACATATTTTAGCTATATCAAGCTTATACGTTTATAAATAATGTTTTGTCTTATATTCGAATGTATTTAACAGATCGTTGTTCAACGAATGGAACGCGAACTACGAAAAGATCACAAACATGATCGTGCCTCGCTCCTCGCAACTGATATACCAGGACAACGACTACGGATTGTTCACGGTCACTTTGTTCAAAAAGGTCAGTCTTATACCGTTACTCTTATGGGTCAAAAGATGAGTGGGAAAGAGGCAGTCGTTCAAACGAAAAATTAGGAATAATTTTCCAATATTACACGTAATAACAACAATTCTTTCAGTTTTTAACATTTATTAGGGTTGATTCGAATTTGTTAATTTTTAAAATTAAAGTTAATTGTTATATTGAATATGGAACTACATCAACTGATACAGTTTGTAATATTTTTAAAATCTTCGCCAAGTATTTGTACAAATAAAATTAGTTTTTAAAGTCAATATGTATTATTAACTTTAAACATAGCTGTGTCTGATATTATTTATGAGCCTTATTTACATAGCATGTTTACTCGCAATTTTATACTTTATTTTTGAAAATAAATAATTGATTTTGCATTTACCTAGCTCTAAAGTTATGCTATAATATAATTTTACTTAATAAATAGAACAACTTCATTTTTTCGAACGGAATCCTCCAATTATTATAAAATATCCATTAAAAAGATCATATTTCGTTTTCAAGGTTGTGGAGGAGTTCAAGTTGCACGCCCGCGAGCGCAAGTTCGTAGTGCGCGAATTCTCGTACAACGAGCAAGACCTCGCCGCCGGCAAGAACGAGATCACCAAGCTCGTCACGGACAAGAAGAAACAGTTTGTGAGTGCACACACATACAGAGACTGCACACACTGACACAAACACATACGGAGACCACACATACTGCAACAATCATACATAGGCTACACACACTGACACAAACTGATACAGAGACTACACACACTGACACAAACACATACAGAGACTGCACACACTGACACAAACAGATACAGTGACTACACACACTGACACAAACAAATACAGAGACTGCACACACTGACACAAACAGATACAGTGACTACATACACTGACACAAACACATACAGAGACTGCACACACTGACACAAACAGATACAATGACTACATACACTGACACAAACACCATTACTGCACACACTGACTCAAACATATACAGTGACTACATACACTGACACAAACACAAATACTGCACACACTGACTCAAACATATACAGTGACTACATACACTGACACAAACACCATTACTGCACACACTGACTCAAACATATACAGTGACTACATACACTGACACAAACACAAATACTGCACACACTGACTCAAACATATACAGTGACTACATACACTGACACAAACACCATTACTGCACACACTGACTCAAACATATACAGTGACTACATACACTGACACAAACACAAATTCTGCACACACTGACTCAAACATATACAGTGACTACATACACTGACACAAACACAAATACTGCACACACTGACTCAAACATATACAGTGACTACATACACTGACACAAACACCATTACTGCACACACTGACTCAAACATATACAGTGACTACATACACTGACACAAACACATACAGAGACTACACACACTGACACAAACACAGAGACTACACACACTGACACAAACACTTACAGAGACTACAAACACATACGGAGAGTAAACACAAACTGAAGCACACATCATTAAAAAAAAACGTCAAATTGACCTTGACATATGTATCCGCGACAATCTGTTTTACTCATAATTTTTCTTAATACCAGTTTTCTTTACTCTGCCTGACCAAAACATTTTTATTTATCTCGTTCTCCATATATATATTATATTGTCTTGATATAAATAATTAATTTCAACCCAGGGTCCGCTAGTCCGCTGGCTGAAGGTGAACTTCTCTGAATGCTTCTGCGCCTGGATCCACGTTAAAGCGTTGCGTGTGTTCGTCGAGTCCGTGCTAAGGTAATCTATATATTTCATTGGTTTTTAATTAAAAATGCGGAGTTCAATCATTCCTAGTGGTATGAAACTCAAAAGTATTCGAAATGACGGGATAAATAATGAATAAATCATGTAAAATGATGTTTTTTTTTTTTTTCATTTTAATGTGTGTTACTCGCGTTAACCCTTTGAGGGATAATGCATTCTATTAAAACTAACTGTATATAGGACCGTAGTCTGGTTCTCCGTCAATTCGAATTAATTGAATCTATTTTAAAATTATATCCAGTAGTTTTAATGTTCAATACCCCAGTAGGTTAACAGGGGATTTTTTTGTGGTATCAAGGTAACTATGATTCCAACCGTTATCATTTTCATTTCCTTATTCTGACGACATTAAAAACTCACGAGATTTTCTTTGTGCTGTTAACACAATTAAGTGCTATCGCACATTAAGCCACTTGTGGCGACCGCTAGACTTACAGACCGCGCACACACGACCACTGGTCGCGACCACATTATAGCCACCGGTGGCCGCGTCTAGAGGCCGCTTCTAGTTGCGGCCACCAGTGGCTCTAGCCTGCGCGTAGGCTTAGCCTCCATACATTTGGTGTGGCCGTGTGTGTGGCGACCAGTTATGGCTAATGTGCAGTCTGTGCGCAGATACGGGCTGCCGGTGAACTTCCTGGCGGTGGTGATGGTGCCCTCGCGCAAGAGCGTCAAGAAGCTGCGCGACGTGCTGCAGCAGCTGTACGCGCACCTCGACCACTCCGCGCACCACCACGCGGGCGCGCAGGAGGTACGTACCCTGGCCACACTCCCTGACAGGGGAGGTTCCTGGATCGACACTTGTAGACCACTCCGCAGGTACGTTGGCTGGGCTCCCTGACAGGGGAGGTTCCTGGATCGACACTTGTAGACCACTCCGCAGGTACGTTGGCTGGGCTCCCTGACAGGGGAGGTTCCTGGATCGACACTTGTAGACCACTCCGCAGGTACGTTGGCTGGGCTCCCTGACAGGGGAGGTTCCTGGATCGACACTTGTAGACCACTCCGCAGGTACGTTGGCTGGGCTCCCTGACAGGGGAGGTCCCTGGATCGACACTTCTAGATTACTCCGCACGTACCCTGGCTCCATGACAGGGGCTTTTTTTTAAAGTTAGATATTGACAGACAAGCATGAGGTTCACTTGATGGGCAGGTGACACCTCAGCCACAGAACTTTTTACTTCGAGCATTCGACTGAAACCGAAACGCGCAATATGCACTTCACGGTTTTTGGATCTATGATTGGACAATTCTCGACCAAGCGGCACACCACGCTGCGCTGTGGATACAGAATTTAGTTTGTCACGTGACTTATGTCACCCAGCTGAGTAACTCTGTCACTTAATAAGACAATGTTTGTGTCTTGTTTTCACTTAACAATTTATTGAAAAGTTGTTATATTGCAAAATGTCTTAATATCACCCCAGAGTTAAATATTTTTGTTTGTTAAAAATAAATTCACTTCTTAACAATTTCATTTAATACTAAAAAATAGAGATTGTTACATATTTAAGTTTAATTTTGTGAAATTTTATTACAATATTTGAAGGATGAATTATTATTTGTCAAATTACAATTATATTTTTCTGTAAAACTTTAATAATTATTTTCTTGCTTCCCAACAATTAGAAAATTGTTTCAGACCTACATAATTTATATTCTTAACTGTACATAAAACAATTCTTGTAAATATTTTCATTTTTCTTTCCATGGTTATGAAGGTACACTCAATTCTATACCTGTTATTTAATTGATACGTTGATAATTAATAAGGTTTATATTAATTTATAGAGTGCTGAGTTAGCCGGCCTGGGCTTCGGCCAGTCTGACTACTATCCCTACGTGTTCTACAAGATCAACATCGACATGATTGAGAAGTCCACATAAGTGGTATAGAATGGCTGTCATAGGTAATATTATATTGTTATATTTTATTACTAGCTACTACCTACGTAAAGTAAAAAAGTTTTTTTTTATATGGCCAGGAACTTTCAGGCGTTTGCAACTCACAAAAGCTTCATTATAGTTGGATGAGCTTAGGAGTGTTTTTTATGTCAGATCACCTACCATCAAGTCAACCTCATGCTCGTCTGGCTGGGTATCCCCCAGCCACAGAATATCTGTCAATAATGCGCTGTCGACCTAATGTTTACTTCGAGCATTCGGAAATCGATCGAATATATAATATGCACTTCACGGGTTTTCCCGGTCCGACCCGATCAATGTCCGAACTTACCAGACGTGGGGAAGATATCCTTACAGAAAATTCTAAACAAGTTGCCCCAGTGGGATTCGAACACACGACCCATCGATGCGCACGACAGGTGTTCTACCGATACATAAATTGAGTTTGAAAGTGAAATGGATTTAAATGCTTATTAATACAGTTTTGTAGTCATACTTCTAGATAGTTTAAACCAGTGTAATATAAAATAAAAATACCCTGATTGTTCAATCATTCTGTTATTTTTTTAAATCTTTAATAAACCTTTTCATTAATAATATGTAATTTGAAGAAGTCATTTTTTTTTTGTATGATTCACAACAACCAAGAATTAGAGCAGAATACTGAAACGGTAATCAAACTTGAGAGACACTTAAAATGTTCCTGTCCCTCACATAATGTGTATTAATGACAGTGACAGAAATACTCAACGCCCTTATTCATAAATGTATTATAAGCTTGATTCAATAGCTAAAATATGTTTTGTTTCTTTCCTACTGTAGTCTTTTTATATTCGACAGAGCGAGACAAAACATATTTTAACTATAGCTTAAAATATGTTTATTAATAAGGCTGTTAGTCTCCATTTTGATTAGTTTTTGAGTATTGAACTACTACAAAGCTGGTTTTTAATCATATTATTGTTTTGTTTTACAGGTAATGTTACCAAGTTCTGTGCGTCTGCCCGTGATATCGACAACTAGTTGCAATATTGCCTTGTACAATAAATCAATGTTTTACACAATCTAAACAAAACCTATTGGTTGATCATTGAAAAATTTTATTCCAATTATATTTTTCTATACAAATCAAATGCGTGTTTCGAAGCAGGTTGTTTATTTAATATTAAAATTTTATTTATAATGTTGCCATTTAACGCTTCAGACATGAATAATTTATATATTGAAACGCAACAATCTTGTTTTTTCAGTATTATGTTGCGTTTTTTTAGAGTAGATATATATAACATCTGTTATTAAAATATTGTAAAAAAATGTTCAATAAATTATATTGGTATATTAATGAATGCAAAAACTGTAAATAAGAACATTCCTCATATAACTTGTGTAGTAATAAATAATAAATATTATTCAAGTTACTGTTTGTGGTTGGGTTTTATTTCTCCTTGATTATGTTGTATTGATGTAATAACAGGCAACTTAATCTGAAGAAAATGTTGTTTTAAAAACTTATATCTTACTAGTCTTTTCACAAGGTGAGTTTAAACGATGCCATGGGAGATTATTAAAAAAAAAGTTTAAAAAGATATACAGCACAAAAAAGCGATACAAATAATGATATTTTTTTCATTAGTACAGCATATGTCAACCATGAATCCTGGAGCTTTCCATTAGTGAGAATTTTCAAGTAGTTCCAACTGAATGTTTCTATGAAATTGAACAAAACCTGAACATACACAGTTTAATATAATAGCTATATAAACTATTTGAATGTAATTGTGCTGTGTGCTACCAACATGAGCAGGTGAGTTACCTGATAGTAAATGGTAAGTAGGTAATCGCCACCACCCATGTACATCCGCAAATGAAAGGCTTTAGATACATTTCCTGTGTTTTTAAATAAATCTTTCATATTCGTATAAACTAATATTAAGGATTTTAGTAAAACTACACAAATATATGTAGCTTTCTTATAAATTTAGTTTTGTAAAATCAACCATAAAATAAAACTGGAAATTAAGAGGGTTAAACAAAAACAGATTTATATATTATAAAAAATATATATTTCTTACTAATAGGCACTAAAAAGCAATTTATGAATAGCATATAAAATATTTTCTCAGAATAACATTTTAGATAAACAAGTCATAATATGTCTTATGTATGTTCTTCTATTTTAATAATTCATAATACATGCCTTCATTTTAAGAATTTACTATGTACAAAGCTTGTCATTTCCAATACTGTTTACATTTTAGTCTTAAAAGCTTGTAGCCATATAATAAGTTTCAGCTGTTAGCCTCGAAATTAACAATATTTTATAAAATGTTTGGTTTTTAGGTAAGATATAGACAAGCCTTATTTCCACTCATCACTATCCTCCGAGTCGTTATCAGGCTCCAACATTTTCGACAGGATACTATCATCACTGTCGTTCATTCTATTAAACAACGATGTTAATAACTTCTTGTTTAAGTGATCCGTTTGTGTAGTTTCACGAATAGGAACTTCAGGAAGTTTTTCTTGATTACTTGGTGTTTTCTCTTCTTGTTCTGGCATATTCAACTTAACCATCTTTTGATTAATGTTAGTCTGTTATTATAAAAAAAAGTATATCCAAAAGAATTAAGGTTTTAATTTATGCGTTTTTACTAAAGAAGAAATACCGTACAATCATACAGTATACACAGTCACATTATGACATTACTAGGGATACGCAAAAAGTATTGATACCTCAGGGTATCGATACTTTTGTTTCGATACCAAGTACTTTTGGAATCGATACTTTCGTTCCGATACTTTTGAGGTATCGATACTTTCTCAAGTATGTAGATACTTTCTGAAAGTATTGATACTTTCTTCCCATTTCTGATAAAGAATAGGAAAAATTGTTAATGGATATTTTAAACAATTTTTTTGTGACATCACTACTAAACCTAAGACATAATTCGGGGATTAGTATTTAGTGACCTTGACTGCTAAGCTGGAGGTCGTGGGTTCAATTCCCGCCCAGGACAAATATTGTGTGATGAGCACGGTCATTTGCTCTATGTTTGGGTGTAATTTATCTATAATAATATGCTAGTATTTAAAAATATATAGGTATGTTAAATTTTTATAAGCAGCCTGGTTACCTGGTTACAGGCTCTCCCTAGTTTGGGATCAGACAGCCGAGTGTGAGGTGTGTGAGGTTTATTAATAATTATTAACACTCCATTCAGGTTTTTTATAAATGTATGAAAAAGTACTCGATACCTTGAGGTATCGATACTTTGGTGGTATCGATACTTTTGATACGATACTGGTATCGACTAAAGTATCGAAACTTTTGAAATTTTGCGTATCCCTAGACATTACACTAGGGCCTAGGCTTGGGCTCTGTGGCAGGTGGCTTGGGCATTGAATGAAAAACCAGTCTATTTCAACTGTTTACATTACATGAACTGGTAGCAGATAGACTAGTTCATAGTTTACCGATAAACCAGTTTACTTGTGATTTTGTGAATGATATTGTGTTCAGCTTACGATGACGGATGAATGTTGTATGAACGGGCTAGTTGAATAGACCTTCTGAGAAGTAAGTAAGCCAGTTGAATTCATTGACGGCTAAATAAAAAGTCGAGACGTTCATTTCATCGCGAGCCTTTGGCAAGCGATATACGACGACGATAAGTTAACAAAGTCGAATAATACAGAATAAAAATTATGCGACGTGCGTGGCGTAAACTGGTTTATTGCAATGAGTGTTCAGTTTTTTACTGTTTTTGTTTTGAATTCTAATTAACTAACGCAGTTTGCATGAATTTCGCTGAAGTAAGGAGGTCCTTGCAATAGGGATGCTCGATGATCATCGATGTTCGATGTTCTCTACCCTCCATAATTTTGTTACAGATGAGGTGTGAAGATAGAATGTATATATTGGAAACTGTTTTTTATATAACTCCAAAAGAGGAATTTCAGCTATGAATTTAATCTGCTTCTATTAAGGGCTGTTTTTTTAAAACCTGAAATTAATTTCGATATTCTTGGACCTTTTATATATTACTCGAAGGAAACAGACCTATGACTTCTTGGGACTTTTATATTTCGTAATTTAAAAAAAAAAGTCGATGAAGAATTATGTAAAATTATTTTTGTATGTCTGTGATTTAAACTAAAATTGGATTTTAACACAACAATTAACTGGCAAGACTTGAAATCAAACGTCACTCTTTGCCGATTACCATCTTTTCGACCAGCAACATTTTCGTGGACTAGTGTTAATTTTTCTAATAGAAAACTAAAAAAGTTAGTAATCTTGATAATTATTAACAGTGTTCTTTAATATCTATTAGCGAAATCCTTCTTATATGTGATAAAATATAGAAATATTTAGTCGGCTTTAAGTGCAATCCTCTTACATAACTTCTCTTCGCATAACCTGACCGTCATTAATTTCAATCATCAGATAATATTTTGTGTGTAATTTCAGAGTGAAAATGTTGGGCCGCGTAACTCCGGGTGTCTGCGCCCAAGTGACCATGGCGGTTAACCACCAGCAGAACCGTAATATGGCCACTTTGAAATCAATTTCAATTCGTCTCAAATCGGTAAAGAATATTCAAAAAATTACCCAGTCCATGAAGATGGTGTCAGCTGCTAAGTGAGTTGGCCTTAGCTTTTTTACGTGTATAAAATTTTTCAAAATTCGAACAAGTTCATTTTGAAATTTAACAACTGCTAGGTTCTTAATAAGGAGATATCAATAAGAAAGAATAATTTTATGAAAAAAAGGTTTGTAGAGAATACATAATTAATTTCAAAAAATCTCAAGGTTAAAAGTTTTGACATATTTCATAGTTATAAAATACAATACTACTGGATCACATTAATATTTGCTATTTGGCCAAGATTTGGCATTTGGGAAAAGATAAACAATTTTAATCTAATGCACCATCTACACACTTATTCATAATCAATTTGTTTAGCATTTATTAATTAAACTATGACTATCATTTTATACCTTACAAGAGATTTCAAAATCTGTATATAAATATAAAGTACCATAGTAATAGTATCTCAATTATACTCATCATCATCACTGGCTATACAGCCCATTGTCTGTGCTAGCCTCCTTATATTTCTCTATTGCTCCTCTTAAAACACAGCCTCTGCCTACCACATTTAATTTGGTGTTCAGATCAGCAAAAATTTAGATGACATCGATCATTTTATATACATATATGCCCTACCACAAGTTGGTTGCTTTTAATGAATTGAATTGTTAGCAAAAGTTTTTTCTTAAATAACGTCTGATATATTGTTCAACAGATACACTCGTGCTGAGCGTGACTTGAAGGCTGCCAGGCCATATGGAGAAGGGGCTGTTATGTTCTACGACCGTGCCGAGGTCAGTCAATTATAAATGTCCTTGTTTTATTCCTTGAAAAAAAAATTAATATAATACGATTTAAGGGTGGATACTTCTATTTTATTCTGATATTTGTAAATCAATGATTGGTAAAAAATTTAGTCCATTTTGAAAACGAGATTCATTTGAGTTTTGGTTTGTTAACTATTTTTTTTCTAAGAAACTTATTTACAAATTTAAAAAAAAATAAGCATTGTCTTATTTATTTTTCTAATTGCTCAACTTATGGCAATTGCAGGTGGCTTCACCTGAAGATGAACCTAAGCAGCTGTACATTGCTATGACTTCTGACAGAGGTAACATTTTCATAAAATCTTTGTAATTTATTAGACACACATTATTAATTTTATATAATCTAAATTGTTCACTAAGACAAGTAGAAACTCACTTATCGGTACTTAAATAGAATGACACGTCCACTAATCCGGCACCCTCCGCCCGCGCCCCTCTCGTCCCTTTTAAACATAGACTACAAGTTGCACAAAAACAGACTTCAATTAAAGATTACTTTAAAACTATGTAATTAGTTCATTCCAATAATCCGTCACCCTCTGATTTTTAATAGTACTGGATTAGTGAGATTCTACTGTAGTTATTAAAGCTATATTTATACAAAAGGTATATTTTAAAAATAGAATTAATACAACAAAACATGAACTAGAAAAAAATCACATCTGTTGTGGGGCGCCCTTAAATATTTATTTTATTCTGTTTTTAGTATTTGTTGTTTTAGAGGCAACATCAATACATCATCTGTGAAAACTGTCTAAATATCACAGTTCATGAGATACAGATCCACAGACGGATGGACAGCGGAGTCTTAGTAATAGAGTCCCGTTTTACCCTTTGGTTTCAGAACTCTAAAATTGATTAGTGAAATAGACAGAAATGTGTGCGCCTCATACACCATTAAGGACTTCAGAATGCACACAATATTTGCAGGTCTGTGTGGAGCGGTCCACACCGGAGTGTCCAAGGTTATCAGGAACAAGCTGAACGAGCCAGGCGCGGAGAATATCAAAGTGATCTGCGTTGGAGACAAGTCGCGCAGCATTCTGCAGCGACTGTACGGGAAGCACATCATTAGTGTTGCTAATGAGGTCAGTATTAATAAAAAATGAATATTTTACTGACCTTTAAACTAGCAACGCGCCCCGGCTTCACATGGGTGCAATGTAGATGTACTATACACAAAAATAGTCTATGTTACACGCTGATAATGTAGCTTTCTATTGGTCTAAAAAATTCAAAAATAGAAATCTTTCCTCTTTATAATATTATAAGTATAGATATAGAAGTATAGATTATGTAATTGTCTGTGCTTGTGAATAAATGAGTTCAGGAATAACAGAGGCATATCCATATTTGCATTTGAGATCATTCATCCCAAATAATTTTAATAACCCATCATTGGTTGACCAGTGAAACAGTGACGGAAATCAAACTCGCGACTAATTAATTCAATGTGTATTAATAATAAAATTATAGCTATCTTTCATTATATATGGTTTATAAAAACTGTTTGCTATCCGAGCCTGTTTATTGCATAAATGTTAATATTGGTAACTGTTGGTTTTTTTTTGTAAATATAGTGCATTTTAGCATATTGTATGATTTATTATGTAATATTTATTTATCTATTATATCTAGAACTGATCATTGACTGATCTGTTGCTGAGGTATCACCTACCATCAAGTGAACCTCATGCTCGTCTGTTGATATCTAACAAAAAAAAAATCGTTGGCGACGCGACACTAGGGGACAAATGTGTCACGTGTCGCAGGACATTTGTCCCATAGTGTATTCCTGGCTTTATGTGTTTTGTGATTTTTGGATGTTCCATTTTGTGATTTTTGTATTGCAAATAAATATGATCCTCCAGATCGGCCGCTTGCCGCCAACGTTCAGAGACGCCGCGACCATCGCCAACGCCATCCTCACCTCGGGCTACGACTTCGGCTCCGGCAAGATCATCTACAACCAGTTCAAGTCCGTGGTCTCCTACGCTCAGTCCGACCTGCCTCTGTTCAGTTTGAAGGCGATTGAGGTGAGTTATCATTCAATGTATTGACGGTTCTTCACAGTTAAGAATCATGATCATTAGCCCATAGGTATTTCAGTAGAATCTCACTAATCCGGCACTTCAATTGACCGACAGGTCCAATAATCTGCTCTCTTCGCCCGCGTCTCACAGATATATGTAATTTGAAAAAAACAGTCCTCAATTAAGGATTATTTTAAAACTATGTAATAAGTTAATTGTAAGATATGTTACAGTTATAAAAAAAAACGTACGTTGTATTCCCTTTATGATTTCACAAGGGGAATACAACGTATTTGTGTCATTTATATGATTTCATAAAGGGAATACAATGTATTTGTGTTTTGTGCTTTATTTTATTTATTATGATTTTTCCTATACAATCCAATAATCCAAAACCCTCTGGTTTTTAATAGTGCCGGATTAGTGTCTGCAGTATTGACTTTAATTAGTATGTTATTAAAATAACTAACAAGGAAATTTGAAAGGATGTGTTTTATTTAAATGGAGTTGGCTTTTTGAGTATAAAAAAAACAATACACAATTAAAATAAAATACTGTAAACCGGATTAAAACACGATTTATTATTTATATTGTTTAAATTATTTATCCCGACGTTTCGGATGCTTTTCAGCGTCGGGATAAATAATTTAAACAATATAAATAATAAATCGCGTTTTAATCCGGTATACAGTATTTTATTTAAATGTGTGATACTCGCGTTAATAAAAGACAATATAACAATACATAGAGATATTTCCCTTTACTGATTCCAAGCATATCTATTCATATTGAAAACGCTATCTACATGACACAAAACTAATATTAAAATCTTGTATGGCAGTCTTTCATTCTTGCTTCTCATTGTATCAACCCATAAATATACCTATAAAAATAGTGACTTATGAGAACTTTTATTTCAGAGTGCCCCCAAATTGGCTACCTACGACTCCCTCGACTCTGACGTAATGCAATCGTACATGGAGTTTTCTCTCTCCTCTATGATTTTCTACGCTCTCAAGGAGGGCGCTTGCTCGGAACAATCAGCGCGTATGACGGCCATGGACAACGCCTCCAAGAACGCGGGAGAGATGATCGATAAACTCACTCTCACCTTCAACAGAACCCGTCAAGCCGTCATCACCAGAGAGCTTATCGAAATTATCTCTGGTGCTGCTGCCTTGGAATAAACAAATTAAAAAAAAACGATTGGCGGGAGCTTCACTGTCAATGTCAAGATTTGATTTGAATTTTATAAGAATTCTGTCAATGTCAAATTTTGAATTTTAAAATACGAATTCTGTCAATGTCAAATTTTGAATTTTAAATTAAGAATTATGATATAAAATAAAAAAAAATTGGTGTCGATTTCAGGTTTGAGCAAAAACGTATAATTAAGAACTAATAATCAGTAGAGTATTTATTGAATAATTATAAATAAACTTTGAGAAGTTTCCACAATCGTTACGTATCCAATATTTATGACTGCCGTAGCTAAGTACAATGCTGACATTCCCGAGCGAGGGTTTCTGGGTATGTGTAAACACACGCGACACTAAACTGGCTTCAACACCTTACATATACTTGGGGACACTGGTTCGATTCCTGGCTGAACTGTACTTTGTAAGGATCCAGTGGTGGTTAGCAATAAATAATTGTATAGCATTGTTTTATTTTATTTTACTAATCCCTTGTAGTTATTAGTATTATTCTGAAACTTATGTAATATTATAAATACCTACTAAATTCATTTTTGTTGAAAAGAGTGTCCATGGAGTTTCTTGCCGGCTCTTCTCCATGAGACTCACTTTTTGGAACCGTGCAACTAGACGTTTCATAAGAGCCTGCAAAGGCCTATTTGAAATAAAAAACTTTTGTTTTGATTTTGATTTTTTGTTGAAGAATAACGATAAGTAATGTTAACTGGATTAATATATTACCACATTCTAATTACAAGGTGTAAAAAAGATACTATAAAATCATAATAATTATTTATTCTAACATATTCATGATAATACATAGCAGTCTTAATTTAAAAATTATTCTAAAACAAGTGAACAACAATACATTTTTGGATCATGTCAAAAAATATATTTAAAAAACTTAATTACTGCCTCTCCATGGTTTTTGTTAGTGTATATTTTTTTATAAAGTCCAATCTAGGGTAGCTCCTCGCATTCATATGAGGTGACTACATTCTGCCTGTTTCTTGAGCAGTAAAACCAAAAAGTTGACTGACAAATGTACATTTTTGAGCCAGCTCATCATCGCTCATGGCAACACCGACTGCTACAGAGACAAAGTATTTAAAAAATCTTTTTGCCTTCAGATATCATATCTTGAAAGACAGGTGGTAATTTGTATAAATAGGTTATATTAGAAATACTTTGACTAGGTACAACAGTTGATTACGTTCTTGGGACCCGTCGAGTGGAGATGGGTAACTCAAGAGAGATAGATAAAAAAGATATGTATCAATTAGTGTTGGGTAGTACAGGACTTCAAAAAGAGTTTGTAAGAGTAGCCTCTTTTTCACATTGAGCCAGTACAATGTCCCACTTCAAATGAGGTGAGGCGTATGAAGCTCGGAGCGTTATTTGTACTAGCGAGACCCAAATATATCGGGAAAAAAACGAGCGCGACATAAAATTTGAAGTAGTACATTTTATAATTTCGAGCCGCTCTTACATTGTGACGTCACGTCCGGGACAAATGTACCGCCTCTTGTATGTCCTACACAACACTAGTATCAATCCGTTTACATCTATCACTCTTTATATCACTTCGAATCCGAATGTATCAGTATATCTTTTACATCTCGTTCAATCACAACGTCTTTTTGTATCTCTGTCGCAAAAGTTTATACATGTGCAAATGATAATTTTTGACTTTTGTTAAGTCTCGGCCGAGTCCGAAACCTCTCTTCGGAAAGTCCAGACGACTCTTTCGCACCTTTAGAATCTTCTGTCGCGCTGTCGCAAGATAGAAAGTTGTGGATTCATGAATTGAGCGAATCGAATCACGCTGAGTAATGTCGCTGCGTGATACAAAAGATATAAAGATATAAAAGAGTGATACATATCCCAGTGATCGAAAGATACATTTCAATCTTTTCTTTTTAGTGATACATTGTTCCCATGTCTACCGTCGAGTTTACAAACCAACAGTGGCCTATTCTCTCTCAACCTTACATTATTACAAGTGCAGTCATCAACGTGATCTTTTCAAACGACATCAAGATCTTTTTAAGGCGACAATATTGTCGGTTCAAAGGTAAAACTCAGTGTACTTTTTAATAAAAATAAATTTTGCTATTGCTTATTTTAAGCGTACATCTACAATAAGAACAAACTGCTAAGTGTGTATTGCGCTTTATAGTTTTATTATAGATCATAATACGCAATTAGTTCTTAGGTTTCTCTTAAAATAAAAAATAGTAGCCAAATTTATTTTTATTCAAAATGTCACTAAGTGAGTTTTACCTTTGAATCGACGATATATTCCCTAATTAGCGTTTGTATATCCCGAATACATCATAAAATATGAAATCCCTACTTGAAGATACATAATTATATCTCATAAAGGCTTATTTACATGATGCTATTTTAGTGTACATTCAAGAATTGTAAGCAACTGTTTCGCGGATATTATGTACTGTTTACACAAAAATAGTACTGAAACAAAACTTGTATGACAGATCAAGTGTCGTGTAGACCATGCAAGTAATTTATTGCTTCAATTGTATGCTACAGAAAAGAAACTTGTATCGTGTATATAGGCCTTAAGTCTTCATATATCTGACGTTCGTAATTCAAGTTATCTCGTTTAAAAATACTAAAATGTTTTATCTTTATGTTACACTTTGTTTTACGTATGGAGGGTAGAGGTAAGGAGGACTATCTTATATGGGGGACAAGTTGAAAAAGGGTCCAGCTGTAAGCATTAAGTAACAGTTCAAAAACCTTCCAGAATGGCGCTCGCGTCGCACAGTGTATGGTATTTTTGACTCAAGTAGTCAACTTTTTAAAATAATAGAACAATAACGGGCAAAATTTGTGTCGTAAAAAGTTGTATATATTTTATGAAATATTTATTAACGATTCCTTACTATTATTTTTTAAGTTAACTAACAAATTAACATCCATACTTTTGGCGTGGTTTTTAAAATTTACCCTAATGCGATTTAACACATTTGGACGGACACTTTTTCATACAGAGATAGTCCTCCTTACCTCTACCCTCCATAGTTTTACGAAGTTTATGTTACACATCCTTGTGTACATTAAATGCTAAACTTACAAAAATCACCAAAATCCAAACAGTGTTTTTCGTTATTTCTACTATAATTTCACAAATTAGTCTAAACAATTATACGAGATTTAAAACAAGAAGTCTAAAAAGTATTATATATTCAACCAATCTTACTTGCGCAAGTTATCTTAAAGTATTCAATTTACTTCATACAAACTATAAAATTTAGTTCCGAAAAATTTCGTCGGTATTCTCTAAGTGCAGAAAATAAGCTATAAAAATATAAAATACTAAATTTAAAACAAAAATCTAGACAGGAATTTTATTAGAACAATTGTTCTAAAAAGGCAGTATTACTTAATAATTTCGTTTATATAATAACATAATATTATTAATAATAACTATTTACAGACGCCGCCAGCGACTCACTCCCATGTTGTGATTCCAAACTTTATTCTGAAAAAAAAAAAAAGTTTCAATTAAAAGTCTTAAAGCTTTAGCGCTTATTAGTTTTAGTGTAGGTAGTGAGCGACACGATGATAGGACCTGTCAGTGTTCACTCTGTGTGCGACAGTACCTGCCAGTGTCCACTCTGTGTGCGACAGTACCTGCCAGTGTCCACTCCGTGGGCGACAGTGTACCTGTCAGTGTTCCCTCTGTGGGCGACAGTGTACCTGTCAGTGTTCCCTCTGTGGGCGACAGTGTACCTGTCAGTGGTCACTCTGTGGGCATCAGTGTACCTGTCAGTGGTCACTCTGCGGGCGACAGTGTACCTGTCAGTGGTCACTCTGTGTGCGACAGTACCTGCCAGTGTCCACTCCGTGGGCGACAGTGTACCTGTCAGTGTTCCCTCTGTGGGCGACAGTGTACCTGTCAGTGTTCCCTCTGTGGGCGACAGTGTACCTGTCAGTGGTCACTCTGTGGGCATCAGTGTACCTGTCAGTGGTCACTCTGCGGGCGACAGTGTACCTGTCAGTGGTCACTCTGTGGGCGACAGTGTACCTGTAAAAGTTCACTCAGTGTGCGACAGTGTACCTGTCAGTGTTCCCTCTGTGGGCGACAGTGTACCTGCTAGTGTCCACTCTGGGCGACAGTGTACCTGTCAGTGTTCACCCAGTGTACGACAGTGTACCTGCCAGTGTGCGATAGTGTACATGTCAGTGGGCGATAGTGTACCTGTCAGTGGGCGATAGTGTACCTGTCAGTGTACACTTAGTGTATACTTAGTGTATCTGTCAGTGTTCACTCTGTGTGCGATAGTGTACCTGCCAGTGTGCGATGGTGTACATGTCAGTGGGCGACAGTGTACCTGTCAGTGGGCGACAGTGTACCTGTCAGTGTTCACTCTGTGGGCGACAGTGTACCTGCTAGTGTCCACTCTGGGCGACAGTGTATCTGCCAGTGTCCACTCAGTGCGCGACAGTACCTGCCAGCGTTCACTCGGGCAGCTCGGCCAGTCGGCCGGGCGGGGTCCTCCAGACGGCGGAGGAGGTCCGCTTGAGCCGCGAGCGGTCTATCGCCGGGAAGATCTCGCGAAGGTCAGCCGTTTGTTCGCGAACCGAGAACAGCTTGTCGATCTGTGCGGTCTTCAGGCGATCCTGTATCGCGGCGCTGTGGAGACAGTTCTGTTGAAGAATATAAATGATTATTAATTTAAATTCAAAAATTATTTATTCATTTAGGTAACACAATGTACACTTATGAACGTCAATAAAAAGATACATATTAAATGCTTCTAATTTTACATTTACTGCCAGTTCTCAAATCAACGGCGTAGAGAGTAGTAGAATGGGAGGAATATCGAAATTACGATCGCGAAACGAACCACCCTTCATAGATTGTAAAACCGTCGAGTTTGCGTTTCGGTTTCAGCCTATGAATTTCCGAATGCTCGAATTAAAAAAAAATAGGTCGACGGCGCATCATTGACTATGGCTGAGGTATCACCTACCATCAAGTGAACCTCATGCTCGTCTGTCGATATCTGACTTTTTTACACTCATGTACCTTGGAAGTAGACCAGGCAGGTAGATCTCGTTTGCGCACCGGGGAAGCCTCCTCATCAGAGTTGAGGTACTGGAACCCGCCCTCCATGTAGACGGGCTCCATGCGATACTTGAGCGGCGTTGACACTGGAATATTTTAATATTTATTATTAACATTTAACTAGCTGCCCCATCCATTTACAGTGCTAATAACAATTTATTTTAAAATCCCTTATCTATTTTTTTTTGAATTTATATAATTTTCTGCGCAATTTTCTTTCCGTAAGAATTTTCCGTAATGTAGTAGGAAATTAAAAGATGAATGAAATCGGTAGTAGTCTCAAAATATAGCGTGACGAAGGGAAACGGATGCATTTTTATATATTATAATAACTGGTTGACCCGTCATCGCTGACTTACTCTTGTTTGCTTCCAGTCTCTTTTTCATCTTCTGTTGCTCTAAGAATTCCCTCTGTTTTCTTTCAAACTCGTTAGCCATCAGCGCCACTTCTTTCTTCATTCTTAAATAATAATAAAAAAAACATTAAATTGTAGTTGAACTTAATAAAACACGACCAAGTTTAAAACGATATAAACTTGCACTTCGAAAAAAATTGGAATTTCGTCATTTCTTCGGTATTTTTTTAGTTCATATAGAAAAGGAACTTATAAAAACTAAAAAAAAATTTGGTTCCACTGTTTCAGATGCATCGCACGACCTCCATCACCGGCACCGATTTACGAGTGCACACTTCAGGCTCCCCAGAAAAATCGTTACAACTTTGGCAAATTTCAATAATTTGTAATAATAAAAATTGATTTTTAAAGCTTGAATATAATATACTATCGTCTCAAAATTTCGTTTACCGCAATCATTTCCTTCCCTTTCAAAAAAATTGTTGAAAAAATGCTTTTTTTTCGGCTCCTAAAGCAGACTACTACTGCCTTAAATGCCAAACCGTCTGAGGAAATCGCTGAAAATCAGTTTTGCGTCCGTTTCCCAAGGCGGCGCAACGTATACTGAGCGGCCTCCTTTTTGACAGAAGTGTTGTTTATTGTTTTTAGTATTGTCTTTTTGTATTTATATTTTAATTATTTTAATAAGTTATTTGTTTGTGCTATTGTTGTTTCTGTCAAATAAAGTTTTCATTCATTCATTCATTCAATGTGTGCTCACGACTCGTGCCGCTAACTGTCCTGTAGGTCTATTACGAAAAACGAACGCAACGAACGGATCGAAACGAAAGAACAAACAACTTCGTATTTTAACTTATTAAGAAAACATTTTTAATTCTATTTACGATTATTCTTATACATAGTAATGTCAATCGAAAGACAATGTCCTATTGCGAAAGACGTGTCGATCATCAGATTCATAATAGTAAAATGTACGATCCGTCAGCCGAAACTTCGTATTTTGTTTTGGTAATAGGCCTCCTGTACTGTCCCCGTCCCCGCCCCATCAGTAAGTGATCACTCACATTTAAATAAAATACTGTATACCGGATTAAAACGCGATTTATTGTTTAAATTATGTATCCCGACGTTTCGGATGCTTTTCAGCAACCGTGGTCGCGGGAGACTGAAAAGCACGGTTGCTGAAAAGCATCCGAAACGTCGGGATACATAATTTAAACAATAAATCGCGTTTTAATCCTGTATACAGTATTTAATTTAAATGTGTGATACTCGCGTTAATAAAAGACAATATTAGTGATCACTCACGCCTCGGCCTCGGCCAGCTGCCGCCGCCGGTGCTCCTCCGCGCGGCGCCGCTCGTCCTCCAGCCGCAGCAGCCGCGCCGCCTCCTCCGCGCGCCGCCGCTCCTCCGTCTCCGCCAGCTTGCGCGCCAGCTCCAGCTTCTTCTGTCGATTGAATGTAATCCAAATTAAGCATTTTACAAGTATTTTTGACGTTTGAAATCTACCGCCGCGCCGGTTCGGAATATTGCTTTTAACGAGAAGAGCCGTTGAGAAACTCCTTTCAAAAAAGAAAAAAAAAATTAAGCGTTTAATTTATTTATTATTAAAAGAGTGCCTTTCCTCCAACCAAAAGATCAAAAATAATGCTCAAGTAAAAAATATATATTTTTAAATCCAACCTCTTCCAAAGTACTAAATAGCTAATAAAGAAAAACAATAGACACTCTTATAAAACACCCTAGTATAATACTTTAGGACACGACTGTACCCGTGCGCAGACACATCCCCACCACTGTCACTCATCGTTCTTTTTACGTGCCGGGAACTACACTGAAGTATAAAACCCCCCCTCACCCTCTCCATCTCCTTGAGCCGCTCCAGCTTGCTGACGTCGGCGTGCAGCTGCTTCTCGTGCCGGCCGCGCGCCGCCGCCGCCAGCGCCGCCTGCCGCTCCCGCTCGGCCGCCGAGCGCGCCGCCGCCGCCGCCGCCATCTTCTCTTCTCTCTTTCTGTACACACTCATTATATTATTCATCTTTTTTTATGTCAGATATTGAGCATAGACTGAAACCGAAACGCGCATGTGCTTTTCCTTCTATGAACGGTGATTCGATATCCCTCCCGTCCGTTCAATTCCCAAAGTGACAGATGTGCGGAAGAAATGCTTAAAACTATACACATCGTCCCGGTGAGATTCGAACCAACGACCCATCGATGCCACCTAGCCCGTCAAATTACGAATGCTTGAAGTAAAAAGTAGGTCGACAGTGCGTCTCAATCAAGTGAATCTCATGCTCGTCTGTAGATATCTATACTAATATTATAAAGAGGAAATATTCGTATTTTTGAATTTTTGTATGTTATGAATTAACTCAAAAACTACCGGACCGATTTTGAACATTATTTCACCAATAGAAAGCTACATTATCAGCGAATAACATAGGCTATGTTTTGCACCCGTGTGAAGCCGGGGCGCGTTGCCAGTCTAACATAAAACAATGATCTCCCTCACCTCTTGTGCACCTCCCGTTTGGCCTCCAGCATGGCCTCCTTCTTCCTCCGCGCGTCCTCCTTCTCCCGGCGCGCCTCCTCCGCGGCGTCCCGCGCGCGGTTCACGCCGCTCAGCTTCGAGCTGGAGGTGGGGATCTGGGACTTCATCAGGGAGACGTTGTTCAGCTTCGAAGCCGAATTGCTAACCTGTGAACAATTAGTAAACTGTTTAAATAAAATACTGTATACCAGATTAAAACGCGAGTTATTATTAATAATATTGTTTAAATTATTTATCCCGCCGTTTCGGATGCTTTTCAGCAACCGTGGTCACGGGGAGACAGTCGGGATAAATAATTTAAACAATATAAATAATAAATCGCGTTTTAATCCGGTATACAGTATTTTATTTAAATGTGTGATACTCGCGTTAATAAAAGAAAATATTAATTAGTAAACTGTCAATTAAATATTTATAATTACATAATATCTAATATATAAAATTCTCGTGTCACAGTTTTCGTTGCCATACTCCTCCGAAACGGCTCGACCGATTCTCATGAAATTTTATATGCGTATTCAGTAGGTCTGAGAATCAGACAACATCTATTTTTCATCCCCCTAAATGTTAAGGGTAATCCACCCCTAATTTTTTGACGAAATTATTTTTTTTATTTTTTTATTATGTGACATTAAAAAATACATACAACCCCTGCTTTTTTTGTCAAAAAATCTTGACCCGTGCGAAGCCGGGGCGGGTCGCTAGTCTAATATATAAAATTCTCGTGTCACAGTTTTCGTTGCCATACTCCTCCGAAACGGCTTTCCCGATTCTCATGAAAGGGTCTAGCAGGATAAGGTAAGGTGATCGGCCCCAGAGAGCTTTTTTCAAAATAAGTTATGCTCTCACATCATTGAGATATAAAACTACCGTTGACAGAAATTCAGCCTCGTATCTCACTTGGTTACGGAGATAATCGAAAAAATATGCACAAAAGTAGGTATTTTTTAAGATTATTTTTTTCGAATACTATTATAGCTACACTAATAAAACAAAAACTGTTTATTAGTAAAATTATTGCTCTACATTATATATTTTTTGTAGATTTTTTGAATCTTATTTACTAATAAAAAAAAAGAAAAATATTTTTCTTTTATATTTTATTCATATTTCGCGCAGAGGTACAATCACAGAAAAAATATATAATATAGCCCACTACTTCTAGTACTACCTCCCAAAAGTGTATAAAAATAAAATGGGTGCAACACATCTCAAAAAAAAACTAAAGCTCTTCTCGCCATACTGACTAGTAGAAACTACATATTTGTCTTTCAAATAAATTTTCTCATAGCTGTATTAATACGTTGTAATATGTTTATTATTAACAAACAAGTTTATAAACACTCTAAATTACAGTTATTATTCACGTTGAAAGAATGGTGCGGGATATACAGAAATAAAAAAGTATGATTGGTCTTCATCGCTGTCTTCATTAGTATTATAATTGGGTAAGTATTTTCTGATGTTAATATATCAGATCATTATATGATCAAACATCTGTCTATTGTTAGATAAAAAAAAATAAAAAACAATAATGCTTGTGGTGGACGGTATACGCGGGAAAGATATCGGACATGGGACAAGTAATCAACAACTGCGACTACAATTCTCAAACTATTGGGACAGTTGTAGAAATATCGCCATTATATGCTTTGAATTATCTTTCCATCTGGTATAAAATCACTTCGAAGTTGAGGCTGTCTGTTTATAAAAACTAATAAGTCCACTTTTATTACATATCACATCACTTACTGAAATAACATATTCTTATTGAAACATGTTCCAGCTTCATTTTCAGTTTTGATAATTTACTTAAACTCCAAAATACACAAACCCATATAACAATATAACAAGAAAGCTTTTTTTGGTGAAAGGGTTTCGTCAAACAACCTCTACGAAAGTGTTGCAGTTCAATAAACCATTTCGTTGTGCTCTGTGTGTATAATAACATTATATCAAAACTTTTGATCACTAATAATATATTTCCAACGATAAAATGTAAGAACGTTAAACGTTATATATCTATATATATAAAAGATAGTTGTGTTAGTTACACCATTTATAACTCAAAAACGGCTGCACCGATTTTAATTATATCTTATTTGTTGGATTCCTCTATGTCCCGAATAACAGAATAGCTATTAAAATATCGGAAAAATTAAAAAAAAAACATGCAAAAATTAATTTTAAAATAAATTAGGTTCGGAACTCCGCCATGTTTTGCAATTTTCAGCTCACGTCACGCACATTTATATTTTTTTTTGGAATAATAGATTTTTTTTGCAAATGAATGAGGTATAAATATAAAAGTCAACATTGTGGCAGGACAACGTCTGTCGGGTCCACTAGTTATGTATAAAAATCTTTGCTCAAAAATAAATGTAATTTCTACTAGCCAGGACGGTCAGAAGAACAGTACAGTTTATTAAAACCACATCCAACATAGTAAAACCGGAAGTTAGATCAAGACATGTGAACAGTAAATCAAGTTTACATTGATGTATTCGACAGAAAGACAATTCAAAGCATATGCCGATATTGCTGCAACTGTCCCAATGGTCTCAGAATTGTAGCCGCAGTTGTTGATTACTTGTCCCATGCCCGATATCTTTCCCGCGTATACCGTCCACCACAAGCATTATTGTTTTTTATTTTTTTTTTATCTAACAATAGACACATGTTGGATCATATAATGATCTGATATGTTAACATCAGAAAATACTTACCCAATTATAATACTAATGAAGACAGCGACGAAGACCAATCATACTTTTTTATTTCTGTATATCCCGCACCATTATTTCTTAACGTGAATAATAACTATAATTTAGAGTGTTTATAAACTTGTTTGTTAATAATAAACATATTACAACGTATTAATACAGAGATGAGAAAATTTATTTGAAAGACAAATATGTAGTTTCTACTAGTCAGTATGGCGAGAAGAGCTTTAGTTTTTTTTTGAGATGTGTTGCACCCATTTTATTTTTATACACTTTTGGGAGGTAGTACTAGAAGTAGTGGGCTATATTATATATTTTTTCTGTGATTGTACCTCTGCGCGAAATATGAATAAAATATAAAAGAAAAATATTTTTCTTTTTTTTTATTAGTAAATAAGATTCAAAAAATCTACAAAAAATATATAATGTAGAGCAATAATTTTACTAATAAACAGTTTTTGTTTTATTAGTGTAGCTATAATAGTATTCGAAAAAAATAATCTTAAAAAATACCCACTTTTGTGCATATTTTTTCGATTATCTCCGTAACCAAGTGAGATACGAGGCTGAATTTCTGTCAACGGTAGTTTTATATCTCAATGATGTGAGAGCATAACTTATTTTGGAAAAAGCTCTCTGGGGCCGATCACCTTACCTTATCCTGCTAGACCCTTTTGTGTGAATATTGGGTAGGTCTGAGAATAGGACAACATCTATTTTTCATCCCCCTAAATGTTAAGGGTAATCCACCCCTAAAGTTTTTTTTTAATTTTTTGACGAAATTTTTTGTTTTTATTTTTTTATAATGTGGCATTAAAAAATACATACAACCCCTGCTTTTTTTTGTCAAAAAATCTTGACCCGTGCGAAGCCGGGGCGGGTCGCTAGTATAATATACTATCTTCATGCAAGGATCACACGACACACACAGCCTTACCTTATTTTCTATGGTCTAAATATACTTTAAACAAGTATTAAGGATTTTGATGGTAAAAGCTTGTGTTTTTACTTTTTTTTGCAATACTTATTTTAGGAATCTGGCTCAAAGGACCAATATTTAAGATTGAGTTAATAGAAATATTTACGAGAGCTACTCCACTACGAAAATACATACATATGTATAATTAAAAGAAAAACTATCGTTGTTTTGTAAAAAAATATATAGTGCGTTTGACACCAATCGGACTCAGCATAAGCTGTGGCCATGACGAACCCAGTGCTGATTCTCAGTGGATCTCTTGCAATTTTTTGATTGCGATTCTCGTTTTTGGACGTGCGTAATATGCTTACAACTTACCTGAGGTATTTTCCCGTTGAAGATCAAGCTGTTCATCTTGTTGAGAGTGTCCGGGCCGAGGGCTGGTTTTATCGCTCTGTCCGGAGGGGTCTGGTTTTCTGTTGGTTCATCCTGGACAATATTTTTATATTATAGTCGACCGCCGAACATAACTACCTACTACTATATAATACTAGGTCTGAACGTTATAATATTATTAATATATTAGAGTTATGTGGAGGAATGAAGGTGTGGTCTTCCTCCAACCTAAAGGGAGGATCCTCGACCAGTCGAACCACTGACTGGCCGGCCCTAAGGCCCCAGTGGTTGATGTCGGGATGTTGTATATATACTCAGCGCGCACAGAAACTTTGATAGCGCGATTCAGGATTACGTTAGACTTAGATTAGACGTCTTTGTATTGATTCTTGTAGCTGATCATAGATGTCGCTACAAGTTACAATAATTTTCGACACATGAGGCAAACGTAGAAGAAACATATTACATATAAAGAGGTTATTTCTTAGGTAGAGCTTGTGATCAATAGTTACAGTCTGAATTGTACCTAGCTTGCTGTAAAGCGCAGTGTCCAGACTTACAAGTCAATTTAATGTTTCATAATACATTCACAATTTATAAATACACACCTACCATCAAGTGAACCTCATGCTCGTCTATCGATTACAAAAAGAAATAAAAATAATAAACAGTAAATAAAAATATAATAAAAATAAAAATTAGTATTTTACTACATGCTGTATATTATATACATTAGTATATTAGTTTTAGTTCGATTGGACAACTATATACAAGAAAATAACATTTAGAATCAATAGGAATACCTTTTTCGCCAGCGCGCGTGTTTTCGTCCGTGTCACTCGAGACGCCAATTCTTCAAATTGTTGCACCTTTTCCTTCACCGCTGAACTAAAATTAATATTTTATTAGTCACACTGTTGAATTTGGAGTCAAAATAGGAGCCTCAGACTTTCGCTTTATCCAAAATCAAAGTATTATATAAATATGCCAACATCAATAGCTAAAACGAAAACGATTTTTAATTGTATACATACATATTATGACTACATCTGGCTCCGGAACTACAACATTTTTTTTTATATTTCATATGATCAGTGCGCACGAGTTGCACAGTCGACTGTTTAAAATGAACGTTACATAAATGTTATTTTCATCAACTTCAATCAAGCAGTATATGAACACAATCTAGACAAGCCAAACCCACTACATACGTTTCGACTTTCGACCAACCGAAAATCCTTACAAGAGAAAGTAGATTCTTTCCCAGACTAGTACGCGAGGCTATTGAAATTAAAAAACATCCTAACTTCAATAGAGAAGATGGTTTGAGACTTTCCAACACCTGGGATCCAGTAATTAAAAATCTAAAACCCCAAATCAAACATACTAAAAAACAAGAGGACACCGTTAGTCAATATTGTCATAATATAGAAAATTACAGTAAATATCAACTCCGTAGGAATAGATGGCGTTAATAAGGCAACTTTGTGACATTTCAAAAATCAGACAACTGTCATCTTTCAGTCTCCCGCGACCACGGTTGCTGAAAAGCATCCGAAACGTCGGGATAAATAATTTAAACAATATAAATAATAAATCGCGTTTTAATCCAGTATTTTATTTCAATCAATCATTCCTTTCGTTTCATTGGTTCATCGAACTTGAACTATAACTGGTGCATATAGAAGAACAGACCCATACAAACTTTTGGCACAGAAAAAGTAGTTCTAATATTGTCTTTTATTAACGCGAGTATCACACATTTAAATAAAATACTGTATACCGGATTAAAACGCGATTTATTGTTTAAATTATTTATCCCGACGTTTCGGATGCTTTTCAGCAACCGTGGTCGCGGGAGACTGAAAGATGACAGTTGTCTGATTTTTGAAATGTCACAAAGTTGCCATATTAACGCTATCTATTTCTACGGAGTTGATTTTACTGTAATTTTCTATAGTACGGCAATATTGACTAACGGTGTCCTCTTGTTTTTTAGTATGTTTGATTTGGGGTTTTAGATTTTTAATTACTGGATCCCAGGTGTTGGAAAGTCTCAAACCATCTTCTCTATTGAAGTTAGGATGCAGTCTCCCGCGACCACGGTTGCTGAAAAGCATCCGAAACGTCGGGATAAATAATTTAAACAATAAATCGCGTTTTAATCCGGTATACAGTATTTTATTTAAATGTGTGATACTCGCGTTAATAAAAGACAATATCACTAAGTGTAATTTGGAATAAAAATAAATGTTGCTACTATTCCTTATTTTATGCGTACATTTACGATAAGAACAAATTAATAAGTGTGTATTGCACTTCACAGTTTAGTTATGGACCAAAATCAAAAGTTTTTTATTTCAAATAGGCCTTTGCAGGCTCTTATGAAACGTCTAGTTGCACGGTTCCAAAAAGTGGGTCTCATGGAGAAGAACCGGCAAGAAACTCCATGGACACTCTTTTCAACAATGGTTTAGCTTACAAAGACTCGGTTACAATAGTAATAATCGGCTGAGAAGTTTATATAATGCAAGGTATACAGAGATTCTATACAATGCAAAAGAAAATTGAGTTTTTACTATTAGTGTACACACACTTGCACACCAGAATACGTAATTAGGTCTTCATTCTAACCGTAGCTTTACTATTAAAATGAGTAATAGTAGCAAAATTTATTTTTATTTAAAACTAGCAGCGAAACCCGGCGTTGCTCGGGTTAAAATACATCGCATTTAGAACTTTCTAGATCATTGAGGATCAATTTTACCGATTGCACACATTTTGGAACTTTCTAGATCTTTCCAGAAGCTTTCTAAAACATTCTAAATCGATTACAACAATTTAAACCATTTTAAAACTTTCTAGATCATTTCAGAAATTTTTAGAATTTTCTAGATCATTTCGGATCAATTTCATCGATTGCACACATTTTGGAACTTTCTAGATCTTTCCAGAAGCTTTCTAAAACATTCTAAATCGATTACAACAATTGTAACAATTTTAGAACTTTCTAGATCATTTCAGAAATATTTAGAATTTTCTAGATCATTGAGGATCAATTTTAGCGATTGCACACATTTTGGAACTTTCTAGATCTTTCCAGAAACTTTCTGAAATATTCTAGATCGATTACAATAATTGCACGGCCTGTTGGAACTTTCTAGATCATTCCAGAAAGTTTTAGAACTTTCTAGATTGATTTTATCAGTTGCACACATTCTGGAACTATTTAGATCATTTCCGAGATTTTCAGAATTTTACGGAAGATTACATTAGTTAGAAAAGGACGGATATATATAATTCCACATTTTTGCCACCCACAACCACCCACTTCCACCCACCCCGACCAAACTCCCTTATGCACACCTAGAGACCAAGGGGTATTTGCCATCCCATGGGGAAGTTGATCAAAGTAGCGTATGATAGAGAAAACCGTGGACACACGTACGAACATTTGCATTTTATATAATATATTAAGATTAAGATGTCACTTACTGAGTTTTATGATACTTTTGAACCAACGATATGAAAACTTATAAAACGTGTGCGTTACTCTCACAAGTCAATGTGCAATACGTACGTGTGTTGCGCCGAGGGCGGCTTCCTGGGCGGCGTCCTCATCTCCACCGACTCGTCGTCGTCCGTTAGCAGTGAGTTGTCGTCAGTCACATTTGTCATTTTTGGATCTATAAAATGTATTAGTATACAGAAACTCCGAAAATACTTCACAGAAAATGATGTAAGGGGCCGTCAGACACAGAATACTAATTTTTATGAAAAAAATGTTATTTAAAGGTTTACAAAGACGATAAAGCGTTATTCGCTTCGCTCCACTAAGTGTGCACCAGCCCTTATAAATAAAATAAAAAATCTTAGGCAATAAGAAAACGTCAGCATAAATAATATTAATAATAAACCACATTTTAATCCATTTATTTAGTTAATAATAATATTTATTTATTCAGGTAATAGGTATAAGCACATACATAGGTATAAGTCTTACACTAGAAAAAAAAAGTGATGAAAATATGAAAAATAACATAAATCGCATTTAGTGCACTATAAAGATAAAAACTAAAAAAAACCTTTATTGAATATTATATTAAATAAAAATATAAATACCTTTCTCTATGACAACAGTAGCGTCCATAATAACATGTTTGTCCAAAACCACCGTGCCACGGCTGCTACTTTCTATTACTACTGTTTCATTCATGTTTTTCTGAAAACATAGAGTAGAAATAAATATATATAATACAACAAATACTAGTTGAAATATATTAGATTATTTAGAACTTATTCACATTGCATTTAAAAAAAAATTGGTGGGGCAATGGTCAATTGGACATCAATGAAACAAATACGGAAGTGTTATAAAGAGAGTTACATCACCGTAGTCCCGTGTGACCGGGGCTATAACCATTAGGGTTTCCTATTGCATAGGAATGCTAAGATAAACACACCTGCGAGGCGACGCTGGGAGCCGAATTTGGAAGATCATTTCATCAGTCCCGTCTTAACACTCATTGTGAGTAGTAGCATTAGAGAATTAAAATAAATCTTTTTAAAAAACGATCTGCCCACGCTCTCAACTTAACTAGAGTAAAGATTTTTTTTTTACGATCTAACTCAAAAACTACTCTTAAAAATTCACCACTAGAAAGCTTCATTATCAGTGAGTAACATAGGTTACATTTTGTGTGTGCAGTACATCTACATTGCACCCATGTCAAGCCGGGGCGCGTTGCTAGTGTCTTATATAGGAACGTGTAGTAAATGTAGATGTACTATACACATAAATAGGATATTTTACTTGCTGATAACGTAGCTTTCTATCGGTAAAAGAATTTTTAAAATCAATTCAGTAGTTTTTGAGTTTATACATGACATACAAAAATACAATATTATTATAATATTATTATAGAAGTATAGATATTAAAAACTTACAGCTTTAGGAATGTCCGAATGGTTGTACAATCCACTCGGCAACACAATAGATTTGTCCAAATCATTCGAAATTGTCAGAGTCGCATCTAATTTACTCAGAACCGTCGTTTTGTCCAACGCCTTCTTGGCTACATCACTATCTCTTCCATCAATATTATTTTCACTGACATTGATTTCATTTTGTTCACCATCAACACAATTTTGTTCATCATCAATATTATTAGGTTTACCGTTAATATCATTTTGTTTACCATCCTTTCCGTTTTGATTACCATCAATATCATTTTGTTTCGCATCAATTCTATTTTGTTTAACATCACTTTTGTTTTGTTTCGCATCCATTCTGTTTTGTCTACCATCAATATCATTATGTTTATCATCAATATCATTTTGTTTACCGTCCTTTTCATTTTGTCTACCATCCTTTTCATTTTGTTTACCATCCATGCCATTCTCGACTACTTTCATACTATTTTCTATTATGATGGTTCCTCTGTCCGGTTGCGTTAGTCTCTCTTCTTTTGGCGATATTAGGGTTTCTGTTGTTTGTTCACTCAATTTTGGCTCTTCTTGTTGTTTTTCACTGAAAAGGGATTGTATTAAAGTACAATTGAGGTACTTTTCATCACAAAATTTAAACAATATCGGTTCATTGAAATAATCAGATCCCCTATGCCTTACTAGGGACTTAGGAATTATTTTATACTTATAAGCAGGGACTGAAACCGGTTAATTTTTATTTTCCTAAATACGTGTCTGACTGAGATACCACGATATCAGTTTTAAAGAGTAATACACACTAAACTAACCACAGTATTATTTTTCAGTAAAAATTACTAAAAACGAAAGAATATTAACAAAAACATTTATTATACCGGTATAACCCCATAGTAAATTAACCGGTATTCAGTCCTTGCTTATATGTTCCATCAAATATTTACACAACATCATATTGCAACTTTAAAGACATTTATTTCATATTATTTGAAAGTGATATGCATGGATTGAACCATAATAATTCCGTAAATAAAAATAATAAATAATAATTCTGTAATCTCTGCCTACCGCAATGAGAATATATGAGTCGTATAGAATCAAAGGCGGCTATCTAACTTATGGCTGATTGTTAGCAATTTAAAAAAGAAAACGTTTTTCTCCTTTATTTTTGTATTAGGTATCATTTATTGCATGTTTAAGGTAACTTTGAATATTAACAATTAAAGATAAAATCAAAAAAACATAACAGTCTAAACGACAAGAACTTATTTTATTTTGGCAGATTGCCGGACCAAAAATGTCAGATAGCCGCCTTTGATTTACAGTAGAACCTCGTTTATCCAAACCAATTGGGACCGAGATTAGTTCGGATACAGAAAAGTTCGGATAATCGAAACGTGGATTTTTTGGGACGAGATCATAGACAAAATCTTTCTAAATACAGTACATATATACAGTATACATTAAATTAAAACGTGTTTCAACATGCTCGATATGCGCCGTTGCATATCCGCGATTTTCGCAGATACGTTGCTCACGGCGGTGGCAGCGAACAATAATTTATATTTCACGCTAACGTTCGGATAACTGAGGGTTCGGATGATCGAGGTTCGGATAATCGAGGTTCTACTGTATATGTATGTAAAATAAACTTACGACACTTTCCGCGCTCGTCTCGTTCTTTTAGGGCGTGGTTTATCAGCTGGCGATCCTGCGGAATAAATAATAATAATATTTAATATAACTCATTCATATATAAACCTACTTTTCGACTTACAAAAATCAAAATTAACAGGATTTAAATATATATGTTTCTATAATAACACCCCAGCATTAAAAAAAGTCTACTGGATAAGTTAGTCAATATTGTCATAATATAGAAAATTACAGTAAATAATAATAATAATAATAATAAAATGATTTATTGCCAATAAAAAAAATCTTACAAAATAAAAATACAAGCATTAAAACTTATATCTAGTATTAAACAACATAATATATATTGATAAATTCCTAAGTTTTTTGGCAACGGTACCAGTCTCAGCGTAAAGCTGTCGAAAATGGCGAACCATTTATTCGATCAGCGCTGATTTTCAGACTGGCCCGGTGTTCGCGGTTCGTACGTAACAGTCATAGTAATATGATGCGAATAATTCATAAAGAAATATCAACTCCGTAGGAATAGATGGCGTTAATATGTATTTGAGATTGTAAAACAAAAACTTGGCGATTAAAAAGAGTGGCGGCGAGTTTCTTGCCAGTTCTTCTCGTCCGTTCTACGCCCTTGATTTGAGAACTGGCAGTAAATGTAAAATTAGAAGCATTTAATATGTATTATTTTTTATTGACGTTCATAGATGTACATTGTGTTACCTAAATTAATAGATTATTTTTTAATTTAATTGAATTAAATATGGCAACTTTGTGACATTTCAAATATGAGACAACTGTCATCTTTCTGTCTCCCCGTGACCACGGTTGCTGAAAAGCATCCGAAACGTCGGGATAAATAATTTAAACAATATAAATAATAAATCGCGTTTTAATCCGGTATACAGTATTTTATTTAAATCTACTGGATAAGGCTTATTCCACAGTTAATGAGTATCTGGGATACTTCCATTATACAAAATAGTGTTTATTTGTATTATACAATTTGTAAATAATAGGAGTTATTATTGAGTTTCTTACTGGCTCTTCTCGGTACAAGCACATTCCTAACTATAGTTGCCGAGATGTAACTTGGCAAGAGTCGTTAGATGTTCATTTTTTAGGTCTCTTTGGTTATGTAGCGGGACGCGGGGAAGAAGCTAGCATCGTTCCGAGCGGCGATTGGTTGCTCAGTCGACACTTGTACCTCGCAGTGTGTCGACGTTCCGTTCGCTCCCCAGTACACTTCCGTGCATTAGAATTCGACCCTTTTGTTTTTTGCGTTTTTGTTTTCATTTTCTATATAGTAATTTTTTTAAAACTTAACTGTATACATTTTATTTATAACAAATAATATATTAATCTCCTTTCTTTAACTTTCTTCCAAACAGACATATTTAAAAATAAATTTTGGAAATAAATAAAACCAACTAATTATTCTATAATATAGATAAAAATGTATATATCTGATAATAATAAATAAAAATAATAAAATACTATATAATTATTCAACAAGCCTTAAAGGTGACCATTTTTTGGCACGAAGTGTACATGCGCGAACTTACCCCCACTACGCCAAAACCTTGCCAAGTTACGTCTCGGCAACTATACAAGCACATTCCTAACTACTACTAAATAAAATAAATTAAAATGATTACTAAATAAAATAAATAAATTAATAAATAAAATACTTTATAGTGGATTAAAACGCAATTTATTATTTTAGGCATAAAAATATAAATAATAAATAGCATTTTAATCCGGTATAAAGTATTTTATTTAAATGTGTGATACTCGCGTCGATAAAAAACAATATCTAACTATAAGAATGGACAATTCAAAAAAACCTTGTAATAGTTTACTTCAACAAAACAAATAGCTTTATTTACCAATTCCACTGTCCTGTGTACTCTGACTGTCCTTGCCGCTGTCTGTTGTAGAAGACTCAGGAGTTGCCTGAAAAAAAAAACATTTTTATATATATATATATATATATTTATTTTTCAAATCACCATATTTTATATTGTTTTTCTTTCTTATACAATACTTAGGTTATTTTTATAGATTTTTTATTTGTTTAAGTTATAAAAACATGACTTGCATGTCACTTTTCTTACTGTTGGGAATAATTTCGGATTTAGCCATGCATTTAAAAAATTCACCGTATATATAAAATACAAACCGATGGCTCCCACATAATTTACGGTAACCAACATAATGTTTTACGTTTTTTTTTTACTAAACCATCTGATTTCATCTATTTTCTTTTTTTTACGGATAAAATTGCATCATTATAAAAACGGACAGTATAGTTTAAAAAAACGTAACATAAGGTAGAAAACTAACTTTGATCAATACAATTATTAACCCTTAACCACCTAACATACGTCTCACAGACCCCGATGAATCTCTCATTTTTTTTTTTAATGCAAAGATGTCCTTCCTTTATGTGATTATTATAATAGATCTCATTTTCCAAATATGTTACTTTATAAGTTCAAAATAGGAAGTGTTGATTACTTAATTGAGATTTAAAACAAAAATGTTAATTTTAATGTTCTAAAAAATACTTTAACGTGTTCCTAAACTGGCCTATAATTAAAAACTAAAACTTACCTAACAAAATTTTACAAACGAGAATCATTTTGCTCTGGGGTCTCACAGACGTATGTTAGGTGGTAGTGTGACAATAATAGATGCTAGGTGGTTAAGGGTTAATGTAGAAGTCTCACCTTTTTGCCTCTAGTACGTTTAGGTCTAACCTCAGCCACTACAGACTCTTCACTGTCCAACTGTTTGGTCAGCCTCGAACTGGACCGGGTTGACCTCGTGGACGCTACTGTAAATCAAATCATCTTTATTTGCAAAAATACTTAATTATAAAAAATCATAGATGGAAAAGCCGTGAAGTGCACATTGCGCGTTTCGGTTTCAGTCTATGGATTTCCGAATGCTCGAAGTAAAAATACTATCAAGTGAACCTCATGCTTGTCTGTCGATATCGATATTAAATGAATGACAATTACAACTAAATCTATACTATATTAGTCTAATATTTATAAAGAGGAAAGATTTGTATGTTATGAATAATCTCAAAAACTAATGGACCGATTTTAAAAATTCTTTCACCAATAGAAAGCTACATTATCAGGGAGTAACATAGGCTATTTTTTGTGTATTGTACACCTAGATTGTACTGCCCCCGTGTGAAGCCGGGGCGCGTTGCTAGTATATAATACTTTGATATTTAATCGACTTAGGGTTCTATGTAAAATTCACTAAGAAAGTGTCTTAGATGGCTATAAGGTCAAAAAGGTCATTTCACAACTTACAGCCCGCCTAGCACAAAGTACAAATACAAAAATACAAATCTTTCCTCTTTATAATATTAATATAGAAGTATAAATATATATATAAGTAGAATACAACAGTATTTACCAGGCGGAGGCACGTCAGCCCTCTTTTTGGAGCGAGTGCGGCCGCGAGTCTCCTCCCCACTTCCCAGATCAGACTTCTCGTTTTGCAATCCTTTACGTGCCCCTGGAAATAAAATCCTAGTTGTAGTGATTACATTGAACAATTTTTTTAAAATCAAACAAGCGTTTAATTGACGGTCTCGTTGGGTCGCAGGTTCGAATCCCACCGGAACGAAATGTATATAATTTTCTATAAACATGTTTTCTACATCTAGTCACTTCAGGCATCAAACGGGTGAGACGAATATCGAAATTCCGACCAGCTAACAAACCACCGTTCATAAATAGAAAAACCTATCGATTTCCACATAGTGGAAATAAAAAGTAGATCGCCAGCGCATCATTGACTGATGTCCTGTGGCTGAGGTATCACCTACCATCAAGTGAACCTCGTGCTCGTCTGTCGATATCTGACATAAGAATACAACAAGATGCTTCTTGTAAGACTCCTAAACCTTCTTAAAGTGTGTCTACACATTATTTCTTTAGAAGCCTTCAGTCAAGTCTTCCCCCACTACCTATCACCCCCACTTTCCCAATAATGTGCTAACAATGATTGGATGATCTTCCACTTACTAGCCAGGGGTATCGCTGGCGGCGGCATAGCAATATCATCCTTATTTGGTTCCGGTTTAATTACAATATTCAATGGCAACGACTCCATATCCATTTGCTCAGGCTCTGGCGGACATGATATCTTCTCTTGTTTAACTGAAATTTTATCACTAGTAATAAATAATTTAATAGTTTTTGTCAACTAAATTAGTATTTTTCTATGTGCTCATCTTTCACAGCATATTAGCAACTGTATGGCGATCAGTTTTATGGTAAAACAAAAAAAAAAAATTGGTAAAATTAGAATTATAAACCAAAAAATTATAACTATAGTGTCCAAAAATGCCAACTCTACATGTGCAAATTTGGAAGTAATAATTTTTATTTGAAAAAATAATAAGCTTTTCTGCTTTGGTGAACAATTTGGGATTTGCAGGTTACTACATTTATGCTTTCTAGCATTGATATTAATAATAAGTATAAAAAGACTAACGGACTTATTCTTACGAAATTATACCTATTTTATAGTTTGTTAAACAATTTATGGATGTATGTCTGAATTAAAGAAATATTATTATTATTATTTATTAAAATATGTTTTGTTTCTTTCGTTCTGTAGTCTTTTTATATTCGATATAGCGAGACAAAACATATTTTAACTATATCAAGCTTATAATACGTTTAAGAATATAATGTAGTCTTTTTTAACTTAGTTATTCATCTGATGACACTCAACAAGGGGCTGCGGCTTTACTTGAAGTATGACATACTAACATTATGTCAATCTGTTGCTTTGTTTTACTGTTACTGAATTTTTCAAGTAAGCATGTAAGTCCAAATCCGAAACTAAGAGAAACAGCAAAAAGTACTCAAAGTCTCGAAGCCATTATGATAAAACCTAAAAACTGCATCATTGAACTTTAGAAAAATCAATATTCATCGCCAGGACTCTAACCCGTTGATTTTGAAAAAAAAATACACATATTGTATTACCACCAATAGTCATTAATAAGGAACAAATTCAGGGAAGTAATGACTTTGGCCATGCACAATGCACATCCACTTGAAATATTCATTCTGTACAATGAATTATAGTTAATATAACAAAAATTCTCACTCTGCACAGCAGGGACAGGTTCCGAATTTTCCTTGTTATCATCTTTGCGGCGCTGGGTTTTAGATTTCTCTATGGAATTTTCGCGACGAAGTTTTTGCGTTAAGCTCACATTCACCTGTAATTATAAATTGCTTTTTATTTACATACAATAAAACTTAACATATAATGTAACCACAACCAATATACTACAATTTTATAAAAAAATATTTCCTGTGCAGGTATTTCTAAAAAATGTTGAACATGATGAGTCGTGACATCACTCAATACAATCCAATCCATGTAAAGATTTTTCAGATCAGATTTTTACATATACTGGCAGATGCCCGCTTCTTTGTTCGAATGGGCTTATCCATTTATCCACTATTCCATGAATACATATTGAAAGCGGCAAAATCAAACTATTTCATTTACATATCAGTTGATATGGTACCTTTAAAATAATCTTTAAATAACTTTTCTTTCCAACAACCAATTTCAATGAAACAAAGGCTTTGTTTCCCCAGGTTCAGTATCATCGGCAATTAGCCCGTACAAATAGACAGAGAAACAAAATTTAAAAATAAATCTGGGTTTATTCTATTTCTCTTCCTACATTCTCCTGATTCGGTAATTAGCATTTTTTTTCTATGTACAGATTATAATTAAATTGATACATAATTTTCTAGATTTCTAGTATATATACATATATAAATATAATATCCACAATACATCCTTTTCCTTTCTAAGACAACACAACTACATAACATTCTAATATTAAAACAATTTACACTGTTCTATACACTACCCATAACAAAACATGAACAAAAATATAGTCAAAATAATACTAAGTTAGCTACTATAATATATTATAAAATCCCATTTTAAAGTAGTAATGTTGTAAAATAGAATAATTTGATATAGTGTTTTTACGAAAAGTTTTTAGCTTGCTTTAATGAAACAGAGGGCTAAGCATGTTTTACTACAAAAAGTAAGTACTTACTGCAAGAAAGTATTTGTATAAAATTTCAAATAATTTCTCATTTAAGTAACGGTAAGTTTTTTGGTAGTAATTTGTGCTAGCAGGGGCTGAATACCAGTTAATTTACTATGGGAGCTTAACCAAAATAATAAAGGTTTTTGTTGTTACTGGTTTTTGGTTATTTACTGAAAAAAATTAGTGTGATAAGTTTAGTGTGTATTACTTTTTCAAAATATCATGGTATCTCAGCCAGACATGTATTTTAGAAAATAAAAATTAACCAGTCTCAACCCTTGTGTAATAAGCCCTCAAATGACTGTTATTGACATATATGAATAACAATACTATAAACATGAAGACCCTAAAATGTATTGAATATCTGCTTAAATTATTTATTAAGACAAAAAGTACGGTATGGTTAGGAATTAGATGATAAGTTAATATACATAAATGATCTAATAATACACAACACAACTACAAGGTATAAAACATTGTTTGTACCTCAGATGAAACAAACACCACGCTATCATCTATTTTTTTCTGAAAACAAATAGTTACCATTTAAAAAAAAAGTAACTAGAATATTTTTTTGGCAATAAAATATATTTCATAAATGGTATTAATGTGACAAGAATTAATGGTCTTATAAAGAAAATCAACAACATAGTATGAGGTTTTTTTAATGTTAGATATCAATGGCTCGTTCACGAAGTTCACTTGATGGTAGGTAATACCTCAGCCATAGAACATCAGTGAATGATGTGCCGTCAACCTATTTTTTTTACTTCAAGCATTTGAAAATGCAGATTGAAACAGAAAACTGTTCTTTCATCTATGAGCTTAAAATATTTTGGGTCTAACTTTGTTGTATACTAAATGGCTTTAGCTGTTAGCACAAAAGAAGCAAATCTTACTTTAATTATTTCAAACTTATAATATCACATGTATGTATGCCTACGACTACAAAGCCTGACAATAAATAAACACAATTTATGTATAAATTAAGCTTAAATTATTTGATATAATAAAATAGATATGAATGAGAGTCACAAATAAGTCAATACAATCTGTGAAATGGCATTTCTAAACTAGGCCACAGTGGTTGAAAAAATTTGCAAGTGTCAACAAACACTAATCATATAATTATTTATGCAGTGTTATTATGTTGCCTTTTACACCATATATATCTTTTGGCTTAATTTCATGGCTCATAGGTATTGTCAGATAAAAGTATACCCAGTGGCGGCGTAAGGCGTGGGCCATTGCCTACGGCCTCGCGAACCAGGGGGTCTAGCGTCCCGCAAATTTATGCATTACTTAAAAGCCGCAAACGCGCCAAAAAAAACATTTTTGGTCCTGGCAGAGGGCCTCGCAAAATGAATCTTGCCCACATAAAATTTAGGTCTTACGCCGCCATAGATATTCTAATTACAAAATAAAATCTACTGTTGCTATGTGATTTGGTAAACCACTTGTGGGTTTAAGTTTGTCTGCTATCAAATAATAGGATATAGTTGACATAAATGATACTTACTTGTTTACTAATAATGCTCTGTGCTTTGGCTGAAGCATTTCTCTTTGGCCGTTTATCCTGTTCAGGACTGGACATACCATCCACTTCATTTTTACTGCGTTTCTTGGATCCCCGTTTTTCTGTACCATTTTCTGTGGAGCTGCGCTCATCATTTGTTTTAATTTCTTCAGTTGCTTTTTCATCTAAAATTTCAATTAAATGCAAAGACTGAAGGTGAATAATATGATTAATATACTTGCTGGCAAGATAATTAGTAATTTGTAAGTCAGACCCAAGCTATATTCTCCATTGATATTTTAGCAGTTAACACTAGAAAATTACATGTTATCAAAGAACTACTTAGTGGAATGAAAGTTGTCCTTGTATCATAACTTAGGAATGTAGATATCGGAGTGAATATCACTGAGTTTTGTGGATTACCTTCATTTTCTTTAATGCTTTGAAGGCGTTTCAAAACGCTTTTATTCTCTAGCGTCTTTTCACGGGCTGCCGCCCTCCCATTTTTTAACTCTTCTTCAAACTGATCAAAACATGAGAACGCCTCCTGGAACACACATCACTTTTGTAAATAAAACAAAACTCAAAACACTACTAAACACTGTCCACTATTGAAGTATAGAAGATCACTCAATAAAATTTATAAACTTCATGACTACATCAGCGCGGAACTATATCAGATTTGGTGAGCACTTTTCACTTCGTTGTACACACCTTAAGCGCGTCGTTGTAAGTCTTGATGTATGCCTTGGATATTTCTTGGATTTTTGGTAATATTGACTCATTAAAAATGGACATAATTGGAAAAATAACACTACTTTCATAAATTCGTCATACGTTAGAACACTACAATATCGAAAACCGTTTGGATATTTAAAACCATATACCAACATAGAGAAATAAATTACAAATGCAATATGGCCGTTAATGTCGCGTTTGAGTTAAAGAGCACTAATAATATCGTGTCAAGAATTAAATAATTATGTATATTTTATTGATTTTTTTTATTCTAAAATATTATGTAATGAAATCTTAATAAATTCATTATTAAAAATATTTTAGCAACAGCGAATGGCATAAAGAAAAAAGTAACAAGAACACACGTTGTAGTTTAAAAAATTGTCAACAGATGTCACTAATATAAAAAATCCGATTAACGTATACGTCATATTCTAACATCACAGATTTGAGATAACTACCTATATTATTATTATGTGGTATACATTGCATTCACAGAACAGAATTTTTTCTTGTTTCGTGATTGTTTAATACTACTAACCACCACTACCAATAATAATTATGAATAGTTTAATACTACGGAGTATATAATATGAAACCAACCGATTTTAAACGTTTTAAATGATCCCTTATTTTAAAAATCTTACTTTTAGACAAATTGAAGCTAATTTGATTCCAACTGAAGACAAGAAAGCTTCTATTTTGAAAAATTACATTGAAGTTATATGTAAGTATATTTCTATAATATTGTAGAGAGGGGTGTATCGATCGTAGTTGCGAAATAAAACTATTGATCAGAAGGTATTAATGTGAAGGAATCATTGACTTGTAGTATACATATAAGTCAATGGAAGGAATGAATGAATGAATATATTTACAATAAAAATGATTAATAATAAACAATAAAAATGGTACAATAATATAGCATATAAAAGCAAGTTGGTAAAAATAAGTTGATCTGATTGGTGGATTCAGATCACGCCACATCGCGTGCGTGTGCGAGATGGAAACTTGTTCAAACTTGTCCGCGCCCGCTATTGTTATAAATACGGCACACATCCCGCGGCGGCCTCACATTGCATATCGCGAGCTAGAGCTCGCGCGCGTCGCGCCGCGAGTTCAATTCGAGTCCGCGCGTCGAACGGGTCGCTCCTCACTGCACCGTCGGGGTACATTCTGCAGCCTGCGCTCGCTGAGTCTTGCATCGCAGATCCTCGCACGTACAGTTACGAAAAATAGTTCTTTTCAGAACTGTCTGCTTCTCCGTTTCTATGATGATGGACGTCAGCTTGTTGATGAAAATAAATGTGTTGGTGTTCTCTTATTTTTCCTCTTCCTCCTTGGTAATTGTAGCAGACATCTTTGATGTCTGTGAGGTACAGGTAATGAGGTATTGAAGTAGCCTGGTATATTGGCTGCGCAGGTAATAAGGTAATCTGGTATGTAGTGCAAGGTAAAGGTATATGATAATAGTAACTTGACTATTTACGATGGTAAGTATATATGTATGCACCTACATAACTCCCCCTCAAGCGAAGCGTACCGGCAGTTTTATTTTGCGGCCGGCACGTGTCCTTGTAGGCACTAAGCTTGTGTGCGTGCGAGTTGTGTTCACTGAAGCGTGACGAGTCGTTGCTCTTGACCTAGTTTCGCGCTCGTTCGAATTTGTATCTTCGCTGCGTAGTAATACGGTCGATTTTTCTGTGTCGTCGCTCGGACTTGCTTCATTTTCTTCTGAGACGATATACGCTGGCTTGAGGCGATCTATAGATATAGTAGATATACGGTCGTTGACTTTTATTACGAAATATTTGTCTTTGCGTTCTATGACTTCAAATGGACCGGTATATGGTTGTTCTAAGGGTTTTCTTGATGAATCTGTGCGTATGAATACTTTCTTGCAAGTATGAAGATCTTGATGAATGAAGATAGGTCTATTGTTGCTATGTGGTTGCGTAGGTACTTGAGGTTTGAGTGAGTTGATTGATTTTCGTAGTTGATCGACGAATGAGTTGTCCAAGGTTCGATGTGTCACAGTTTCATTGAAGAAATCTCCGGGTAGTCGTAAGTTGTATCCGTAGGTAAGTTCGGCGGTGCTTAATCCGTTGTCACTTCGCATCGCAGCGCGAAGTCCAAGTAAAACTGTAGGCAATTCTTCGTCCCAGTTGTTTTTTCCTTGTAGTCTGGCTTTCAGCGCTTGTTTCAATGAACGATGCCAGCGCTCGACGATGCCATTTGACTGTGGATGGTAGGGTGTAGTACGAGATTTTTCTATTCCCATAATTTTCATTAGTGACTGGAACAGATGGGATTCGAACTGGCGACCTTGGTCGGATATTAGTGTTTTAGGCACACCGAAACGGGATATCCAGTGTTCGTAGACTACTCGGGCGATGACGTCAGATGTTATTTCGCTAGTAGGTATTGCTTCGGGCCATCTTGTGTGTCGATCTATTATTGTTACTAAGTACCGATGTCCTTTCGCTGTAGTAGTGAGCGGTCCAACTATGTCTATATGTATAGTTTGGAATCGCTCGCTTGGCGGGAAAATTCCTATTGCGCTCGATGAATGGCGTTGTATTTTGCTTCGTTGACATGATAGACATTGCTTCGCCCATGCGCCCGCGTCGTGGTTAATTGAAGGCCAAAAGTATTTTGTAGATAATATTTTACGCGTTGCGCGTACACCGGGATGACTTATGTTGTGAACTGCGTTGAATGCAAGTTTTCTATATTGTAGCGGTAGGTATGGACGAATATTTGAAGTTGAGGTTTCGCAATATAACTTGATATCGGTGTTAGGTATGTTTATATACTTCAATGTGATATTATCTTGCTTTTTGAGTTCTTGAATTGTAGTATCGTTTTCTTGAGCTTGTGCGATCTCTTGATAATTTAATGATGTAGGTAAATTAATTTCTTCTATACGGCTGAGTGCGTCGGCGACTATGTTTTGACTTCCGCTGATATGTCGTATGTCGGTGGTGAATTCGCTGATAAATAATAGTTGTCTTGTTCTTCTAGGTGTTTCTGAAGGTGAAGGAGTCTTCGTTAGAGCGAATGTGAGCGGTTTGTGGTCGGTGAAGATAATTAATTCACGTCCTTCATAAAGTTTTCTGAAGTGCTTCATTGCCATGTAGATCGCAAGTAATTCCCTGTCGTAGGTACTGTACTTGATTTGCGCGTCGGAGAATTTTTTTGAGAAGTAGCCCAGTGGTTGCCAATGGTTTTCGACGTATTGTTGAAGTACGGCTCCTGCTGCTTTGTCGGATGCGTCGCTAAAAATAGCTAACGGAGCTTTGTGCACGGGATGAGTGAGTAAAGTGGCGTTTTTGATGCTCTCTTTACACGATTCGAATGCTTGCGTTGCCTCCGGGGTCCACTCGATTTTTGTTTTGTCTTTTTTCTTCGTGTTGTGAAGATATTTATGCAGTGGCTCTTGAACTAAGGCAGCGTTTTTTATGTTTTCGCGATAAAAATTAAGCATTCCGAGGAATCTTCGGAGTTCCTCGACGGTTGTAGGCTTCGGAAAATCTGAGATTGCTTGAATTTTCTCGGTAGGCGGTTTGATTCCGTGTTTTGATACGACATAGCCTAGGAATTTGACTTCTTCTTTTCCAAAAACGCATTTTGCGGGATTGATAGTGATTCCGTATTCTTCTAGTCTTCGAAATACGATGCGTAGATGTTCACGATGCTGCGTTTCGCTTTCAGAGGCTAAGAGCAGATCGTCGACGAATGAAAATACGAAATCGAGTCCTCGCAGTACTTCATGGATGAATCGTTGGAATGTCTGTCCTGCGTTCTTGAGTCCAGGACACATTCGAGGAAATTCGAATAATCCGAATGGTGTGATGATGGCTGTCTTCTCAATGTCTTTTTCATTATTACATATCTGTTGATATGCGCGATTTAAATCGACTACACTGAATATAGTCTTGCCGGCTAGTTGATAGGTGAAGTCCTTGATGCGTGGTATGGGATATCGGTCGGGTTTTGTGATTGCGTTCAGACGACGATAGTCTCCACAGACTCGAATATCACCATTTTTCTTCGGTACGACGTGAAGTGGTGATGACCATGGGCTCTTGCTTGGTCTGCATAGGCCTTGTTGGATCATATTTTCGAATTCTTTTTTCACTTGTTCGTATCGATGAGGTGGAATAGGTCTTGCTCGGCAGTATATGGGTTGACCAGTTGTTTCGATGAAATGTTCGACGTTATGTTTTGAGTTTAGCTTCATTGAGGTTATTCTTGTTATGCCGGGAAATTCTTCTAAAATGTTGTGATATGTTTGTTGTTTGTCGATGCTTCTTATAGTAGGAATACTTGTTGAAAATGCAGGTACGTTGATTTTCAGATTGGTTAATCCGTCGATTAAACGTTGATTTTGAAGATCGACTATGAGATTGTGATGCTTTAAGAAATCCGCACCGATGATAGGCTTGGATACTGCAGCTACGATGAATTTCCACTTGTATGGACGTCGAAGATTGAGATCGAGTTCGAGTGTTTTCTCCCCATATGTAGGTATAATTGTGTTGTTGGCGGCGTAAAGTTGGAATGGGAGTGGTTCGCATGTTGAGCCTTTCTTCTTAGGTATGACCGATATATTAGCACCGGTGTCGACCAAAAAAGTGAGTTTCGTCTTCTTATCGGTGACGAATAGGCGGTATGACTTTTCGTGAACGCTGGATTCCGCCGCAGCCAACGTTCGATTTAATTTAAATCTTGCGTGTTGTTATTAATATTCTTGATGAATGAACACGGCGTCGTACATTTTCTGGCTTCTTTTCCGAAACGGCGATGATAATAGCAGTACGGAGATCTTGATTGTGATTGTGATCGCGATGATGATCGATGACGCGATGAACTGCGGTAGCGGTTGAAATTACGACGGCTGTTACGATGATACGGAGATGAAGAATTTGATTTTAATTCGGCGATTTCGAGTGAAAGTTTTTCTATTTTCTTGAGTAGATATTCAGTGTCGACGTTTGAAGTTGATGATTGTGGTTGATGACATGATGAAGATACTGCTGCTACTTCGTGGCTTTGTTCGTGCATCTTGTCGGCAAGTAATGCGAGATCGTCGAGTGCTGTAGTCTTCGAGATCGTGTCGCTGACTACGAGTACGCTTCTGACGTGGGCTGGTAGGTGGTTGAGCCAAAGCATTCGTAGGGTCTTCTCGGGTACGCAGTCTCCGGCGAGATCACGCATGCGCCGTAGTAGGTGACTAGGTCGTTGGTCGCCTAGTTCTAGTTCAGACAGCAGTCTCTGTAGCTGACGATTTTCGCTGTCTTCGTATACAGAGATTAGACGATTCTTGATTTTATCATACGGGTCTGATTCATCACGAAGTTTTTTTAAAATGTCGCTGATGTGATCGATGTCGGGCCTCTCTAGCTGAGAAATTACAAGTTGAGCGAGTTGTTGCTGCGTTCGGTTGGATTCGACGGTGGCGGCTTCGAAACAGTAGAACCAGGATTCTGTTTTATCACGCCAGAATGGTGGAATACGCAGCGCTAGGGAAACGGCGGCAACTTGATTTTCTTCGGCCATAGTGAAGAAATTTGGGCAGAGTAGCAGGCTTCTTGCTTTATTCTTTTAGGCAGAGTAGCAGGCTTCTTTCTTGCCGGGCAGAGATTCTTCCTTGTTGTTCTTCTCGGGTAGAGATTCTTCCTTATTGTTGTTCTTTCGGGCAGAGATTCTTCCTTATTTTGTTCTGCTCGGGCAGAGATTCTTCCCTATTGTTGTTCTGCTCGGGGTCACCACTGTAGAGAGGGGTGTATCGATCGTAGTTGCGAAATAAAACTATTGATCAGAAGGTATTAATGTGAAGGAATGAATTAATGAATATATTTACAATAAAAATGATTAATAATAAACAATAAAAATGGTACAATAATATAGCATATAAAAGCAAGTTGGTAAAAATAAGTTGATCTGATTGGTGGATTCAGATCACGCCACATCGCGTGCGTGTGCGAGATGGAAACTTGTTCAAACTTGTCCGCGCCCGCTATTGTTATAAATACGGCACACATCCCGCGGCGGCCTCACATTGCATATCGCGAGCTAGAGCTCGCGCGCGTCGCGCCGCGAGTTCAATCCGAGTCCGCGCGTCGAACGGGTCGCTCCTCACTGCACCGTCGGGGTACCTTCTGCAGCCTGCGCTCGCTGAGTCTTGCATCGCAGATCCTCGCACGTACAGTTACGAAAAATAGTTCTTTTCAGAACTGTCTGCTTCTCCGTTTCTATGATGATGGACGTCAGCTTGTTGATGAAAATAAATGTGTTGGTGTTCTCTTATTTTTCCTCTTCCTCCTTGGTAATTGTAGCAGACATCTTTGATGTCTGTGAGGTACAGGTAATGAGGTATTGAAGTAGCCTGGTATATTGGCTGCGCAGGTAATAAGGTAATCTGGTATGTAGTGCAAGGTAAAGGTATATGATAATAGTAACTTGACTATTTACGATGGTAAGTATATATGTATGCACCTACAATATAATATAAAAAAATAATGAAAAATGAATTCTTCTGCCATTTTAAAATAAAAGGCCAATATATCATTCGCATGACATGTTAAAACGTTCCAAAGTAATGCGACACAATTCCAATTGTCATTGTTCCAGTGAAGTTTGGAACTATACACAATTTAGTAATATAAGCGAATCGTGCGAAGTCGTGCCAAAATAAAATGCAATAAAAAACCTTTATAAGGCAGAGAATCCGTTCAAGGAAACGCGATGTAAGTACGGTCAAGTGAATATGCGAAAAAACATATGTATAAAATATGGTAAACTCGGATTAAAAGTGAATTTCCGAGTCCCTTAGTGGGGGATGGGGCAGACCCATTTCTGTGTCTGTTTCACTGATAATTTTTCTTTACAGGCAAGCTCTTTGTATCATCACGTTTTAAAGCTATCAGAGAAGAGCCGGCAAGAAACAGATAGTTTTTTTTTAAAAATCTAAATTTTATAACTGTGTAAAACGAATACAAACATTTCAACATGAATAACTATTACTATTGTGTATTTTTTATTAGAGTTAAGATATAAAATACTCCTTGCGTAATTATCTTCCAGGTACTCATTAATTAAATTATTAAATAGGCCTTATTCAATAATAATACTAATGTAGCCGATGCCTTAAGATATTCCCCTAAGTTTGATGTGGAAATGGACTGGTCATATTGCTAGATGCACAGATGACAGATGGACCACTAGGATCTAGAAACAGAGGCCACACACGAGATGGCAGGATCAAACTGGATGCATATCGCAAAGGATAGGGAAAAATGACAATCTTTGGAGGAGGCTTTTACCCGAAAGGGGTCCATTACATAAAAATTATAATATACATAAGATAATGATTTATTTCTATATAATTACCAAACGATGATTTATTCTCATTAATTTTATGTAAAAACTAATCTCAGTTTAATGTATTGTTTGTAAGTGTAATGGAATAATTAATAAAGCTTTTTTTATTTTTATTTATTTATTTATTCAATAGATTAAATTAAATATTTATGAATTCCACTTTTGTACGTAACTGTACATTGGCGACAGACCGTCGCGTTTCTATCGAGCGGCGCTCCCCAATGTGTTGCCAAAACCACGCGATCTTCACTCATGTTCATATTTATAAAGCCTCTTTGCATAACTATGAATAATACAATGAGACAAGTTGATGGAAGATGAATTCGATTGACCTTTCTTCTCTTGTATTAGAATATCTGATCTCTCTGAACTGATTTGAAAAATTCTTTCAGTAATACGCGATCTTGTACTTTATTTGAATCGCATTCAGCTTTCAGTCAGAAATATAAATGTGTATTATTTTTTTTTAAATTAATTTCTTATTTTATTCTGTGTTATTTAATTTTCTGATTATTAAAAAGAAAATTGTCTATGGATTTCTAGGTATTCGGAAATAAATGATTTGATTTGATTTTAAATGAAAAATGCCTAAAGATAATCGAATCGGGTCGTACGTGTCTTGGGTTACCACCCAAGGTAGGTACTTGGTACTCCTAGTACCTACCTTCTTATATGTTGAAATGTAAAAAAATATAAATACTCCCATGTGAAAGTTTTTTTTAATTTTCTTTCATTCAAAAGTCAACATCCTTTCAGCGATGTGAAAACTACTGTAAGCAAAAGACAATATACAGAACTACCCTTGTATATGTGATGTAACATAAGGTTAGGTTTCAAGATTTTTTTTTCTTCAAAGGACTTACAATTTTTAATTCAAATTCCAAAGTCAATTAAGTTCATTTAGGTAACACAATGAATACTTATGAATTTCAATAAAAAATAACTCCTTCTAATTTTACATTTACTGCCAGTTCTCAAATCAAGGGCGTAGAGCGGACGAGAAGAACTGGCAATAAACTCTCCGCAACTCTTTTTAATCGGCAAGTTTTTGGTTTTACAAAATGTTTGTAAGGAGTTGCAACCATACATTCATGTTCACTTATAAAAGAAAAATATTATTTACATAAATATAACACAGAACAACGAAATTACTTTATTATTTCTAATAAGAACGACATAATAAACAATTTAGCTATCCTACAGTAGGTACGTATGCAATTTGCGATTAAAATTTTATTACCACATAAATACACTGCGTGCTTCAGGCAAAATGGCGCACGTTCATAAAATTAATTGCTTGGATCAAAGTGATAGTTATTTACTTAGAATTCGGTGAGCATCGTAATTTACATAATATAAGAGGCACAAGCCGTATCTCCGGCATACTCTTACTGTGCCACGCCAAATAGAATTTTTGGCGACATCTATATAGAGCTGCTTGATGACTTATTTTTGTTTTCAAATCTTCCACGTATCAGTGTCATATGGAATCAGCAGCTTATGACGGGCTCGTTGGCGCGTTCGGTAGAACACCTACCGTTCGCATCGATGGGTCGTGGGTTCGAATCCCACTCGGGACATCATGTTTATAGTTTTCTGTAAATATGTTTTCCCCACGTCTGGTAACTTCGGGCATTGATCGGGTGGGAGGAATATCGAAATTCCGACCGGGTAACGAACCACCGTTCATAGATGGAAAAACTGTGAAGTGCACATTGCGCGTTTCGGTTTCAGTCTATGGATTTCCGAATGCTCGAAGAAAAAATTAGGTCGACAGCGCAACATTGACTGATGTTCTGTGTCTAAGGTAACACCTACACATCAAGTGAATCTCATGCTCGTCTGTCGATATCTGACATAAAAAACTGCTGGCTTTGGTTTTTCTGAACTGATACGACTAAACTGCTTTTAAGAAACGAGTGTGCTACTTAAAGTCTAGCTGGCTCGAAATTCCTACAGTGATCACTTCACGTGAATTTTTGGTTGGTTTGCGTCCCTATAATATAAAACAGTTAATGAAGATACTTTTACCCAATTTAAATGCTATAATTTAATTAATATATTGTTAGCTGAAGACATATTCTCATAGACACTCCCATAGACACTTCCATAAACACTCTTGTGGACTCGGGTCCATAGAGAAGAGGGCGGCTCGCGATGGCGCGTCGTCGGCTGAAGAAAAAAACATGGACGCCGGCATTCCTTGGATACATTCAGTGGAAGTCATTTTGATAAGAATAAATGCCAGTTTGATTAGTCAATTTGCCAAATTCTGTAGTTTGTATTAGTTACTTTAATTCTCTTAATTTGTTTAATAATTTAAAAGTATTTCGTTTGTTATGTTAGATTCTTTTCCATACAGTTTTCTATTGTGATTTGTGAATAATAAATGTTATCAGTGTTGTATTCTTTTTCTTTAGTCAATCCGCTTCTGATTCCTAATAATATTATATTTTATCTGTGCTCCAAGCGTGGAAACGGACATACAAACTTGCGTTTTAATTCAAAAAGTTTTATTCAAAAAAACTGCAGTTAATAAATAAAAATATTAGGTACTAGCAACACGCTCCAGCTTCACACAGGTGCAATGTAGATGTATGATAGGTACACAAAAATAGCTTATATTACTTGCTGATAATGTGGCTTTCTATTCGTGAAATAATTTTTAAAGTCGGTTTTGTGTTAATTCATAACATACAAAAATCCAAAATTACAAATCTTTCCTCTTTATAATATTAAATATAGATATAGATTAACTTGTTAAGTTTCTATCCTATTAAATAATCTATTTTGAAGGTAGAACGTAATTGTTGGTTTCCGCGATTTGTGACGTTTTTATCAATATTTGTTTACCTACATCTTTCTCTCAAAAACACGTGTGCAAGCTAAACTTCCATAATTCTATTTGTGTAAAACCTTTGTTAAAAGTCAATACACAGTTAATTTGTATTTTTGGAAGTTTCGCGTACACCAGTCCATGAACAATTGTTTATATAATTACAGGATTTGTGTTATTGAGAGTCGCTGACACCAAAGTTCCCATGAAATCAGAATACAGGGTGAGTCTTGTTACGTTATTTTATAATTTTCATTAATATTGTATTCAAATATACGTCGAAACCGACGAGCATGTATGAAAGTGAAAAACGTGGAAGTGGTATTCAAGGATTTGGAAATCCGTAATCTCTGCCTCGCCAAGGAAAAGGGGCGTGAAATATACTTAATAATATGTTTATATCAAACATAAATAAACGGCCTAAGTATAGGACAATATCGTATTTATTCTCCTGTGCGTGTGAATGTCAACAAATGAGACCAAATTAATTTTTTGTCAATAAATTGATAGGAACATCCTAATAACCTAAGGATATGGATATACTTTATAACCTTTTTACATACCTACTGAATATACATACAAAATTTCCTCAAAATCGGTCGAGCCGTTTCGGAGGAGTGCCACCACCACCGTGACATGATATATCGCGTGCTTAGAGGTAAAAGGACTTATAACAATTTATGTGCCCTTTTACCTTTGCAAAGGTAAAAGGGCACATATTTTTTTTTTTAATGCCAATCGATTAGTAGACACATTCTACGCTTAAAATTGAAAAAAAAAAAGTTAAAGGTAAAAGGGCCTATGACTCTAATTATACGCCCTTTTACTTTTAAGACTTCGAAATTTTGGTGATCTAAAGGTGAAAGGGCATATAATTATTTTTTCGGCCAGCTCAAAAAAGAACATATTTGTAGTTTAAAAATTCGTAGTTTAAAAAAACACTCGCTTTTTATTTTAAGAAATAGTTATCATAAAATTTATAAACATGAACAATCATCATAAAATTATGTTTAATTAAAAAAAACATCGGACTCATCTTGGTACTGTTCCCATACCCTCTTGCTCTATATTATATAAATAATAAAATCAAAATATAATATTTATATATTTGATAAAGCATTTTTATACAAATTATTAAATGTGATTTGAAGAATATTGTAAACAGACTCTGAATCGAGAGAAAACAGCTGTTTGAATAACAACAGTGGCAGCACCAGTATCCAATATGGCGACTGGCGGGAAATTTCATTCGTTTAAAAATCAGTAGATTTTGTTGATTTAAACAGCTGTTGTGTGAACGGCGCCAGTAGTTATATTCAATATGGCGATTTACTTAATTTTTACGTAATTTGTTTTTGATTGATTTATTTTCTATTTGTTTATATCAAACGTTGTATATGAGGCTGCTATTTGAGTATAACTTGTCTTGTGAAATTATTATTGACCATTTGGTATAAAAAATACATTTTTTTTATACGCCCTTTTACCTTTAAGTAGTACTTTTCTTAAAGGTGAAAGGGCCTATGTCTTGAGATAGGCCCTTTCAGCTTTAGGATACCAACTTTTTTTTTTTTCACAGATTTTTACGTTTCAGACAATTTAAAAACGAATGGCAAAAAATTTTTTTTTTATATGCCCTTTCAGCACAAATCCCTATTAACCCTATGCTATAAGTCCTTTTACCTTTAAGCACGCGATATATTACTAGCGATCCGCCGCTTCGCATGGGTGCAATGTACAATACAAAAATAGCCTTTGTTACTCGTAATCCTAATAATGTAGTTTCCTATTGGTGAAAAAAAAAATTAAAATCGGTCAATTAGTTTTTGAGTTAAATCGTAACAAACGAACAATTATTTTTCCAAGAGGAAAACATGTAAAGATACAATATTAGTATAGATATATTCTTCTTCTTCTCATTCCTGCCCTGTTCCCTTTCTATTTGGGATCCGCGCAAGATGCTCTCTATTTGCATTCTCTTCTTTCACTCCGCATATCATCAGTCACACCTCTCAAGCACATTTTTCACACGATTAATCTATCTTTCAACTGTCAAAGGCCGGCAACGCATCTGCAAGCCCTCTGGTGTTGCGGATGTCTATGGGTGGGGGTAATCACTTACCATCACGTGAGCCGCCTGCCCGTTTGCCCCCTATACTATAAAAAAAACTTTTTTGGCCTCTTTCTATTGTATCAACTCTGTATGCATTCTCGTAGGCTGCAGCGTTGCATTCGCAATGCACTGCGCCATTAGATTTACAGCGAGCCGACTCAGCCCTACATACTCTGATATACAGCTTTCGCCTTGTTTACACGCAAATAAAACAAATACTTAACTTCTGAAAAATAACAAAATGTTCTATCTCCCAATATTATAAATATTAATCCAAATAGTCTAAAAAAATGATTGTGAATATGTGATTCACAAATCTCCATTTAGCTAAAGTAGAAAATGAATAAGGTTACCTTGTACCTTTAGAATTTTAATGACCTAATCATTAAATCGCAAAAAGCGCAAAATATTTGTTAATTTTGGTTAAAACTTGAAATATAATCTAAACTTTGATTAATTCTTATTGATTCGAATATAGTATAATTATGAACTAAGTGGTTATTGAGTGTAATTGTATTTTGAAGAAAGAATATAAGAAAGTGTTTCTAGGCCGTTCTAAGAATTTAAGTTAATTTGCCAAAATTTTTAATTACATCATACTTTAAAGGCCTATTTACAGGATGCAAGTTTCTTGACTGTTGCATATAATTAACTTGAAGCAATAAATGACTTACATGGTCTAAAAATATGTAACATTCTTGATCTGTCATACAAGTTTCTTTTAGTACTTTTCTTGATGTAAAGTCACATAATATCCGCGTGTAAACAGCTGTTGCTTATAATCTTGGATGTCAATTGCGCTTAAATTATTGCATTCAATTATTTCTCTTGTATGTACAAGAAAATTGCATCATGTAAATAGGACTTAATTCCTATATTATACTATATTATGATATATGGTTCTGGGTGTTCAGTAACCCAAGAGGCGGATGAAAGAACATATCATATACTTTCGACAACAGATTTCGATGAAACAAAGCCTATATTATGTTGGGTACTCTTTTATTTTCCGGGATGAAAAGTGTCTAATATATTGCCCGGGGCTATAAGGTACGTGCAAAATTTCATGTAAATCGGTCCACCTGTTTCGGAGATTAGCCCGTTCAAACAGACAAACAGACTGAGAAAAACAAACAAACAAAATAAAAATCGGGATTTGTTCTATTTCTCTTTTTACAGCCCTCATTTCAGCATTTCTTTTGTATAGACATTCGATCTCTACAGTTTTATTATATGTGTAGATTGCACAGAACAGACTTAGTTTTCCTGTTCTGTGATTGTATGGCAGGGATGCATTGACACGTCAATGCAAGGATGTGTTCTATATTTGATATGTGATATGAATGGCAAAGGAAATTTCAAAGCGTGCGAGCTCGTCGAAATATTTTTTAACATCTTCAATAGGAAATCCCACTATAAGGTTGAAGATGATGTAGTTTTACATCGATTAAAAATAAAATATGTACTTAATGTCATAATGCTAAAATCGTCTGCTAAAACTATAAAAATGCTATTTTATAGCGTTGCCTGTCTAGATCTCAATTTTTGTAGTTGGACTATAAAATGCCATCCATAAAATATAGAAATACTGACGCTGAGTATTGAATACTGAAGCATATTCGAAACATTAGATTTACAAAGTATTTTCATCTTTATGCAGTAGAGTTATACAATATACATCTATAATTTGTTGATTACAGCACAGGCTGACAATTTTTAGAACCCGGAAACAGACCAGACGTAGGGTAGATTTTGTAGCTCTGATTCCGAATTCAAAATCAGAATTAGGTTTCTGAGATATCCGAAAATAAAACGTCAGAACACGTTTTTATGCCGATTTTGACGTTATGAAACAGGATATAATAAAAAGGCAGCTAGTTTTTTTTATTATTAGCTGTTAAGCTTTATTGGGCACTAGCTTCTAACCGCGACTTCGTCCGCGCAGACTTCGATTATTACATATCTGTATTTAAACCATTTCTACAATCTGCAATACACCTCTATCCCACCACATAATTTTTCGTGTAACTCTTAACGGTTTATGTACCGAGCGCCGAAATAGCTCTCAGATAGTAGATGTTATAAATTGCCTACATGTTATTCTAACGTATATAAACAATAATACTGTAAAGTTTCATCAAAATCTGTTCAGTTGTTTTTTGTAAATCCATCCTCACAATCTTCTATATTTATAATCATCGAATCTAAGTTTATAATATTAGTAGTATTTATTGACTATTAATAAAATTATCATAAAAAACAGGTCAGCAAACTTTTTTTTACATGGCACACACAGTGCATTACAATTACCAACGTAATGTAAATATAATACAAAATATGAAAAGCAAAGGTAGCTAATGCATTAAATCTCAAGGAATTCGATTTCCTTGTAAAATCAACTTTCAGTCAAGTTAGGACATGGTTTCTCGCAAATGCAAGCAGTTCGAATCAAGAGACACGTCCGAGCTGAATAAATTACTGCCGGATTCGCCTTTTGTGTAAATTGAAAAGCTGTGTTAGCACAGTCCTAGGGCACCGTGTTACCCCAATTTACTTGTCCTATATACACAAAGCTTAGCTATTTATAAAATGCAGGTTTTTGTTGCGAAAATACTGAAAAGTCAGCAACTATATCTGTTTATATTTTTTTAATGAACCCATTTCCATCAATGGATATTGAGGCGTATTATAAATATTTTGTACTGAATATTTTATGTAAATTAAATAAATAAAATCTTTTTTTTATGTTATTTATCGACAGCATGAGGTTCGCTTGATGGAAGGTGAAACATCAGTAAAAATTAGGTGGACAGCGCATCAGTGACTGATGTTCTGTGGCTGAGGTATCATCTACAATCAAGTGATCCTTGTTCTCGTCTATCAATACCTACAAACATAAAAAAAATAGTTCATAACGTAAAATGTCGAAATTAGCGTTACGCTTTATTTTAATAAGATATTGAATAATTTAAATCAATATTTGTGGCTTTCATTGAAGTTTTGAGAATATGAGGTTATTTTTATTCTTTCAAATAATTACACATTGTCTTATTAATTTATAATCATAGATGAAATTAATTCAATATAAGTATTTTTCTACTACCCGAGTTTATTGTGAATCAAATAACTCTTTCCGTACAGATTCTTCGCAATATGTCTGAACAGAATTGACCTGTCAGGTCGCATTGTATGTAATTCAGCGCAGTAAATTGGCGCAGACTGTGCAATACATTTGGACATTGTGTCATGCTTTTTGTGCCGTGTTTTCTTAAAGCAGCTTTTTAAGCATAAATGGACGAACTTCACCAGAAAACCGGGTAACACCACCATTTATAGATGAAAAAATCGAGATGTGCACATTGTGCGTTTCGGTCTTAGTCTATGGACTTCCGAATGTTCGAAGTAAAAAAAGTAGGTCGACAGCGCATCATTGAGTGATGTCTGTGGCTAAGGTATCATCTATCATCACGTGAAACTCATGCTCGTCTGTCGATATCTATACTTCTAAACTCTACATATAATAAAGAGGAGAGATTTGTATTTTTGTATGTTATTAATACCCTGAAAAACTACTGGTCCAACTACTTTCACCAATAGAAAGCTACATTATCAGCGAGTATTTGTGTATAATAAATACATCTACATTGTACCCATATGAAGCCGGGACTATTGCTAGTTTAATATAAAAAAAAATAAACCATAAGGATTAAAGGACAAAACCCGTCGAGTAAGTGTAAAGTAACAGTGGAAAAGTTTAGTGCTTACAAAAAATGTGTTCCCCTGTGATATAGACAATAGGAAAAGTGTCCTGTATCTGAGATATAATTTAGTTAGTTTAGGATATATAGAGTTATGCCTTAAAGTGTTATGTACGATTACATATTATGCCCTTAGTGCTTACTTGGTAAGTGGTAAAAATAGAATGCAGATCAGTATATTGAAGCATATTATATAGAAATTTCATGATACTGAAGTGCTTGGAGTATGTTTGCATCTGTCGGTGTTCGCGATTTTTCGCGATTATCAGATTGAGAACAAAATGGAAAAAAATACTCTTTCTCTATTTAAATTGAACCTGACGACATCGCGACATAATATCTCTCTCTCCGTGTGGATTTGTATAAATTCTTCTTCATAAATTTTCCAGTAGAGTGCAGGTAGAGAAACAAGATTATACGTGGAGTTACGTGTGCGCGGTGTTGGCTATTAACAATTCTAGTCATGTCGTAAGCGCTGAGGCTTTATGTCACAACCGCTAATACTAATCAAACACCTGATGTGTTTATTTTACAGTTGACTGTAAACCCAACCAATGATAAGAATTTAAATAAGGAGTAGGTACTTCCATTCCATTATCGCCTCTATGGCATTAGATCTAGATCCCAGGCACTTCTTTGCCATGCAACAAATTGTTGATCGAGTAAGACGCCGAAATGGTTTCAAATAATTCAAATTCAAATCATTTATTCATTTAGGTAACACAATGTACACTTATGAACGTCAATAAAAATACATATTAAATGTTTCTAATTTTACATTTACTGCCAGTTCTCAAATCAAGGGCGTAGAGCGGACGAGAAGAACTGGCAAGAAACTCGCCGCCACTCTTTTTAATAGCCAAGTTTTTGTTTTACAAATGTTTTGTAAGGAGCTGCAACCATTACACCATGTTCCACATGACATCTTTAAGTAATTAACTATAATAATCGAAAAATATATATGTATATAAACGAAAAAATAAAAATAAATAAAAACAAAGATTTGTCCTCTATCAGCAGACTTTATGGTGAAATAGGAGCACTCACTTACATGATAATTCAAACACTTTCGTAGGAATTCATACCAGGGATTGAAATCGGTTAATTTTTATTTTCCAAAATACGTGACTGACGCAATAAACTTACTGCAGTAATTTTTTCAGTAAATATGACTAAAAACGAAAGAATATTAACAAAAACCTTTATAACCTTATACTGGTTAAATTCCCATAGTAAATTATTCAGTCCTTGATTATACACTTAAGTATGTGATAGTATAAAAATTTACTTTCACTGTAACTATTATTTTTAAGATTACTATGAATTGGAAGTTTTTACTGCAAAAATTAGACTTGAAACTCCGTAATAAAATTGATAAGTTTTCAGTTTTCAATTATATTTATATGAATTAGAATGATTTTTATTATTCAATTTACCTCGGAAAATAATTAATTAAACAAAATGTCTGTAGTATTCATAACAGGGTCAAACTATTGTATTTTTAATGTAACACAATTCTATTTTTAGATATAATATATTTATTTACTATTTGAACTAACTTTGGACACTATATCCCTTAGAGAAATTCAAACATAAAACAAAAATTTAGTATGAAGTTACTAGGACACAATAAATAAGTCTGAAACCTTTTGTAATACTTCAGAAACACTCTTGGTTCCATATTTCTAAATTAACGTTAGATTCAAGGTTTGATTTACGATTTTGAGGGAGAATATTTCGTCGAAAATTCGATACAATAACACGCCGGCGTAAGCCAGCAAATGCAGGAAGCCAAAATCTCAGATGTGGTCTAGATCTTATTAAGATGATCATATACAATTTTAGATTTAAATTTGGATGAAATAAAGTTTTTAAATGTAAAGATGGCCGAGTGATTTCTGTGATTACTATCAGGGTCTGAATTATCTGAATACACAATATATGTACTTAAATAGTTTCAATCAATTTAAAGATTCATTTCTATATCTAATATATAAAATTTCCATGTCACAATGTTAGTTACCGTACTCCTCCGAAACGGCTTTACCGATTTTTACATTTACCAATTTTATATGCGTATTCAGCAGGTCTGAGAATCGGCTACATACCCCTAAGTGATAAGGGTTGTTCACCCTAAAAATATTTTTTTGTTAATTTTTGGACGGAATTTTTTGTTTTTATTTTTTTATAATATGGCATTAAAAATATATACAACCCTAAATTTTTACTTTTTTATCACCAACTCCTGCTTTTTAGAAATTATTTACATGGCAAATCAACGTTTGCCGGGTCAGCTAGTTGTATTATAAATACTAGGGCTTCGCACGGGTGTAATATAAATGTACTATAAACAAAAAAATACATATTATAAATAATGTAGCTTTCTACTGGTGCAAGTTTTTGAGTTAAATCGCAACAAGCAAATAAATATTTCCTCTTTATAATATTAGTATACATTCTGTATCGAAAATGTCGAATGCTAACATGATTCGGAATACCTTTTCAATGATTTCATGTTTCAGGTTTATGTGTATTATTGATCGAAGTACGCTATCGTTATTTAGCTGAGTTATGAAAGGTATTCTTTGATGCACCGACGTCTGACGCCATTGTAGTGCGTAGGCACAGTAATACTTTATAGTTCACGTAGCGATGTAGCTACGCAAGTGTACACGTGCTACGGAAATGTAAGCTATATACATTATACATATACAGGAATTCTTCATTTTAATCTGCCAAACTTTCTGATAAAATAATCTAACACAGTAGTTACATATCGGCAAACCCTTAATATCAGTTATGGGAGTTATATGACATTTTATATACAAATTATGTGTATACTATTTGATTTTATTAGTAAAAAATAAACGCTTACCGAATTACTAATAAGAGAGGATTGGAGTCCAGAGTATTCTTTATAAACCTATTAATATGTTAGATCTCAATTTTTTTCACACGAGACGATAAATCGAAATATTTTTGTATTTTGAGTAAGCTTTTGCTATTAAGAAATATGTATGTATAAATGTTATAGAGACATAAAAGTATTAATAATTATTATTATGTAAATCTCTCTCATTTCTCGTGCCGTCTCAATTCTGATAAATATTTTCAATGTACAGATTCGTCGTCCACTGTCTTTTATCATCGATCTACTAGTAACACGCCTGGCTTTGCACTGATGCAATGTACTAGATGTACTGTACACAAACCAAATGTAAATTTCTATTGGTGAAAGAATTTTTAAAATCGATTGAGTAGTTTTTGAGTTAAATTATAACAAACAAACAAACCTTTCCTCTTTATAATATTAGTATAGATGAGTCATTCAGTGCACAAATCGATAACTGCACTTTTTGAAAAATCTTAAATCTGTCAAAGTAAAATCATAACTTTTTATATTTCGTCGCATTTTTCACTTTTTTATGGAGTTAATCGATTCGTGCCTAGCATGACCATCAAGAGATATCTCACGGACGGGTGAAGACAAACTAAGATATAAGATATCTCGATATATTATATCTCTACATCGACAACTTTGATAGACAAGATATCCCGATGGACAAATATCTTTCCTTTTGACATTAGAAGTCGAGTTTTAAGTGTAAGTGTTATGTCAGACCCGGAAGACATAAAGAGAATCAATTGAAACACGAGAAAACGGTCGATAAAATTTTGACGTGATTGTCATGCTAGGCCGGCTGAACGGCTCATAATATATAGATCGATTATCGCGCTCCTAAAATGCAACCCCCACCTCCCCTGACCCCCGAGTAAAAAGCAGGTAAACAAAGTTTATTATATTACCTGTCGTAAATTGTGTTAGTATGGTAATTCCGCCCTCAATTCTGGTCTAGTCAATTAAATTAGTTTCAAGAGAACTTCGACCGTAGTGTTTATTCTGCTCTCTATTCCTAGGGGTTTACGTTTTATGAAATTAACTTTAGAGTATTCATTTTAGTATTGTTGAGTATTATTATCTATTAGATAACCTACTGAATCCTAGAGATTGCTTCAAATAAGTGTTCTAGTAAAATGTTAATAATAACTAAAAGCTATCTCCAGAACATAAAAACTTAAAAAACTATTGGTGTTCTCTTAAGAAAAATTTAAATAGACAAATGGTCACGGGCAGACAGGACCTGCCCGTGACCATGGTTGCTGAAAAGCATCCGAAACGTCGGGATAAATAATTTAAACAATATAAATAATAAATCGCGTTTTAATCCGGTATACAGTATTTTATTTAAATTCACGTAATGGTAATTCAAATCACTCATAATTATTGTAATAGACGACCTCCCTTCGCTTCACTTCAGTTTCAGAAATGAAACGTCACTTGCATCAAACGAGGTTTCGAGCAAGGGCGTTGCAAAGGAAGGGAGAGACAGTTGTCTCACCCACCCCCCCAGAGATTAAACAAAGTATATATATGTCAAATGCAAAGAAACCAAAGTCTTAAACCCAATCGCTTGATCTTCTACTCTATCTATACTAATATTATAAAGAGGAAAGATTTGTTTGTTTCTTCGTTACGATTTAACTCAAAAACTACTCGTTACACTTTAAAAATTCTTTCACCAACAGAAAGCTACATTATCAGTGAGTAACATATACGAGTAGGTGGTATTTTTGTGTATTCATCTACGTTAGACCCGTGCGAAGCCGGGGTGGATCGCTAGTTATTCTTATTTTCCATATAACTTGCCTCAACTCCTCCCTCCCCGGGCCATGAGCTACCATCGCTTTTGGTTTTGAGTATTAAAAGTTTTTGTCTGATTTATAACATTTTATCTACATGTACCATGTCAGTTGTATTCAGTGCAAGAATGAAATAAGTATATGTAAATTGTAATACTTGCATTGTGTGCGTTCGAGATAACAGCACAGATCTCGTTACACAGTCCAATGTAGACGTGTACGTTTGTATTCTAAAACAAGCAGTTTCGAATGTTCCAAGTGAAAAGATGTAGCGGTTTGACTCTATTTTCCTTATTTCTTTCAACCATCTATAAAATATGGGTTACCTTGTGCTTTGGGATACTTAAAATAATAATATGAATAGTATTATACGTAATATTCATTTATTAAAGCGATTAGACATTTAAATAACATACATTTTACCGGATTAAATCGCGATTGATAATCAGTTACGATGGCGTTAATAGACAACTTTGTGATATTTCAAATTAGACAGCTGTCACCTTTCAGTCTTCTGACCACGTTTGCTGGAAAGCATTTGAAACGTCGGGATAAATAATATAAATATTATAATAAATCGCGTTTTAATCTGATAAAAGTTATTTTATTTAAGGAAAGGCCAAAACTGCTAAAGCGTCAAAATGATACTTGTGGGAAATAGAGGTTTATAAGTAGCTTTTTAAAAAAAATCTTATTTATTATAATTTTTCACCTGATTTAAATTAGGTTCTATCTACTTCTGCAAATGAAATATATTATTAAATTATTGTAGACAAATTGGAGCTAGAGCAGATTGACCTTTTCACTGACGATATGCATAATTTATTTTTGGCAACAAACAGAAAAATTACTATAAATACATAAGACATAATCTTTACACAATTTGTTCACTATTTTATAAATTTAATATGTTAAAATAATCGTTCCCTAAATTTTCCGACCCCAAAATCTGTCGCCCTATGCTCAAAGCTTTCTCTGCTTGGTAAATCCGTCACTGTAAATATCGCGAACCTTTGACTTGAACTACACAATTTTATCTTTAGAATAGCTTTTCAGCATCCCGATCTATCTGTAAGGGCTTCGATTTACGTAAATCCGTTGCATTTACCTCCGAGCTATGGTACTGCTTCAATTTAATCCCTATATTTAATTAGAAAAACAAAGAGATACTAGAATAATTAAGCTTTCTAGGTATTGGATTACAATATATTTTTTAATATAATATACTACGCCTAAATTCGTAATGAAGCTAAATTTATCCTAGTTTTTATCAGCACGTGGCGTGTTGGTAAAAAATAGACTTACTTCCTACAAAATTTGAAAAATAAAATTATTTCAAAAACAAAAGCCGACTTCAAAACTTATTATTTTAATTAGTTACTTCAAAGCAATATCCTTTAAGAACAATCATCAAAATTATTGATACTTATAGATTTTATAAACAGTTATTTTTGGAGTCGGTGCCAGCCGAAATGGATCGTTAATCCTAGTTTCGCAAGAAACTTTCGGACGGTACAGAGCGGCGGCCGACCAACTTCAAAAATAACTATTTATAAATATTAAATAGATATAATATGTTTAAGACGTACCAATATTTTTTATGATCTTTTTTTGAATAAATGTGAAAAAAGAATTAAAAATGAAATATTAGAAAATTGTTTGTTTTTATAATTAATCAGCTAGTGAGCGCTTATTGTACATTGTTGCTACATAAACAAACCGTTTGTTTTAAATTTTATTTTTTATATCAGTACGATAGTTTTTTTTATTGTCTTTATAATTACAAATCACGAGTACTTTATGTACCTATGTTGTATTAGTGTCGCGAGTCTAGCAGAATACTGTATATTTTATAATTAATGAATTATAAAAATATTATTACTTTTTTAAGTGGAATGGGATGGGTTAAGTAAAACAAGTAAATGTAACTTATTCGTATATTTTCGTATTTGAAAATTCTTGGTACAATTTACAGTTCTGACTTATTTACGAACTAAAATTAATGATTTCAAGATATTAAGTACATTGCAGCAGAATTATCGAGTGTCTTCAATTATGAACGATCTTTTATATTTCATTTTACGCTGACATTTTAATAAAAACAGTAAATATATTGTATATATATAAAGGAAGTTGATTCTCGTAAATAATGCTAAATGTGTTTAAAATTATATGTAAACCAAAAAAAAAATATTTATATAAAAATTAACTGAATTTCGCTTCATAGTAATGTTTATTGAACAGAAAATGGATTATATCACTAATGACATAAGGTTCATAATTGAATACATCTTTAAACGTACGCTCTTTCACACATAAAGCAATGGAAGTACAGTCGGCGACAATAGTATTTCTTTATATTTTGGCATCTATTAAAAAAGTTAGGACGTGACCATCGAGATATGAGTTAATTCAGGGGTCGGACCGCCTGTTCAAGCAATAATTTAAAGTGTCCTCTAGACGACAGAACGGGACAAAACTATATACGATGTATTACACTGTCACGTTCTCTTGTAATATCTCAATTAAACTGCTATAAGAGATCGTGGTACGAACTCTATAATATTACATGAGCAGTTACAACATTTTGTTATTAGTTCTAGTAGTCTAGACTTATAGTGAAATACTGATTCGGTAATTAAAGTCAAAATTGTATATGGAAATTCAAATTTTATTTACAGATATAAATTATAATCAAAGTCTGAATAGTCCTCTTTTTTGATTGTCTATTTAAAAAAAATGACTAAATTCTAATAATATTTTTGAAGGTAACAGATGAGAGACGGAATTTATTATTTAAATCTTTGTTAGGTTGTAGATTGTTTTTAACTTGATCACTTGAGACGATTATCTGAATCAACAACAGATGTTTTTGCAGTCTCCTTACAAAGGACGCGTAGTAATTTTTCTTCCAATTTTGCAATACCACCGCAAGGCAGTGTAAAGGAAAGCCAACTACATGTTATAATGAATTTACCAGCTAAATGGACAGAAATCAACACAAACCCATTCCAGGAATAGGCGAATGATAAAGTTTTATTTACATACACATAAGCGACTATATTGCTTTGTTCATTCGATAGTTTATATCAATATACATTTCATAATTTCCTAATATACTCTAGAATTATTGCGATGTTTGATTGTCACATACAATGTTTAGATTTTAGTTTTATCAATAGCCAATGTTATTAGGCATATACTGTGTATTTAAATAGGACAGGCACAATATAAATCATAAATCGCGTTTTTATCCGGTATACAATATTTTATTTAAATGTGAGATACTCGCGTTAATAAAAGACAATATTACAATCAATTAGTTTACAAAACGACTGTTAATTAATTACTTTTTAAATGAAGTTTAATAATTCCCTTCATTTTATTTATTTGCTTCATTAGGAACAAAAAGTAAATTACAATACAAATATTGTTTGTATATAGGTAGAAATCGATTGTCAATACAAAAAAAAATGGGACAATCAATTATTTAAGACTTTTCATTGTTGCAAATTCTATTGTACTTCAATCGTTCACTGCTTTATCAAGATACCTATTTAGTAGAATATGTGCGTTTGATATTGATTAGGATATAGGCTTTCTAAAATTTTTGAAACCAAACATCGCAAGCATTCTACAAAATAATCTAAAATTGTATTATAATATTTTCTCCGAGTCGGTACATTTATATAATACTTCTCACACATCCGACTATAACATTGCTAAATTGACAATATTTTTTTTTAAACTTTTCCACGCGACTGTATTTTACAAACACGTCGCTAACAATTTGGCAAATTTTCTAAACTTTCTATACATTTATTGCATAAATATACTTTTGTGCAATTTGTATTATCGATAATACTAACGTAAGCGTAGCATAGGTGCTTATATTTACATATTAAATAGGTATAATATAGTACAAAACGTTTTTTTTTTCCTAAATATTTTGTTTTCTACTTAAATTTAAATGTTTTCGAACTATATTTGGAACAATTTACATTTTACTTTTTTAAGGTAATTCAAAAAGTTATTTTTAATAATTATTTCAATTCAGATTTGTGATAAAAAAAATAAACAATTGGAAAATTGAATAATATTTTTATTGAAAAAAAAAATGATTTTATAAATGACTAATTTCAATACACTGTTTGAATTACCATTAAATAATTTTAAAGCGTCCGCATATAATTCCTTCAGCACACGTCAAGTTAGAACTACAGGTTCTGGACTCAAAACGATGCTGATAAATGATATCAAATATATCAGTTCTTAGGTTTCACGCACAGAAACAAATACTCGTGAAAATCTCTCATCAATAGTCAAAATATTTGAAGAAATACAATAGTTACAGCTGAGTTAAAAATATAATACTAAAAACTTATAAAATAATACTATAGACTGGCCAAGATATACATTATACATTCATAAATAATAAGGTGGGCTAATCTTCATATGTCACCAAAGATAGCAATTTCTTGGAGAATATCGTAAATTAATTAATCATGGTAAGGTTTATCGTATCGAGTATCGTATCGAGTATTTGAATCTCGATACGACTGTGCTATTGTGTACGATAGTCACTTGAACTTCGATACTGTTGTCAGTAGCATACTGAAAATGCATTGCTAAAGGACACTGCGAAGCAAAGAGATGTTCTGATGACTGAAAAAAAAAAGAAAATGTGACCTATCACCTACATATTTTTTGAATAAAATTATTTGTAATGACCATTGTCTGCCCGTGACGACGGTTGCTGAAAAGCATCCAAAACATCGGGATAAATAATTTAAAAAATATAAATAATAAATCGCATTTTAATCCGGTATACAGTATTTTATTTAAATATGTGATACTCGCGTTAATAAAAGACAATATTACATATTTTTTTGAACAAAAAATTTAAAATCATGCATATGCAATGTTGTTCCAGCGCAGTCACATTTTCGTATGGTCACAAACTACGCCAAACTAGAATTAACCAATATAAATAGGATACTTCGTATGAGAAAAATATAATTTTTCTAAGAAAAGCTGGCTGTCGATCGTCAAGCCTAAAACTAAATCGAATTAAAGGTGGGCGCGATGTTTATTTCGCCATCAATCACAGCCGCGAATGATTAAAAATAGCATTTTTAGCGGCAGGCTTGTTTCCCCTCAATACCTACTATAAAAATTAGCATTAATATGCTAATAGCTTCAGATTGGTGAAAACAGTTTTCATTTCAGTCATTCAGAAATATGCTATCTTTGGTAAACAAATGCTAAGTACTCATACAATAACAATATTCGAATACAAAAAATGAGCTCATGTTTCGAACTGAACCCCAACCACGAACTTGTGAGAAAGTATTCGTATTATCAATTTGGATATTGAATATCTTACGAATCGGTACGCCTCCTTTATTCTACATACCGCCAAGGCATGGAATTCTCTACCTGGGTCTGTCTTTACTGATTCCTACAATCTTGACGTCTTCAAAGCCAGAGTGAATAGGATTCTTCTAAGTAAGCATGCTCCCATTTAGATCGCATCCGCGCTTACCATCAGGCAGGATTGCGGTCAAATGCTTACTTATTCTTCATAAAAAATGTACAGCCGGCCTAGCATGACCGCCACGAGATATCTTGCGGACGAGAGAAGACAAACTAAGATGCAAGATATCTCGAAATCGACAATTTTGATAGAAAAGATATCTCGATCGACAAATGTATCTATTTTTGATATTAAAAGTCGAGTTTTAAGAGTAATTTTCATGTTAGACCCGGAAGAAACAAAGAGATAATCTATTAAAACACGAGAAAATGGTCGACAAAATTTTGTCGCTGAACTATACAATGATGCTACGAATACTTTTTAACAGGTTCATAATTGGGCCTCTGATCGTACAATGTAGAAAAGAGTCTGTTATTCAATCGTCGCAGGTTTTACAGCAGTGTTGCTTGTACCGGCGAACCGCACACATATTCATGGCTCGAACGTTCTCGCAAAAACGAGACGTGTCTTTGCACACTCCATCTGTTGGTGTGAAATATATGTATAATTGAGACTCGTCTGTCGATGTCTTATATAGAAATTAGACGGTTCTCGCGATTTCATTTTGTTAGTCACGTATTTCGCATTTAATATTTTTTTTATAGTTTGTTTACCAGGAAAATTGGTATAGGACGTGTTTTTTTTATGTCAGATATCGACAGACGAGCATGAGATTCACTTGATGGTAGGTGATGCCTCAGCCATAGAACATCAGTAAATGATGCGCTGTCGACCTACTTTTAAATTTGAGCATTCGGAAACCCATAGACTGAAACTGAAACGCACAAAATGCACTTCACGGTCTTTCCATCTATGAATGGTGGTTCGTTACCCGGTCGGAATTAAGATATTCCTCCCACCCGATCAATGCCCGAAGTTACCAGACGTGGGGAAAACATGCTTACAGAAAATTATGAACATGTCGTCCCGGTGGGATTCGAACCCATGACCCATCGATGCGCATGGCAGGTGTTCTAGTGAACGCACCAACGAGCCCGTCAATTGTATAGGTGTGTATTTTTACAAGAACGTTTTTATGCTATCCATTTTGTAGTAACTGGGCACGAGTCAGCTGGTAGAATATTAATTTTAATATTACAAAAATATATATCTAGATGATATTACATAAAACGCTGATAATATTCAATTCAATTCAAAACATTTATTCATTTAGGCAACACAATGTACACTTATGAACGTCAATAAAAAAATACATATTAAATGCTTCTAATTTTACATTTACTGCCAGTTCCCAATTACCTTTATCACATGCTGATTCACAGTCTCTTGAGACATCAGGTCTGACTCCTGTACATAGAGCTGCAGGTCTCTCCCGCTTCGCGCGTCTCCTTCCATCCGGGAAGCGCCATACACATCGCAGCACGCGGTGTTGTCTGCCCTTGTTACCGCATGTCCCTATACACTATAACATGGAGATTTCATTACGATATCATTTTTATGTTATAGGAAGCCTGGCGTCACCAGCCGGTCTAGCATGACCGCCACGAGATATCTCGCGAACGAGTGAAGACAAACTCAGATGTAAGATATCTCGAAGATCTCGAACTTGAATTCGTGTATGCGGTGATATTAGTTATTTCGTCTATGTATTTGCGTGTTGTTCCCACGAGAATGTAAGTGAGTGCTCCTATTTCACCACACATTCTGCTGATAGAGGACAAATATTTGTTTTTATTTATTTTTATTTTCTTTTTTTTTTCGTTTATATATATATTTTTCGATTATTATAGTTAATTACTTAAAGATGACATGTGGAACATGATGTAATGGTTGCAGCTCCTTACAAAGCATTTGTAAAACAAAAACTTGGCGATTAAAAAGAGTGGCGGCGAGTTTGTTGCCAGTTCTTCTCGTCCGCTCTACGCCCTTGATTTGAGAACTGGCAGTAAATGTAAAATTAGAAGCATTTAATATGTATTTTTTATTGACGTTCATAAGTGTACATTGTGTTACCTAAATGAATAAATGATTTTTGAATTTGAATTTGAATTCGATATATTATATATCGACATCGACAATTTTGATAGAAAAGATATCTCGATCGACAAATATATCAATTTTTGATATTAAAAGTCGAGTTTTAAGTGTAATTGTCATGTTAGACCCGGAAGAATTAAAGAGATAATCGATTAGAACACGCTGGTGTCAAGTTATACACTCATCATCATATACTATAAAGTTTATGGTAATTATCAGGGCTTATGACTGTGTTGCCAGCCTTTCGTCCTGCTAAGTTTAGTAAGTATTAAATTCATTTATAATTTTTAATGAAATATAATAAAAATAAAAAAGTGAATTCCCTAGTGGGGCATTTCTGTGTTCGTTTCACTGATCTTTACAGGCAAGTAGGTGATCAGCCTTCTATGCCCTGCCCGACCGAAACATTTTTTTTTAAATCTTGTCCTCGGTGCTAAACGCTTACCATTGAACAGGAGGTCATATAATGATAAAGATTTTATGATGTTAACTTATAACAATTTGTACGCCTCAGAGAGGCAATAGTAGAGGTCATAATATTGTATACAAAGATCATATCAACCTCTTTCAAAAATCACCAAAATTCGTTGAAACAAAGTTTTCTTTTATTTGTAAACTAGCGATTCGCCCCGGCTTCGCATGGGTGCAATGTAGATGTACTATACACAAAAAAACGTGTTATTCTATGCCTATGTTACTCACTGATAATGTAGCTTTCTATCGGTTAAAAAATTTTTAAAATCGATCGAGTAGTTTTTGAATTAAATCGTAACAAACATATAAATCTTTCCTCTTTATAATATTAAGTATAGATAGATATAGATAAATAGTTAAAGTATTGATATGAATCCCAATTTTCTGAGTATAAATTGTTCAAAAATGTTCAAAATATAAATATAAAATAATATCTTCCGACAGTCTTGACACTGATTGGATAGGTGAAAATATTTCCCAGAAGAAACTATAAAACGGCAACGGGAAATTACAACGTTCATACTATTTTTCATCCAACTTATTCATATTTATGAAGTGATCAACTTTAATTCTGAATACGAATAAACGATTGCGCAATCAATCTTACAAAAATTAGATAATAATGTTATGTAGAACAAAAACAAAAATTAGATTTTCAGCAGATGAATATTTCTTATTATTATGAAGGTATCACAAATTCCCTTCACATAAAAACATGGTGAAGTAACATAAAATAAACTAAAATCGTTTATTAATGATATATTTGGCTATGACGGGCTCGTTGGTGCTTTGGGTAGAACACCTGCCCTACGCATCGATGTATCGTAGTGTAGAGAGGGGTTGTATCGATCGTAGGTAGCAAAATAAAACTCTTGATCAGAAGGTATTAATGTGAAGGAATTAATGAATGAATATATTTACAGAAAAAATGATTACATATAAACAATAAAAATGGAACAATAATATAATGTGTAAAAGCGAATAGGTAAAAATAAGTTGATCTGATTGGCGGATTCAGATCACGCCACATCGCGTGCCGTGTGCAAGAATCGTTCATGTTCAAACTTGTACGCGCCCGCTATTGTTATAAATACGGCACACATCCCGCGGCGTCCTCACATTGCATATCGCGAGCTAGAGCTCGCGCGTGTCGCGCCGCGAGTTCAATCCGAGTCCGCGCGTCGCACGGGTCGCTCCTCACTGCACCGTCGGGGTACCTCCTGCAGCCTGCGCTCGCTGGGTTCTGCATCGCTGATCCTCGCACGTACAGTCACGAAAATAGTTCTTTTCAGAACTGTCTGCTTCTCTGTTTCTGCGATGATAGACGTCAGCTTGTTGATGAAATAAATATGTTGGTGTTCTCTTATTTTTCCTCTTCCTCCTTGGTAATTGTAGCAGACATCTTTGATGTCTGTGAGGTACAGGTAATGAGGTATTGAAGTAGCCTGGTATATTGGCTGCGCAGGTATAAAGGTAATCTGGTATGTAGTGCAAGGTAAAGGTATGATGGTAACTTGACTATTTACGATGGTAAGTATATAATATGTATGCACCTACATAACTCCCCCTCAAGCGAAGCGTACCGGCAGTTTAATATTGCGGCCGGCACGTGTCCTTGTAGGCACTAAGCTTGTGTGCGTGCGAGTTGTGTTCACTGAAGCGTGACGAGTCGTTGCTCTTGACCTAGTTTCGCGCTCGTTCGAATTTGTATCTTCGCTGCGTAGTAATACGGTCGATTTTTCTGTGCTGTCGCTCGGACTTGCTTCATTTTCTTCTGAGGATATACGCTGGCTTGAGGCGATCTATAGATATAGTAGATATACGGTCGTTGACTTTTATCACGAAATATTTCTCTTTGCGTTCTATAACTTCATATGGACCGGTATATGGTTGTTCTAAGGGTTTTCTTGATGCATCTGTGCGTATGAATACTTTCTTGCAAGTATGAAGATCTTGATGAATGAAGATAGGTCTATTGTTGCTATGTGGTTGCGTAGGTACTTGAGGTTTGAGTGAGTTGATTGATTTTCGAAGTTGATCGACGAATGAGTTGTCCAAGGTTCGATGTGTCAAAGTTTCATTGAAGAAATCTCCGGGTAGTCGTAAGTTGTATCCGTAGGTAAGTTCGGCGGTGCTTAATCCGTTGTCACTTCGCATCGCAGCGCGAAGTCCAAGTAAAACTGTAGGTAATTCTTCGTCCCAATTATTTTTTCCTTGTAGTCTGGCTTTAAGCGCTTGTTTCAATGAACGATGCCAGCGCTCGACGATGCCATTTGACTGTGGATGATAGGGCGTAGTACGAGATTTTTCTATTCCCATAATTTTCATGAGTGACTGGAACAGATGGGATTCGAACTGGCGACCTTGGTCGGATATTAGTGTTTTAGGAACACCGAAACGAGATATCCAGTGTTCGTAGACTACTCGGGCGATGACGTCAGATGTTATTTCGCTAGTAGGTATTGCTTCGGGCCATCTTGTGTGTCGATCTATTATTGTTACTAAGTACCGATGTCCTTTCGCTGTAGTAGTGAGCGGTCTAACTATGTCTATATGTATAGTTTGGAATCGCTCGCTTGGCGGGAAAATTCCTATTGCGCTCGATGAATGGCGTTGTATTTTGCTTCGTTGACATGATAGACATTGCTTCGCCCATGCGCCCGCGTCGTGGTTAATTGAAGGCCAAAAGTATTTTGTAGATAATAATTTACGCGTTGCGCGTACACCGGGATGACTTAAATTGTGAACTGCGTTGAATGCAAGTTTTCTATATTGTAGCGGTAGGTATGGACGAATATTTGAAGTTGAGGTTTCGCAATATAACTTGATATCGGTGTTAGGTATGTTTATATACTTCAATGTGATATTATTTTGATTTTTGAGTTCTTGAATTGTAGTATCGTTTTCTTGAGCTTGTGCGATCTCTTGATAATTTAATGTTGTAGGTAAATTAATTTCTTCTATACGGCTGAGTGCGTCGGCGACGATATTTTGACTTCCGCTGATATGTCGTATGTCGGTGGTGAATTCGCTGATAAATAATAGTTGTCTCGTTCTTCTAGGTGTTTCTGAAGGTGAAGGAGTCTTCGTAAGAGCGAATGTGAGCGGTTTGTGGTCGGTGAAGATAATTAATTCACGTCCTTCATAAAGTTTTCTGAAGTGCTTCATTGCCATGTAGATCGCAAGTAATTCCCTGTCGTAGGTACTGTACTTTATTTGCGCGTCGGAGAATTTTTTCGAGAAGTAGCCCAGTGGTTGCCAATGGTCTTCGACGTATTGTTGAAGTACGGCTCCTGCTGCTTTGTCGGATGCGTCGCTAAAAATAGCTAACGGAGCTTTGTGCACGGGATGAGTGAGTAAAGCGGCGTTTTTGATGCTTTCTTTACAGGATTCGAATGCTTGCGTTGCCTCCGGGGTCCACTCGATTTTTGTTTTGTCTTTTTTCTTCGTGTTGTGAAGATATTTATGCAGTGGCTCTTGAACTAAGGCAGCGTTTTTTATGTTTTCTCGATAAAAATTAAGCATTCCGAGAAATCTTTTGAGTTCCTCAACGGTTGTAGGCTTCGGAAAATCTGAGATTGCTTGAATTTTCTCGGTAGGCGGTTTGATTCCGTGTTTTGATACAACATAGCCTAGGAATTTCACTTCTTCTTTTCCAAAAACGCATTTTGCGGGATTGATAGTGATTCCGTATTCTTCTAGTCTTCGAAATACGATGCGTAGATGTTCACGATGCTGCGTTTCGCTTTCAGAGGCTAAGAGCAGATCGTCGACGAATGAAAATACGAAATCGAGTCCTCGCAGTACTTCATGGATGAATCGTTGGAATGTCTGTCCTGCGTTCTTGAGTCCAGGACACATTCGAGGAAATTCGAATAATCCGAATGGTGTGATGATGGCTGTCTTCTCTATGTCTTTTTCATGATTACATATCTGTTGATATGCGCGATTTAAATCGACTACACTGAATATAGTATTGCCGGCTAGTTGATAGGTGAAATCCTTGATGCGTGGTATGGGATATCGGTCGGGTTTTGTGATTGCGTTCAGACGGCGATAGTCTCCACAGACTCGGATATCACCATTTTTCTTCGGTACGACGTGAAGTGGTGATGACCATGGGCTCTTGCTTGGTCTGCATAGGCCTTGTTGGATCATGTTTTCGAATTCTTTTTTCACTTGTTCGTATCGATGAGGTGGAATAGGTCTTGCTCGGCAGTATATGGGTTGACCAGTTGTTTCGATGAAATGTTCGACGTTATGTTTTGAGTTTAGCTTCATTGAGGTTATTCTTGTTATGCCGGGAAATTCTTCTAAAATGTTGTGATATGTTTGTTGTTTGTCGATGCTTCTTATAGTAGGAATACTTGTTGAAAATGCAGGTACGTTGATTTTCAGATTGGTTAATCCGTTGATTAAACGTTGATTTTGAAGATCGACTATGAGATTGTGATGCTTTAGGAAATCCGCACCGATGATAGGCTTGGATACTGCAGCTACGATGAATTTCCACTTGTATGGACGTCGAAGATTGAGATCGAGTTCGAGCGTTTTCTCTCCATATGTAGGTATAATTGTGTTGTTGGCGGCGTAAAGTTGGAATGGGAGTGGTTCGCATGTTGAGCCTTTCTTCTTCGGTATGACCGATATGTTAGCACCGGTGTCGACCAAAAAAGTGAGTTTCGTCTTCTTGTCGGTGACGAATAGGCGGTATGACTTTTCGTGAACGCTGGATTCCGCCGCAGCCAACGTTCGATTTAATTTAAATCTTGCGTGTTGTTATTTTTGATGAATGAACACGGCGTCGTACATTTTCTGGCTTCTTTTCCGAAACGGCGATGATAGTAGCAGTACGGAGATCTTGATTGTGATTGTAATCGCGATGATGATCGATGACGTGATGAACTGCGGTAGCGGTTGAAATTACGACGGCTGTTACGATGATATGGAGATGAAGAATTTGATTTTAATTCGGCGATTTCGAGTGAAAGTTTTTCTATTTTCTTCAGTAGGTATTCAGCGTTGACGTTTGAAGTGGATGATTGCGGTTGATGACATGATGAAGATACTGCTGCTACTTCGTGGCTTTGTTCGTGCATCTTGTCGGCGAGTAATGCGAGATCGTCGAGTGCTGTAGTCTTCGAGATCGTGTCGCTGACTACGAGTACGCTTCTGACGTGGGCTGGTAGGTGGTTGAGCCAAAGCATTCGTAGGGTCTTCTCGGGTACGCAGTCTCCAGCGAGATAACGCATGCGCCGTAGTAGGTGACTAGGTCGTTGGTCGCCTAGTTCTAGTTCAGATAGTAGTTTCTGTAACTGGCGATTTTCGCTGTCTTCGTATACAGAGATTAGACGCTTCTTGATTTTATCATACGGGTCTGATTCATCACGAAGTTTCTTCAAAATATCGCTGATGTGATCGATGTCGGGCCTCTCTAGCTGAGAAATTACAAGCTGAGCGAGTTGTTGCTGCGTTCGGTTGGATTCGGCGGTGGCGGCTTCGAAACAGTAGAACCAGGATTCTGTTTTATCACGCCAGAACGGTGGAATACGCAGCGCTAGGGAAACGGCGGCAACTTGATTTTCTTCGGCCATAGTGAAGAAATTTGGGCAGAGTAGCAGGCTTCTTGCTTTATTCTTCTTAGGCAGAGTAGCAGGCTTCTTTCTTGCCGGGCAGGGATTTCTTCTTTGTTGTTCTTTCGGGCAGAGATTCTTCCTTATTAATGTTCTGCTCGGGGTCACCACTGTAGAGAGGGGTTGTATCGATCGTAGGTAGCAAAATAAAACTCTTGATCAGAAGGTATTAATGTGAAGGAATTAATGAATGAATATATTTACAGAAAAAATGATTACATATAAACAATAAAAATGGAACAATAATATAATGTGTAAAAGCGAATAGGTAAAAATAAGTTGATCTGATTGGCGGATTCAGATCACGCCACATCGCGTGCCGTGTGCAAGAATCGTTCATGTTCAAACTTGTACGCGCCCGCTATTGTTATAAATACGGCACACATCCCGCGGCGTCCTCACATTGCATATCGCGAGCTAGAGCTCGCGCGTGTCGCGCCGCGAGTTCAATCCGAGTCCGCGCGTCGCACGGGTCGCTCCTCACTGCACCGTCGGGGTACCTCCTGCAGCCTGCGCTCGCTGGGTTCTGCATCGCTGATCCTCGCACGTACAGTCACGAAAATAGTTCTTTTCAGAACTGTCTGCTTCTCTGTTTCTGCGATGATAGACGTCAGCTTGTTGATGAAATAAATATGTTGGTGTTCTCTTATTTTTCCTCTTCCTCCTTGGTAATTGTAGCAGACATCTTTGATGTCTGTGAGGTACAGGTAATGAGGTATTGAAGTAGCCTGGTATATTGGCTGCGCAGGTATAAAGGTAATCTGGTATGTAGTGCAAGGTAAAGGTATGATGGTAACTTGACTATTTACGATGGTAAGTATATAATATGTATGCACCTACAGTAGGTTTGAATCCCACCGGACGACATGTTTACAATTTTCTGTAACCATGTCATTCCCACGTCTGGTAACTTCGGGCATTGAACGGGTAGAAGGAATATCGAAATTCCGACCGGGAAACGAACCACGTTCACAGATGGAAAAACCGTGAAGTGCATATTGCGCGTTGCGGTTTCTGCCTATGGATTTCCGCATGCTTAAAGTAAAAAGTAGGTCGACTGATGTTCTGTGGCTGAGGTAAGTATCACCTACCATCAAGCGTATTATTAAATCCAAGACTATGTTGACGATAAAGATGTATGGTGCTAATTCATCTCTGCATGTGCGGCTTCCCTGGCAACTTGTGCTGTGCAAGTGTGTGTATCTCATTTTACACTAATAGTAAAAACTCAATTTTCTTTTGCATTGTATAGAATCTCTGTATACCTTGCATTATATAAACTTCTCAGCCGATTATTACTATTGTAACCGAGTCCTTGTAAGCTAAACCATTGTTGAAAAGAGTGTCCATGGAGTTTCTTGCCGGTTCTTCTCCATGAGACCCACTTTTTGGAACCGTGCAACTAGACGTTTCATAAGAGCCTGCAAAGGCCTATTTGAAATAAAAAACTTTTGATTTTTGATTGATGATTTTGTGTTGAGGTTCACTCTTGGCTCACTTACGCTCGTTCAACATAAGAAAAAAAAACAAGATATTGCATTAACCTTAAATAAAAGAAAAGAAGTGGACATGACAGGTTGATATTGATGGAGAACAAACTTTTTAAATTTAAGGGAAATTGTATTACCTTACTCCAAGGTCCGACGACCCAGGCGGGCTGGCAGCGTTGCTTCTCCCACCTCGTCTTCTCAGGACGACTTGTGTACGAACACGCAGTTTCCGGTAATACTGTGCTGTTATCTGCTACACATTCTACTCGACGACGTGTGATTGCTAGATACAAAACATAATAAACAATTATATCTAATATTTTGATAGATAATATCTAACAAGCAAGTGAGTCAGAGGTTTGCATGCAGCATGGTAGATATCGCATTATGCGATAAGGCTGACCGTATGTTGTACATGGATTAAATTTTTATTTGTGTAACCTAGTTTTAAGCACTTTATCTGGGGGCACGGTAGTGCCCCCGCCAAGTCGAGCAAAAAGCGGCACGGCCGTACTATCCTTTTCTCGAAGTAGTTCGGGCCATTTTCGACCCCCTATAACTTCGTTGTGGATAAAACTAGAATCCTGAATTTTCAGTCACTAAGCAGGCATTGTATAAACTCGGTATATTTCAAATATCATTCTGTTTGAACCAGTAGTTTAAGAATTATAACTAGTCAAAGTTTGATAATTTGTCACTCACTCACTGACTGACCGATCATCAAAACTCTAAGGCACTTCTAGCAGACATAGAAACTTGAAATTTAGAATACAATTAGTGTTTAGTCTATAAATCAAGGAAAAATATACAATATTTTGAAATTTCGGTCCAGTTTTCTAGATATACAATTTTTTTTTGTATTTCTGTATGTAATGAATAACTTAAAAACTACTGGACCGATTTTAAAAAAATCTTTTACCGTTAGAAAGCTACATTATCACTGAGTAACTTAGGTATATAATTCTTGAGTACAATAAAGAAACATAAAACATAAAAAACATAAAACATAAATTACATACGCTAGTTTTGGCACAAAAAAGTAGTTCTGTTTTTGAACTGTAGAGCGCGCGACAATGTATCGGTGTGTGTGTCACACATCTAAGCAGTCAGCTGACTCCTCCCCTCGCTGTGTCTCGCTTGCTCTTACACTCTACAAGCGGCTGGGTGCGAGAGAGTGCGCGCTATGACTCCAGCGTCAAATGTCGTTCACACGGATACTAGCAGCGCCGCGGTGGCTGGGGGAGAACTTCTCTTACCCCAGAGAAACCGTGACAAGCGCGCCTATAAGGCCTGTGCTATGTACATCTTTGTTCTTTGATGATACCTACCAATGCCACTAGGCAAGCATCGAACTGGTGACCAAGGGGATACGCTCCAAGTAGCACAATCCACGCCGACACACTGACGAAGTACGGTTGGTTGTGTTGCTATCCTTGTCAGACATTCTTCTGTTTCAACTGTTGTTGTATCATTGCCTTTCTTGTGCTGTTAGAAAAAAAATATCATTTGATAAAGAAATCTTGAAATGTAATGCGTTTGCATAGGAATCCATTTTTTGACTAGAGGGATTACTACACCTATTTATTGCTTATATATTTTTATTCAAACCGCATTACATTATACTATAATACTTATCTCGACGTTTTTGGTAAATAAGGAAGAATATTAAATGAAATTAAATACATTTATTTGGGATGGCACAAAAGTAAATACAAGTATGTTGATGATGATTCTACTGAAAAAAATATAAATTAACAATTAATAAATATGGAAAGAAGTGCCGCCGTGAAAAGGTACTCAGCGTAATTTGTCGGAGCATTTAAGCTCTGACGCTAATTAGATTTTATAAGTGTAATGGGCCTTTTAGTAGCTCTTATGAACTTTTGATGGTTACCTGACACATAGCTCCTCTGACTTCATGACCTGTTGTACCACAAGGGGCGTTACAAGGTGACCAGTCGGTCGTCATCCAACTATATTCATGAGAATCACGTGGCATTATTCTGAAAAAAATGTTTTTTTTTTTCAATTCATCAATACTTAATTCTTATACAGTAGAACCTCGATTATCCGAACGCTCAATTATACGAATGTTGGCGTGAAAAGTATATTGTTGTTCGCTGTTACCGCCGTGAGCAACAATGTATGAATCTTTGCAAGAATCACGAGGATGCATTACTAATGTGTTGATAATATCTCATCGAACGTTGTTAATCCGCTTACGTATATTCTCGTGCAATTTTGATATATTTAATTTAAATATACATATATACTCGTATGTCTAATTTTAATAAATATTTATGTAGAAAAGTTTTGTCTCTGATCTTGTCCCAAAAAAAACCCACGTTTCGATTATCCGAATCCTTTTGTGTATCCGAACTAGTCTCGGTCCCAATTAGTTCGGATAATAGCGGTTCTACTGTAGTTTTATTCTTTTACGTACACAATCAAATGAACAATATTAGATGACAGAGCTGTGTAGACATTGTGAAGACTTACTTTTCTGTTACAGTCGTTGATTCGATCAAGTCACTAACATTTTCCTTGAAAGATTCAAAATTTCCTTCCTCAATTGTATTTCTATTGTAATCTTCGTTCACAATAATGATATCTGAATCATCGTCTTCCGGAAATACAATTTGTTTGTTATCCAAATTGACAACATGAGTTTTGGTCGGCGTTCCATAATTTTGGTACATAATCACAGGATCTACCATCCTTTGCCCGCGAGAGTTGCCAGTTGTCTGAAAATTCCAGAACATCTGCACATATCAATTATAGCTGTTCAATTCCATAATAATAAAACTTACCAAACTACAAAATTGCGATAATCAAAAAAACTCAAGTCAAATGGTTTCTATAAACACCACCGAAGTTATGTTAAGAAAAATGTAAAAAGAACTACATACAAACGTCGACATGACTGATATTAGAAGTAGATAATGAAAACACCGTGTTATCATGCGATGGACCCAAATCTGCACTCAAACCCCTTGCAGTTAGACCTAAAATCCCATGAGCCATGCTCTATTCTGGTAACTCCTCACCTGTAGTTGCATTACAAAGAAATGCAGACACGGCAAGAGTTGCGAGGCTCCACTCCGATCGGGTGGGAGCATCCGAGATGATATAGCACTCTCCTTAGTCCAAGGCAGCGTGCGAAAATTGTTTATGGTTATTGCTTACGTTAAGAGTATACTACGGAATAGGAGGTAATAGTTATGGGCCGTTGAGAACTTAATACTTTTACTAAAACACTAAAAATTAAGTACACATTTTTAGTGTTGATATTAACATACATACATTTTTTTTTTATTGTTTACTTTTTAAGCTTAGTTTTGTAAATAAAATTTGTTGTTGTTTGTGCAGTAAATAAACTCTCTCTCTCTTTCTAATGGTTAGTTAGATAGCTGGCCTAGCATGACAATTGACAACAATGACAAAATTTTGTTGGTTGTTTTCTCGTGTTTTAATCGATTATCTCTTTACGTCTTCCGGGTCTAACATGTCAAACTTAATTCTCGACTTCTAATGTCAAAAGTAGAGATATTTTTCGATCGAGCTATCTTGTCTATCAAAGTTGTCGATGTTGATATATAATATATCGAGATATCTTATATTTTAGTTTGTCTTCACTCGTCCGCGAGATCTCTTCGATGGTCATGCCAGGCGGGCAGAAGACTGATGGAATTTTCAATAAGAGCTAGATAATAATTGAAATTGTATATGAGTCGACTGAAAAAAGCTACATAGTAATTTTACTATTATTTTTTTTGAAGGATTTCTTATGAAATATAATAATTAATTTTTAAGTAAATTTATCTTAGCAAATCAGTTTTATCTCGTTTTTCATCAATGTCTTCTTATTAAGGCAGGTTTTTATTTTGGGTATAACTCGATTTTTTTTGTGAAATGATTATTAACTCAATATCTTTCTTAATATGTAATTCCAAATTTGCTTATATTTCGAGCGCGAAATGATCTTGCTTTAACGGAATAAAATAAATTAAATGTACAAAAATATGCCCAGCCGGCCTAGCATGACCGCTACGAGATATCTCGGGGACGAGTGAAGACAAACTAAAATATAAGATATATTATATCTCAACATCGACAACTTTGATAGACAATATACTCGATAGACTACTTTTGATATTAGAAGTAGAGTTTTATGGGTAATTGGCATGTTAGACCCGGAAAACATAAAGCGATAATCGATTAAAATACGAGAAAACGGTCGACAACATTTTGTCGTGGTTGTCATGCTAGGCCGGCATGTCTAACAAATAATAAAAGTTTTAAAAGATCTATAGTTTTATTTGTGAATTGCAATGAAGGCGTATATATTATACATAACTTACTTTTGCTAGATGTTGTTTTAGTGTCCAAAAGACAATTTTTTCTGCCATTTACGCAATATTTAGGTGAAACAGAATTAGCCCTTAACAGTAGAACTTATACAAACTCAGTTTGAGATGACCTATTATGATTAGTTATCTCTAGTTCGCTAAGTTCAATCGTAAAATGAGCAATAAACTTTACAGCGTCTTTATGACTGTTGTAAAATTATTATTGAATATAGTATATTACACTTGGAAAGTCGATTTTTTTTGTTGTTTTATGATTGTCTCGTGCCACGCTCTTTATGAATAGGTAGGTATCTATTTTATTTATCACTACATAATAAAAAAAAAGTCCTCCACTGCGTGTGTCTATCTGTCTATTCGCGATAAACTCAAAAAACTACTGAACGGATTTTCATGGGGTTTTTACGAACAGATAGAATGATTCATGAGGAAGGTTTAGAAATATAATAAATTGTTAAGGTTTTGTGTAAAGCTGAAATATAACGATAATTCGCTAGTAACTTATGAATTAAAGTTATATATACGAGTATTTAATTTGTAACATAATTCTTGAAATTGTTAGTGATATTCTTAATCACCCGAAAATATTTTCAAAGACACAAGTGTTTATATTTATAAGTTAAGGTAATTTTCCTTATTTATTGTATACTAGCAACGCGCCCCGGCTTCACACGGGTGCAATGTAGATGTACTATACACAAAACATAGCCTATGTTACTCGCTGATAATGTAGCTTTCTATTGGTGAAAGAATTTTCAAAATCGGTCCAGTAGTTTTTGAGTTTATACATAACCTACAAAAATTCAAATCTTTCCTCTTTATAATATTATTAGTATATTAGTATAGATTGATCCTTGGACATTTTGATACACAATTTAAAAAAATATCAACACATTCGTAAAATTTTAGAACTTATCTGTTACGTAATCACAACTAAACAACTGAACTAATATTGATGAAATTTGGTAAGGATATAGGCACTTTTATTTACAGATCTCTAGTATCAAATAATTACCTCATTTTCGTCGTAGATATCTCTCGCTTGAGAGTTATAGTTCGACGAAGGTTTCGTGCTGGTGGTACCGGCAGTTCCGTAGAGGGCATCACGAACTTTATCCGTTTTACCTATAGTTATATTTACTTATTAACTGGACGGTGTTAAGCAATACAATGTCAACCCACATGGTAGCCATTTTGAGAAAATTAAGTTTGAAGTTGTAATCAGGTTTATACAATGTCTTTTAAAAAAATAACTGAAATAATAGATTTTTATGTAATTATTATATGTATCGTTTTTCTTGATAGCAATCAAAGTAATTGAATTTAATGCATTATTATTAAATATTTTAAACATTTTAGGTTTTCGTGCTCGCTAGTTTTTTCAATATTTTTGCTCTTAAAACGATTTAAATGATACATATCTCTTTTGAAATATGTACTCCATGTCATAAGGAAGCGATTGGTATCAAAATTTACATTTTTGTAATTTTGTGGGTTGACACTGTTAATAACAGCGTCCAATTATTAACTACAATTTTTTTTAACTATTTGCTACATACATTTTTTGGTGAATAGACAACGCACGTATACACGTCCATTAAATAATTATTTAAACTGAATTTTTTTTTGATTAGGGCCTATAGAAATTAAACAACAAACTTAAACTGTTTGTTTTTTTATATATACTATAAATGTTTTAATTTGTAACAGCTGTTTATTTGTATTTATATATTTTTAAACTTTTTTTTATTTTTTATTTTTTTGACATGAAATTATTATAATTATTTTAATTAGTGGATAAATTGATTTAAGTATATTATTAAATTGAAATGTATGTTTTGGTAATCTAATCTATTTATCTAACGCATTGGGTTCCTGTAATGTTAGACATAAGTATTATAAATAAATAAATAAATCAATTATTAATAAAACAACCTTACTATTTCCACGCAGTCATAAGTCGTGTAATAGCGTGCTATTGGCATTATAATTATGGCCTTGTATATACGGTTAAAATGTTACGGCAAGAGGTCAAAACTATAATTAGAATTTCGTTATTACGACTCTTGATAAAATCAATTTAAATCTATCAAATAATTCTTTAGTTATTTCAACGAACATTTTATTATTTCATATTTAACTGGCAACGCGCCCCGGCTTCACACGGGTGCAATGTAGATGTACTATACACAAAATAAGCCTATGTTACTCGTTGATAATGTAGCTTTCTATTGGTGACAGAATTTTTAAATTCGGTTCAGTATTTATTAAGTTTCATAACATACAAAAATACAAATCTTTCCTATATATAATATTATTATTTTCATGTTTTTTTTTTGTATCAAATCTCGGCTCCTTATTATTATTATTATTAGTATAGAAAAGCTTGATCTTAGACAATATTTTTCTTACCTTTTTGTCTGCTTTTATAATTTTTTTTCTGTTCTCCAGGCCTTTGTTCGTGTGATTGATCATCAGATCTACCCCCTATCATCGCTCTATAACGGCCATCAGCTCTGTGAAGAAATTAAATTACATGAAAATCTTTAAAAATATAATTCTTCCTAACGTGTGTATGTCACTGAATTCCTCTTAAACTGCTTGGATGGATTTTGATGATTTTTTGGTGTGCTTGAGTGGATTTACAATGACAGTAGCACATGATAGAAGTGACTGCGACAAGGATCCAGCCGGCCTAGCATGACAACCGCGTCAAAATTTTGTCGACCGTTTTCTCGTGTTTTAATCGATTACCTCTTTATTTCTTCCGGGTCTCACAAGACAATTACACTTAAAACTCGACTTTTAATATAAAAAAATAGATATATTTGTCGATCGAGATATCTTTTCTATCAAAATTGTCGATGTCGAGATATAATATAATATATCGAGATATCTTACATCTTAGTTTGTCTTCTCTCGTCCGCAAGATATCTCGTGGTGGTCATGCTAGGCCGCCTGGACTTTTTATTTTTATTGAACGGTTCAAAATTAAATTAAGTATTTTTGTAGATCTTATGAACCTATTTTTGGTATAATTGATATTTAATAGAGATTGGCTATTAAATATTAAAATGTAAAACGTCGTTTCAAATCATTTAGTGTAATTAATTTGGTTTGGAAATTGAACGAAAATTTAATTATAATTATTCAATTAATGTTTCACAGTAGTCGTAGAAAATCTGTTCTTATTACTCGATTGAAAGTCTACGAATTCTGGCTCCGTACTTCTGTTAAATAACGTAACCACGTTAAAGAAAATCTCTTTAGCATATAATTCAAAGATAGGAAACGTCTTCAGTGAGTTGTCAAAAGAAATACTGTAGACTTAAAGTAAATACGGTAGCCGAGATATTTTCTAAAGACTTAAAACAAGAATAATACAGAACATCTAAGGGAACAGGGAACAGTGGACGGACATCAAGTAAATAAAGTTTAAAATTTGCAGAAGCAGTTATTTTCAGTGTAAGAAGTTAAAATAAAAACCTTTGCATTATTAATGTCAGTTCTATGCGTCTACGTTGTATATTAACTGTTGATAGACTTTAAAGCTTAGACTGAGCCAAGATCGTACCAAGATGTAATTTTTCTGCCAGATCCTTTTTCTGGTAATTAAAAATGTCATATTATTATTATTATTTTTAGATATCGACAGACGAGCATGAGGTTCACATGATGGTAGGTACCTCAGCCACAGAACATCAGTCAATGATGCGCTGTCGATCTACTTTTTACTTCGAGCATTCGGAAATTCAGACACTGAAACCGAAACGCGCATGTGCACTTAACAGTTTTTCCATCTATGAACGGTGGTTCGATATTCCTCCCACCCGATCAATGCCTGAAGTTACCACTCGTGGGGTAAACATGCTTACAGAAAATCATGAACATGTTGTCCCGGTGGGATTCGAACCCACGACCCATCGATGCGCACGGCTGGCATTCTACCGAATGCGCCAACAAGCCCGTTAAAATTTAGATAAATGAATGTACGTAACAAAAATAGTGACTCTCTCATATAATATGATTATTAAATCATACGAGTCGCTTCATCGAGGACAACTTATTAAATAATTTACAAACCTATCCGCTAATGGCGACGATGGCTCATCCAAAGCTTTGTGTCTCTCAATCTCCTCACTAGAAGGAAACTCTCCAGGTCTCGGTTTGACTAACAGAGTCAAATTTGCACTCGACCGACCAGCTACACAGGTATACACTCCATGATCTCGTAAAGATAATGAAGTAATACGCAAGGCACCCTAAAATAGGAAAATGTAGATGTTATTTTAAGTAAATATTGATATTGAAATGACATACATTTATTCGGGACAGCACAAAAGTAAGTACAAATACATCGTAAATAATACAACTTAAAATATAAATTAACAATTAATAAATATAGGAAGAAGTGTCGCCACGAAAAGGGGAGGTACTCAGCATATGTCAGAGCATAAGCTAGGACGCTGATTTTCAGTAGTCCCCCAGTGTGGCAGAAGATAGTTAAATAATACAATATAGTAATAATAAAACCTATATAAACTAATTCAATTTGAAAAACCTGGTACTAATTTTTATATAGAATAAGACACAATTTAAAAAATCTAAATATATAACAATAAATAACTAATGAAAACATAAAACACAAGAAGGACAGAGTAGTATTGAATTTATGTAACTGTTTTCAAATTTACGTCACAATTTAATTAAGTATAAGTTAATGTTGTTATTAATTATTATACGACTACTAATAATACGAAGAACTAATTAAGGACCTAATTACGATCCCTTACAGACACCTGCGCGCTTATCCCCATTATAAAAACTCCCATTAAGATATTTAATAATGTAAGTGTTTCGTGCAGCATTAAAAGGCGACTTGTTAAATAATTTCTTCGTAGTTTATTTTGAAATATTACACAAATCCTCGGAGCATCGTAGCAAAGTGTAGTCTACTCAGTCGAATGCTTTTGTTTATTTATGAGATGAACAACTACGTCCTGTTGTTTGCTTTAAGGCAATAGTTGGCAAAAACAGAGAAACTAATTGTGTGAGTTGAATAAATTTGAATTCCGAAGTAAGTTTACAATTTAATAAGCGAATTGCGCCGAATTAAAAATGAACGGCTTGTAGAGTTGAAAGACATTGTACAACTTGTAATGACTGTCTGCGAGAACTTGGGTAGCTCTTCAGAGAATCGTCTGATAAAATATTTGTACTCAGATAAAACTCAAACAAATCTCGTAAGATGTTAAATCGTCCATACGTTTTTCTTTGTGCAGGGATGATTATATTATATGATAAGAATACTTTTGATATTATTATCTATACTATTATTATTAAAGAGGAAAGGAATAAACTCAAAAACTACTGGACCGGTTTTGAAAATTATTTCACCAATAGAAAGCTACATTATCAGCGAGTACCATAGGCTATGTTTTGTGTATAGTACATCTACATTGCACCCGTGTGAAGCCGGGGCGCGTTGCTAGTATGAGATAAAGGAACTATACATATATAATATTAATATTTCTTAATTAAGTATATCAGACGCTCACCTTTTTGGAAATTTTATACTTTTTGGACTTCGATATGATTTGACTGTCCTTTGCCCATTGTATTTTAGTCCTGTTATATCCTTTCACTGGACATTTGATTTTCACTTGAGTACCGTAAAATATCGTTGCCGATCCACCAACTTTAACTGTTACCTGATTGGGTTACATACACATTTTTATAATATTAAAATAAATTGTCTAAATATATTTCAAGCTTCTGTCTGTAATTGGTATGGGTTATTAAAATGATCAAATGAGGTGGAGGTGAGGATCCATTTTTAGATTATAGTAACGATATTTAAAAATTATTTAGACATCTAGAGGGCAACATACACATTTTTATAATATTAAAATAAATTGTCCAAATATATTTCACGCTTCTGTCTGTAATTGGTATGGGTTATTAAAATGATCAAATGAGGTGGAGGTGAGGATCCATTTTTAGATTATAGTAACGATATTTAAAAATTACTTAGAAATCTAGAGGGCAAGTGTGTCTAGTATATTATCATAATTATTAATTATGTAGGATTAGTTACGTAGTATATTAACAAAATCTTAAGTTTAAATAAACGAATTTCAAGTTTTAAAGTTCAAAATTCGAATTCGCATACTATGGACTATAGAGCAACATTAATCTATATATATAAAAGAGATTTCCACCTATATAGTCACTCATCACGATATCTCTGGAACCATAAGGCGTAGCGACTTGAAATATGGTAGGAATATTCCTTTCGCCGAGTAGAGGTCAGCTAAGAACGGATTTTACGAAATTCAACCCACAAGGGGGGTTGCGGGGGCAATTGCTAGTTCAGTATAAGTTTAATCAACTAAAGACATAGTTAAAAATGACAGCTAAACCTGCTCTTCACTATTAACGCTATCTTTTATAAAAATCCTTTTCACATTTACATTTTTGATGATAAATACTCACTTTCTTTTTCTTAGGATCATGTTGTATATACGACGAATTTGCTAAAGATATTTCTGGTGCTGACGTATCCAATAGACAAGGCCTACTGTTGCATGCCTTAGTGGATGACGGCCGTGGCGAGTTGCACTGCGAAGGTGGTCGCTCTACCACGTGTGATTGCGCCATCACTTGCTTACATATCACCTGGGGATGACATATTATATAGAAAGTAGAACATTATCTACAGTGTAGTAGTAGACATATAATTATATAGAAAGTAGAACATTATCTACAGTGTAGTAGTAGACATATAATTATATAGAAAGTAGAACATTATCTACAGTGTAGTAGTAGACATATAATTATATAGAAAGTAGAACATTATCTACAGTAGATTCTACACTCATATTTGGACGCTGTTAAGCAATACAGTGTCAACCCACACGGTTGCCATTTTGAGGAAATGAGTTTGAAGTTTTAATTAGGTTTTATTAAATTTCTTTTAAAAAGTAACAAAAATAATAGATTTTTTGTAATTATTTTTATTACACTAAATATATATCGTTTTTCTTGGTAGCGACCAAAGTAATAGAATTTAGTGCATTATTGTTAAATATTCTAAACGTTTTAGGGTATCGTGGCCACTAGTTTTTTCAATATTTTTGCTATTAAAACGATTTAAATGATTTACTTATATCTCTTTTGAAATATTTACTTTTATAATAGGAAGCGATTGGTATCAAAATTTACATTTTTATCATTTTGTGATTTGACACTGTATCGCTTAACAGCGTCCATTTATAAAGAGGAAAGATTTGTATTTTTGTATGTTTGTAACGAATAAACTCAAAAACTGCTATTGGATCGATTTTAAAAATTCTTTCACCGATATAAAGCTACATTATCAGCGAGTAACATAGATAAAATAATAATTTCTCTATTTAAAGATAAACGTAAGCTTATAGGAAATAATTAATGATTATATCATAACCGCAACTCGTTATTTATGGTTGCTAGTTTAATATAAATATAAATAATATTGAATTTATATTATATATTATGTGGATACATCGTGAAGTGCATATAGTGCATTTTGATTTAGGCAAAAAATAGGTTGACAGCGCATCATTCATTGATGATCTATGGTTACCTAACATCAAATGAGACTCTCGTCTGTTACTACAAAACATAAAAAGAATATATTAAAAAAAACGTATGTAATATCATCAATATCATGATTTAGTTAAAAAATTAAGAAGACTAAACAATTTACAATCGCACTGTACTTTAGTAAAGCTAGTTAATTTCCTTATTAAACTTTCCTGTAAACAAAGCTAGAGATCTTTCGCTTCGTAAATTACATTATTAAGAGCTCCATATACAAGATAGACGTATGTTCTTAGCTTTTGATATTCATCAGAGTAAAATATAAAACAGAAAGCCTAATGATAAGACAACGTTTGTAAGCTGTAAATCCTCTAACGAGTGAGCTATGCACAAATGAAGGAACCAGTGCCGGATTTAGCGGAGGGCAACCGGGGCCATAGACCCGGGGCCTCCACAAAAGAGGGGCCCCCACAAAAGAGACTTCGGAAAAAAAGTCTTTCAAATTACGACGAGTAAACACTAGTAAGCAACATCCTTTTCACTATTTTATCTTTGACATAGACATAACATTTATTACTAACGAAACACACTCAAAATAATTATAATAATAATCAAAAAAGAAAAATAACAAAAAATTTGGAAAAAATGGAATAAGGTACATTTTAAGTGTGTAATGTGTGTGTGTTGTGGTTGTAATTGGCCCTGACTCAGCATTATGCTGTGGAGCAGATGAGTTCCACGACGCTGGTCATTCTGCCAGAGACCACGATAGTTTGCGCCTCAGACTCAAAAAAAGAAAAATAATGTAATAATAATAATAGTTGAAAAAATTATAATAGTAAAAAATTCCTTTGCCTTTGCCTACTCTTTTCTGTACAAACATGATTATATTGTTCAAATATTAAAAAAAATTTTTATGTCAGATATCGACAGACGAGCATGAGATTCACTTGATGGTAGATACCTCAGTCACAGAATATCAGTCAATGATGCGCTGTCGACCAAATTTTTACTTCAAGCATTCGGAAATCCATAGACTGAAACCTAAACGGACAGTATATATGTAGTTCACGGCTTTTTCATCTATGATCCCGTCAAAATACATTGCAATATAGTACACTACGTTACCTCTCTTTGCTTTACAACTTGCTACGTTACCTCTCTTTGCTTTACAACTTGCGTTACCTCTCTTTGCTTGACTCCTCCGCCGCAAGTCTTGGAGCACTTGGACCATTCACCGCTGTGCCATCTGACGGGACAGTCCAGCACATTGCAGTATTGTCTGTCTGGAGGCGGCGGTTGCGGGCACATGCTGTTCGGAACCACCACTGTGTTTGTGCCACCACGAGTTACCTGGCATCAAGAGATCATGAATCAATTACTGTTGATCTAGAAAGTTGTATGAGAAAGTATTTGAAATTGGGTACAAATGACAAATCGGCGATATGAATACTTTATCGCAAATCATTCGGAACTCCGCCATCTTCCACAAATGACAGCTCACGTCACGCACGCTTATAGCTTATCTATGCTTAATATTATAAAGAGGAAATATTTGTTTGTTTGGTACGATTTAACTCAAAAATTACTTGACCGATTTTAAAATTATTTCACCAATGGAAAGCTACATTATCAGCGAGTAACATAGGCTTTTTTGTATAGTAACGGAGCGCTAGCTTGTAATAATTGATGTTGTCCACTGCAAATCAGTGACATAGACGTTATAGAATAGAAGTGGGAAAATAGCATATTCAAGTACATTTTTTTATTTTTGAAGCCAACTTTTTGGCAGGACAACGTCTCTCGGGTCGGCTAGTCTTTAAATAAATATGCTGTGAAGTCAAAACTAACACTACCACTAACCTCATGAATGCACGTGACTTCTCTCGTCTGTATTCCGATGCCACAAGATTTGGTGCACTGCGAAAACTCCGTGAAGTTCCACCTGTTTATAAAGAATCAGAATGACAAACTGAATCAGTCTATATATTTCATTCCTCAGATTAAATAAAAAATCTGAATTTATCTGAAATTTAATCTGAGTTTAACTCGTATTCGTCAAAAAATGTCGGTTACGACATATAGGCAGTTACCCATCGATATACATATATTAACAAGTTGTGTTCTTTACGACCCACCGATAGACCTATCGTGGGTAGTAAAGAAGTTTGCATTCGGGCCAAGACAAAATTGGAAGATCGGTTAGTATCATCAACTTGAGATTTTCATTCTAAAGTGTTGAATAATAGCGGCGGAACAAATACTCGATTTTCCATTTGGTCAACATGTTAACCCATCAACTTCTTTCTGTCTTGTTCCCTTTTTTATTTGTGGTCGGCGCAGTAAGTTCTCTTTTCCCAGTATTTCCTTTCACTCGCCATATCATCAAACATCATTCTTCACACAGTTAATCCATGTTTATTTTTTAACCCATTAACGATCAAACTCGTTGAATTTATAATATGTTTTTGAGTCTTTTAATGTATGTAACAAAGTAGTAAATAGATCAAAGGTGAGTTTCTTTATGTGTGTGGGTGTTATGAAACTGGAATGTCAGAAAAAGGTGAGGAAAGATTAAAAAATGTTGACGACAAAATTAATTATGGCGGTGACCAAATACCTTTTTACTAAACCTAACCTTTTATACTGAAACAGACACACAATGTGCTCCATGCTCAACTAAAACTTAGAAATTCAGTTTATACGTGACTTAGAAATTCAGTGCTTGAGATTAGATGAGTTTTAATATTTAAATATCTTGAATAAACTATATCAAGAATATAAATGTTTCACTTGAAAATTATGTGCTATTTAATTAGGTATGTACGTCCGATAAGTATCTTTACAGAACAGATTTTTGAATGCAAGCAAGCTCAGTATTTATTACAAGTTTGTAAGAATTTTTTAAAAAATTGTAAATATTTTCAGGGTAGAGTGTAATGAGTTTTGATGAAAAGGTGAATTGGATGATGATGAAAAAGTTGTACACAGAGTAATATTCGAATTAGAAAATCGATATTCTCTCTAACTTAATTTTTTTACACTTTATAAACCTGTCAAACCCAGCGGAATCTACGTAGCAACCCACTGGAACACCTTGCGATCTCATCAATCGATCATCAAAACGATCTCATTAAAAACATTTAAATAGTTTATGTACTTACACCGAAATTCTATGTCATTTTCAAAAAAGTATAATCCCATCTGCATCTACATTAACTCTAATGTTATAACTGTTAATTATATCTAGATCATAATTTTGCATAAAAAGCAACAGATTTTAAAACCACTTTATACATGAGCAATATAACAGTGTTGCCAGAGTGTTATTTAACGCTATTTTCATGTGTTGAGAGTAACCTAATGCGGTGTGAACGTGTTAAAGTATTTTTACCCTCTCCCGCTTTTAGCGTTCGTAATAAAAACAAAGTACGCAGTGTTGTAGCAACACTGCTGATATAATAATGGGATATTCCTTTATGGGCTGCTCCTAGTACTGTTGTATATTATAGGATATTTCATATTTTATAATATGAAAGACTCAGTGGCTCTATACTTAAATTGAAAGTCGTCGTTTCGGTCGACGTATCGTACATTGTTTAGGGATGCGATGAATGATGAATTCAATCTTCGCGATTGGACTATTGAAGTTAAATAGAATAAAAATAATATATTAGGCTCGATACACACAATGAAAAATTGCATTAAAAGTAAAACTAGTTTGTATAGCGACCCCAAATAGTGAGGCTATTCAGCTTGTGCTGTCAACATGTTTGGCATAGTGCAAGTTTTCATAACCTGACCAATACTGAGGCATCCGCCAGAAATAACTGTAAAAACTTAACCTATTACCAAAGGAAAAATAACAAAAACATTAAATAGAAATAAAAAGTCAAAATTGCAAAAGTCATAGTCTGTCAAAGGCTCTAGGCAAAAAAAGGAAAGACAAGAGTTCTCAGTCTTTCATACCTGGGAGGACATGGGTGGTCGTTGCAAGTCCTGACTCTGTTTTCAGGCTTGGTGAGAGGGTCGCACATGTACGGAGACGCATTCTTTCCATCCTCATCTCGGACGCATTGGATTATTAGTTCCTGTACAGATATAAAATAATATTTATCATTTTTTTAATAGTATACGGGGTTAAAGCCATGAACATCCGCAACACCAGAGGACCAGCAGATGCGTTACCGGCCTTTATCTGCTTTTACATTTATCGTTAGTTCTTTGGTATACTTGATACTTGATTTAAATGTGTGATACTCGCGTTAATAAAAGACAATATTATACTTGATACTTTTAATCCCGGGGAAAGATTAAAAAAATGCTTCAGTTAAATATAAATATTAAATGAAACAAACACAAAAATGTGTCTGACCCGTTCCCCCCTAGTTCCCTTTAAATGTATTTGTTGCAATTAAGACAATAGTCTATTTTTTATACGATATACGGTACAGATGAGCACGACAAGAGGTTGATTCTAAAGACAATTTAGTAATAATGAAAAATGAATAATCTAATTCAAACTTAAATTACTCCTGTATTTAAAATATTAGCAACAATATTAAACACATATTAACCCCACACTCAGACTAGGTGCGTAAAACAGTATTATATCAAACTGAATTGCAACTTCAATGTGAGAAGTTTATATCTTTTTGATCCTCAGTCTAACTAGTAAAGTCAAGCCTTCAGCCGTCAACATTCAAAAACATAGTTAAGTCTCATTATCTATTGTCTATTCAGTTTCAGTTTATTCTACTTTAGCCTAATATATGAATTATCTTTTACTTCTTATTACACTCTAACTTCTTATTGTTTTCCTCTCTATCCTCTCCATCGGGTTGCTTGTAAGATATATCTTAAACGCTATAAAGCCGCCGTTTGTCTACTATGATATCTTTTTCTATATACTTTTGTGTGAAAGTGAAGAGTATTCTAATTCTAAAGTTAATACTTCTTAAATAAATGCAAATACAAGAACCTACAAGGAGTAAATCAATATCTATAAATATCAAGTTAGTTCAACTCTTGGTTCCTTAACCTTATGAGTAATTTCATAAATAATTTATTCAACTTCGGTTCTCCCTCAGGCTTGACATTTAAAGCATTTCCCTTTGAATTATTTATGCCAAGTTAACGAAACAGAGCCATATTGATTACCTCATTAATTATGGAGCTACGAAGGTTAATTTTTTCATGTCTTAAAGTGACAGATAAGTGTGAGACTTACTTGGTGGTAAGTGATATATCAATTGTAGGGCGTTAATTATGGGTGCATTGTCGACCTATTTTTACTCGAGCAGTATCCATATAGAAACCAAAAAGCAAAACCTTAGCATGTATGAACGGTAACGTTACCCGGTTGGTATGGGTAATTTTGTATTTCTTCCACTTGTTTTACGGTCAAGGGGCCAAATATAGGGAAAAAATAAAAACATGTCATGGTATTCTTTATTGTATTAAAGGTCACACTAGACATTATAATGTATCTATGAGTAAGCAGTTATAAGAATGTGAATTGCCGAGTCCATTAGTGGAGGCTGTGGGGGAGAAGCATTTTTGTGTCTGTTTCACTATGCTATGCGGTCCCCTTTTACTGTTTTTTTTTTACAGGCAAGCAAAGAGTCAGTGAGAGTGCACAGGTCCTGCCAGACTGAATCAATATTTTATATCATACGGCCCCGGAATTAAAATACGGAACCTCCGATGCTAAGTGCAACGCCTATACCATGCGCTAAGAAAACCATGAGTAAGGAGTTACCTAGTAGATATAAGTTACCTGAACTCCACTCAGGCAGGAAGCACTGCAACTGGTGTAGCCCTTTTCCTTCCAGGAGTAAGATTTTCCCGGAGAACCAGGAGCTACTCGAATATTACTCGAAGTCCCGAATACAAGTGATCTGCTGAGAAATCATCATTATGGATTCACGATCATTATCATTATGTCGGAACATAACCGAGTCCTGATATAATAATAATGAACTTCATGACGTTTATTTATCAAATTTAATAAATATTTATCGATATCAGTAGAACCGTATCTTATCTTTAAAGCAACAACAGATTACAAAGTATACGTTTGGTCAAGGCATTGTAACGTGCAAAATGTCTCTAGACGTAAATATAAGTGAACCGGATGAATTTAATTGTGTTGAATTACATAGCGCTATAGAAAATGTTGCAAAAATAATGAAATTTACAGATTTTAGTTATCACGTTGACTACTTGAATGGAAGTGGTTATATTGCTAACGTATTTAGAGTGATTTTAACCGAAAATAGCTGTGATAAGAACGCTAGTGTTATCGTGAAGACACTAATTAACACGGCTAGAAAAGAATTATTCTGTGAATTACATAATAGAGAGGTCAAAGCTTATACGCATATTATCAACATATTTAAAAAATTGCAGAATGAAATTGATGAATCAAAAAGGATCATATTGCCAAAGTGTGTTTATTCCAGCAATGAGAAGGGAAATGAAGTTCTTATATTCGAAGATTTATTAGTGAACGGTTTTGAAGTAAATTGTAGTTTAGCTACGAATAATAAATTAGAGTTTTCACAAGTCAGTTTAATATTTTCTGAATTAGCAAAATTTCATGGATTATCCCACGTTTTTGAGAGAAATGATAGCAACCTTTACAATGAAATGACTGAAGAGTTCACTGATTTATTATTTCAATATAGTTTTTTAAATAAAAGCAAATTACGAGATTATTTTACAGATTCATTTGAAATGTCTTTACATGTTATAACAAATCTGGAAGTGAAAGTTAAATTGGAGACGATAAAACCAAAGTTGCTAAGTCTTTTTCAAAATTATGTTAAACCAAAGAAAACTAACGTCTTCTGTCATGGAGATTTTTGGATCAATAATATACTCTTCAGGGAAAAGGTAAACAAATATTTTAATACAATCCAGACTATAAGAAAACCCTAGGGTAATTCTCTGAAATAATTCAATGGAAAAATAAATTCATCAAAATAAAGCTCACAATAAATTCAGTTCTGTATACAACTCAATTAAATATTAAGATTTCCACTATCAAAAACTCCTCCTAACCATGTCATTTGTTACAGGATAATACAAAGGACTTATGTTTCTTGGATTTTCAAACAATGAGATACGCAAATCCTGTAACCGATATGATTTATTTCTTGTACATATGTACTGATTCTCAATTCAGATCTGAATACATAGAACGACTCATAAATATATATTACAATAGTTTTAAAACATTTCTGTCACTATTTAATATAGAAGCCGATAATATTTATTCAAAAGAAGAACTAATAAAAGATGTTGAAGAAAATAAAGTTTTAGGGCTTCTTATTGCGTTAGTTGAAATGAGAATTGTTGCAACTGAATCTGAAAAATATATAGATAGTAATGCAAAAGCAATTTCTGAAATGGATCTTACCAAAATTCCAGCAGAAGAAAATGACAATTTATTTAGATTAAGAATTAATGACGTCGTAACAGAATCTGCTGAAAATGGAGTCTTAGACAAGCTTCTAGACGCATCAATAACAATAACTTAAATTAGATATGTATTATTTTATGAGCATTTTTATTATTTTTGAATACCTTTTGATCAAAATAATCGATTATTGACATTTTCATTTAGAAAAAAATATGAGTTTTTATTCACTTTCTTATTTAAGAAAATTATTTTAATTTTTGAAATATAAATCTTAGATCAGGAAGTCAAAAATCTACAGCATGTAATGGTTTACCTGTCCCCTCCATAAGATGGCGCACTAGAATCGCCAAAAGATGTGCCATATGCCATAGAGCACGGTTCCATAACACATCTTTGGGTCTCCTCTGTAGGTTTAGGGCCCATGCACTTGCTGTCTGGTAATTTAGCAATTGTCCTGCTGAATTCTAGGAATATTTTGCAGTGAACCTCCTTTTTCCTCCACCCCTCTCCACAAGTAACACTACATGGGCCCCAATCGTCATCTTTGATGTAGCTATAAAATTATTAGTATTGAGAATCAGGTTATTAAGTCTCCCGAAGCTGTTAAAACATTCATAATGATTTCTAATAGCTTCGAAAGTCCTTTAAATTTATTAAAATCGATGTTGAAACATCAAGACAAAATTTGAGACGACATTTTTAAATTTTCTCTTGATGGTTCAAAAAAATATCAAATTAATATCTATTTTACTGAATTAATTACTATATTAGCTATTATCATTCACTCATATTAACGCATGCAAGGTGTAAAGGGCGACGAACATACGTTTGAAAATCTAGCAATCAGATTTGGCTGGTATATGTAGAAGTATGTGCACCAATGTGTGTGTGTATGTAAACATTTAACATCCCGAATAACCTATAAAATGTTGAAAATGTCTAATCTAATCAAACATCATGAAACTTTCTGAAAAAAAGAAACTTAGCCGTGTCAGTGCCAAATGTTTAGTATCTCTGTGTATCGGAAAAGTGTATTGAAGCTAAAACAAAAAAATAAACTTTTATATGGTGTAATATGTGCAAGGAAATACAAACTTTATTGTGCAGTGCATAGAGTAGAGAAAAGGAAAATCGTATATAATTGAAAGAAATGGTCCGTGATAGAATGAAGGGTCCTTGTAAAAATCGAAGATTAAGTATACGGTAAACTGACCAGTACAACAGAGGAAATAAAATGAAATTTGGTCGAGTTTTCTGTGTTCAGTGTTCGGAATTCGTTAGTTACATTTAATAGCTTATAAATATCACATTTGAGCAATTAATATAAACTGAAGATTGAATCAGTTAATGTTGTCACAAAAATCGATTTTAACAAGATAGCAATAAAGTTGCATTTCGACGTTCAAGCAAACAATGCTGACATCGATTGTATTATAAGCCAAAAAAACTAGCAGCCATTGGATTTGTGTAAATGAAAGGGTTATGTCCTTAGATTAATAATTGGTCTCCGCGCGCTACGACTAGATACCGTCGGCGGCTTAAAAAATGCGGCAACAAATACTACGCCGTATTCGTAACAAGTACCACGCCGAAGCAAAATGCCGGTTTGCATAGTCAAACTATAAAAATAAAAATAATACTACAAGAAATAAGAAAGATACTGGAATCACATACCATCAGTAAGTATTGTATAAATCGTCGTCACAGTAAAATAATATAACCCTAAAATCTCAGTGTTTTACACACACTACAATATTGAGTTGCTGCATTCAGGAACCTGTTTTTTCATTATAGCGCGGTATCTAATCGTAGCGCCCGGAGACCAGTTATTAATCTAAGGGTTATGTCATTCCTTGTAAAATGTGATGTCGTTCTGAATTCAAAAGTGAGATGTTGAAATACTGGAGTTGAAGGCACAATACCTTACATACAACCAGCCACACGCAAAGAATATTTTGAAATTGCTGAAATCAATAACAAAATACTCTCAGCTATCACAGAAGACAAACACGATATTACATAAAGTCAGGCCATTATATATTTATCGGCTTATCTATGACGTCACTACATATCATATCGACGTATCAAAGGCCCCCAAATATAATCGCTTGTTTTGGGGTACTGACTAATTGGATACCAATCATTGTTTGTGAATCTACCAGATGTTATCTTGTAAGTATTTATTTACTAGTAATCCAACAGCTTAATATATTATATAGTACAAAGTAGGCTTACAAAATAATTGTACATTAAGCCGATACAGTATAACAAATTGATATAAAACCTTAGTAGGAATACAACTAGTATTATATTTTAGTATTACTATTTACTTCGAACACTATTATAGTGAAGTACATAGTATTTAAGAGATGTGTGTGTATGTAAGTGTGTGTGTAGTTGTAGGTGAATGTGGTTGATTGTACTTTTATGTATATTTTTTATTATTTAATTTTGAGATTTTATTACCTTTCGTTCGTTAAACTCGTAAATATCCCCACTCTTTTGGTGATCACGAAAACAGTCACAAATATTATTGCTGGTATTTATAATTACATGTTAAAATGCAATTTGATCAAAATAATTAAATTATAGGTTGCTGTTAAAAAGGCTTTATATTAATTGTAAGTGGATTAACTGAATTTCATGTAGGTGTTTGAGAATGCAATTTGATTATCATGAATATATTCATTTATTGGTCTGTTTGTCAGTGCCGGTGTTAGGCGATTGACGCCCCGGGCAAATTTTGTGGCGCCCACTTTAAGAAATCAATATCGAATGTTAATTTTCTGCTTATTTTTTATACGGGGTTTAAATTAGAAAAATCTAATTTTCCAGCGGTTTCATTTTCAATCGACAGATGAGCCAGGTTATATGCATAGAGCATAGGGCGTAAGGCATAGGTATTGAGGGTGTGCAGCATGTGAGGCTTCGGCGCCCCCCTAACACCGGCACTGCTGTTTGTTGGAATATATCAAACACAAACTTCAAATAAATGACATTTGTGAAATGTCATATTTTCTATTCTTCGTTAACCTACATATTAGTTACGTATTTTGGTCTAATCTAATATCATTTTTTTCCTTATTGTAGACAATAGAGAAGGTGATGGTCAGTAGGTAGTAATGACCACCATCTATGATCCGCGATTTAAATGTCTCAGATGCGTTGTTGGCTTGTTTTATGCTTTATGTATTGGACAATGAGGTACATACCTCTACTTTTCGAAACTTCAGTTAAACATATTACTTTAAGTTATTCACGAAAAAGTTTCGTATCGATATCAGGAATTACTCAGCAGCGACGAATGTAATTTTTCTTTATGATGCTATCATTAATTATAATTAATTTTAAAAGCAACCAATTCGTTTATTTTATATTTTAACGGTATCATTATATACTCCATTAATTTAACTGAGTATTATGAAAAGAGGATTTAATGTTGTCATACTTTATCATTAATAAGTTAATATTAAAATTTAATATGGTCTTTCTTTCATATTACAGAGTAACCCACCTGTTACCGGATGTTAAGCAATAATGTCAGAGATGCGTTGTCGGCCTTTTAATAAATTAAAAATTGATCTGTAATTTTTATTTATTTGTGTACAGTATACAGTGTGTTTTTTCCCAAGATTTAAAATGTTTTATATTTCTCTAAGAATGTTTGCAGATATGTAGTATATATAATACATCTGAATAATGGCAACACCATCTTGGTACTAAAATTTTGTTACATGGCAATTTTATTGTCGAATCGAATGCCGTTATCGTTAACGTTTATGAGACCACATCGTTTAAAGGGTCAACGCTTAAGACATTTACTAAGATTAAGGATATTTTGTTTAACCTAACTTAGTAAAACTACGAATCCATACATTATACGGATACAAGGGGACTGCAAGGGTGTGGGGTTGTTCAAATGCAGAAGAGTTGTTGAATATAATACGTATGTAAGTGTACTTATATCCTCAAGTTCTAAGACGCAGATCTTTATAAAAAAATCAATGTTAGTTTGTTTGTCCTCTATGTACTCCCAAAAAATATTCATCCGATTGTGATGCAATTTTGGTGAATTGTTCTGCATTTGTTGTTTTGCAAAGTTTGTTTTAATTTTTATTTTAGATTGTTATTAGCTCTATAATAAAGTGAACAATTGAAAAATGAGTGTCGTAACGAAATATCAAATTATAATACGACTTTTATTAATTTTGATTTTTTTTTCTACAAAATGGCTAAGGGGTGCCTCAAAAGCTCAACTGAATTTGAAAAGATAAAGTATACTCACTGAGTACGCAATACAATCCAAAACCTCACCTTGGTTTGAATACCCAACACCTTTGCCGTCTTTTAAGTTTTAAGCATTTAAGAAAAGGGCGCAAATGGACAGACGGCTAACCGAAGGTAAGTATAGATCACGCCAAACTTCTAGTACGCTCTGAAGTTCCTGCGACAGGGTTTCAATCAGGTACATAATGTTAAAGTCTATTTGGACGCCGTTATGCAATACAGTGTCAATCCACATGGATGCCATTTTGAGAAAATTGAGTTTCGACGGGCCCGTTGGCGCGTTCGGTAGAACACCTGCCGTTCGCATCGATGGGTCGTGGGTTCGAATCCCACCCGGGACAGCATGTTTGTAGTTTTCTGTAAACATGTTTTCTCCACGTCTGGTAACTTCGGGCATTGATCGGGTGGGAGGAATATCTAAATTCCGACCGAATAACGAACCACCGTTCATAGATGGAAAAACCGTGTAGTGCACATTGCGCGTTTCGGTTTCAGTCTATGGATTTCCGAATGCTCGAAGTAAAAATAAGGTCGACAGCGCATCATTGACTGATGTTCTGTGGCTGAGGTATCACCTACCATCAAGTGAACCTCATGCTCGTCTGTCGATATCTGATATAAAAAAAAAAAGTTTTAATTAGGTTTTACTTAATTGCTTATAAAAAATAACGGAAATAATAGTTTTTTTGTAATTATTATTATTACACTAAATTTATATCGTTTTTCTTGGTAGTAATCAAAGTAATAGAATTTAGTACATAACTGTTAAATATCGTAAACATTTTAGGGTTTCGTGCCCACTAGTTTTTTCAATATTTTTGCTATTAAAACGACTTAAATGATACATATCTCTTTTGAAATATGTACTCCAGCTCATAAGGAAGCGATTGGTATCAAAATTAATTTTTTTATCATTTTGTGGGTTGACACTGTATTGTTTAACAGCGTCCATTTAAATTTATTTTCATCGCGTTAAATCTTACTTAGTGATGTGAGTACAGCGGGCCCTGTCGCCGCTCCCCGCCTTCGTCTCTCTGACACCTATATTTTGTTACTGCGACGCGACTCGTGCAATGTTCAGAGCGTACTAGAAGTTTGGCGTGATTTATAATGATCGCCACTTAAATTGTAATAGAGAAGATGCCGACCTTAATAGTATTGGATAAAAGGTTTACACTTACGTGGCTTCAACAGGCACATCCGGTTCTCCAATGAGCTGTTCAGCTTTGGCTTGTGGCGGCGGATATTGTTGAATTAGTGGTTGAGTGTGATAAACTACTCCTGGTAGGAGGTCTTCTATATCATCCTTTAAAAAATACATGAACGAATAAAGGAAGTGCAAGATTGGTGACGCGTAGACGTCATATCTAATCGTTCTGCCTGGCATCCATAGATCGTGGGGTTAATTCATGACATGTGTTTTTATTACCTGGGCAATGCCCACCCTTGACAGTATCAAAATCTCGCATTAAAAGACTGTGGTTAGTTCAGCTGAACGTATGACTCTCCTAGACAAACCCCATAGCTACGTCAATCTCGACAGCACATAATTGACTTGATAATTATGCCAATAATAATTGAAGTTATATTTCAAGATTACGTGTTCATAATATCCATATTTAATATAAAATTATACTAAATATGTATAGCAAAGATTATTTATTCATCAATTTTATTAAATGTATGTACCAAAGATGTACCGTTACCGATTGCAACGTAATACGTAATATAATTAGGTAGTCATATAAGTTAAATATGGCCTATATAATTACGTTAATGGCATACATTTTTTTATGGTTACATTAGTAGAGTAAGCCGGGCTTTTGGGCTTGTATGGTGGTCTCGCCACTACTTATAACATATTTTGGAGCAATTAATTCCCAAGCACGGACATCCTATTTATAGTCAGTTACTGAATAACTGTAAGTAGGTCTCTTACCTCTGGGTCTAATGCTTCTCTATACGCGGGACAGCTGATACCCGTAGAGCAAGACCTGGAGATCTCAGGTCTTGATGATGGATCGCACATCCCACCAGCTGGAGAACACTCCACGCCACGAACTTGGACTCCTTCTCCGCATGATACAGAACACTGTAAGAAGGTTTTAGTCACTTTTTTATATTTACAACTAGCGACCCCTAGGCTTCTCATGAAAAATCAAAGAGAAAAGGCATTTTCAATGAAAGCTCTCAGTCGGCTTGATTTTTTCCAACATATTGAACGAAAAATGAACGAAACGTCATATTTCAACAAACTAACACAAAACAATATTAAACTGTATAGTTACGTATAATCCTTTTTTTGAATGACTCTATGATGAATCGCATTAAAATTCGTTGCGTAGTTTAAAAGATTTAAGCATACATACGGCTGGAAGCAACTTTATTTTATACTATGTAGAGATAATATAATACATTCTCACTTGATAGGTGAGGAACAACATCCCTATGAAATAGTGATGTGTCGACCTTTTTTTTTTGTTTGAACATTCGGAAACCCATAGGCTGGAACTGAAACGTGCATTTCACGGCCATTAATGTACTGTACTTTTAAAATTAACTAGTAAACTATATAACTACTAGTATAGGAAGAGATTGCTACTCAAGTAATAAGGTCACCTATTGTACCTCTGATTTCTGTAAGTGGATTTACAAATTTGTATTTCTGTTGTGTGCAATTATGTAAATAAGTATAATATACAAATACAAAAATAAATTTGTTATCATAATCATATTTAAAAATAAATTATATTTTCAGGTTAATAATTATATTATTAACTTAAATTAGCTTATCATGGCAAACTAAATCATATGTAAAACTATTTGATAATTTCCGAATTCCGAGTAAAATGGGACACACACATTTTCATGTGCGTTTTACTGATATTTTTTCTTTACAGTCTTTTGTGCCCTGGATGACTTTTTTGAACATTTTTTTTAAACTTCTTTACATAGTATTAGAATATGGGTCTAGTGCTTGGCAGTTAACTATAAATAATGTGATATTAAATTATTATGTAGCGAAGGCATTGACCTATTTAACCTACGGAACTTAGTTCTGGAGACATCACAAAATAATTACTTATAAGATACAGTGCTATTGTTAACTTTAACACAAAGCTTTTGCATTACAACACTCAACAATACCCGTGGAAAAATATTCGTAAGAAAGTTTTATTACTTTGTACATATCTGTCACAGAATCTTTATTCGGATAACGTAGATAAAATATATGCATGAATATAGTGCATTTTATTTAACAATGATTGAGAATTACATACATATACTGATTTTAGTTTTTATATAAATGCTTGATTTTTTTTTGCCCATAGGGCAGGCTAAAGTCTTTCGACCATACCGCCTTATAAATGCTTGAGTTCAAAAACAAAATTTGAAATTCGAACATTTTTGAAGTTTCCCATTCGCGCGCGCTTTTGTTTATTTCATAGACAATATTTTTAATTCTTATCAAAAAGCCTTTGACTGTTTCATCCGGTGATACGGCCTAAGAAGGCGCTTGTTCATTTGGAAACTAAGCACATTTGCTTAATTGTATATACAAGTATGACGGTATATACGCAATCTAAGAAATCTTTGCCGTGTCACTGTCTCGCTTCTTGATCTAAATAATTCGTCACGTTTTACGCGTGCCCAAATTTAAACCTTGATAGGAACATTTCAGTCATCTTATCTTTTCGGTGATAGCTGTCGATTTAAAATTTCACAAAGTTGCCATATTAACGCCATCTATTCCTACGGAGTTGATATTTACTGTAATTTCCTATATTATGACAATATTGACTAACGGTGTCCTATTATTTTTTAGTATGTTTGATTTGGGCTTTTAGATTTTTATTTACTGGATTCTAGGTGTTGGAAAATTTCAAACCATCTTCTCATAAATAAAACATCACCTTTTAATGCGGTATAAAGTATTTTATTTAAATGTGTCTCTTCTATCTTATACATTTTTTTTATTAACGGACTTCAAAAAAGGAGGAGGTTCTCAATTCGTCTGTATGATGCTTTTTTTTTTTGTATGTTTGTTACGCGATAACTCCGCAAGTTATGGATGGATTTGGATGATTCTTCTTTTGTTTGGTAGGGGATATTTCAGAGGTCCCATATAATTTTTATAGAAATTGGTTTGGTGCTTTTTTAGAAAATCAACAATAACAAAAAAAATCTTATACGTGGATGATGTTTTGGTTTGTAGTTCCTTTCACGGCGCTGTCTCATTTGAGCAGCACGTTTAGTGGTAGGTCTACTAAATTATTATCTAAGGATTAATGAACTTAAAAAATACACTTCCTACAAAAATTTTGAAAAAAAAAAATATTTTTAAGCAAAAAACAAAAACCGACTTCAAAACTATAACTAAAAAGTAAAAGATAATATTTTAATTACTTCAAAGCCAGTTATTTATTAACAGTTATTTTTGGAGTCGGTGCCAGCAAAGAAGGACTGTTTAATCCTGCTTTTGCAACTTTTCGAACGGTACGGAGCGGCATCGGTTGGGTGGCACCGACTTTCACCGACGAAAATAATTTCAGAGCAGATAACCCAGCAGGTGGGTTACCTGATGGTAAGTAATCACCACCGCCCATGGACATCTACGACTTGAAAGTCTCAGATGCGTTGTCGGCCTTTTAAAAATCTGTAGGCTCGTTTTTTGAAACCAGCGATATTAAACTAAATTACAATATCACTTACCCCAGACCATGAGCCAGCTATCCAAGTGGGACACTCTTCCTCATTACAGTCCTGTGTTGATCGCGGGGGTGGAGAGACACAGCCGGGCTCTGAACTTGATTCTAAAACAATATTGAGATAATTCATGGTTTGTTCAAACAGCGGACAAGCGAGACGCCACGTCGATTAGGGGCCGTCTATTAATCACGTGAGGCTCAAAAGGGGGGGAGGGGGTACGGAAAACATCACGAAACATCACGAAGGGGGGGGGGTCTCGTTAGACATCACGTGTATTAATTTTATTTATTTTTTGTCAAAAAGCGCTATTTATGAACCGAAATTTTGAACGGCGCGAAAATTTATTAATTAATTATTCATTAATTTTATTGCAAATACATATAAATGTTTTTCGAATCAAAACGCCATTTGTTAAATATTTTTTTCCAGTCAAAAATAGCCTTTACATAGACTTCCAAAAAAATACACGTGATCCAGGGGGAGGGGGGGGAGTGGTCCCAAACCTCACCAAATATCATCAGGGGGGAGGGGGGGTCAAAAAATGAGAAAAACGACCTCACGTGATTAATGGACGGCCCCTTATGAAATCACGCCTAAAACTTTAAAATATCTTGATACTAGCGACCCGCCCCGGCTTCGCACGGGTGCAATGCTGATACTAAACACACTACAGAAAAATTGTGAACGTTGTATGTAAAAACATACCGGTACCGCCGCAAACACTACGTCCCGCAATTTTTAAATCCGTCATATCTTCGAAAAGATAGAACTATATAGAACTTATTATCTATTAAAAAAAACCGCATCAAAATCCATTGCGTAGTTTTAAAAATTTAAGCATACATAGGGATATAGGGACAGAGAAAGCGACTTTGTTTTATAATATGTAGTGATTTCCACTAAGAACTGAGGGTTGAAGTTGCGCGTAAATCATCAAGGTGGGTTTTCTTACCTGGGTCGTAGGTATCAGCGCGGGTTACATTCGCAGATCTGGCACACAGCACACGTCGGGTTCGAACACCACCACCGCAGGTTACACTGCACGATGACCATTCACCAACGTACCATCTGGATGTTTTAAATAAAAAGATAATTAAAAAAAATGTCTGCGTGCCTAGTTATTTACAATACTGAAGATTAAACATATAATTTGACGGGCCCGTTGGTGTGTTTGGAAGAACACCTACATTGTGCACCGATGGGTCGCGGGTTTGAATCCCGCCGGAACGAAATGTTTACAATTTTCTATAAGGGTGTCTTCCCCACGTCGGTAACTTCGGGCATTAATCGGGTGGGAGGAATATCGAAATTCCGTCTGGTAATGAACCACCTTTCATAGATAGAAAAACCGTGAAGAGTTATATGCGTTTCGGTCTCAGTCTATGGATTTCCAAATGTTCAAAGAAAAAGGTCGACAGCGCATCATTGACTGATTTTCTGTGGCTGGAGAATCATCTACCATCAAGTGACCTCACGCTCGTATATCGTATATAAGATAAAATAAATATTTTGCATGTTATCTATACTAATATTATAAAAAGAAAATATTTGTTTGTTTGTTTGTTACGATTTAACTCAAAACCTACTGGACTAGAAAGCTACATTATCAGCGAGTAACATAGACATTATTTTGTGTATATTACATACATCTAACTTCCACCCGTGCGACGCCGGGTCGTGTAGCTATTTATTATAAACTAGCTACTTCGCATGAGCTTCATCTTATGTTGAGCTGATCAATATATACTCACTTATAAGGACATGGATGAATGTTACATCGAACTACAGACGAAGATGGCTTGCTCGATCCGTCGCAGAGCTGTTCTGGCGCGTCCAGGCCAGTGAGTCGATCACGGCAGACAGCTAATGACATCTTGTAGCCTGTAGGAAACGAATAATAGTAAAATAATAATAAGACTATGTCTCATTATTCATATTTTAAGATAGTTTAACATTTATTGACGGTCACAAAAAGGAGAAAAATAAATTACAATAATGTAATATATAAAATTTCCATGTCACAATGTTAGTTACCGTACTCCTCCGAAACGGCTTTACCGATTTTTACCAAATTTTATATGCGTATTTAGTAGGTCTGAGAATTGGCTACTATCTATTTTTCATACCCCTAAGTGATAAGGGTTGTTCACCCTTAAATATTTTTTTAAAATGTGGCATTAAAAATACATACAACCCTATATTTTCACTCTTTTATTACCAACCACTGCTTTTTATTGTCAAAAAATCTAGACACGTGCGAAGCCAGGCGGGTCGCTAGTAAATAGATAAAATGAAAGATAGAGAACTCAGCATATTGGTGTAAAAATCTTTAACAATATTTACCACGCTGCAGCCTCTGCCTTAAAATTAGTTACGCTACGGCATGTCAGACGTTATATCTCATTAAACATAAAATTATTACATAAAAAAAATCTAACAGAGTAACAAACAAAAAAAAATCATCATATTATTAATATAAATACATGCCATTGTTGGTAGAATATCACTGATCGCTTTTTGTTACTTAAATTCAAATTAAAAATCATTTATTCATTTAGGTAACACAATGTTTACTTATGAAAGTCAATAAAAAAATACATATTAAATCCTTCTAATTTTACATTTACTGCCAGTTCTCAAATCAAGGGCGTAGAACGGACGAGAAGAACTGGCAATAAACTCTCCGCCACTACCATCTGTTTTAAAAATTTAATTCGAAATATCGGAAACTACGGATCCCTTGTAGGTTTTGGGGCAGAAACATCTGTTAAATTTGTTAAACTCTAAAACTAAAAAAAATCATTAAGCCGTAAATCTGAATTCGGTTTCCGTAGGACCTATTCGAGTTTCGTGGAAGTACAAATATATGTGTTTTTGTTTTGTTTAAATAAAATACAACGAAAACTGATTTTTGGAGTCAAGTTTTTAACGATTCAAGGAACGTATGTTGAGATTTATCAATGGAAAAGATTAAGAAGGAGTTAATTTCATCCCTGTGTATAATATGGACATACATACATTGTTCATTTTTTGTGAGGTTTGATAACTTTGATGTGAACATTATAAAATACACGAGTTACTTTTAGTTTTCACATCAAAACCAATTTCAATATTTCAATTTTTTCAATTACAAAGGAAAAAGGATCAATTAGAAAAATTGTTAAGAAATTTTACATTATGTTCCGTGGAATCTAAGCAAAATTACCTTTTCAGACAAGCCGCGGTTAAGCGCTACTCTTTTTATAAAATAGACTTAAATATCCTAGAAATAGTTACACTGCGCTCCGAGGGGAGAATGAAACCTGCAGTGTTTAAACAGCTATTAGGGGAAGCACTTAGATACAAAATTACTGAACGCCGACTACGCTATACTGGAAAAGACTCGAGTATTTGAAAAAGCGTTCTTAAAACCACTCTAAAATGCTTTAAGACGTCTTTAAGTATATGAAGATATAAAGTCGGAATAAAATGAGTATAAAATGAACAATATTTAAGTGTTATTGTGTTATGCTGTATAGATTATTGTTTAATGACAGATATTGATATTTTTATTGTTTCCTTACTACTTACACAGTTTAGTTATAGCCCAGTCGGTTTAGTATTTGATCTTGCATTAATTAGTTTTTGCACTATCCTTTAGAGGGGCCAGTGGGAGTCTAAATTCAAAATGGCGACCAAATTCGACCCCTGCGTTAGTCGTTATCTTGATTTAAAGGTATTATCATTTTTCGTTAATAACTCGGTCATTTTCAACTTTTCAACAAAAATAATGATGACTTAATTTTTTGTTTCATTTCACATTTTCATGTACGACCAATATTTTCGGAATTGAGCGAGAAAAAAAAGGTAATGTGTGGTTATGGAATTATCTAGTTTATTTTTTAACTTGAGGGCTTAATTGTAAATGATAATACCTTTAAATCAAGATGGCGGTTAACGTAGGGGTCGAATTTGGTCGCCTAAAAGATGGTGCAATAAATTTGATTGGTGAATTTAAATGAAATACGTTTATTCGGTATGTATACTATGCGTTATCGACCTATTTTTACTTCGATAATTGGAAAATCCATAGACTAAAACAATTTTCCATTTATGAACAGTGCTTCGTTTTTCTCCGGATTTCGAACCCAACAGTAATTTCGATACATTTACTCCAATAATCCGATAATTTCTTCCTTCACATTCGCATACTCTCGTCTATTTCGAGTACTTTTGACCTGGCTCTTTTGAAGAAATCTCGATCTGATGTTTTGTACGTGAAGTGCAAGTTCTGGTACTTTTAAATAAAAATTAAAAGCAGCTATCGCTTTGATTCCGTTAAAAGTTGATTTATTAATTTTTCATGTTGGATATCGACAGACGAGCATGAGGTTCACTTGATGGTAGGTGATGCCTCAGCCACAGAATAACAGTCAATGATACGCTGTCGAAACGCGCAATATGCACTTCACGGTTTTTCCATCTATGAACGGTGGTACTTTACCCGGTCGGAATTTCGATATTCCTCCCACCCGTTCAATACCCGAAGTTACCAGACGTGAGTAAGAAATGCTTACAGAACATTAAAATCATGTCGTCCCGGTGGGATTCGAACCACAACCCATCGATGCGCACGGCAGGTGTTCTACCGAACGCGCCAACGTGCCCGTCAACAATTAAAGAAACAATTACTCTCTCACAATTTGTTTAGACTTGAAACTGAGGGCAGAAATAACAAGAAAAGAAATACAACATTTACTGTATACTGTCGTAGAAATTATAAGATTCCACCCAAAATTGAGTATAACCAGTTTTAAATCCATTTCTACGTCTGACCCTTTTCAATTGTTAATGAAGTGTCAGTGGAATGACGAATGGGGTCCATCGCTGGTCAAGGGGTCAGTGTTCACTACTTACGTTTTCCTCTGATTAATGCTTCTAAGAAATTAATTTATGATGTTTCCCTTACCGAGAAACTTCTAAGTAGATTGCGAAATATATCAAAATAGCGGACCTGACAGACGTTCCTGCCAGAATGTTGGAATCTAATATAAAAAATATTTTTAGATTAATATAGGCACATGTAGTAATTTATCATTGATATGCAGTGGACATCAATTATGTATTACAAATGAGCTATAAGCGTGCGTGACCTGAGCTATCAATAGCGTAAGATGGTGGAGTTCTGAACCTAAATTATTTAAAAAAAAAATCGCCATATACTTTTTCCTGAATTTTTCCGATATTTTAATAGTAATTCTGTATATAGATGAATCCAACAAATAAGAGATCATTAAAATCGGTGCAGCCGTTCTTGAGTTTTAAATGGTGTAACTAACACTACTTTGTTTTATTTATATATAGATTATGTGAAACATAGGTACATATAAAGTTCAAAATGGAATTATACTTTACAATAATAGTTGAATGTATTTCGCAGTAAACACGAAACATTTTTTTCAAACTCTTTTCACTGCAAAAAAACGACCTCTCAATTTTATATTTGCGATACTCTAAAAATAAGTAAATAAAAATGTTGTAACATTTCAATATTACGAACCAATTAATTTAAGTTCGTTCAAACATTCGAGCCAACGTTTGATCAAATGTTTCAATCAAATATCGCGGTCCATCAGCGAAATTAGTCCAAACCGCAGGAGCCATTTCTTATCTCCGCATTCATCTTTCACGGCTTTTCTTAATTAGAAACGCGAATTTTGTTGAAATTTTGCTCTACACAGACTTGCGATTTGTTGTATTTGATTTTTTGTTTTATTATTATATAAAGTCTAAACTATCGTTAATCGCCTCTGAGATTAAGTGGTATCGAAGATCCTAGGTTCGGTCCAAAAAATGTTTCGGTCAGGAAATATAACTGTAAGTTAAGCTGGTGTTTTTTCATACTTTCGTGTAAAATCTTCAGTGGAACATACAAAAATATGTTTGCCTCATGCCCCACTAAGGGAATTATTGTATCGTTTCTTATCTTATATATAATTATGTATGTATCTATGTATATTGTATATGACTGTATTAAAAAAATGCCACCCAGCCACCCTAAATATGGTTTTACTTGAATGTTCTTTACATTATAAAATTTGATACTGAAATAGTTAAGCGCAATTATCGCTTCAGAGTCAGAGAAAGAGAGAGACAAGAAAAAAATATTTATTAACTGGCAAAAACATTTTAAACAAAGTATACAAATATTAGATAAACTTTGGAAAATACATGCTTGACTGTTAAAAACCTAAGTCTAAATATTGGAAATTTTGCATACTTCTCTGAACCTTATTGATTCGAAATTCAGAATTCTGTTGAGTTGAGTCAAGAGTGGTTCATCGCAAAAAAGTCGCAAGTGTGCGCCTTACTATTACAAGAAACGGTTGTTAACGGATACAAAAGGAAATTTCTCCACTGATTTATCAACAGAATAATGGAGATTCCGCCGTATAAATAATGGCCTTCTCTCACAATTAATGATGCTATTCTCGATTCAAATTCAAATAATTATTTTCTTAAAAATAAATAATATGTCTATATGTATCTATATCTATACTTCTATACTAATATTATAAAGAGGAAAGATTTGTATTTTTGTATGTTATGAATAAACTCAAAAACTACAGAAACGATTTTAAAGTTAAAGCTACATTATCAGCGAGTAACATAGGCTATTTTTTTTTTAAACCGTATAACGTAGATAAACATTGCACCCGTGTGAAGCCGGAGCACGTAGCTAGTGTTAAAAATTTACAGAAAAGCGTGAAGCTTTCCATGAAAATAATGATTTTATTTAGAACATTTTAAGAGTTAGTGTGTATTTTTATTTGAATTTATTTTACAAATATTAGAAAACATACAGCTATTCAAAAAAAATTAATATGAAAAGAGGACCATTCAGTAGGTTATAAAGTTTTGAAATTAACAAAAAGGATACTTATATCAGGAAATAAATATTTAATTTTGGTATAATTTTATAGTCTGTCTATTAGAAACTAGCAATACTTCCCGGCTTCACACGGATGCAATGAAGATGTACTATAGACAAAAAATAGCCTATGTTACTCGCTGATAATGTAGCTTTCTATTGTTGAAAGAATTTTGAAAATCAGTGCAGTAGTTTTTTAGTTTATTCATAACATTACAAAAATACAAATCTTTCCTCTTTATAATATTATAGTATATAGATAATAATAGACCATTTTTAAGTTCTATCTATAATCTAATATACTTAGGAGACACATCTCCTTGATACGGTTCAGTGCGTGTCAAACACATCTCGTTATAGACTGACCATAGAGATTATCTTGACTATAACCAACCAATCTCGATTGAGTAAGTAAATTATTGCTAATGCTTCAATACACTAGGCACTTTGATAAACTTCGATATACAATAGGTACTAAATATATGCATAGATATTACCCATTGTAATTGAATTGTTTTTTTTGAAAAATACTAACTGGCGTATTGAAAAATCGGCTTTAAGTACACTGATATCCGAGCTTCCGAAAACAAAGATAACAATTGACAACTTATCACCCGAAGCAATAGTTCGATTCTGAGTAGTTTCAATTCAAATTCAAATCATTTTGGTAACATAATGTACACTTATGAACGTCAATAAAAAATAACATTTAAATTAAATGTTGCTAATTTTACATTTACAGCAAAAAAACTCTTCGCCACTCTTTTTAATCGCAAAGATTTTCTTTTACAAAATGCAATCATTACAACATGTTCCACATCTTGAAGTAAGTAGTAAGTAGTTATAATAATAAAAAAACAAAGATTTGTCCTCTATCAGCAGCAACAGGCATGGTGAAATAGGAGCACGCACTTACATTATCGTGGGAACAACACCCAAACGCATAGTCGAAATAAATAATATCACCGTCCAGTCACCAAAAGTAGCACCCGTTCACGACTACGACGTATGGCCAGCCATCGGCCTCGTATAAAGAGTTACACAGGCCTTTTAGAAACTATAAGATAATACCTACCTCCTCCGCAAGTGGCTGAACACAAAGATCCTGGTGTGGCCAGCCAGTGGTACCGCGGCCGTGAACAAGATGAGCCGTCTCCACCGCAGACACCACACTCATCCACACGCCTCGTTGAACCCACTCGCAGGTCACAACCCACGCGCTGTGAACAAATAATCATTTTATAGCCGTAATTATATTTGAAGATTAATAAAATATTTAAAAAATATATAAATTTTATAATAAAAGAAATAGAAAGCTATGATTTTACAACATCAACGGATGTCTACAGTCTCATGTGCTACGTTGTAGCGTCGTAGTAGCTACGGCGTAGCACGTAGAAAAGCTCAGTATCAATCTAATGCTACGGAAAATATATGTATATGGAAAACGTTTTAGACATAAAAATACATTTATTTTTCAGAAAGTTACAACGAGTATACTTTATATCTTTTAGTATTATACTAGCAATTGCCCCCGCAACCCCCCTTGTGGGTTGAATTTCGTAAAATCCGTTCTTAGCTGACCTCTACTCGGCGAAAGGAATATTCCTACCATATTTCAAGTCGCTACGCCTTATCGTTCCAGAGATATCGTGATGAGTGACTATATAGGTGGAAATCTCTTTTATATATATACTAGCAATTGCCCCCGCAACCCCCCTTGTGGGTTGAATTTCGTAAAATCCGTTCTTAGCTGACCTCTACTCGGCGAAAGGAATATTCCTACCATATTTCAAGTCGCTACGCCTTATGGTTCCAGAGATATCGTGATGAGTGACTATATAGGTGGAAATCTCTTTTATATATATAAAGATTTCGCCTCTAGTTTTGCCTCGGAGACTTACGTATATGTCCCAAAACTACTATTTCAATTTCAGCTTATCTTTATTTAAAAAGGACTCAACTAGGATTTCATCATTGTATATTCGTATCGTCAATCTATCGTTTCAGCATTTCAACTGTTGTTTCATACAATTTCTGAGTTAAATTATTTGTATCTTGTACTGTCGTCATTTTGTATAGCACTACCTTTTTGTAGACGCGAAGCGTCTTATATAAGTTACTTATATAACATATTTTTTTATGTTTGTATAATACAAATAAAAACATTGCAAAAATGAGCAATTATAACTGTTGAATATATCAATTATCAGTGTCCCCTAAGCTGCAGTACTCCATACGTTTTTAATTTGCATACGATCTTTTTCGCTTTAATGCAAATATATTTTTATGATAGATATCGACAGACAAGCATATTATGAATCTGACTTGATAGTAGGTGATACCTCAGCCACAGAACTTCAGTCAATGATGAAATCTATAGGTAGACTGAGACGGAAACATGCAATGTGCACTTCGCGGTTTTTCCATCTATGAACGGTGGTTCGATACCCGGTCGGAATTTCGATATTCCTCCCACCGGTATAATGCCCGAAGTGATAAGACGTGGGGACGACATGCTTATAGGAAATTATAAACAATTTTTCCCGGCGGGATTCAAATCCGCGAACCATCGGAGCGCAAGGTATCTCCAACGAGCGCCAAAATATTTAAATGCTCGATTATTATATTAAATATTACAGTATACATATAAATTACCCACAAGATTATTCTATAGTTTGTTAATTAAACTAACATGATTAAATTAAGTGGTTAACTAAGATGGAGACAAAATCAAAACCTTTTATGTAGGAGAATATCGAAATTGCCCACAAATATTATTCCTAATCCAACAAATTGGTAACTAATATAGTAAATGTTTTGGGAATGTTAGGAAACCTTTCATCGAGATCAAAGCCTTTATATTGCTTATCTTCCATTTCGGTAATGTGACCTTTGTTATCGAAATTAATAAGGCTTTAAGACTCATCAAAGAGATTGTTATAAATATTCGTCCAGACTTAAGATTATTAGTATTTAAAAATACATTTTATGTGCTTTTATTAAAAGTGAGTATTTATTAATTAAATAGACAACATCCATTTATCACACACAACCATCTTTTATTTTTTCCTTTTTTTCTAACTTTATGAAACACCCTATCTGGTATATCTAAAAGTTACCTGGAAGAATGACGGCTGTTAAGCAATAAATTCACTTTAACATAAGTCGTTTCTATAATAATGCTAAACCTATTTTTATACAATTTTGCATAGAAGTTTGAGACGGATTTATTTATAGAGAGAGATTTTTTTGTTTACGTTTTCATGAGCTTTTAAGGGACATAATTGTTCCTAGTTCGCGTTTTTTTTTTCAAAATTAAATTTTTCAGTAGATTCTGAAATAATTATGTTACCCTTAGTTTTCATAGTAAGCAATAAAGTTACATTTTGTACATTAATATATCATTTCAGTAATATCTTAGAACTATCTTTCTTTTAGTATTGAACAATAAAGAATTTTCATTATTCGTGATTTTTCTACGGTTTATTCTTCCTTATTAACTTACATAAATAGTATATTTCGAGTGTCTTTATTTAGCTCTAGCCATTATCATATTAAATCATGTTGACCTTAGAAACAAAACCTTGCAACTGACAGCGACCCTTGTAAGTTCATAAATCAAATTTACAGTTAGGGTTCGTTACTAAAAACTAACTACGCGTATACTTCATGTTACCCTGTACGATAAACATAGTTACTTATTTAGTGGATTTCCGAGACCCCTAGTGAGGCATGGACCGACACATTTCTGTGTCTGTTTTATCGATTGTTATTATATTCGTTTATAATACTAATCATACTAACATATAATAAGCATAATTGTAACTAACATACTAACAAATATGGATTCTAATGTCTGAAATAAATGTTTATTATTATTATAGGCAAGTTTGTTTATTTTAGATATCGACAGACGAGCATGAGGTTCACTTGATGGTAGTTTATCACCTATACCTCAGCCACAGAACATCAGTCAGTGATGCGCTGTCGACCTACTTTTTACTTCAAGTATTCGGAAATCCATAGAAGAAACGTAGAACGTGCACTTCACGGTTTCTCCATCTATGAACGGTGGTACGTTACCCGGTCGGAATTTCGATATTTCTTGATACATTTCATTCCGCGACTGAAATGTCTCAGATGCGTTTTCGGTTTTTACTTTATTTATAGGCTAATTGACAAGGTCGTAACTTGGTTTCGATGTGACCTTGTACAGTCTAACAGAAAAGTAATTAATCAAATTCGATTTTATTTTTGAAATTAGAAACTATTTTTAATTGAAAGTTTATAGCTATGATATTCCCTTTTTATTAGTTAAGTATTAACAAAACTACTTTTATTTATTTACTTAATCGATGTCATTTCCGGCAACATACCGACAAGTCCTCAGGTGTTGCAGATGTCTGTGGGCGCCGGTAATCATTTACCTCCAGTTAAAAAAAAATTAAGCAGAAATTAATTAAAAAAGGAATAGATATTCTTTTAAGTTTGAAGGTTTTTAAAACGAATAATTTTATTTTAGAGGTCTCCAGATTATCAACTTGCAAAGTTATGGAAAAATCATAAAAATTTCAAAAGGTGCCCCACAGCGCTTAGAGAGTTATTCAACTTAACCTATAACCTTCTTTGACCCAACTTACCACTCAAAACCGCAAAAGGTTGTATTTCCTAAACGTGACCTAATTATTTTGAGGTGAAAAGTTTTACTAGCAATATTTTATATTCGAAATAAACTTTTATATCACCCAAAGCTTAAAACTTTTTCTCTCCGACAAAATATGATACATTTTTAACTTTCCATAATTATTGAAGTTTCGATGCCTTTAAAACCACGATAATACCTTTATAGCTTTTTTATTAATAAGTGTTTGAAAGAATACCTACATCTTATATTTACTTTTCGAAGAGTCTCATACTTATAAAAGTTCTTACATTGTTAAACTTTTTTTGTTTCTTTATGTTCTTTTTTGGAGGGCTCGTTGGAGCGTTTGGTAGAACACTTATCTTGCACTCCGATGGGTAGCGTGTTCAAATCCCGCCGGGACGACAAATTTATAATTTTCTATAAGCATGTTTCCCCAAGTCTTGTCACTTGGGACATTAACCAGGTGGGAGGATTATCTAAATTCGAATAATAATACTAAAAACCGTAATATGCACATTGCGCGTTTCGGTCTCTGTTTATTACCTAATGCTCATCTGTCGATATCTAATATAAGAAAAATATGTAAAATAATTATATACTTGGTGTAGTCATACCTGACCAAATCCGCATTTATTATGTTAATATATTAGTAATAATAATAAAAAGTGTAGAATATCTTTTTACTATATCTAAGTATATTAAGTTTATTTATTAGAAGTAGACATCGTTATCGCGCGGGCACGAACGAATATATTATCAATGAATATCTATCTGGAATAGACAATTAGTATGTAATACCTCATTTTACGCGTCCTCTGAGAGTTTTTATGTTCGTATTTTAAAATTAATAAACTATTGACTTTAAAATAAAATACTTTATAACAGATTAAACCGCGATTTATTATTTATTTTATAAGCATCCGAAACGTCGGGATATATAATAAATCGCATTTTAATTCTTTATAAAGTATTTTATTTAAATGTACGATACTCGCGCTAATAAAAGACAATATTAAACTATTGATTTATCGATTTTGATAATTTGTCAGAATGACCTGGTTTATTCTCTTAGAGATGTTAATTCCATGGCCTTCTCCTATTAATATTTATTCATTGGCCTTGTTACTGAAAGGATATGAATTGATGCAGAAACGCTGCAAAAAGTCCCAATGTAGATATAGGTTAGATACTCTCAAAATACTTCATGTAGTTTGTCCACTCTGTTTACATAATCTACAAATGATTCGTGTCCGCGCGATTACGATGTCTAATTTTTAGTATTATTATCTAATACAATAGTACGACTGCTTAAATTTTGATTTTTGACTTTTAATTACAACATTCCTAAACATGAAAGGCAGACAATAAACCGTTCATATCTGTTGGTAGCATATTGAAATTCCACAAGAGATTTTCATAAAGGTAATATTCACAACAAACCAATGCAAATGGGCTTAAAACAACAATGATTACTAAGGCCTTTTCAGACAAACAGTTGTGTGGCTGAACAAAAAAATATAGGAATTGAAACCTTGTGACAATGTCGGATGCGACGTGACATCATCAGGGAATGAGGACGCGAAATAATAAGGCTTGCTTCGGCCTAAGAGATAGATGGAAGCGAGCGATCTTACTCCATATACATACATTCTTTAGAAAGTTTGAAAAGATAGAGTGAAACTGGTAGTTACCATACCGTAACCTTAAGACTATAAACCTAAACATATTAATACCTTATACGTATTTTATGGTTTACTTTCTTAACCTAACCTAACCTTTTTAATTTTTTCTCACCATCGCATTTTCTCAGAAAATAATGATCTTAGAAAAAAATGTATTGATCGTAAAATCTCAATCTTTTTATGGGCTACAACTTTTGTTGGAAACATTTTTCTTTAAAATCCATACTTTTTTAAATAAACGTGAAAAACGAAATCATGTTTTTTCAAGGTTTGTGACCTTGAAAAATTTTTTGTGGGTATTTTCAATATCATATTTTTGATAAGCGCGTCAAAATATATGGATATACCATTTAGATCAATCGGAGGTATAAATAAAATACTGTATACCGGATTAAAACGCGATTTATTATTTAAATTATTTATCCCGACGTTTCGGATGCTTTTCAGCAACCGTGGTCGCGGGAGACTGAAAGATGACAGTATTTTATTTAAATGTGTGATACTCGCGTTAATAAAAGACAATAATCGGAGGTATGTTCTAAACGGAAGTACACAATTACAAATGCGATTTATTTAAAATTAATTCCCGACATTTTAATAGTTAACCTATTATTTCGGACATAGATCAATCCAAAAAATAGGATAACATTAAGATCGGTGCAGCCGTTCTTGAGTTATAAATAGTCTAACTAACACGACTTTGTTGACATATAAATGTCACCGGAAATTTGTACGAACCGTTCGTTTATAATCAAATTGTTACAGTTCATTTTTGTAACGAAATAGTTGCTGGATGTGATTTTTATGCGTAATCCGCCATGACTACAGAACAGAGTGGCCATGCCTATGCTTATGTGCAATACGCTCATAAATAAAAATCGAGTTGAGATAGCTCTAAAAATTGAGTGACCACGCCCATTTTTTTGTGAAATTATTGTTCGTTAAAAATTTTTTTTAATGAATCAGTCTAATTTATTACATATATATATATATATATATATATATATATATAGATTATGAGTTTCTCCCACTATGTCTAGTGACTTGTACTCGAGCCGAGAGCAGACGTTCCCGCTACGCTTTGTTGCAATGTTTGCTCCCGTTTCTGAATTAAAATATGCGCCTGTAAAAATTATTTGTTGTATTTCGTATAAAGATATTATAGTTCACTTTGCATATCTCATGCGTACTCTTTTCTTCAATATAATATTTTTTATTATGGCAAGACACAAATGAAATATTATAAATGCGAAAGTGACTCTGCGTGGTTAGTTAGTTTGCTGTGTACCGATTTTGATATCATTTTATATAAAGACAATTTGTGACGTCAAAAAATCGCAATAAAATAGAAAAAAATTTTAAGACACCGGAAAGCTCTACAATCATATAAAAGTATATATTCAAAAAAAGTACTAAGTTGACAATAATAAGGTTAAGAAAATCCTTCTAGTTTGAAACGCATTGTTTTTAGATCTTTATGAGCTTTGTATGAAAATTTGTGTATATTTATTTCTTCTATCTTCAAAATTTTAGGTTTTATAGAAATATTCGAAATATGTTATTCTTAGTTTTCGTATTTTTATATTTTCATATATACTTGTAAAAATACAGTTATTTCTTCTATATATCTGTGATATATGTAGTCACCAAATATGTAGATAAGAAAATATGATCCTTATTCCTTGTACGTCACTCTATACATGGAATATCTTACTATTTTTGTGATGAAAAAATAAAATTTCAGTTATCTATTTGCTTATGCAAAAAAAAATCACGATAATACATAAAATATTTTAAAATTCAAAAGCCGACGAAAAATAGACAAAAAGCCGACAGCGGTCGTAAAGTAGTGCTCTCGAAATATTGTAACATTTCTATGCAATATTTATGTAAAATCCTACACCGACTGTTGTTCGGATTATTTTATTTTTAGTTCACTCGAATTTGACGTATTGTTGTGAATTGTATCCGTACTTTTCAATAAAAATAATACTATACTTTGTAATACTGAGGAAATGGCTTGATATTGTCCGGAACCTTTAACCGATTAAACCTTTGTTTTAATCCAGTAAAGGTTATTTTACGTAAAAGATAATAAAATGATGAAACCTGTTCCATAAGTCGTTATCGTAGTTGAATACATAACTAAATAAGATATTTATTTTAAAGACATATAATATCCTTGAAAACTCTTCTTCTTCTTCCTGCCCTGTTCCTTTTTTTTTTTATTTGGGGTCGGCGCAGTACGTTTTCTTTTTTCATTCTCTCCTTTCACTCACCATATCATCAGTCACACCTTTCAAACACATATCATTCTTCACACAGTCAATCCATGTCTTTTTTGGCCTCCCTCTTTCCTTTTGGGTATAGGATGGGTATCCACTTTCATATTTAAAACTTTTTTAGATACATGCCCTTCATCTCTCCTCATAATATGCCCATACCAAGCCAAACGATTACCTTTCAATTTTTCATTCACTGGCGCTACTCTCAAACTTCCTCTTATATAGTCATTTCTTATCTTATCTAATCTTGTCACTCCACACATCCACCTCAACATTCTCATCTCCGCCACATGCAAACGTTTTTCATCCATCAGCTTATTTGCCCAACATTCAGAACCATACATCAAGACGTGTCTTATCACGGTCTTATAGGTTATTAATATAACGTAGTAAATATACTTTATCTATACATATAATAAAAGAGTAGGATCGAAATTACGCTTCACTAAATATTTTTACCAGAAATTAAGAGGGGTGATAAGAATGCATAAATGCAATTTTTAAGATTCTTGTATTAAATAAATTTTATGTAAATATACTTTATAGTAAATATACTTTATATAATACTAGTGGACCCCGCAGACGTTGTTCTGCCACAATTTTGGCTTCGAAATTATATAATTATTGTTAAATTTGGATATGCTCATTTACCCACTATATATGTCACTGATTTGCAGTAGACATCTGGGGGCCTAGACATCAAGACATTCTATTGTCGAATTCGCTAGTCGATAACTCCAAAAATGTATGGGATTGACAGCTGCTATAGAAATGTCACGTGGTCTGTCGTAAACGAATAGAAATTAGGTAGCCAACGTTAATAACATTCGATTCCATCAGCGAATCGATAGCGCCGATCGCTTAGTTTCATAGAAATAGCTAGCCAAATGACACTTTTGACAAGCGCTTTCGCTTGGTATCGATTCGTTTGATAGAAAGTTTAGCGAATACTAAAACCCTGTAGAAAACGAATCAAAATGGTGGTTGCATATGTTGTATTGTAGAGTGTATTGTGCTTTGAGTGTTTAATTTGATTTAAAATGCATACCCTTCGTCGCATAATGAAAGTGTTTGACTTAAACAACAAAGATACTGTGCGCGGACAATAATTGGAAAGCGTCATCATAGTCTTTTTAGATGCTTTCGGCAACAGGGTCTTACGAAATAATTGTAAATATTATGAACACCTAACTAAAAGAACAACAAGGCGTTGTATTGGAGAGGTTGCACTCAATTTAGTTAGCAGTAAACGAAAACATCATAAGAACGATCACAAATTAAAGAAGAGTAAGTGAATATTTTCAAGATTATTGAGATATCAAAGAAAATTCTATGTTTATTTAGGATAGATTCTGCTTTTATTTGTATAACCACTATTCGTGCTTTTTTACAGGTATCAAAGGAAATACAACTTGAATAGAATAATAGGATGTTTGGATTCCATACAGTAAAACGATTTATCTTTGTTGCACTGCTTTTAACAATAGCTATGCGGTAATTTAAAAAACTGTGGTGAAATGAGTGCAGACTGGTCAGAAAACTGTGCTGTTTAACAGCTTTATGCTGATATTGTCACAGCCAATTGTTTAAGCATATTATTTTGTTTGGATTTAGTGTATTGACTACTTGTGATAATAAAGTTTGTATTATTATTAATATCATTTTCATTTGTGATTCCTTACTTACTTACTTGAGACAACTTTGCATATTTGTAATCAACTTTTTACATAAATATAATATTTGGTATTGCAAAGGATATACAATTTGAATAGCATAAGAGATAGTTTGGATTACATAAAATAATTTATATCTTTCATTTTAGTTGAAATCATCATTTATTTTTATATTTGCTGCCTTGCTTCTAACAGTATCTATGCATTAATAAGTATATAAAAAAATCTGGTAGAAGGGCTGGTTGAAAATCAGCACTGTGCAAACTGGTTACAAAACTGCTGTTAAGTGCTTTATGCTGATGTCACAGCCAATTGTTTAAACCTATTATTTTAATTTAGTGTATCAACTACTTGTGACAATAAAGTTATTATTATCATTTTCATTTGTGATTCCTTGTTACTTGAGATAACTGCATATTTGTAATCAGCTTTTTACATAAATATAATACTTGGTATTTCAAGGGAAATACAATTTGAATATATAATAGGATGTTTGGATTGTATAAAACTGCTCAAATAACAATATAAATGCTTTCATTTAAATTATCCTTTTTTTATCTTTGTTTCACTGCTTTTAACAATAGCTCTATACAGTAATGAGTGGTGTATTGACTACTTGCTAGTTCATATTATTATTTTTTTATCATTTGATTTGTTACTTGAGACAACTTTGCATAATATTTGTAATCAGCTTTTTACATATTATTTAATATTTGGTATTATACATCTTACAATTTACATTTACTTTCTATAATATTACTTAATAAACCTTTAGACTTACTTAAATAGTAAATAATAGAATGGAAATAGAAAAAGTTTATTCAGGTAACCACTTAAAACTATTACTTGTAGGTATTACATTATAAAACAATATTACAAATAATATATAAAACAGTTCTGAAAGTATACACAATATGAAATACAAAACATTAAAGTTGTAAAAAGTAAAAAAAAAACAAGTGATGCTTGAAGCAGAAGACCACTCAGTATAAGTTGGGACAGAAGTCCAGTGGAAGGGCGCGCTGGCACAAGCGAGCCAAAACAATACTAATGTAAAAAATAAAAACACACTGATCTATTCCTAAGCAAGTTAAAGTGAATGTTTAATAAACAGAATTGAATATTCTTGTACATTATAAACTATATTCATATATTTTAAAATTACAGGGTATTCATTAATACACTTCATTATTTTATTACAATACATATAGTAATTTCATATTTAATTAAGATTTACAAACTTTGATATACCTACAAAAACAATAAGTAGGTACATTCAATTATAACCTATTCTTAACAGCTAGTTTCCTCATACATTAAAACATTTCTTTAAATAAAATGTGTAATCAACTTATAAACTATATCAGATACAGGTATAAATAGTAAACTTGTAACAGTCAACATGCATTAAAACAACCTTAAAAATAATCATCTTTTATTAAAATTACATAATTTAAAACAAACAAAAACACAATTTCAGTCTTATTAGTTGAGGGATGGTTGATTGAGCTGTTGTTGAATATGTTTGTACAGGGACTCCAATCTCTGGCATTGGTGGGTCTGAATTGGTAGTATATCTGCAAAACAAAATTTTAATTCAAATGTCTATTTTTGTTTGAACATAAGAGCCTCCATCATTACCTAACATCTTTGTTACGTTATATTGTATATTATATTTTATAATTATATTATTATGGTTAAATCATGGTTATTATAATTTAATCAACACATAAATAATTTAACCTTTTCTGCTTCTGCTGATTTATACCACCACCAATTGCATTTAATGAATTTGTTAGTTCCTGTCACAATTGGTCAGTCTTCCTCACCAACAGATCCTTGAGCACCAGACTAAGACTTGGCAAGATCACCATTCCTGGAATTTAGAGAAAGAAAAAACTTTATATATGCTGGATATTATAAAGAATTTCAAAATAACATACATTTGAAGCAATAACATTGAAGCTTATAAGCTACTATGATAATTAAAGGAAAATCTCTGATTACAATTAATGATTAATATTGATATTTTACCTTTCAATAAACTCCAAAAGAGAAGCAAATTGCTATCCACTAGCTTGTGCTCTTGATTCCATTACTACGAAAAAAACTTTATTTGCTTTTTGACAAAGACGAAAATAAATATAAATCTACATACACAATTTGAAAAATTTAATGACTTTACAAAATTTTAGTTAATAGAGGTCACAACAACAGCAAAAAATAATAAAATATACATTTTAAAACGTTCAAAACATTACGCGTATTTAATTAATAATTTAACGTTTGATGATAGTCTTGTGTAGTTCGCGAACGAACTAGTTCGTAAGAGCGCTCCCACAGATGAACTACGCGAACTAGTTCCCTCATTTCCCGCTCCATAGTTCCCTCATTTCCCGCTCCATAGTTCGTTAGTTCGTGACCGAAATAGAGAGTGGCGTTAACCGAACCAATGTCGTTAAATTTTTTTTTGGTTTATGTCATGTGTTATTCTGTCAAGGAAAACAATTTTCAAAACTTCATTATGTAGAACGGTATTTTAATCACTAATCCAAAAATTTAAGGTAAATGTACACTGTACAGCATTCCATAATCATATCGTATTATGAAAACGATCGAACGAATTGCTTTTCACTGATTCGAGCTGGGAGCTGACGAACTAAAAGAGCGAACTAGTTCGTTTAGGAGCGGCGAACTAAACTGAGCGATCTCAGTTGCGAACTACTATGCCCAAGACTATTTGATGACAATTGACACTTGACAGTACAATTGTAGATAGATCATAGACTAAACTTGACTTTTATCGAACAAATGATTCGCCTAAGCGAACGATAAACGAATGTTGCTTTGGCTACCAATCCAACTTCGCTATTGTTAAAGCGATGACTATTGTAGAAATAGAATCGCTCCGAAGCGAAAGCAACATGTCTTAAGCCCCTGTTATTCCAAAAAAGCTAAGAATGCATGACGTGAGCTGTCAAGATGGCGGAGTTCCGAATCTAATTTATTTTATAATTAATTTTATGCATATATTTTTTCCTGATTTTTTCCAATATTTTAATAGCTTATATCTTATTCCGGACATAGAGGAATCCAACAAATAAGATATCGTTAAAATCGGTACAGCCGTTCTTGAGTTATAAACGGTGTAACTAACAAAACTTTCTTTTATATATATATAGATATCTATACTAATATTATAAAGAGGAAAGATTTGTTTGTTTGTTACGATTTAACTCAAAAACTGCTGGACCGCTTATAAAAATTCTATCACCAATAGAAAGCTGCATTTTCAGCGGGTAACAAAGGCTGTGTTTGTGTAAAATACGTACACACATTGCATCCGAGCGAAGCCGGGGCGTGTTACTCGTATTATTATAATGGTCTGACACAGAAATAAGTCATTCCTCGAGAAACGGAAAGTACGAGCTTCGAGTAAGGTATTAGAATTTTTACATACATATATCTTATTAATATTACATATTTATTATTTTATTTTGTGTGCCGTGACGTAACCGAGAGGTCCCAACGGAAGATCAGCGCTGGTGTTAACAGCCAGCAAAATGCTGAGTTGAGGCCCTTTTTGTGACACTTTTGTATGTAAAATGTCTTATTATGTGTTTTTATTTATTCCTATTTGTCACAAATTTCATTTTTTTCATTTCATTTCACAGAAATAAAATATAGTAGTAAGAAACGAATGTTAATTGTCTAGACAAAGTTTAAAATTATAATCAAATTTAACCCTCGTTCTGATAACTATGCAAATTATTTCAAGACTGCGTTGCGATGCCAAAAACGGACTTACATAGAGAGCATTTTAATTTCCACAATCTTTTAATTCACCGGGTTGTCGGGTAACGTATTAGAATAGTTTTTAATGCTATTTTGTAGTGGAAAATTAATCGGTGGTATTTTTTTCATGTTAGATATCGAAGGACGAGCAATAAGTTCACTTGATGGTAGGTGATAGCCCAGCCACAGAACATCAGTCAATGATGCGCTGTCGACATATTTCTTACTTCGGCCGTTCGGAAATCTTCGCGGTTTTTCCATCTATGAATGGTGGTTAGTTTCCCGGTCGGAATTTCAATATTCCACCCTCCCGTTTAATGCTCGAAGTAACCAGACGTGGGGAAGGCATGCTTACAGAAAATTTCGAACCCACGACCCATTAGAGCGCACGGCAGTTGTTCTACCAAACGATCCATATTTCTTTTATATATATAGATAATAAAGGCCAGAACTGTGAACATATACGATTGTGCTTCTTATATCTAAACAAGGATCGTTTTCCTATGCAAGTATTTTTTACTATAGCGAATTTGGACTTTGGAGCTCGATGAAAGTATTATGAAACCTGATTTTCGACCCTGGTATTTTTACGGACTCGTACTTGGAAGCCCCGGTATCGAAATTTGCAAGTATATCTCATCGCTACATCATTGACTCATACAGCATACTTGAAAGTTGAAACTTGAAAGCCCTGGCTTAAAACAAAAACATTAAAATTCAAATCCGAACTAAGGTCCAGATTCTCCAAAAATTTGATATTGAGATTTTTTAAAACAAGATACAAAATAAGTATTTAATGCATATCGTCGTGGTTTGTGCATCACGCTCCCCCGCAGGGGGCGTGGATAGTCCTGTTCGGTATTTCGACCATGCAGGAAGTCATTGGTTCGCGCCCTGCTGATACAGGGTGGTACGGGGGCGGACTCTAGTCCTTGGTGTTCGGGCGAGGAGCGCATGAGCGTGGAGCCGCTCGGCGCTCAACTCAGCCCGTGATGCTAGCAGGTAGGTTAGCGGGGCGAGGGTAATCTACCCTACGAGCCCCACTGTGGCAATCCGATGGTGTCGAGTCAGGTGGAAGTAGGGCAAACTCGCGACTCACGGTCAGCAGACGGAGTCGCGGTTCTTGCCCTAGGCGTCTAGTCCGGTAGTGGTGTACCCGCGCGAATGAGCTCGCGCGGATACGGTCTTTTTTGTTCGGGCGGTCTGGAGTGCCACGGGGCGATGCGCTGGAGATGCGGATGGTGAGACGCATCCGCACGCTCAAACATGCGCGTTGCCAGCCGTGCGACGAACTCGTCGATACTCTCCAGCCGGAGGTCACGTGCGATGGTAGAATTCCGGACGTATCGCGGCGCCGAGACTTTGCGCCGGAGTGTGATGTTCTGCACGGTGCGGAGTTTCTGGCGGTTCGACTCAGAGATGAGCGCGAACCAGGCTGGCGCGGCGTACGTCAGGTGTGGCCGAATATACAGTTTATACAGGGCCAACCTTTGCCGAAGCGGTAGTGACGAAGAGAGCAGAGGGCGCAGTTTACCCACTGCACCCCTGGCCCGTCCAGTGACCTTCATGGTGTGGCCCCGCATGGAGAGCGTGCGGTCGATAGTGACACCGAGGTATGTTACCGCGTTTTTCCATGGGAGTGGATGGTCTTCAAAGGTGAGCTGAGGGGGCAGTCTGGCCCGGCCAAAAGCGATGTTAATGCATATAGAAAACAAGAATAATAATTAATACAAAAAAAAACATTTTAATAGCGCCATCCCTTACCATACAGCGCCATCTATCGTACAATGCATTAAGTACCGTGGTTAAAACTAAGAGTTACTAAAGCTTTTTTGTCGAGTTGAAATAAATATTTTTAGTTTGATTAAAAATATTTCACAAGTTTTGTTATCTACTCGTATATATAAAAGAAAGTTGTGTTAGTTACACCACTTATAACTCATGAACGCCTGCACCGATTTTAACGATATCTTATTTGTTGGATTCCTCTATGTCGGGAATAAGATATAGGCTATTAAAATATTGGAAAAAAACCAGGAAAAAAATATATGCATAAAATTAATCTATATTTATATAAGCAACTTTTTTTTTCTTTGTTATCGATAAACTTGAAAACTACTGGACCGATCGGCATGATACCTTGACCATTCGACGCGGAATTAATTGTAGAAGGTTTTAGGCTATTAATTTTTTGAATTCCATCAACCCTTTACCATTTTTTTTCAAATTTATGTGGATAGTTCATATTCGTCTATCCTTTACAATTCGCCCAGCGAAGCGGGCGGGCGGGGACGGCTAGTTATAAAATAAATTAGATTCGAAACTCCGCCATACTGACAGCTCACGTCATGCATTCTTAGCTTTTTTGAAATAACAGATGTCTACTGCAAATCAGTGACATATTAGACAATTATAGTGGGTAAATGGGCATATTCAAATTTAAGAATAATTATATAATTTCGTTTTATTAAAATGGAGGGTAGCTTGTTCATCAGACGAGGAACCAGGTAATACGCGGTCCTCTCGCCGTAAACATTATTTGCGCGCGCCGTGCCAAACCTGTTTTGAGCTACTGCTCTCGTATGTACAGGGTGATTTATAACTTTTCTAAACGTTTCGTTAAAGAAGTTTTCTTTGAGTATAGAATACATAAATTGAGTCCCAACGGGTAATTTATTACAGTGTTTAAAAAAACCCATTTCGTCATCCCTAAACTGGAGTCTTATTTTAGATGAGACAATATTCTTTAGAATTTGTATTTGCAGTTTATGTATTTGATTAATGTATGTGGTGTATGTACGTCCATAACTGCTTAACCCATATCGTATATAAGATGCAGCCAAAGAGTTGTACAGCATTTACTTTACTTTAAATGGTATACGATCTTTAAGAATTATAATATTCGCCAAAAATTGTCTTAACTTATTACAGACGTGTTCAATATGACTGTGCCAGTTAAATTTAGAGTCGATGGTTAATCCAAGATATGTTTGCTTTGCTACGGTATCAATGTGGGGGCAGGAGCATAAATTAATATTTTTTGCATGCAGGCAGCTATGTGTATGGGCAATTAAATTACCTATGTGAGCCTCTTTGATGTATGGGGATTTAATTATAAGTAGCTTGGTTTTTTTTGCGTTTAGCACCATGCCAGAATCGTGACACCATCGAATAAGAGCATTTAGATCAGCATGCAGGAGATCACATGCTTTTTGTGGATCTTTGTGAGCCGATATAAGACATGTATCATCCGCAAACTGATAGGAAGTGCAGTGTTTAATACAGTTGCTCATATCATTCACATAAGAGAGGAAAAAAAGAGGGCCTAGGACAGAACCTTGGGCTGTGCCATTCATGAGAGGCATGGGCTCACTGTGCGCACTATCGATTTTAACGGTCGCCGTTCGGTTTTTTAGATAATCTGCACACCATGCCAGCAAGGGACCTCGGACTCCACATTTATCTAATATAGATATAATTTGTTTATGCTCTAAGGTATCAAATGCTCGTGAAAAATCAATAAACAATGCCAAGACATGTTTTTTTTCATTTAAAACTTTGTTAACCTGGTCTGTAAAGCACGAAAGCAGATCTGTTGTACCTTTACCTGACTGAAATCCAAATTGATTTCGATATATTACTTCATGTTTACTATAGAACTTGTGTATTTGTTCACATAAATGTTTTTCTATAATTTTGTCTATACAAGAGAGCAAAGTGATTGGACGATAATTTGAATAATCATCGCGCTTGCCTTTCTTATAGATTGGTCTCACACATCCAATCTTTAAATCATCAGGATACAAGCCAGTCTTGACAGAACCGTTAGTTAAATCAGCAATGGCGGCAGACAACTCTTTACTAATTTTTTTTATATCACTAACTCTTATACTATCTGGCCCAGGAGCTTTATTTGAATTCTAGTTTTGAATTATTTTATTAATATTATGACTCGAAGCTTTTTGAAATAATATACTAGAGTCAACAGGTCTACTATAGGTCTTAGGATCTACTAGCTTAATACTACAGTTAGGAATTATATTTTTAACTTCCTTATCGAACCCTATTGCAAAGTTATCTGCGATGGCCTGAGCAGTGAGCCCTTGAGCATCGAATGCTTTGAGGATTGCTGCATCAATAGATAAAGTTGTTTGCTCTAGAATCTGATTAACAAACTGGTAAACTCTTTTCGTATTTTTGTAATTATTATTTATTTGCTGAATGAAGTATTCGTTTCTCTTTTTCTCTAATACTCCGTGTGTTTTATTACGAATTTTGTTGTACTCAAGTTTTAACTTAGGGTTGTTTATGTCAGATTTCCAACATTTATAAAGTCTATTTCGTTTTTCGCATAGCCTAGATACATTTTTATCGAACCAGGGTGTTTTAGCTTGATTTTTAGTTGGGAGCCTAGTAGTTTTGGAATATGTCGCTATTTTATAAGCATTATTAAATTAATTTTTAATAAAGTTTAAAATATCGTAGGGGGAGTTCATACTTTTGGTGTCTGTCCATTTCACATTTGTTAATTGTTTATAAAGAATATCATGATTTATCAATTGATGTTTTTTAACACCCTGTACGCACGTGGGGGCTATCTCTTCAACACATGCAAATATAATAGCTCGGTGGTCAGCCAGTACGACATCGAGCACTGCCGAGTACGGATGTGATGTGGGGAATCGTGTAAAGATGTGATCTACACACGATTTAGTGACAATTTGCTTGTTCGTTTGGTGGTTTGACTTGGATTCTATCCTAGTATAATCAGATATGCCACACATCAATCCGCGCTCGCTTAGTGTTTCTAAATACACGTCTTTATGAGATGAGATGGATTTTAGATCAATATTCGTGTCACCAATCAATATAAAGTTTTGTTTAAGATCAAACTTAGATATGCATCTACCTAGCTCCGATATAAATACACTTTTATACAAGTTTACAATATCATTAGATATGTTACCTTCAGTTATAACTATTACATCTAGAGGAAAATTACAACTATCGATTACTTGTTTTGTATAATTTTTAATTAAAAATCTAATATTAATGTGAATTGATGAAAAACTAAGATGATTACTAGGTGGTAAATGCTTAAAAATTTTTTTTACTGAAATACAATCGAAAATTTCTTTTACTTTAATACCCATGATTTATATTGAGCGAATATATAAAACAATATTAGTAGGATTTTATTTACAGTGGTGTAGAAGAATGTAAGGCTGATCCTTTTAGTTGTTTTTCAATTTGATTTATATCGTTAATGCAACGTACATAATATATTTTACTTTTTTCCGTTTTTCTCACACACACTTTACCGTCCTTACACCAAATAAATTGACATAACTTACTTAGGTGGGTTTTTGTATTATATAACAATGTTTTTACGTGCTTTGTTAGGGCTTCTCTAATGAACACACGTTTGTCAGCAGTCTCCTTGGGGACGTCCGCCATCAGCTGTCCTATGGTGATAACTTTCTCCTTGCTGGCATCAATCCATTGACGGCGAGCCACTTTCGTCTTCATTTCTACAAGGATTGTTCCTGGTTTCTCCTTGGATCCCGGTAAACGTTGGGAAGATAGCATATCACACACGTCCACATTTAATTTCGATGAAATCGTTGCCATAATTTTATTCACATATGACTGAAACGATTGGTTTTTAATCTTGTTTCCGTGGGATGTGAACCTGAGACATCCGGTGCTAAAGGCAACGCGCTTACCACTAAGCCACGTTGGCGATCAAGGTCTTATCATGCCCTCAGCTATTTTCTTTTATTCTCTTCTTACTGGCCTGTTCCCTTTTTATTTGAGGTCGGCGCAGAGTGTTCTCTTTTTCCATTCTCTTCTTCTCTTTCAGTCACGCCCCTCATCTATTTTTGATTATTGAGTAAAAATCAATAGGATTCTGACTCCCTCCCTCCCTGCCTCCTCCCCCGGTCTGATTATAGATACACATATAAATAATATATCGCATCTAAATATTTGTGGAATGGTCCAAGACTATGACAATGATTTCAAGTTTGTCACCATCGAGAGTTACGTTAAGCCCTACTGATTATAGATACACATATAAATAATATATCGCATCTAAATATTTGTGGAATGGTCCAAGACTATGACAATGATTTCAAGTTTGTCACCATCGAGAGTTACGTTAAGCCCTACTGATTATAGATACACATATAAATAATATATCGCATCTAAATATTTGTGGAATGGTCCAAGACTATGACAATGATTTCAAGTTTGTCACCATCGAGAGTTACGTTAAGCCCTACTGATTATTATAGATACACATATAAATAATATATCGCATCTAAATATTTGTGGAATGGTCCAGGTAATGAAACATAGTTATAATTACAGTATAGTACAATTGATAGAAAGCCTTGAAGTATAGATTGCGCTTGTTGTTTTATATGTTTTTTTTTTCTTTTTTTTATGTTAGATGTCAACAGACGAGCATGAGGATCAATTGATGGTGATACCTCAGCCAAAGGACATCAGTCAATGATACGCTGTCAACCTACTTTTTACTACGAGCATTTGGAAATCCATAGACCTAAACCGAAATGTGCAAGTGCACATACACGGTTTTTCTATCTATGAACGGTGGTTCGTTACCCGGTCGGAATTTCACCCGATCAATGCCCGAAGTTATCAGACATGGGGAAAACATATTTACAGAAAATTATAAACATCTTGTCCCGGTGGGATTCGAACCCACGACCCATCGATGCGCACGGCAAGTGCTCTACCGAACGCGCCAACGAGCCCGTCGTTAAACAAGATATTTTCAAATACATTGTCCCGTTGTGCCTTTCAGTTTCAGTCTATGGATTTCCGAATGCTCGAAGTAATAAGTAGGTCGACAGCACATCATTGACTGATGTTCTGTGGCTGAGGTATCACCTACCATCAAGTGACATGCTCATCTGTCGATATGTAACATAAAATAATTTTTTTATTTATTCTTATGAATGAATGAATTAGTTTAAATTAGCCTGAGTGTTCCAGTTCCCACTAACAGTGTAATAGATATATTTAACTGAAGCCTTCAACTATAACATGAATAGCCCATTACTAAAAGGATCGGATACAGTCTACATAGAAATGTACTCCAACCATACAATATTCATGAGAAAATTACAAGGAAAGTAGTGTAGCTACTCAATTATAAATATAAATAAATAATAATAAATATGATATATTTATATCAGAATAATGTATGTATACATTTACAAGATATATAAAAATTCAAATTCAAAAATCATTTATTCATTTAGGTAACATAATGTACACTTATGAACGTCAATAAAAAATATATATTCAATGCTTCTAATTTTACATTTACCACCAGTTCTCAAATCAAGGGCGTAGAACGGACGAGAAGAACTGGCAATAAACTCTCCGCCACTCTTTTTAATCGCCAAGTTTTTGTTTTATAAATGTTTTGTAACGAGCTGCAACCATTACACCATGTTCCACATGACATCTTTAAGTAATTAACTATAATAGACAAAAAATGAAAAAATTAAAAAATATTTGTCCTCTATCAGCAGTAGGTATGGTGAAATAGGAGCACTTAGGGATGTTACGGAGCTTCGATTCCGGTTCCGAAAGGTCGGAACTTCCGATTGATTTTGCACCTCCGGATCCGATTTCGGTTCCGATAAATTTAAATCGGAGGTTATAATCGGAAGTCGAAGCACAGTGGCGGCGGCGGCCATGGCACTATTTGATTTAATTTACTACGGTATAAAATTTAAGTAAATTCGTTTATTTTTATTGTCTACAACTAGGAAGGTGTTTTATTTTTTGAACTGATATTAATGAAACTGATTTATTTTATTACACATCTCTCTTTTTCTTCTGCCTCCGATTCTGGTTCCGGTTCCGATTCCGATTCCGGTTCCGGTTCCGATTCCGGTTCCGACAAACCAAATTTAAAAACTCTGATTCCGAATTCGGTTCTGTTAAAACCACCTCCGTTAGATCCCTAGGAGCACTCACTTACATTCTCGTGGGAACAAAACGCAAAATTTCCAGCAATAATTATTTTCGTTCGTAAATATATATAATATTTATAATATACATCCATCACGACACTTTCCCATAGACAGAGGAAATACTATACCTATGTGCATAATAATATAAGTATTTGATAATAATTAATATCAAATACTTTAGTTTTGAATTCTATTATTTACAATCATTGTTAGCCAAATCCTCTTATAACTGAGCATTGCTGTGAAATAGGCATTCTTAATAAATATTATATTGTCTTAGAACAATTAATTATTATGATAAACACAGGCTTCGATTTGTAAATTGAAAACAATAACCATTGTGTCGGTAAGAGTCACTCGCCGTTGATATTGAATATCAAAATTATTACCTCGATCAGATCGGGGACGTTCTGCAAAAGGGCCAGATCAAAAGTACTCGTAACCGTCGAGTGTGTATGAAAGCATTGATGAAAGTAGAAGAAGCGAAAGTGGTATGTAAGGATCGGAGCATATGGAATTCCGTGATCTCTGCCTACCGCAATGGGAAAGAGGCGTGATGTATATGTATGTAAAATTATTACTGATTTTGGAAATTGAATAGAGAATTAAACGGGCTCGTTGGCGCGTTCAGAACACCTGCCGTGCGCATCGATGGGTCGTAGGTTTGAATCCTACCGGGATGACATGTTTATAATTGTCTTTAAACATATCTTCCTCACGTGGTAACTTCGGGCATTGAACGGGGAGGAATATCGAAATTCCGATCGGGTAACGAACCACCGTTCATAGACGGAAAACCGTGAATTGCATATTGTGCGTTTCGGTTTCAGTCTATGGATTATGAAGTAAAAAGTAGGTCGATAGCCATCATTGACTAATGTCATGTGGGCTGTGGCTGAGGTATCACCTATCATCAAGTAAACCTCATGCTCGTCTGTCGATATCTAACATAAAAAAGACACACTGCTATTGTCTTTTATTAACGCGAGTATCACACATTTAAATAAAATACTGTATACCGGATTATAACACGATTTATTATTTATATTGTTTAAATTATTTATCCCGACGTTTCGGATGCTTTTCAGCAACCGTGGTCGCGGGGAGACAGTCGGGATAATTAATTTAAACAATATAAATAATAAATCGCGTTTTAATCCGGTATACAGTATATTATTTAAAAGACACACTGCTCTATATAACACTGAACGAACGTAACAAACTCCTGAAAACATAGCGAAAATATTAGATTTTTTCCCTAATGATATGTTATTATGTTGCTTCTTTGTAAGGTATTATTTTTAACTAAATACTTAAAAATAATCTTAAATAGTTATATTTTGAAATACTTAAAAATAATCTTAAATAGTTATATTTTGAAATATTTAACGAAAATAAAGTGATTCACGACGGTCGTGTTTACGAAAACTCTTTCAAAAATTGCTGACAAACAGCATTTTACAAAAGCACTCGGAAAGATGAATGAAGGATGATACTGCGAATAGAATTCAAAGTGATTATTGATAACACTAATTAATAACCTGCAGTGACTTTCATTTCTATAATATCAAGAGGAAGTTTCATCAGTGTCTGATGTAGTTGAATTAGAAATGTAAAAGGTTTCAACATCTTTAATCTATACTTCTATACTAATCTATATCTATACTATCTTTACTATATCTATATATATATATAAGCAACTTTTTTTTTCTTTGTTATCGATAAACTTGAAAACTACTGGACCGATCGGCATGATACCATGACCATTCGACGCGGAATTAATTGTAGAAGGTTTTAGGCTATTCATTTTTTGAATTCCATCAACCCTTTACCATTTTTTTTCAAATTTATGTGGAAAGTTCATATTCGTCTATCCTTTACAATTCGCCCAGCGAAGCGGGCGGGCGGGGACGGCTAGTAATATTAATAGCTGGATAGATTCCGCGCATCCCTCACACGGGTGAGCTACCGTCTAGCCCTTCAGGCTCCCTCCCCTCCTACGGCAGCCCAAGCCGAGGTACGTGTCTCGCAGGAGACGCCCTTAGGCATGTCGTAGCAAAAACCACAAATTTCAAGGCTGAGCCACAGTGCTCGCCAATCTTGTCCGCGTTGAGCTGCCGAAGCCACTAGGGCTAGCAGTGAGATTCCATACAAAAAAAAAAAAAACGTTAGTCAGTTTTGGAAGCGATACCAAGAGATCAACATCTGCGATTTACGAGAGATTCAAGTGCGATAGTTCGAGAGCCAGTAGAGTAAGAGTCAGTGTTTTGTGTGCGGTTCAGTGTTTTCTCTTAGTTTAATTTTTATCTAATAGAAGTGTTAATTTCAGTTTATCTATTTTCTACCTAATTAAATTTCTTAGTGTTTTAGTTTCAATTATTTCAATTTCTTTTGTTTGTTTTTTTATAAATAAATCCTCAGTGAAGAAGAGCGGCGTTTATTTATCCCGAACCCCTATAGCTCGCAACAATATAATAAAACTAATAAAGTAAACTAAACTTTAGTTCTATAATATAAAGTCCTTGGTTATTACAAAAAAGCTAAGCATGCATGACGTGAGCTGTCAAGATGGCGGAGTTTCGAACCTAATTTATTTTAAAATTAATTTTTGCATATTTTTTATTGAATTTTTCCGATATTTTAATAGCTATTCTTTTATTCGGGACATAGAGGAATCCAACAAATAAGATATCGTTAAAATCGGTGCACCCGTTCTTGAGTTATAAACGGTGTAACTAACACAACTTTCTTTTATATATATAGATAATAAAGGCCAGAACTGTGAACATATACGATTGTGCTTCTTATATCGTATAACAAGGATCGTTTTCCTATGCAAGTATTTTTTACTATAGCGAATTTGGACTTTGGAGCTCGATGAAAGTAATATGAAACCTGATTTTCGACCCTGGTATTTTTACGGACTCGTACTTGGAAGCCCCGGTATCGAAATTTGCAAGTATATCTCATCGCTACATCATTGACTCATACAGCATGCTTGAAAGTTGAAAGTTGAATGATGAATATTGAATCGTTGAAACTTGAAAGCCCTGGTTTAAAACAAAAGCATTAAGATTCAAATCCGAACTAAGGTCCAGATTTTCCAAAAATTTGATCTTGTGATTTATTATGATGTAGAATAAATTTTAAATGCATATAGAAAACAAGAATAATAATTAATACAAAAAAGGACATTTTAATAGCGCCATCCCTTACCATTCAGCGCCATCTATCGTACAATGCATTAAATACCGTGGTTAAAACTAATAGTCTTATTCATAAATAATAGTTTAAAAAAACTAAAAAAACACGTTTTTTATAGGAAACCGAACTAAAAAATAGAAAATAAATTTAAATTTAAAATATATTTTATTTTAAAAAAGCGTGGGGTGCATGGTGTCAATAGTTATAAATATTTTATTGACAGATATGAGTATAGTGATTATCATTTTGATAATATCTTACCCCACGCTTTTTTTAAAATAAAATATATTTTAAATTTAAATTTATTTTCTATTTTTTAGTTCGGTTTTCTATAAAAAGCGTGTTTTTTTAGTTTTTTTAAACTATTATTTATTTTCTACTTTTTAGTTTGGTTTATTTATAATAGCTTGTTTTTTTAATTTTAAACTATTAAAATTAAAATTAAGTTTATGGAATAGTAGTATTAAGTAGTAGTATTAAGTACAGCGCCACCTTGTGACAGTAGCCAGAAATGCGCGTGGCGTGACCGATAGTTTATACAACGCAGTGTTGTAAATGTCGCTTAATATCAATTTCTAGTGACAGCGCCATCTAGTAGCGCGTATCGTCGCATAGATGGCATCGCGTCTGCAGATAAATTAACAAAAATCATAATTTGCAAATTGAAAAATGGAATAATTTTATCAAATTAGTGTATTGTCATCGGTCCTCGATAAATCTACAAAGTTTGAACGAAATCTGGCCGTTTAAAGTGGGTCAAAATCGCGCCCAAAGAAGTCGTTTACAAACATACAAATAAACAAACAAACAAATATACAAACATACATACAGGTGAAGCTAATATAAAGCGTGTAAAAATCCCTAAAATGAGTTTAAAACACTCATTAGTTAAAACGCTCATCAGGCCTATATATTGATTTTAACTGTCTTATAAAATTCTTGATTCATAAACGTTCCTTAAACCTCTTCTAACTAATGTAGCTTTATCGAATACTTTTATGCTGTTAAGTTGTCGTTCTGTGGAATCCACAGCCTAAAAGCACCATGATATGTAAGACTATGGGTTTCGTGTTAAATTTGCCAATTTCGGTTTTTGTTGTTCGATTGTTTTGCGGTCGCAGTGACACGCGACGAAACCAAGTTCAAATCCCAGCTGAGACAATGTTTTGTATGTTTATTTTATTTAATTTTAACATAATTTTAATATTTTTTTTATATTTTGTATCAGTGTTCATACAAGTTTTGATGCTTAATAATTTTAAGTTTCTTCTAAACTAATATTAATTAATTTAATTTTTTTGAAATTATAGTAGTGTATTCTTTGTTATAGCCTAACGAAACGCCCTTTAAAAAACCGACCCACTGAAAAGCTTAATTTTTTTTTAAATACTTACGCCACCTATTTCCCGTCTCTATTCCTACCGCGTAAAGCAAATTTCTGCCAAAAACTAATTAATACCTAGTTAAAAGATAAGAAAATTAATAATTATCTGGGTAGGTATTTACTTAAGTTTTTGAAGTCGGTGCCAAACCAACAAAAATAAATCAACACAAAAAAGAATGCTACCAAACAGAGAATATAATACGACGAATGTATCAAATGAAAAATCCTCGTAATTTTTTTTTTGTGCATAGTACATCAACATTGCACCCGTGCGAAGCCGGGGCGCGTTGGTAGTCACTAATGAATTTTTTATCGACTACAACGAATTTGATCCTATCGAGTCTATGGATTTCCAAATGCTCGAAATAAAAAGTAGGTCGACAGTGCATCACTGACCTACCATCAAGTGACCCTCATGCTCGTCTGTCGATATCTATATAAATAAAAATAAAATGCCGCATGTATGTAATCGCATCACTTGAGAACGGCTGGACCGATTGAGCTAAATTTTTTTTTGTTGTCTTCAGAATTTTTAGGAGAAGGTTTGTATGTAAAAAAATTTTTGAAAAATCTTAGGAAATCCCTTTCTTCATTATAAAATAAATTAGATTCGGAACTCCGCCATCTTGACAGCTCACGTCATGCATTCTTAGCTTTTTTGGAATAACAGATGACCACTGCAAATCAGTGACATATTAGACAATTATAGTGGGTAAATGGGCATATTCAAATTTAAGAATAATTATATAATTTCGAAGCCAAAATTGTGGCAGAACAACGTCTGCGGGGTCCACTAGTCTAACATAAAAAAATGATATTTAATTAATTTTTTGAATGAAATTGCTCTATAGTCAACGTTATGCATCAGAAGGGAGATGCCTGTTATTCAATGCAAAACCTCTTCAAAACTCCAGCCTATTGTATAAAGTTATTTTCATTTCCTTTATTTAAGACGAATGCTCGAGAAATAAAAGAAAACTATTCAAATGAAAGCACGAGAGAAGAACAAATATCTTAAGTTCTCTCTAAGTTTAAATCTTTTAAAAGTTTCCGAACGAAACAGAAGTGATCGGACCCACGTCAAAGGTAAATCCTTATATACTTATCTTTTGTATTTCTTGACTGAAGTGTATTATAATATTACTAGCGACCCACCCCGGCTTCGCACGGATCTAGATTTTTGAAAAAAAAAAAAGCAGGGTTGGTGAAAAAAAGTATAAATTTAGGGTTGTATGTATTTTTTATGCCACATTATAAAAAAAGAAAAACAAAAATTTCGTCCAAAAATGAAAAAAAATTTTTTAAGGGTGAACAACCCTTATCACTTAGCATATAAAATTTGGTAAAAATCGGTAAAGCCGTTTCGGAGGAGTACGGTAACTAACATTGTGTCATGGAAATTTTATATATTAGAAGAATAAAACTATCTCTGCCCGCGACCCGCGTAACAGATATAATCTACAGTCAAAGATTACAAAAAGTAAGATAAAGAAGCTATTAAGTAAAAAAATATGATATCCGTCGCAAAAATATTAAAAAGTGATTAATGAGCTCACTAGATACTTTTTTTTCAGGCATTTCCCTACATACTTGGTTTTCTTTGACGACAGCAGAAATATCTAAATTCCGTTTTTTAACGATAACGCCATTCGTAATGTTTACGTGTTCCAGTTTCAATCAATGAAGTTCTAAATTCTCGAAGAAAAAGTAAAAGTCGTCAGCGCATTATTGATTGGTTTTTATGGCTCATGTAACTCTGCCTATAATCGAGTGAGCTTCACACTCGTATCGTCACAGGCGATGTAGCAATATTTACGCTTTTTTTTAAATTCAAATATCGATAGACGAGCATGGAGGTTCACTTAGGTGGTGGTAGGTAGGTGGTACTTCAGCCACAGAACATCAGTCAATGATGCGCTGTTGTCTTAATTTTTACTTCGAGCATTCGGAAATCCGTAGACTGAAACCGAAACGCGCAATATGCACTTCACGGTTTTTCCATCTATGATTTACTACTACGTATGACTATAATTAAAATTTTATACTATTTCTAGCTGATGCCAGCGACTTCGTTCGCGTGGGCTTCATCTTAAGCTGAGCTTTTGAGCAAGGTTTCTTCATATGATATATCATTTATTTCCACTATTCCACGAAGACATATTGAAAGTGGCGGAGTAATATTACTATTTCATTTACATAACAAACTGTTATTGATATCTGACAATTCGAAAAATTAAAAAAAAATCGAGATATGTTCTATTTCTCTTCTTACACCCCCCTGACTCAGTTTTACGCATTTTTTTCTATGTACAGACATTCGACCTCTACTGTTTTGTTAGATGTATAGATAGTATCTTTAATACAATTATATAGGCAGAAATTTTAAAACGGCGTTTTTTTTTGTGTTTCAAGTAACCACAACCTAAAACAGTAAAGCTGAAGCGCGATCAAATTTATATGAACACATAACGCCCTGATAAAATATTCAAGTTCCATAACGGAAGTTATTTAGAAGAGGGTTGTCATGTTTATTTCCCTGGAGCTGGTAAACACTGCGTTTTGTCGTAAACAAGGGTAATTTTAGTGGAAGGGCGTGCCTCAAATTTTGGGAATATTCAAAGAAAATAGGGTGATAGTGCTCGCTATTAATGATGCTGCGGAGATTTGTTTTTCGTTATGAAAACATTCTTACAATTTTATAATATATCGTTGGTTTAAAGGTAAACTACACTAAGAGTAATTGAAAATAAAAAAAAATGCTTATAGCGCTTCATAGTTTTGTTATGAACACAGTACGTAATTAGTGCTTTGTTCTTGCCGTAGATTTACGCTTAAAATAAACAATAGTAGTAAAATATATTTTTGTTCAAAATGACACTTTAGTGAGTTTTAATTTTGAACCGACGATATAATAATAATTAATAAGGTCTCTCCTAAGTATCAGATTCTACTTTGTGTAGGTACATAAAATGAAAAGCATAAGAAGACAGAAAGAAAGAGAGTTTTTATACTATACAATATTACTATTTTATATAACTACAAGCATTTAACCTTAATATATAGTTATAGATTTTTTAATTTATTAAGTTTCCTTAAAGCAAAGGGTAAACTTAATATTGTAGTACTCGAGCGTCCATACACGCTGCGTTGATGAAAGTAGAAGAAGCGAAAGTGGTACGCAAGGATCGGATCATACGGAAATAGGTAATCACCTTCACCCACTGGAAAGAGGCATGGAATATATGTATGTATGAGTTTTCCACCTTTAATTAAAAAAAATTACCCACTTGACTGATTTTTATAAGAATTGGCAAACGGTTATTCCAGGAAAGTGAAGTCAAGAATTGAAGCCCTACCGGCTTCTATCTTTCCGGACCACTATAACTTGGATATATTTAAGTGCTTGTACGTGTAATACGTGTGCCTTCTTACACCAGGTGAGATCGCGGTCAAACATCTGCCTATTATACATTAATTTTTTTTTTACAACCGAGCATATAATTAATTATTAGAATGACATGCCAAAGAGTATAATTACTTCGTATTACATGCTTGGCTAGTATTTGATTCAGTACCTACTCCGACTTTGACACTCTGATTACATTGTTAAAAACAGCACGGACAGCGAGTGTCATTTCTGAGTTAAACACAAAGGAGAATGTGAATTTACCCAGATTTCTAGAAATGAAAAATGTCTCCCATTATATACACGTTTTGGTATCTGTGTCTACTCATCTATCATCATAATATCTATCACTACTTTTTGTAGTTAGTAATAAGAATAGTGAATATTTGTATTAAGTTATAAGCAATTGTTATTTATTTTTCAATTCTTCATTGAAATAGAAATCTTTTATTCAAAAAAACACTATAAATAAAATAAGTATAATATTTTTTTTTTCAAATGATCAGAAGGGTTGCAATCGTGTCAACACTTTACCAGTCTGTAAATATAATAAAGTTCGAAATTATGATTTTTTTCTCCCATTTTGTTATATAATGTTAATATGTGGCGAAAAAATTGATATTGCAATTTTTTATCCCATCTTGAAAACCCCTAAAATTTTAGCCCTCTACATTAGAAGACAGCAAAGTGTCATCTGTTGTGGTTTCCCTTGAATCAATATTTTCTGTTCTATTCTATATTCTAACGAGCAAATTATAAAAAATACCTGACAGCGTCCATCGATGCACATGTCAAGACTGCCAGGCCTGCATCGCGTCCCGTCAGACACCCTCGGAGCCAGAACTGCAACCACCACACGGTCTTCGTCATCCATGGTCACCGTCTACAGACAAAATAGTATTTTTAGGGTAATTTCAAAGCTGCCATGTAACTTTAGTGCCTTGGGAATGTTTGCTCAAGCCCATACTTTTGAGATACCTTAAATAGGAAAAGGGGTGTCGAAACAGTATCAAGAAGACTGTGGTGGACACTTTTGAGATACCTTAAATAGGAAAAGGGGTGTCGAAACAGTATTAAGAAGGCTGTGGTCGACAATTATATGGCTCCAATCACCAATAAGAAGTGGGAGGAATATCGAAATGGATTTCCAAAAGTAAAAAATAGGTCGACGGCCCACCATTGACTGATGTTCTGTGGCTGAGGTATCACCTACCATTAAGTGAACCTCATCATCTAAAAAATAATAATAATAGAGATAAACAAGTATTCTAATTGACACAATTACAAGTAAAAATGAAAATCCAAAACGAAACCTGTCTTAACTTCAACTAATTAGGCAAATTCAAGACAAGTATCTTAACGAGTCGCGTTCTATTCAAATATTTATCCTTACATTTCAGTGAAATTCGGTTTCTACGTTAATTTTACAAATTACAATATTATTATAACAAAGTTTGCTGTATGGAATCTAATTAATGTGTATAATTGTTGTAAATACCAACTATATATTGTCTTTTATTAACGCGAGTATCACACATTTAAATAAAATACTTTATACCGGATTAAAACGCGATTTGTCGCGGGGAGACTGTCTCCCCGCGACCACGGTTGCTGTAAAGCATCCGAAACGTCGGGATAAATAATTTAAACAATATAAATAATAAATCGCGTTTTAATACGGTATACAGTATTTTATTTAAATATATTTTCTTTAGTTTTTATTGTTTGTATGATTGGTTTTTGTGTACAATAAAGTATATTCTACTCTATATTACTTGTTGCTGTCAGTATGTAATATTATGTTGTTACGTTTAACTAATCGAATTTTATTATATGTTTCGTGACATTTAATAAAAACATAACATAATTAAAGAGGAATGAATTATTACCAAGTTATCTATGTATATCTGAATCGTCTTCTATGAAAACCTATGTATACAATTAAAGTTGCCTAACTTCTGTTATTAAACCAACTTTCAGTTTCTGTCTATAGATAGGCGAAGGTTGACAGTGCATCATTGACACTTTGGATCCGGTAATTAACCACTCATACGCTTCGACTAAACGAAAATCCTCGTAAGGTAAAACCTGCGAACACAGAAAACCGTAAAATAGATTCTTTCGCAGACTGGTACGCGAAGATATTGAAATAAAAAAAAAACATCTTAACTTCAATAGAGAAGATCGTTTGAGACTTTTCAACATCTGACCGTAATCACGCTTGCTGAAAATAATTCAAAGAGTCGGGATGAGGTATGATGAGGATAAGCTGGACCCAAAAAATTCCGAATGTGGAAGTTCTGCGACGAATTGGCACAAACAGTCAGCTTTTAATGGCCATAAAGAAAAAGAAAGTTGCATACCTAGGGCATTTTTTTTATAATATAGGGGAAAATGAGCCTGCGGCTCACCTGATGGAAAGTGAACACCGCCGCCCATGAACATCTGCAACATCAGAGGACTTGCAGTGTTGCCGACCTTTAACTATTTAGCATGTTTAGCATGTATTAAGACACAATAGATGCGAACTTCTGCAACTGATAATTATGGGAAAAGTGGCGGGAAAGAGAAGTCGTGGCTTCGCAACATCAGGGAATGGACGGGAATCGCCAGTGCCGCTGAACTGTTCCGTACAGCCAGGGACAGAGACAAATTCAAATCGCTGACCGCCAACCTTCTTTAATTGGAGATGCACCTGAATAAGAAGAGTCGGGATAAACAACCAAATTAATAAATCGTATCTTAATCCAGTAAAAGTTATTTTATTTAAATGTCTCTTAAAACCTCAAGAGACCTCAATCAAATATCAATCTTACCGGCTCAGGCTTAAGTCCAGAATGCTGTGGCGTGCCTCTGCAAGTGAGAGCGCATGGTTCTGCATCATCTCTATGAGCTCGCCAGTGGAACAGCTCGCCGCCGTACGGTGTGCTGTCGTGAGCGCTGCACTGTTGCTCCCTCCATATATCCTCCTCTAGGAGAGACACGTTCGCGCGGCAAGGCTGCCAAGAAAGAAACATCTTTTTAATTTAGACTAGCTATGTGTCGTTCACGAATGAATCCTTCTATTGGACTAGTTCATTGATATCTATCCTTCTTTCTCTAGTTCAGTTACAATTCATCTAGTTCAGTAGTTCAGTTAGTTCACTAATTCTGCGAACGACGCATAATGGGTGGAACCGAACTTTTCCGACAAAACACGAATTAGCACGCGCGCGTTATGTTATGATCACTTCTTACGCTCGAGCTCCGTTGTACTGAAATAATTTTCTGTTTCACTCACTCTGATTCTAACTACCGGTGATACATTTAGTGACATGATATGAGACATTTTAGTTCAACAGTACACACCGGTAACAGTGAGCAACTGAACTAGACTGAACTACTGAACTAAAAGAATGATATAGTTCACGGTGACGGAAAGATATATACATACATATCTTTTCATTTCAGTGACACCTTCTGCTCATGGCTAATTTAGACGTATTTTGACGGGCTCGTTGGCGCGTTCGGTAGAACACCTGCCGTGCGCATCGATGCGTCGTGGGTTCGAATCCCACCGGGACAACATGTTTAGAGATTTCTGTAAGCATGTTTTCCCCACGTCTGGTAACTTCGGGCATTGATCGGGTGAGAGGAATAACGAAATTCCGACCGGGTAACGAACCACCGTTCTTAAATGGAAAAACAGTGAAGTGCACATTGCGCGTTTCGGTTTCAGTCTCTGGATTTTCGAATGCTCGAAGTTAAAAGTAGGTCGACAGCGCATCATTGACTGATGTTCTGTGGCTGAGGTATCACCTACCATCAAGTGAACCTCATGCTCGTCTGTCGATATCTAAGATAAAAAAAAACATCGGAAAACCGTTCGTACGACAACACTGCTAAAAAAGTACGTCGATCCAATTAAGGCGTATTCAATAGTTAATGCTTGTAGCATTGGAATACACTGTCGTAGAGCAAGGCTGCATATTTCGATAACACGCGTATTTTGCAATCATCGGATGATATGTTCACGTGGGAACCAAAAAGACATATTTCCAAGTTAAGCGCATTTTACAGTATGAAAATATTTCAATTTACTTGTGTATATAGAATACCTATATTTTGGCAAAAACAAGTTGTTTGCAAATTATTTTTGATAAGTATAAATAATCATAAAACAAATATCGAGAGCGCATCAGTGAGCCATTATTTATTATCTGGGGGCACGGCAGTGCCCCCGCCAAGTCGAGCAAAAAGTGGCACGGCCGTACTATCCTTTTCTCGAAGTAGTTCGGGCCATTTTCGACCCCCTATAACTTCGTTGTGGATAAAACTAGAATCCTGAATTTTCAGTCACTAAGCAGACATTGTATAAACTCGGTATATTTCAAATATCATTCTGTTTGAACCAGTAGTTTATAAGAATTATAACTAGTCAAAGTTTGATAATTTGTCACTCACTCACTGACTGACCGATCATCAAAACTCTAAGGCACTTCTAGCAGACATAGAAACTTGAAATTTAGAATACAATTAGTGTTTAGTCTATAAATCAAGGAAAAACTACAATATTTTGAAATTTCGGTCCAGTTTTCTAGATATACAATTTTTTTTTGTATTTCTGTATGTAATGAATAACTTAAAAACTACTGGACCGATTTTAAAAATTCTTTTACCGTTACAAAGCTACATTATCACTGAGTAACATAGGGTATTTATTACTAGAAAAAATAGAGATCCTTAGAAATCCCTACTAAACTAAACAATCTAATTTAATATAATATGTATTACTTGTGAGATACATTATGTTTTTAATAAAATAAAAAAAGATACATTGTGATTTCATGCGATAGACGAGCCAATCTATTTATTTTAAACATCAAAGATTTTTAATATTGGCATTGATACGATCACTATAAGATATTGTTAGGTTAGCTTATCATGTAATTACTTAAGACAGAAGGATCCTTCAGTAGAGACTGAATAAATTGACCGACTTGGTATTATATGGATCTCACAACTTTTTACGATAGAAGAACTGAGTTGCAAGACTTGGCTTTTTTCACAATTTATGTTTTTGATGGCATTAGTATGACGCGGACGCCAAGTTAACCTATGTTTTTGTTTTTTGTTTTCTCTTTTTAATATTACCGTTTTTTATTATAAGACTATGGGTTGTTATCTGAATGAATAAATAATTTAATTATTATTAAAAGCTCGTCTATATATAAAAAATATATTTGCAGCATTCCTCATCGAAACATCTAAGAAGCTTAACTGTAGGTTAGTTTACTAATAGATTAAACCAGTAACACTTACACGGCTTAGACTAACTCGGGTCTTCTGAATTACACACATGGATTAACGAGCTCAAAACAAAGCCTTGAAATTGAATTCGTGCTTTTTAGAAACCTTAATGGCCTTACTCATAAACGTATTATAAGCTTGATATATTTAAAGTAGTCTTTTTATGATGATACAGCAAGACAAAACATAATATATAGATTCTTGTCATTAAATATGTAATTTGTCGGATTACAAGGTACTCTTTCGTAAAAAAATCCGGACTATAGGGGTCTTAGGCAGTGCTCTATAATCCGACAAATTCGATAGTCCGACACTGCCCTGCATAATGTTTGCCGGATTACCGGGGGTCCACTGTATATTTTAACTATATCAAGCTTATAATACGTTTATAATTAGTAAGACCGTAAATGATTACACAATTCATAAGGGGTGTTACTTTATTTTGATGTACGAATTGGATGGTAAATAGTATATGTACGACATCGTTCCGAAAGGTTCGACCGGTTCGAATCCCGTTGGTAATAACATGTTTATATATTTCTTTTGTAAAAATGTTTTTCTGTGGGGTGTGGAGAAATATGTAAATATATGTAACGGGGAACGAACTACATATTAGAAAAAAACAGAATACATATGTTATGTTCCATACAGATGTACATACTATAATTTTCTGTAAAAATTAATCAATGAACAGACAAAAAATATGGCTGCCACCAATAGAGAACACAGGAGTTTATGTTAGATTTCGATAGACGAGCATGAGGCTCACTTGATGGTAGGTGATACCCCAGCCACAGAACATCAGTCAATGATGAGCTGTCAACACACTTTTTACTTCGAGCATTCGGAAATCCATAGACTGAAACCAAAACATGTCGTCCCGGTGGGATTCGAACCCACGACTTATCGATGCGTACGGCAGTCGTTCTACCGAACGCGCCAGCAAGCCCGTCAAAACCGTCATTTAAACATTATTACTTTTAGTGGTCAGCATTATCGAGTGATTATCCTTTTACATTATCTAAAAAACGTAAACTGATTAAAACGTTATTATAAAAGGAGAATGCCCCTTTGATTATTTATATAAATAATCTAAGGAATGCCCATTTATGTATTGGGATCCGCACCAACTTGCGTCTAACCAAAAATACTCTCCAGAGTTTATTTTTTATTTATATTTTCACTACCAACAAGCTTTTGTCAATATTTAACCACATTTTTGAAATATTCAAAAAATAAAATGCCTGATTATATAATATTTTTCACAAGTTAACCTAAACAAACCTAAACAGCACTTCAGAGCCACTATATCAACTCTGTCAATAGTTATTATAGACGTAGTGAATTAATTATTCAATAAAACTACCAGAATTACTCACACGCAGCAAAAACATCGATCAATACAAAGTACAAACAAACATCAACAAAACTCCATAAGCATATTGACATGACACTGACAGTTCTATAATGCTACGAGTATGTTCCGAAATGTTCCGAAAACACAATGTTTTGATATTCTTAAATACGCAATGATTATTTCATAAAATGGTGAGATTGAATAAAATCATCTGATATAATTTATTTTCAGTATGTATTTTAATTATTTTCTAATATTAAATATCGTTTACCAAAATAGCATCTAAAGCTAAGTAGATGAAAAAGATTTTTACGTTCATTGTCAGTTCACGAAAGTTGTAATCGGAACGAAAAAACGTTTGTTTTACGGATATGCCATTTTTTGCGGAAGTAGATAATTGTTAATTATGTATTATCCTTTTTTTGATATTTTTTTAATGCAGTTAAAAAAGTCGGTTAAGATGATTCTTAACCTAAATAAACCTTAAAATAATGTTTTATTTATGTGTATAATGTACTGATGTACATTATACACATAAATAAAACATTATTTTTGATGTTAATGTACATCAGACACAATATGGTATGGGTCATGGGCATTCTCCTTTGACCTCAAATCCAGACTTATTAAGAACGAAGGCGCAAAAATACTAGCTACAGTTGAATAATAACTTATACAATTCCATTTGCATAGAAAAGTCCCTGAATAAAAGCGAATAGCTCCTTGAAGAAACAAAGCATGCGCCAATCAGATTTAAAAGCGTCAGCAGTCAATAAAGTGGGGGCAAATAACATTTCTTATTGTCATTCATTCGGCGTCGAAGCCTCCCTGACTCCCGCCGCCCGTTTGAAGTGGGGTTACATGTTACTTATTAGACTATTTAAGACTAGAAATGCGCCCCGGATTCACACGGGTACAATGTAGATGTACTATACTAAGCTTATGTTACTCGCTGATAATGTAGCTTTCTATTGGTGAAAGAATTTTTAAAATCGGTCCAGTAGTTTTTGAGTTTATTCATAACATACAAAAATACAAATCTTTCCTCTTTATAATATTAGTAGATTAGTATTAGTTTAGTATTAGTTTAGTTTAGTTTAGTATTAGTAGAGTAGATAAAAAAAGAATATTCGCTTCTGTCAGTTGTAACACCGCCATGTAATCCCGGCCAACTAGGCTCCATCGCGTCTCAGTGGGGAATTCACGCCGATTAAAGTCATAAGTAGCTCGGACTGTGCTCTTTGTGATGTAAAGGCTTTACGCCGGGATTTTATTTTTTAATAAGTAGCCCATTTTGCTAATATACTTCTTTAATAATGTAGTATAATGATAGATTATTTTATTCGCACGAAAGAACAATAATTATGATGAAAGAAAATTAGAGTATTTTAATTTTGCTGCTGTGAGGCGTAATATAATTACACCTTTTTTATGTTAGATATTGACAGATGAGCATGAGGTTCACTTGATGGTAGGTGATACCTCAGCCACAGAACATGAGTCATTTATGCGCTGTCGACCTATTTAACGCGCAATATGCAGTTTACGGTTTTTACATGACGATGGTTCGGTTGGAATTTCGATATTTATTTGTTGAGTCATACGTGAGGAAGATATGCTTATAGTAAATTATAAACATGACATCCCGGTGGGATTCGAACTCACGACCCATCGATGCGCACGGCAGGTGTTCTATCGAAAGCGCCAACGAGCCCGTCAAAAAGTTGTTGGACACTTTACTTGATGGTAAGTGTTGATGCAGAAACAATGCTTGTAATAATATTTCTTTTAAATATGGTAGAATGGTCATAAAATATTGTCCAGAGAGGAAAACGAACCGGTAACATACGGTGCACAGGAAGCGGAAGTGCATCAATAAACAACTGCGCAAAGGATAATTGGTCTCAGATGTCGGTAGATCTTTTTGAAGTGCTTCGCTTGAAAGATATTTCTTACAATTATTACTTACAGGAATCAAGTCTTACAACAGTCTTAATCCAAAGACAGAGTGATTTCAGAAGTTTTGCTACGTCTTTCTTCTTAAGAATTTAGTCTTTAGCTTATATTTTACGATACTGATCGAAGTGATGGCGCAAAATTTTAATAAAATTTCAAAGTCTAGGATACTATGTAACAAGTACGGTTTTAAAAGATTTTTATGTAAATTTGTTAACAAAATATTCAGTAAAAAAGCTAATCTAAGTTCATCTCACTCTTTAAATAATTTTAATATTTGCCAAAAATTAGATTCATTTTCGAAAAAATTCTTAAAATTCTCCCTAGTTTTACATAATTTTACATAAAGCAGACAACTCTTTTATAATAGTTATTTTTCGAATTTCATACCGTTTTTGCTTATCGGGCTCATGGGATTGCTTAGCTCGCAACCGTGGCTACGGCGCTTTATGCTTTGCACATCACGCTTCAAACATCCACCAATTTCGATCACACTTAACCATTAAGCTGGGAATCGAACCTGGGACGCATAGTTTAGCGGACGAACTCTCGACCACAAGGCCTTAGGCCACATACGTAGTTCGGATTTCATACCCTGAGCCTCAGATGCTCAACGCAATACACAAAAAACTCCACTGAGACGGTAATTCTAAACCAAGTCCATAATAATAAATCCATGAAACACACCAGAAGTTGCACAAAATTATTTTCTCATACAAAAATACAAGCATACAATTTATTTATTGACGGCACAGCTCAGTAGAGAAGTTTGAAAGCAAATAGCAAAGTTAGTCCTTGCTTCAGTATATTAAATAAATTGAATAGAAGCTGAGTGGACAGAAGAGGACGTATAATTAGACTGCCTATTACCGACCGAGTGCAGTTAGTAAACAATCAAGTTGTTCAAAGTTAGAACTTAGGCTTCTATAGGGCTGCTACACGTGCTTAAGTCACATAGAAAGTGGCCGCGAATACCTATTTGAAGACAGGGATAATGTACATTTGTGTTTCCTTTAGTTATCGAACGTTCAAATGATTTTTCCGCGATTCCTTTTGAATATGATGTTCCACTCGCATGTTATGTCATTTTAATTTCCGGTTCCTGTATTCAACTTATATATAGATATTCGAAGGTATGTCTGTTAGTTGGATACATTTATTTTACCATAGTACTTGTGTTAACTGTCAAAGACGAGGCATTTTAGTGACAAAGATATTGGCATTGGTCAATCACCAATGCCAATAACACTAGCGGACCCTACAGTCATTGTCCTGCCATCTTAATATGCTATTTTCCCAGTTCTATTATATTGATTTGCAGTGGACATCTACATATTGTTACAAAAAAACTAGAAGCATGCGTGACGTGAGCTGTCAATTGCGGAAGATGGCGGATTTCCGAACCTAATTTTTTTTGAAAATTGTTTTTCTTTATATACATAGGTATATGATTTTTCATAAAATTTTACGATATTTTAATAGTTATTCTCTCAGATTCAATTTTTATTTAATCTGAGGTTATTCTGTTCTTCAGGACATAGACGAATCCAAGAAATAAGAGATCATAGAATCGGTGCAGCCGTTCTTGAGTTATAAAACAGATGTAATATGTATATATATATATATATACATATATATATATATACATATATATATATATATATATATATATATATATATATATATATATATATATATATAGATAGATAGATGTGAAAGTTAATATACATTTTAATTAAAAGATACATTTACTATAATATCAATAGACAATTACAAAACTTATGACCGATACGTCATGGCCAAATGTTTTTATTGAACAAGAACACAGCTTTAACAGTGAAATTAATCACATTCCGACTTAACACCCGTTGTAATTGTTACTCGGAGGCGTAAATCATAGGTTTTTATGTGAAAACTACGTTTAGTGCCCCATTTGTTCTAGACCTTTATAAATTACGTGAGGTCGTTCGGTTTCATATTAATTAATTTTGTTAATTCGGTTCAATAATTATTGCTTGCTTTATTGAAATATATAAATACTCTAGTAACATGCCCCGGCTCCACACGGGTGCAATGCAGATGTACTATACACAAAGAATATTATAATTTTTAAATTCGGTTGATTAGTTTTTGAGTTAAATAAAAAACAAGCGAATTGTAGGGCTCGTTGGCGCGTTCGTTAGAACACCTGCCGTGCGTATCGATGGGTTGTGGGTGCGAATCCCACCGGAACCACATGATACACATGTAAGCATGTTTTCCCCATGTCTGGTAACTTTGGGCATTGGTCGGATGAGAGGAATATCGAAATTCCGACGGGGTAACGAACCACCGTTCATAGATGGAAAACCGTGAAGTGCACATTACGCATTTCGGTTACAGTCTATGGATTTTCAAATGCTCGAAGTAAGAGGTCGACAGCGCATTATTAACTGATGTTCTGTGGCTTAGGTATCAAGTACCATCAAATGAACCTCATGCTCGTCTGTCGGAATTTAACGTAAAAAAATATAAGTATATATAAAATACAAATTTCAACATATAAGGGAAGGTACACGTGTCGTGGATGTAATATTACACGTACCTGCATGTTACATATCTTGTACCGCACTGGCTCCCCTCGGCAGCCGACAGGTGAGGAGCAGGTCCGTAGCTGCCGGGACACGCCCCCATCACACGTCCGAGAACAGAGCGACCACTCGCTCCACTGTGACCAACCACCACGATCCTGGAAAAAATACAGCTTTAATTGGGACTAGCAACGCTTCACACGCTTCAATACAGCCTATGTTACTCGCTGATAATGTAGCTTTCTATTGGTGAAAGAATTTTTAAAATCGGTCTAGTAGTTTTTGAGTTTGTTCATAACATACAACAATTCAAAAATACAAATCTTTCCTCTTTATATCATTCGCGATTGAACGATCCAAAAGAACCACATCTTCAAATCTGCGCAATCGAATATGTCACTTTGTTGAAAATGATTCGTTCGTTCGATTACAGTGAGGAATGGTCACCGCAATCCGAGGGAGAGTAAGAGAAACGAACGAAAGGTAATCACAGATCTCAATCAGTATTTACTAATTGCTTGCTTTACTATAATCGTGAAATTGAAACTGAACCAATGAATTGATTGAACTTATCGAACGAACCAGATCATTTTTATCAACGGCTCAGTATTGATTTAGTTCTTTGCGATCTAGAGAAAGACACATGCCTAATACATATGCATAAAGATACGGAGATAAGCTATTGTATTCGCTTTTATTTATGTGGATTCTATTTTTTAAAATAGCACTAAAGTAGTGTCGTACCTGATACATTTTAGGTAAACAGATAACATCTTTAATATACATAGAAGATAAGTTGAAAAATCTAATATCATTTTTAGAGGCAAATCTTCCATTTTGAGATAATGTTGCTGATCTATTTTTGAGGCTTCCATTTTTAAAATCAGTGACAAAGTAGTGTATTGACTCGGTCACTTGCATTCGTGACAATTTCTATTTTTAGTCATTATATATCTATGGAATGGGTAGACGATTGTAAATTACAAAAAATATGCATTGCTCCAGATATCCTAGTAGGTAATTCTTATCTTTTTTACCTATTATATTTAAGGTAAGACTTAATAATAACTGATCATCCCCAAACAAAAGAAGTGTTTTTTGCTCTGAGCTAAAAGCAGTATACAACGAAACGTCAAACTTGGTGTGACTATTGTAGACCCAAACTGTGTGAACTGAAAGTCACGAACTGAACAGAACAGTTTTAATCAGAAATGAAAATATTGAATCTATTGACCGTTGGGTTTTGACCGAATTTCTGTTGACAACTACATAATGGGAATAAAAAGTTTGTTCCGTTTGATAAGAATAGAGCATTCTTTTCAGCATTAATCTGTAATAATTTGTAATATTCGTCGTAAAAACGATTTTTTTTAACTAACAATGAAAGATAACAATACAGAGTAATATATCATTCACCTAGATAAAATTATCTAGATATACTGAAATCTGGGACAATCTAGCATTATTCAGGAGTTGGCTTGATCCCAAAAGATACTGTTTATCAAAGAATATACTAGAGGGGGTTCTCAAAGTGTGCCTGGTACGCCGTAGAGAGTAAACAGGGCGTCATAGGCCTATTGTATTAGCTATTATTATTTATATATTAGCTATTGAATATTTAAATTTTTGTACGTATCTACTTAGAATCACTATACCCTACTCAATAAGCTAGAGGGTTGAGACAAAATGATTAACATCAGTGCGCTGTGAACTGAGAAAGTGTATTAAATGATAAATATATTTTTTTTAATTTTATCATTAAAATACAATTTTTTATGCCTACTTAGTAGTATAAATCATAAGCATTTTTTTGGTTTTACGTAAAACTAGGGTATTTACTTGATTTTTTTATAGGTCTACTTTTTGAGGAAGGAAATAGTTTAACTATTAATATGCAATTTTCAATACAAGCGTATATATAATAAAGCATTTTATAAACTTTTTAAAAATATATACTTAGTTGAGGTTTGGGGAAGTCATGTATGAACTTCAATTAATTATTCCTCATCGCAAATGGTCATAAAATAATTAGATATAATATGTAGAGCTTTATATTTTATATTTTATATTTTAGATAGTTCCTTTATATTTGAACAATATAAGATTTTCGTCGCGTGTTCGTTTTGCATACAACTGACCAGAATAACAATTACTTTTACAAAATACCTTATAATTCACGGGATATACACCTTTATTCTTAAAAGCATAAGGTTAGAGATAGCTTGAAGGATCAAAGAACAATTTAGTAAAGATTTCTAATATATTGGGTGAAATATGGAAAACGGCTTGGGAGTACCGTTTATTTATCGCCGTTTAAAACACTTGCTTGGGGCAAATAATTTTAAGCTTAAATAGTGGACTGTATAAAAAATAAAGCTATATTATAGTTATTAGTTGTCTCACTCCCTCTCAGTTGTACATGGCATGCGTTGCAATACCACGTAAAGTACAAAAAGCATATTCGGATGAATAGTTTAGGAGAACATAGAGTACAAACATTGATTTTAATTAGGGGGCGTCCATAAACTACGTGAGGTGTTTAAGGGGGGAGGGGGTCGAGTCAAATCTCATCTAATCTTACGTTGGAGAGAGGGGGGGGTCTCGGCAAATATCACGCAATTTTTTTTCTGATTGAAACAAAAAAAAAATACTATTTTGGTCCATTTAATCCAGATTGTACATGCTTAAGATTTTATCTTGAGCGTAATCGCGTAATAAGATCATTCACTAATTCGTTCGAATGAAAATAATTTCATTCATACTTCGACGTTATATTTTTTTTTTCTTTTTACAATAACAATCCAACGCGTTTACGTAAGAAACCCACATTTTGAAAAATCTCACGTGAGATTGGGGTTGGCGGAGGTGGTTGAATAAAATCTCACGACATCTCACCAGGGGGGGACAGAAAATTTAAAAAAAACACCTCATGTAATTTATGGACGCCTCCTTATATACGAGTAGATTCGGAGTACGGCATGCTGATAAATATTGTGAACGGTTGTACATAGAAAACTGTACCACTAACATTAATTCTCCTCTTCCTTTGGTTTGGATCAAGTCACGATCACATCACACTTGCACATAAATAATTCGATACGAACGAAGAAAAATTATTTTGAAATGTTAAACATTAACAAATTTAAAAATATCTGAGCAGTTTAAGATGATCACACCTCTTCTGCCGGGCTAGCATGACCGCCACGAGATATATCTCGCGCGAGAGAAGACAAACTAAGATGTTAAATATCTCGATATATTATATCTCGACATCGACAATTTTGATAGAAAAGATATCTCGATCGACAAATGTATCTATTTTTGATATTAAAAGTCGAGTTTTAAGTGTAATTGTCATGTTAGACCCGAAAGAAATAAAGCGATAGTCGATTGAAACACGAGAAAACGGTAGACAAAATTTTGTCGCGCTTGTCATGCTAGGCCGGCTGGTGAAACGTCGCACGTACACTTAGCGATGCGCGCGGCAAAGCCTTAAGCTCTGCGACTTTTACCTCACACAAGAAGAGGGTAGATAATAATTTATGTGCAGTGGCACTTTATTTCTTGCCAACTGCCCACACATTCATCAAACATGTATTTTATTGTAATACGCAGTGGCGGATTTACACATTACTATAGGCTGTTAAAATTTGCCGCCCTAGCCTCTATAAATGAGAGTTCCTATTTTCTGATATACAATTATTATTCTACACGTTCTCAATAAGTCTTATACTTTTAGATTATTTTCTGTAAGATACAGACAACTGTCTGATTTTAAACTTGATTTATATAAGATAGTTAAAAGAAAAAAAAAACGATTCCCGCCGCCCCTAAAATCTGCCGCCCTAGGCTGAAGCCTACTCAGCCTGCTGGTAAATCCGCCACTGGTTATACGTAATTATTATTAACTTAATCATTTACTTTATTATCCTGATTTATGTATGTAATATTAAAAACAATCGAATTTAAGAATAAAAACTTTAATTCGAAAACATACATTGTAAGACCTTTATGATTTTGTTGAAGATTCTTCCTTTATTTGAAAGAAGATCTGACTAACCATCTGGGAAAGCCAGCCGTACTACTTGTGGATATTGAGAAGTTATATTTATATTGAGTAATCGAAGAAACTTTAAAAGCTCGATTCAGAACGCGTGCTCGTTGGCGTGGTTTGTAGAACACTTTGTTTAGGCTCCAATGGGTCGCGGGTTTGAATCCCGCTGGAGCGACATGTTTGAAATTTTCTGTAAGCATGTCTTCCGCACGTCTGGTCACTTCGCGCATTAAACAGGTGGGAGGAATATCGACATTCCGACCGGGTAACGAACCACCATTTATATATGGAAAATCCGTAAAGTGCACAATTCCGAATGCTAGAAGTAAAAAGTAGGTTGATAGCACATTATTGACTGATGTTCTGTGGTCATCTACCATCAAGTGAAGTGAACCTCATGCTCGTCTGTCGATATCTGATATAAAAAACGTGAATTAAGATAAGAGAAGTAATTTCTAAGATTTTTTCCCTATAATTACGTCTTATTTCCCCGTGCAAGAGAAAAAATATATTTAATATATTAGTCTCTTATTCTAACGCAACAAAAACAAGTAAACAGTAATTTATAAGCCAATTTTCTCACAAATAATATGGAATCCGTGAAACGCGAGCATGATACAATTTACATAAACACAAGGAGAATGGAGAAATCGAGAAAAATTAGCTTTCAAAGTTGCAAGTAGTGATGTGCGAATAACTTCATCGATGTTTCTAGTATAAATCTTTTCTTCAAATCATAGTCACATTTATTATTTAAATTTACTTGAAATCAGTAGGTGTGTGTGTCTGTTTAAAATCCAACTAAACTTCAAGTGTTTGAAATCGAAAAGAACCGGTTTGTTAAGTTAAGTTAAATTATAATATTTATTAATAGATACAGTATTAAAAAATCTGATTTAAAGCATACAACCATTTACTAACCTTTCATTTCAATCTAAAGTTTTTTTTAAAGACACTTATAATTGATTTCTTGGTCGTAGATAATAATTCTACGCCCTTGATTTGAGAACTGGCAGTAAATAAAATTAGAAGCATTTAATTTTGTTTTTTATTTTCATTGATGTTCATAAGTTATGTTTCCTAAATGAATAAATTATTTGAATTTAATACTTAATCAAATATTTCACTATGAAAAAGTTATAGTATTCCTTATAATACAGTTTTTAGTTCAAAATTCAATACCTAAAAGAAATAATGAATGTTTTATACAGTCAATCAGATACAGTTATATTTGAATCAAGTCAAGGCTTGTGTTGATAAACCGTTGGGATTAAGTGAAAATAATTTACTAAAAAAATATTGCACTTAAATAGTTTTTTAAAAAGTTCATTATATATTTTTACCACTATGTTCAGTTAAATATGCAACGTAAGATTAAAAAGCTGATAACTTTTATCGATATATGAACAACTCTACAGCTATTGAGAGTAGTCGAAACTTGATCTGTCTGATGTTATCCAATTACAAAGCTTTCTATTTTGTTTATTATTTTTAATATGACGTTTTCATATCATTATTTTAATAGTATATTTAGTATTTTGACGGGCTCGTTGGCGCGTTAGGTAGAACACATCCCACCGGGACCACATATTTATTCTGTAAGCTTTTTTTCCCCACGTCTCGTAACTTCGGGAATTGATCGGGTGGGAGGAATATCAAAATTCCAACCGGGTAACGAACCACCGTTCATAGATGGAAAAAAAAAACGCGAAGTGCGCGTTTCGATTTCAGTCTATGGATTTTCGAATGCTTGAAGTAAAATGTAGGTCGACAGCACATCATTGATTGATGTTCTGTGACTGAGGTATTACCACCGAGTGAACTTCATGCTCGTCTGTCGATATCTAACATTAAAAAATATACGTTTCTTTTTGTTTTTGATTTAAAATATTATATTAGTGACACATTCTGGCTTATTATGGGTGCAAAGTAGATACTAAGAATAGTAAATAAAAAAATATCATAATAGCAATAAAGGCTATACAAAACTTGCATAGGTAGACGAGAAAGAGCGTCCCATTCAATTAAAAATGCAAAAATCCCATGAACTTTTGTTACAGCGCAACCAAATGCTAGAACAATGCACCTCTACTATTGATTGACTTACAGTTTCCAATTAAAATTGAAACAACAAATAATTCTTAAACAAATTTGACGACATTGATTGCAAGTCCTGTATCAATGGAATTTATTGTTATAATAATAACATAATAATATGTATATTTATTAAAAAAAAAATGGTACCAAGGTTGCTGTCATTCATTATGAGATCAGAACTGAAACTATTCGAATGGGTAATGGTAAAAAAAATCATATCCATACGGATCCATATTCAAATTCAAATTCAAAAATCATTTATTCATTTAGGTATCACAATGTACACTTATGAACGTCCATAAAAAATACATATTAAATGCTTCTAATTTTACATTTACTGCCAGTTCTCAAATCAAGGGCGTAGAGCGGACGAGAAGAACTGGCAAGAAACTCGCCGCAGATACCTGTATCCACATCAGAAATGTCTTATAATAATCACGAAACGTCTACGTATCAATAATCACGAACGAATACGGAAGTACGTCACCAATCTCAAAGACTAGGAAGGAATAGTTTTTTTTCTTCGTACAAAACACCAAGTACCTACATTATAAATTGTATTATTACGCTTTCTACTCCTTCATCAATGAAATTATATTTTTATTTGTGACAAAAGAAAAAATAAAAACATTTAACAAGCGAAAGTATTACAAAAAGTAGTACAGTGCCCTACTCAGCATTTTACTGGCTTTAAACCACCAGCGCTGATCTTCCATTGGGACCCCTTGGTTACGTCACAGAACAAAATCTAAATCAGCTACACACGTGTGTCTGTTATCAAAAATATATTTTTTTTCTTGTCATCGTAATTATTTAAGAAAATTGACCAAAAAAGTAAAGAAAAGTATCACAATGAGTAATTTGACGGTTGAGTTTATAATTCGTGTTGTCAAAAACTAGGTAAGCTGTTTCTTCCGACTCTTAACCTGAATATAATTTTATTCACCAGTAACGGCTGGAGGGGTCATTGGCGCGTTTCGTAGAGCACATACATTGCATTCCGATGGGTCGCGAATTCGAGTCCCGCCGCGACGAACTGTTTATAATTTTCTGTAAACAGGTCTTCCCCACGTCTGGTCACTTGGTTGTTTAAATGAGTGAACCATTTATAGATGGAAATTCAATTCAATTCAAAATCATTTATTCATTTAGGTAACATAATGTACACTTATGAACGTCAGTAAAAAAATACATATTAAATGCTTCTAATTTTACATTTACTGCCAGTTCTCAAATCAAGGGCGTAGAATGGACGAGAAGAACTGCCAATAAACTCGTCGCCACTATTTTTAATCGCCAAGTTTTTCGTTTGAGCTTCAAGGTTCGAAAAACCATGAAGTGTATATTGCGCGTTTTGGTCACACTCTATGGATTTCCGAATGCTCAAAGTAAAAAATAGGTTAACACTTTTTTATATATCTTTAAAAAATCAAATACAAAAGGTACATTAAGAATACCACAATACCACTGGGGCTTAAACAGTGAAAGTGCTGGCAGTTTTTATTAAATCAAAACGCGGTGATCCTCGTTAAAACACTGGCGAATGAAAATAATTTGTTACAGTTAAAATTGCATACAGAATTTTACATTCACATGTTACGTTACATTTTCAACAAAAGCGAGGAACAACAAGCAATGTAATGAATCGTGTGGAAAACCGTACGATTCATATTTTTCTTTAAGGTGCATTTTTATTGTCGAAACGTGAACATACATTTATGTATGTTACATTCATACTAGCGTTTTTAACTTCTTTTATAGAATTGGGGGCTTAATAAACCACCAAAAGCAGTTACCACGAGCCGCTAGAGTACACCCTACTTTTCTTATGTCAGAGCGCATTACTCACTAAAAACTTAATTATTGTTGTTATGTTTGTAGCGACATCTATAATCCGCTACAAGAATCAATACAAAAAGACGTCTATTCCTGAATCGCGCTATTAAAGTTTCTGTGCGCGCTAAGTATATATACAACATCTCGACATCAACCACTGGGGCCTTCGGGCCGGCCAGTCAGTGGTTCGACTGGTCGAGGATCCTCCCTTTAGGTTGGAGGAAGACCACACCTCCCTTCCTCCACATTGGTGACCCCGACGTGATTCAGCCACCTTCCTCCACATTGGTGACCCCGACGTGATTCCACGCAGAGCATTGAGAGAGCATCGAACGAAGACTGACTACCAGCTGTTTGCAGCTAATGGCTCAATAATCACTACTTATGGTTGGGTTCAGATTCATATTAATTTAGGATTGCGACGTGATTTTAAATGGAGATTTGTAGTTGCCGACATTTCTAAACCGATAATTGGTGTTGATTTTCTTTCTTTTTATAATCTGTTAGTAGATTGTCGTCAGCAACGCCTTATTGACGGATTGACATCACTCGCAGTTTCAACATCAATTGAAAAGGCATCTGAAAGTGACGTGACTTCTATCAAGGTAATTTCTGGAGATTCTATTTACCATCAAATCTTACGTCGGTATCCAGATATAACGCGCCCAGCAGGTACTTATAAGGAGCCAAAGCATAATACCGTGCATCATATTCGGACAACACCAGGTCCGCCAGTTTCATCTCGACCTCGTAGACTTCCTCCTGATCGATTGAAGGTTGCACAGAAGGAGTTTGAAGATATGCTACAAGCTGGAATAGCACGCAGGTCAGATAGTCCATGGTCTTCTCCTCTTCATTTAGCTCCCAAGAAGGATAACAGCTGGAGACCTTGTGGTGACTACAGAGCTTTGAACGCGAGAACGTTGCCCGACTGCTATCCAATCAGGCATATCCAAGATTTTACTCATTTGATAGCAGGTAGCACTATATTTTCAAAAATCGATTTGGTACGAGCGTACAATCAGATACCGGTTTTTAAAGACGATATACCGAAGACTGCTATTACTACACCGTTTGGATTATTTGAATTTTCATATATGACATTTGGTCTTCGAAATGCAGCGCAAACATTTCAGCGTTTTATTGACGAAATGCTCAAAGGATTTCATTTTTGCTATGGATACTTAGATGACATTTTAGTATTTTCTCAGAACTATGATGAGCACCTGGATCACCTGCATCAATTGTTCCAGAGACTATCAGATTTTGGCATCTTAATAAATTCCGCTAAGTGTGAGTTTGGTGTATCTAATATAACTTTTTTGGGTCATAAGGTTTCATCAACTGGAATATGTCCGGTGCAAGAGAAAGTACAAGCAGTGATGGACTTTCCAGTTCCGAAGAATATTCAAGAACTCCGTCGTTTTCTGGGTATGTTTAACTTTTATAGACGTTTTATCCCAGGCGCATCATCTATCCAAGCTCCACTCAGTTTAGCTCTTGCCGGACCCAAAAAGAAAAGCAAACAAGCTATTGAGATGACCCCAGTAGAAATGGAATCTTTTAACGCATGTAAGTTGGCTCTTTCTAAAGCGACCACGCTAGCACATCCTAGAACTGATTGTGATATCGCAATTCATACGGATGCATCAGACAATGCGATTGGGGCTGTTTTACAACAACGTGTGAATGACACCTGGCAACCTTTAGCTTTCTTCTCACGTAAACTTAAGCCATGTCAAGTTAAGTATAGCCCATATGATCGAGAGCTTTTAGCTATTTATGATGCTATTCGATATTTTCGTCATATGCTAGAAGCAAGAGTTTTTGCCGTTTATACAGATCATAAACCACTTACATATGTTTTTAATTCAAATCGAGATAAATGCTCACCTCGTCAGTTTCGCTATTTAGATTTTATATCTCAATTCACTACTGATATCAGGTACGTGGCCGGTACAGATAATGTGGTAGCCGACGCACTGTCTAGAATAAATGAGATCGCAGATGTAATTAATTTTGAAGAGCTTGCACGAACTCAGGTTACAGATACTGAACTGCAAGAACTTTTAAAGAAAGAAACGTCACTTAAATTAGAAAAAGTAAATTTACCAAATTCTTCAAGTTACATTTATTGTGACGTATCAATGGCAAACTCGAGACCTTTTATAACTAAGAATTTACGAGAGCAAGTTTTTAATTATTTTCATGGATTTAGTCATCCTGGAGCCAGGGCAAGCATTAAATTGATTTCCCAAAGATTTGTTTGGCCTGGAATGAAAAGAGATTGTCGCCGCATGGCAAATTCATGCACAGAATGCCAACGTAACAAAGTCTTCCGCCATACTTCCTCTCCTTTAACTCCTTTTTCAAGCCCAACTCAACGTTTTTCCCACGTCCACATGGACATCGTGGGCCCGTTACCTTATTCTTCTGGTTTCAGATATTGTCTCACGATCATCGATCGCTTTACACGTTGGCCTGAGGCAATTCCTTTACCAGACATCTCGGCAGAAACGTGTGCCCGAGCTTTCATCTCCGGCTGGGTTGCACGCTTTGGCTGCCCTGAGAAGATTACGACAGACAGAGGCAGGCAGTTTGAGTCCCACCTGTTTCACAACATCGCTGCTCTGCTAGGCGCAGTGCATCGCCCAACTACAGCCTACCATCCAGCAAGTAACGGTATGGTGGAACGTTTTCATCGTCAGCTGAAGGCAGCTATCATGTGTCACAAAAACAATCAATGGTCAGAGGTACTTCCACTTGTTTTACTTGGTATACGCAGTGTGTGGAAAGATGATATTAAATCCTCTGCAGCTGAGCTGGTTTACGGAGAACAATTACGACTTCCTGGCGAGTTTTTCTCTTCTAAAGCTACTACTATCACAGACTTCACTGACTTTGTTTCACGCTTACGTAGCTACATTAAAAACCTTGCACCAGAGCCGGCGCATTGGCATTCCAATAAAACTTTCTATGTTCCTAAGGGCTTAGACACAGCTGAGCATGTTTTTCTTCGCAAAGGGCCTATTAAAAGATCGCTAGAATCGCCTTACTCCGGTCCGCATAAAGTACTGGAACGAGGGAAGAAAACCTTCAAGATCGACTTGTGTGGTAGACATACCTATGTCACAATCGATCGCTTAAAACCTGCTTATTTGCTTAATAATTTACAGAATGAAGTTCAAATTAATAACAGCAAGTCGTCAGCAGCGGAGCCAATCAAGACAAGAAGTGGTCGTGTGGTTCGTTTTCCTGACTACTATCGACCGTAGCTGGCTCCGGTCTCGGTGGGGGAGTAGTGTGGCGTCAGAAGAATCTTCGCAAAACAAAATAATATTGAAAATGACGCAGCAAATTCAGCGCGCGAGTGGTGCGCTGTACCACCGCCTCTTCACCCCGCGCCCCGCCGCCGCTAAAACAACTTTCTAAAATACTTGGTCGCCGCGGCGGGGACACTGCGCGGCTAGATCTCACGGCGAATGCATGTCATATCTTTTGCTCTGTACTCTGTTTAATGTGCTCGTAAATTCGTATTTAATAATTAATTTTTATATCAAATAATATTGTAAAATCGTAAATACAGTTGTTATAATATGTGGATTAGTTTTTGATTTGATATACCCACAGTAGGCTATCCACATTGGTGACCCCGCAGAAGAACACCTACTTCTGAACATCGAGAAGCATGACGTCATCATCACTCCTTCCTACAACATCAATCAGCAGCACCAAGTCACAGCCAGCCAGCACCCTCGGCTACAACGGGTTTCCTGTCCACTAGCATACAGCGAGCGCGTATGCCTGGTCAACACCCTCAGCCACCTTCAGCACAGCACACTGCACTTCGGCCAGTCAGCAAGCAGAGCACATCTCTCCTGGTCGACGCAGCAGCCAGCTTCGAACACTGCAGCACTCCGACTCACTGGAGCATCATGCAGCATCATCGCACTCAGTTCCGACTCACCGCGAACTTTGCGACATCCGATTCCGACTCACTGGAATCTCGGACAACCTGGCACTGGCAAGCAACACTCAACACAGCTGTTTCAAGATCTCGATCGACCTCCGGTCTTCGGGGGGGAGTACTGTAGCGACATCTATAATCCGCTACAAGAATCAATACAAAAAGACGTCTATTCCTGAATCGCGCTATTAAAGTTTCTGTGCGCGCTAAGTATATATACAACATCTCGACATCAACCACTGGGGCCTTCGGGCCGGCCAGTCAGTGGTTCGACTGGTCGAGGATCCTCCCTTTAGGTTGGAGGAAGACCACACCTCCCTTCCTCCACATGTTCTTACACTATTATATTATAATAATTATTATTCCTTATTTATTTTTGATTCATTATTATCAGTATTTACTTTTACATTATTACATTAACATAATATAACTTTTATTTACAAGTCCGTAAGTCCTCACAGCCGCAGGGTCTCCTCTGAAAATCAGTGTAGCGACATTAGTCGCTGCTTTGCTGATGAGGGGTCCTATTTGCCATCACTTTTATTATTGTTTACATAATTGATAATCTAATTGTATCTTTTGCTAGTTTTGTTTGTTTTATGGGTTTAAGGTGGCAAATAAAGTTGATATCTATCTATCTATCTAAATGTATCTACCCCATTACCCCACTAGGGCGGGTATTCACCAGTGGCGGGACTACCATACAAGCCCAAAAGCCCATCTTGCCGACTTTAACATAATACGTGTTTATATGTTGTGCGTTTGGGCTTGTATGGTAGTCCCGCCACTGGTATTCAATTTTTATATAGTTTTTATAGACTTAGGCATCGTTTTTTGAATGTCTAAATAAATAACAATTTTAACATTTTTTTGTTAAGTATCGACAGACGACCATGATTTCACTTGACTGAAACCGAAACGCGCAATGTGCACTTCACGGTTTTTCCATCTATGAACGTTGGTACATACCCGGTCGGAATTTCGATATTCCTCCCACCCACTTAGTTCGCGAAATGTCCAGACGTGGGAAAGACATTCTTATAGAAAATTATAAACATTTCGTCCTAGCGTGATTCGAACCCCGCGACCCATCGGTGCGCAAGGTACGTGTTCTATCAAATACGCCAATGAGCCCATCAAAACTTAATTTTTAGTTTCAGTAACACTTAAAAACAAAGCCATTAAACAGCCCATCACTTAGACATAGCATTTAGACATAGACATAGCATTTATTACGAACGAAACACACACACAGAATCACAAAATAATAACAAAAAACATCAAATCAAGGTACAATTTTTAAATTGTGTAAATGTGTGTGTGTTGTGGTTGTAATTGGCCCTGGCTCAGCATTATGCTGTGAAGCAGATGAGTTCCACAGCGCTGGTCATTCTGCCAGAGACCACAATAGTTTGCGCCTCAGACGCAAAAAATAAAATAAAAGAAATAACATAAATAGTATAAAAAATAATAATAGTAAAATATTAACAGTGAAAGCAAAGAAGTCTTGGAAGATCTGTGTGTATATAATAAATTTAAAAAATTAAAATAATTAAATAAAATAATTGTTACTAAGACTACTATAAGAAATATACATTTATGCTAGAACATATACAATATACATGTACATTGTACATATTATATCGTCGTTACTCGTAAATTTTCTCGCTAAGTGGAATCGGGTCTCGCCACAAAATGCTGTGTTCAAACGATTTTCAGTTCGCTTCACGAAAAACTTCACCATTTCTCATATTACTTTGTCCCACATATTCTTTAACGAAACAGAATTCTTGTTTTCCACACTAAAATGTTTGTATTGTTTCATAGCTGTATTTTATTTTTATTTAAGCGTAATGTTAAATAAACAAGGCCATGTTTTCTGAAAGTTTTTTTCTCTTAACATTATTAATTATATACCGAGTAAGCTATATAGATATCCATTTTACCTTTACCTTATAATCAATATAAACATTATATCTTGGCGCATGGGTTATTTTGATGAATTTTCAGGCATTGAAAGGATGGGAGGAATATAGAAATTCCAAACGGGTAACGAACCACCATTCAAAGATGGAAAAACCTTGAAGTGCACATTACGCGTTTCGGTTACACTATATGAATTTCTGAATGCTTGTAGTAAAAAGTAGGTCGACAGCGCATCATTGACTGATGTTCTGTGGTTCAGGTATGATCTACCAACAAGTGAACCTCATGCTCGTATGTCGATATCTAATATAATTTTTTTTTATATATTTTTCTATTTATTCCTGTTCTTCCTGTCCAGTTTTCTTTTTATTTGGGATGGGAGCAGTATGTTGTCTTTTTCCGTTTTCTACTTACTCGGCATATCTTCAGTCACTTCCCTCAAACACACATCATTATTTACACAATCCCTCTTTTTTAGAATAAATATTATCAATTAATAATACCAATTATTCAGCTTAATTGTAAGAAATGTTGATTAAGTAATTACTTTATTACTGAACAATAAAATTGGAATTAAGATAAACATGCTATATTATCGTGAAGCGCAGAAGCGAGGCTAAAAATAGGCCGCGCGTCGCTTAGTTTGAATTTACAATCACTGTAGCCGGGAAAGGGTTTGTTGCGGTACATGTGATAAACTTTCGCGTTTTCTATACTAATATTATAAAGAGGAAAGACTTGGTTGTTTATTTGTTACGATTTAACTCAAAAATTACTCGACCGATTTTAAAAATTATTTCACCAACGTTCGTTCGCATGTAATAAATTTTTTTGTGCAACGAGTTGCTAAAAAGTCAAAATTATGGATAAAAGTGAGTTACGTGCGGTGATAAAATATCTCAGTTTGAAAAAAATGTCTACGAAGGAAATTTTTTTGGACATTCAGCAGACATTAGGGGGTGATGCTGTACCCTATTCTACGGTTGCGTACTGGGTGGCTGAATTTAAAAGAGGTAGATCAAGCTGTAAAGATGACCCGCGTTCTGGGCGGCCTTCAACCTCCGTTACAGAAGAAAATGTCAAAAAGGTTGAGAATCTGGTTTTGGAAGACAGAAGAATGACTATAAAACATATAGCTGAGATCCTAAAGATATCTTTTGGTAGCGTTCAATCCATTTTAATTGATTCACTGGGGTTCAAAAAAGTGTCTGCAAGATGGGTGCCACGAATGTTAACCGACGAAAACAAAAAGCGACGTTTGGAAATTTCCAAGCGTAATCTCGAAATGTTCCAGCGTGATTCGGATAATTTTTGCCGTCGTCTTGTCACCATGGATGAAACGTGGGTCCACCATTTTGATCCTGAAACTAAAAGACAAAGCATGTCTTGGAAACGACCATCCTCTCCATCCATCAAGAAATTTCGAGTTGCTCCTACCGCTGGCAAAGTTATGGCCTCTGTGTTCTGGGATAGTGAAGGAATCCTTTTTATTGATTACATGCCAAAAGGCCAGACGATTACTGGACCCTATTATGCAAATTTAATCCCGAAAGTGCGTGAAGCGATTAAAGAAAAACGTCGTGGAAAACTGTCGTTGGGCGTGTTGTTCCTTCAAGATAACGCTCCTGCTCATCGATCGGAAGTTGCGCTCAACGCAATCCGCTGTGCTGGCTTCAATCTCCTTGACCACCCACCATATTCTCCGGACTTAGCCCCAAGTGATTTTCACTTATTCCAAAATTAAAAGAGGAAATTCGTGGAACAAAATTTCACGATAATGACGTGGTTATAGCTGCCGTAGAGGACTTTTTCGAGAGTCAAGAAAATAATATTTTTTCACAAGGAATAAGGAAGTTAGAAACGCGTTATTCTAAATGCATTGCATTGGAGGGAGATTATGTAGAAAAATAAAATATTATTATTTAAATCTTTGCATTTTTTAATATTGATTCCAAGAATTTTTTGATTCACCCTCGTATATAGAAGATTAATGATAATAACCAAATCGCATATATACCTTTAGATACTTTTTAGTTTTTAAATGTGTTAAGAATTGGATTATTTACAAAAAAAATCTTATAATGTGATTATTTTATTTTACTTTTCTCATTTTCATAATTATTTTTTGTTCTTTCAGGATTATGAAGCATCATTAACTATATTTCATTGAATTGTATATGTATAATGTATATACAAAATAATATGTGATTTGATTTATAAAAATATGTGATACGTTGCTATTATAGAAGTAAATAGGTAGAAACTGAAAATAACAGGATATAGAAAAAAATATGTTAATAAATTTGTATATAAAGAGGCTAGTTATAAGCAAGCATGATTTGCCATGATATTGCACTTTAGTGGGCATAGCAACACTGGTTATCATAAAGAATGGTCAGAAAAAAAAATCGACACAGACATCACAGACGAACATTATTCACATATACTTTTTAAAAACGCTGCCTCTTATTACTTAAACCCTTTCCACGCAAGCTCAAGTTACAGTGACATATGCAAATGCCATCAAAAACATAAATTGTAAAAAAAGCCAAGTCTTGCAACTACATACATATTATATTAAATTAGATTGTTTAGTGCGATTGCCAAGTCAATCTATTTATTTTAAACATCAAAGATTTTTAATATTGGCATTGATATGATCACTATAAGATATTGTTAGGTTAGCTTATTATGTAATTACTTAAGACAGAAGGATCCTTCAGTAGAGACTGAATAAATTGACCGACTTGGTATTATATGGATCTCACAACTTTTTACGATAGAAGAACTGAGTTGCAAGACTTGGCTTTTTTTACAATTTATGTTTTTGATGGCATCTCATTTCTTTTTGTAGATAGTCCTTTTCTTAGTTTATTTGGATAAGAATTAATACAAAGGTATGGATAACAGTCTGATTTTGATCGGCATTTTTATCAACTTTTTAATGTAAAAAAGTAGTTATAGTGACATAACTACAATAGTTGGATATATGGTCTCGTGAAGTTGTTTGTAGATTTTGATATGTATTATAATATTGTAGAACGTTTTTTTGTTCTATCATCAATACTTTCCGCAGCACATGCGATGAAAGACATTTTATGGCTAATTTTTTTACACCTTGGGTTGTTTTTAGTCTAAGGGATTTCTAAGGATCTCTATTTTTTTCTAGTAATAAATACCCTATCTTACTCAGTGATAATGTAGCTTTCTAACGGTAAAAGAATTTTTAAAATCGGTCCAGTAGTTTTTAAGTTATTCATTACATACAGATATACAAAAAAAAATTGTATATCTAGAAAACTGGACCGAAATTTCATAATATTGTAGTTTTTCCTTGATTTATAGACTAAACACTAATTGTATTCTAAATTTCAAGTTTCTATGTCTGCTAGAAGTGCCTTAGAGTTTTGATGATCGGTCAGTCAGTGAGTGAGTGACAAATTATCAAACTTTGACTAGTTATAAGTCTTAAACTACTGGTTCAAACAGAATGATATTTGAAATATACCGAGTTTATACAACGCCTGCTTAGTGACTAAAAATTCAGGATTCTAGTTTTATCCACAACGAAGTTATAGGGGGTCGAAAATGGCCCGAACTACTTCGAGAAAAGTATAGTACGGCCGTGCCGCTTTTTGCTCGACTTGGCGGGGGCACTACCGTGCCCCCAGATTTCGACACCCAAGCGCTACCGAGTTTAATTTATCAACCTCCCACTGTTTTTATTTGTTTAGCAGCTTCAAATGGCACTTAATCAACTCGGTAAAGTTCAATAGAGAGGAATAAGTGATCAGTACTAACGTAAGAGTCTTTTCACATACATTAAACTTGTAAATGGTTTAACATTGAATAGAGTGGCTTGAAAGGGAAGAGGTAGTTCCTGAGGCTCGGATTCGTGTGAAATTACTTTCTGAAGGACAATGTACTTTTATTTATGTTAGAATTAGATCAGCGTTTGATGCTGTTCTAATGATACGTTCCACCAAAATAGTGTGTAGAATATTTGTTTACGAACATTTTCTGTCGAACTCCAGCAGTGTGCGTATTGAGCTGGTAACTCGTTTAGCGTTTAGGTTTATTACCAAAATCGAACGCAACGAATGGAACGAAACGAAAGAACAAACAACTTCGTAAAAAAAAATCAATTCTATTTACGATTGTACTTACGATCATAGTTATGTCAAACGAAAGACATAAATATCTAATTGCGAACAACAGTACAATCATCGAATTCAGAGTGGAATTCTCTACCTGTAGGGTTATTCACGATCATTCGAAAACATTCCGTTCCGATATTACAAGATTTCGTACCGATATATCAAGCTTTCTATCATTTTATACTAAGATTCTAATCGGAAACTCCCGAAGAATGCCGATGCTCAATCCTATGGGAATTGTGAATACCATTTTCATATCCGGTAAATACGAAAAATTTTCAGTGGGAGAGCGTAGCTTTCCGGGCGGATCGATTTCGAATGATCGTGAATAGCCCTACTGGGTTTGTTTATCCCGATTCTTACGATTTTGACGCCTTCAAAGCCAGAGTGAATGGGCTTCTTCTAAGTAAGCATGGTCCTATTTAGATCGCATCCGCGCTTACCATCAGGCAGGATTGCGGTCAAATGCTTACTTATTCTTCATAAAAAAAGAGTAGGAAAATGTACGATCTGTCAGCCGAAAGATCGTATTTTGTTTTGGTAAAAGGCCTCATGTCTCCACCGGCAAGGCTATGTGTAAATTTGTGCGTGTACAGTGCAGCACACTTATGCACGAACATGTTCACTGAGCAGAGTTTCCTGCCTTCAGTTGTTAATTTGATTTTAATAAAGAGCCAGCGAGCGCTTGTTACGCATTTACAATTTGGTTAAACAATGTGCGTACAAATACATATTTTGTGTGTTACTGTTTGCTTCGGTGGACTCGCTGAAGCACATTTGAAACATATACAAATATTTGTGGCGCACGCTGTGCCGCACAGTTCAGCACACTCCGGTGGAACGCATAATAAGAAGAGTCATCCAAATTGTGTGTATTGTTGGGAAGACAGTGGCCGGTAAAGAATTATTATCATTTAACTTAATAATTTCTTGTTGTTGTTTGGCGAAACAATCGAATTCTAGCCTTTGATCACCTATACATAGATACCCCTCTTTTTCATTGGGGTTGACAGAGATCACGAAATTCATAGTGCTTTTGACCTGACCCTTTTAAGTAATATCTCCGATATTTAATTACCTATGCTGGCATAGTCACAGTCTCTATATTACATCTACGTATATTCCCAACTTCGATCAACATTTAATACTCATATGTCAATGATTCCCAAGTCCCCAAGTGGGGCATGGGGTAAACAAATGTTTGAGTCTTTCGGTGATTATATTTTTTTTTCGGCAAGTATTCTTCAGTGCTCTGCTTGACCAAAACATTTTTTATCTTGTTTAGTCGGGATTTGAACCCGGAATCTCCAGCTTCTATACTGAGCCATGATGGCAATATCTATGTAAAAAGATATGCTCAACCCGTAATGTTCCGTAGCTATCTATATATTCGTTACGTTAAGTTTTAAAATGAGTATTTTTTGTATTTGTCAATTAAATTCGGAAACATTAGTGTTGTTAAGTGGCATTAGCGGTAGATCCAAAAGAATACCGTTACACAAAATACCGGTATTTTATATAACCGCTATAAAGGTTTTAATCAGGGCACGAGTAACTTGAAACGAAATTGAAAACATTCTCACCTTTCCATGATGTGTCGTATTATCCTGCTGTGCATCAGACAGCTGAGGGTCCTCAGTGGAAATGTCGTGGCCATGTCTATGAACGCAATAGCCGGGTATCTGAAACAATAGATAAATATATAAATATCGCCATTCAGCGAGGAGATAGTGCTAGTAACCTTCGAACCATGTCGCATAGCAGTTTTCTTGAGGGTGTATACTGTATATATGCTATAATTAGTTAAGATCTAGGTTATTGTTTTATTTTTATAATATTTTTAAGATATTTGTTAATAAAAAAAATTATTTATTAAAAAAAACAATAGATTAGTATATTTATGAATAGGATAGAATATTATTCACGAATTCACCATATACAATAATGTTTTTCAATGATTGAATGAATGGATAGAACAAATGACACGAACGAATGAACTGCTGAATGAATCGAATGAATGATATTACTTACTTATATAATAATAATTTAACATCAGATTTAAATACACTTAAAATCATCAAAGCAATATATAAACTCATTGTAATGAATAAAAACTTTCTTTTTTATCTCATTTGAATATACGATTTTGCCTTTTAAATTAACAAATAACAATACCAGGGTGAATCAAAAAGTTCTTAGAAGTGCATATATGTATATGAAACCTTTTTGGATCAAGGTCGATATTCAAATTAAAGAGTGTCTATCACACTATATTTATGCAGACTGTCACTTGTTTTTGTCAGTTCGTTCGCATGTAATAAATTTTTTTGTTGTTGCTGCAACAACGAGTTGCTAAAAAGTCAAAATTATGGATAAAAGTGAGTTGGTGATAAAATATCTCAGTTTGAAAAAAATGTCTACGAAGGAAATTTTTTTGGACATGCGTACTGGGTGGCTGAATTTAAAAGAGGTAGATCAAGTTGTAAAGATGACCCGCGTTCTGGGCGGCCTTCAACCTCCGTTACAGAAGAAAATGTCAAAAAGGTTGAGAATCTGGTTTTGGAAGACAGAAGAATGACTATAAAACATATAGCTGAGATCCTAAAGATATCTTTTGGTAGCGTTCAATCCATTTTAATTGATTCACTGGGGTTCAAAAAAGTGTCTGCAAGATGGGTGCCACGAATGTTAACCGACGAAAACAAAAAGCGACGTTTGGAAATTTCCAAGCGTAATCTCGAAATGTTCCAGCGTGATTCGGATAATTTTTGCCGTCGTCTTGTCACCATGGATGAAACGTGGGTCCACCATTTTGATCCTGAAACTAAAAGACAAAGCATGTCTTGGAAACGACCATCCTCTCCATCCATCAAGAAATTTCGAGTTGCTCCTACCGCTGGCAAAGTTATGGCCTCTGTGTTCTGGGATAGTGAAGGAATCCTTTTTATTGATTACATGCCAAAAGGCCAGACGATTACTGGACCCTATTATGCAAATTTAATCCCGAAAGTGCGTGAAGCGATTAAAGAAAAACGTCGTGGAAAACTGTCGTTGGGCGTGTTGTTCCTTCAAGATAACGCTCCTGCTCATCGATCGGAAGTTGCGCTCAACGCAATCCGCTGTGCTGGCTTCAATCTCCTTGACCACCCACCATATTCTCCGGACTTAGCCTCAAGTGATTTGCACTTATTTCCAAAATTAAAAGAGGAAATTCGTGGAACAAAATTTCACGATAATGACGCGGTTATAGCTGCCGTAGAGGACTTTTTCGAGAGTCAAGAAAATAATTTTTTTTCACAAGGAATAAGGAAGTTAGAAACGCGTTATTCTAAATGCATTGCATTGGAGGGAGATTATGTAGAAAAATAAAATATCATTATTTAAATCTTTGCATTTTTTAATATTGATTCCAAGAATTTTTTGATTCACCCTCGTATGTCCATATATCAGTGCTTTTTTTCGATTTCGGGTCTAATCAAATTCAGTTCAATTAAAAATCATTTATTCATTTAGGTAACACTTATGAACGTCAATAAAAAAATACACACTAAATGCTTCTAATTTTACATTTACAGTCTGTTCTCAAATCAAGGGCGTAGAACGGACGAGAAGAACTGGAAATAAACTCTCCGCCACTCTTTTTAATCGCCATGTTTTGTTTTTCAAAATGTTTGTAACGAGCTGCAACCATTACACCATGTTCAACATGACATCTTCAAATCTTCAAAAGCGGAAGTTATCTCAAATATCAAAGTGTTGTAGACTTTCTAAGCAATTTATCAGCATCTTATCAGCGAGTTGGAAGCTAGGAGTGGCCGTGGACAGAGCATTATCCGAGCCAGTGAGCTTCGCGGTACATTAGTGAGGGTACATTAGACCCGTCTGGTTATTTGCGGTTTCTAAAATGTAGCCGGTCGATAACAAACAATCTATATATTTTTATATTATATATAAAATTTCCATGTCACAGTGTTAGTTACCGTACTCTTCCGAAACGGCTTTACCGAGTTTTACCAAATTTTATATGCATAGGTATTCAGTAGGTCTGAGAATCGGCTACTATTTTTCATACCTCTAAGTGATAAGGGGTTGTTCAGTGTTCACCCTTAATTTTTTTTTAAATTTTTGGACGATTTTTTTTGTTTTAAATTTTTTATAATGTGGCATTAAAGAATACATACAACCATATATTTTCACTCTTCTATTACCAAACCCTGCTTTGTTTGTCAAAAAATCTAGACACGTGCGAAGCCGGGGCGGGTCGCTAGTATTATATGAAACTTTGTGTCACGAAGTTTGTGGTCGCACTCCTCCGAAACGGCTCGACGGATTTTTATGAAATTTGTTTGTGGATATTTGGTAGGTATGAGGTCCAAAAGTATATTTCACACCGCTAGTACTTTTTTATTTTTTTTTAGAAAAATTTAATTGGTCGCATTTTCTTCGTTAGTATGGCCGTGCTCAGGATCAGGCAGCTAGTAGGTAATATATAAAAACTTATTTTTATTTTTGATAAATGAGAGGGTAGTCGCGCATATTAAGAATTTGTAGTTTTCTTATCATAAGGCATGAGATTTAAAAAAATGTGAATTCCCGAGGCCCTAGTGAGGCATCGGGCAGGCCCATTTCTTTTTTTTACGTTAGATATCGACAGAAGAGCTTGAGGTTCACTAGATGGTAGATGATACCTCAGCCACAGAAAATCAGTCGATGATGCGCTGTCGACTTACTTTTTACTTCGAGCTTTTGGAAATCTATAGCCTAAAAACGAAACGGGCAATATGCACTTCATGGCTTTTCCATCTATGAACGGTGGTTCATACCCGGTCAGAATTTCGATATTCTTCCCACCCGTTCAATGCCCGAAGTTACCAGACGTGGGGAAGATATGCTTACAGAAAATTATAATCATTAATAATATACGGTACTTCGGATATGCAACGCACGTCAGGTTTTTGCTTATAAAAATTGTTGGCCTGTTTTATTTTACCCAATAGGTGATCAGTGAATTGACATTCCACAGAAATAATAACGAATTATCTTCGCTCTTTGATTTCAATATTCTTGATTACAGAGTAAATGCCGATATTCGTAAAATACATGTTTCGCGGCCATTTTACGAGTATATCCTTTCACGTTAAAAGAGTACATTAAAATTTAAAACGCACGACGACTGAGTTATTTAATATTAATATTTACACCCGTTTCTCTTTGAGTGAGTTTTTTTTAATTTAAAGCTTTGAAAATGTGTGCTGAATATTAATTAATGAATTCAACGTACAGGGAAAATATTTCTGAAAATATTCATGAAAGGTAATGATTAATTGTTTTTGATATCGACAGATGAGTATGAGGTTCACTTGATGGTAGGTGATACCTCAACCACAGAACATCAGTCAATGATGCGCTGTCGACCTCCTTTTTACTTCGAGCATTCGGAAATCCATCGACTGAAACCGAAACGCGCAATGTGAACAGTTTTTCCATCTATGACAGTGGTTCGTTACCCGGTCGGAATTTCGATCAATGCCCGAAGTTACCGGACGTGTGGAAAACATGCATACAGAAAATTATAAGCATGTCGTCCCGGTGAGAATTGAACCCACGATCCATCGATGCGCTCGCTAGGTGGTTTACCGAACACGGCAAACCCCGTCGTGGCTTCTACTCATATAACGAATTCATAAACGGGAAATTGAAGAGCCGAATTGAAATGAATACTATTAATTAAATTGTACCCTAACCTTAATCTATAACGTTAAACTTAATTGAAAATTTATTATTGTGTAGCCATGCCCTAACAAGGCTTTATTGTGATCAAAAAAAATAAACTATGATGAAATTGATAGAAGCCAAAGTACAATACTTCAAGGTTTTTCCATATTTCGTTAGCGAGCGGTTTGGAATTTCGATATTCTTTCCACCTAATAAGTTAAATGAGTTTATTTCTATAAGCCTTTCTTTCATCTTAAATTGCTCAAAGATACTCGTAATAGGATTTTTAAGTTATCTTCTTATTTATCTATATCCATACAAATATTATAAAGAGGAATGATTTGTTTGTTTGTTGCTATTTCACTCAAAAACTACTGGACCGATTTCAAAAATTCTTTCACCAATAGAAAGCTACAGCGCGCGTGTCACTAGTTATTGTATAATTTTTATAAAATTCTCGCGTCACAGTGTTTGTAACAGAACTCCTCCGAAACGGCTTGAACGATTCTTATGAAATTTTGTGTGTATATTCAGTAAAAACGTTTTTCCATCTATGAACGTTGATTTGTTAGCCTCCTCTCGTTTAATCACCGAAGTGACTAACCAAGAAAAATCTTTTATACAAAATTATAAACGTTTCGGTAAGATTCGAACACATGACCCATCGGCACGGCTACTACTCAATGCGATATTAAGCGGGTCAGTTTTAACATGGTGTTTGGGATATGGGATAGATCAGCATAATCTAGCGAATTTTCCGCATTAATAAGAGTTATCATTGTATTTTCCACAGTGCAAGGATATATAGGGTAAATAGGCTTTTCTTTCTTCTTGCCAGTTCTTCTCTTCTGTTCTACGCCCTTGATTTGAGAACTGGCGGTAAATGTAAAATTAGAAGCATTTAATATGTATTTTTTACTGACGTTCATAAGTGTACATTGTGTTACCTAAATGAATAAATGAATTTGAATTTGAATTTGAATTTCATAGGCAAGCGTGATTTACCATCTTAGTTTGCATCAACACTTAAGATCAGAGGGCCTAGCACGAATGACTATCGACAAAGTATTAGAATCGTCAAACTGTCAGTTGTATGAGAAATCATTTAACATTTCATAGAAATGACAGTTCGACGATAGAAATACTTTTTCGATAGTTGTTCGTGTGTGATTGTAAACAATTTCAATAAAAAAAACTGTTTACCTAGTACCTATTTATTAGCTACAATAGAAACTTTTTCATAAAAATAAATTAATCGATGATGTGCTAAAAAGATAAACGTATCTATGACAACGCTATTTGGTATCCATAGTAACTCCTGTTTTGTCAATAATCAGTATTCCCTAGTTTTGTGATTATCGACTAGACAAACAGTTTAAAAATACGCTAAAAATGGTTATTCTTCTCGTTAAAAGAGGCGATGAAAACCAGTTTCTTTATGAAACACGTGTTGATAATACAGTAGATGATGTTGTTAGAGATATTGTGGCTATTTTCAATGGAAGGCTCAAAGTGACGAGAATTTGCTATGAGCTTGAAGAACTTTGGAAGCACGGAACGTTTCTGCCAACAGAGATGCAGGGACTGACAGAAGAACAGGTAAGTTTTAGAACACTTTGTCTCCGTAGCCCAGTGGTAAGTACGTTGCGTTTAGTATCGGAGGTCTTAGGTTCGAATCCTAGATAACAAAATTTATAAAAAATACGTACGTTGAGCAGGCAATTTTGTTGCCTGTACAAAAAATGATAACATACAGAAATATATCTGCCCCATGCCCCACTTGGAGACGCGGAAATTCGCTTATATGCTCAATAAACTACTTTTTAATCTATACTGATATAAAGCTGAAGAGTTTGTTTGTTTGGATGCGCCAATCTCAGGAAATACTGGTTCGAAATTCTTTTTGTGTTGGATAGTCCAATTATCGAGGAAGGCTTTAGGCTATATAACATCACGCTGTGACGAATAGGAGCAAATTATCAGTGAAATTTGAAAAACCGGGAAAATATCCATATCCGTTGCGTGCGCTGCGTAAACGGTTCAAGTTACCCAAAAAATATGTATGAAAGAATTATTCCTCTTTAAATGATCTAAAAAATGTCTGCGACCGTATATGTCTATCTTTTAAGATTTCAATAATGTTCAATTACATGTATTGTATTGTCAATCATTGTTAATTTTTTGCGATTTTGTACGATTTAACTCAAAAACCACTTGAACGATTTTAAAAATTCTTTCACTAATAGAAAGCTATATTATCAGCATGTAACTTTTTTTTAAATACATTGCACCCGTGCGAAGCCGGGGCGTTTTGCTAGAGGTTTGAGGTGACATTCAATACTGACACATTAAAATCTTTTTGCAAATGTAGCAACATAAATGGGATGGAAAAAAGAAAATAGATCAGCTATATCCAACCAAACAATGGTATTAAAAATATTATACCTGAATATTTAAAAAAATGTAATTTATAGATAAAAGAGCTAAAGCTAGAGGATCCCTGGGCGAAACGCTGTGCCCCTCAGGGTTACGTGGAAGCGAAAGATGACATGGGCCGTCGCTGCGGTCTGGCTCCACCCCCCAATCTCCAGGAAGTGTTAAAGAAAGCCGCCGAAACTGCTAAAGACATCATCAGCAAGAAACATGTAAGTTAATGGTTACTTTTATTTTTTTTAAATTGGTCGAGTTGTTTGGAGGTACAAACAAACCTTTCCTCTTTATAATATTAGTATAAATATTTATGTATTGTAGTAAGCTACGTTTTCTTTCTTTGTTATTGTAATCACATTTGTCGGTCAGAAGATCTAAGATTCATACAGTTTATGAGAAACAAAGCTTTCCATTCAGGAATAAATACGAGTCCTTATGAATCATAGAGGACGCCATAAACTCCATAGAAAAAAAAATGCACGTAAACTCAAACAAAAGTATATAGGGTGGTGGCGCGGTGGTCACTAAAGGGTTTTGAAGTTCTAGGTTAGGTTATGTTGGTATGGTGAGTGGATACCACCGCGCACGAGTCGAGCGAGCGAAGCGAGCGGTGCCGCGGCAGCGGCCGACGAGTGCCAGAACCGAATCCTACTTATTTTACTTGGCTTCATAAAATGGTTTTAAAGTAAAATATTGTAAATAAATACCTGCTGGTCAAAAAAACATTGGGTTTTTCTTTATTTTATAACTTTTACCAATATGTGTCGTGAATTATTAATAATTACTACTAAAATTAATAAATTTCGATCGTTTATTCACATTTACCAAAACATGTGTTTATTATTAATAATTTTGTAAAAATATTAATAATTTTCAATTAATCAGATTTATCGTAACATATATACGAGTTTATTAGCAATAGTACTCTTTCAATTTTGTTTATGTTAACAAAAAAAACAGAACAGATTAAATAAACTCATTTCAGCTGTTTTGGTATATTTATATAAAAAAATATATTTTTTACGAAACGTAATTTTAGAAAAAATATCTTGATATTATGTATAATTTTGAGGTTAGTAATATATGAGTTGATTTTTAGGTAGACTTAAGGAAGTGTATGACTCAGAAGGATGTGGCTAGAGCTCTGGACGAACTCCGCGGTGCCACCAAAATAGTATTTCCAGCTGGTTTGCCACCACACGACCCTGTTAGGATGGAGCTGGATAATGTGGAAGATCTTTCTGGAACTCAAGCAGTCAATGAGGTGATCGATCCGTCCAGAGCTTGCCTATGGGCGTGTGGGAAGAAACTCGTCAATGGAAACAGCCTTAGTGATCATTTAGGTACGATCGATTTTGACGGGCTCGTTGGCGCGTTCGGTAGAACACCTGCCGTGTGCATCGATGGGTCGTGGGTTCGAATTCTACCGGGACGACCGGGACTCTTTCTGTAAGCATGTTTTCCCCACGTCTGGGAACTTTGGGCATTGATCGGGTGGGAGGAATATCTAAATTCAGACCGAGTATCGAACCATCGTTCATAGATGGAAAAACCTTGCGCGTTTCGGTTTCAGTATATGGATTTTCCGAATGCTCTAAGTAAAGAAGTAGGTCGACAGCGCATCATTGACTGATGTTCTGTGGTTGGGGTATCACCTATTAACAAACCTCATGCTCGTCTGTCGATATCTAACAAAAAAAAAGGTTTAATGAATCGTGGAATTATTTGTAAATTGTAAGTCCAATAAAATAACTGACTGATGAGTTGGAAGAACAGCTCCCAAATTAATTCTTATGACGTTGGAGTTTAATAACGATTTCATATATACAAACCAAACGGTTTACTTTAAATATTAATACATACTAATCGTTTAATAGACAATATTTATTTTAAGGTAAAAACGACAAGTCTAAAGTAACTGTGAAACTATGTAGTTCAACTGAAGGCGCTCCGGGAAGAGAACCGATATTGTCAGAATCTGAGAGGAAAGAGCTGATGCTGCAAGCTTATAGGAGGCAGGAGGAATGGAAGAAGCTCGAACAAGATGACGATGACAACTACCTGAACTCCAAATGGGCTGATGGTCAGAATCTGAAGAGACAGTTCCATGGGATGAATAACATTTCTTGGAAACCCGGAGCAGGGAAATAGTTGCATTGCTGCTTATTAAACTTTGGACTTTCAATTTTTGTTTAAGAAGTCTAACATAATTATATGAAATAACTCTTACTGAATTACAAATGCGATTTATTTACCATATTACTATTATATTTTCTGGTGCCCGCAACTTCGTTCGTGTGAGATTTATCGTAAGCTGAGCTTCTTAAGCCATTTATTCAAATGAAGATAACTTTTTCCCCGACTTTTGATTTCGATGAAACAAGTTGTTGATATTACCAGACTAATACAAAGCTATGTATATCAAAATCAGTTCAGTATCATCGGAGATTGTCGTGAACGAACACAGACAAACAAAAAAAAAACAACAATTCAACATGATTTTTATGTATACTCTTCTTCTCTAATCTCCTCCAACCCGTTTCTGGTAATTTTTTCAATGTATAGAAATTTCGATTCTTCTATATTTTAACTATATACATATATGTATCACTATATACTATAAAATATATAAAACAAGAGAACACTGATAGCCAGTACTGTCAGAAAATTACTGCAAGTCTGTGGAATTGCAAATCAGATAGCTGTTACCTTTCAGTCTGCCCGTAACTACGATTGCTTGCTACGAAACGTGATTCGTACATCAAGTTTCAATATTATGAAATATCCTGACATTATAAAATCATTGAGTCTCCCAAAAATACTGGATATTGGCAGAATCCGTCTGTACTGGAAGCTGCCATCATTTAAAAGAAGAAGAAAAGAAAGTTATTTCATTTTAAATTTGTTATACTTGCTTTCAAAAAAGTGTAGCACAAGTCCTTTAATTATTATATGAGTCGTATAGAATCAAAGGCGGCTATCTGACTTATGGCTGATTGTTAGCAATTTAAACAAGAAAACGTATTTCTCCTTTATTTTTTTATTAGGTATCATTCATTGCATGTTTAAGGTATCTATTAATATTTACAATTAAAGATAAAACCAAATATAAAAAAAATATAACAGTCTAAACGACAAGAACTTTTTTTTTATATAGATTGCCGGACCAAAAATGTCACATAGATTTGATTCTATACGACTCATATTATATCCTAATAATGTATTCATTTATTGCACTGGTATTACAATAAAAAGATTTAAAACACGCTAACGTTAATTTATTGAACATACCTTATAAGGCCCTGTTATACGATGCAAGTTTCTTGCATTTAATTACATTATACCATGCAAGTCATTTATTGCTACAATTAAATTGAAGCAATAAATTAGTTGTATGGTCTAAACAACACGTAATGTTCTTGATATGTTATATAACTTTTGTGTCAATACTATTCTTGGTGTAAACAGCACATAATATCCGCGTGGAAACAGTTGCTTACAATTCTTGGATGTAGACATGGGTAACTCAGCGAAATTCCCCGCGCCAACTCAGCAACTCAGGCGCAGTGTAGTGCGTCGGCTCCTTGAGTCAACTCAAAATTGCGTCACGACGCAACAAAATGGGACGCGCAAAGCGAGCAGTGAAACCTCCGAAACGCACGCAACGCCACGCTCATAGTTCACTCAGTGAGTGAGTACTGCGCCGTGCGCCAACACATTCTGAATGTGTGAGCTGACTCACCCTGCGCAGTGAAGCGTGCCGACGCAATTGCGCGGAGCAGCGCAGTGTTACAAATGTCTACTTGGATGTCAACTAAAGCACCAATTATTGCGTCATTTATTGCATTCAATTATTGGTCTTGAATATTCAAGAAAATGGCATCGTGGAAATGGTGCTTTAATCACGTTATATAGGGACGCATAAAATACATACAAATTCTGTTTCGCATAATGTTAGGATTGCAGCGTTATGATAAGACTTACAGGTGTTCTGCAAACGTGATATTACGAATACAGCACATTTGAATTCTAAATTATCACGGAACCATGAATTTTGTACGACACTGTACGGTGCAAATTATGTCATGAACGTCAGGTTGTGTTTTATTAAGCGATACCTTGAACAGGTTGGCTTGTTATTAATAATTTGGTATCGAGGCATATAGTTATGTTATCCTTTGTAATTTTTTATTAAAGACCAGCCATATTAATTATACTATAGCTGCTATACCAGCCGTATTATTTATAATAAAGTAATTTTTTTATGTTAATTATCGAATTTTTTTTCGGTTTTTTTTTTTTATATATTAGAGGAGGCAAACGGGCAGGCGGCTCACCTGATGGTAAGTGACTACCGTCGCCCATGGACATCCGCAACACCAGGGGTCTTGAGGATGCGTTGCCGACCTTTGAGATGAGTATATGCTCGTTTCTTGAAGGTTACCAAGTCGTATCGTTTCGGAAAAACCGCCGGCGAGAGCTGGTTCCACAAAGTGGTAGTGCGTGGCAAAAAGTGCCTAAGGAAACGCGCAGTTGTGGATCGCTAGACATCGAGGTGGTGAGGATGGAATTCCGTAATCTGAATTTAATTTAATCTATTAATTTAATTTAATCTAAATTTTACGGTTTCATCTTAGATACTGTTTTGTTGATTGGATATTGTCTTTTTAAACCTTTTAATTTTTTTTTATTTCTGGCAACTCTTAAAATTTTGAAACTAGTTGAAAACAGGTAGATAAAATTCTGAATCCATATGACCGGAAACTTAAAAAAAACACCTCTTTTACTTGACGTAGCATTACAACGTAGCTAGTAGTTGATAAAAATAAGTAGCGTAAACTTCAATTATTATGTTGAATATAAAGTATATTGAACGCATACATGAAATTTAAAAATTGCAATACAAAGTTCAGTGATTGGTCACGTAATTAATTTACTTTCCAGTGCAAACATGCTGGTTATTCAATCACAATAAAAAATTGGTGAAATATTTTCTACTAAATATGTTGCAACATAGACTTTATAAATGACTAGCGACCCGCCCTGGCTTCGCACGGGTCTAGATTTTTTGACAAAAAAAAGCAGTTAGTAATAGAAGCGTGAAAATATAGGGTTGTATGCATTGATTGTATTAAAAGGCGGTAGATACGTTACGCGCTAACATCGCAATCAGAAAACCTGGACTCGGTGCACGACTACAAGCACCGAAACTCACACATCTATGATCAGTGTCATCATAATCGCAAAACCTAGGCACTTATGTGCGTATCGTGTCTCTCACGCATGTTTTTAATATCTATCTCGCTCTCACAAACATGGCGAAGCAAACATTAAATATTATTGTAATTTTCAACAAATTAACATTTTTAGCCGTAATTATGAGTAGTAAGTAATCCCGTGTGTCTTATTTTTCTTCCTTGTATTGATAAAACACTGTTTAGCTGCACAATAAGTCATTTTTATGCGTATTTATTACAAAATAACTATAATTATTGAGCTGTGTGATCAACGATGGTCCGTGCGCGACTGAGGGCCAACTACGGGCAATAAAAAATACATATTAAATTATAGTTTAGTAGGACCATTTTCTGTGACTGAGTCCCGTATCTACCTTTTAATACAATCAATGGTTGTATGTATTTTTTAATGCCACATTATAAAAAAATAAAAACAAAAATTTTTTTTTTTAAGGGTGAATAACCTTATCACTTAGGGGTATGAAAAATAGATAGTAGCTGATTCTCAGACACTATCTATTTTTCATATCAGAGAGGAGTACGGTAACTAACATTGTGACATTTATATATTAGATGATAAAAAGGAGTTCTTGTTAAACAACAGTTTATGAAATACATTATTCCATTATTAAAACATCCTTTTTAAGTAAATAAAGTAAAGTAAAGTAAAGTAAAAAACGATTTATTGCTAAAAAAACTTAAATTTAACTTAAATCTAACTTAAATAATAAACAAGCAAAAAGGTTCTTGGCAACGGCACCAGTCTCAGCTTTATGCTGTCGAATGATGGCGAGCCAGGCATTCGAACAGCGCTGGTATTCTGACTGGTCCGGTGACCGCGGTTCGTTCGCTTAACAGTGAATTAAGAATAATAATGAATGAAGCATCCTTGGAAACCAGACGTTTTGTGTTTAGGAATCTTGAGAAGTAGCTGGAATATATACCCGCCAGCTTAGCATGACAAATACGATAAAATTTTGTCGACCGTTTACTCGTGTTTTAATGGATGTCTTTGTTCTTTATGTCTGCCGGGTCTAACATGATACTTTCATTTAAAACTCGACTTCTAATGTCAAAAGTAGAGATATTTGTCCATCGAGATATGTTGTCTATTAAAGTTGTTGGATTTATTTATTTAAATGTGTGATACTCGTTAATAAAAGACAAGATTAAATGGAATTTTCTCTTAAATATCTTGGACATTTTATTGAGATAAAGGTTTCCATTTCCAGAGATTTTATCAGAATATCATGACGTTTTCATAATTACAACGCTCATTAGCGATGACGGGCCGGATATGTACATCCGGGTCTATTATACCCGGGCCGTTAACCGGTTGTGGTTGATTACAGGTATTACCCGGTAATCCGGTGATGGATGCAGAGAGGGTTTATAAGATAATTGGGGTTATAGAGTTACAAAATATGGAATATTACCAGTTTTTAATTTTAAGCTCGTTTTTGCATCGATAATATCTATCTTCAGGTCGTTGGTTCGATTGTCAATGTGATGACATGATTCTTATATAGTTTTGTTTATTTAAAATAAAACATACCTAGTTATTTTGTGTGTAAGATGAGAAATGGTATTTATTATTTAATTTCCCAATGGTCGTATCAATAATAAAATAGGTTGATAACACATCATTGAGTCACAGTTCTTAGCTGATAATCAGCAAATTAAGCTTAACGTTTGTCGCATGTCTCGAAATCATGTCAGCTTCTTAATAGATAATAGTAATACCTACGACACATCTGAGACATTTGAGTCGCGGATGTTTTTTATGTCCGATATCGACAGACGAGCATGAGGTTCACTTGATGGTAGATTGTCACCTATACCTCAGCCACAGAACATCAGTCAGTGATGCGCTGTCGACCTAATTTTTAATTCGAGCATTCGGAAATCCATAGATTGAAACCGAAACGCGCAATGTGCACTTCAATGTTCATGGGCGATGGTGATTACTTACCATCAGGTAATCCACCTGCTCGGCTGTCTGCTCTGTAAAAAAATATATATATCAAAGGCCGGCAACGCACCTGCAAGCCCTCTGGTGTTGCGGATGTCTATGGGCGGCGGTGATCACTTACCATCACGTGAGATACCTGTCATACTATAAAAAAAAATCTATAATCTCTCTACTAGCTAATAAAAGTAACCTCCCTATTCATTTTCTAAGAGATACAATAAATCTTGGCTAAATAATTATTTTAGCAGAGAGAAATTTATAACATTAAACATCACGGCGTATAGCAGAAAGGTATTTCTTACAAACATGTATTCAGGGTACTGGCATCTTGCCCAGTAATGCCATATATTATTACTTTTACATTAGAATGTAAGAAAAGGAAATAAAATAAATATACTGTACATAAAATAATACAAGAGAACACAGAACAGGGAAAAATAAAGCCTGAGCTAAATATAAAACATATCAAGCATTTAAATAAAATACTGTATACCGCGATTTAATGACAGCTGTTGTCATCTTTCTGTCTCCCCGCGACCACGGTTGCTGTAAAGCATCCGAAACGTCGGGATAAAAAATTTAAACAATATAAATAATAAATCGCGTTTTAATCCGGTATACAGTGTTTTATTTAAATGTGTGATACTCGCGTTAATAAAAGACAATATTATATCAAGCATTAATAAATAATAAATTGGTTTTAATCCTATTTGACAAAATAATGTTTTATTTATGACGGGCTCGCTGGCGCGCTCGGTAGAACACCCGCCGTGCGCATCGATGGGTCATGGGTTCGAATCCCACCGGGACCACATGTTTATAATTTTCTGTAAGCATGTTTTCCAATATCTAAATTCCTAACGGGTAACGAACCACCGTTCATACATTGAAAAACCCTGAAGTGCATATTGCGCGTTTCGGTTTCAGTATATGGATTTCCGAATGCTCGAAGTAAAAATTAGGTTGACAGCGCATCAATGACTGATGTTCTGTGGCTGAGGTATCACCTACCATCAAGCGAATCTCATGCTCGTCTGTCGATATCTGACATAAAAAAATTATAAATAATAAAGTTTTAATCACATTTGGCAAAATAATGTTTAATTTAGCCATAATTGATAGTGTAGAAAACCGACATCTTCATTTTCCATTTCTTATGGCTTATCTATATAAACTAATATTATAAAGAGGAAACATTTTTTTGTTTGTTACGATTTAATTCTAAAACTACTGGACCAATTTTAAAAATTATTTCACCAATAGAGAGCTACATTATCAGCGAGTAACATAGGCTTTTTTTGTATTGTATATCTACATTGCACTCGTGCGAACCTGGGGAGGATCTTTAGTCTAATACAACAAAATATACAAATCTTAATTAATTAAAGTGGACTGCGGATTGTTCAGCGAATGAGGCTGTATCTCAGGAGCGACATGCGATAGTGAGCGTGCCAAAGTGTATTTGTGTGTTGTAACGTGCTAGTACACTAGTGCTATCATTAAGCACTAGCATAGAGTCATTTAGTTCATATCAATATAGTATAAAACAAAAAAATCTTCGGGCATTGATCGGGTGGGAGGAATATCTACATTCCGACCGGGTAACGAACCACCGTTCATAGATGGAAAAACCGTGAAGTGCATAGTGCGCGTTTCGGTTTCAGTCTATGGATTTCCGAATGCTCGAAGTAAAAATTAGGTCGACAGCGCATCGTTGACTGATGTTCTGTGGCTGAGGTATCACCTACCATCAAGTGAACCTCATGCTCGTCTGTCGATATTTGATATAAAAAAAAAAAACATAGTATCAGTAATCTATCTATATAAAAGAAAGTCGTGTTAGTAACATCATTTATAACTCAAGAACGGCGGCACCAATTTCAATGATATCTTATTTGTTGGATTCGTCTATATCCCGAAAAACAGCATAACTATAAAAATATCGGAAATATCACAAAAGATGCAGAAAATAAATTTTAAAAGAAATTTGGTTCGGAAATCGCTATCTTCGCAACTGACAGCTCACGTTTAGCTTATAGATTAAAATAGAGGTGGGAAATAGTATAATATTCAAATCTATAATTTATTTTTGAAGCCAACATTCCGGCAGAACAACGTCTGTCGAGTCCGCTAGTAATACATAAAGACAAAAGTAATAATCTAAAGGTTACATTTATATTATATAACCGATTAAACTTTTTAATAAATACAATGGATTGTTATAGTACACGTTATTGTTGCTTATATTGTGGAGTTTGACTCATTTACATTATCTGTCAATTTTTTAACGACGATTGGGATGCAGGAATATAAACTAAAATAAGCAAACATAGCAATGACGAATTTTGGATTCTTGAGATACAGATGATGAATAGAAATCTTGAAGGTGAAGTGAATCTTATGTTCATCTAGAAATATTATTGATATTATAAACTCCTAGCATGACCATCAAGAGATTTCTCGCGGACGATTAAATCTCGAAATCGACAACTTTGATACACAAGATATCTTGATCGACAAATATCTCTACTTTTGACATTAGAAGTCGAGTTTTAAGTGTAAGTGCCATGTTACATGTACCCGGAAGGCAGAGATAATCGATTAAAACACGAGAAAACGGACGACAAAATTTTGTCCCATATATAGCGTATTACTATTATATTATGTAAATATTATATAGACATATACATATCAAACCTATTTACATATTATGTACATATATAGGTATAAACATAATTATAATATAGTCGAATAAAGATAAAATACTTTTTAGTACTTAGAATATATGAAGCTCAATTACATTACAAAAATATCTACAAAAAAACACTTCAAACGATTACTTTTCAAACATCACCCCACTTGCCCAACCAAATGTCTAATCATAAGTAGATAGTTAAACCAAACTAGTTAGTTCAAACGAGGCACAATCTCAGTTATTACCCTCACGTGCGGTTTGCTGACAGCAGATTTTTCCCCTCGCCAAGATATTGATAATTTACTCTCACTGGAGTAGCAATTCGGACAATCGAGTGAAGTAATAGACCCCAGAGATGTAATGGACCAGATTGATGGAGGTGCGAGAAATTCCATCAAACGAATTAGTTTCATTAGTGAGCGCTTTTAGTTATGTCGAACTAAGATCATTTATTTTATAGTTTAAAGGCGCATTGGCGCGTATGGTATAACACCTACCTCAAATGGGTCGTGGGTTCAATTCCCGCCGGGACGACATGTTTATAATATTTTATATAGATATCTTCCCCACGACTGATCACTTAGGGCATTATACGGGTGGGAGGAATTTCGAAATTCCGACCGGTTAACAAACTCCCGTTCATAGATGGAGAAATCGTGAAATGCACATTGCGCGTTTCGGTCTCAGTCTATGGATTACTGTATACTTGAAGTAAACAGTAGGTCGACAGTACATCACTGACTGATGTTCTGTGGCTGAGGTATCACCTACCATCAAGTGAACCTCATGCTCGTCTGTCGATATCTAATATAAAAAATAGTTTAACAGACTTTTACTGGTATAACAATTTAAATTATTTGTTACAATAGTTGAGTCCATTTATCTGCATTAGTGAGGTGATATTTTATGTATTTTTGATGATACTAAAACAAACTATCCAATTTATTTTATGGAACTGCTTTGTAATGAATGGGAATAGTATTTCATTTATTTACATAGCTATTCGAATTCATAATGTTATCCCTCGGTTAAGATACGTAAACAGCTTAATAAAATTTTTAAAATGGAGTGATAATCAGTGCTGAGACATATAATCCTGACTGAACAGGCACCGACTACAAAAGTAATGGATAATTGTAAATATTTAAAAAATATATATTATTAATATATCATATAAATTAATTAATTTTCTATTTTTTCATCTAAGACACTTTATTTTATTTCTAGAATATTGTAACTGTTTAGAAGGAATTACTGTAAATATTTATTTTATTTTTCTTTTTTGTACTTTCATTTTGTTTAAGTGTCTTGTGGGTGCTATAGGTAATAAATGACTTTTCTTCTTCTTATAAATAATTTCGTTTATAGCGAATAATCCTAATTTTCTTTTTTTTTATTTCATAGCGGACAACTGAGCAGGTGGGTTACCTGATGGTAAGTAATCATCACCGCCCATGGACATCCTTGACTCAAGGATCTTAGATGCGTTGTCGGCCTTTGAAAAATTTTAAGGCTCGTTTTTTAAAACTAACGAGGTCGTAATCAGATGGAAACATTTAAAAATATAATCTAAATTGTACTACAAACAAAAACATCCCAATACAATAATACGAAAAATCATCCATCAATCCATTTGTCATCATATTACAAAATACATAATAATTTTGTCTTGGTTCCATTAAAATCACAACGATGACGTGTTTTTACGTTAACGATACATCAATATTCATCGATGTCACGAATTATATGAGCCTCATATCATTATCATTCACCCCGCCACCCTAGATTATGAATGATGAATAAGCATTGATGTAATTTGCCCTTATATAAATTCAGTATAAAAGTAATATAATATTTACATGAAATTTACTATTACTATCAATTACTTTGAAATACACTCAATATAATTACATTAGCATGCGATACGCGAGTACAAGAAAACAGAAGTAGTACTCGTAACGAAGTTGAACAACGTGTAGCACTTACTGTGTAAAACGCAACTTGCTACGAGAACTTGTACTGTTGCGTGTTATTTCGTAGCAGTGGTGAATACTCGTAGCTCGAAAGCTACTACAAAAAACGATTTCACTTAAAGCTATATTATAATGAAAAATCGTAGCAAGGTTAAAGCGCGTAGCATATAGCCTGTGATTATACGCTATATATATGTTATTAGCTATTAAAAGTAGTATATTATTATATTAAGAGTGCTTTCCTTGGCCGCTTCCGTGGTCCAGTGTTCGTATCCCGGGAAAGTGAGATAAACAAACGGCTGACTTGCATGTAAAGAAAAATTATCAGTGAAAGAGAATCAGAAACTGGTCATCCCCATGCCTTACTAGGGGACTCGGGAATTCACACCCGTTCTTAAGATAGCTTCGTAGGAGGAAAATGATTTTTTTCCTACTTTGTTGAATAATACTACGAATGTAGTAAGAATAGATGTTTTAATAACATTTATACTATTATGTTGGATTTTTCATAAAATTATTTTAGAGTTTTGTCCATGAGAATATGGATATAACTTTGTGGTTATTGATCCTCAATTAATATACCTACTCCAATTATCTGATTTAGTGGATATATAAATGTATAAACGAATACAATATATTTTTACTGTTTCTCATAAAAATATATGTTTGAGAGATATAGCGTGAAGTATGTGATTTTATTATCAACATCAACTTGATATACGCTTTACAATCAACGTAAGATTACGCTTCATTGTCTTGCTTTTGTGTTGTTTTATGTCTTTTGAAATCTTTGCTGTATTCATTCTTCACAATAGACGTATTGGAGTTAATGTCGATGGCAAAATATTATATCTTAGATAATACGATTGTTTAAGAAGTTTGAGCCAAGTTATGCATATTTTATTGTTAATGGATGTGTTTTACTTGCCAGTTCTGAATCGAGAATTTTAATAAAAAATATTTATTGTAAGATTGGATTACAGAGGTGGTAATTTATTGAAAGTACAATAGTGGTAGAATATTTACTGACGGTATTACTATTCTCTGATATATTATTATTTAACAAATAAGGGTTATACCTATTAAACTAACTTACTAACTAATTGTGTGGTAGCCGACACGTGGTAAATTTTTTAAATACAAAATAAGTACTTAAAATATTAAAAAATAAAAGGAAATTATAAATATATTCTAATTTAATTGGTTATATCTTTTATATTTGTCTCATTTTTGATATACAAATAATTTTTGTTCCTTTATTGAAATCTAGCAACACGCTCCGGCTTTACACGGGTGCAATGTAAATGTACTATATACTATTTATATAGCCTATATAACTCGCTGATAATGTAGTTTTCTACTGGTGAAATAATTTTTAAAATCGGTTCTGTAGATCCAGAGATTTCCTTCTACAACCATGCAAACTCACAATATTTTCCTCTTTATAATATTAGTATAAATAAACAGTAATTATTTACAAATGACAAATACAATAGATACGTTCAGATATCTAATATATACAATTTCCATGTCACAATGTTAGTTACCGTACTCCTCCGAAACGGCTTTACCGATTCTTACCAAATTTTATATGCGTATTCAGTAGGTTTTTCATACCCCTAAGTGATAAGGGTTGTTCACCCTTAATTTTTTTTTTAATATTTGGACGAAATTTTTGTTTTTATTTTTTTATAATGTGGCATTAAAAATACATACAACCCTAAATTTTTACTTTTTTATCACCATCCCCTGCTTTTTAGATATTATTTACATAGTTTCTTTAACTAGATTTTCACTACATTTAAAATGTAAGAACAGACACTTCAAAAAATTCAACAACACAATAGAAAGTATTTTACTAAGCTGTAGTATTTTAATTAATTCTTGAATGTATGAAAGAGTTATTTGATACCGTGAAATTATCTATTGTCTGACATTTGACCGAGTTAAAATATACTGGCTCGTTTTGTTAAAATTTGACCGAGTTCTTTCTATTTATGTTTACCGAGCGGCAAGCATAAAGCTCGGAAAATTTACTGCCTCGAATATTTTTATTAGCTTTTGCCGCATAATACCGGTACAACCTTCAATTCGTAATAGCATTGGTCTTAATTTAAAGGTTCTTAAAAAATGGGAGATTGTTTTTATTGCTGTTAAATAATAAGACTCTAATTAGTTTACATACATCTATATATATATTTATATATATATAGCCTCTTTCCCAGTTGGATAGGCAGAGATCACGGAATTCCATATGCTGCGATTCTTGGATACCACTTTCGCTTCTTCGACTTTAATATCCTTTCCTTAGTCTCATTGTGTTATATGGGGAAAATACATTGTGGATCTATTTGATTATTATTTTTCTTAGATAATAATAGATTTCCAGATTCTTCTTTTGTCTTCTTTGCCTGTCCGACAATTATTTTCCACAGAGGTGGTCGATATCTTAGTCTTATTTAAGTATTATAGATGCTTGAACGTAACTGTAGTATAAGTAAGTTTAGCTTGAAAACCATTTTTGTAATAGAAATCGAGAATTGAGTATTTTATTTCCAATTTTTTCGTGAGGGGTTTTAGAGGGTGACCCCAGTGACCCAGCTGCCTGGAGCAGAGGGCTCATATCAGGCAGACGGGTAGGGTGAGTCCCATACTTCCTGCGTCCTTGCACTACCCCGACGCAGTGGGGTACACTGCATTTCCCCTCGGTAAAAAAAAACTAGCCTATGATGAATAAAACAAATATACATACATACATACATATACATCACGCCTCTTTCCCATTGGGGTAGGCAGAGGTCACGGAATTCCATATGCTCCGATCCTTACATACCACTTTCGCTTCTTCTACTTTCATCAATGCTTTCATACACACTCGACGGTTACGAGTACTTTTGATCTGGCCCTTTTGCAGAACGTCCCCGATCTGATCGAGGTACGTTCGCCTAGGTCGACCACTCCCGACTCTCCCACTCACACCAGTTTCATAAATCTTTTTCGTTTCCCTACTTTCATCCATCCTTTCTACATGCCCAAACCAAATATAAACGAACATATTATAATAAAATTAGAACCAACTCATCGAAATTATGAAAAACCTGAAATATGAGACACATTTATTTATTTGTTAAGCCGTAATCATGTGGGGCGTGTAATGTCCCACAATAAACATTGAGGTGTAATAAAACACGGACACTCAATCGCCCGCGGCACCGTTCCACCAAATCGACACGCTTTTGTGGGGCTCTTCACCCTCCCGTATGATTTAAGGGTTGCTAGCTATAGATATTTTTTAATGAAAAAAAAGATTCAGGATAGATTTAAATAAAATACTGTATACCGGATTAAAACGCGATTTATTATTTATATTGTTTAAATTATTTATCCCGACGTTTTAAAAAGAGTGGCGGCGAGTTTCTTGCCAGTTCTTCTCGTCCGCTCTACGCCCTTGATTTGTGAACTGGTGGTAAATGTAAAATTAGAAGCATTTAATATGTATTATTTTTTATTGACGTTCATAGATGTACATTGTGTTACCTAAATTATTAGATTATTTTTTAATTTAATTGAATTAAATATGGCAACTTTGTGACATTTCAAATATCTGTCTATTCTGTCATCTTTCTGTCTCCCCGCGACCACGGTTGCTGTAAAGCATCCGAAACGTCGGGATAAATAATTTAAACAATATAAATAATAAATCGCGTTTTAATCCGGTATACAGTATTTTATTTAAATGTGTGATACTCGCGTTAATAAAAGACAATATTAGATTCAGGATAGATCATTATAATGATTGTGTTATATCTATACTAATACTAGTGGAGCCGACAGACGTTGTACTGCCAGAATGTTGGCTTCAAAACATCTCAACATCCTCTTTGATGATATTTGCAGCACGCATTCTGTCAATGTTATGTCAAAAAGCACTATGGTTACATTAGAAATAATTTAATATGATGTTTAAGTATTCTTAAATTATCTCATTTTCCGTACAATTTCCTCATTTTTTAAGAATCTTCTCCTGACAATAACAAACACAACAAAAAAAGAATTAGCGAAATCGGTCCAGCCGTTCACGCGTGATGACAGCATCATTTTTTTTATTACATTACATTATTATTTCCCTTGGTCACAGGACCAAGGGAAATAAGGATTCATTTTATATATATATAGATAGATAAAGAGGAAAGATTTGTTTGCTACGATTTAACTCAAAACTACTGAACCGATTTTAAAAAATCTTTCACCAATAGAAAGCTACATTATCAGCGAGTAACATAAGCTATTTTGTGTGTTGTATTAGCTTATTTAAGCTCCACGCAGCGCAATACATATTACTTACTACTTTGCGATCCGATGGGTCGCGGTTTGAAAACCCGCAGGTGCATTATTATGAACATAATTTCTGATCGCCTCCGTCATTCAGTGGTAAGCGCAAATATCAGGAAATTTCGATTAGGTAATGAACCACCGATCATAGATGTAGAGAGAAAAAGGTCGACAGTGTAACAGAGACTGGTGTCTTGCTATTTAGGAATTAACTACCAGCCTACCGTTAGGTAAGACTTACGCTTATCTAGCTATATCAAACTTAATATATAAAATGTAAATCGATACCTTTCCAATGACATTAGAAGCGAAATGTTTACTCAATAATTCCAATTATAGAATCATTACTAAGGATATTTTTTTTAACTAATTTTGATTTCGAACATATGAATTGGTTAAATCGAAAATAAATAATAAAATAAAACTTGGATGCTCAAACGCTCCAATTTCAGTAAAGCGGCAGTTGTCGCTAGGTTGGGGCGTTAAGGATGGCGTTATGACGCACGGAGCCATAAATATATTATTTAATACATTTTATGGGTATTTGGGATAAGTAATGGTTTATGGTCACATTTATGACGTTGGTTTGATTCGATATAAGAAATAAGTATTAATATTTTTCCTTGGAATTTATTGAGTAACTTAATGCATAAGTAGCTAACATATTTGCGTAATATCAATTTTATGATAATACAAATCGCATCCGTCTTCTTATAAAATCTCTTTGACTTTTCAGTTTCAATAAAATACTGCTACGTTAAAAAAAAATGAAGAGCATTAAATTTTCTTTTACTAGAACTCTTTTCAAAACATAAGAAATTATTGATTTTTTTTCTATGTCAAAGAACATAGATGTACAATGTACATATATGTAGAAGCACAGGCCTGATAGGCGCGCTTGGCATGGTTTTTCTGGGGTAAGAGTAGTTCTCACCCTAGCCACCGCGGCGCTGCTTGTATCCCTGTAAACGCATGCTCTGACGCTGGAGTCATAGCGTGCACTCTCTTGCACCCAGCCGCTGTTAGATAGATATTGCCGTTCCCTCGTAAGAGCAATCGAGACAACACGAGGGGAGGAGTTAGCGGACTGCTTAGATGTGTGTGTCACACCGATACATTGCCGCGCGCTCTACAGGTCAAAAGTAGAACTACTTTTCTGTGCCAAAAGTTTGTATTCGCCTGTACTTCTATGTACATCTACGTTTGTTGTTAAGGGAACACTAAGATTATTTATTGGTTTAAGGCTTCATCAACCTAATAAAAGTCAATTAAAAAGCTTATATTATACGCTCTCAGTAAACCTAAATCATTACTAATATTGTACACAATGATGAAAATAAAAACAATTTCCATTACACTAACTACTTTTGTAAGTGGAACGAAGGACTTCATGACTCAAAGTTGTTAAGAGTCAGCAAGCCGGAACAATATCATTGTAACAATATACATTTTAAGAGCTTTCTTTTCAACTGAATCAATTAATCCAAGTTCGTAGTAAGTACTCAACTTTATGCGATACGACTTTGGAAGTTCTCAAGAAAGGCGGAACTATCTTCACTTGCGAGTTTATGCACTCGCAATGCCATTCCTTGCCTGTTGCAGGGAATGGCGTTTAGTTCTATTGTGATATTATTAAGTTGCTGTAGATTCAGTTGTATTCAGCATTCGACAGGCTCGTTGGCGCATTCGGTAGAACACCTGCCGTCGATGGGTCGTGGATTCGAATCACACTTGTCTTTTCTACGTTTGGTAACCGTAACTGATTACTCCATTGATCGGGTGGGAGGAATATTGAAATTCCGATCGGGTAACGAACCACCGTTCACGAAGACGACAGGTCATGGGCCTATTGTTTTCTCATATCTCATTAAATAGTGTAAATATATTAAAACGCATATTAAACAAAATTATTTATAAATAAAATATACATTAATTTAATAATTGTATTTGCAAAACACCGTTTCTTATCTTCAAAAGTTATTTCTAGGTAACATAATATACAGGTTGAAGAAATATTTACCGATAAAGCCACCTTTGCCTTTTTAACAATTTTCCTATTTATGTTAAATTTTAAATTATGTGGTGTGCAATAAAGATATATTTCATTTCATTTCATGTTTTTATAATATCTGTAAAAAAAGTATGTCAACATTCTGCTCTCCCGCTTACTACCATCCAAACCCGTTTACCGTAATATGATGAGGTCAAGGAATCCCTGGACATCGCAATATCCTTTACTCGTCGTAAATAACGAGTTCCGTAAATATTACATCGGCACGAGGCAATCTACTTCGAACATTACATTAAGTGTTATTGCTTTTCGGTCCTTTATGATTATAGGATCTAGGAATGTAGGGCGAACTAATTTAAATAGAAATATCTGATCTCTAAGCTACGATTATGAAGTTCTCTGGTAGGTCAGTCAATAATGCGCTATCGACCTACTTTTTACTTCGAATATTCGAAATTCCATAGAGACTGAAACACTTCACGGATTTTCCATCTACGAACGGTGGTTCGTTACCCGGTCGGAATTTCGCCATTACGCCTTATAGAAAATTATTAATAAGTGGTCCCGGTGGGATTTAAACCCGTGACCAATCGGAGCGCAAGGTAGGTGTAAACGAAACGCGCCAACGAGCCCGTAAATAGTGAAAGAGAGATAAATATAAATGCAATATATTAATTAATAAAAACACGAATTCAAATAAATGGACCTTAAAATAAATTACCTAACAAGGAAAAAACTTAGAACTAAAATAACAATAAAAAAATAATAGTAAACTTAAAACACAAGTGGACTCGTTAGGGTTGTGTTCCGATGGGTCGCAGGATCGAACCTAGCCGGACTACAAGTTAATAATTTTCTGTTTAGATATCTGTGAAATTCTGACCGGGTAACGAACTACTTTTCATAGAGGAACCGACGTCGACTGAAAGAATTAAGATTAACTTAAATTAAAAACTTAAATTGAATTATTATTATAAAATAATTTATTATACGTACTTCGTACACTTTAAAGAGGCTAGAAAGAAGTGTTCTTTGAATTTTCGTAAATCGTTATATGACAAAAATATACCAGGGTGAATCAAAAAGTTCTTAGAAGTGCATATATATGAAACCTTTTTGGATCAAGTTCGATATTCAAATTAAAGAGTGTCTATCACACTATATTTATGCAGACTGTCACTTGTTTTTGTCAGTTCGTTCGCATGTAATAAATTTTTTTGTGCAACGAGTTGCTAAAAAGTCAAAATTATGGATAAAAGTGAGTTACGTGCGGTGATAAAATATCTCAGTTTGAAAAAAATGTCTACAAAGGAAATTTTTTTGGACATTCAGCAGACATTAGGGGGTGATGCTGTACCCTATTCTACGGTTGCGTACTGGGTGGCTGAATTTAAATAGATCATCTGTAAAGTCAAGGTAGATCAAGCTGTAAAGATGACCCGCGTTCTGGGCGGCCTTCAACCTCCGTTACAGAAGAAAATGTCAAAAAGGTTGAGAATCTGGTTTTGGAAGACAGAAGAATGACTATAAAACATATAGCTGAGATCCTAAAGATATCTCTTGGTAGCGTTCAATCCATTTTAATTGATTCACTGGGGTTCAAAAAAGTGTCTGCAAGATGGGTGCCACGAATGTTAACCGACGAAAACAAAAAGCGACGTTTGGAAATTTCCAAGCGTAATCTCGAAATGTTCCAGCGTGATTCGGATAATTTTTGCCGTCGTCTTGTCACCATGGATGAAACGTGGGTCCACCATTTTGATCCTGAAACTAAAAGACAAAGCATGTCTTGGAAACGACCATCCTCTCCATCCATCAAGAAATTTCGAGTTGCTCCTACCGCTGGCAAAGTTATGGCCTCTGTGTTCTGGGATAGTGAAGGAATCCTTTTTATTGATTACATGCCAAAAGGCCAGACGATTACTGGACCCTATTATGCAAATTTAATCCCGAAAGTGCGTGAAGCCATTAAAGAAAAACGTCGTGGAAAACTGTCGTTGGGCGTGTTGTTCCTTCAAGATAACGCCCCTGCTCATCGATCGGAAGTTGCGCTCAACGCAATCCGCTGTGCTGGCTTCAATCTCCTTGACCACCCACCATATTCTTCGGACTTAGCCCCAAGTGATTTTCACTTATTTCCAAAATTAAAAGAGGAAATTCGTGGAACAAAATTTCACGATAATGACGCGGTTATAGCTGCCGTAGAGGTCTTTTTCGAGAGTCAAGAAAATAATTTTTTTTCACAAGAAATAAGGAAGTTAGAAACGCGTTATTCTAAATGCATTGCATTGGAGGGAGATTATGTAGAAAAATAAAATATTATTATTTAAATCTTTGCATTTTTTAATATTGATTCCAAGAATTTTTTGATTCACCCTCGTACAACCGAGCTTTGAAATGAGATTCACAGATAACTACAGCAAAATTCCAAATTTAAAACTAGGATGAAGAGGTCAAGTGAGATTTAACATCAAAAGTCGGAATTAATATAGAAAGTTAGATGTATTTTCCAACTTTGACTAAAATTATTATGTTTAATAGTAGGAAATGTAAGTGGGTTTATATAAGGAATGTTTGCCTGACAATGGTTTGTCTCTTCTGGGCTGATTTGATCTGTGATATCAAAATTTTTGCTAATCTATACCTTGTATATACTATAATATAGTTTATACGATTTAACTCAAAAACTACTCAACCGATTTTAAAAATTATTTCACCAATAGAAAGCTACATTATTAGCGAGTAACATAGGCTCCGGAATTTTTTGTGTATAGTACATCTACATTGCACTCGTGCGAAGCCGTGGTGGGTTGCTAGTGTTCAGATCGTGGGTTCGATTTCCTGGGAAAGAAGATTATAAAAATCTTGTTTTGGTCGGGCAAGGCACAGAAGGCCTACTTATGTGCCTTGCCCGACCAAAACAAGATCTCTGTTCAGAATAATAATCAGTGAAACAGAAATGGGTCTGCCCCATTCCCCACTAGGGGACTCAGGATTTCACTATAATTACTATGTACTCTTATTATAATTAGATTTATTATTGTAAACGAATTGCAGCTTATCCTATAAGACTTATGCTGACTTGAAAGCTGGATCCGCCATTGCTTGTAATTCTACTTTCCAACATTCAGATAGGAGAAATTAATTGGATGCTAGCCTTCACAGTGAAACTGTTACCAATTTTTCCTATTTTCTCTTCTCACATAGTAAACGATGCTACGCTAACTTTTAATTAACATCCGATTCGTATTTCGTTCAGTTAAAAATCTACTTTTCAACCGAAGTACAACAAACGTGGAAGTTATTTAGAAATCAGTTGCGAATCTGCGTGTTTCGGATTCAATTTTAATGAGTTGCAATTTTGCAAGAGCAGCAATGAATATGGTGTACTTTAATTTTGTCTTTACAATGTTTTTTTTATGTATGATAGTGAGTCTGATCACTAGGCATGAGCACTGGGATAGTTCCCACGCCAGCATTCAAGCACGCCGACCAAGAAAAAGCCTATTCCCTCGCGCCATAAATATCCAAGTATAAAGATCCGGGAAGAATGTCGGTGGAAAAGAGTTGCCGTTTTCATTATCATCATTAATATCCTTAGAGTTCTCTCAAGACGGCTGTTCAGTAGAACACCTGCCGTTCGCATTTTTGGGTCGTGGGTTCAAATTCCACCGGGACGACATGTTTATAATTTTCTGTAAGCATGTTTTCCCATCGTAAGGGGGGAATATCGAAATTCCGACCGGGTAACGAACCACCGTTCGTAGATGGAAAAACCGGGAAGTGCACATTGCGCGTTTCGGTTTCAGTCTATGGATTTCCGAATGCTCGAAATAAAAAGTAGGTCGACAGCGTATCATTGTCTGATGTTCTGTGGTGTGTGTCTGTGTGAGGTATCACCTACCATCAAGTGAACCTCATGCTCGTCTGTCGATATCTAACATAAAAAAAGAACATTGTAGTGTGTATACATCTACAGTAACTACTATATACCATTTTGGTTCCTAAATACAGCTAAGTCGTGAGTAAACATGACAATAGTTATATGTTAAAAATATATGAAATATTTTAATATTATTGCTTTTAAAATTAGCGAATCCCAGCGTTAATATTACAAGTGAATTTTGCATTTTTCAAGAAAACGAAAAGCAGTTTCTCAAATCCTGTTTCTCATACGAAAGTACAAGAATTCGAGCTACATAAATCACTTGTATATACTTGTACAATGAGAGGGAAATTTACTAAACATTGATTTATCGTTCAATCTAACGTTGCCTCGCGTCTGCCTGACAAGCCTTTGTGATTCCTTAACTATTCAGTGTTTTTAATTTGTTTCGCGAGAGTAAGGCCTTTGATCATGTTGACAACTTATTTAGAGCCTCTGATGTTCGAGACACAAGATTATGATAGAAAATGGCAAAATTGTATTCCATTTTCAAAAGGGTTTGTTTATTACTGTCAGTTACGATCTCTAGTTTAAGAACTAAAAATCCCGACCCTTGATAAAAACTTATATTTATTTGTGCTGTGTGACCATGATTTTGCGTGAATCTTTTTAACTGTACCTACGGTTTATTACTTTAGTTTATATGTATGTATATTTAAGACGAGACTTCACTGAATACAGACAAAAATCTACATTTCAGGGATCGATTAGAGCAACTGTCAATTATAACAATAATTCAATTCAAATATAAGATTATTCAAGTAAGTTTTGTATCATCAATTGTGCTAATAACTAACACTTTAATTGTGCTCTGTGAAGCCGTATAGGGACATATCGCTATAATATATTTTATCTGTATATTCTATTTTTTTTGTTTTTTAATTTATAAGTGTAGTAGTTCTTGCAGTATCCCCTTTGGATATGATATACCCCCTAACACAGGTTTAAATTAGCTTTAAAAGGCATTCTTGCATCTTTATTTGTAGGAGCTTTTGGTATATCAATAATTAATATTGTTTTAAAATTTTATTATTTGTGTTATTGTATTTAAGTCACTATTTTACTTTTTGTTTTGTTTCCATATAAATCTGAATGAGGCTTAACTTATCATATAATAATTACTATATACAGGTGACTCCTCACTGGATTAGATATATTCTCATTTAAACATATCTTTGAATGCGAATCTCAAAAACACCATAGTCCGCAATCAAGGTGCGTCTGTTAGTTCGTGAATTTTCATTTATCCATACATACTCTTTTATCTTTTTCCCCGCGCAATCAAAAATCTGTTGGTTTCCACAATGCTTTTGTAAGTTCCAAACTTTTGTACCTTTTCTGGAAACGTGCTGAATTTTGCAAGAGGTATGTTGCCTGCATTTCAATTGCTATCATATGGACTTGTTGCAATTGAGTTTGTGCTAGATACATCTTCAGTTTTATAAAGTTGCTGAGTACTTTAAAACGACGCAGAATAAAAAAAAACAAAACAATATTTTTCTCATTTAAATAAAATACTGTATACCGGATTAAAACGCGATTTATTGTTTAAATTATTTATCCCGACGTTTCGGATGCTTTTCAGCAACCGTGGTCGCGGGAGACTGAAAGATGACAGTTGTCTTATATGTGAAATGTCACAAAGTTGCCATATTTAATTCAATTAAATTAAAAAATAATCTATTAATTTAGGTAACACAATGTACATCTATGAACGTCAATAAAAAAAAAATACATATTAAATTACTAATATTACTAATATTAAATGCTTCTAATTTTACATTTACTACCAGTTCACAAATCAAGGGCGTAGAGCGGACGAGAAGAACTGGCAAGAAACTCGCCGCCACTCTTTTTAATCGCCATTTTAATCTGGTATACAGTATTTTATTTAAATGTGTGATACTCGCGTTAATAAAAGACAATATTAATATTTATCTCTATAATAAATTAGCAGCAGCTCCGGTTTCGTATGAATTCAATGTATTTTTTTTATGTTAGATATTGACAGACGAGCATGAGGTTCACTTGATGTTAGATGATTTTATGGTAATGATGCGCTGTCGACCTACTTTTTACTTCGGAAATTTATAGACTGAAACCGAAATGCGCAATATGCACCTCACGGTCTTTCCATCTGTAAACGTATAACGTACCACACTTTACCCTGTCGAAATTTCGATATTGCTTCCACCCGATTAATGCCCGAAGTGACCAGGCATGGGGAAGACATACTTATAGAAAATAATTGCGGGATTCGAACCCGCGACCCATCGGTGCGCAAATGTTCTATCAAACATGCCATCGAGCCTGTTAGAATTAATTAAAATAATAGCGAAAATTCTCCAAGGTACAAAATTGTAATAAGAACAATTTATCAGAATCGACATTGTAATTCACAAGGGCTTTCTTAATAAGCGTCAGATTTGTCAGAATTATTTGACATGGGCCTCGAGGGGTGCCTCTGGAATCTAATCAAAATATGTCAATCACGATCTTTGAATTTACATTGTCATCTTGAATGTCGAGAATTATACTGGTGTAGAAACTGTTTTGTCCTTTACTTGCTTTAAGTTGAGTTATAACATAATGTGTACTAATATTATAAAGAGGAAATATTTATTTATTTCTTCAAAAACTACTAAAAATTCTTTCACCTTTGAAAAGCTCTCGGCGAGTAACACAAGCAATATTTATTTTCAGAAATAATTAGGGCTCCTTACTAAAACTTGAATAACCCAAGGTGTAAAAAAAGTTTGTACGGAGTAGTCTCTAAAATTATTTCAACAATAGAAAGCTATATTATCAGCAACTAACATAGGCTATACTGTTTTGTGTGTAGTACAATATATGATGTATAATTTACAGTACGCTATCCAACCGAAACATTTTTAAAACTTATTTCTCGGGGTTTTATACCCATTAATTTCGGTGTAACCACGGATACTTAGTATGATAGTAATGAATAAATCGACTTTTCATTACAGTAAAAGTGATTTATTTAAAGGAGTAATAGTTCCAAACACTGAGAAAACACTAATGTGCAAGCTAGACCGAAATGAAAGTTCTTGTGGAACTCTAAACTCTATATAATAACACTCAGCGGTAGATTCAAAGTTAAAGAACTTGGGAAGCGTTGCGTGGTAATAAACGGTAATTAAAATTGAGTAGGTATTGAAATATTGTTGTCACTTTCATTAATATACATATTAGTCACACATTTAAATAGGTTTTATGGGATTGAAATGCGAATGCAGACATGAATTGAATAGCTCTTTAATTCCCGATTCAGTATTCCAAAGACAAGCGTAAAATGTTAAATTTATTATCCTTTTTTATTATAAACTAGTGGACCCCGTAGACGTTGTTCTGCCACAATTTTGGCTTCGAAATTATATAATTATTCTTAAAGAAAAAAGATTTTCCCACTTTTCTGTTGAAATTTTTCCTAAATTTTCTTTGTTATAAACCTCACAGAGCCCGAGAACGAATGCAAAACCGTGGAAATCGGTTCGTGCGTTCTGGAGTTATAGCGTCAGGAAGGAAAACCTGACTTATTTTTATATAGTAGATTATATTTGTTAATTAATGTTTATATGTATTTATAATATAACTAGCTGACCCGGCAAACGTTGTTTTGTCATGTAATTTCTAAAAAGCAGGGGTTGGTAATAGAAGAGTGAAAGGGTTGTATGTATTTTTTAATGCCAAATAATAATATATATCAAAAAAATAAATAAATTTTTTTGGGTGGACACCCCTTATCACTTAGGTTTGAAATATCCATAAAACATTTCATAAGAATCGGTCCAGCCGTTTCGGAGGAGTATGGGTACGAACACTGTGACACGAGAATGTTATATATTAGATACACCATTAGTGTACACTAATTCAAATCGGCCAAGCGATTGATGAGATCTGCTTACAAACACACATGCTATTTGAATCGCTCTATGAGAGCTCCAACAATATGAAAAAGTATATAATATGGTATAGATATTCTAGCTCACGAAGTCCGCTTGGCTATATATGTTGGCCAAGCGTATATGTAATCTATATGTACAACATTGTTTTAGTGTGCGCAATGTTTGCGAAAATACGCACACTCAAAATAATGTATATGTGCAGTGTGCACGCCTGTATATAAACGTATAGTTCATCCTCACCCCCATCATCTCGATGAATGGAAATCGAGCACGGTAAGGTTCACGCGCAACTTCATTCCACGCACTACCAAACTATGGAATGGAATGGAATTACCTTCAGTGTTTCCACCTGACTACGATATATTTAAAATGCGAGCCTGTAAATTTTTAAAAGGCCGACAACGCATCTGAGACTTCGTAACAAATAATAAATACTCACGATTGTCGTCAGAACCACCGCAAGGAAGACGAGACCCTGCGCCATCTTGTCAAATTTCGTCCACAGATGTCATATTAGCGATTTATGACATAATCCTGTAACAACAGATAAAGTACCTTTAATATTGAATTGAGAACTATAAATAATTTAATTACCTTTTTCTAAAGTTTAAAAAAATTTAATTTAATATTGTCTTTTACTAACGCAAGTATCACACATTTACCTAGTCAGGTCATAAATTCTGTCACATGTTTAATATAAAATAATTGAAACAAGTTTATTCATTATGTAAACATTTATATAGCAAAATGAACTTAACAAAACATAGATTCTTATGACACTAAAGTTTATTCAAAATGACCTCCGTGATTTTGAATACAGGCCTTCAATCTGCGCGGCCAGTCGTCTATCGCAGCACGAAGGAGGTCCATGTCAATATCGGCGGCTGCCTTAATCAAGGATGTCTTGAGTGACTCCAAATTGGAATGAGGCTTTGAGCACGCCTTTTCCTCCAAGTGTTGCCATATTTTGTAATCTAACGGATTCAAATCTGGACTGGAGGAGGGCCAGTCTTCGTGCCGGATGAAGTCGATTTCACGCACCGCCAGCCAGTCTTGTGTGCTCTTCGCTCTATGAGCTGGCGCCGAATCTTGTTGGAATACCCAGTGCCTGTTATTGAACATGGTATGAGAAACAGGTTCCACAAGGTTCGTCAGGACTGTATTTTGATACACAACTGCATTCGTTTTTATACCTTTCTCACAAAAATGTACCTCTGTTAAGCCCCAATAAGAAACTCCCAACCATACCATGAGCGAGGATGGAAAATAACCTCGTTGGACACGCGGAATACGGTTGCTCGCTTCTTCACTACTGTGTGCAAACACCTTATCATTTTGTTTGTTGTAGCTCTCTTCTACGGTAAAAATTTTTTCATCCGAAAAAAGAATTTCCCGATATTTTTTTCCCGCGTACCGCTTCAACGAAGCGCGGCATCTCTTCAGTCTCAGGTCCATTAGACGAGCATTCAAACGATGTCCTGTTTTTCTTCGATATGCCCGAAGCCCTAAGTCTTCATTTAACACCCTTTTCACCGTGGTTCTGGTTAACCCCATCTGAAGGGCCAACAGTTTCTGCTTACGTTTGGGATTTCTTTGAATTCGCGCCTTCACAGCTTTTATCACTGCTGGAGTCCTAACAGACCGAGGGCGACCACTTCTTGACCTGTCATCTACACTAGAGTCTTCATTGTATCGTTTGATGGTAAGATAAACGAATCTTTTGGTTATATTCAAAATTTTCAGTATGTCAAAAATTTGAATTGGCGCGTAACCGCAACGATGCAACACAATAACTGCAACACGGTCTTCTTTGAACGTCCACTGCATATTTAAAAATGAGTAAAATTCTAAAAAGTATACATTTTTATTTTCATGAACAATTTAAAATTCAAATTCAATAAACTTTTTTGTGGCCAGCATTCTAAAAGAAAAGTTTTTACTGTGTGACAATACTTATGACCTGACTAGGTATATACCCAAATCAAACCCAATAAAAACAAGAGGACACCGTTAGTCAATATTGTCATAATATAGAAAATTACAGTGAATATCAACTCCGTAGGAATAGATGGCGTTAATATGGCAACTTTGTGACATTTCATAAATCAGACAACTGTCATCTTTCTGTCTCCCCGCGACCACGGTTGCTGAAAAGCATCCGAAACGTCGGGATAAATAATAAAAATTAAAAATGACGTTTTAATTCGGTATTAAGTATTTTATTTAAATAAATTAATTTGAATGCATTTGTAATTTATACCGTAAAGCACCCATTTATTGAAGCCACAAAAAGAACAACTTTCAACTAAAATAATGGTTCCGCGCTTACTCACGTAGTACCTTTATGTATAGCCTTAAAGCTTTGTGAAAATATAATCACTCGAGGGAGTATATTCAACTGTTACTAGTTATTATTAGGGTTCCGTGTTAAATAATCCTTTTGTAAATCCGGAAAATCGTCACCGACTTGTGTCATACTTGGTATGCTCTATGTACACAAACTATTTAGATAGATAGATAGACATTTATTCACAGCAAACACACGCACATACAAATATAACGACTATGGACAAACATCAAGGACGAAAGGAAAATTTAAAAATAAAATTAACATATAAAGTTTAAGAACTAAATCCTATTTTCTACAATCAAACAATCTATGCGGCAGTGTGCTGCCATGAAAAGGAAGGCTACTCAGTTTAAGTTAGGGAGTATTCCTCTAACACTGATTTTCAGTAGCTTCCTGGCTGAACGGTGTGTCCTGTCTATTTTACAAGATGTGAAAAGAAAAACAGTAAAATTTATATATATACTCGTATAAGTATATAAATAATGTTAATTTAATAAGTTAGTATCGGCAATCAGTACAGAAAATAAATAAATAAATATGAGGGAAATGGATACAATATGGTGGGTGAAGTGAATATGGTGAATTAATGAGGTAACTTGAAGGCATGTTATGTAAAGTAGCATTATAATAAATTATATTAATAAGGGAACCGTTAAGAAGGAAATTGAGTTTTCTGTAAATTAAGCAAAACGTTTTTTAGTTGATATTTAAAATTATGGATACTATTGAGATTGCGAATAGGTGGGGGTAAGTCATTCCAGCATTTAGAGGCACTAAACCTGAAGCTTCCTCTAAAAGCCGTCGTCCGATGGTGGGGAATTTCCATAATACATGCGGACGCTCTCGTTTCGTATGTCTCATTCTTTTCGCCTAGCCACTTTAATTTTTTGAAGAGATATACTGGGATTCTGTACTTTACTATTCCAAACAGTAGAGTAGCTAAGTGTAAATGTCTTCGATACTCCATTCTTAAAATATTGTTTTCATTGAGGAAGGGGCTGACATGAGTGCGAGGAGGAATGGAGAAACAATAACGTGCGCATGCATTCTGGACCCTCTGGATGACCTTTTTTGATGAAGCGAGCAGCCTAGGACCGAAAAGTGCATCTGCATAGTTAAACTTAGAGAGTATGAGGCTGTCGCATAGTAACTGACAAAGAGCCGTACCTATAGAGTTTCTGATTCGGTAGAGTACTTTGAGCCTAAAGAAACAGGCTCTTGCCGTATTAAGGATATGTTTTTCAAATCGAAGCTGTTCATCAAACTCTATGCCCAGGTTTTTCGCTTCAGAGACTCTCTCAATTGACGTTCCCTTTGAACGTTGAATTTAGTCAAAATTTTTAGTTAAGGTCCGAAAAACATTAAGAAAAAAGACGTTTTTTTTCCAAAAAAAAATAATAATATTATTTTAATACATTCAGTATATAATATTGTCTTTTATTAACGCGAGTATCACACAGTATTTTATTTAAATACATTCAGTATAGTTCTTAGAATTGTTTGTGTGTATTTAGAAGTAAATAGTTATTCTTTTATACGATGTATAAAATAAAAATTAACGCAATAAAAGTGATAAATTAATGTCTCAATATAAAAAAAAAATACTTTGAATCAATAACAGTATCCTAGAAATAAGACAGCTGGAATTAATCTATATCTATACTAATATTATAAAGAGGAAAGATTTGTATTTTTGTATGTTATGAATAAACTCAAAACTACTGGACCGATTTTAAAAAATATTTCACCAATAGAAAGCTACATTATCAGCGAGCAATATAGGCTATTTTTTGCTGTGTTAGTGTGTTATTAAAGCCAAATTGGGGTATGGCTTTTGCTAGGACTCCGGAAGTCTAAAACACTAATTAAATAGGTACATTATAATTGTGTGGATGTACGGAACTCATGTACGCGGCCCCAACTTAAACTTCACCAGTTTTTATACAACTTAATTATTCTTGTAGTTGGTAGTACTATTGTTTAGTTTTTCATGTAATTGCATATCGCAACGTATGTTACCCTGCATTTTTTTAAATTTACAGATCTCGTGATACGTTACAAGTCAGCCAGAATAAAATTTAACCTCAAATTTACAACACGTTTTACAATTCGCAAAACAAACTAGAACTAGCGATAAATCAGTTCTGAGCGTGTTATTTGCTTTCCAAATCGAAGCGTTTCATATTGTTTCACGTTAGAACATGTCTACCTTTGATGTATGGCATTTTTTATTATATATTTTTCAATCTTTATTTATTCGGCCTTAGGGGATATCACGGTAAGGGTTGGTAACTTAATAGTTCTTCTTGTCCGTTCTACGCCCTTGATTTGTGAACTGGTAGTAAATGTAAAATTAGAAGCATTTAATATGTATTTTTTTGTATTTTTGTAAATTGTGTAACCTAAATTAATAAATTATTTTTGAATTGAATTGAATTGAATATGGCAACTTTGTGACATTACAAAAATCAGACAACTGTCACCTTTCTGTCTCCCCGCGACCACGGTTGCTGAAAAGCATCCGAAACGTCGGGATTAATAATTTAAACAATATACATAATAAATCACGTTTTAATCCGGTATACCTACAGTATTTTATTTAAACTTAATAGTTGTTGCTTTTACATGCTAAAAGTAACTTTAGATTAGATGTTTTTGGCTCACATGATGATAAGTGATAACCACCGCCCATAGATATCTTGAAGACTAGAGGGCTTGCGGGTGTGTTGCCGGCTTATACGAGTATGCTAATTTTTTTATATCAGAGCGGACTGAGCAGGTGAAGTCCCTAAACATTTAAAACGTAATAAATTTAAACTTATATTTTCATACTTATTAGGTTTATGCTAAAAAGCACTATTGACCCTTGATCTGTACTAATATTATAAAGAGGAAAGATTTGTATTTTTGATTTTCTGTATTTTTGTATGTGGAAAGAATTGTATTTATGGATTTTTGTATGTCTATAGTTCTATACTTCTATATCTATATCTATACTAATACTAATATATTAATAATATTATAAAGAGGAAATATTTTTTTTAAATAAAAAGATTTGTATTTTTGTATGTTTGTATGTTATGAATAAACTTAAAAACTACTGGACCGATTTTAAAAATTCTTTCACCAATAGAAAGCCACATTATCAGGGAGAGTAACATAGGCTATTTTTATGTATAGTACATCTACATCGCACCCGTGTGAAGCCGGGGCGCGTTGCTAGTATTTAAAATAGAAAGGCTACCTAAAGAATCTCATCTCCAGAAATATCTCAAATGAGAGCACAATCCACAAAACAATGTTACATCAATGACACGAAATAAAATCGGAAATGGCAAATATTCGGATGATAGCGTGATTCTATCGCGTGACTGAACGCTATATGTCTTTCCTCTGCCGGTGTCTGCTTTGTTCCTTGCCAGTTGAAGTTTTTATTTCATGGCAGGAATAGATCGTCTGAGAAGGTCATATCATAGTTTCGTTGTATATTATGTATAAAGAGGAAATTAGAATTTTTGTATGTTATGAATAAACTCAAAAACTGCTGGACCGATTTTAAAAAATTCTTTCACCAATAGAAAGCTACATTATCAGCGAGTATCATAGGCTATATTTTGTGTATAATACATCTACTTTGCACCCGTGTGAAGCCGGGGCGCGTTGCTAGTTACGTGTAAAGGAGTTTACAACCTCAAAAAGTTAATTTTTCAAAGAGTTCATATCAAATCTTCTATCACCACACGTCATAAACAACTACACTAGGGCTTCCAAACACATAAAAATTATGTAGATTACAATATGTAGATATTTTGAAATGAATCAAAGATTTTTGTGATTGAAGGTACAAATAAATTAGAATTATTAAGTATTTGAGGTATTTAAGTATTATTACATTTAAAAAAAAATCTAGTATGATACCTACTTTGGCGAGTGGGATTAATCACTGGGTGCTAGCGTCTTGCGAGATTCCGCGACCAAGGGGTCGTTCGGTAAATCACGTACATAAAAACTGTGGAATGAAATGTCGCCTTCAATTTTTCCAAATTTGACCTTGCTGATTTCGAGCGAGCCTTGAAATTTTCAAAAGTCCGTCAACGCATCTGAGAGACAAAAAATAAGACAGCGTTTTCGATGAAAGCACTCAGTCGGTTTGATTTCTTCCGACTTTGAATTATCGTAATATTTTAACAAATTAACACAAACCAATAATAAACTCGACTCGAATCAATTAATGAAAATCGCATTAAAATCCGTTGCGTAATTTAAAAGGTCTAAGCATACAAAGGGACAGCGGGAATCGACTTTGTTTCATACTATGTAAAGACTTCCTTTCACCCTTTAAAGTCGAAGTCATGAATTACGAACAGTGCTCTCGAAAGTCAAATGCGATATCAGAAGGACTGCAAAGTCAAATCAAAATATTTGGACTAAAATACGGTTAATGAATAAAAATAATATGAATTTGATTTTCAACTAGGAATGTTATTTTACTCACTAACTAGTAACACGCCTCGGCTTCGCACGGGTGTAATGTACTATACAAAACTAGAATAATTATTCTATTGGTGAAATAATTTTTTAAATCGGTCCAGTAGTTTTTGAGTAAAATCTTAACAAACAAATCTATCCTCTTCACTACAATACTATTCTGAGAGTATAATATTATTGAAACTACCGAAAAATCCGTATATTCGAGACCACTGACTACAAATCGTAATTTTGACCGAGGTAAGTAAAAAAAATATATAATTATATATATTATGATCAAACTTAAGTTAACAATAATATTGGAATACTCTCAATTATTCAAAACTGTTTTTTATGAAGATATCAGTAAGCCACTTAAAATATCGGTGTCAGATCTATCTTGATGTGTAGACGACACCTATTACCATAATAATTCACTTTTTCCCATATCTCCATTACCAAAAGTTCAATTTAGATATTATCTTGGTTCTATCGGATCCATAAACAAACTGGTTAATCTAGATAACATAGATAACTGTTAATAGCCGTTAAATTGTATTAATGTTAGAGTTATGTTCGTTTGAAGTGAGCTATTTAGCTTAAGTGTAAGCTTATCACCTGTTTGATAGTTCAGTATTGATAACTTGTTGATAGGTTAGGATAGGATAATTAGAATAGTATTATGATTTTAAACCACGTTGACTTAATATATGCTTACTCAATAGGCATTATTTTATTTACATCAAAAAATAATTTAAGACAATAAAAGTCTGTGCGATAAAACTGGAGGTGCTGGGTTCGAATTCTGGGGAAAAGTGCTTTTAAATAAAATATCACTCGCTCGAGCAGGGCACAAAAGGATGATGACCTACTTGTTTGTAAAGAAAAATGATCAGTAAAACATACACAGGATATAGTCTGCTCCATGCCCCACTAGGGGTGTAGCGACATCTATGATCAGCTACAAGAATCAATACAATATAATCCTGAATCGTTGAGTATATATACAACATCTCGACATCAACCACATGGGCCTTAGGGCCGGCCAGTCAGTGGTTCGACTGGTCGAGGATCCTCCCTTTAGGTTGGAGGAAGACCACACCTCCCTTCCTCCACAAGGGGATTTGGGAATTCACTTGACATTCGTGAAGAGCTTTGACATTTCATTAACATAACCCGCATACCAGTTTTATATATTAAAAGTTTTAATTGTGTAATTTAAACACCCATTGGAACTCAGTGTCTTAAACCCACTACGTTTTAGGAGACCTTTATGTCAGATGTGAGATATCGACAGACGAGCATGAGATTCACTTAATGGCAGGTGATACCTCAGCCACAGGATGACAGACAGTCAACGATGCGCTGTCGACCTACTATTTACTTCGATGCTCGGAAAATTCAAAGTTTTTCCTTCTATGAACGGTGGTTCGTTACCCGGTTCCTCCCACCCGATCAATGCCCGAAGTTACCAGACGTGGGGAAAAAATGCTTATAGCAAATTATAAACATGTCGTCCCGGTGGGTTTCGAACCCACTCCCCATCGATGCCCACGGCAGGTGTTCTACCAAACGCGCCAACGAGCTAGTCACCTTCGTCTTCTTCAGGTGCCTCTAGAACTAATTAAAGTTAACGGTCAGCGATTTAAACATGCTCTGTACCGGGCTGGACGGAACCGTTCAACGGCACTAGTGATATCCGGCCTATCGTGTCTTAATACATTTCTTAGGTATATTTTTATGGCCATCAAAAGCTCACGTTTTTTGCCTATTCGTCAAAGTAGTATTACCTAATGATTAAACAAGAGCTTTTCAAAAATATTATCCCGTTGTTGGCACATCCTTAAGTAACTATATATACATAGCCACTGTTACGTATCCACAAGCATCTGGATAAAGTAAATTATTTACAAAGCGAATGAGAACGAAGGAATTGGTTCGAGACTCGAAACTCTTTGTGTAACGAACGAAATAATTAAACGGGCTGAGAAAAAAGAAAAATAAAATTGAAACTTTTACATTTTACAATGAAACCAATCATTGTGTGTACGTGAGTTGGTTACGCATTGACTGGCGTTCGGTTTTGAATGTACAACACATACATAAGGGTGTCCCAGCCTATAAGGGCGAAAAGTTTTTTTTTCGAATTTAAGTATGCATAGTATACATATAGGGGAAGCCCGAGCAACAAGCATAGTGTGGGTAAGAAGAATAATCGATTTTTCCAAAAATGTATTATATATGGAATTATTTTTAATTTCTCAAATCATGACCCGTGTTGGCAGCTATGCCATGACAGTTCAACCAAAACATTGCGCGAGTGCATCTGTTGTAGAGATGAAAAAAAAACGTTTTCATAGTTTTCTTACGATTTTTGTGAAGGTTTGTATACCAACTTTTTATATAACCAACCAGTTATCTATGAATAAGTTTTATTTATTCAATTACATGTTTAGGTAAGTATACGTTGTGATTGTTACTTTTGATTTAGCTACTAACAACAACTCACATCTTGACTTGTTTCTAATTTTGAAGTTTTGGGCAAAACGGATATGGGCAAAATGAATAGGTATCCGTTTTGCCCGAATTGAGTCTTAAGTAACAGATATAGGCATATGTTTACCTTAAAAGATTATGTTAAAATAGAAATAATTGTAAAGTAAATATGGGATCATCATGCCTATAGTTAATTTGTGCATAGTGCGACTTTGGTTTATGTGGCTCAGTATCACCTATTATCAAATAAACCTGCTTTTCAATGTGGTCACATCTAAGGCTCCCACGTATTTATATAAAAAACTGAACTGGTTGAGCGATACGAACACCTTGTACCACACCAGAGCGGCCCTATACGGTCTCCTGTCTTTTAGTCGGCATCACACTGCTGCCTTCAGGGGCAGTTTTAGTTATAACGCAACTAAGTGCTGGAATAATATACCACCACCTTTTAAAGCTTCCTTGTCATTAATTTCGTTTAAATTAAAAATGAAAGGATATCTTTTTAATGAACAACGAAGCCAGTGTTCCAGCCATTCCAGCCTTAGTTGTTGAACACAACACACTCTCTTTGAACAGGAGACTAGGAGCCTTTTGTTTGTTTTATTTTTATTTTTATTTTTTTGTTTTTTGTTTGTTTTATCATCTCATTTTATAAACCGTATGTCTGTACTTGTTTTAAATTTAGTTTATTTGTAGTTGTAATAACATAATTTTAATTCTATTAGGCGAGGTGTCACCCTTCAGGTCGTGTGTCACGTGGGGCCACGGAAGATCAGCGTTGCAACACATCTGTGTTGGAACTCATGCTGAGTGGCTCCCTTTTTAGATACCACACATACATTTTTTTTTTTTTATTATTTTATTTTGTTTTCAATTTCTTTTTATTTGTGTGTGTATTTTAAATAAATGATTTTTCTTCTTCTTCTTCTTCTTCTTCATCTGTGAATAACTACAAATCGCAACACTCTAGTGTACCTATATCTTTAAACAGAATTCCAATGAAAACATTTCTGTGTGATTCAAATCTCATTCGCTGTTAAGAATCGCAGGGAACCCTTTTATGTGAAACCAACCTGAGTCGATTGCAGACGGGAGATTTTAAATTCATTAGTTTAATTACTGTTCTTTCTTTTGGCTCGGATTTGCATTTCGTATATTTTTAACGAGTGTTAAACAGTGTTTTTAATTAAAGTTAATATGAATATCGCTTTGTTATGTAATATCCAGAAGCAAAGCAGGCGAATTTCTTAACGTTTTTATAAGTTTGTAATATTACAATTTTGTTTAAAACAAATTTTGTTTGATATATGGTATGTAATTTGAAATTCAGTAATCAAACAAATCTTTCCTGTTTATAATATGAGTATACTAGCTGATGCCCGCGACTTCGCGCGCGTGGGCTTCATCTTAACTGAGCTTTTGAGCAAGCTTCTCTCTGCTAAAATATTTTCTTTTACCCACCGTAATTTAAATAAGAAGTATCCAACTAATACCTCTAAGAATATGTGTACAAAGATTCATGATAATCGGTTGAGTAGTTTTGGCATGAAAGCGTAACAAACAAACTTACATTTACATTTATAATATTAATTAAAGTAGGGATGTGATAAAATAAAAAAGTATTTTAAATATGTTATTCTAAACAGGATTATATGCAATAAATATAATATTAATATGTATGTATATCATGTAAAGTAAATAATTCATAGTGTGATTTTTTAAATAAGTTTAATCATATGAGCTATTACTATTTATTGAACGTACAACATAACGATACTACAACGTTATAACACTTATTAACTGAATTACATTGTGACCGTTAACAAAGTAATATATTTCGATATATCAGGCCACAAAGGAGATCATATCGTGTTATCACTCCAGTAATATCATCACCATTGCTATGTCAGTACAATGCATTAACCATGGTAGAATAAATTATGGTACACGTCCTCGTTTTTTTAGACACTATCGGTTTTACTCATAAACGTAGTATAAGCTTCATATATAGACCAGTGCCGAAACCTTTAAAAATGGTAAAAAGTGAAAAAAATTTACAGTAGGATGAAACCCATCAGAAAAGGAGGGGAATATGATCAAAATGAAAGGAAAAATAAATTACGGTCGATCCGAGTTCGGGAAGTGGAAGTGGGGGGGGGGGGGGGGGTTTAAGGGTAAAAAACGGTTTATCTCGTTTTCCGGCAAAACTAAAAGTCCTATGGAAAAAAGACAAATGGCAAAGTTGTAGGTAATAAAAACATCTACAACTTTTGTATTTATACTTTTTTCACATAACCTCAAAATTTATGTGAAAAATTCAAAAAACCAATTTTTTGATTTTTTATTTTTATCTTTTACAAAAAAAAACGAAATTTGGTGAAAACTTACCTTATTATGTCCCAAATACATTTTAACTTAATATCAAAAAAGCACCCTAATTTTCAATCAAAAATTCTGACGTCAAAATATCAGCTTTTTTAAAAAAGTTTGGGGGCTTTTTGTTCGTTGAAATATCTACTTTCTGATGGTGTTTTTCACATAAATTTTGAGGTTATGTGAAAAAAGTGTAAATACAAAAGTTGTAGATCTTTTTATTACCTACAACTTTGCCATTAGACTTTTCTCCATAGGACTTGTAGTTTTGCCGGAAAACGAGATAAACCGTTTTTTACCCTTAACCCCCCCCCACTTCCACTTCCCGAACTCGGATCGACCGTAATTTATTTTTCCTTTCATTTTGATCATATTCCCCTCCTTTTCTAATGGGTTTCATACTACTGTAATTTTTTTTGGTTTCAAAAATTATCGACACTGCACTGGTCTAATAGTTAAAATGTCTTTATTATTTTGTTCTGTAGTCTTTTTATATTCAATAGAGCGGGACCAAACATATTTTAACTATATCAAGCTTAACCTACGTTTATGAGTAAGACCGTATTTACATATTTTGAAAGCATAATACTGATTTGTTAATTATTAATTAAAACAATTTTAAAACAAGGCCAAGTTCTCCGATCATTCTCCTGTAAGTAGAATAGTTTTCTGTGTCCCGCCTGACCGAAACAATTTGTTTTCATCTTGTTTGCCCGGAATCGCATATTACTAAGCCACGGGGGTGGTCAAAATCCAATATTTTTTTGGAGATTGTAAGTATTTACGTTTACTTATTTAATCTGAGCTATCGTGATTGCAGCACAGCAAGAAGCGTAATTTTGAGACTGCAACGACAGTGGTGAAGGGTAAAAAATGGAGCGGTTCCAAAAAAAAACACACCATCTGCGAAATTTCGAACTTTTATACAGTGCGAGGAAAACCCAAAGTAAAGCGAAAGGTATCTACCATCTTCACTGTTTTAAGTTTGTTAGTAGATTAGGTACTGGGTTAGATATATAAAGGGAAGGCAATAGGAATCGGCCTGGACCCCATGCCACTGCACACCATACATTATTCCGTCATGGCGTTAACAATATCAATCACTGCTATTCAATAACAGATGGCGCTGCACTTTGGCGCGCTGCCAGCTCTACGATTGGCCGCTTATCTATGGACAGCGCGTTTGAGATATTTATCGCTTTATGTACGCTAATTTCATGTTAAAAAGCAAATTTTCAGTGAACTTTTCGATGCGTCCCACGTGAATTGTGCTAACCAACAAAACTGGAATAAATTACCGCCTTTAGTGTTTTAAGGTTGCACAAGTCGCGGGCTCGAACTCATTGGTGGGCGTCGCCAAAAAGTATGCTGTTTTCTCACGCACCGCACTGGGGCACTCATTATTAAGTGAGATGCACGATAATTCATAGTGAAAGGGGCGTCTAAAAAAATACGAAAAAGCCTTTGGAAAATCGAGTTTTATGAAAAAACCACTGCATAAATCAATTACAAATAAAAGTTATTGTATTATTCGATAATCGTGCTTTGTCGGTACTGACTTTGTTTTGAAAATTTGATACTTCTTTTATTACAAATTTAAGCCCAAAGTTGTGTTAAAAAATGGCAATAAAAACGAATCTTTGGTAGCTCGCAACTTTTTAATGGTTTTTTATTTTACCATTCTGTTTCCGTACAGACAAAATTAATAATGAGATAAAACGATATCATGTTTAACTTTGCATGTACGGTGCTAAATAGTGGAGCAATACCCCCCCGAAGTTAGACTAGTGTCACCTTAAGCAACGAGGTTAGGAGTAATAGTGTTCTGTGAATACCCTAAAAAAATTTAAAGGGGCGACAACGCATCTGAGACATTTAAGTCGCGGGTGTCTATGTGCGGTATGCTAAACTAAGTAGGATGCGCCAACTAATATAAGTAGGATTCGGTTCTAGCACTCGTCGCGATGTTCACCGTACTAATATAACCTAACCTAGAAGACCCCAGCCACAGAACATCAGTCAATGATGCGCTGTCGACCTAATATTTACTTCGAGCATTCGGAAATCCATAGACTGAAACCGAAACGCGCAATATGCACTATACGGTTTGTTACAATTTAATGCTAAAACTACTGGACCAATTTTAAAAATTCTTTCACCAATAGAGAGCTACATTATCAGCGAGTAACACAGACAGTTTTTTAGGCTACTAATATATAAATAGTAAGCAATTTGTTAACCGCCGAACTCACCGTCGAACATAGCGACAGTAGTGAATATCTCTCATACTCCAACTATGCTATGATTATCAACTTACCGTGACCCAATTATTGTTCGCGACGCAAACAAAAATGTTCATGTATAAAGTTGTGAGCGTAACCACGGCATAGTTTATGATGGAGTCGTGACTTGGCAATCGCTAACGACGAATTGGGTCGAGTATTTGTATATGAGAGGCAGCGGTTACTGTTTACGTCTATATTATGTCTGGAACTAGATTTTTATTGAGATCTTTGAAGTGAAACTTCTTTATCGACGTATGGGAGAAATTTTGTAAGTATCGTCACGTTTTTCGGTTACGCGCCATGTTGCTTTTTTTATCAAAGTTTAGTATAGTGACGTAAAGAATATAATGTAATATATTATAATAATAACAACAATATATAAGTTTGGTTTGAAATAAGAATAACAATATATTAATTTGAAAGTGATAAAATCTTTTTTCTTAAGGCTTAAGCCTTATCTACCCCATTTTCGTGAAGTTGCAAATAGTACAAAAAAAGAAAGAGTGTAGTAAAGAAGTTTCACTTCTTACCTGTGTACTCTGGTACACACACACAATTTTTTTATACAGAGTTACTAGCGATCCGCCCCGGCTGGAAAATATTCTTCAATATATCCGCCCCGCATGGGCACAATGTAGGTGATACAAAAAAAATATAATAATTATTACTACTATTAACCATAGAGCAACACGGGCCACCGGCGGTTCGCCGGTGGCCCGTGTTGCTCTATGCTATTAACTAATAAGTTCTTCTTGTGTCTATAAGTTTATAATTAATTATTGTCTGGCTCTTAGTTTTTTTATTTTTTTATGTCAGATATCGACAGACGAGCATGAGGTTCACTTGATGGTAGGTGATACCTCAGCCACAGAACATCAGTCAATGATGCGCTGTCGACCTAATTTTTACTTCGAGCATTCGGAAATCCATAGACTGAAACCGAAACGCGCAATATGCACTTCACGGCTTTTCCATCTATGAACGGTGGTTCGTTACCCGGTCAGAATTTAGATATTCCTCCCACCCGATCAATACCAATACCAAGTTACCAGACGTGGGGAAAACATGCTTACAGAAAATTATAAGTATGTTCCCGGTGGGATTCGAATCCACGACCCATCGATGAGCACGGCAGGTGTTCTACCGAACGCGCCAACGAGCCCGTCAAAATTTTAAGTTATTGAAGTTAATTCGTTTTTTTTATTACATTTCTTTTACTTTTGACGTCGATACGACTTCCGAATTTCCTTTAAAACATCCACATATCATAAAAGTTTGCTTGAATACCATTATGTTAACTTTCAATAAGCTGAAGTCGCTCCCGCTCACCCTGTATACAAGTACAAACCCATTCCTGTTAGCTGTTAGTAAGAAGAGCTGTGATTCTTCATCAATCATATGTTCCGCTTCATTATTTGTTCCACGCGTATTTTTCTCTGGTTTCCACAAATTGACTTGACAATGACAATAAAACAACATCAAATTACCTCTAAGTTTATGATCAAGACAAACTGTAATAATTCCATAATTAGTAAAACAATTATAAAATGCCATTTACAGATTTTTTTCAATTAATTTGAATATAATTAAATTAAAGTACACTTCTTAATAAGTCAAACAACGACATCGTAACTGGATATAAAATCATTCTAATTCTTACATAATATATTGAAGAATATTTTATAACTATAATTAATGATTTAACTATTTGACGGAAAGCCATTCTTGAATTAGGCGAAGATTTTGACCAAAAATAGGCTGATTTTCCTAGTTTATTGCTATTATATCAAATAACTAGCAAACTGTTCAATTTTGTGCAAATCTTGTCGCGCCGTGCTGGTGGCAAACTAAGTGAATACAAAAATGTAACCTCTAAGAAAAAAAAATACTACAGTATAGAAACACGTTAAACTGTAAAATACCAGATATTCTATAGGTTATATTCAATCGTAGTTGATTATTGACTGTTCATTTAGCCCTCTCCAACATAATTCGCCAATAGTGTTTCCTAAGCCTTTCAGTTTGTAATACCTAGTTCACTCAGATTTCAACTCTAGCCCACGCACAAAATGCTTCGGGACCTTTTTCCATTTATTAATGGTATTGGATCCTGCTATGCTGGTATACTGTCCTGCAAGTTGAATATAGCCATGAAATGCGTTGCATCAATGTGTATTGGTAATGGAATGAAATATTCGGGCCGCGGAGAAAGGTAAATAAAACCTTAAAAAAGGTAAATAAAAGGAGTAAAGTAAGTAAAAAGTAAATCAAATTCAATTTTAAATTAGATAAAAATGATAGATTAACTATTTCCGTCACGATAAGGGGAGATTCTCGGCATATTAAATCGGAATTAATTCAGCATAGTAACCCTTAACCCTGTGACCCTAACTTTGGGGATTGATATCACCCCCCAAAAATGTTTTTCCGCCGATAAAAAAAAATCACGTGTCTCTTAGATTTTGACGAAGAATAACATTGAAATCGGAGGCGGACACCTGAGAACCTTTCCTTGTAAGTCGCAGTTAGTGAATGAGACAATCAAAGATGAAGTTCGATTAGTGTTAACTAAAAAACCACGTAAAATACTAAACCAATTAGCCTTTGTCACTAGCCTCGTTACCAAAGTGCCTGGGGTCACATCGTGAAGACGCCATTGTGAGGTGCCCTATTGTGTGAACTGAGCTAACAAGGGCTTATTGTTGAAATAAATTACTAAGATTGATTAAATTATTTAGAAATTTCCGACAATTAATGGCTAGAGGATATTCGTGAAGGTTGTTCATTTGTTTATTTCGATATTATTCAAACCAGTAGGTATTCAATTTGTTTTGTGTAGTTACGGTAACTAAAATAAAGGCATATTTACACGAATTTTCAGTAAGCATGTTTTCTCCACGTCTGGTAACTTCGGGAATTGGAATAATATCGAAATTCCGACCGGGTAACGAACCACCGTTCATAGATAGAAAAACCGTGAAGTGCATATTGCGCGTTTCGGTTTCAGTCTATGATTTTCCGAATGCTCGAAGAAAAAGTAGGTCGACAGCGCATCATTAACTGATGTTCTGTGGCTGAGGTATCACCTACCATCAAGTGAACCTCATGCTCGTCTATCGATATCTGACATAAAAAAAATGTATACCAAAGACCTTGAAATGTTCTATAAATATTTTAAACCAATCTCTATAGCTACATATATCACAAATATAAAAAAATACCACCCAATAACAACATTTTCAAACTACATAAACCACGTTATGGACTTTTCGGAGCGAACTCCTCATAAAGCACGTTATCAATATCGTTTAAATCGCACTCGGTTAAAGTTTAAACTCTTTATAGCGTATGCGAATTGGCAGAAGTGAAGATTTGAGTGAACCCGTTTGGCACGAGAGCTGCCTGAACCCGCCAAATAACTTTTAACGATTGCGTTATTATATAGATTGTATTGTCCGGAGTTTTATTGGTGAAAAATTTACTTACCGCACTCACTTACAACTTAATGCTTTTACTGTCCTTGCATCATATGTGATACATCTAAGATACGATGATACACCCTTACATCACATGTGATGCATTTATCTTTTCGATATTTTTTTTATCTGAACATAAGGATGTTTAAGTAGAATGTTAAGAGAAGTGAAAAACGAATGAGCCAAGGTATTAATTATTTGAATAAAACTGTACCTTATACTATTTTTTTTTTAATAATATCTAAAAATACTATAATTATTTGTATTTAAAGTATACATTTGCGTTAAAGTACGTCTTTATAGTACATATAGTTTAGTACATAGTTATAGTACATCTACATTGCACCCGTACGAAGCCGGCCCATGTTACTTGTAAAGAATAAAACAATACACTGTTAAACCATGTGTTCACACCGAGAATCAAACCTATAACCACCAGGCAGATCGCTACTTACTCGGTAAGAATACACAACAAATGAATTTATGTCTCGTAGTAATAAATAAACAGTAAATGTAAAGAGAAATGGTGCGGAGGCGTGGAATCAGTATCGCTCCGAGAATCTACCAATTATATTGTAGGAAATAATGGACTATAGCCCTTAGCATATTATAGACTCGACCATACTACTTTTTCTTCTTCCTGCCCTGTTCCTTTTTTTGAAGTAAAACTTAATATTGTCTTTTATTAACGCGAGTATCACACATTTAAATAAAATACTGTATACCGGATTAAAACGCGATTTATTATTTAAATTATTTATCCCGACGTTTCGGATGCTTTTCAGCAACCGTGGTCGCGGGAGACTGAAAGATGACAGTTGTCTTATATTTGTAAAACGTTATATAAGTAAAACTTCTTTAGGCGTGACTAGGAGGTAACTGGACGACAATGCAACGGAAGTCCGACGGCAATATGGCGTCACGTTTCTGTACCATCCGGTTTTCAAATATTTTTGATTTTGTCAATAGATAGTTTATAAGTTTTTTTTTTTTAAGTTTTACTTCAATCACGTGTGAATTTATTTGAAGTCGGCGCAGTCAGTGGCGGGACTACCATACAAGCCTAAAAGCCAATCTTGTCAATTTTAACATAATACGTGTTTATATATTTATATAACTTATATATTACGTATTGTATAAGTTCTATATGCCTAATTACATTATTATATTTCTTTTTGATGCATTAATAAGTAAAAACAGGCGTTTGGGCTTATATGGTGGTCCCGCCACTAGGCGCAGTATATTCTCTTTTCCATTATCTCTTTTCACTCGCCATATCATCAGTCACACCTCTCAAACATATCATTCTTCACACAGTCAAACCATGTCATGGAGTTATAACATTTTGCTTTACTTTTTTTTAAATTATTTATTTATCTATTCAGTTAAAATGGATATAGTGGACCAAATACGTAACTAAGCAATATTGTACAGCAATAATGTTTTAATTTTTTTTTAAATATATCGTTCTTGTTATTGTATGTAAATAAATAATTTATCAGTCCATGAGCTCGCTTGCTGTAAAGTTCTAAAAACGTGTTATTTTATTTACCTAAAATATATTTTTTTTACATAAAAAAATCTTTACTAAATTTCTTTTCAAAATGTTAAGCTGAATCATATCTGCCTATAAATTAAATATTATATCTATATTGGCTTTTATAATAATTGTAAATCTAATCAATTACCAATTCTTATTAACTATATAGCATAAATATTCTCTACTACAAATACTCTAAAAAACCGATTTTAAAAATTAATTATTAATTAATATTAATGAAAACACCTCTATATATTCAGAGCTCTACATCCCATACATCAAAAATACATACAATCGAAGCGACTAATTAAAATAGATGAGCCATTTACATACTTATAGTGATTTAGTGCGCTCTTTTGTACAATAAAAACTCATTTAATGACATTTTCTATGAAAAATTGTTTTATTCGTTAAGTTTTGTTATCCAGGGATGATATTCTTTTTTTATGTCAGATATCGACAGACGAGCATGAGGTTCACTTGATGGTAGAGAATTTTATAATCATGGCGTCCCGGTGGGATTCAAACCCGCGATCCGGTGCTAAACGCATATGTACTATGGAATACGTTTTTATCCAAATTAGTATACGATTTAAAAAAAAACTCGAATAACGTTGAACAAAAACATTCAACCCATATGCTATCCCGAGACAATTAAAAATGAAAAGTTGCTTATGAAATAAGTTAATTTAGATAACAAATAGAGAGTGATTTAATTGACAGCTCAGTGATTGAGTCATCCATTTTGTTATCGACAGAAGCGTTAGATGAATCTTTTATTTTTTAATTTGTCTGCTTAAAATTAAAATCGTGAAGGGCTGTTTCTACAGCCGAGTTCTAATCAAATTACATAGAAATAATATAAATGAAAATGAATGAATTCATTCATTTTCATTCACATAGAAATAATATGTTTGGGATTTACTTTAAAAAAATAAAAATAATACTTACTTTGGATATGGACTGAAATCATATATGTACGTTCAGTTAATAAGAAAAAGTTAAAATTGTTGTTTCAATCCACCAATAGATGGCGTTGCATTTCATACACTCATTGAATGATGTGAAAAGTGTTTAAGTGTCTTCTTATTGTTACAAGATTGTCTAAACGAGTTGAGATATTATCCGAGTCATTGAGTTTTAATTTTATACATTCAGTCTTTAGTGTCCGATGAAAATACAAGTTTATACGTTATAATTAAATATCAAGATCCAATTGGATAGTTTCAGTTTCCAGAAAAAGAAGAAAATATATGGACGATCATATTGAAGATCTCCTAAGGCTATAAAAGACCAGTTACTTGCAAAACTCGTAGTGAAATACACAGCAAGGTGTCTGTCTGCCAAAAGCAATTCCTACAGGTGAATTCCACCATCGGATATTGCGACTGAACATTTTTTTTCATACATCAGGCAGGCAAGCAGGCATATGGAGGCAAATGGATGGAGGATGGATGGAGGTGGTAAATGACTATAACTATCCATGGACAGTACATAGCACACCGCCTCGATGCTTGGAAATCTACAACAGCGCGTTTGCTTAGGATTTATCGTCTCGCACACTTGTTCCACCAGTAGGGCTATTCACGATCATTCGAAATTGATCCGCCCGGAAAGCTACGCTCTTCCACTGAAAGTTTTTCGTATTTACCGGATATGAAAATGGTATTCACAATTCCCATAGGATTGAGCATCGGCATTCTTCAGGAGTTTCCGATTAGAATCTTAGTATAAAATGATAGAAAGCTTGATATATCGGTACGAAATCTTGTAATATCGGAACGGAATGTTTTCAGATGATCGTGAATAACCCTACAGAAGTCACTAGAGATATTTCCGAATCGATTCGACTTAGGCACTTTCAAAAAAAAAGAACCTACTCATTTCTTAAAGGTATAGGAGATGTTGTTTCCATAAAAAAAGTATTTCAATGTCTGTCAAATCGAAATTATTCCACAGACAATATATTGTGCCTTCTTCCTAGGATAATAACCGAATGATATATGCAAGTTATTTATTAAAAAATCAACAAACGCCCTCTGTTGAAGCTGGAGTAATAACGTTAACAATATTTTGTAGCTAACGACTGCAGTAATACATCACTCGAAGGTACGGCTTAACGAGTTCCCTTTTAAGGTCTCAAAAATATATTGTTTAACGAACTTCTGATTTTAACTGACTGCAAAATGTATGTTCAATTATTTTTAACCAATAAGTTTATTTTTAATCCATAGACCTACCTACAAAACTTTTCATTATCTATATATAGTAGGTCTATGGAATTTAGAAGTATCGAACTTAAAATTAAAAATATTATGTTGAAACGCATCTATCCTATGGCTGAAATACTACCATCAATACGTTTAAAGCTATGATGAGGTCAGGCCAAAATGTTTGCATCATTGACTACAAAGTTCATGATTTTAATCAAATGACAGAGCTAGTAGAAGAGAACTCTTTTTAAAAATCATAGTTTTACAACCATTACAGAAATGAACAATTATAACTATTGTGCGAGAACTTTGTACATTTTAACCCAAAAAACACAGGAAAATACTATTTATTTTTATTTTTTGTATCTATGTCACTTCTTACACTAAAAAAAATCCATAAAATTGTACCCATAACTAAAAAGATTTGAAATATTTTCACCATAACTATTTGCTGATTTTCAGCAGCTTCTCAATTTCGCAGCAGTGACATTTACGGTAAATAAACTGAATACCGGTTAATTTATTATGGGAGTTATACCATATAAAGTTTTTGTTAGTATTCTTTAGTCTTTATTCATATTTACTGAAAAAAATTACTGTGGTAAGTTTAATGTGTATTACTCTTTAAAACTAATATCATGATATCTCAGTCAGACACGTATTTTGGAAAATAAAAATTAACCGGTTTCCGTCGCTGAAATAAACGATATTAAACAAAAGAACAGCAATCACGTGAGTAGGAAAACCATTGCCCGGGTAAATAAAGAACAATCGTCGAAAAACTGTTCGCTTAGAATCGTTTAGAATCTGTGGGAATGGTTGTATCGCGTGCGGCGCAGCACGGAACGTAGCTATGTATGATTAGTATAGAGCTTAAACAAGGTGTATGGCTCAAACGTGTGTATTTATTCATTTTCAGAGGTAATATTACGCTTGTTAATACTTTTTACTTCTAAACGAACTCGGTAATATCTCAAAACAGTATTAATTTAATAAATACCCATACAGTTAGACAATGCAACAAGAAAAATCTGTATGATTTTTTTTGGAAAGTACACTGAATCTATATATATATATAACTAGCAGCGAAACCCGGCGTTGCTCGGGTTAAAATACATCGCATGTTTAATGGTATAAGAAATATTTAAGGATCCATTTTCTAAAGTTGATAAATATTTTAGATTTCTATCTTAAATAATAAGACACTTATTCGACCATTTAACATACGGTGTAAAGTATCTTCAAGTTGTAGGCATCTTGGAAGTTTCTAGATCATTTCAGACATTTTTAGAATTTCTAGATCATTGAGGATCAATTTCACCGATTGCACACATTTTGTTACTTTCTAGATCTTTCCAGAAGCTTTCTAAATCGATTACAACAATCGAAACCATTTCAGAACTTTCTAGATTATTTCGGATCAATTTCATCGATTGCACACATTTTGGAACTTTCTAGATCTTTCCAGAAGCTTTTTAAAACATTCTAAATCGATTACAACAATTGAAACCATTTTAAAACTTTCTAGATATTATCAGAAATTTTTAGAATTTTATAGATCATTTCGGATCAATTTTAGCGATTGCACACATTTTGGAACTTTCTAGATCTTTCCAGAAACTTACTGAAATATTCTAGATCGATTACAATAATTGCACGGCTTGTTGGAACTTTCTAGGTCATTCCAGAAAGTTTTAGAACTTTCTAGATTGATTTTATCAGTTGCACACATTCTGGAACTTTTTAGATCATTTCCAAGATTTTCAGAATTTTACGGAATTGACTGTCCTTTTTTCTCTGTCCTTTTCTAACTAATGTAAGTTAGAAAAGGACAGATATATATTATTCCACATTTTTGCCACCCACAACCACCCACTTCCACCCACCCCGACCAAACTCCCTTATGCACACCTAGAGACCAAGGGGTATTTGCCATCCCAAGGGGAAGTTGATCAAAGCAGCGTATGATAGAAAAAACCGTGGACACACGTACGAACATTTGCATTTTATATAATATATTAAGATTTATTTGTTTGTAACGATTTAACTCAAGAACTACTTGACTTATTTTAATAATTCTTTTACCAATAGAAAGCTAAATTATCATCGAGTAACATATACTGTTTTTTGTTTACAGTATATCACATTGCACTCCTGCAAAGCCGGGGCATGTTCCTAGTATATTTGGAACTTCCTGTGTCTATTCAGAACAGTAAAATAAATGAAACAAAATTTGAAATGAAAATTAATAACCAGAACAGTCGTGGTGTTGACGTTCGCCCCTGAGTCTGGAAATGCAGCTGAGGGATTCAGTCGCGTACAATAGAAACAAAAATAAAAGATGTCCAACATTACAGCCTACAAACTCTTACTTTTTCTATTAAAAAGAAGAAGAAAATCTCTTTTCAAGCTCGTCACAACAGAAGACATACTAACTAGTTAATTTATCACTTACTTACTTATTCACTAATCATTGTATAGTAAGTGAAGAATATTTGCCCCTCTATTTAGAAGCAAAAATCGAGCTCGAAATGCTATTATATCATAATAAATTATCCAGACATTACAGCCTACAAATAAACTCTATTTTTTCTATAAAAAGAAGAAAAAATCAAAAAAAAAATCAAAAGTTTTTTATTTCAAATAGGCCTTTGCAGGCTCTTATGAAACGTCTAGTTGCACGGTTCCAAAAAGTGGGTCTCATGGAGAAGAACCGGCAAGAAAACTATTCGAGCTCACAACAGAATACTTACTTGCTAGTTAATTTGTCACTTACGTACTTATTCCCTATTGTACAGTACCTAGGCGAAGAAATTTGCCGCTCCTTTTTACTTGCAAAAATGGAGCCTGAAATGCTGTCATATCATTACAATAACACTTATATAGGTACGTTTAAACCCATTTGCATGGTAATTTCGCTATCATCAAATCTTCACACGTCCGCGCACCGACAACCAATTTATACGTTTTTTTCCGACACCCATACGTTAACACCCGCTGAGAGTTAAAATCCATGTAATTTCACATGTCATTACACACCATTCTTTTACTTATTAGAATGTTATTACGGTTTATTTTCGTATAAACAATTAAGTAGCTGTCAAGAGCAATACAATTTTTAATATTAATTATTTCATATGATTCTGTGCTTTATTATTATATAAATTGGGTTCGTTTTTGTTTGAATGATTTTTGAAGGTATATCCCCCGCTGTGTGGCTTAATTTCTTTAAGGTCCTGTATGGAATTGTTTTTGATATTAAATCGTCTTTGTAATTGCCGCTAAAGGATAAAAATGTAATGAGAGTTGAGGTGACCCTTGATCTTTTAAAGCTTGAAAATAATCTTGTCTCTACTATTTACTGCTTGCTTATTATATGCATAATATGTTATTAATAATTATATATCGAAGCTTTCCATAATAATTAAAAACGATAGTCACAATATAGGTCTTATATGGAAAATAATAGTGCACATTTTCTCCCCCAAGTCCCAACATATAATCTATACTATACATATAATAAAAGAGTAGGATCGAAATTACGCTTCACTAAATATTTTTACCAGAAATTAAGAGAGGTGATAAAAGAAGGGTAGCAGAATGCATAAATGCAATTTTTAAGATTCTTGTCTGTCTGTCTGTCTGTCTGTCCGTCTGTCTGTCTGTCTGTCTGTTAGTTCATGCTAATCTCCGAAGATACTGAACGGATTTACATGCAATTTACACAAATATATTAAGTAAAGCCCGGGGCAACATATAGGCTTTGTTTTATCGAAATCGGTTCTCAGAAAGAAAAGTTATCATCATTTAAAAATAATTTTAAAGGCACCATATCACCAAATTGCAATGCAAACTGACTCGCGTTGAACTTTTTCGAATTGTCAGATGTCAATAACAGTTTGATATGTAAATGAAATACTTTGATTATTTCGCCATTTCCGATATATGTAATCGTAGAATAGAATGCAGGCCCATAGCGTAACTTAGATGCGAGTTCGAATCTGAAGTTGAACGGAAATATTTTTTTTTGGTATTTATTTTTTTATTTTTTTAAAGAACTATATTATAAAAATAGAAAATGTATTATTGAAATATTATATGAAAAGGTATTTCTTATGAGATCGTTTATTTTACCTTTTCATCCATCCTTTCTCTACAGAATTACGATTATTCGACATTGTTTTTATTGCTAACTAAAGGACTGTCTTCGTATCTTAGAGGTTTCCGCATTTAGCACCGGAAACCCGAGTAGGAATCCCGGGAAAAGGGAATTTAAAAAAAATGTCTCAAAATGAAAATGATCAATTAAATGAAATAAATATCGAGGTGGATACAGTATCTTCACCACTAATTAAATTTATAAAAAAAATAAGTAAATTTCTTTAAAGTCAGGTTCATTTTTTCAACAATGGTATTTCTATTGAATTTCAAATCATACTTCGAACCCCAATCTCAACCACCATTAAACGTGTCGATAATATGATGCAAAAGCAACCGTCAATGACTAATTTGATAGTTCTTTCCCAAAAGAAATCACCAAGTACAGAGAATGGAGGATATGTCATTTGAAGAAAGCTTGCTCAAAAGCGAACCCCACGCGAACGAAGTCGCGGGCATCAGCTAGTTATTATAATATACTCGGCGAATGATTATGTAGTATGGATTTCTGTAGTATAAATGTATACACATCTCAAAATCAAACACACATATGGCCGAATTCTCGAACGCTGATTTGTTTTTTTTTGCAACATTGAGGTGGTGTAAAATGAAAGACAGAAACATTTTAAGAAGCCCTTAAATTTTTATTATCGTTTCAGTATTCCGCGGTGAATAAAACTGTAATCTTAAAACATCGCAGACATAGAGGTAAAATCAACACGATGTAAAATTCAAAACACGCGGTCTGCAGAGCGAAGCTAATATTTTGCGAGGTCACTCAACGAATGCAACTTGAATGGGAATATTTTTGGAATGCTTTTCGAGTTTTAACATTCTGTAAACGATGTGACAGAGTTTTTATCTAGTTCAGTTACTAGGAAAAACCTTTTTTTGTTATACGAGTATGTAGAGGCAAATGAGTTAGTGATAACTGACAATAAGCACGCGTAACCTTAGGGGTAGCGAGTGTGTTATTGACCTATTTTGGTGAGAGTATAGATATTCTATCTCACGAAGTCCGTTTGGTTATAATACACATAATAATAATAATAATAATAATAATAAAGCCATTTATTTCCCAAACATACATACATACAATTAGAATTAAGTTTCTTATGTTCATGAATAATTTTATTACATATATATCTAATTATTTATCTATCTATATTTTACTTTATTTATTGTCTGTGGTGTTGGGTCGTCCATTTTTGAACGTAGGCCTCCTCCATTCTGTTCCACTCGTCCCTGTCCTGTGCAAGTCTTGTCCAAAGGGAACCAGCGACAGCAACAATGTCATCCGCCCATCGACGGCGAGGGGGTCCAGGCGGGCGGCGCTCTTCGCGAGGGTACCAGTGTAGCACCCTTTCACTCCACCTGTTGTCTCTTGTTCTTGCAGTATGTCCAGCCCAACGCCATTTCAAGCGACATGCCATTTTTGCTGCGTCTATTAGTTTCGTTTGTTTCCTAATTTCCTTGCAACTTATCCTGTCTTTAAGCTTTATGCCAAGCATACTTCTCTCAGCCGATCTTTGGAATACCTTTATTTTTGTTATAATTTCATACGTAATGGTATATATAATACACATACAACGGTTAAATATACATATGTTTTAGCGTGCGCTTCTGATATCCGCTTCCGATACACACACTCTTAAAATGTAGTATATGTGCACGCCTAACAACATTCATAGCAAAACGGACTCCGTGAGATAGAATATTTAAACCATACAACAAAAGGGAGATGAAACATTAAACGCATCAGCAACATTTTGCTCGAGAAATACCCAAACAAAATCGACTCGCTACTTTTATTTCTCTATGGTTTAGGCATCCAACACACTATCAATATTATTAAACTGCCATTCATATTGGTTGATAACTAATATCTATTTATGCGCCAGATTCCGCTAGATATTTTTTAGCGTATAGTTACTACTAGTTACAAATGTCTCTACACTGATATTCAAAGGAGTCCCTGCGGCTGTGATAACATACGTACGAAATTATCTTTTATTTTTAAGAAAAATACCAGTTATTTATATTTATAGTCAAGTAGGTGATCAGTCTTCTGTATCCTACCCGACTGAAATAAATTATGATTTTTTGTTTCTCCAGGATTCGACCCGGTACCCCCGATGTCAAACGCATAGCTGTTACCACTGAGCCACGGAGACATCTTGGTCTAATTGCTGCTGCTTATTTAGTCTTGTAAAAAGTAGGGCGGTTAAAATATCATAAAATTTCTATCATTAAGTGAAACAGAAGTTCCCTTGATCTGGCGTGATCACCATACAAGCCCAAAAGCCCGGCTTACAGGTCTTAACGTAATAATCATAGATGGAAAAGCCGTGAAGTGCATATTGCGCGTTTCGGTTTCAGTCTATGGATTTCCGAATGCTCGAATTCAAAATTAGGTCGATAGCGCTGATGTTCTGTGGCTGAGGTATTACCTACCATCAAGTGAACCTCATGCTCGTCTGTTGATATCTGACATTTAAAAAAATACTATAATAAGCCGGGCTTTTGGTCTTGTTCCGACATTGCTATTGATAACTTCAACAGACTACTTAAAACCCTAGAAGTAAAAAAGATGGCCGTCTAAGTCGTGCTAATAACAATATGACTTTATCATCTAAATCTAACGGTACACGCATAATCTACATCAGTAAAGTAGATACTCCAGGATCTGTGTCAGTAATTTGAACGATTGTCGTACACAGATATTATTATTCGATTTTGTCACGTCTGCGAAATAAAGTACAGAGATGCTCAAACTTCTATCTTTTTAATAGTCTTATTTTTTGTTTTTTATACACACTTTTTTATCTGTGCCGCAATAGTGAATTATATTTTGCAGCAGGGACTTGCTATTTACTTTCATACTGGGACTGAAACCGGTTAATTTTTATTTTCCAAAATACGTGTCTGACTGAGATACCACGATATTAGTTTTAAAGAGTAATACACACTAAACTTACTACAGTAATTTTTTCAGTAAATATGAATAAAAACGAAAGAATATTAACAAAAACCTTTATTATACCGGTATAACTCCCATAGTAAATTAACCGGTATTCAGTCCTTGTTATGCAGTGCTCTAAACCTATAATATCGAGGGTATAGTGCTGAAACCCAATATATGTTTAGTTTGAAGTTAAATTCAATTTTAAAGTTTAGGTAATGGCTGATGTTAGACTCATGGTAAGTTATAAGAAGGCATGCAGTTGCGTTGCCGGCCTTTATTCCATTTTTAGTAAGTGTTTTTTGATTAAAAATAATGGGCGATACTCAGCTAACAAATACAATATCGAGGCTATATTTATAAAACCTAATAAATATGAAATTTAAAGTTTAGAGTTATTAAATTTTAAAGTTTTTATCTAAGATATATAAAAAAAATATTATATCATAAATATTTACCTAATATATATATTATTTGTATACCTTGGTATTTTATTCCTTAATTTTTTTAAATTGAATAACTTAAAAACTTAAAATCTCATACTTTTTGGGTTTTACACTTAAAATTGCATATGAAAAATGAAGCGGAAGTGTCAGACCAATCACAATTCACGGAATAATTTCGAATCATTATATTTTATTAGCCAATAGTTTGGGAGCCACTGACCAAAGTATACGTAATTGAAAACATAACAATATGATTGACAAAATGCAGTGTCCGCTTGTTACAATAACACCGCGCGCGCATTCGAACAAAATGATTTTTTATTTGTGTTTTTTAATTATTATGTGTGGAGTGGATGCAAGGCATTCAGTTACAGGTTTGATAATTTTATTTTAATAGACACTTCTCGTTATTTATTTACCATATTTAAGTTCAATGTTAACACTTTTTGCCACGCACTACCACTTTGTGGAACCAGCTCTCGCCGGCGGTTTTTCCGAACCGATACGACTTGGGAACCTTCAAGAAACGAGCATATGCTCATCTTAAAGGCCGGCAACGCATCCTCAAGACCCCTGGTGTTGCGGATGTCCATGGGCGGTGGTAGTCACTTACCATCAGGTGAGCCGCCTGCCCGTTTGCCTCCTCTAATATAAAAAAAAATTTAAATAAGTTTTAAATGTTCCCTGTGAAAGTATTGTAGTTTAGGTACTAGTACCTATTAGAAGGCTTAAATAACAAATTTTCAAATAAGATTATCTCAGCTTCTTTACTAGCTATCATGTAATAACATTTTGAATGTAATAAGCTAAGTACGCACCATAATATGAAAAGTGTATAGACGTATTATTCACCATACGAAATATATACTCAAAAAATTTTAAAAACAACAATACCTTACAACTATTTAAAAAACCGCAATAGCTCAGCACCAGTAAAGAGGTCCTGAGTTTGAATCCGAGCGAAACAAATTTTAAAAAAAATGAAGGGTATGATGGCAGGGTTCAGAAGGTTAATCACCTACTTGCCTGTAAAGAAAAGTAATCAGTGAAACAGACACAGAAATGTGTCCGCCCCATGCTCTAGTTGAGCATCTCAAACTCGGTAATTCACTTTTATTACAAAAACTAGCGATCCGCCCCGGCTTCGCACGGGTGCAATGTAGTTGTACCATTCAACTACTGCTACTCGCTTTTTTTCTACTTAATTTTTTAAAATCGGTCGAGTAGTTTTTGAGTTAAATCGTAACTGACAAACAAACAAAACATTCATCTTTACAATATTAGTGAAGATAAGTATGTATGTGTAACAAAAGTGTAGTATTTTTTATTCATATGAATGCCCGAATTAAATATAGGTTGACAACGCATCACTGATTGGAGTCATATGGATGAGGGTATCACTATCAAGTGAGCCTCACTCTCGTCTGACGATAAAGATAAAAAGTGATACCTCATCTACAGGACATCAATCAATGATGCGCTGTCTACTTTTTTTACTTTGAGCATTAGGATTCGTCATATAAATTTAATGCTTTTTGTAAATCACATAAGAATTCTATATAATAATAATTTTGAATATTGAATATTATTCAAAATTATTAGTTTATCCATTGGAGAAACGCAGATTTAAATGAAAAACATAAATATAAGATAATTAATAAATCCGTTAAAAGTGTCTTTATTTAAATAGATTATTTTTATCTCAGACAAAAAAGTAAGTCTCTACAAATTTTTATTATAATTCATTAAAAATAAGTATACCAAGAATGTCACAGAAACTAGTCCAGAGAGACTTCCGGAAACCGGAAGTTGCTTTTTTCCCTATATTTTCTCGTGACACCTGCAACGCATCCGCAGCAATTTATTATATGCCATATAGTATGTCATATAAAATACTATCAGAGGGCCTAGCACGAACAACTTGCGAAAAAGTATTCGTATCGTCGAGCTGTCATTTGTATGAAAGTTCTCATATAATTGACAAATCGACGATTCGAATACATTTCCGATAGTCATTCGTGCTAAGCCCTCTTTACTCGACATGCTTAGTAATGACACGTAAAGTAAAAAAGTGTTTTGTTTTTTTGGGCCAGAGACCTTCAGCGTACACAGGAACTCTCCAAAGCAGGGACTGAAACCGGTTAATTTTTATTTTCCAAAATACGTATCTGACTGAGATACCATCATATTAGTTTTATAGAGTAGTACACACTAAACTTACCACAGTATTTTTTATTCAGTAAATATGATTAAAAACGAAAGAATAACAAAAACCTTTATTATACTGGTATAACTCCCATAGTAAATAAAATACTGTATACCGGATTAAAACGCGATTTATTGTTTCAGCAACCGTGGTCGCGGGAGACTGTCTCCCGCGACCACGGTTGCTGAAAAGCATCCGAAACGTCGGGATAAATAATTTAAACAATAAATCGCGTTTTAATCCGGTATACAGTATTTTATTTAAATGTGTGATACTCGCGTTAATAAAAGACAATATTACTCCCATAGTAAATTAACCGGTATTCAGTCCTTGCTCCAAAGTCTCATTTTGATTAGTTTAGGAGTGTGTAGAGGACAAACATACATTAATTTAATATATACATTGTAGATAGATTATGTCAATGGATTCCCAACATAATTTGATCTAACAATATAATTGTCTTGTAACATTTACATATAATCATATTCGTTAGTTAATAATCACAGGAAAGTCGTATAAAATGATATGTTACAATTGTTGGAAAATATTTGCCACTCAGCTGTTTCGAGTGCCATTGTCAACATTGTAAGTGCCTCGTATTGAAACTGTATTATATGAAATACTATGACATCCTCTATCGTTGGAATGTATTGTATTCGCGATGATGTAGATCTATTTTATGGATATTCTATCATTTTAGAGTTACGTTTAGGTGTGACGTACATTATTACGCTGAATTACGCAATATATCTAACGCCTTCGAGCTACATAAAACAAAAATGTTCTAGAGAACAATACCGTGTTAGTTAGATTATATAATAATGTTTATGAACTTCTATTGTTTTATAATGACATAATTGTTATTATAACGGATTTGGTAATCAATATTAATAATTATAACAACCGCTTGCCACCGACCATTCTCTTTTAATTCTTAGTATACAAAATCGTCGCACTAAAAATACAGTAAAATTCATATATTTCTAGTAATATTATAAAAAGGAAAGATTTGTATTTTTGTATGTTATGAATAAACTCAAAAACTACTGGACTGATTTTAAAAATTATTTTGCCAATAGAAAGGCACATTATCAGCGAGTAACTTAGTGTTGTGGCGACAGCTAGGCGACAGCTATGCGACAGCTATGCGACAGCTATGCGACAGCCATGTGTCAGCGCGCAACAAGCGCTCGCTGGCTGTTTAATTAAAAAAATATTCAAAGATTACGTTCGAAATATTCTCTGTCAATTTAGATTTTTAAAATATTTTAGAAATCTAAATTATCAAATTAATTACAGTGTGTATAGTCCATCTAAATTGCACCCATGTGAAGTCGGGGCGTGTTGCTAGTACTTTATATAGTAATAATATGTCAGCCCAACTCAGCTATGGCTTTAATTCTCGTCCTAAGAATTAAACTATGATGTATTATTTTGACGTTTGTAATAATATATAATAACATCATTTATAAATTTCAGGTCTCTACTGTCAGGATCCTGACACTTACAAATTGTACCCAGTTAATGCAACATGGCCCTCAGAAACCTTTTGCGGTAATTACACCTGTAGGCTCAGGAAGAGAAACCACACAGAAACAGAATATATGCCGATTACAAAAATAAATATCACTGACAAACATTTGGTTAGAGATATCAATGATATGGTTACGAATCCAAGTGAACAAGTTTTCTCAGTAATTAAAAATTTAAAACCAGAGAGGCCAGTTTTTCATAAAGAAACTACTATTGATTCCAATGATATTAATCAAAATAAATTAGGCGATAAAAGTGATAGATATTTAACTGAAACAGAAATAAAAGCTATAACTGATGTTTTGCATACTGTGAAGAAAAGTGATTTAGAAGCAATTATTGAAATATACAATTTAGCTCAAGACATTTACAAAGAAATGGATGGTGAAAAAACAGAAAATCTTGTCAAAGAAACAGTTAGTATTATGAAACAAGACGTTTCTCATATAAAGAAGACAGATAATACAAAATCATATTTTTACAAACCCTTACACCAAACTCATATGGAGAAGAATCTAACTGACATGAATAATGAAAGTACAAGAACCACTCCTTACTTAAGACGGCCTCCTCCCTCCATGCCATTTCCTCTTACATATTTCAATGGACCAATTACAAGTAAGGATTTTGGTAGAACCCCATATTATTATCCAATGTCAAACTTTCAAAGGTCTGCTTCCTACGTTTACAACAAGCCTTATGTATCACCTATGACACCACCAATAAAGCCTTACACTCAACCACCAGTCAGGCCTTGTAATCAGCCAAGAGGAAATTTCTTTCCATCGCCGTGGTACGACAGGTCTATAATCAAACCATATGTGAAGCAACAGCGTCCTGCGAGTCCGATGTTATTGCCATATCCATTTTCACATATTCATCATTATAACTATAGTTCTTATCCAGCAAGCTATTACTACAATCACTATCCTTGGGCACAATTAGATTCATATAAGAGAAAAGAATACTCTCCATTTAATGGATATTCAAATCTGACACCAAATGAAGATAAGAAAATTGAAACATCGAAAGAAAAAAGTTCTGAAGAAATTAAAGATGATGTTGAATTTGAGGCAGAAAGTACACCTGAGTGGAAGACGAAACCTTTATCTGAAAAAATTCTAGATGAAGTAAGAGCAAATATTTTGGATAAATCCATTTTGTTTCCTTTAAGGAAGAACGTGAAATTGGAGAGAGTCGGTAAAGTTATCAAGCTGGATGAATTAACGAGAGATAAACGCAGTGTTATTGAAGTTAAAAATATACCTGAACCTGTTTATGAAGCTTATATTGATACAACAAAGTAAGTAAGTTTATTTTTATCATAACGTTTATAGAATTACTCAAAAGCTTATTTTCTACTTAAAATTTTAGGTGTGGGGTTCCCCACAATCTAGGTCAAAAAATAATACTTTGTAATTCACATCACTAAATCTTAAATAAATATTAATTCTGAAAAAAATGAGCAGCGAACATACATATTTACAGGATAAAATTCCTGATTTTTTTTTGGTTTTCCTTAATGTCTTCGAAACTGGAATAGATACGTCAAAAGATTAAATAGCAAAGATATTTATTTTTCTAATCTCTTTATAAATATGTAGTTTATATAAAAATATATTTACAAATACATTTAATTGTATGAAAGATTATATATGTACAAAATTCAAAATATGTAGTTATAATATTATCAATAATCGAATTCAATACAGTGAATCTGTCAATAGATGTACATTCATTATGAGTCCTGAAAACATGTTTAACAAATTGCCTGTATCAGAAAAATCTTGTCAGTTCAGTGGAATAACTTGCCTCTAAAAATATCGCAGTTAATATTGTAACAATTATTTATGTCAAATTCCAACAAAGTCGAAAAAATGCCGCCGAGCCCTCAAAAGGTGACAAATGAATGCAACAAAAACCATTGGAATCCAACCTTTTGTCTTGACATATTTCTACCCTTAATGTGGTTTATCATTGTCTTGTTGATAAAAGACGCGTTTTTGTAAAAAAAATGTCTGGTACGTTTTATCTATTCAGATGAAGTTGGGATATTAAAAATCGGTTTGAATTCGTCGAAAGTATTACACATGACATATTAGAACTCACCCTATAAAATATATTTACTAACTGCCCGATCCATTTTTGCACGGCTTATTTCTGTAAGCATGTTTTCCCCACGTCTGGTAGCTTCGGGCATTGATCGGGTGGGAGGAATATCTAAATTCCAACCGGGTAACGAACCACCATTCATAGATGGAAAAACCGTGTGAAGTGCATATTGCGCGTTTCTGTTTCAGTCTATGGATTTCCGAATGCTCGAAGTAAAATTTGGTCGACAGCGTATCATTGACTGATGTTCTGTGGCTGAGGTATCACCTTCCATCAAGTGAACCTAATGCTCGTCTGTCGATATAAAAAAAAAATTGCCACAGGAGTGTGTCTATCCTATGTCCCACTACGGATCTTGGGAATTTAAATGAACGTGTCCAACCACATATTTGTTCTCATATTGATCTAAACCGCAAAGCTTCACTACCAAACTAAAAGTAACTCAGAATATCGCTGGTAAATAAAAGAAATATGTTGCCAGTTTCAAATTTAGATAGTTATTTGTTTGCATGAAAAAGTTTTTAATTAATTGGTATAACGTAGTTTTCAACTCTGGGCCGTACCTAGTTACCAGGTGTTTACATATAACTTAGATACATATAAAGAACACTTTGAAAAACTTTTTGGAACTAAATACTGTGTTTGGAGACTTTAACGAGTACAACTGTAAGTTATTTTAAATACCTTATTTTGTTGTAAACTCCAGGTCTATCTTTTTCTATTACTACCCGCTTAGAATGACCATCAAGAGATATCTTGCAGACGAGTGAAGGCAAACTAAGATATCGAAATATGTCTCGACATCGAGAACTTTGATAGACAAGATATCCTTTTGACATTAGAAGTCGAGTTTTAAGTGTCAGTGTCATGTTAGACCTGGAAGAAATAAAGAGATAGTCGATTAAAACACGAGAAAACGGTCGACAAAATTTTGTCGTGGTTGTCATGCTAGGCCATCTGTAATCTTGATGTCTTCAATGATAGAATAGGCTGCGCCTGAGTTGGCATTCTCCGCCGCATCCGCGTTTATCACCAGGGAGTATTGCGGTCAAATGCTTACTTATTAAAAAAAAATACGTTTGTATTTTAATAGAATGTATTTATATAAAAATGTTTAATTACACAAAGATTGTTATATCAGACTAAAAATCCGATGATTTGCGGCATCAAATTTCAATGAGTTTAACATAATTACTTGTCACTAAGTGCATAAAATTGATTTCACGGTTTTTCCATCTATGAATGGTGGTTCGTTACCTGGTCGGAATTTCGATATTCCTCCCACCCGATCAATGCTCGAAGTTACCTGACGTGGGGAAAACATGCTTACAGAAAATTATAAACATGTCCCGTCCCGGTAGGATTCGAACCCATTACCCATATATGCGCACGGCAGGTGTTCTACCGAACGCGCCAACGAGCCCGTCTAAATTTCTCATACATTTTTTTTGTATGGAATCTCACTGTTTGGCCCTAATACCTCTACAGCTTAACACGTTTGACGGGCTCGTTGGCGCGTTCGGTAGAACACCTGCCGTGCGCATTGATGGGTCGTGGGTTCGAATCCCACCGGGAGCACATGCTTATAATTTTCTATAAGCATGTTTTCCCCACGTCTGGTAACTTCGGGCATTGATCGGGTGGGAGGAATATCTAAATTCCGACCGGGTAACGAACCACCGTTCATAGATGGAAAAACCGTGAAGTGCATATTGCGCGTTTCGGTTTCAGTCTATGGATTTCCGGATGCTCGAAGTAAAAATAAGGTCGACAGCGCATCGTTGACTGATGTTCTGTGGCTGAGGTATCACCTACCATCAAGTGAACCTCATGCTCGTCTGTCGATATCTGACATAAAAAAAAAAAAAAAAAAAAAATAACACGGACAAGAGTGGCGAGCACTGTGGCTCAGCCTTGACATAATTTCTCATACAAATGACAGATGGACGACGATGGATGGATGGAGTTATCCGCTGGCCTAGTGCTAATATCAGATATTTTGTTTCAGATGTGAGCCAAGTACTGACCCAGGTTTCTTTAGAGTTGGTAACTTGAGCGCTATGTACCCAGCGTGCTGCCCGCAACGAATTAGTTGATGACTAACTTAAGGAATAATTGTGGGGAAGACTATTCATTCTGCATTCATACGCCAAAAACCGTAATTTAAGCTGAATGAACTTTCGAAATAATTGATAATAATTTAAAAATATTATATTATTATTTCTTACTTGCTTATTCTTAGCGGTTTTTATTAATGTTGGCAATTTAGCGTCTTTTGGTGTACTTAAGTTGGTGCAGACAGCTATTATCTATGAGAAACACAAAAAACAATAGAATTTATGATACGAGAAACTTAATAATCATACCTACATTAATATACATCACGCTTCTTTCCCATTGCGGTAGGCAGAGATCATGGAATTCCATATGCTCCGATCCTTGCATACCACTTTCGCTTCTTCCACTTTCATACACACTCGTCGGTTTCATGTACTTTTGACCTGGTTTGAAGAACGTTCCCGATCTGATTGAGGTACGTTCGACTCTCGACTCTACCACTCACACTAGTTTCATAAATACGAGTAGTTTTCGTTTTTCTACTTTCATCCATTCTTTCTACGTGCCCAAACCTACTCAACATATATACATACATAAACGTCACACCTCTTTCCCATTATGATAGGCAGAGATCACGGAATTCCATATGCTCTGATCCTTATATACCACTTTCGCTTCTTCCACTTTCATCAATGCTTTCATTCACTCTCGTCGGTTACGAGTACTTTTGACCTGGTGCTTTTGAAGAACGTCCCCGATCTGATCGAGGTACGCTCGCCTAGGTCGACCACTCCCGACTCTATCACTCACACCAAATTCATAAATCGTTTTCGTTTCCCTACTTTCATCCATTCTTTCTATGTGCCCAAACCAATTCAACATGCCTTTTCAAATTCTTGTCACTACACCGTATTTTACTGCACTTTTGTATAGTTATGTTTGTAATATATAGGTTTCGTCAGATTTTAGAAAATAAAATTTTATTTAAGGTTTTGTAAATATTATGTAATGTATATAATATGATAATAATAATAAATTAATAGATACATATATTTTTAAGCAATAGCGTGTTTCATTTTATCAAATACCCTGGAAGCCATAAATCATGGCGGAGAACTTGAGTGTGTATATAATATTGTGTATATATGTATGATTTAGTTAGGTAGGAACTAATATATTGTTTATTTTAGACTTTTATATAGTAATTTATATATATGTAGATAGTATTTTTGAGACACAAGTAATACTTATCCTTATTCTATTTTTTTTAAACCGATAAATATTTTAGTTTTGTAAAGATTCCAATAGATTTTTTTATGTTTTATTAATAGAACAGCTTGAGGGTGGTTCATGATACCTAACTAGACATCAATCAGTGATGCACTGTCGTCCTATATTTCTTTCAAACATTCGGAAACGAATACTCGCAATCAGATGGGTACGTTGTCGCGTTAGGTATTATATTTTGGGATACGATGAGACGTGGTTTCGAATCCCGCCGGGATAACATGTACGCATGTTTTCCCTACGACTACTCAATTGGGGCATGAAACGGTTGAGAAGAAGATTGGAATTCCGACCGGGTAACGAACGGACGGAAGAACCGTGAAGTGCATGTTGTGCGTTGCTGTGTTAGTCTAGGATTTTCGAAAGTTTGAACTAAAATATAGGTCGACAGCGCATTATTGACTTTGACTAAGGAATCATCTACCATCAAATAAGCCTCATGCGTCGATTTCTAACATAAAAATACATAATATTGTCTTTTATTAACGCGAGTATCACACATTTAAATAAAATACTGTATACCGGATTAAAACGCGATTTATTATTTATATTGTTTAAATTATTTATCCCGACGTTTCGGATGCTTTTCAGCAACCGTGGTCGCGGGAGACTGAAAGATGACAGTTGTCTTATCAACTTGTCTTATCAACTGTCATCCTTCAGTCTCCCGCGACCACGGTTGCTGATAAGCATCCGAAACGTCGGGATAAATAATTTAAACAATATAAATAATAAATCGTGTTTTAATCCGGTATACAGTATTTTATTTAAATAAAAATACATACATACATATTACGCCTCTTTCCCATTGAGGTAGGCAGAGATCACGGAATTCCATATGCTCCGATCCTTACATACCACTTTCGCTTCTTCTACTTTCATCAATGCTTTCATACACACTCGTCGGTTACGAGTACTTTTGACCTGGCCCTTTGTAGAACGTCCCCGATCTGATCGAGGTACGTTCGCCTAGGTCGACCACTCCCGTCTCTACCACTCACACCAGTTTCATAAATCTTTTTCGTTTTCCTACTTTCATCCATCCATTCTACATGCCCAAACCACCTCAACATACCTTTCTCAATTCTCGTCACTACATCGTCTTTTACTCCACAACGCTCTCGAATTTCGCCATTTCTTAATCTATATTTCAGAGTAACACCACACATACTTCTTAAAGCTCTCATTTCCACAGCATTTATTCTACTTTCATGTTTCTTCTGCCATACCCAATTTACTAATCTCAGCTCAAAATTCTCATAATAATTAAAACATACACGTCTCGTAACATTCCAGTCGCACGTATGTTGAGAGGGAATTTATAATCAAAGGGGCTAATAATAAAAAAGAACCTTTGTTAAAAACACATTAGTCAATCTACGGGCCCCCAATTAAGCTACGGCTTATGTGAGATAACCCTAATTTAAAATTGATCACAAAAACATGTCAAGTTCCATGAAAATTATAACGTATGGTTCCGTAAAGTTAAATTAATAGATTTTGCATATATGTTACGAGTATATTGTTGTATTATATTAGGGTAAAATATTGATATAGAGAATATAATAAAATGTTTCAGTGTGAGCATAGAAAGCTTTTAAAGGGGTTAGTAATATATAGTAAATAATATATCAATAGTCTTCTAAAATTAAAGTATAGGTTTTGAATAAAAAAATATCCACCAAAACCAAAATGAGTACCTATTAGTGATTTAATCTTATTTATTGTTTATTATTTACCCCTTTTTATACCTATCCCTTTTATATGTAGGATTATAGGGTATTGAAATATTTTTACCTATTACTTTTTATATATAATTTTTCCTTTATTTTTAAATGTATTATACACTTTTTTATATTAACATAAAACGAATGCTTAATGACCTACCCTTATTTTGGGCACTACTTCTACCTACCCCCAGTCTTATCATCAATATCAAATATCGCTTTTAATAATAATAATAATTTATTTCAGACAAACACCCATAGTAATATACGAAATAATGAGAATTAAAAAAGTAAAATAAATACAAGGTAACATTTGTACATATCCTATATTCAAATACTATAATATATTGCATTACATTACAAATACTATTTGTGGTTCACGATTTTCACATACAAAAGTGCACTTCAAATTTATTTATTTACGGAACCCTAAAAACTTGTCCCAATAAATCAGATAGGGTGTGAGTCGCCCCCACATGCGGTTACACAGAATATTTGCTTTGACAGATATTTTTCTATATTTAAGTATAATTATTTCGATACTCGTATAATATATTATTTACATACGTTGTATCGGCTCTGTAGAAATAAAAAATAATACCACCGGCTTTGCACAGTAGCAATTTAACAGTGATGTCATTGACGTTGGCACCTTACATTCCGTTAGGTTACGGGTTCGAATCCCGCTGGAATTACCTCCCCTACATCTGATCACTTCGGACATTGAACGGGTAGGAGGAATATAGAACTACCGTTCATAGATGGAAAATCCATGTAATGTTGTTCCTTTTATTAATGAAATACTTTTCACTTTATTTTAAAATACAACTATTTAATATTAACTAATTATTCAAACGTGACACGTTGTTGACAAGTCAAGAGTAAGTTTAAGCCAAAGAGAGCGAATCCTCGACCACACTCTTCATATTGACACCTTTATTATTTTATGTCAGATATCGACAGACGAGCATGAGGTTCACTTGATGGTAGGTGATACCTCAGCCGCAGAACATCAGCCAATGCGCCGTCGACCTACTTTTTACTTCGAGCACTCGAAAATCCATAGACTGAAACCGAAACCGAAATGCACTTCACGGTTTTTCCATCTATGAACGGTGGTTCGTTACCCGGTCAGAATTTCGATATTCCTCCCATTCGAATACTCAATAGTATTGTGTTCAAAGAGTTTTCATTCATTAATTTCACTATACGTATCGATAACGATCGAGGCCAAAGATGTTATCAGCCGGCCTAGCATGACCGCCACGATATGTCGCGGACGAGAGAAGACAAACTAAGATGTTAGAGATCTCGATATATTATATCTCTACATCGACATTTTTGATAGAAAAGATATTTCGATCGACAATTAATATATCTATTAATGATAATGATAAGTCGAGTTTTAAGTGTAAAGTTTAGATCCGAAAGAAATAGAGCGATAATCGATTAAAACACGAGAACACTGTCGACAAAATTTTGTCGCGGTTGTCATGCTAGGCCGGCTGGTGAGGCAGGCTTAATTAAATTATTCAAGGGTAACGATAAGCTGATCGTTGCTTGTAAGCCTTGTTGTATTATTACATTTAATATTTAAAGTACGAAATTAATAATATTGGTTTTTTGATAATTATCCGGACAAATATTATTTATATTTTATTAAATATATTAAATACTAGCGACCCGCCCCGGCTTCGCACGGGTCAAGATTTTTTTACAAAAAAAGGTAGGGTATTTATGTATTTTTTAATGCCACATTATAAAAAAATAAAAACAAAAAATTTCGTCCAAAAATTAAAAAAAAAAATTTAGGGGTTGACTACCCCTAATATTTAGGGGGATGAAAAATAGATGTTGGCCGATTCTCAGACTAACCAAATATGCATAAAAAATTTCATAAGAATCGGTCGAGCCGTTTGGCAACGAAAACTGTGACACGAGAATTTTATATATTAGAATAAATAATATTTACCCGGATAATTGTCAATAAGTAAATAGTAGCTTAAAAAGTGAATTCCCGAGGCCCATAGTGGGGCATGGGGCAGACACATTTCTGTATCTGATTCACTGATCATTTTTCTTATAGGCAAGCTGTAAATGATCAGACTAGCTATATTATCTTGTTTCCCTGGTATTCGAACCCAGGACCACCGGTGCTAAACGCATCGCGCTTACCATTGGGCCACGTAGGCGGTCAAACACTAGCTTAAGAGGATGTTATATTTCTGCTTTAAAATTTCTGAATAGTTAAACTACATAAAGATTAGTAACACGCCCCGGCGCACGGGTGCAATGTAGACGTACTATACATAAATAGCCTATGTTACTCGCTGATAATGTAGCTTTCTATTGGTGAAAGAATTTTTAAAATCGGTCCGGTAGTTTTTGAGTTAAATTGTGTTATAAAATGCGGATATAGATGAAAAAAAGCCACTTTAAAAAAACAGTTTCACAAAAATACATGACATTTTCTAACTTTGGCTATATTCTTAAACAAACTTACTTAGTAGTTCAATTTTCCCTCTATTTTTTTTAAATTGGCTACTACGAACAATACTAAAAAATCCATTAAATTCAAAAGACTATCAGTTCAACCATAAAGACGTTAGCTAATGGAGCAAAGAACATAACTAAACATTTCCCTTAAAAAACCAACTCTACATCGTAGGGTTCACTTAAAAAGTAATTTACCCGACTTGTCCGGGTGAATTATTGCCGGCAGAAACGAGATAGAAGTGCGAAAAGATCCCAAGTGTAACAGGGACGGGGGATGTCAGAAAATATTTAAATGAAGTCTTCCCTTAATGTGGGATGTTATTTTTTTATCGGCGACTCGGTAAAGATATGTCGTCTCGCTATCTCTGAATTACAATGTCCGTGATACGCATTGTGATGCTTAAGTAATTTTATCCGGGAGTTTTTAAAGGTGTGAATAACTTAAATCTCTGGCGTATTAGCTTAGTTTGAATTCTGAAACTGCCTAATATATTTTTATTTCTGACAAGCGATCCTGCCAGAATATTGGTTTCAAATAAAAAAAAATCCCACTTCTATTATATAGGTTTGCAGTGGACATCAATAATTAGAAAAAAGCTATAAGCGTTCATGAAGTGAGCGGAAAATGGTGATGGATGGAAAATTAATTTTCTACATATGTTTTTTTCCTAGTACAGCCGTTATTGAGTTATAAATGACTAGCAACACGCCCCGGCTTCGCAGGGATGTAATGTACATGTAGCCTATGTTACTCGATGATAATGTAGCTTTCTATTGGTGTATGGTGGTCACCTTTTGCGAGCAAATAATGCTGCAGAAGGAGATCGCAGAACGACGGAGAGTGCGCCGCTTTACCGGGCACAGTGAGGGCCAGAAGGAGGGGAGAGCGCAGGAGAAGATATGCTCATCTCCTGACGCTCCCGTAACTCCAATCTGTTGGTGCCAGCTGTGGCAAATCGCCGGGGTCCCGGATTGAATACGAAAGTTATCCCGTGGGCCCCAAGACGGCGAGACCTGAGGGTGTAGAGGGGTTTAGTGGGTATTGCTCACCCGGCACCGGGTGAGGTTGAGTCCCACACTCCTCCCGCATAATATCTCGCGGGGGGGGGGGTACCCAGTGCGCAAACGCATTCCCCTCGAAAAAAAAAAAAGAAAAAAAAAAGCTTTCTATTGGTGTAAGAATTTTCAAAATCGGTCCAGTAGTTTTTGGGTTTATTCATAACATACAAAAATACAAAGATTCAAAAATACAAACCTTTTCCTCTTTATAATATTAGTATAGATGTAACTACCACGACTTTGTTTCATTTAATTTATATATACATACTAGCCGTCCCCGCCCGCCCGCTTCGCTGGGCGAATTGTAAAGGATAGACGAATATGAACTATCCACATAAATTTGAAAAAAAATGGTAAAGGGTTGATGGAATTCAAAAAATGAATAGCCTAAAACCTTCTACAATTAATTCTGCGTCGAATGGTCATGGTATCATGCCGATCGGTCCAGTAGTTTTCAAGTTTATCGATAACAAAGAAAAAAAAAGTTGATTATATATATGTATATAGATAATGACAGACGGTCGTGAAGTGTCAACTGACTAGGTCAGCGCAATAATCAATGATGTGCTTTTGACCGGTTAGCAGTCTGAAATCTATAGATTGAAACCAAAATGCACAATAAAATAAAATACACCATCTATGAATGGTGGTTCGTTTTCCGATCAGAATTTCTGATATTCCTCGCATCTGTTTCATGTCTGAAGTGACTAGATGTAAGGAAACATGTTATAGAAAATTATAAAAATGTCATCCCGGTGGGAGTTGAAACCACGACCCATCACACCTAACACCCAACGCACCCACGAGCCCCACGTGTATGTTCAAAAGTCAAAACTGAAACGTTTAATCTTTGACATTTTATAAAAATATAAAAAAAAACAACGGCCGATTTAAAAAAAATCTATAGCAACTAAATTCCATTTTCAAAATTAGTATTTATTTTAAATTACTTTAACGAATGTAGCCAGGTCCAAAAAATTCGAGGTAGCCTCACGAAATAATGAAGGTATTTATTTTCTAATTCCAATTACTTACTCTTTCAAGTGTTTTAATAAAACTTCTTTTAACATAGAAATAAAAAGGATTCAAAAGTTTAAAAGCTTTTCAATGTTTTAATTATACCATTAATTGTAAAGTAACTTTACTTTAATAGAAATTTCAACATTGAAATTATATATAAGAAACTCTATCCTCTTATTAAATTCTTTATCATAATCTGGAAGATCACTTTGTATCAGCATCTTGATACATTCTTTTGATTCATTGCTACCTCTAGGGCCGTGAGTAATCACTGCTACCGTGGGTTCGATTCCCACCGGGTGGATATCGTTAAATATGCGTATTACGTGTGTATGTCACTGAATGTCTCCCGTGACCATTTCATTAATTATTATTGTATGTTTGTAACGAATAAACTCAAAAACTACTGGATCGATTTTAAAAAATATTTCAGCATTAGAATGCTACGTTATTCCTGAGTAACAACGGCTATATAATTAATTATTACTAGAAAAAAAATAGTAACACTTCAGTAATGTAACCCAAGGTGTAAAAAGTTATAAGGAGAGAGGATTTGTATTTTTGTTTGTAACGAATATATTCCAATACTACTAGACCGATTTCAAAAATTCTTTCACCGATAGAAAGCTACATTATTAGCGAGTAATATAGGCTATATTTTCATAGTAGCTTTATTACCGGAGTAAATACCCCGTTGCGACGTTTCAAATACTTTTCAGCAAGGAACATATAATTAATCTGATAAAAGTTATTTATTTAAATGAATACTTTGGTTCAGAAACAGATAAAACGACGGAATTATAATGATGTTACGGCTCGGTATACAAATGAGAAAGTTTATCTTTGGAAACGGATTATGTTTTGTTTGCTTCTACCTTTAAACAACGATAGCGGTGGGCGAAAGTCACGAGTTATTTTTAGGATTCCGTAAGCGATACGCCCTTATTACTAGCAAAACGCTCCGGCTTCGCTTGAAAATATATTCTATAATCGGAATACATACATACTTTATTACTGTAATATAGTACTGTATAATAATATACTATATCCATATTCCATGTTCATTGTATATCAGTATTTACCAGAAAATAAAAAGAGACGAAAATGAATATTTGTCATATTTTTTTTCTATATATTATATTCTACTTTCCGAAGCAACATCCTAATTTCTCTATGACTGAAACCTTATTAAAACTAACTTTTTTATTTGGCGTAATATACCATAATTCTGAATATAAATAAAAAAAAATTGTTTATTCATTATCTAAAAACATCAATAAAAAGATTAGATTTGAGCACCCTTTTAAGTTCATAATATACATATACTTGTGTCAGGATGCTCAGCTCTTCCATAACAAAAGAAAATAAACTAAATTACATACAAACTTAAATTAGGATTTTTATTTTAAAACAATTTTAATTTTGAAAGGTAAATGTTTAGTTTGGGATGAACATGTTATGAGGAGAGATAAAAAACCTGTATCTAAAAAAAATTTTTAACATGAAAGTGGATGGGTAGGTATAGGGGAAGAGGGAGGCCAAAGAAAATGGATTGACTGTGTGAAGAATGATATGTGTTTGAGAGGTGTGACTGTAATATGGCGAGTGAAAGGAGAGAATGGAGAAGAGAACATACTGCGCCGACCACAAATAAAAAAAAGGGAACAGGGCAGGAAGAAGAAGATTTTAAAACAATTTTAAAATGAAAAAAAAGAACAATATTAATAACAATCTAAACCCTTTATTTAATGTTTAACCTAAGAACCCACAATGAATGTAAAATAGATAAACTGTCCGTGTTTTTAAAACAAATCTGATATGAGTTTAGTTCTAAGAAGGAAGCAGGTGTCATATTGTCACATATCACGAGACCGCCCTTAACTATACGTCAGCTTTAGTTTTTTTTATTTGAAACTAGCAGACCCGACAGAAGTTGTCCTACCAGAATAATGGCTTCAAAAATTAAAAAAAATATTTCTAGATTTTAAATGTTATTTTTCTATAATGTCTAGTTTGTCATTATGTAATGTATTTTTTTACTTTATTTTTAAATATTATTATTATACTAGCTGATGCCGCTACTTCATTCGCGTGGGCTTCATTTTAAGCTGAGCTTGTGAGCAAGGTTTCTTCATATGATATATTCATATCCACTATTCCACATATTATCATATATTCATATCAATTATTAATAATAAAAGTTAAATGTGAGTCAGTTTGCATTGCAATTTGTTGATATGGTATCTTTAAAATAATCTTTAAATGATGATAACTTTTCTTTTCGACATCCGATTTCGATCAAACAAAGCCTATATGTTTGGGCTTTGCTTAATTTATTTGTGTAAATTGCATGAAAATTGGTTCAAAAAAAGAGAAACAAAACATTTAAAAAAAGTCTAGGTTTGTTCTACTTCCCTTCTTACATCCCCTTGACTCGGTTTTTAGCATTTCAATTCTATGTACAGACATTGGACCTCTACAGTTTTATTATATGTATAGATATAAAAAAGGGTAATTTTGAGAATATTTATGAATAAAGAGTATAATAATAATAAATATTTTTTTTAGGAATACGGTTTACATATTACGGGCATATGACACAGATAAACAAAACACAGATCTACTTGTCTATTTATAAATATTATCAGTGTAACGGACCTATATTTATTTATTTATTTAATACACACACACATATCAACTGCCATTACAGGGGCACATGCCTAATGCGACAGTGACATACAAAACAAAATTAATACAAGCAAAAAATTAATTATGATTGTACCTGTCCCAAGCTACCCTATGGGACTCGGAATTCATTTATATGTACTTCAATTTCAGTGAGTAACACCAATCCATCTCTTCTAATCTCGCTAGACCAGATTATACCTCAATATTGTCCCTACTAGTGATGTGCCGAATCGTTAAAAATGTATAATATGATACGGATCCGAATACGGATATTTGGTATCAAGAAGCTTTCTTACTCAATCGGTGTCGATGCGCGTGACCTTGAATATGTATATTTAGTTTGAAATATAAAGGTGCCAAATATTTGTTTTAAGAAATAAAAAAATCTGTATGGAATTAAATACATAGTTTTTCATTGCTACCAATAGGTAATACACCTATATATGGAATTTCATCTATCTAATGAAAATTAATAAGGTAAAAAATCCATCAAAAAAATATCGAATACGGATCTTTTTTTATTTTAAATATCGACAGACAAGCATAAGGTTCACTTAATGGTAGGTATACCTCAGCCAACATCAGTCAATGATGCGTCGTCTACCTACTTTTTACTTCGAGCATTCGAAAATCCATAGACTGAAACCGAAGCGCGCAATATGCACTTCACGGTTTTTCCATTTCTTTCTCCGGATATCCACGGATACGGATATAGATATCCGGCACATCACTAGTCCCTACAAAGCAATGGTGCATTACACATTATTGATACTCAATAAGTAAGGTAACATCCATTAACCATCAAAGTGCTCTTCTCCAGGCCATTAATACTGTCATAATCTCTTAGAATTTTTTGAAGATGAATCATAAGGTGACAAATTGATATGAGTGGTATGTGAACTTTCTATATTTTTTTACCTAATAATATTTTTTGAGATATCGACAGACGTTGGCGCGTTCGGAAGAACACCTGCCGTGCGCATCGATGGGTCATGAGTTCGAATCTCACCGGGACGACATGATTATAATTTTCTGTAAGCATGTTTTCCCCACGTCTGGCAACTTCGGGCATTGAACGGGTGGGAGGAATATAGATGGAAAAACCGTGAAGTGCATACTGCACGTTTAGGCTTCAGTCTATGAATTGCCGAATGCTCGAATAAAAAAGTAGGTCGATGGCGCATCATTGATTGATGTTCGGTTGCTGAGGTATCATCTACCATCAAGTGAACCTCATGCTCGTCTGTCGATATCTAACATAAAAAAGTACTTTTATTACAGGGCAGATAGGTTACCTGATGATAAGTAATCACCACCGCTCCGCGACTCAAATGTCGCAGATGCGTTGTTGGCCTAAAGCTATATAAACAAATGATCGAGCTTTACGTCTTTTTAAACAGATGTTATTGCGTATTTTAAGATGGTTTCGAGAAGTCTACGTTATTAAAGTAATAAATTGGTTCTTGGATACAACGAGGTGGATTTATTTGTAAGAAAATACAATTAATTCAAGGTAATGGTCATTTGAGTTTATTGCACTTGTTAATTTGTATTAAATTTACACTTGAATAGCTTTATATTATTATTCTTAAGTAAATAAAAGTACATTTCGATGGAAAAAATTTCGTAGTCTTTTATTATACTTGCAAAAACAAAAATAGCCTTATGTTATTAGCTGATAATGTAGCTTTCTATTGGTGAAAGAATTTTTAAAATAGATAGAAGTCGAGTCAACGTTTTCACTTGAATACCAAGAAAGATTTGTATCATCAAAAAGATTTATGAAACTATTTTTTTTTATTTAACATATTTTTTAATCAAATATCCATTGACATACCTACTATGTAAAATTTATCAAAGAATTGATATTATTTTCGGTACAGGTACAGTGTATAGCTGAGGGTAATGCTGAGAATTTTAGTTTTTTTTGTATGGTAAGTGGCGAGTGTGGTTTAGCCTTGAAATTAAGGTTTTTATTGAGCTTTTTTTGCCTATATATGTACATCAAATCATATTACCAATATTCGCAATCATTTAAGTTATTTCACAAAAAAAGACAAACCAACAAACACACTTTTACATTAAAAACAGTTTTAAAGAAATAAGAATTTAAAGCAAATATTACCACAAACATGCACTACCTCATTACGTAGACCGTGAATAAAATCCGTTTTCATCTAACCTTAAATATTTTGAAAGCCCCCAAATTCTAGTTTACCTGCACGTCAGTTAAAAATAATTCTTCCATAATAGTAGCGGTGGAGAGGGTTGGAAAATGTAAGTGACCTGAAAACACGCTGCCACAAAACGTGCAAAGGAGCACTACTGCGGTCATTAGCAGGTTAATGTGCGACTGCTAAAACAGCGATTGTATAGAAGGGCATAGCACGAATAATTTGCGAAAAAGTATTCGTATCGTCGAAATGTCATTTGTATGAAATTTGATTTCTCACAGAACAGAGGGACTGGCACGAATCACTATCGATTAAATATCGATATTGCGTGTTGCGTGTTGTTCCGACTAGAATGTGAGTGCTCCTATTTCACCATACATACTGCTGATAAAGGAAAAATCTTTGTTTTTATTTTTTATTTTTTCGTTTATATATATTTTTTGATAATTATAGTTATTTACTTAAAGATGTCATGTGGAATATGGTGTAATGGTTGCAGCTCCTTATAAAACATTTGTAAAACAAAAACTTGGCGATTAAAAAGAGTGGCGGCGAGTTTCTTGCCAGTTCTTCTCGTCCGCTCTACGCCCTTGATTTGTGAACTGGCAGTAAATGTAAAATTAGAAGCATTTAATATGTATTTTTTATTGACGTTCATAAGTGTACATTGTGTTGCCTAAATGAATAAATGATTTTTGAATTTTAATTTGAATTTGATTTGTTAAAAATATCTGGAAAGTAAGCTGTTGGGAGTTTGGACACACATAAAGCTTTAGCTCGATGTGTGTCCCAACTGCCAAGAATTTATTCTTATCTTGTAAATTGTGATTTTTTTTAAATATAGTTTTTGTATTTGAGTGTACTTTATGCTATTACTAAGATGTAAGATATCTCCATATATTATATCTCGACATCGACAATTTTGATAGAAAAGATATCTAGATTGACAATTATATCTATTTTTGATATTAAAAGTCGAGTTTTAAGTGTAATTGTCATGTTACCCGGACGAAATATAGAGATAATCGATTAAAACACGAGAAAACGGTCGACAAAATTTTGTCGCGGTTGTCATTCTAGGCTGTACATCTAAACTTTTACACCTAAACAAGCCCAATGCACGTATTTAGGGGCCACACGTGTTTTCCCATTACACACCAAGGTTGTTCGCAATTTTTCTTTTGAACAGCGTGCTTTCAGTTTGTAGTCTTGTGTCACTATTTCTTGTCCGTTTTACAACATTTTGTTCTGCTATTTCTCTCAGCGCTTAGGGAACTTTATTCAATTATAATAAGTTCTCACAACTTTACGCTAAGAGTAGAGTGTAACGAGTTAACTACGCTAATAAGTATTTAATTAATGCCTTTAAAATTATATTATGCATATTGTATTGAGTAACTAACAAGGAAGGCTAACATACTGGGTCCTTGGTAATAATTACATATTGGTATTATATCAAAGTAAATATATAATATTATATTTTTTGGGGAGGACAATGAAATTAAATCTTGAAAAACATGTTTTTTATGATAATTAAATAAATAGAAATATATAATTTTTCATATTAATATTACGGTTTTAATAGATAGACTGATGCGAGATGAAAGTTTATACGTATAATTTAATATGGTTTTGTCTTTATTTCTTGAAATATGACGATAATTGTTCAAGATGTCGGAAGAAATCTAGCCGAATGAGTCTTATTATTTTCATGCGAAGACGGGGCGGGTCGCTAGTTTAATATAATTGCCTTTTTAAGGGTACATTGATGGAATATTTGCAATTTTTTACAGTAAGTACTTCTTCACATGGTATCCATGTGAGTTTTTTTTGTTTGTTTTTGTAATTATTAATTTTACTATAACAAATTAGCCGTTTTTTTTTGTTGCGAAAATCAGTATTTTAGCTTGTAGGTGCTACAAAAAATTGAAAGATCGAAAAAATAAAAAAGAGTTATCTTTAGAAATACGTCCATTAACAAACGCATTTTTTTGTGTCAGATGATTCTATTGCGAATTATGATGTACACAACAAAACAACGGAGATTCACTGCTTAAGTATATTTATTTTTTAATATAATGTTAAAAAAATGTATTATTAATGGAAATTAATTAAATAAACTGGCACTGCCTGTATCGCCAAAAAAAGAACTTGAAAACCAACTTTTTCACCAAATTAACCTTACCCTTAACTCTTTCCGAATACCTTAAAGTAACTTTAAAGTATTCGGAAAGAGTTTACGAGTCAATTCACTAATATTTTCGTTTTAAAATAGATAACATTTGCATTTTAAATATTGGAGCGAGTAATTTCCTTAGGGAGTAAAAGTTTAATTATACCAGTCTGGTTAAGTTAAGCATACAGTATACAAGATTACCGAGGGTTTAGTGCAGACACTTTGCAAGAGATATTTAACAATTTATTTTTTTATATAGGAGGGGCAAGAGAATAATTTTTTTTGTATTAGAGGGGCATTTTATTAATTTTAACTGTAGCTGAGTTTATATTGAGAACACATGAATTAATAAAAATCCATTTTTATATAGGATATAATTTTTCGATATAAAATCAGCTACAGTTAAAATACAAATCTTGCCCCTCTAATAAAAATAATAAATTAAGGGGGCAAGATATGTATATTGAGAAAATATGTTTTTTTTTATATTAGAGGGGTTACAGATGTATTTTAACTGTAGCTGATTTTATTGTCTTCTTTGTTACTTCGGGCATTAAACTTATAAAAAGGTATAATAATATTAATAAAACTAAGTACTTACACTTGAGACTTGATTGAAATCTGCAACAAATAAAATAATTATGGTTATAGTAATATAAAATGAAAAATTTTGAATAACAATGAGCAATTCATCTCGTTTTAGTATTTTCTTATAAGAATCGTGGTCGTTTCATATTGATTGAATGTAAAAAAATATAGTATATTTGTGTAAATGAGCTTGTGACTCTTGTGAAGCTTGTGAGGATTAGAAAATGCGTTCCTGGTCCTTTAGGTAGGAATAGGAATTTCCTCTTTTTCTTACTAATAGTATTGTCGAAGGAAAGCTGTGCTCTTCCTCCAATCTAAAGGGTTCCTCGACCAGTTGAACCACTGACTGGCCGGTACTAAGGCCCCAGTGGTTGATATCGAGATATTGTATTACTCAGCGCATGGAAACACTAAGATAGCGCGTTTTAGGATTAAACGTCTTCGTATTGATTGTAGCAGATTATAGATACCGCTAGTTTACACATTTCTATGTTTATCACCTTACTGTGTCCATTCAAGCATTTTTTTACACATGTTTACACGGGATTCGAATCCGGAACTAACGATGTTAATCGCAACGTGAATACCACTGATCCACCAAGCTAGACACATTAGTCCTGACACTTTATCATAAGAAAAAAAAATATTTTGACACAATTACATTTTCCCTAACCATACTTATTTAAAAACATTTGTGCACCTTTTTGGTTTTTATTTTATCCATTTGATGTGATAAGTCCATCAATATCACTGCACAAACTCATTTCCATAGATCTCCGTTCTAATATTATTTATAGTCACTATAACCAAATTAGTTCTAGGAATTATTTAATTATTGAAATCAGCAAGCCCCCTGTGGCTTTTTTATACTGTTAAGTATCTCACGAGAAAATACACATAATATTTGATAATTATAATATCTTTAAATAAAATACCTTTTACCGAATTAAAACCTGATTTATTAATTACTAGCTACGCGCCCCGGCTTCACACGGGCGCAATGAAGTACTATAGTAAGTACTATACACAAATAATAGCCTATGTTACTCGCTGAAAATGTAGCTTTCTATTGGTGAATTGGTTTTAAAATCGGTCCAGTAGTTTTTGAGTTTATTCCTAACATACAAAAATTCAAAAATACAAATCTTTTCTCTATATAATCTATCTTAATATATAAAATTCTCGTGTCACAGTTTTCGTTGCCATACTCCTCCGAAACGGCTTGACGGATTTTTACCAAATTTTATATGCGTATTCAGTAGGTCTGAGAATCGGCCAACATCTATTTTTCATCCCCCTAAATGTTAGGGGTAGTCCACCCCTAAATTTTTTGTTTTTATTTATTTGACGAATTTTTTGTTTTTATTTTTTTATAATGTGGCATTAAGAAATTCATTCAACCCCAGTTTTTTTTGTCAAAAAATCTAGACCCGTGCGAAGCCGGGGCGGGTCGCTAGTATGATATATATTACTAGCGATCCGCCCCGGCTTCACACGGGTGCAATATATATGTGCAAGAAAACGTTATGCCTATGTTACTCATTGATAATGTAGCTTTCTAAAGGTAAAAAATCTTTTTTAAAATCAGTCGAGTAGTTTTTGTGTTAAATCGTAACAAACAAACAATCAAATATTTCCTCTTTGTATAGTACATCTAGACTGCACCATGCGAAGCCTGGGCGTGTTACTAGTATAATATAAAACACAATGAATGCACTATCTATAAAATATACACTGCCATCTAGGAAAAAACAAAACAAACTTTTCAAATACAAAATTAGAACGTTCTAAAATACCCAATTCCAATTTTGAAAAATACCTCTGAAACCTAACCACAATTAGTACGCCACAAACAGATGTTTTCACACAAGTGGCTATCATTCCACCGTAAAGGACAAAGCCGTATTACTAGTATATCATAAAACACAATTAATGCACTATCTATAAAATATACACTGCCATCTAAGAATAAACAAAACAAACTTTTCAAACATTAAACTAGAACGTTCCAAAATACCAAATTCTAATTTTGAAAAATACCTCTGAAACCTAACCACAATTAGTACGCCACACACAGATGTTTTCACACAAGTGGCTATCATTATACCGTAAAGGACAAAGCCGTGTTACTAGTATATCATAAAACACAATTAATGCACTATCTATAAAATATACACTGCCATCTAAGAATAAACAAAACAAACTTTTCAAACATAAAACTAGAACGTTCCAAAATACCGAATTCTAATTTTGAAAAATACCTCTGAAACCTAACCACAATTAGTACGCCACACCACACATGTTTTCACACAAGTGGCTATCATTCCACCGTAAAGGACAATGATGGTCACTTAATGTTGTTCTCACCCGAATAAATACTTGGAAGAGCCCGACAAAGGGCACATTACAAATTAACTCGGCCGTACATCACACTGTGATTTTGTTAAATTTTCCATACAAATATTTCAGTTTATAAGTGAAAGATTATGCCGAATAAAGATTCAATGAAATTCATCATAATAAAATTACCTAAAAAATATGTTAGTTTTATCTTTTTTTGGTTCAATATTATTTAATATAAATGGACTAGTCATTAAATTGATAAAGTTTTTGTAATATAATGTAGTATAGACAATAATTTATTACGGTACATAATACTGGATAAACACAGACTCGTGAAACATACTCTATTAAACTATATATTATGTTTTATGTATATTTTTAATTATGGTTTTTATTAAAGGTGATTTTTTTAAAGTTCTCTTCTAAATAGGTCATGTATAAGTTTGATTCATATGAAGAATTATATGTTAGAATCAACAAGCTCATAGATAAAATTAATTGTTATTCAGGCAAAATTACTCTATGAAATATCAAAGACTGTGTCATAGGAGGGACAAAAAATTAATTTGAGGAAAGTCATATTTGGAAATTCATTCCATAAGTGCGTTGTCAAAATCACTCTACATAATTATAATTAAGTGGCCGTAATTTAATTAACTGCGTCTTAATTTTCCATTTTTCTTATTCAATATTATTTGAGGAAAGTGAAAACAGGAAAAACAGTGAGGAAGCTTTCACTATAGATATTAAAATACGAGCAGGAGGTTCACTTGATGGTAGGTGATACCTCAGCCACAGAACATCAGCGAATTGTTATTCTTATTTCGAATATTCGAAAATCCGTAGAATGAAACTAAAAAGCGTAATAGTAGTGTAGAGCAAGGCTTGAAACCGGTTAATTTTTATTTTCCAAAATACGTGTCTGACTGAGATACCATGATATTAGTTTTAAAGAGTTATACACACTAAACTAACCACACTGTTTATTTCAGTAAATAAGCAAAAGAATATTAACGAAAACCTTTATTATTTCGGTTAAGCTCCCATAGTAAATTAACCGGTTTTCGAGCCCTGGTGTAGAGCATACACAGATTTTTCATCTATGAACAGTAGTTCTTTACCCGGTTAAAATTACGATATTCCTCTCACTCTTTAATGCCAGAAGTAACCGATGATTACAGAATATTATAAGTATGTGAAATTCTTTATTCGACCCCATGACCAAGGAAGGCAAGGTAAGGCACCCAACGCACTTACGAGTAGGTAATTTTTTATACGAGATAATTTATCAGACAGAAAATGTAAAGTTATTCTTACATTTTAATATAACGTATAGAATATCTCTGTGCCCCGGTGCTAACATGCAAATAGGTATATTTTTTTTATTTTTTGAAGTAGGTAAAACTTCTTTAGGCGCTACTAGGAGGTAACTGGACGACAATGCAACGGAAGTCCGAAGGCAATATGGCGTCACGTTTCTGTACCATCCGGTTTTCAAATATTTTTGATTTTGTCAATAGATAGTTTATAACTTTTTTTTTTAAGTTTTACTTCAATCGCGTGTGAACGTTACACGCACTCTTTTTTATTTATATTATGTAGTATGTAAGACTCGAAATTATATCTTTCGTATCTTTTGAAAGATTGTCAATACACAAAGAAATACCATTTTCATTTTTTTTAACTATATTTAAATATATTTTCTTATAATAACTTTCGGCCTTTATAACTAGGCGACTGATATATTTCGTATTATTATACAAGAATAATCACAAAATCCTCCATATCTTTGTTTACCCCTTTAATACACTGTCCTATAATTCTTGTAATCCTCATAAATAAGAACAAAAACGTAAATAAATGTACCCTTACGAGCTGTCACGAAGTTGGCCGAACTCAGCCGAGTGACAAATACGAGGGTCAAACAGTTGACAGCTCGCGGCGGGAAATAAGAAAAATAGCGGTTCAAAATGGACGGCGGGACGTGCAAGGCATGCCGTTTTCGTATTTAATGGCCGATACTATATAACCGTCGTTAACAAATATATATTATTTAGTACCTAAATATATACTTCGAAGTAAGACTATGATTGTATTGACATATTTTATATTCTACATATATCTAATATATAAAATTCTCGTGTCACAGTTTTCGTTGCCATACTCCTCCGAAACGGCTCGACCGATTCTTACCAAATTTTATATGCGTATTCAGTAGGTCTGAGAATCGGCTACTATCTATTTTTCATACCCCTAAGTGATAAGGGCTGTTCGCCCTTTTTTTGTTTTTATTTTTTTATTATGTTGCATTAAAAAATACATACAACCCTTTACTTTTTTATCACCAACCCTTGCTTTTTAGACATTATTTACATGGCAAAACAACGATTGCCGGGTCAGCTAGTTTTTATATATCAATATATGACCCCGTTCAATTCACATTATTTCTGAATTGATATCTATACTAATATTATAAAGAGGATAGATTTGGTTTTTTGATTGTTTGTTACGATATTACTCAAAAACTACTCCACCGATTCTTTCGATTCATTTACCAATAGAAAGCTACATTATCAGTGTGCAGGACGACCGTGCAACTTACGGACATTTTTATTTTTAATTCGTAGGCTAAGGATTGTATATAGTAACTGATTTATGTAATAGATAGGGATTAATTAGTTCTATATTTTAAGCCTAAATTTGTAAATAGTTTATAATTTTTTATTGTCTTAATTTAGAGAAATATGTAATTAGGATAGTGAAAATTGTGACTATTTTTGTAAATAAAGCAGTGCTCGACGTGGTATACTACGAGGCTATAAAAGGGGCCGTATAGTAAAGATGTCTCGCTCTAACTTATAGGTGCGTCTCTGTCACACAGAGCTATAAATATCGGGCCGCTTCGATGCGGCAGTCAGTTCGGCGGCGACAGCGGAGCGAGCGAGAACCCTCCACAAGAGGAAGCCCTCATAGCCTCCTAGTTTCTACGAACAGTACAGTCCACATCTGAGCCGCCTTTTCCTCGCAATCCCAGCCCGCACATTTAGTGGTCCTTCGAGCGCCGGATTATCGAGGAACCCAGGCTCACCAAGGAGGCTATTGGAGGTGCATTCCGAGGTACCCCTCTCCCCCTCCCCCTCTCCTCGTTGGGAAAGGCCCTGCCTAGTACCCCCGTTGAGAGACCCCTCTCCCTTCTCCCCCCCCTTGGTGTGGGAACGGCATACGCCTAGTACAGCACCGAGGTACCTCACCCCCCCTCTCTCCTCCCCCTCTCTCGCCTACAGAGAAAGGTGGGATTCCTCCCCCCTCGGTGCAGGAACGGTACCCCCTAGTACAACACCGAGGTACCTCACCTCCCCCCCCCCCTTCCCCTCCCCCTCTCTCGCCTGCAGAGAAAGGTGGGATTCCTTCCCCCTCGGTGCAGGAACGGTACGCCAAGTACAGCACCGAGGTACCCCCCCCCCCCCCCCCCCCCCCTCACCCCCGGATTGCCCTTCACCCCGCTCCGCTCCGCCTCAGCGCTAGGAAAGCGCTTCATTCGGAGAACCCTCCACCTTCGCCCCGCACTCCGCATCGCTTCAGGAAGGTGACGTGCTGACACCGGGATCCAGTCACCGAGATTCCACCATGCCGGTCACACGCTCAGCCGGAAGAGGACGAAAGGAAGATACGACGACTTCCACGGAGACTTCAACAGAACAGACGACGGGGACGACATCGGAGTCGACGCATACGACCCGTACAGTAACGGAGGACACCACGGCGAGCTCTACCCAGGCCACCGTGGCAGCGGCCGCGCAGGCGGCAACCCTGACAGCGCCTTCTTCAAGAAGAACGAAGGCTCACTCGACCAAATCTCATAGGCTGGCCCAGGCGAAGGCGCACCTACTCAGAAAGGAGGTCGAGTTGGCTGCAGCAGAACTTGCAGCAATCGAAGCCGAGTCCAGTGATGAAGAACTGAGCTCGGTCATCAGCGAAGAAGACCAGAGCCAGCGGATCACCACCTGGCTCCAGACAAGCCAGGTCCTCGCCATCGAAGGTCCACGGCTTGAAGACAGCAGCAGAGGTCCTGAGTTCCCGACAGCAGCAGCATCAGGCCGGGCAGCACCGCCGATGCCGGAAAGGAACCACGACAACATGGTCTTCGCCCCTCGCAGCCAGGCGCCGTATCCTCAGCATGGAAGCTCTGAGGATCCCTGGCAGCAACAGCAGCAGTGGGGGCAGCAGCAGCAGCAGCCGCCACAGCAACCGACAGCAGCGGCATCAGGCAGGACAGCGCCACCGATGCCTGAAAGGAACCACGACGACATGATGTTCGCTCCTCGCAGCCAGGCGCCGTATCCTCAGCATGGAAGCTCTGGGGATCCCTGGCAGCAGCGGCAGCAGCAGCAGCAGCCGCCACAACAGGGGCAGCAGCCATCGCAGCGACATCAACCGCCGTGGCAGCAGCCAGCGTCGCAGCAGCAGCAGCAGCAGCAGCAGCAGCAGCAGCAGCAACCGCCACCAGCGGCGGCATCGTGGCAACCCAAGATCGCACAACCGACGATGCGATGGGAACCAGCTCCGCCGACACCACAGCCGAAGACAGACCTGCAGGAACTTGCGACTGCAATAACGAGTGCAGTTCAGGCAGCCCAGACGAAGCAGCCGACCAGGAATGCGGAGTTACCGAACTTCCACGGGTCTCATCAAGACTACCTGATCTTCCGCTCCGCCTACTACGAGACAGCGCAGTACTTCTCCGCCCTCGAGAACATCGCGAGGCTGAGGAGGTCACTTCGGGGCATCGCCAAGGAAGCAGTACAGGGGCTCCTCATCACCAACGCAGATCCAGACCACGTGATGAGAACGTTGGAGCTACGCTTCGGCCGTCCAGAATCGATCGCGATGGCGGAGATTGAAAAACTGAAGACATTGCCACGGCTGACTGATTCACCAAGGGAGATCATCACCTTCGCCACCAAGGTAGAGAACGTCGTCAGCATTATAGAAGCTCTCGGATGCGTCTATTATTTGTACAAACCAGATCTGACGAAGAGCCTGGTGGAGAAGATAACGCCGATCCTGAGAAGACAATGGTACATCTTCTCTACAGAACAAGGGAAGAACGAAGCGGACCTAGTGAAATTCAGCCGCTTCATCAGGCGGGAGGCGGAGATCTGCGGACCTTACGCGCCACCCGAAAGAGTCAGCACACATCCAGAACCGCCACGTCGACAGCAGCACGTGCATGCCGTCCAAGCAGAGCAACCGAAGTGCATCGTCTGCGGAAAGGACGAGCATCACCTGGCAAACTGCAAGAAGTTTGGGGAGGCAGACAGTGACGTAAGATGGGACGTCGCTAAGAGGAAAGGCCTATGTTTCAGGTGTCTTCGCAGCAGGAAGAAGAAACATTACTGCCAACCCAAGAAGTGCGGTATCGACGGATGCGAGAGGTTCCACCACAAGCTACTTCACCATCAGCCGAAGTTAGAAGAGACGGAGGCAGAACCTGGAAAGGAGAAGGTCAACTCAGCATGGGCTCCGAAGGTCTCGTTCCTGAAGATCGCGCCCATACACATTTCCGGACCGGCGGGAGGGGCTGACACATACGCCCTGCTGGACGACGGATCCACCGTCACCCTTATAGACGCGGACCTCGCCAACCGGATAGGGGCAAAGGGAATCGAGGACCCTCTACACATCTCGACGTATGACGGCACGACGGAGACCGTGGGAAGTTCGAGAAGAGTCAACTTCAACGTGAGGACCAGGAACTCCAGAGAGAAGATCAGCGCCAGGACTGTGGAGAACCTGCAACTAGCAGCTCAACGGATTCCAGAGGCCGCCGTGAAAGACTGCGCGCACCTCAAGGACATCATCGGACAGGTTGACTGCAACGAGGTAAAACCTAAGATTTTACTTGGACAGGACAATTGGCACCTTCTGCTAGCGAAGGAAGTCAGGACCGGGAGGAGGAACCAGCCAGTCGCATCACTCACGCCGCTGGGCTGGGTGATCCACGGGAGCCACACCAGGACATTGGGTCATCGAGTCAACTTCCTGCAGACCAGCGATGAAGATTCCCTGGAGAAGATGGTAAGGGACTACATCACGGTCGACAATTTATATGTTGACCCAAGGAGGCCAAATAGCGATCCAGGTCCCGATCTGTTACAGTCACTGCCCGGAGTAATTATGCGCTTCAGGCAGTATCCGGTTGCGGTGACGGCGGACATAGCAGAGATGTTCATGCAGATTCACATCCGGGAAGAAGACAGGGACGCGCTGCGCTTCCTGTGGAGAGGCGACAGAAGAGATGGTGCACCACCGGAGGAGTACCGGATGAAGTCCCTCATATTCGGCGCGTCAAGCTCCCCGGCGACAGCGATCTTCGTGCTGAACCTGAACGCGGCCAGCTTCGAGCAACAGCACCCGGAAGCTGTTGAGGCGATAAGGAAGAAGCACTACATGGACGACTACTTAGACAGCTACAAGACGATTGAAGATGCCGTCAAGATAGCGACAAGCGTAAAGGCTATACATAAGCACGCTCACTTCCATCTCCGAAAATGGAGATCCAATTCAACAGACCTCCTCACGGCCCTCGGCCAAGACGAAGATAGTAATGCGCCAGTCCAGTTAGAAGACACCGGAACCGAGAGGGTTTTGGGTCTTATATGGAAACCTAAAGATGACGAGCTAACGTTTAATCTGGACTTGGCACGAATTCCACCGGCATTACTACAACAAGAAACCCCGACCAAGAGGGAAACACTCAAAATCGTGATGTCACTTTTCGACCCCCTGGGATTAGCATCACCAGTTACGATACAGGCCAAACAACTGTTACAGGAGATTTGGCGACGGGGAACAACGTGGGACGAGAAGATCGACCCTGATCTGGCTGCGAGTTGGCAGAGATGGCTGATCCAGCTCAAGAACCTAGAAAACGTCTCCGTGCCCCGCGGGTATCCAGACTTCCACTGCGCGACATCCATCCAGCTTCATGTCTTCACCGACGCGAGTGAGACCGCCTACGCTACAGCCCTCTACTGGAGGACGGTCTCGAAGGAAGGCGAAGTTCGAGTCACCCTGATCACGGCGAAGACCAAGGTTGCACCGCTGAAGACGACCTCGATACCAAGACTGGAGCTTCAAGCGGCGGTGTTGGGAGCCCGGATGGCGACGGCAGTCAAGCAGGAGCATCAGCAGACACCAGATTCGACCATCTTCTGGACAGACAGTCGCACCACGCTAACCTGGATACGAACAGGGTCCAGGTCGTACAAGCCCTACGTCGCACATCGCGTAGCGGCTATAGAAGAGAACAGCGTGACCAGCGAATGGCGATGGGTCCCGACGAAGTTGAACGTCGCAGACGACGCAACCAGAGACGTCCCGGAAGGATTCGACAAGAATCATCGATGGTTCCATGGTCCACAGTTCCTGTACGAAGATCCCGAAGCTTGGCCAGCAGACGACCACACCCCAATCATCTCGGGCGAAGAGAAGACATACCACGTGAATCAGGCCAAAGAGAATCTCCGAGAAGCCATCCCGGACGTTACAAGATTCTCAATTTGGAGCAGATACCTTCGAAGCACCGCACGGGTACTGCACTTCATCGACCTTTGCCGAACCAAAACAAGGGCAAGGGTGAATTATAGGAGAACAAAGAAGAATGAAGTTCTCGACAAGGACTGGCGACGCAGCGCGAAGAAGGCCAGAAGGAAAGACGCACCGCTTCATCAGAAGAAGAAGGAAGATGTAGATTACCTCCCGATTCCAGCAGAGAAGCTTCGACAAGCTGAATCACTAATTAGAAGGTCGTCGCAAGAGGACGCCTTTTGCGAAGAGCTAAGGTTGTTGAGAAATGGAAAACCTCTCCCAGCCAATAGTCGTCTCTACCCGCTAAGTGTAAAGCTTGAAGACGGTGAAATTCGTCTACATGGACGCATCGAAGCAATCAGCGAAATAGACATGGATATCAAGAATCCTATAGTACTGGATGGGAACCATCGAGCTACGAGGTTGTGGATCGACCACATACACAGACAGCTACATCACTCCGGCGTCGAGGCTACAGTCAACGAGTGCAAACAGCGCTACTGGATCCTGCGTCTACGGCCCACCGTGAAGAATATTATCAAGAGCTGCATCACCTGCAGACTGAGGACAGCGAAGCCTCCGTTCCCAATCACGGGGAACCTACCAGAGTGTCGACTGGCGCATCACCAGCGCCCATTCACATATACGGGAGTCGACTACTTCGGCCCACTGAACGTTACGGTGGGAAGATCGCGACAGAAAAGATACGTCGCGATATTTACGTGCTTGACAACAAGGGCAGTACACCTAGAGTTGGCAACATCCCTCAGCTCCGATTCGGCAGTCATGGCTTTAAGAAGAATGGTTTCAAGAAGAGGCTGCCCGAAGCAAGTTTGGTCAGACAACGGGACAAATTTTCATGGGGCAGACAAAGAACTGCGCCGTGCTATCGACAATGCGACCGCCGAAGAAGCATCCAAGAGGCTCATCGAATGGCGCTTCATCCCACCCGGAGCACCATTCATGGGGGGCGCATGGGAGCGCCTAGTTCGTTCCGTCAAGACAGCACTGATGACGACGCTACACGAGAGGCATCCGTCTGAAGAAGTTCTGCGAACCTTGCTCACCGAGTGCGAGTACACCGTGAACAGCCGGCCACTCACCCACGTGTCTCTACAGCCTGAACATCCAGAGGCTCTGACTCCCAACCACTTCCTACTAGGTGGTCCAGGGGAAGTAACAGCGCCAACAACAACCTGCGACCGAGACCTGGATCTACGAGCCGCGTGGAGGACATCGCAACGACTGGCGGACATCTTCTGGGCGCGATGGCTGCGGGAGTACCTGCCGGAACTACGCAACCGAAGACAAGCGCAAGGACGGGGCCCCGAGCTAAACGTCGGGGACATCGTCATCATCGCCGACGGAAACCTGCCAAGGAACACCTGGATGCGAGGACGCATCTGCACCGTTTTCCCGGGACCTGACGGAGTCGTGAGGACAGTCGACGTAGCGACCAAGGGGGGCGTACTGCGACGTCCAGCCAGGAAGATCGTCGTGATCACCGGCGCCGAAGTTGCACCTGCACCAACAGGATGCGTCGCCCGCTGAAGACACCGAGCAACGCACGGCGGGAGGAATGTGCAGGACGACCGTGCAACTTACGGACATTTTTATTTTTAATTCGTAGGCTAAGGATTGTATATAGTAACTGATTTATGTAATAGATAGGGATTAATTAGTTCTATATTTTAAGCCTAAATTTGTAAATAGTTTATAATTTTTTATTGTCTTAATTTAGAGAAATATGTAATTAGGATAGTGAAAATTGTGACTATTTTTGTAAATAAAGCAGTGCTCGACGTGGTATACTACGAGGCTATAAAAGGGGCCGTATAGTAAAGATGTCTCGCTCTAACTTATAGGTGCGTCTCTGTCACACAGAGCTATAAATATCGGGCCGCTTCGATGCGGCAGTCACATCATTCTGCGCTCGACGCTCGTTCCGTGCGGTCGTACGGTAATGCGCTCTCTCGCTGAATCGCTCCTTGTTGAGTCATTCGGTGACCGACGCTCGTGCCGTGCGCACGCTCTGTTCGTTCGCTCGCTGAGCAGTGCTCTTATTGTGCGCTGGGTTCGCCTTGCTGCATTGTTTCGTAAATCGATTTACGCGGGTTTACCTGCGGCCGCTCCGGTAGCCACCTAACGGTGCCAAACGGTTATCGGGCGGTTAACGCCTCCGGGCGGGAGTGTTTGTACGGGGTGCAAACGCCGCGCCTTTTTCAAGGCGCGTACAGCCCCGTCCGCTTCCTTCACGTCCCTGTGCGTGCCTGGTGTCCTCCTAGTAGGCACTGCCAAGGGGAGCAGGTACTCCAACTGCTCTCTAGCGACCAGGTGTAATCAGGGTCCACTGTTGGACGGGTCCCATCGCACATCTGTAGGGGTTCCCGCCAAGTCCCCCCCCTACGGGCCGGTTAGGTTGCGATACCTCACCTCTCGCTATCACCAGCGAGAGACACATTTACACACTACATTTTACAGACTGTAGCTTAGGTACTCACACACTGTAGGTGTTAGGTACACAACCGCTCCTACTGGCTTCCAGTATGGAGTGGGAAAATTCCCCGATCTCGTCGTCTATGGACATCGACGACATGCGCAGGTTCCTGAGGTTCTTTGAACTTCGGCACCCTGAGTCCTTTAAGGAGTTCTTAAGCTCCAAAAATCCGCGTTCCGCGTCTCGACCGGCGTTACGTACGCCTCCGCGCTCGCCGACACCGTCGCGTAAATCGTCGCGTTCATCCCGCTCGTCGTCGCGTTCGTCGGTCCGAACCGACTCACCGAACCCCGCGCCGCGTTCCGTCGCCGCAGTTATCGCGCCTCAAGCGCAATTAGAATCAATCGCCGCGCCGTCCACCGCGATCGCCGCCGTCTCACGCGAAAACGTCTCGCGCCCTCCTTCTCGTGCCGACTCCGAAATGTCGGCATACAGCGCGGCCTCAGAGGCACCTAATTCAGAGCCGGAGAGCTCAAGCGACGGTTTCGAAACCGTCACCGGACGCAAGAAGAAGCGTTCGGCGAAAGGCGGACCGCCCGCAAAACGCGCGCAAATAGACGCGGCCCCTCTGGTCGAAGAGCCCATTCCCACGGAAGTCATCCGTGAAATCCCCGCGGAGAAACCAAAAACTCCTCCCCCCGTTTACATTAGGGACAAGGCATGTTGGCCTGCCCTATCGAAGTTCTTGGACTCGAGTCCAAGTCCATTCAGTTTAAAGCCCAAACAACAAGGGACAATATTAGGGTTCAAGTATACACCCCAGCCCATCACAGGCTACTAACAGCCCATCTCCGCGCCGAAAATATAGGCGGTCACTCTTTCCCGCTCCCGGACGAGCGCGTCCTTCGAGTTGTAATACGCGGCATCCCTAAGGAGCTCGAACCCGAGCTCGTTTTAACAGACCTCCGCGAACAGGATCTGCCTGTAAAAGAGGTCTTTAGAATGATCAATCGGACCAACAAACAGCCGTACGACATGGTTCTAGCGGTTTTAGAACTCTCCCCTAGAGGAAAGAAAGTTTTTAACTTGCGCGAGTGCTGCAAGCTCACTGGGCTCAAAATCGAGACCCCGAATAAACATTCGTTCACGAGACAGTGTCACCGCTGTCAATTGTACGGACACGCCGCGCGAAACTGTTTCGCGAAAGAAAGGTGCGTTAAGTGCCTAGGCGATCATGGGACCGCTGCCTGTGAAAGGCCTTCTCCCTGTGCCGAACCACCCGCTTGCGTGCTGTGCGGGGAAACTGGGCATCCCGCGAATTACCGCGGTTGTACCAGGGCCCCCAAACCACACAAGAGGCCGGTAAGGCGCGGGGGGGCGGCTCGTCCTGGGCAGCGTCCCAAGGTTGTCGAGGAAACTTTCATACCCGCACCTCCACCCACCCACAACGCTTGGAGTAAACCACTCCAAGCCACCAACAAACCCCCTATCCCAGAGGCATCTCAGCCTCCTTCCACCCAGACAATAGGTCCTCAGCCTCTAATGGCTACTCCGGTTTTACCACCGGTCCCTCTTCCGAGCCCTCCGGCTCAGCCTACGAAGGTAACTCGGCCTGTCCAGGCTAAACAGTTACCTACAAAACCAAACACGCCCCACGAGGGACTCGCGACGGACCTTTCCGCCGCGTTGTACCTCGTAAAAGACTTCATTCAGGTACTCAACGTGCCCGAACTTATCGCTTTCGCGCAAAAATTACGCGAAAGCGCTTCTGACCCCCAACTGCGAGTAAACGCAGCATTCGAGCACGCCAACCTAATCGCATCAATCTGGCAGTATCAATTACCCAACACAACGCAATAGATACAGCCACGTGTAGGCTCAAGACAAGATCTTTGTCCTTAGTGACATTCAACGCTAACGGCTTAAAACGACAGATTGACTTAGTAAAGGACTTTGTGACGAGACACCCGGTCGATATCATGCTAGTGCAGGAAACTTTCCTCAAACCTAGCGTTCGAACTCCGCGACTAGCGAATTATAACACTGTAAGCAGTGACCGTGACGGCCGGCTCGGTGGCACGGTTATTTATTACAGACGCGCACTGCACTGCATGCCTATCGACCCGCCTACGCTTACTAACTTAGAATGCTCAGTAGTCAGGGTGGCTATGACCGGTCATCAGCCCGTCATAATCGCCTCGGTCTACCTCTCACCCACTAAGAGAGTTTTGGAGAGCGATCTCAGGGCCCTGTTTGCTATGGGAGACTCGGTCATTCTGGCCGGCGACTTCAATAGCAAACACTGGAACTGGAATAGCTCTGCCAACAACCTTAACGGTAACATACTAGACCGACTACAAGACGTACTTAATTTCCAAGTAATAGCTCCCCTTTATCCGACTCACTTCAGTAATATGAGCCTCTCCCGCGGAAACGTACTCGACGTGGCGATTCTAAGGAACGTTACTCTCCAGTTACGCTCTATAGAAACGTTACATGAACTTGACTCTGACCACCGACCCGTTCTTACAAAGACGATACAAGACTATAGTTGACTGGCAAAAGTTAGATGAGGCCCTCAAGCCCATCGACTCGCCTGAGCTAGAGTCTATACCGGAACGACTCGACTCGACGGACCAAGCGTTAGCTGCGGTCTCCTCAGTCACCAGACATATCCAGTCCAAAGTTGAATGCGCGTCCAGGTTGATTCCCGATGATTTTAACCAACGTTGGGAACTTCCTCCGGACGCCAGACAACTACTGACTGAGAAGAACGCAGCTACTCGCGCCTATGACAACGCACACTCAGACGACAACCGTAGAACGCTTCGTGCCTTACAACGAGAGGTTAAGGCACGTATGCGGGAACTACGTAACGAACGATGGGACCGTTTAACCAGCGAACTTTCACCCTCGCACACGGCTTATTGGTCGCTTGCGAGGAGTCTCAAATCAGAAACGGTCGCGATCATGCCTCCGCTCAAACGGCCCAATCAGACTGACGCTTTTGACGATGCCGACAAAGCCGAATGCTTAGCCCAAAAACTAGAGGAGCAATGCACTCCATATCTAGTTAACACTGACCCAGTTCACGTAGAAACGATCGACCGCGAAGTCGATCGTCGTATTGCACTCCCCGTTTCAGACGAGCCCTTACCACCCACCTCCGTAGACGAAGTGCAGGCTTTGATCAAGGCTTCCCTACCTAGGAAATCCCCAGGTCCTGACACCATCTCGAACAGGGTCCTCAGATCCCTTCCTCCCCAATTGATATGTCTACTTGTGACCATTTTCAATTCCCTCCTTGCCAACTGCGCCTTTCCGACACAGTGGAAGGAGGCAATTGTGATTGGTATCCACAAGCCGGGCAAACCCCGTAACGATCCCAATAGCTATCGACCCATAAGCCTTCTCAATACACTGTGTAAGTTGTATGAGAAGCTAATTAAAAAGCGTCTCTGGGACACTGTCGTCGACAAAGGCCTTCTGCCTGACGAACAGTTTGGTTTCAGACGAGCGCACTCCTGTGTCCATCAAGTCCACCGCATAACGGAACACATCCTTTCCGGTTTAAATAGAAATAGATCCATTCCTACGGGCGCCCTCTTCTTCGATATAGCGAAAGCGTTTGACAAGGTCTGGCACAACGGCTTAATTTTCAAGCTTTACCAACTTAACGTGCCAGACAGACTCGTGCGTATCATACACGATTTCTTGTCAAACCGCTCCTTTCGCTATCGCGTAGAAGGATCGCTCTCCTCTCCCCGTAGAATACGGGCCGGAGTCCCCCAGGGCTCTGTCCTGTCTCCCCTCCTGTTTTCGTTATTCACTAGCGATATTCCTAAAACGCCTAAAGTGCACATTGCGCTTTTCGCGGACGACACTGCCCTTTTCACTTCCCACCGGGATAAAAGGATCATCACAGCGCTTCTCCAGACTGCAACCACCCGCCTCGGTGAGTGGTTCCAGAAATGGGGAATCCAAGTCAACCCGGAAAAGAGTGCGTCAGTACTCTTTGCTCGTGGTCCTCCCGGTAATCCCAGAAATCCATATACTAGGGCCAAATTCCTAATAGACCGAGAGATACAACTCTACGGTAGATCCATTCCCTGGCAGAAATCAGCCAAATACCTAGGTGTTACCCTTGATCGTAGCCTGACCTTCAACAAACACGTTAGAATGGCCCGTAAAAAGGCCTCCTTTGTCCTATCCAGACTCCGTACCCTTTTAGACTCCAAAAATAAAATGTCCCTGAGGCATAAAGTGACACTCTATAAGGCATGCATTCGACCATGCATGACCTATTCGAGTGTTGCCTTTGCTCATATCGCCCCTTCCAATATCCACAAATTACAGTCGGTCCAGAACCGGTTCATTCGAATCGCTACTGGAGCACCGTATTATGTGCGAAATGTCGATCTCCACCACGATCTGGAGCTACCCACTATAGCCCAATGGATGAAGCTAGCGTCCAAACGTTACTTCGACAAGGCTATAAACCACCCCAACCCGTTGGTTCGCAAAGCAACCGACTATTACCCATATCCCGATAAGGCTCTCTGGAGAAGACCCAGACACGTTTTAGAGGATCCTGACGATCCTATCACTGTAGCCAATGCTAGGTTAGACTCCGCCCGGGCGGACATTTCACCTCAAACCCGCGTACAGCGCCTTCGCCGGCGAAGGCGAGGACCCTTGTTCCGCGCATCCCTCACACGGGTGAGCTACCGTCCAGCCCTTCAGGCTCCCTCCTCTCCTACGGCAGCCCAAGCCGAGGTACGTGTCTCGCAGGAGACGCCCTTAGGCATGTCGTAGCAAAACCCCTAATTTCAAGGCTGAGCCACAGTGCTCGCCAATCTTGTCCGCGTTGAGCTGCCGAGGCCACTAGGGCCAGCAGCGAGATACCATACAAAAAAAAAAAAAAAAAAAAAAAAATGCGGCAGTCAGTTCGGCGGCGACAGCGGAGCGAGCGAGAACCCTCCACAAGAGGAAGCCCTCATAGCCTCCTAGTATCTACGAACAGTACAGTCCACATCTGAGCCGCCTTTTCCTCGCAATCCCAGCCCGCACAATCAGTGAGTATCATAGACATTTTTTTGTGTATAATAGTATACCTACATTGCACCCGTGCGAAGCCGGCGTGTTGCTATTATAGAAAGTAATCATATTAATTTATATTATGTATTAAAGCCATATAATTATTTATAATATAAACTTTTATTTAAAGTATACACACATTACAGTATCAGAATAACACTTTCATTGATTACTAGAAAAGAAACAGAATAATAAAATGTTTCGCTTGAACGGTTCTTTTCGTCGACTTTGCGAACAATTTTCCACAATAGCACTATTGTTTGTTAGAGTTTCATATAAATACGTATGTATGTCTCGAAAGTTCTTAATATCGCGTGTCGATGAAAATCTTAGATATTGTGCACACTCGATCACATTTGAACTAAGAATTGTACAATATAAGCTATTGCCCATAATAAAACCGAAACGAAATATAAAACGAAAATGGCTATACTTGGCTTTGCAGTTTATATAAAATGAAATCGAAACATTGTCTTTGATTATACATATTGGATGAACTTTTGAATCATGATTATTCCACAATATATTTTTTGATAACTTTTTTTATGTTGACAGACGAGCATGAGGTTCACTTGATGGTAGGTGATACCTCAGCCACAGAACATCAGTCAATGATGCGATATCATCTACTTTTTGTTTCAAGTAATTAGGAAATCCATAGACAGACCGAAACGCGCAATGTGCACTTCACGGAGTTCCGAATGCTCGAAGCAAAAAGTAGGTCGACAGTGCATCATTGACTGATGTTCTGTGGGTGAAGTATCACCTACCATTAAGTAAAACTCATGTTCGTATGTCGATAAATAACATAAACAAAACGAATTACATGTAATGTAGTTAATTCCTTCTTTTCCTTATAATAAAATGTATGTTGCTATATTGTTATAATAAATAAATGATCTTCCTCTTCCTTTGAGGTTTCTAAGTTTCTTTGCATCAAAATTCGTTCAAAAGAACCCAAAATTGCAAAGAGGCATGCGAATAACGACTTTTTAATAATTTAAAAAACTGTTACTCAAATACTTGAGTGAAACCACAAATTAATTTCCATTTTACGTTCGATTTGACGTAGTAAATTAATTCAAGCCAGCAATCACTTTCAAATTTCGAAATCTCCCTAAGCTGACATCGACTTCTATTCTCTATGGACTCAGCCGTTTAACTCCAATTGTCTATAGACCAATGTAATCCTAACTCTACATTCCAATTTCATTTGACGGCACTCTTGGGGCGAATTGAAGAAGGGCTTTTAACACTTCTGGAGTTGCGATGTCACGATAAAATATTTTATATGTTAACACCATTAACATACTCGTATTTAATACAAGAATCTTAAAAATTGCATTTATGCATTCTGCTACCCTTCTTTTATCACCCCTCTTAATTTCTGGTAAAAATATTTAGTGAAGCGTAATTTCGATCCTACTCTTTTATTATATGTATAGATTATTTTAGGAGTGAGGCGTATTTATCGTAACAGATATAAATCACAGGAATACAAAGATAACAGATAACAGTTGTTCCTGTGGTTGTGATATCTGTTATTTAAAATATCATGCGATACTAATTAACAACTGTTCAACAAATATTAGTAACAGCCAAGCCATTCCAAAACAACTGTGATTGTTACCTGTCTCACTTAAACATCTATGACAGAAAGGAAATCATCATGAAAAATCACTCCTAATTAGTTTGTATTATCTCTAATTCCTTTAGTATCTAAATAACACTGACTGTTATTTAATAACAGATATTTACATACATATGTTATTATTGAGTAACAGTACCAGGTAAAACAGATATCAAGTTTGACCTGTTATCACCCATGTCTAATTATTATGTCATTGTTTAATACGTAAATAATGCACATAATTATATTGTAAAAATAACAAAAAAAAATTGACAATACGAGTACAATACTAAAATCCTTCTTAATTATTTCTTATAAAGTGTAATTTTATAATTGTAAGTTGCATATTTTTTAGCGCAATATTAATACAATGAACAAGTTAAAAGGCTGGAAACACACCTTCAAATCATCTAGTATTTTCTAATAACTTAAGATATTTCTGAATCTTGACTATGTGAATATATTATTTCACGAATAAAAATTTGCAAAGTTAGAAACCTCATACAATATCCAGATAACGTAATGAATGGACTCTAACTTCCATACAAAACAATGAATCGTCGATTTGAGTTGTTGACTTTAGTTGTTGTACGTTTTGTCCATTTAAGCTATTGGCTTTGAACAATCAGAGCTGTTTGGAGGTAAACTGCTGGAAATAATATTTTGTTAGCTATTGATGGTAAAATATTGTTTTAATGGATATGTTTAATATTCATATATAAAGGTTTTACTATGCTAGGGTTTGGAATAAATTATAAAAGTATTTATCTAAAGCCAACCCATCGGACAATCCCCGGTAGAGGAGACCGTGTAACGTCTTAGTTTTTATTTATTTTATTAATATCAAAACGATACAATATGATACAAGTAAGGTTAGAACGTTGGAGTCTGTGCTAGTATAAACTACTACAGACATTTTACGGGCTCGTTGGTGCGTTCGGTAGAACACCTGCCGTACGCATCGATGGGTCGTGGGTTCGAATCCCACCGGGAGCACATGCTTATAATTTTCTGTAAGCATGTTTTCCCCACGTCTGGTAACTTCGGACATTGATCGGGTGGGAATATCTAAATTCCGACCGGGTAACGAACTACCATTCATAGATGGAAAAGCCGTGAAGTGCATATTGCGCGTTTCGGTTTCAGTCTATGGATTTCCGAATGCTTGAAGTAAAAATTGGGTCGACAGCGCATCATTGACTGATGTTCTGTGGCTGGGGTGTCACCATCAAGTAAACCTCATGCTCGTCTGTCGATATCTAACATTAAAAAAAAACTATATTAAGATAATTTATATATTTAAAATGTTTTTATTATATACTCGTATTATCTGATGTGGTAAAATAAAGGATGACTTATCTTATATTTCTGAATCTTATCGAATCTCATCTTAGCTTCCTAATATGATAAACATCTAAAATGCAGCAGAAAAAGAGGAGAAGCAAGTACTTAGCGTGTTTTGAAATGAAATATTTTCGTTTATTATTCGTTGAGAAACGAGGCTATCAGAAAACTATATAATTCGCAAACAGCGTTCAGTAATTAGGAAATTAATTCATTTATTCCATCGATAATTAGTATTCGACCTTCGTTTGCAACATCTGGGGGCGTGTGATATTAATGTTATCCCAAAATGCGGGATGCGTGGAAGCTGGCCTCAAGGACCGATGGACCCAATTTGTCGTGTGGTTGTTAATGGAAGATCGGAAAATCGCCGGGGAAGCGGAAAATCGGGAAATTCTAGACGAACGGGATTTAATATTGTCTTTTTTATAGAATACGGGGCAAACGGGCAGATGGTTCACTAAATTAAAAATTGGATATAGATGGAAAAACCGTGAAGTGCACATTGCGCGTTTCGGTTTCAGTCTATGGATTTCCGTATGCTCGAAGTAAAATGTAGGTCGACAGGGCATCATTGACTGGTATTCTGTGGCTGAGGACCTACCATTAAGTGGCATCTAACATATTTTTTTTTTTAATTATATAATTTAAATAAACTAGAAAATATGCACAGCTTTTTGTATAAAAAACATCAAATTTTGACTTTTAAGAAAATAAAACTTGCCAAATGTTATTTTAATTATTATCTATCCATTAGTATCGAAACAAAATTAAAATAATTCATTATCACAAGAGGAGATGTAAGCTTATTTTTGTCGACTCTTTGTAAGGGGATGAATGAATCTTTACTCTTTAAAAAAGGATTCTACCATTTTGGAACCTAGATTATGCAGAAATTTTATGTATCTTTTTAATTAATAAGTATATTTTTAAGCAAAAAGCAGTAAACACGGCGCTATACCCGCCCGAAGTCACGAAATGTAGGGAAAACATGTTTAGAGAAATTTAATTATTCATCCCGGCGGGATTTGACCCCGTGACCCATCGGAAAACAAGGAAACGCGTTTTAATTAATCTTATAAATACATTATTAGATTATGAAAAATAAGTTTAATTTTTTTACTCGCAATATTATAATTATATTTAAAAGCTTTATTTACTACAAGCAACCCCGGCTTCACACGGGTGCAATGTAGATGTACTATACACAAAGTATAGCCTATGTTACTCGTTGATAATGTAGCTTTATATTGGTGAAAGAATTTTCAAAATCGATCAAGTAGTTTTTGAGTTTATTCATAACATAAAAATATACAAATCTAAAAATTTAAAAAAAAATACAAATTTTCCTCTTTATAATATTAGTATAAATTTAATGTTTTAGTTGTCCATTTTTCTAAGTTACAAAATAGATATTTTTCTTTACAGTATTTATATTACTCTTATTTTTATTTATATTACTTATAAAATACTGTATACCGGATTAAAACGCGATTTATTGTTTAAATTATTTATCCCGATGCTTTCGGATGCTTTTCAGCAACCGTGGTCGCGGGAGACGGTTGCTGAAAAGTGTTTACTTTAAATGTGTGATACTCGCGTTAATAAAAGACAATATTAACTGGAGGTAACTTTTTAATTTTTATTTGAACTCTTAATAACTCTTTGTAATAAATAATTTGTCTTTTTAAAGTTAAAATTTTCCATGTACAAAAAATTAGTTTTGTCTTTTATGGGTGATTTCGTTAATAATTCATTAACTCTTAGCTCGATTTTTTAAATTAGAAGTTTATTAAATAAGTTTTGTTCACGAATACTTCATTTGTGGAAGTGAACGGGCCAGAGAGGGGCATGCGGCGCGGGCGGCGCGGCCAGGGCGAGGAGGACACCACACCGAAGAACACTCTCGACTGGTCGACAATCAAAGCCACACGCAATTACATATTATCTCTATTCAAACTGTAATACTGTTATATCTTTATATATATAATTCTTCTGTGAGTGTGTATGTCACTGAACTTCTCTCAAACGACTGGACCGATTTTGATGAAATTTTTTGTGTGTGTTCAAGGGGATCTGGGAATGGTTTAGATTCACAAAAAAGTTTGAAATTTTCAAATTAAAGACGTGTAGACAGGACAACGTCTGTCGGGGCCACTAGTAACAATATAAGTTTCTATATAAACTATGTTTTAATTAAAGTATCCAACTAATATTGGAACAAGTTTTTATTAGTCTTATCATGCTTTAATAATAATTTAAGGAATTAGAAGAAACAAAATTGGCATTGCACGTGATTGAAACGTAAATTTTTTGCCGTTTTTATAGATAACTAGCAACGTGCCCCGGCTTTGCTCAGGTGCAATGTAGATGTACTATACACAACAAATAATGATGATGAATGATAATGTAGCTTTCTATTGGTGAAAGAATTTTTAAAATCGATCCAGTAGTTCTTGAGTTTATTCATAACATACAAAAATTCAAAAATTCAAATCTTTCCTCTATATACTATTAGTATAGAGTATAGATTGTACGGAACCGTTCGTGCGCGAGCCCGACTCTCGCAAGAAGTCAGAGACCGCTTTGTAGGTTTAGTGTTAAGATTTAGTTGAAATCTCTGATGATGTTAAAGTAAATATAGTAATTAAAACTCTTTCTTAACTCGCTAAATATTCATAGCATTAAGAACATGTGAAAAGAAAATTAATTCTTTAACGTCGCAAAGAAAATTGCGAAATCTAATAACATTAAATCTTTACGTTACAACAATAAACTCTAGTGAGCTTTAGATAAAAGCTAAAATACTTTGTAATTTCTAAATCTAGTTAAAAGAGAATTGAATTCAAAAATGCTTAAAAAATAATCAACTTTAACATTATGAAAATAGAGTTTATTTTGGCTTGGAAACAGATTTAAAACATTATCTGAAAGCATAAGGTTTGCACTATGCATACTAAATGTAGGCAAGTATTTAATTATGTTTGTACAATATGTTTAATGTAATTGTAAGTAAAAATTAGCAATCTTACAAAAATACTGTATTAGGACTTCAACTCAAAGCTAGACAAAGCTTAGAAAAAAAATTAAAAAAATCGTCACGCTCGAAAAATAATACAGTAAAATGGGTAGCCAAGTTTTAACCTATTAATTCGAAATTTGAATTAAAAAATCGATATTTACCTATATGAAAAAAGAATTCACGCGTAAAAAAGGATATGATTGAAATACCTACTCCTGCGGAAAAATACTCGTGACTCAGGAGTCAGTACCTCAGGAGGTACGGGTGCTTATAGGCTCTGATGATTATACCAAATGACACACAGGCTCCTGTGCCTCTCTATACTATGTATAATAAAGATAGTACCTATTCATGACGAGTCACGACTCTACATAGAAAAACAAATACAAAATGCGTGTGGGCCGCATTATGCAACTCAATCCCTTATCAACGCCTGTCTCGCCTCTCGATGTGGATAAATCTGCGCATACATCCGCTATCTTAGCTGGATTTTACTTTAACTTCAAATTTTATCTTGACTCTAAAATTGTCAAGATTCTTTCTTTTTTCCGCACACACAATCAGGGATTAAATACCGGTTCTAGTTTCGGTTTCGGTAGTTCATGTTACTTTTTTCGGTTTTAGATCAATATCTTGAGATAAGATTACTGAACACGTTTCAAAAAGTCAAATTATATTCTTAAACTTTATTTTATTATATATAATCTTAAGTAGATGGATTCTATTTGACGGATATAATCTAGCCACGCGTATATTTTAAAATAATTAAGATAATACAGGTACTGATTTTATATAAAATACAAAAAAATCAGATTACAAAAATCAAATCATTTCCGGTATTCAAATTATATAAACTAAAAGAGGTAAAAGCTTTAAAAGTTCAGTAAAGTTTTGGAATAGAATTACAGTTTTAAAGAAAAAAAAAACTATAAGATATCGGTAATTTACCGGTATTTCTACAACGTTTATATTACTATTTATTCTATGATATGCTATATTTTTTCTACAGATAATATACAATTCCCAGTCTATTACGGATAAAAGTGAGTTGCGTCACGTTAGCTAGAATGAACCGAAAACAAAATAACAAAAACCTGTTTATCGCAAGTTCAATAAACAATTCTTTTAGCAAACAATAAGGGAAGCAAAATTAATTTCTCCCAGTAATCGCCTGGCCGCTGTGTTTGACGCGGCATTTATTATTCTATAGAAAACAGTGTTGATAGTAGCGCTAAGGAACGAGATCGGATTTCTCTGATATATTTTGTAATAAAGTGTTTAGTAAAGCATTTTGCTCTATGTTAGTTTTCTATAGTGTGTTTATATAAGGCGATCGCCCGCTATTCACTTGGTAGTTTTGACGGGCTCGTTGGCGCGTTCGGTAGAACACCTGCCGTCCGTGTGTGTGGGTCGTGGGTTCGAATCCCACCGGCACATGATTATAATTTTCTGTAACCATGTTTTGCCCACGTCTGGTAACTTCGGGCATTGAACGGGTGGGAGGAATATCGAAATTCCGACCGGGTAACGAACTACCGTTCATAGATGGATTTCTTACATAAAAAAAGTTACCAGTGGTGTGGTATGTATGGTTATTTGTTTCAGAAGGTTTGGCAAATTAAAATGGGTGTTGCTTCTTCGGTGTTTATTGACCGACTAAGTACTGACCTAACTACTTAATTTTTTACGGTTGGGTTGAATATTGAAATTCCACCTCGATAAAAAAATAATACCAAAGATGGAAAAACCGCGACGTAAGCTTCACACAATTTATATCAAAGCTTTATACCAGGCCAGTCAAAAAGTTTTGCGAAAAAAAGTTTTTATGTAAGAGGCCCTGCCGTTTATAATCTTTTTAAACTATTGTTCGAATTTCGAATTTCCCTCCAATTTTTTTTGAGAGCTAAATTGAAGAAATATCGTGTCTCTATATTTATAAAAGAAAGTTGTGTTAGTTACACCACTTATAACTCAAGAACGCCTGCACCAATTTTAACGATATCTTATTTGTTGGATTCCTCTATGTCGGGAATAAGATATAGGCTATTAAAATATTGGAAAAAATCAGGAAAAAAATATATGCATAAAATTAATTATAAAATAAATTAGATTCGAAACTCCGCCATCTTGACAGCTCACGTCATGCATTCTTAGCTTTTTTGAAATAACAGATGTCTACTGCAAATCAGTGACATATTAGACAATTATAGTGGGTAAATGTGCATATTCAAATTTAAGAATAATTATATAATATAATTATAAATTTCGAAGCCAAAATTGTTGCAGAACAACGTCTGCGGGGTCCACTAGTTTAAAATAAAAGTCAGTTTTAGCACTTATTTATTTATAAAAATTGACTAAATTTCGAACTACCATTTTGTCTTGATCGGAAAACCCAAACTAGTAGTTTCTAAGCAACGGCCACACAAGCGTCCGCTATTACTATTTGCGGTAAGACTATGGGTCGTCATGCTTGATGGACATAATTAAACGCCCGATCCATTATATATGTGTATATACGCCTTTATTGCATTTGGCGGCATTTGGCGAACATAATACTTGTAGTAAGATGTAATACGTGTAATTTGAGGGTAAGTCATTATTTAAGTAAAATGAATATGACTATATAAAGAAAAAGCTTCCTACCGAACATCTTCTAGCAACACGCTCTACTATACACAACAAAATTTTTAAACAAAAAACAAAAACCGACTTCAAAACTATAACTACATAATTATTGTTATGTCCTAAGGCTGACTAACAGTAAATACCCCTTTAATATTTCTAAAATATTAATTTAGTTATTTAAGAAGTTTTAGTCAACGAAAATCATATTTTCGTTTATGTAAGTAATTCGATCGAAAATCGTATTTTTTTAAACATATATAATATTTTAACACACCATCATATATAGACTGCTACCGTGCAAGTTCGGGGCGCTACTCTTTCAAATTCAAAAATCATTTATTCATTTAGGTAACACAATGTACACTTATGAACGTCAATAAAAAATACATATTAAATGCTTCTAATTTTACATTTACTGCCAGTTCTCAAATCAAGGGCGTAGAGCGGACGAGAAGAACTGGCAAGAAACTCGCCGCCACTCTTTTTTAATCGCCAAGTTTTTGTTTTACAAATTTTTTGTAAGGAGCTGCAACCATTACACCATGTTCCACATGACATCTTTAAGTATTTAACTATAATAATCGAAAAATATATTATATATAAACGGAAAAATAAAAATAAATAAAAACAAAGATTTGTCCTCTATCAGCAGAACGTATGGTGAAATAGGAGCACTCACTTACATTCTCGTGGAAACAACACGCATAATATATACATTTCTTATGTACATGTATGTGACTGAATCCCTCGTAAACCGCTAAACTGATTTTGATTAAATTTTTTGTGCGTGTTTTTGGTTGGTTTCCTGGATGGTATTGATTCACAATCTGACCGAGTAGGTCCAGGAATATTTTAGGGTTTTTGAAGCCAACATTCGAGCAAAACGTCTGATCCGCTAGTAGTGGTATTATCTTTAGTTATATTATTCATCATCATCATTCATCATATTTTGGTTTTCGTGGATTGCGCATTGGAACGAATAAGAAATTAACTAGAATATTTTTTTTTTTATCATTATAACAAAAAGGCAATGTTGTCTATACATCTATACAAATATTATAAAGAGGAAAGGTTTGATTTTTTGTTTGTTTGTTTGTTTGTATGAATTGAATAGGCTCCGAAACTACTTGGCAGATTTGAAAAATTCTTTCACCAATAGAAAGCTACATTATCGCTGAGTAACATAGGCTATATTTATTACTAGAAAAAAATAGAGATCCTTAGAATTTCCTACTAAAACCAACCCGAGGTGTAAAAAAATTTGCCAAAAAATGTTGTTCGTCGCATGCGCTGCGAAAAGTATTGATGATAGAACAAAATAAAGTTCTACAATATTATAGAACATATAAATATCTACAAAAAACTTCGCGAGACCATATGTCTAACTATTGTAGTTATGTTACTATAACTACTTTTGTACATTTTAAAAGTTGATAGAAATGCCGATCAAAATCAGACCCTGCTATCCATACCTCTGTATTAATTCTTATCCAAATAAATTGTTTCATATTTAAGACTGTTTCAATAGCTGTTGATTACTTTTTGAAATATTGAAATCGGACATTCCATTCAAAAGATATTACGAAATTAAAAATATCAATGTAAACAAAAAATACACGCCGTCCGCTTCGCACCGCTGTGGCTCCACGCAGGGCATCGAGCAATACGGCGAGGGGTAGTACTATGTCATTTTGTTCAATTTGTGGGGTTTTGTTACGATTTAACTCAAAAACTACTCAACCGATTTTAAAAATTCTTTTATGGTGAAATAGGAGCACTCACTTACATTCTCGTGGAAACAACACGCATAATATATACATTTCTTATGTACATGTATGTGACTGAATCCCTCGTAAACCGCTAAACTGATTTTGATTAAATTTTTTGTGCGTGTTTTTGGTTGGTTTCCTGGATGGTATTGATTCACAATCTGACCGAGTAGGTCCAGGAATATTTTAGGGTTTTTGAAGCCAACATTCGAGCAAAACGTCTGATCCGCTAGTAGTGGTATTATCTTTAGTTATATTATTCATCATCATCATTCATCATATTTTGGTTTTCGTGGATTGCGCATTGGAACGAATAAGAAATTAACTAGAATATTTTTTTTTTTATCATTATAACAAAAAGGCAATGTTGTCTATACATCTATACAAATATTATAAAGAGGAAAGGTTTGATTTTTTGTTTGTTTGTTTGTTTGTATGAATTGAATAGGCTCCGAAACTACTTGGCAGATTTGAAAAATTCTTTCACCAATAGAAAGCTACATTATCGCTGAGTAACATAGGCTATATTTATTACTAGAAAAAAATAGAGATCCTTAGAATTTCCTACTAAAACCAACCCGAGGTGTAAAAAAATTTGCCAAAAAATGTTGTTCGTCGCATGCGCTGCGAAAAGTATTGATGATAGAACAAAATAAAGTTCTACAATATTATAGAACATATAAATATCTACAAAAAACTTCGCGAGACCATATGTCTAACTATTGTAGTTATGTTACTATAACTACTTTTGTACATTTTAAAAGTTGATAGAAATGCCGATCAAAATCAGACCCTGCTATCCATACCTCTGTATTAATTCTTATCCAAATAAATTGTTTCATATTTAAGACTGTTTCAATAGCTGTTGATTACTTTTTGAAATATTGAAATCGGACATTCCATTCAAAAGATATTACGAAATTAAAAATATCAATGTAAACAAAAAATACACGCCGTCCGCTTCGCACCGCTGTGGCTCCACGCAGGGCATCGAGCAATACGGCGAGGGGTAGTACTATGTCATTTTGTTCAATTTGTGGGGTTTTGTTACGATTTAACTCAAAAACTACTCAACCGATTTTAAAAATTCTTTCACTAATAGAAAGCTACTATATTATCAGCGAGTAACATAGGCTTTGCTTTTTTTTCATCTATTTGCACCCGTGCGAAGCCGGGGCGTTTTGCTAGTTTTAAATAATATACAATATCTACCGCGTTTTAATCTGTTACAAGATATTATTTGAATATATTGGTATCTAAGGGTGTAATATATGAAATAATTGCCTTAGGCTTCTATTAATATAATGTCTGGATCGAATATATAAAGTCATAATACTGCCGAAAGTTATAAGAGGTTCACATACATTATTATTGGTAAAAAAACACGCGCTAAGGTTGAGCAAGTAGCGTCAGCTAAAAAACTTTGAGTTAACAAATTCCTAAATTTATTATTACAATCATAAATTATATTTTAACCAGAATTATTGCATTTTTTAAAAATATTATAGTAGGCAAATGCACAGGCGGCTTACTAGATGGTAGGCAAATACCGTCATGGACATCCGCAATACCAGAGGTCTTGAGGATGCGTTGCCGGCTTTTAAAATGAATAATGTACTTTAAAAAAATATGTACAGATATTATAATTACAAAAATAAAGATGTTGAATTTGAATAAAGTAGCGACAAGCTATATACATACCTATCCATACTTCTATACTAATATGATGAAGAGGTAGTTTGTAAGTTTGTTTGCTTGTAGGAAGTAATCACAACCAATCCGAAACAACTGAACCGATTTTAAAAAAATATTTCACCAATAGAAAGCTATTAGAAAAATATAAGACATGATTATTTTTTTTTTAAATTTTTTTAAACTCATTTCCCAGTTACCACAAGTATAATTTTGGCGCTTCAGCTGTTTTGCCTTTACACTGCCGATACGTAAGTTTGTTTGCTGACTGTACGAGTTGGGTGAAGCAATCAAGCCGCGGATATAAAGGGATGGCGCGATCCTCGTAAACTGTCCCGTGCTCAGATTATACGAGATTTGTACTGAGAAAATGTTTTTCTCCTTTATTTATTTATCGTTCACGTCAAGAGATTGGGACGTGAACATCATTGTACTTGTTCCAAATTGACCGTAAATAGCTGGAAATAATAGGGACTTTTGTATATTCTGAAATGAAATACATTTATTTGGGACAACAACACTATTGTTGTACTTATATGCACAAAAGTACACATAAGTACAACAATAACAATTTAGAAAAATACACACAAAAACAGGAAATGTAGAAAAATGTATCGCCACGAATAGGGGAGGTACTCAGCAGTATAGCTCTGAACACAGAGTAATCTATATATATAAAAGAGATTCCCACCTATATAGTCACTCATCACGATATCTCTGGAACCATTAGAGCTAAAGACTTGAAATATGGTAGGAATATTTCTTTCGCCGAGTAGAGGTCAGCTAAGAACGGATTTTACGAAATTCAACCCACAAGGGGGGTTGCGGGGGCAATTGCTAGTTTATATACCTATAACTGGCTCTGACGCTGATGTTCAGTAGTCCCCCAGTGTGACAAGACAATAGTGGAAGATAAAAAAATACAATAAAATAATACCTTATTCTAACTGAACCTAACCTAAATGGAGATTAAAAACCAAAAATCTAAATAACAATAAATATTATTTAAATTAAATACTGTTTAGCGGATTAAAACGCGATGTATTATTTATATTGTTTAAATTATTTATCCCGACGTTTTGGATGCTTTTCAACAACCGTGGTCACGGAGAGACAGGTAATAAATATTATATTGAACGTGAGATTGCTGCTAAATGTCGTATTTCCACCATTTTATTTTCGTAATATAATTTACTTATTTTTCACTTAAACACGTAAATTACTATTCTCGTCACCAATTAAAGCATTAGAAGATGAAACGAACAAAACTACGTATATAACGCGTTTTAATTCGGTATACAGTATTTTATGTAAATGTGTGATACTCGCGTTAGTAAAAAATACGTAGCTTGTGTTAGCGAATTCATAGCAGTGTGGTCTGGAATCTATGGAATTTTCGGTAGTTTTAATAATGATAAAATAACATTCCTAATTTAAAATAAAGAGATTTGATCAAATTTATCGATTTTTATTCATTTACCGATTTTTGGTCCAAATATACCGATTTTATCTGGCAATACTATCGCATTTAATGTACTGTATAGTGTATACAAGTTCGTATCATATCGGATACAGTTCCCATTCATTAATTGATTCGAAAACATTCTAATGAATGAGAATTTACGATCTCAGTGTTAGATAAATATATTGGTAGTTAATAATTCAAACTACTAATTACGGGAATGCTGTGATACTACCTCGTGTCGGTCATAACGGCCAGTGGAAGAAACATTATTCATTCTAGTGTTAAGCTTCTACGCGGTCTAAGTTACGAGCGATTGCGATTTTTTTTATGTTAGATATCAACAGACGAGCATGAGGTTCACTTGATGGTAGATGATACCTCAGCCACAGAACATCAGTCAATGATGCGCTGTCGACCTACTTTTTACTTCGAGCATTCGGAAATCCATAGACTGAAACCGAAACGCGCAATGCACTTCACGGTTTTTCCAATGCCCGAAGTTACCAGATCTGGAGAAAATTATAAAAATGTTGTCCTGATAGGATTCGAACCCACGACCTTTTTCTAGAAAGATATATATTTATTTATAGCAAACACACGCACAATAATAATTATGGACAATAATCAAGGACATAAAGAAAGTTTATAAGTAAAATTTAAATAAAATATGATGCTTTTCAGCAACCGTGGTCGCGAGAGACAGTCTCCCGCGACCACGGTTGCTGAAAAGCATCCGAAACGTCGGGATAAATAATTTAAATAATAAATCGCGTTTTAATCCGGTATACAGTATTTTATTTAAATGTGTGATACTCGCGTTAATAAAAGACAATATTATATAAGTAAAATTGACAATGTAAAGTTTATTAACTTAACTCTATCTTATACAAATAACACAATTTATGCGGCAATGCTCTGCCATGAAAAGGAAGGCTACTCAGCTTAAGTTTCATATATTATTTTATTTAAATATATTAATTAGTCATTTATTGGTGCGGAATACCTTAAAATAGCTTTATTTTTTGTATATACCATATGTAGCTATAATATATAGGTAATATATCTTCTCTTCTCTAAGTCGGTATCCACGTCTGTGCATTTGTCTGCTAATCTCTTCTAAACGATAAAATAGGTTTTGATACGATTTTCACTGACATTTTTTATTATTATTTTTTAGAAAATTTCTTCCGATTTTTTTATGTACAATATATCAAATTAAGAGTTTTTATAGTAATGAACGTTCAATGTTTTGTAATCTAGTCGTAAAAACGACTTACGCTAGCCTTGATGTATCTCAAAATAATTCATTAAGTAGGTATTTTAGTTCTCCAAAAATCCTAGAGTATGCTGCGATGGCATACGCTTATATAAACACGTTTCAATCGGGAAGAGCACAGAAGTACTTGGCTGTAAAGAAAAATTATCACTGAAACAGACAGAAATATGGAAAATACCTCATTGTGAATTTGAGTTGGGTCTCGGCTATAATAGTATGTTGCTCGTAATAGAGATACTAGTATACAATAACTAAAGATAATCAAAATATATCAAACGTCTTTGTCTCAAGATAATATTGGAAAAATTTAGTATATTGAAGGTCAAATTGACAACGCTAAGCCTCGGATCCCTTCAAACCTAATTAATATTTCCGGATTGTCCTCATTATATTGCGGAACAATTCCCGGAGGAGGAAAATAGCGTTCCAATTTATTTATTGACTTTACTAAGAGGCCTTAGCCGATATTACTTTTCAATGCTGTTTCGATTTTGTTTGCAGAGAATATGAAATATTCAGATTTGCTATAATTATGTCACTATATCGAAGAGATAGATGAATTTGATAGAATATTTTTATTGGTATTAAGTACCTACGGTAAAATAACTTTTTATTGCTTTGGTAATATTTGTATAGATATTTACGAAGTATTTGTAAAGGAATCATTTGTTAATCGTTTTTGTCAATGTCAATATAAATACGGGAATACCTTTAAAATGATGAAAAGGTGAAATTAAAGTAAATTATGAATTATAGAATTCCAAGAAATGTACATCTGGCGTAGCCTGTAGGAGGCATTACGGGTGTTTTACAGCAAGAGTAATCATTAGCAGATTGAATATTTTTATTTTTCATTTAAATCATATAATATTATCGTACATATTTAACGTCAGTTGTTAACTAAAAGCATGAGGTTCACTTCAATAGGTCAACAGCGTTACGATAATGAGTTGTTAACCTATTCGTTATTTCTAAAATTCATAAACTAAATCCGAAACGTAGAATCATGTTCATTCATATCTTTTGCAGTAATGGACGGTGGTAACTTGATTATTTTCGAAACAGAGAGATAATAATTTGAATATATGGCACACACAATAATTATATTAATATGCTAATTTAATTTAATATATACATATATTGTGTGGCGACAACGCTGATTTTCAGCATTTGCCTGGGTCACTGTTAAAGTGCCAGTAAACATTTTGTAAAAGAGATCTAACATCAAATTAAAAATATTGTAAATAATCAAAATTTATGTTTCAGCACCTTATTTGAAAATTATAAACGCAGACCCAATTTAAATCTAAAAGCGACTTAAAATCGCGTACACTTCTTACTTGAACCATGGCATAGCTATAATTTACAGTCTGTTTAACGTCCCAGGCACATTAGTAAACAAAGTAGTATTTAGGGGCCGATTCTAATTCCAATTATTTATTATCATCACTTGTTAACTTTAAAGAGAAGCGCGTGTTACATCGTAAAGTATTCATACCCTCAATCGTTATTTAAGGGATTTAAAACTTTTTCTTTTTCCATGCTTTCTGTATATTATCTGTGTAAATCCACACACAAAATGATTAATATTCCTTTTATTTTAATGGTGTAAAGCTTTAAAAGTTATAAATATAATAAGCGTATCATTGGCGAATATACTAACAGGCTTAGTATGATTCAGCATAGGGCGGCAAATTTTAGAGTTAGCAAAGACTCTGACTTTTTTCTTTTAGCTATCTTATAGAAATCATGTATAATATATCAGACAGATTTATCTTGTATACAGAAGTCTACAAGTCATAATTCCAAACAATTTTCCCTCTTCCCCATAATTTTACATACATACATAGTTTTACCTTTTTGGATTTATAAATCCCACTCCTCAAAAAGTCGAGTTGTATTTCGAGATATAAATATATATATAGCTGCTATCGAAAATTCAAGGTTTTGACACTCGTTCAGTTTAGTTGACAAATTACTAGTCAGTCACTTAGCATAAGTACCTATAAATTAAAATAAATCATGATTATTTAAGTACTGCTTTCAAATTTCAAAATATCAAACAATGACGATCATTGGAGTCGTTATCATTTCTTACTTGTGATGTTCTCTACTTGTGATGACAGGTCGAACTTGAATTCGTGCATGCGGTGATATTAGTTATTTCGTCTATGTATTTGCGTGTTGTTCCCACTAGAATGTGAGTGCTCCTATTTCACCATACATACTGCTGATAGAGGACAAATCTTTGTTTTACTTTTTTTTATTTTTTCGTTTATATATATTTTTTTTGATAATTATAGTTAATTGTGTGATGTCATGTGGAACATGGTGTAATGGTTGCAGCCCCTTATAAAACATTTGTAAAACAAAAACTTGGCGATTAAAAAGAGTGGCGGCGAGTTTCTTGCCAGTTCTTCTCGTCCGCTCTACGCCCTTGATTTGTGAACTGGCAGTAAATGTAATATTAGAAGCATTTAATATGTATTTTTTATTGACGTTCATAAGTGTACATTGTGTTACCTAAATGAATAAATGATTTTTGAATTTGAATTTGAAATTTGACTTACTAAGCGAAAAGACGAAGCCTATACTATTTTCATTTGTTTTATTTTCCCAAAAAATAGCATCAATCCTCAAACAAAAGGAATAAACAATAAGTGCGGACGTCACGTCGACGGAATCACAACGAAGACATTTTTGCTAACTGTAGCGGATTAGCTAAGGAACTGTTTACTTAAGACCCGTCACCCCTAAGCCACCTCACCGTTAACTCGGAAAAAACAAGGGAGAAATACCTTAACTAAACGCGAAAATACTCTGGACCTTCATAATAGCAAATAATAAATACTATCCTGCTCTTTCAGCAGTTACTGTATACTACAGGAAAGAGACAACAGCCGGTTTCCAGGTACATCCCGGCATTTCGTAATAAAATCCCGCTTGTCATAAAGAAATATAGAGCTGTAATACTGCGGTTGGTAATTTTTCATCGAGTCGAAACGAATTTCTTGATCTGTTGAGTCGATTTATTTATGAAACAAACTGCTTTAAAAATTTGCTGCTATTTTTAAGGGAAGCTTTTGTTACCTTTCAAAACATTTCGAAGCATTTTCTATGTATTATTTCTTGTTTCTTTTTGAATTAGGTACTCAAAGAACCTCATGAGTTTGATAAATTTACCAATGATTTTTCTTCATCGACATAATGACTGCCGTGCGAAAATAATACCAAGATAAAAATGTAAATGAAGTTTAGTGTTTTTTTTTATTTAGATAATATCTACAGACGAGCATGAGGTTCATTTGATGGAAAGTGATACCCCAGCCACAGAACATCAGTCAATCATGCACTGTAGACCTACTTTTTACTTCGAGCATTCGGAAATGTATAGACTGAAACCGAAATGCGTAATGTGCACTTCACGGTTTTCCGTCTATGAACGGTGGTTCGTTACCCGGTCGGAATTTCGATATTCCTCCCACCCGATCAACGCCCGAAATTACCAGACGTGGGGAAAACATGCTTACAGAAAATTATAAACATGTCGTCCCGGTGGGATTGGAACCCACGACCCATTGATTCGCAAGGCAGGTGTTCTACTGAGCGCGCCAACTAGCCCGTCCGTGCTTTTACGTAGATTATATTATCAAACAATATTTTTATTCAGAATTCAACATTTTAATGATATGCTTTGAGAAGATTAGAAACAATGCATTCATTATACATGTTTATATAATAAAATATACGAAAGACTGTGTTATATTCAAGAAGATTAGATAGAACGCCGTTTATTACAGCATCACATCGGAGATGTAAGTATGGCCGTGATTACATTCAACCAAAATTACTCTGCACGCCAGCCACGGTGTTCCGGTCATTATTTGTGGTGGTCCAAGATATGAGTGGATCGAGGAGATATCTTATGACCACCCGTCCTAGCATGACAACCACGACAAAATTTTGTCGACCGTTTTCTCCACAGAACAGGGAAAAATTCTTCTGTTCTGTGGTTTTCTCGTGTTTTAATCGATCTCTTTATGCCTTTCGGGTCTAACATGACACTTGTACATAAAACTCGACTTCTAACGTCAAAAGTACAGATATTTTTCGATCGAGTTGTCTGTCAAAGATGTCGAGATATTATATATCGAGATATCTTATATCTTAGTTTGTCTTCACTCGTCTGCGAGATATCTCTTGATAGTCATGCTAGGCGGGCAGAGGGCTTGCAGGACATTTCTATGTTGACTCAACTAACGACCGTCTCCTTGGTTTAGCACCGGAAATCCTGGGTTCGAATCTCGAACACTAATATGATTAACGAAAAATTTTACAGTCGGGCAAGACATCTACCTGCCTACGAAGAAAAATATCAGTGAACCAGACATAGCATAGACATAGCCCCATGCCCCACTAGGGGACTCGGGAATTCACTTTTTTTTTTTAACTTATAGTAACTAGCAACACTGTTGAGTATTTTTGAATTAAATTGTAACAAACAAATAAACAAATCTTTCCTCTTTATAATATTATTTAGATTTAGATAATTTCGAGGCTACAATACCAGACGTCAAAAACCTTTTGACAGGCTCGTTGACACGTAAGGTACAATACCTTTATATTGCATAGAAATAATTTAACCGATCATATATATAACAATGATATAATTATCGAAAAATAAGTGTATTTTTCGTGTTCTCTATTAAAGCGTACAACCGACTCGCTTTAAGTTTGTACCTTGCACGCCATAATTTGATAGCTCTTAGTAGATTGAATGTTATTACCGCGATTCCGCCGCACCTAGCAAAGTCATTTACTAGCTGAAAGGGTGTTACTGGCGGTTTTTAAAATGCCTGGTAATTCCCTACGAAGTATGAAAGTCTTGGAAAATATAGATTAATATTGTTCGTGTTTTATCATAGAATTTGATACGTTAACTATAAGAACATAGACCTATGATCAAGTGTATTATTAGCTCACTACAGCCCGGCTTCGCACAAGTGCAATGTAGGCTCCATCGTGTATTTCGTGTACCTTGCGCACCGATGGGACGTGGGTTTGAATCCCGCCAGGATATATGTTTATAATTTTCTTCTTGTGGAAGAAGCGAAAGTGGTATACTATCGATAGGCAGAGGCCTACCCCAATAGGAGAGATGTGATGTATGTATGTCTTCCCCACGTCTAGGGATGGAATATCGACCGGGTAACGAACCGTTGTTCATAGTTGGAAAAACCGTGAAGTGCACATTGCGCGTTTTGGTCTCACTCTGTGGATTTCCGAATGCTCAAAGTGAAAAGTAAATCGACAGCGCATCATTGACTGATGTTCTGTGGCTGAGGTATCACCTACCATCAAGTGAACCTCTTGCTCGTCTGTCGATATCTAATATAAAAAAGTCGCAATCTTGATACCTCTAATACAATCATAGCCACGATTATGAGCTCTTCTCCAGGTACAAGCAATAAACTGATATTGCGAATATTTCCACCCGCAATATCCTTCGATATTTACCGGGAATTGAATAACTTGCAGTTTCAACGATATTGAAAATACCACAAATTAAATCCTTTTAAAGGATTTACTCGAGTTGTTTGAGAAACAATTTCAGACAAATATGCATTATAATCTACTAGTAATACGGCTTCGCACGGGTGCAATGTAGATGTACTGTACACAAAAAATAATGTTACTAGCGGACCCGACAGACATTGTCCTGTCTTAACTATGAATATTTAATTCAAGACGATATTTGCAGCACGCATTCTGTTAAGTCAAACGCCATAAAGTTACATCAAAAAAGTTTAAATTGTAAAAGCGCTATGGTTACATTTGAAAAATGTAATATGGTGGTTAAGTATTCTTAAATTTTCTATTTTTTTTTCTATTATAACCTTCTCCTGACAATAACAAACACAACAAAAAAAGAATTAGCGGAATCGGTCCAGCCGTTCACGGGTGATTCCGTGACCAAGGGAAATAGGGATTCATTTTTATATATATAGATGAATAATTAATAAATAGCCTGTGTTACTCACTGATAATGATAAATGTCAAATTCAAAATCAAATTACAAATAACTGTCAATATTTCAAAAGTCAATTTCATACATGTCATTAACTCAAGGACTTTATATCAAGGACTTTATTATAAAGTCCTTGCATTAACTACATATTAATTAGTTAGTAGATGTCAGAAATTCATTTTCTATTATAAATTGCTTTGTCATCAAGTAAGTTGTATAAGTCGAGTAAAGTAATCGAATCGTCTTTCATTTGTATGAAATATCCAATAATTTCTCATACAACTGACAGAATGACAATACTTTCTCGCAAAAGCAAAGTTTATTTTAAGGTCTCTCTAAAGTTTCCTGTCCACTCTTCTCGGTAGACGCAACATTCCAAAAATTTAAAAATTGTCAATTTAAAAGTGCTTGCAAAAGTATAAGTAAATTTTTCTTTAAGCTATATTTGTATATAGGAGGAGGCAAACAGACAGGCACGGGGCTTTTTGACGGGCTCGTTGGCGCGTTCGGTAGAACACCTGCCGTGCGCATCGATGGGTCGTGGATTCGAATCCCACCGGGAGCACATGCTTATAATTTTCTGTAAGCATGTTTTCGCCACGTCAGGTATCTTCGGGCATTGATCGGGTGGGAGAAAAATCTAAATTCCGACCGGGTAACGAACCACCGTTCATAGATGGAAAATCCGTGAAGTGCATATTGCGCGTTTCGGTTTCAGTCTATGGATTTCCGAATGCTCGAAGTAAAAAGGTCGACAGCGTATCATTGACTGGTGTTCTGTGGCTGAGGTGTCACCTACCATCAGGTGAACTGCATGCTCGTCTGTCGATATCTGACATAAAAAAAGACACCTGATGGTAACATCCGCGACACCATAGGTCGACGAGGTCGAGGCTCATTTCTAAAGAGAAAGAAAAAAAAATAGGCTCATTTCTAAAGATTTTCTACTAAAGCTGAGTGAAAATTCAATAAATGATACGAAATAATTAACTGCTGGAGCATTAGGAAAACGATAAATTAATACGAATATAAACGCTATTATCCGATTATATGAAAATGAAATTTCCGGAAGGAAAGCATTCATAAAAGGAGAAAGAAATATGATTAAATATTTTCGTCCCAATTCTTGACAGGATTTCATTTAAGCGTTCCTCACCTCCTTTACTATTATACTAATTCAAATTAAAATATTTATTATTACTAATATCTTTATCGGTGAAACGGTAAGACATGAACGTTCGCAACTCAAGCGTCTTAGATGTTTTTAAATAAACTACTGTATACCGGATTAAAACGCGATTTATTATTTATATTGTTTAAATTATTTATGCCGACGTTTCGGATGCTTTTGAGCAACCGTGGTCAGAGTGGAGACAGTATACAGTATTTTAATCCGGTATAGAGTATTTTATTTAAATGTGTGATACTCGCGTTAATAAAAGACAATATTATGTCTTAGATGTTTGTCGGTATAGTTTTTGTTTGCAAGAATGTAGTGATTACATTATTAATTTTAATCAATTTATAAGCATTTCATTGAACAGATAACCAATACCAATGTCCAAATATTTCAATTGTCAATTTCAGTCAATAATTTCTTACATATCAATAACGATTAATTAGTACTTGTCATAAATAAAAAAGAATTGATGAGAGTGGAAGAAGCGAAAGTGGTATGTAAGGATCGGAGCATATGGAATTCCGTGATCTCTGCCTACCCCAATGGGAAAGAGACGTTATGTACCTATGTATATATCACTAGCAATCCGCCCCGGCTTCACGCGGGTGCAATGCAGATGTACTGTACACAGAGAAATAAAGAAAAATCTATTGCCATGCTACCGTTGATAATGCAGCTTTCTATTGGTGAAAGAATTTTTAAAATAGGTCGAGTAGTTTTTGAGTTAACTCGTAACAAACAAACAAATATTTCCTCTTTATAATATTAGTATAGATAAATTATTAAAACTGCTAATTTTCATAAATATTTTAAAGATAATTAAATAAATAAACTCTAATATAACTATATTAAAATAGCTCTACATTCTGCTGAGAGTTTGAAATCCAATAAAATTAAATTTAATTTCACCTTATTAATCACTCGATGGCACAAAGAATTTTATCTGAGTATAATTGAGAGGATCGAAAACAATTAATTAAAGAGAATGTCTTTACAGATAAGGGTCAGTGTATACAGAGAGGTTTAAACAAACCGCTACAACTACAGGGTGTGTTTGAAAACGCCCACTGATTGAGCTAGTGTCTGATAGATGCTACTGATTAGAGTAAGGCTGTACATACTAAATGCTAAGATTTTATTAGTCAGTTTTATTTTATTCAACGTGAAAATGATTTGAAGAAAGTAGAATTAGTTTAGGGATTTTTTAATTTAAAAATAGTTAAGACTTTTAAATGAAATACTTTGAACCGGATTAAAATGCGTTATTTCGATGTTTCGGATGCATTGCGAATTTAATCTGGTATAAAGTATTTTATTTAAATGTGTAATACTCGCTTTAATAAAAGACAATATTAGTCAAGACTTATTTAAAAACTAGCTGATGCCCGCGACTTCGTTCGCGTGGGGTTCACTTTAAGCTGAGCTTTTGAGCAAGCTTTCTTCAAATGATATATCCTCCATCCTCTGTAGGATTTCTTTTGGGAAAGAGCTATCAAATTAGTCATTGACGGTTGCTTTTGCATCATGTTCTCGACATGTTTAATGGTGGTTGAGATTGGGGTTCGAAGGATGATTTGAAATTCAATAGTTGAAATAATTAACCTGACTTTAAAGAAACTTTAGGGAGATTCATATTAATTAAATTTTACGTGACCAAAATCCAGATATGTGTCTTTTTTCTACTAATCAGAGTTCAATCGAAGATTGGATTCAATGCATTTTCTGTCTTAAATAGATGCGTGCGTTCATTTAATTGGTCATTTTCATTTTCGGACATTTTTTTTAAATTCCCGCGATTCCTGCCCGGGTTTCCGGTGCTAAATGCGGAAACCTCTAAGTTACGGAAGCAAAAAAGCAATGTCGAATAATCGTAATTCTGTTTAAGAGAAAGGATTGATGGAAAGGTGAAATAAATGATCTCATAAGAAATACTTTTTCATATAATATTTCAATAATACATTTTCTATTTTTGTTATAATATAGTTCTTTCAAAAAAAAAAAATAAAAAAAAATATTTCTTTCATTTCAACTTGGGATTCGAACTCGCATCAGAAGCTACGCTATCGGACTGCATATCCACTATTCTACGAATACATATTGGAAATGGCGAAATAATCAAACTATTTCATTTACATATCAGACTGTGATTGACATCTGACAATTCGAAAAAGTTCAACGCGAGTCAGTTTGCATTGAAATTTGGTGATATAGTGCCTTTAAAATAATATTTAAATGATGATAACTTTTCTTTCCGATAACCGATTTCGATAAAACAAAGCCTATATGTTGCCCCGGGCTTTCCTAAATATATTTGTGTAAATTGCATGATAATCGGTTCAGTATCTTCGGAGATTAGCGTGAACAAACAGACAGACAGACAGACAGACGGACAGACAGACAGACAGACAAGAATCTTAAAAATTGCATTTATGCATTCTGCTACCCTTCTTTTATCACCCCCCTTAATTTCTGGTAAAAATATTTAGTGAAGCGTAATTTCGATCCTACTCTTTTATTATATGTATAGATATCTTATTTAAAAATATCTTGATTGATATTAATAGCCTTATTATACATATAAAGTAAACTTTTACAAGTATTTTTGAATAGTAAATATTTTAGACACCAACGATGAAAGCTGGCAAAAAAACTATTTTTAAAACAGTATATTTTAAAAATAGAAACCTCCGTAATGTAAAATTAGAAGCATTTAATATTAGTAATATTAGTAATTTAATATGTATTATTTTTTTTTATTGATGTTCATAGATGTATATTGTGTTACCTAAATT